>OX451738.1:1381124992-1382364992 GCA_948472305.1 Vicia faba | reverse complement strand
TATGGATTTGAGATTCTTGTTTGTCAGTCAAGTTGAGATGTCTTTAAGGGAGAACAGTCATATATTGGTGATGTTTGCTTCTCTAAAAGTTGAGAACGATGTGTCAGCTAGTGATATGCCAATGGTATATGAATTTCTTGATGTTTTTCCTAAAGATATTTGTGAGTTGTCTCCAGAGCGTGAAGTTGAGTTCGTTATATATTTAGTATCTAGTACTAGTCTTGTGTCGATGGCTCCTTATAGAATCTCCGCTTAAGAGTTAAGGGAGCTGAAGAAGCAGTTAGAAGAGTTGATTGAGAAGAAGTTTGTCCAATTAAGTGTTTCGCTGCGGGGAGTGCCTATGCTATTAATTAAGAAGAAATATGGTAGCACGGGGTTGTGTGTTGATTATCGACAACTGAATAAAGTGACTATCAAGAATAAGTATCCTCTTTCGAGAATTGACGATTTTATGGATCCGTTAATTGGTGCTGCCATGTTCAGTAAGATCGGTTTGAGGTCAGGGTATCATCAGATTTGTGTGAAGCTTGAGGATATTCTGAAGAGTGAATTCAGAACAAGATATGATCATTACGAGTATTCGGTGATGTCGTTTGGTGTACCTAATGCACCCAGAGTATTCATGGAGTTCATGAATTGAATATTCCATCTGTATCTAGATCAGTTTATGGTTATGTTCATAGATAATATTCTGATATATTCTAAGTCTGATGAAAAGCATGCATAACATTTATCCAAGTGTGAGTTGTAACACCCTAACCCCCAACGAATAATTCATGAATAATTTAATAAATATTTAAACATGAAGCCACCATCATGGGTGTCACATCTTCATAAAAACATCAATATAAATCATCATGCTCCGTAACACGGGTTCTCAAAAATTAAAACAATTATTTCTTTATTAACATCAACACATAACTTCAAACTTCATAGTGAAACTTAAAACATCTTTATTAAATTACTTCAAATAAAAGATCCTCATACTCCATTGTTCGATAATTCATAAGTTCAAACAACGTAAATACCATAAAAAAAGTAATTCATAATCTCATATCAAATAAAAGAACATAATATTCCAATCAAACCATCACAAACCCGATGTTACATATTAGAGTAAGACCATCTTTATTAACATAAATAAACGAATAACTCCAAGTTATCCTCAACTTTTATGAGTTATTCCTAATAATGTGCAAGTTACCCATGTATCGAGTCAACATTTCCAAGCAGAAAGAGTGAGCAATCATAAATCATTATAAAAGATATACGACATAAATATAGTAGGGTGTAATACGGTGGGAGAACTGACTTGGGTGTTTTGCATTTTATCGCAATTGTTGCGGATAGCAAGAGTCGCCACTGACTTTTCTTTTATCCAATAAAGGAAAGAGTGAAAAGAACATGAAAGACCTTTTGAGAATTTTCTTGAGTTCGGGGGGTAGGTTATGAAAAGGGATGATGTTAGCACCCTTTTCATATGTAGTTATCTACGGGCTCTTAATTGCTAGCTCACTTTGAAAATGCTTTGTAAAATGTGTTTGTGTTTGTTTGAAAGTATTTTTTTTAAAAGTGTCTTCGTTTAGGAGAACTTCATAATGATTCTCGTATCTATAAGAATGTATACAAAATGTTGACTTTTGAAAATATTTCATGAAAGTGTTGGTGTGTTTGAAAGATGTTTTGTTTTGAAATGTTTGTGAGCAAGCAACTATGAACGTTCTACCTACTCAAAAAGTCTTAGTTCTTTTCCTCCTCCTTTAGTTATTGTTATCTTACCATTGATTGATAAGAAGCCCGATCATTGGATGTGAGGGGACATGCGTGGGTCTTCATATAGTCATAGAAAACAACATTGTAGGATATATTAGCAATTTTTGTAAGGGTCTAAGATCATTTATGAATGTAACATTTGAAGGGCCATCGAGTGACTATGATCTTGTTTTTTATTGTTTGTTTTTTTGCTAAAGTATCTCACGTTTGCGTAATATGACTATTTTTATTTTAGGAAACAAGTGAGGTCAATCCTAGAGGTGCAAGTGTGCCAAGTATTTGTTTTCCTGCTCTTTGTCTTTGAATTAGGATTTTCCTACTTGTCGATTTTATGTCTTGTCGTACAAATCCTAATTATTAGCATTTATATTGAAAGCGATAAATTGAAGAAATGTAAAATTCTATGCTATTACATCATTTGGGAATGGGGGTGCAAATTTACAAACGGGAAATGAAAGCAAATAAACCCTAATTTACTATTATGATTATATTGAATATGAACAAATAATGTACAAGAATGTATGATAATATATAAAGAAAAAGATATTGTTTTTGTTTGAGTTATTTGAAAGATTTTAATTCTAATTAAGCTAACTAAAAAAAGGAAAATAAAAATTTAATTCAAATAAAACTAACCTAAATTTATTTATTTAAGAAATTAAATTAATTAAAAAAAATAAGTTTTTTAGGGTTTTTTATGAAAAGATTTTAATATTAATCTATTTCATTAAACTAAAGTGAATGGAAGGAATTTAATTAATGAAAATCTTAAGTTTTAAATTAATTCCATTAGCAAAGAAAAATAAAACCAAGTCTAATATTAATTTAATTAAAAAAAAGCAATTTACTAAAGAAATGTTTTTGGCCTTTTTGTCTAAAAGAAATACAATAAAAATATATAAAATATCTAAATAATAAATATTTAATATTTTTGGTATTTTTTATTAATAAAAATAATAATAATAATAATAATAATAATAATAGTAATAATAATAAAAATAATAAAGAAAATACAATTAAAATTAAGTCAGGAGGGTGTAAGAGTGAAAAGGGTAGTTTGTAAGCAAAAGTTTTATTTTGAGGTCCAACTGAGTTTTTTTGTAATAAAAATAAAATAAAGTGAAGTAGGCTGAGTTGTGACCAATAGACAGGAGGGTATTATTGAGTAAATGAGGCAAGTCCAATGGAGGAAGGCTTAACGCGCCTGGAGAACACGTAAAATGTGAAAAAAACCAAAAGGTCTCGTTGGGGCTCGAACCCAGGACCTTCCATACTAAAGCCTTACGCGCGCACTTGCTGCCACTGGGGTGACCTGTTTCATTCGTTAGTAATACAACATGTAATAAACTTAAAATAAACTAAGTTCATGTTATCAACTTCATCTTCTTCCTCGCGCCAGCCAGAGCTTCTGTAACTTATTCATTTCTCATCCATTCTCAAAAGTATGAACATCAAACTTGTTAGAAATTTCATCACGATTTCAGAAATGTAAATAACTTAAGCTAACACTTAAATATGAACACGAGTTTCTAATGCTACCAAATTATGACCTAATTTTTCAGAAAGTTCATCTTCAAAATTATCACTACTCAAACAATATAAATTAATTCTAAGGGCATGACTAGTTTCAGGGCTATGATATCTACATTTTATCTTCACAAATGAAAAGCTAACAATGCCTACATGAAGAGTTCGAAAGTTAGAAAACTCACCTTGAAAATGGAATTCATGTTTTGAGTTTGAGCTTGTTTCAAGGTGCTGTAATGATCAGGTTAGCTTCCTTGAGTCCCTGGGAAGCTAATGTAATGCTTAGCTTAAATGGAGAGTGGCTAAAATGGTCTGGAGAAGTCAAGTTGCAGAACTCTGTTTTTGAGCTTGGACAATGGTGGAAATGGAGTTACATGTGGGAAACATGAAGTGGTGAAAAACACAAGAAGGGGGGGTTGAATTGTAAAACTGAAATCTAATGCAATGAACAAGATATTTTTATCCTGGTTCGTTTGATCTCAAACTACCCCAGTCCACCCGTCAAGGTGATTTCGCCTCTCTCCAACGAGGTCTTAATCCACTATATTCAACTGAATATTACAGACTGCTTTAACAACTGCTAAAGCCTTCTTGATCCAAACCACAACCCGGTTTGTCAAGGTAACACTTTCTTACAAAGAGATAAAACTAAGTGTGTGAATGTTTTCTACAAAACTTTATCACAACTGTGATGTATACACAAATTGAAGCTTAGAAACTAGATTGCTAAACAATGATAGAATATCAGAGTGTGTGGTTTAGCAAAACTGAAAGAAAGAAGATTATAATTAGCTTTTATGCGTGTAGAGATTTGGAGAGCATTAGCCATTTCAATCTTCAAAGACTTGTTTATATAGCACTGAGATGATGAACGTTGGATGCAATATTCTTGATTCAATGCTAATAACAAACTTTCCTTATTGAGCAGATCTTGTCTGGAATGAGGCCGTTGGAATTAATTTGCTTTCAATGCACAGTACCGTTGCTTACTTAATGCAAGTTCTGGCTTGGCTCATTCTGACTCTGCTTCGCTGCTGATGAACTGTTGTGTTTCTTTATCAGAGTGTTGAGCGCAGTCTTGTTCATCAGGCTTCAGCATGTACGTGAGTTGATCATCTGATTTTGACATTCTGATATGGCAACTTTTGATGCTGGTGTCTGAAATCAAGTTCTGATGCTGAATAGATGTGATCTTGCTTATATCAATCAGAGTATCTGCAAGTCAGAACATAATAATTTTAGGCAGCAGATAGTTCATACATGAAACTTATAAATACTATATCTTTTCACTTTGTTATCATCAAAACTTAAATATAGGGTAGTAGATTCAAACTTTGTTCTAACAATCTCCCCCTTTTTGATGATGACAAAAACTAGATATTTTAAATGAAAATAACGTGAAAAGGTATCTGGAATATGTATCAGAATAAGAAGTAAAAGGATAAGGAGTAAAGAGATATCAGAGTTGAGAGATACTCCCCCTGAGTTTATTACTTCCCTTTGATTACACGTGTTCTACAGGATCAGATCTTTTTGCCTTTCTTTGAACATCAGAGTATCAGAGTCTTTGACTTATCAGAAGCTTTATGTCAGAGCAGAGCTTCAGAGCTTTTCTTGTCAGAGCTTTGCTTTGGATCAGAATATCAGAGCGGATCAGAACTTCATAATGATTAGAGCTTCAGAGCTTCAAGTCTTCAGAGTGTCCAGGAGCTTCCTTGTACCTGTAGACTTTAAGCAAAACAGAAAAAACATTTTCAAGTAATAGAGTTAGAATGTTTGAGAATTTCTGTCTAGTTAGCCGTTATTGATTAAAATATCATTCTTGTTCTCCCCCTTTTTGTCAGCAATCAAAAAGTGTAGGTGATGTGCTAAAACAATTAAGATCAGGAAACTAATCATATTGAGAGAGTTCAGAATCAAAACAAGAAAATATTACAAAACATATTCAAACAGTACATCAGAAAATCAAGGAAAACATGAAAAAGGTCATGAATGAAAAAAGAGACTAAGGTTGAGGAGGCAAGCGTGTGAACAGGTTCTCCAGCATGGCTTGGATCTTTTCAGCAGTCTCATTCTGCTTGTGCACCATGCTGACAACAGTGTCAATCTTGCTATCCTGCATATCCATTCTCTCTTTCATCTTCTGATCGCTTTCATCCATCCGCTGCTGCAGACGCATGTCATTCAGCCTTAGTTCTTCCAGAGTCTGCCTGTCCAAGGCAGCTTGAGAAGCATCAGAAGCAGGAGGCTTCTGAGAACTTTCAGCAACATCCTCTGCTTGACTTTTTTCAGCTTGAATGGTCTTGTCTTCTTCTGATTGCACCTTTGCAGCTTGCTGTTTCTCAGACCAAGGTTCACTATCCAGAGGGAGCACGTTCTCTTTCAGAAGCTGACTTCCAACTTCATTCAGAAGCTTGCTGAAATTTTGTTGTGCCTGCTCATAGTTGATATCCTGCAACTTGAGGGCTTCAGCACGTACCCAAAGTCTGAATTGTGACCAGAGCTGATCAGAAGCAGCTGGGTCAATCATTCCAGGACAGACTTGCTTCAAAGAAGCAATCCATTGCAGCACACCTGTTTCAAAATTCATAATACCAGAGTCAACATCTGGTTGCTTTGGTTTTGGGACAGCAATTTTGTGTTTCAGATCAGCAAGACGGTCAAGACTGGTTAAGTCTATGAAAGTCCTGCTGGGGTTTTCAGAGGTTTTCTGAGCAGCTGTTTGTTTTGGAGATGGAGTATCAGTATCAGAAATTATGATTGGACTGGGTGGTGTTTTGGGAGTATTTGGTGGTGTAGATTCTGGTGAGGATGGTAACTGGGGCATGATAACAGTTGTTCCACATGGCAGTTGGATTGCCAGAGGTGATGGTTGAGGTGAATGAGGTTCAGATGGTTGAGGAGAAGGAGTTTCAGAGTGATGAAACTCTGTTTGAGGTGATGGTGGATTAATTTCTGGTTGGGGAGAGGGAGACGGAATTTCTGATTGTTCAGGGATAACGGGTTCTTCTGGAATTGATGAGAGTGGTTGTTGTTGTTCTGGTTCTTCAGCAGATTGCTGTTGTTCTGGATGTGGAGGAGGAACAGTTTGTGGTTCAGAGTTTGGTTGATCAGAGGTGTGTTGATCAATGTCAGACAACACTTGGTCAATTGCTGATGTTGTTGAGATTGTTGGTTGTTTGGGATGTTTGGTTCTGGGTCTTCTGAGTTTTAATGCCTCAGAAGGGTCCTCTTCTTATACAGTTTCATCTATGGTAGGGATGGGGATTGAGATTCTATGAGAGGTTTGAGGAGGAATAGATGCTGGAATAGTAGAAGATTTTAAAACAGGAGCAGCAAATGAATTACCTCTTTTTCTGGGTGTCTGCTGGGATGACCCTTCTGATGGTGCCTTCCTCTTCTTCGTCTTCTTCAGAGTCACTTCTGGTTGAGGTTGATGCAGATCTTTGATATTCAGATTTGGATCTGTACCATCTGCCTTGCACGCATCCAAGTACCTGAGAATCACCTCTGGTTTGGATTCAATTTCAGAAAATAACGGAAAGTCACTCAGAGGCACTCTTCTGCTGGAGATATCAACAATAGAGGTGGCTCTGGGTTCCTTCTGAATATTCTCTATCAGCTTCATCTTCTTCAAGTTCTTTGCGTTCAGAGGTTTCCCAATTGTTGGTTCAATAGTGCTTAGCTCTTGAGCTTCTATCAGATGCTCAATCAGCCTATTCTCTGTCAGAATATCTGATATCAACCTTCCAAAAGGTATCTAATCCCTCTTGGTTCTTTCTTCTTCCCTTGTTTCCTTCACACTTGTTCTGAGGTGGTTGAACAGGAAGTGAGCCAGATTGATCTTTACCTTCTGATCAATAAAGTAGATCAGAAACTGCTGATCCACATTTATGTAATCAGGAGAACTGGTTGGTTTCCTGTGGTTGAAGCACCCCAGAATTATCTTAGCCCACACTCTGTAATGATCCTTCAGATCTTTAATCTTGCTGCTGGGCACCCCAAGAGTGAAAATCCTTGCAGCTATCACACCTACATCAGCACATCTTTCAGCCATCTCCACACAACGGACGCCACCGCCACTGTGACCGATTAGCCTTGCAATGTGATCCTCAGTGATCACAATCTTCTTCCCCAAAACAAAGGAGGTGACTAGATGTGTTGAAGCCTTGGCGTGAATCCAGAATTCCTTGACTAGCATTGGGAATGTTGGTCCAACCAACCTATCAAAGTACCTTTCCCACTTCTGAGCCCTAACTTCTTCAGTTAGGTCAAAACCGTTCTCCTTCAAGCTTTCAAAATCAATGATTAATTCAAAAAGCACTTCAAGATTCTTCACAGGAGTGAGGAGAGTTCTGAATGGCACTTGATATTGCTCAGATGATGCTTTCTTCTGAGGACCTGCAGAAGCGCTGCTGGAGGTTGCCATGTTCACACTAAAAGGGTTTTGAGAATGAACTGAGGAAAATAGGTTGCAAGAGATGAACACAGAAATATGCAGAAAATGCTTGAGTATTAGTGAGAAAGCGTAAAGAATGAGAATGAGATATTAATGTGCTTAAATAGAGTTTTCAAAACTATTTTGAAAAGATAAACGTTTTTTAAGAGAGAGAAAAATCATGATTGCATTTTAAAAGCATGATTACTTTTCATTAAATGCTTGCTGATTTTGGGGGATTTGAGAAAGATACTTAAAAACGGTTACCAGACATGTGTCTCAATGCACCCAATCAGCGCTTTGCCTTCTCAGAAGCGTGCACGCGTTCTGCTTCAGAGATATGCTGATGATTGGATGACACTTGTTTGATGTAGTGATCAGCACGTCTGTCTTTGAGCTTAGACTCTTAGATCTTTAGACTTGCATCTGATACAATCTGCATGTTCTATCTTTCTGAAAGGAGATTGATCAGAAGTTCACAGTAAAACAATTACATTCTGAAGGTAAATATATGGAATTAAAACATTTTCACTCTGGACACACTTTCATGCTGAGATGTTTCAGAATGAAATTAAACCTATCTTCTGAAAGGGGTTTAGTAAAGATATCAGCCCATTGATGGTCTGTATCTATAAATTTTAAGTTCAAAATACCTTTCTGAATATAGTCCCTAATGAAGTGATGTTTTATTTCTATATGCTTAGCTCTAGAATGTAAAATGGGATTCTTACTTAAGCAAATAACAGAAGTATTATCACAAAGTATAGGAATGTTACTCTCAAAAATCTGGAAGTCTTCAAGCTGACTTTTCATCCAGAGCATTTGTGTGCTACATCCTGCTGCTGCTATGTACTCAGCTTCTGCTGTTGACAGAGCAATTGTTGATTGCCTTTTGCTGGACCAAGAGATCAGATTTTCTCCCAGAAACTGGCAGCTTCCAGAAGTACTTTTACGTTCCACTTTGTCTTCAGCAAAATCAGCATCACAGTAGCCTACTAAGCTGTAATCACTAGATTTTCTATAAAACAAACCCAGATTAGTAGTACCTTTCAGATACTTGAAAATTCGCTTAACAGCTGTTAAGTGAGATTCTCTAGGATCTGATTGGAATCTAGCACAGATACAAACACTGAATAATATGTCAGGTCTTGAAGCAGTCAGATAGAGGAGAGAACCAATCATACCTCTGTAGACTTTCTGTTCTACATTTTTGCTCACCTCTTCTCTTTCCAGAATGCACGTGGGATGCATTTGAATCTTTGATGGCTTACATTCTGAGAGGTCAAATTTCTTCAGAAGATCTCTGATGTATTTGCTCTGATGAATGTAAGTTCCTTCTGGAGTTTGATTAATCTGAATTCCTAGAAAGAATTTCAGTTCCCCCATGAGGCTCATCTCAAATTCTGCCTGCATACACTTAGCAAATTTTCTTCCAAGAGAAGGATTAGTAGAACCAAAAATAATATCATCAACATAAATTTTACAAACTAAGATGTCACTCTTAACTGATTTACAGAAGAGAGTAGTGTCTACCTTCCCTCTGGTGAATTCATTTTCCAGCAGAAAGTTACTTAGCCTTTCATACCAAGCTCTAGGAGCTTGTTTCAGACCATACAGTGACTTCTTTAGTTTGAAAACATGTTCTGGATGTTTTGTATTTTCAAAACCTGGGGGTTGGTGTACATAAACTTCTTCTTCTATATAACCATTTAAGAATGCACTTTTGACATCCATCTGATACAGAGTGATGCCTCTATTAACAGTAAATGAAATTAAAAGTCTGATAGATTCTAACCTGGCGACTGGGGCAAAGGTTTCTGTATAGTCTATCCCCTCTTGCTGACTAAAACCTTGTGCAACCAGTCGTGCCTTGTTTCTGATGACTTCACCTTGTTCATTTAGCTTGTTTCTGAACACTCATCTTGTTCCAATGACGTTGAATCCTTTTGGTCTGGGAACGAGATCCCATACGTCGTTTCTGGTGAATTGATTCAGCTCTTCTTGCATTGCCAGAATCCAGTCATTATCCAGAAGTGCTTCATCAATAGAAGAAGGTTCAATCAGAGACACAAGTCCCATAAGAGTTTCTTCAGAGTTTCTGAAGCTTGCTCTTGTTCTGATTGGATCTTCCTTTCTTCCTAGGATAGTCTCTTCTGGGTGATCCAAGCTGCTTCTGGGTAATCTCTTCTGAGGTTGATCAGCAGCTGTTGTAGGATTGCTAGCAGTGCTCCTTTCAAACGTTGAAGGAATGTCTGTGTTGAGAGCTTCTGATGACTTGTCTTCAGAACCTGCAAATTCAATTTCTATACCTGCAAAAACTTCATTCTGCTTTGACTTTTCAGAGTCAAGCTTATCATCAAAACGAACACTGATTGATTCTTCCACAATCTGTGTTTCTGTATTGTATACTCTGTACCCTCTTGAGCGTTCAGAGTATCCTAACATAATACACTTCTGTGCTTTAGAGTCAAACTTGTTCAAATAATTCTTTGTATTTAATATAAAGCAAGTACATCCAAATGGATGAAAATATGAAATGTTGGGCTTTCTGTTCTTCCACAATTCATATGGAGTCTTTTCCAGAATAGGTCTTATTGAGATTCTATTCTGAATGTAGCACGCTGTGTTTATTGCCTCTGCCCAGAAGGTCTTAGCAATGTTTGTCTCATTGATCATGGTTCTGGCCATTTCTTGCAATGTTCTGTTCTTTCGTTCTACAACTCCATTTTGTTGGGGAGTTCTAGGACAAGAGAAATCATGTAGAATGCCTCTGTCATTAAAGAATGACTCAAAATCTTTGTTTTCAAATTCTCCACCATGATCACTTCTGACTTTAACGATTCTAAGATCCTTTTCATTCTGAACTTGGTTACAGAAGGTAACAAACACAGAGTGTGACTCGTCCTTGTATCTTAAGAACTTTACCCATGTCCATCTGCTATAGTCATCTACGATTACTAACCCATACTTCTTACCACTGACTGAAGTAGTTTTAACTGGTCCAAATAAGTCAATGTGCAGAAGTTCTAATGGCTTAGAGGTAGAAACAACATTTTTGGATTTAAAAGAAGGTTTTGCAAATTTGCCTTTCTGACATGCTTCACACAGAGCATCTGAATTGAACTTCAAATTAGGAAGTCCTCTGACCAGATTGAGTTTGTTAATCTGAGATATTCTTCTCATACTAACATGTCCCAATCTTCTGTGCCAGATCCACTGCTCGTTGTTAACAGACAGAAGACATTTTACATTCTGACTCTTTAGTTCAGAAAGTTTGATTTTGTAAATGTTGTTTTTCCTCTTACCATTAAACAGGATAGTCCCATCTTTCTGACTAACAGCTTTACATGATTTTTGATTAAAGATTATATCATAACCGTTATCACTTAATTGACTTATGGATAACAGATTATGCATCAATCCATCTACTAGCAGAACATTATTGATAGAGGGAAGATTTCCATTACCTACAGTTCCAGAGCCAATTATCTTTCCTCTCTGATTTCCTCCAAAGCCAACGTGGCCTCCAGGCTTAAGTTCCAGGCTTTGGAACATATGCCTTCTTCCCGTCATGTGTCGTGAGCAGCCAGAGTCCAGGTACCATGACTGGTGTTTCTGACTTGCTGCTAAAGATATCTGCAACATGTATTATTTTATCCTTAGGTACCCAGATTTTCTTGGGTCCTGATTTGTTAGTTTTACCAAAACTCTGGTTGAATTTTGGTTTCAGAGTGCTTACTGCTAGTGTATTTGATATCATGTGTGTGACCATATACAAAATGTGAACTCAGAGGAGTGTGTTTAATGGTTAAGTCCATGACATTCTTTGGTGTAGGAACCTTACCTTGGTATCCTATTCCTTTCCTGCCGTTTATGCTAACTCCATAGATCATTGAAGCCATTCTGCTTCTATCTATGCTTTTAGCTAGGAACTTCTGGAAACTGTGATCATACTCCTTGATGATCTCATCAGCGTTGCTAGGAGTTTCAGAAATTGGTTCCTTCTGAGAGTTTTGTAAAGTGTTTTCTAATTTTGAAATTTTATTTCTCAGCTCAGAATTTTCCAATTTGAGACTCTCAGTCTTATTAGAGTCAGATTCAAGATTCCTTTTCAGGTCTCTGAATTTAGCTCTAATTTGCTGATAACGTTCCAGAATCTCATTAAGGCTTTCAGCAAGTTCAACCTTTGTAAAGTTAACAGCAAAGTTAGGAAATACCTCTTCAGTGTCTGATTCTGAGTCTGATTCAGAAGCTTCACTATCTTCTGAAACGTTAGCCATGAGAGCTATGTTTGCCCTTTCATCATCTGATTCTGAGTCAGCTTCAGACGAGTCAGAGTCATCCCATGTAGCCATGAGACTTTTCTTCTTCTCTCTTCCAAACTTCTTTTTGGGCCTTTCCCTCTGAAGCTTTGGGCAGTCACTCTTATAGTGTCCTTGCTCATTGCACTCATAGCAGATGATGTCTTTGGTGTTTGGCTTTTTGCTACTGGAGGAGCCTTCAGATCTTCTGTATCCAGAGGAAGAATCTGTCCTTCTGTATCTGGAAGAAGACTCGTTCTGATCAGATCTTCTGGGATTCCTGAACTTCCTTTGTCTTTGCTTCCATAGTTGATTTACTCTTCTGGAGAGAAGGGAGAGTTCGTCTTCTTCTGATGAGGATCCATCAGATGTTTCTTCAACTGCCTGCAAAACTTTAGACTCAAATTTTCTGTTAGATTTTAATGCTAAAGGCTTACCTTGCTACTGAGTCTCATCAGCTTCTAGCTCTATCTCATGACTTCTGAGGGAGCTGATAAGTTCCTCCAGAGTGATTTTGTTGAGATCTTTAGCTAGCTTCAGAGCTGTAACCATATGTCTCCACTGCTTGGGTAAACTTCTGATGATTTTCTTGACACGGTCAGCAGTAGAGTATCCTTTGTCCAGAACTTTGAGACCAGCTACCAGAATCTGGAATCTAGAGAACATGGTTTCAATGGATTCAGATTCTTCCATTTTGAACGCCTCATACTTCTGAATGAGCGCCAGAGCTTTTGTTTCTTTGACCTGAACGTTGCCCTCATGCGTCATTCTGAGTGAGTCAAAAATATTCTTTGCTGTGTCTCTGTTGGAGATCTTTTCATACTCAGTATAGGAGATGGCGCTGAGGAGGATGGTTCTGGCCTTGTGGTGATTCTTGAAGTCACGCTTTTGTTGATCAGACATTGTTTTTCTATCAATCTTCTGACCACTTGCATTCACAGGGTGCGTGTATCCATCTGTCACCATATCCCACAGATCAGCATCATGTGCCAGAAAGAAGCTTTCAATTCTGTCTTTCCAGTAATCAAAGTTTTCTCCATCAAATACTGGAGGTTTGCCACTGAATCTGTCTCTGTCCTCATTGTTGTCATTGCTGATGTGAGAATTGTTTCCTGCCATTGTGTTTTTCTGACGCTGGATCTTGTACTGACACGGTTAAGTGTTTTAGCTCAGAACCAGGCGCTCTGATGCCAATTGAAGTGGTGAAAAACACAAGAAGGGGGGTTGAATTGTAAAACTGAAATCTAATGCAATGAACAAGATATTTTTATCCTGGTTCGTTTGATCTCAAACTACTCCAGTCCACCCGTCAAGGTGATTTCGCCTCTCTCCAACGAGGTCTTAATCCACTATATTCAACTGAATATTACAGACTGCTTTAACAACTGCTAAAGCCTTCTTGATCCAAACCACAACCCGGTTTGTCAAGGTAACACTTTCTTACAAAGAGATAAAACTAAGTGTGTGAATGTTTTCTACAAAACTTTATCACAACTGTGATGTATACACAAATTGAAGCTTAGAAACTAGATTGCTAAACAATGATAGAATATCAGAGTGTGTGGTTTAGCAAAACTGAAAGAAAGAAGATTATAATTAGCTTTTGTGCGTGTAGAGATTTGGAGAGCATTAGCCATTTTAATCTTCAAAGCCTTGTTTATATAGCACTGAGATGATGAACGTTGGATGCAATATTCTTGATTCAATGCTAATAACAAACTTTCCTTATTGAGCAGATCTTGTCTGGAATGAGGCCGTTGGAATTAATTTGCTTTCAATGCACAGTACCGTTGCTTACTTAATGCAAGTTCTGGCTTGGCTCATTCTGACTCTGCTTCGTTGCTGATGAACTGTTGTGTTTCTTTATCAGAGTGTTGAGCGCAGTCTTGTTCATCAGGCTTCAGCATGTACATGAGTTGATCATTTGATTTTGACATTCTGATATGGCAACTTCTGATGCTGGTGTCTGAAATCAAGTTCTGATGCTGAATAGATGTGATCTTGCTTATATCAATCAGAGTATCTGCAAGTCAGAACATAATAATTTTAGGCAGCAGATAGTTCATACATGAAACTTATAAATACTATATCTTTTCACTTTGTTATCATCAAAACTTAAATATAGGGTAGTAGATTCAAACTTTGTTCTAACAAAACAGAGATTGGGATGAGTTATGTTTGAGGTATAGAAGCTCTGAGGATGGTTTGGAAGAAAAACACACGAGTGGATTATGAGTTTCAAGTTTCTTGGCCAGAAGTGACAACAATGGAGGTTTGTGTGCAGTTTTGAGTTTCAGGGAGTTTTGGGATGCTTGTGAATTCGTGTGGTATGTTGCAAATGAAGGTTAAATTTATAGGCAAAGGGTTTGGAAGTTTGAAATGGTCAGAACACAAAGATCACATGTTATGGATTTTTACTTGTTTTTGAAGCAAACTTGAAACATCTTGTTCCAATGTGAAGTAAAAGGCTTATAGATTGGTTGAGAACTTTAAACATACCTCTTCTGATCTTTATAGACTTAATGTATGCGGAAGGAACACGTTAGGAGCTCAAGATAAGTTGACTTTGCATAAAGCTTGCTTTACAAGAATGAAATGGTTACTTTCTTCCTAAAATGGCAAATTGCTTTGGATAATGGCTTAATTACTTGGACCATACCTCAATCAATTATGTAAACAATTAATTATAGAGTGATTTACAAGTTAGAAGTCTGCAAAACAAGATTGTGCAGCATAGCTTATGGATTTGATCAAGTGTTCTTCATGAAAAATGCCTTGTAATTCAAGTTTGAAACCCTGACTTCATCTCTTCGATTATCCTAGCTCAAGAATGATCTCAATAATTTCTTGGACATTTTTAAAACCTTGGAACATCTTCTACAACTTTCATTTTGTCCATTTTGAAAAAAACTTCTTGGAGCTTTGTGAAAATTGGCCAAGAAGTTAGGTCAAAAATTTGCTTAAACTAGGTCAAAATTTCACTAAGTGTTTTAAAAAAAAGGGCATGATTTTATGGATTCATAACTCAAAATACAAGGATTTCTAGGACTTGATCAGTAAATAAAAGTTGTAGTTCTCATCAATATCTATAATTTTCATGTTATAAGTTTTCTTTGAATCATCTTGCATCTTGGTGAAAAGTTGGCATGAAGTCATGAAAAAGACTTAAAAACACTTAGAAAAATTCTAAGTCTTGAAAAGTTTGACTTTTTAAGATGAATTTTGACTTCCTTGATTTCTTGATGATCAAGTTTCATATTTTTTAATGTCTTGATGAAATGTGATCTTTGAAACTCAATTTTGACCAAAAGGTCAAAGTTTGACTTTTGGTGTATCAGTTGACTTTTCATTAGTTGACTAAATTTTAACTATCAATCAATTGATCTTGAGAAATGTTTTGAGTCATGAAATTAGGTCAACATATTGTATTTGAATCCTTGAGATTTTTCTTCAAGTCATTATTATGTATTAGGTCAAAAACCCTTGATCAGTCAAATACAGTCAAAACCATAATCTTGACCATTTTGCCCTTATGATGATTTGAACATTTTTCTTGGGGAATTGTGATCCAAACTTGATCAATATATATATATATATATATATATATATATATATATATATATATATATATATATATATATATATATATATATATATATATATATATATATAACTTCAAAATGTTGATATTGGTAAAAAATCTTGAAGTTTGACTGTAGGTTGACCATAATTGACTTTTTATCCAATACAACTGATTTTGAGTCATCTGATCAATTGACTGAGAAATTTTGAGATCCAAGACTTTATAATTGATATGAGCATTCTTTAAGGTCCATGATGGTCCATTAAAGTAAATTGAAGCACTAGAAGTCCAATTGTCCTTGTGAAAATCTAACCCTAATTTGAGGCATCAGTGTTGAGGAGATGGCTTGACCTAGTCAATACTTGTGTAAGCTTGAACCATTGAATATCTTTGTGAGAAATGTCTTGATAAAAGAGAGGGAAAATTTTAGGGTACAATAGTCGCCCCTATTCAATCTTCATAAACCTGAAGAGTTAGATTGGTGGTTCCGCCATTCGTGACTTGAAGGTGGAAGATGATTGAACACTAGAGTGCCTAAAAATTTGCACTTGATGATGTGTTAGTTGATTATGTCGGGAATGGGCTTAAAGATGCCATTTGGAGAAGTGATAAAGAATTTGTCGAAGATGAGCTTACATATGCCATTCGGAGTGATTGTTGGTTGAAATTGGAAGAAGTATCAGAATAAATCTTTGGTCGATTTATACTGAAATAATAAATGTCTTTTGCCTATTTTTAACTGGAAAAGATAAATCTAACCAGAAGAGGTATGTTGTTTGGAGACCTCAATGGGGAAATAATCCTAACCAAAAGAGGTATGTTGATTGACTGTCATTAATTGAAAGAAGTATATCTAATCAGAAGAGGTCTATTTTCCTCTTGTGGATTTTGGGTTTGTGGGAGCATTGAGGGGACTGAACATTAGGTGATGACTTAGTATCAAAAAAATATATAAGTCGAAGTAATTGTGTTAGTCGAGAATGGAAAGTTGAATCGACAAAACATACCTCAACCCTCTCAGAAATATGTTGTATGTCCTTCTTGGACTGTTTGGATTTGTCAGAGGGAGCAGTCAAATCCACTAAGCGTTTTTTACTCTGGCAAACAAGGAGAATATTAATACAGTTTAAGGCATAAAAGACATGGAAACAAGAAGTATATAAGTACACCTACAGAGGAAGCCTTCTTGAGTGAAGAAGAAATGGGTTCATCTTCAGAAGGTGTATGGTCATGGATAATCTACAAGAGATTGGCTAAGTCAGATATGCCAAATTAAGAATGATAATTAACGAAAGGTTAAGTTTAAACCTGATTCGTTGAAGGTTTTGGTTTACCGACACAAACGGCGCCCTCCTGATCTATTGGGATAGTTGTAAGGCAAGTATAAAACAATTAAATAAGCAACCAAATAAAAATAAGCAGGGGGTAATATTTCCAAAAATCATTACCAATTTGTCTGGTCAAAAGTACTCTAACATATCGGTGATCATAATGAAGATGCCCTGAATAGTTAGGTAGATAATACTTCG
Organism: Vicia faba; assembly: GCA_948472305.1. Classification (NCBI taxonomy): domain Eukaryota; kingdom Viridiplantae; phylum Streptophyta; class Magnoliopsida; order Fabales; family Fabaceae; genus Vicia; species Vicia faba. Next base: position 1,382,347,841 of record OX451738.1, on the reverse strand, counting down.
TCGGTACCACGCTGTTGGCCTTTTTCTTATAGGAATTTTGCATCTTCGATAAAGAGCAATACCACCAGTCAGGAATAGGTGGGCCAAAGGCCAAAGCCAAGGGGCTAGATGGAAAAGGAGGAAATTTGATGTTTCTAAAGTGAAGAGTGTAAAGATATTTTTCTTTCACATAACCAGGGATTTTAAGTGTCGAGATCCTATTGGTTACCTTCTCCTTTAATTCGACAGCGGCCTCAAAAATGGCCCGATGAAGACTATTAGGTCGATACACAACTCAGAAGTAATTTTGGAAAGCTCGAATTTGTTTAACATGAGTAATCTTACACTTGGTCGATTTCGCCTGCAAATTGGAAAAAGTTGTAGTTAGTTTAGCCAACGTGGCATCGGGATCACCAATGAATGTAACGAAATATGACTGCCACCAAGTCTCAAATTCCTTGGTGTGGTAGAAATATGGTTGGAAAGGAGTGAGAGTAAGTGTAGGCCTTCGTGTCCATATGTTTTCGATATCTTCTTTAATAACTTTAAAAGGTTGGTCAGTTATGATGTCTATCAACGGCTCATGAGAATTGAGCAAGGACTTGGGGACAAGTTGACAGAGTCCAAATTGTCGAGCCACCAAGTTGGACTGATAAGCAACTAATCCTGGATTCACGCTGAAAATCATAGAAGACAAGAATTGGGGAGTTAAGTAACGTCTCCATAGGATTAGGGAATTTTTCTTGTCTTCTTCTCTTGCAGGCGGGAAAGCCCTAGTAAACCACTATGGGCCATCTTGTCTATCATGAAACGGGGCCATAAAGGGTGTAAAATCGACTCTTGTCAACATGATGTTGAACAATAGTTTGAAAACTTCAGGATTTGGGGAACCCTTGTCAATAGGAGTCAAAGGAAGGAGGCGTTGCCAAATAATATGGTTTTGAGATGGAAGGCATGCTACTTTCTTATTCCTAAAGGGCTTGATCTCCTCAGAAAAAGTGGAATTCAACCATAATTGTAAAAGCCAAAAAGGGCCATGGACCAAGACATTCTTTTTCTTTGGATTAGTAGGGTAAAAACACTTGATTTGATTAGCAACGTCAGTCAAGGATGCTTAAAGAGAGGCCAAAATCAGCTGGCCTAAAGTAACATTCTCACCCATGTGCAATTGGGTAGCTAGATAAGGAAACTGTTTGGCCACCTGCATCGACCTGGAGCAAAAAATAAAGCGAGACAACCATAAGGTTAAAAATGCTACGTGCTCTTCATCAGTTATTGGGCCATAAGTTTGAGCATGATGGTCGATGAAGTTGTTGTATGTTGGTTTACCAGCTTCACCAACATCGAACTTTAGTGCCACAGGTTCAATATCTCTATAGTTAAAAACTGTACCAGATGGTTTTAACCCTGTGATGGCAACAACATCGAACATGGTAGGAGTAATCATACCACACTTAGTGTGGAAAGTGTTGGTCGACCCTTCCCAAAAATGTATGGCGGCTAAGAGCATGCCACTAGAGTAAGGCTGACCGCGTCAAGAAAGTTCTAACAATGTGTAAATGCCCATTCTTTTCCATTGATCTCTTTTGTCAGGTTCTAAACATGCCATCCAAGCACGAAACTTAGGGCAATGCAGAGGTGGAGCAGTTCTAAAGTTCCTGTCGATATACTTAAGCAAAATAGGGTTTGGAGAAGAAATTATGGATTTGGTAATAGTGCTAGTAGGAAAAAATGCTTCCTTATCATCTACATAGATTTTAGAAGGTACATATGCAGGAAGTGGCCCTAAAAAAACTAGGGGTTTTTCTTTAAGAGAAAAAGGGATTAGTACCTGAGATTGCCAGATTTTGGCTTTCTCCTCAGCAAATGGAGGTTCCGGCACATAAGCTTTGCCATCAACAAGGCGTAGTTGAAGAGCGGTTACTGGAGAAGAAGTTTGATTATTAAAATTCGCCATTATAAGAAGTTTGAAGGAGGATGAAGATGGGGAATAGTGATGAGGTTTTCAAGTTCTGAGTTTTCTGAAGCGAGGGTATGAAGAAGCAAGGAAAAGTAAAAAAAAGAAGAGAAATAAGGGTATTTATAGACTCTGAAAGGAAGGAAGAAATAATGGGGAAAATCTTTGTGATTTCCTAGGTTTAAATTGTGCCACTTGAGGGACAGGTGTTGCAAAATCAACACGAGTAAATGGGCCACATCTCCCACTAAAAATGCAATGATGGCGAAATTTAAATGTCACACGTCTCGAAGCTAAAAAGCGTGATACGTTACCATGATTACATGACGTCACTAAAAAGACGGAACAATAACATTCACTTTTGGAAGGATGGAAACAGTTTGGACAAATAGTAAAACCGATGCTTCAAAGATGCCATTATCTCATATGAGTCGAAATTCGAAAATGGCATCTCTGGGGGGAATTTTGTTACCTTAAAAAATCTTAAAGGTATTCAAGCACATGTATTAAATGAGGATATTCCCATAAACTAAGGGTCATCCTCTAAAGTAGGGGTTTTTTAGGAAATTGGAGCCAAAGTGTTTGAAAATTTGGTTTTAGTAAAACTAGATTTAATGTTCAAAGAATATTGCGCCAAACTGTCGAAACTGAGATAGGTCAACCAAAAGGAAATAAAAGAATATGTTAAGAAATGGTCGAAATTGGTTTAGTCGACCAAAGGGTGAAAGATAAGGAAAATAGTCGAAATTGGTTTCTGTCAACCAAAATGGTTGCTAGACTTAGAGGAATTGTTGTTGATTGTTTGACTCTTGCCAAACGGAAAGTGTCGAAGTGAGTCAGAAATGGTTTAGCTTCAAAATCTAGAAGCGGGAAGATTTGAATTTCAAAGTCATCAGCAGTTGCCAGCGGTTTACAATCTGATTAAGCGCCCAATAGGTGGCGAAATCCAGTGAAGCAGTTGTCTCAAGATTTTAAGGTTGTTCGTAGATTTCATCTAGGCAGTTATATTGTAAATACTATAAATATGCAAATTCGGTGTAGTTTTTGGGCGTGTTCACTTGTATGCTCAAAATCACTTATCAAAACTCTGTCATTACGAGCATCAGGAAACAAAGAGTGAAGAAGTGATTGATGCACGTGAATCAACACTTTTATTTCAATGCAAATCCTTTATTTTTCAATTATCTCTTTTGAATACTTTATTTGCTTTCTATGTACTGTCGAACAAAGCCTTTACGTCATTTTCTACTTCGCGTAGACAATTCAATACTCTCTGTCGGTCACTAGTCACTAGTCAGTTAGTTTATTGAACCTTATTTTCATATGAATGTCTTCTATCGGTCACAAGTCACCAGCCAATCGTTTGATTAATAGTGTGGAAAGCTGTTATACTTGTTCCCTTAGTCACGGAAATCTGTTTCCCTTGATAAGGATTTCGATAGAATAAGTATAGTAACTAAACTCTTAACATATGTCTTAAGATCAACTGGTCGATCTTGTGAGTTACCCTTAGTGTTAGGACTTTGTAAGGACCAGCAGTTGTTTACCATTTTCCAAAGTAAACAATACCTTAGCAATTTTTGTAAGGGTCTAAGATCATTTATGAAGGCAACATTTGAAGGGTCATCGATGGACTATAATCTTGTTTTTGATTGTTTATTTTTTTGCTAAAGTATCCCACGTTTGCATAACATGACTATTTTTATTTTAGGCAATAAGTGAGGTCAATCCTAGAGGTGCAAGTGTGCCAAGTATTTGTTTTCACGCTCTTTGTCTTTGAATTAGAGTTTTCCTACTTGTTGATTTTATGTCTTGCCATACAAACCTTAATTACTAGCGTTTATATTGAAAGCGATAAATTACGAACATGTAAAATTCTATGCTATTATATCATTTGAGGATGGGGGTACAAATTTACAAATGGGGAGTAAAAGCAAATAAACCCTAATTTACTATTACAATTATATTGAATATAAACAAATAATGTACAAGAATGTATGGTAACATACAAGGAAAAAGAAATTGTTTTTGTTTGAGTTTTTTGAAAGGTTTTAATTCTAATTAAGCTAACTAAAAAAGGAAAATAAAAAATTAATTCAAATAAAACTAACCTAAATTTATTTAAGAAAAGAAATTAAATTAATTAAGAAAAACAAGTTTTTTAGGATTTTTTATGAAATTTTTTTAATGTTAATCTATTTCATTAAACTAAAGTGAATGGAAGGAATTTAATTAATCAAAATCCTAAGTTTTAAATTAATTCCATCAGCAAAGAAAAATAAAACTAAGTCTAATATTAATTTAATTAAAAAAAGCAATTTATTAAAAAAATATTTTTGGCCTTTTTATCTAAAAGAAATAAAATAAAAATATATAAAATATCTAAATAATAAATATTAAATATTTTTGGTATTTTGATTAATAAAAATAATAATAATAATAATAAAAATAAATAAAATACAATTAAAATTATGTCAGGAGGGTGTAAGAGTGAAAAGGGTAGTTTGTAAGCAAAAGGTTTTGTTTTGAGGCCCAACTGAGTTTTTTTGTAATAAAAATAAAATAAAGTGAAGTGGGTTGCATTGTGACTAGTAGACATGGGAATATTATTGAGTAAATGAGGCAAGCCCAATGGAGGGAGGTCCAGCGCGCCTGTTCCAAACAAAAAAAGGAGAACACATAAAATGTGAAAAAAAAACCAAAAGGTCTCACTGGGGCTCGAACCCAGGACCTTCCATACCAAAGCCTTACGCGCGCGCTTGCTGCCACTGGGATGACCTGTTTCATCCGTTAGTAATGCAACATGTAATGAACTTAAAATAAACTAAGTTCATGTTATCAACTTCATCTTCTTCCTTGCACCAACCAGAACTTCTGCAACTTATTCATTTCTCATCCATTCTCAAAAGTATGAATATCAAACTTGTTAGAAATTTCATCACGATTTCAAAAATGTAAATAACTTAAGCTAACACTCAAAGATGAACACGAATTTCTAATGGTACCAAATTCTTACCTAATTTTTCAAAAAGTTCATCTTCAAAATTCTCACTACTCAAGCAATATAAATTAATTCTAATGGCATGACTAGTTTCAGGGCTATGATATCTATATTTTATCTTCACAAATGGAAAGCTAACAATACCTATATAAAGAGTTCCAAAGTCAGAAAACTCACCTTGAAAATGGAATTCGTGTTTTGAGTTTGAGCGTGTTTCAAGGTGCTGCAATGATCAGGTTTGCTTTCTTGAGTTCCCATGAAGCTAATGCAATGCTTAGCTTGAATGGAGAGTTGTTGAAATGGTCTGGAGAAGTCAAGTTGCAGAACTCTGTTTTTAAGCTTGGACAATGATGGAAATGAAGTTACAGTTGGGAAACAGGGTTTGGGATGAGTTGTGTTTGAGGTATAGAAGCTTTGATGATGGTTTGGAAGAAAAACGCACGAGTGGATTATGAGTTTCAAGTTTCTTAGCCAGAAGTGACAATAATGGAGGTTTGTGTGCAGTTTTGAGTTTTAGGGAGTTTTGAGATGCTTGAGGGCTTGTAAATTCGTGTGGTATATTGCAAATGAAGGTTCAATTTATAGGAAAAGGGTTTGGAGGTTTGAAATGGTCAGAACCCAAAGATCACATGTTATGGATTTTTGGTTGTTTTTGAAGCAAGCTTGAAACATCTTGTTCCAATGTAAAGTACAAGGCTTGTAGAGTTGCTGAGCACTTTAAACATATCTCTTCTGATCTTTATAGACTTAATGTGTGCAGAAGGAACAAGTTAGGAGCTCAAGACAAGTTGACTTTGTATAAAGCTTTCTTTACAAGAATGGAATGGTTACTTTCTTCACAAAATAACAAATTGCTTTGGATAATGGCTTAATCACTTGGACCATACCTCAATAAATTGTGTAAACAATTATTTATGGAGTGATTTACAAGTTAGAATCCCGCAAAACAAGATTGTGCAACATAGTTTATGTATTTGATCAAGTGTTCTTCATGAAAAATGCCTTGTAATTCAAGTTTGAAACCCTAACTTCATCTCTTCGATTCTCATAGCTCAAGAATTTTCTCAATAAGTTCTTGAATATTTTTAAAAGCTTGTAAAATACTCTACAACTTTCATGTTTGCCATTTTAACAAAATCCTCTTGGAGCTTGGTGAAAATTGGCCAAGAAGTTAGGTCAAAAATTTGCCTAAACTAGGTCAAAATTTCACTAAGTGTTTTAAGAAAAAGGGCATGACTTTATGGATTCATAAATCAAAATATAAGAATTTCTAGGACTTGATCAGTAAAGCAAAGTTGTAGATCTCATCAAGATCTATAATTTTTATGTTGGAAGTTTTATTTGAATCATCTTGCATCTTGGTGAAAAGTTGGCATGAAGTCATGAAAAAATAAGACTTAAAAACACTTAGAAAAATTTCAAGTCTTGAAAAGTTTGACTTTTTAAGATGAATTTTGACTTCCTTGATTTCTTAATGATCAAGTTTCATATTTTTGAATTTCTTGTTGAAATGTTATCTTTGAAACTCAATTTTGATCAAAAGTTCAAAGTTTGACTTTTGGTGTATCAGTTGACTTTTCATTAGTTGACTGAATTTCAACTATCAATCAATTGATCTTGAGAAATGTTTTGAGCCATGAAATTAGGTTAAAATGTTGTATTTGAATCCTTGATATTTTGCTTCAAGCCATTATCATATATTAGGTCAAAAACCCTTGATCAGTCAAATACAGTCAAAACTCTAATTTTGACCATTTTGCCCTTTTGATGATTTGTCCACATTTGACTTTTTTATCCAATACAACTGATTTTGAGTAATTTGATCAATTGACTGAGCAATTTTGAGATCTAAGACTTGAAACTTGATATGAGAATTCTTGAAGGTCCACGATGATCCATGAAAGTTAATTGAAGCACTAGAAGTCCAATTGTCCTTGTGAAAATCCAGACCCTAATTTGAGGCATCAGTATTGAGGAGATGGCTTAACCTAGTCAATACTTGTGTAAGCTTGAACCATTGAAGATATTTTTGAGAAATGTCTTGAGAAAAGAGATGGAAAATTTTAGGGTACAACATAAGGCAAAAACAATCATCAATATTTCCACATATCATCATGCTTCACATATATACTCACACTTTCACATCACCAATACACATCAAACACGTCATTGCATCATCAAATCAACATTCATCATCAACATCATTTAGGTCATAACATTATCAACATCATTCAATCAACAATTATGCAATATCACAAAGAATGTAATGCAGCTTCATAGACTCATGCATGTGGTACCAAACTTCATTGATGACTCTGTGTCATCTTTCTTCAAAGATCCTCACCATAGAGTCGATTCTTGCTTGGAACCATAGAACTTCACAAAAATACACTCAATCCACACAATAATATTGAGGTCATCACTAGACCAACATCCTATCAATATTACCGGACCAACGTCCTAACATATGCCATGAATGCATGATGCGCAACAATGTAATAAAACATTGCCACTGCTAATCGAAACGCATAATCATTCATGTAATCATTAACAACATCATACACTTAGCATGTATACACATCAAACCTGCATATAATCCATTTCATTCAATATATCATCATCAAATACATCATAGCTCGTCACAAAATCATCATAGCATCAACAGATCTTCATACATCATTACACCATCACAGTTCATCACATAAAGTCTAATCTAATCATGACAAAGGCACTGAAAAATATATCATTTTACTCATTTTATTCTACCAAAATATAGTTCATCGTGTTAGCTCTCTAACACTTCTAACGACACGTCAAACGACACGTCAAATGGAATCCAGAAACTCAAGTTATAACACTTGGAACATTCTGTCAACTTCCTCTCGCCCGAGGCTCGCCCGACGAAGTTGGGGTGACCTACCTTCCCCATACAAATTCCAGGAGCTTGCATTTTTCTCCCATTCCTCACCTCACACTCACCGACGAAACTCGCACTCGTCACCATTTTCGCCAGACGAAATTGGAGCGAGAAACCCTTCCCATACATTTTTCCAGGAGCACCAACAATCACCATATTATCTCTCCTCACTCTCACCCGGTGCTGCCTAGGCGAATTTGATTCGCCCGACGAAGCTGAAGGCTCGCCCAACGCTCGACGCGTGACAACAACGCTGATGTTGCATTTTCTGCATAGTTCAGTCTCAATTTCTCATACGATTTCATACCAGAACATACCCAATTCACCAAAAATCATCATGTCATCATACAATCAATAACAATACATTATCACATCATTACCGACATCAATTCATGGTATTTCACAAATCATCAATTTCATCATAGATTCATCATATTACCAATTCATCACAAAACCCCAAACAACCTACATAAATCTAAATTCCATATGAATCATAATAACAAGAATTACCCCCTTACCTTAGATTCCTAACATCAAGTTTGATTCTCTTTCTCGCATTCTATCGAGCTCACCTTCTTACTTCTCCGTGCCTTAGTTTTTTCTCCACAACGATTCTCACAAAAATGTGATCGTATAGAATGAATCACTAAACCTCAATTATTCCTTTTTATCTAGCTTATCCATTAGACTACTAATATGTTTTTCCCAACTTACCTCAATAATTCTTACGAATATTACCACCTTGCTCTTATCACCTATATACCATATTATTTTATTTAATTAATAAAAATAATTTTAATTAGTAGTTCTAAATAATTATACTAATTATCTAAATTACTAAAATTTTCAATATCATCTTAATTTCCACAATTCTACACAATAGCATCACATCATATATCATTTTTGACAAAACATCATATATTCACAAATAATTCACAATTACTCATTATAAATCAATTAAATAATAATATAATTATTTTGGAGTGTTATACTAGTTATGATTGAAAGAAGTTCACTTCCAGATGCTCGTCTAGATCACACCACTGAAATGCTCTCTCAACATAAAATTGCAAGAATTATTTTTTTTCCAAAATGATAGAGCATTATCGTTGATAAACCTCTCATATGTTAGTTCTTTCTTACTCGTGGATGGAGTTTTCTTTGCTTGCGAGGTGGAGCCACAACGAAGTTAAGAAAATAGATAAAATAAAGTGGCTAAGGATTAAGATAACTTAGGTGACACACATGAAATTGTAAAATTTGAACTTATTGTTTTTGATTGATTCATCATTATGATATTTAAATAAATATATATGAACAGATTCATCCTTATAAAGAAAACTTGATTTCATCGTTAATATTTAAGTTATCTTTTTAGGAAAAAACTTCAATTAATTTGCACAATGCAATATTTATATCTAAGGACCAAATTGAAAGGAGCAAAGAAAAACAAATATAGTTCGGAATCTAAATACTTCATTAACAGATAATAACCATAAATAGTCTAGAACAAGATTAAACCACCATAGCTAAGTTGTCTGGAAAAAAAACATTGAACCAATTCTTAAAAGATAGTTCTACAAGTTTTCTTAAATGGTATAATTCTGCTTAGTTGTATCAAGGTGAAGTCCCTTAAGCTTCGCCACAGACTCAACGCTCTCTTTCAGAGTATTCTGTTCCATAATCCTTTAACACATTTTCAAAAATATGTTAAGAATTTTATAAACATCATCCAGAACGCATACACAAACATTACATACGACACTGACACTTGTGCTAGAAAATATATCGGTGATTGATTGTAACTATATGTGTTGGTGCTACTATTCATTTTTCTTTATGTGTATAATTCCCCTTTATAATTTTTTCCAACCATTCAAATGGTTCAAAATTCAAATGGCTTACCTGGCAACTTCAGCGCGTCTCCTGGCTTGTTCCGCTATCTCTGAGAGCTCTCTATAGCTAGTTTTTTCATTCAAAAGGTTTGAGACAGCCGCAGACCGAAGACCATGAAGTGATCTTTGCGCCGATGCCCATTGTGCTTCCCTTTCTTCTCTGCCATAGTCTTTCTTTGTAGTAAAAGCAATCTGTAAAGAAAACATAAACACAATTAGATAATAAAATGTAACAAATATATCTACAAACGCACGAGAATCCCACTAAATGGAGTACCTTGCGCCAAAAGCTAGGCCTCATTAGCAAAATAAAACAAATGATAAGCAAAAAAAACTACCCTGCTTTCGAAAACATTATTCCACGCCTTTCCACTTAGAATATATCGGATTGCGAACTTGAGTAAATCAAGAGGAATATAGGTTACCAAACTATACAACCAAATTACGCCGGCCCAACCCCATCCCATTCCATTTATTCTTGCAAATTTCCAATCAGCATACACTGCTACAATAGTTGCAATCTGTCAAATTACAAAACAAACTATTACCGCAACAGAAGAAAAATAACCGTGCTTAGCGTTACATTTTTCAACCGATATAGCATATATCTTATAGAATACTAGCGTGCATACGAGGTTCAAACTTACCATTTGAGCCAAGAGGAAAGCAAATAGTAGGAGTAAACCAGGTCTTTCGACGAAAGACCATCTTCGAGACCTAGTTACGAAAATTAGTGCCTGACTTATTATACTAACTTGTAGATATAGAGCTGCCATCATCTCATTAGGACTATGTCTCAAAGGCCTCACACCAAACTTGTCCTGCAAGTTATCGCGTTTAGATTTTCTAATAATTGGTGATAATATTGAGACATAAAAAACAAGAAATATAAGTTAATTTACCGAGAAAAAGTCGGTATCATGCATCACCCAAAAAAATATGACAGTTGTTAGTGCCATGTAACTGCCGAGAACAATACCAGTTGCAAATATTTCCTTTAGTTTCCAACTGTCAGGCAATGGAGATGCTTTCACTCTATCTTTTGAAATTGTCATAATGGTACCTTGATATTCGACAATGTTATGAATTATGATTGATTTTAGTATGGTTAGAGAATATAGAAATAACATAAAAGTAATGAAAATTGAAAATGCTATTTTACCATCATTCAGTATTGCAATGATCAAAACCATGAAAGGTGCAAAATCGAATTTCCAAATCAAAGCAATGAACATGAAACCGAACTGTCAAAATGAAAAATCAACTGTTATTAAGTATATTTATGGTTTTAAGGATGAGTACATAGAAAAAAAAATGAATCTTTCATGACAAGCTAACTTCAACACATACCACGATACGGATGGTGATTGACACAGCATAAATCTGTTCCATAATCAAACTTTTTTTGTTAGAAAACTAAAAATGTAGTAAATCAAAAGATTGAATTAGATATTCAAAGGAAACTAACGGTATAATTCTTCATTCTCTGGAAAATGGCCCTGCTGGTGAGCACAGCACTAATTATGACACTCAAACCAGGTTCAGTAAGGACAATATCAGAAGCACTTCGAGCAGCATCTGTAGCATCCGCAACAGCAATTCCGATATCAGCTCTCTTTAACGCAGGAGCATCGTTTACGCCATCTCCTGTCATTCCACATATATGCTTCCTATCTTGCAGCCTCTTGACAATTTCATATTTGTGTTCTACCATATCATATCATATAAAGAAAAAGGATTAAAATAATATAAGTGATGGAAAATTCGAGACTCAATTACATTAGAGACAATGATAGGAGCTTCAATAGCTGAAAAAAGTTGTGGCTATGTATGGTATAGGTAGTTGAAAGAAAAAAAAGGATGATTGTGTCAACGTTAACAAGGACATACCGGGAAATACTCCTGCAAATCCATCGGCCTTTTCAATCAACTCGTCAATAGGAATATCTGAAGTCGAAGCTTTGTCTTGACCAAGCAATGCAGATGATGGATACATGTTTGTTCCCATTCCAAGCCTTCTACCTGTTTCCTTTCCAATGGCAAGCTGGTCCCCTAGAGAAAAACAGAATCTACAATTAATTTTAAAGCTACAAACTTTGATTTATGGTGTGAGCTACTTATGGTTCTAAATTGTAGTTGTGGTCACATTTACAGTTACTCGGTGAACCTTAATATTATGGTAAATGCTTATGCAATTGTGGTTGCAGAGACCTCAAAACCTTTATATTGTAGTCGCAATTGCAGTTATTGATCAAAATTTAGAACTACGAAAACAAGAAAGTATGGTCTCGGATCTTACCTGTGATCATCTTAACATTCACACCAAGATTAAGAGCCTCGCGAATTGTGTCAGCACTATCATGTCTAGGAGGATCAAATAGTGGCAACAAACCAACAAATTGCCATGGTGCACCAGGACTCTCTTTTGTTCTCTCGGGTACTTCCTGTTACACAAATTTTACGATACAAGTAATGGTTAAACAAGCGATTTCAATCAAGCAGAAAAATAAACATAGCTAATAATGATATCGTCTTTACTTACCTGACAAGCAACACCTAAAGATCGAAGTCCACGCTCGGCAAACTTGTCAATCATTGCATGAACACTTCTCCTCACATTCTCTTTGCAGTTGCAAAGATCCAATATCTAACACAATATGAAAACATGACTTAGTCATCATCACATAAATCATAATAAAGATACCACCACGGCCTAGTGCAAGTGGTTGATGGTCAAGTTGCGCGAGTGTTGTAAATCCTAAGATACCGAATTCAATTCTTATGGATAAAAATAAAATGTAACATCATGAGATGAAACCCGTATTTACCTGCTCGGGAGCACCTTTGCTAGATCTATGCCAATTTCCATCAGAATCAATATAAGTAAGAGCAGTCCTCTTATCAACGGGATTGAACGGCAGAAAATGGACCTCATTGATACCAGCTCTAGCCTGAACAATCAATCACAACATTCAAAATGGACCTACTATATTGACCAAACATTACAATTTCTATGACTAAAATGCTGATTTTAGATATTTACCTCTTGTGGATCAGACAGCATTCCAACAATAGCAGCATCTATAGCATCCTGATTTTCTATCCTAGAAGCTCTTGCAGCTAAAAGTATCACCGAGTCCTTATCGATTCCCCTAGCAAACACTTCAATCAAGTTTTTATCCACACTAAGTTTATTCAAAGTGAGAGTTCCTGTTTTATCACTGCATAGAACATCCATTCCAGCCATTTCTTCAATAGCAGTCATTCTCTTTGTAATTGCACCTTGCTCTGAAAGCTTATGAGAGCCAATAGCCATGGTAACAGACAAAACAGTTGGCATTGCAATCGGAATTCCACCGATCAAAAGCACCAAAAGATTATCAATTCCGTCTCTATACTTGCGATGTTGAACCGGATACATCACAATAAGTTCAATGACTATTCCAACCGCAATCGAACAAATGCAGAAGTTTCCTATAGCGGTTAGCACTTGCTGAAAATGTCCAACCTGATTAGTACTATCAACCAAATGAGCCGCTTTACCAAAAAATGTGTGTACACCAGTTGCATACACAATCGCTTCGATCTCACCCTTCTTAACGGTCGATCCTGAAAATACTTCTTGAGTTGCACCCTTTGTGACAGGAAGAGATTCTCCTGTCAAAGCAGATTGGTCAACACTTAAAGGATCTCCCTCGAGAAGACGTGCATCGGCTGGAATGATGTCTCCTAACTTGATGCTGATTATGTCTCCTGGTACTAAAATTGCAGCATCTTGTTCACTCCATGTACCATCTCTTAGTACCTAAAGATGAACAAATGTCAGGAATAAAACAGTGTCAAACACAATGGTCGCGCGCGAGCACGCGCACACACGGAGAAAAGAAGAGAAGAGTATATAATATAACCTTGGCCTTGGGAGCTAAACCAGCCATGAGAGCAGCGGCCGCGTTACCGGCGTTATTTTCTTCGATGAAACTGATAGTAGAGTTGATGACCAAGAGAACAATGATTCCAACAAAATCTTGCCAATCTGGAGGCTTTCCACCTCCATTAGCCAAAGCAATGGCCATGATAGCAGCAGCTTCCATAACCCATGACAAAGGGTTCCACATAAATCCCAGAAACTTCAAAATCTTGTTATCTATCACCTCTTCTAGCTTGTTAGGTCCAAAGACTTCAAGCCTGTTGGATCCTTCCTCTGATGAAAGACCTTCTCTCGAACATTTCAGCTGCTCAAACACTTCCTCCAGCGGAATCCGTTCCTATATTCACAACATGTCACGTGAGTTATTCCATGCATGGATCATATATATTTCTCTTATAATAATCATACAAATTTATACTAAATTTTTATTAATTCCATAGTCACAAATAAGAGTTTCAAGCATGGTTATAATCATGTTTAAAGCATCACGTGTGATTAAAAAATCATGATTGTAAATTTTCATAAATGGGAATAAATCTATATAAAATCATGCAACTAATAATATATGAAAAAAAATATCCGATCTTATGCTATAATAAACGTCTTGATCAAGTTAAGATAGATCAAGGAAACATTGGATCTTATACTATAATAAACAACTTGATCATGTATAAACATCAAACATAAATTAAAGAGAAAAGAGATATACCAAATTGACATTCTCGTTTCTTATTTCTTCAAGGTTGATGGTGCTCATGGCGAGAGCAAGAGAACGATCACAAGAACAATGAACACAAAATGGTTTAATTTGAAGAGATTTGAGAGTAAAGAGTCATGGAATGGTGAAAAAGTTCAAAGTGAAATGTAAGAGGAAGGAATTAAAAGATTGAGCCTTGGATTTAGGCTTTTTTGTTAGGGCATATGTCATATAAGTGAAGTAGTCAAATTTTTTTAGTGCCCATTTAAGGTTGTGGGATCCACCTGAAGCTTTTTCTTTTTCTTTTCATAAATTTTATAAAAAAATGTTTTTTATTTTATATTAATACAAATAAAATATAAGAATCAAGACCGAAATAATTAACTAAATACAATATGTATCCGTTGTGATATTTGTACTAGATGCATTGAATTCTGAAGTGAAAAAAGTTTGAACAATTTTAATTTTATTTATGATGTCATTATTTATTTTCAATATTTAGGTTTTTTTGACATAGAACTAAGATGGTATGAAATTTAACAATCTAATGGTTATAATATTTAAATATGACTCTAAATATGAAACATATCATTTTTAAAATAAAATTTTCATATATTAATCATGTTAATAATATTTTAGAGGAATTTTTATTAAATTATTTTCAATATTTAGGTTTTTTTGACATAGAACTAAGATGGTATGAAATTTAACAATCTAATGGTTATAATATTTAAATATGACTCTAAATATGAAAAATATCATTTTTAAAATAAAATTTTCATATATTAATCATGTTAATAATATTTTAGAGGAATTTTTATTAAATTATTCTTAAACGAATAAAATTTTGTGAAGACCGACACATCTCGATGCCTGAAATTTAAAAGTAAATATTTTTAATATAATACAAATATTCTTTTAAATTAATATATTTTAGATTTTTTAAAATGTAAAATTATTAAATTATTATAATCATTTTTATTTAACAATTTATTTTCAATTGATAATAAAATTAACTCATCAAACACTCTAAATTATTTAAAAAAAATCATAATTAAAAAACAATTCCAAAATTCTAAAATAAAAATACTTAGATATCAAATTGCTTATTATATTAGAGAGCTCAAAAATTTATTATTAGCAAATTAAACTATACACATTATAAATAATAATAATAATTATTTTATTTAAAATAAGTGTTACTATTTAATTGGTATATCAAACAATTCAAAATATAATTGTAACTATTTTCAAAAAATAATTCCATTTGATTATTATATTGCTACAATAATATATATATATATATATATATATATATATATATATATATATATATATATATATATATATATATATATATATATATATATATATATATATATATATATATATATATATATATATATATATATATATATATATATATATATATATATATATATATATATCAACTATTAATATTATTTAATAAATTATTTAATATTTCAACTATTAATGATTAATTAGTTTATTAAAGATTAAATAATTATTAAATATAGTTGAAACTTTAAATAATTTATTTATGGTTGAAACATTAAATAATTAAAATATTTAATAATCAAATTATTTAATAAACAAAATAATTGAAATAATCTATTAATATTAATATTTATTTAAATAATTGAAATAAACTAAATAATGAAACATCGAAATAGTTGAAATAAATTGTTAATATTAATATTTATTTAAATAAGTGAAATAATCTATTTAATAAAATAAATAATTTACTTATGGTTGAAATATTAAATATAGCTAAAATAAGCTATTAATATTACTTATAAGGTGTATGACCATGCCCTCCTTTTTAAAGGAGCAGATTCAGACCAATACCTAAAAGAAACTACTTCAAATTCCAGAACATCATCACTTCAGCTGAGGGTTTCCTAGAGGCAACCAAACTTGATTGGAATCAGGATATTTTGGGACTGCTAAGTTTGTGTTATAGATTAGAGAAAGTTGCCATGCTGACTGCTCCCATTACAGAAGAGGAAATTAAGGCTGCCCTGAGTAGCGTTAGTGACATCACGACTCCTAATGGGGATGGCTATGGAGCCAAAATTTTCAAAGCAGCTTCGGATGTAGTTAAAATAGATGTGATAAAGGTTGTTAAGGAATTCTTTGTGAAGAAGAAGATGTTCAAAGTTGTCAATAGTACTCTAGTCACCTTAATCCCCAAAACTCATAATGCTACCATTGTCAAGGACTTTAGACCAATATCTTGTTGTTCTATGATATACAAGATCATGTCTAAGATTATGACTAACAAACTGAGCAAAGTCTTGAGAAGTATCATTGATGACAGTCAAGCTGCCTTTGTCTTAGGGCTCCACATACATGATCATATCTCCTTGCCTATGAGCTTATCAAGGGTATAGTAAAAAAAGTGGCTCTTCAAAGTGTATGTTACAAATGGACCTTGAGAAGGCTTATAATATTGTGGAAAGGAGTGCTCTTGAACCAATTTTGAAAGAGCCCAACTTTCCTGCTCGGTTCATCAAATGAGTGATGCTTTCTGTAACTATTGTGTATTATAGGTACAAAATTAATGGAATCCATCCTAGCATCCTCATATTTAAGAGAGGAATAAGACAATGGGACCCCCTCTCCCCCTTGCTTTTTGTTATAATGATGGAATACTTATATAGAGTCGTGCAAAAGCTTAAGCATAATCACAATTTTAATTTTCACTCCAAATGTGAGAAACTGAGAGTGATTAATCTTAGTTTTACAAATGACTTACTCATTTTTACCCAAGGACACATTCATTGAGTTGGTGTTGCAAACCTTCAAAGAGTTTTCTCAATCTACTGGCTTGGATGTTAACCCCAATAAGTGCAAATTATATTTTGGCAATGTGAAGACTAAAGACCACCATGTAATCCTTAGCATGACTCAGTCTTTTGTTGGACCTTTACATTTTAGATACTTAGGCATTCCTCTATTTAGTAAAAAGTTGACTGTTCATTAGTGTATGGTGCTAGTAGATATGATAGTAGTTAGAATAAAGCATTGGAGTTATAATTTTTTTAGTTTTGTAGGTAGAACTCGTCTGAAATAAAAAGTGATGTTTGTAATTGTGAACTATTGGATGTAACACATCCCTATTCTTAAAAAGGCGATTGCTTCAGTTGAAGTTGTGTTAAGAACCTTTCTTTGGTCTGGTATTGATAAAGTGACTAGGAAATCCCCTATAGCTTGATGTTGTATCCAAAAACTTGCCCTCACATTTTTTTCAAGGCATTCTTCCAAGGCTTCTCAGACACTTTGGACACTCAAGGATTGACTAGTCAAAATACTTCTCCTAAGCCAAAAGCCTACAACTAGAGTTTGGAATTTCTCAAGGAAATTTGGCTTTCAAAAGTCTCAAGTGGCTTCCATGGTTCTCCATGTGTCCTCAACAAGGTTCATGTCATGTTTCAAGCCCTACATCACAAGTTTGCTCAGTCAATGACTCAGATGATTGAAAATCAATTGTATTGGTCAAAAAGTCAACTATAGTCAACATACAGTCAAACTTCAAGATTTTTGGTCAAAATCAACATTTTGAAGTGATATTCATCATTTGATCAATGGTTGATCATGATTCCACAAGGAAAGCTCTCAAATCATCAAAAGTCAAGATTTGTCAAATTAGGGTTTCCTTAGGAGAAGTCAACTAAACTTTGACCAAGCATAACTTTCACATGCTTCATCAAATTTTCCCTAACCTAAGCCCACTATGAAGAAAATTCAATTCTCCACAACTTTTCTTTTATTCTCAAGTCCAAAAAATTCTTCATTTGGAAGTTATGATCTCATACATTATAGGTCATTTTCAAAAGTCAACAAAAGACACTTTTTGTCAAGGCAACTTACATTAAGATAATGACTTCAAAAACAAAAATGATCAACATAGAGATTATAGAGGACATCTTTGGATTTCTAAAAAGTCAAATATCATCTTCAAAATATGAAAATTGAGCAAGTTATGAGTTGCACAATTTGGGGAATTTTGAAGAAATTCATGAAGAACAAATTGAGCAAAATTGCATTTTTGAACCTATGAGCCTAGTTTTTTATGTTCAAACATGTCCATAACATCTTAGAGGATCTCTAAGTCCATTTTTGCATGACCTTGATTTTTATTTTTTTTATTTATATTTATCTTGATTTTGTTTAATTTAAAATCAAATAATTTAAATAAAAATACAATAAATCATGGGCTAATGCATATGGGCTTGGTTTGGTTAGCTTTGAGGCCCAATAATTCGTGCAACCCAGCCACAACCTATCCAGGTTCATGAAAAATTCAAAAGGGCAAGAAAACATGCAAAAGGAAAGTTTTAAAGTTGTTTAATTTTGGTTTCATTAGGGCCATCAAGTCTTGATCCCTTGCCTTGTTTATCAGCTCATATCTCCCTCTATAAATACTGAGCCAAAGCAAGCTAAAAGTACCAGGAAATATTACTTCAAAATACTACTCAAAATTCTCAAAAAAATTCAAGGCATAAGTTGCTCAAAGAGTGCACTACAAAATTCTCAAAAATTTCAAAGTTGTCAAAATTCGTAGCTGTATTTTTAGCCATCCTCGATCCAAACTATTTTACCCCAAAATTTTCCCTCCCACTTATCAAGAATTTTTCTCACAAGATCTCCTTGGGCTCAAGACTGCACTAGGGTTGATCAACTCAAGACACCTCCTTAAGCACTGATGACCAAAATTAGGGTTTGAATTTGCACAAGTATTTTTGAACTTCCAACACCCTATATTACTTTCATGGATCATTATGGACCCCCAAGATCACTTATGTCAAGTTTCAAGCCTTGGATCACACTTTTGCTCAGTCAATTGAGCAGTTGACCTAAAAATCAGCTGTATTAGGGAAAAAGTCAACTATGGCAAATTTACAGTCAAACTCCATAATTTTTGATCCACATCAACATTTTAGACCCATATGTATCATTTGATCAAGTTTGGACCATAAATCCTCAAGAAATTTGATAAAATCTCCAAAAGGGCAAAATTGTCAAAAATAGGGTTTTTGACTAGGAAAGGGCAATTTCTGATTTTTGACCTAGCAAATAATCAATTGGTTTAAGGCATTATCTCAAGAGTCAAATTGCATCTTTTTAACCTAATGACATGGTTCAAAATATTGCAAGTCCATTGGATTGACATATGACTTTTTCACTCAACTGATCAAAAGTCAACTGTATACTGAAAAGTCAAACTTTGACTTTTTAGTCAAATTCAAATGCCAAAGATCACAATTCATCAAAATATGTCAAAATATGAAACTTATTCATCAAGAAATCAAAAAGTCAAGATTTCATTTTGAAAAGTCAAAATTTCTAAACTTAGAAATTTTTCTAAGTGTTGGAAATTTCTTATTTTTTCATAACTTTGAGCAAAATTTTCACCATGATGCAAGATGATTCAAGAGAAACTTCTAACATGAAAGTTGTAGATCTCCATGAAATATACAACTTTTCTTCACACAACTTCTTCTAAAAGTGCTTGGATCTCAAGTTATAATTTTAAGAACACATGATCATGAAACAAAACACTTAGTGAAATTTTGCCCTAATTTGGTCAGGATTTTAACCCAACTTCATGGAACTTTCTCATATAGTTACAAGGGGAATATTAAAAATAAATTTAAAGATGTGTTATAGAGCACATTTCAAGCTTTCCAAAATGTCCAAGAAATCCTTGAGATCATTCTTGAGTAGGGAGAATCGAAGAGATGAAGTTAGAGTTTTATCACTTTAATTACAAGTCATTTTAGTGATGAACAAAATTCAAATTCAAAGTTGTGCTGCATTAACTCTAATTTGCAGGCCTCAAACTTGTTAGGCACTCCATAATTAATGGTTTACACAGCTGTTAGAGGCCTCACATCAAGCATTCAATGCATGAACATGCTTTATATCCATTTTTGGAAGAAAGGTTACATTGCCATTTTGATAAAGTGACTTTTTGTAAAAAACTTGTTCTTGAGCCTTGCACTTGTTCTCTTCTGATCAAACATGTCCTATAACTCATGAGAAATGTTTCAAACACTTACAATCATTCATACCATGCTTGTACCTCTCCTTGAAACTTGCTTCCCTCTTTTCTTCAAAATCAAGTAACCTAGACAAAAGCTAGAAACTTATACTTTTGATTATCCAAAGCTCTCAAACACTTTTGTTTATACATACACAAACCATTTGACACAAACACACGAATGCTCAAGCTTTGAAAGAACCTAGAACTCAGAATCACACTTCACACTTCCATTTTCACACAAACTGACCAAAAACTTGAAACTCATAATCTACTCGTGTGTTTCTTGGCCTTTTGGTTTCTAAAGTTTCTAAACATCATATAAAGTTGATCCCACACCCTGTTATAGAACTGTAACCCCATTAACACCATCCTCCATTTCCAAAAACAGAGCTCTGCACATTGACTTCTCCAAACCATTTCAGCCATCCATTGCTCAAGTTAATCATTGCATTAGCTTCCTGGGACCTCAAGGAAGCTAACCTGATCATCACCATCACTTGAAACAACCTCAAACTCAAAACACGATTTCTAGTTTTGAGGTAAGTTTTCTAACTTTGGAACTCTTCGTACAGGCACCATCAATGATTTATTTGTGAATAAAACATGTAGATATCATTGCCCTAAAGCTAACCATGTCCATAGTTTCCATTAATTTTGCTTGAGCTTAGAGAATTTTGAAACTGAAATTTTTGAGATTTTTAGGGTTCAGATTAGGGCCATTAAAATCCATGCTTATCTTTGATCTATAGTTTTAATGCTTTACATTTCTGAAACCGTGAGAAAATTTTCTACAAGTTTCATGTTTACAGTTTTCATTTTTGATGAGAAATGAGCAAGTTACAGTTGGTCTGGCTGGAGGTTGAAAATGAAGTCATCAGGGCGCATTTTGCCTTGTATATTTATTGATTTGCCTATGTTAACAGATGTATAGCCACCCCAGTAGTAGAAGCGTGCGCCTGTAACCTTTGGGACATGGGTTCGAGCCCTAGTGGTAGCCTTTTGTGTTTTTTTACATGTTTTGCATTTTCTGACTTTTTTGCAAGGCGCTGGGCCTCTTTGGGCCTGTTTCATTTTTTTTGTTTTTTTTTTGCTAGCTAACCCCCTGTTTCATATTTGCGTCCCTGGCCCAATTTATTTTATTTTCTTATTTTTATTTCATTTATTTTCTTAAATATTTTTCCTAATATTAAAAATTCATAAAAAAATATTAAAAAATAATAGATTTACATTTTGACATAGTTTATTCATTTTTTTTCTCACACAAAAAAATTATTTTATTAATCACACTTTATTTATTTATATTTATTATCTTGTAAATTTAATTAAAACTAGGTTATTATTTATTTTCTTTTTACACCAATTAAAATATATTTATTCATATATAAAAAAAGGCCAAAAATATTTTATAATGCTATAAATATTTTTAAGACAAAAATACCAAAAAAAATACTTTTTTTAAACTTATTTTCTTTTAATAAATTCCCAGAAGACTACCAGTCCATGAAGTTCAAATTCCCAGATGAAGATATCATGATGGTAAACAACTGTGAAGAATTCAGGCTATATGACGGACCTGAACAAGGATCCCGATGGACCCTGATTTTTGATGGGGCATCTAACGCACTCGACAATGGTATTGGTGCGGTACTCATATCTTTTGAAGGGTGTCCTACTCCTTTTACTGCAAGACTCTGCTTCAATTGTAAAAATAATATGGCAGAATACGAAGGGTGCATCTTTGGTCTCAAAACTGCCATAGAATTGGGGATCAAATCCTTAAATATATTCAGAGATTCAGCTTTGGTCATCAGCCAGATCAAAGGAGAATGGAACACTAAACACCCTAACCTTATCCCTTACAAAGAACATGTTTTGACATTGCTCCCACATTTTGAGGAGATTACCTTCGAGAATTTCCCGCGAGAAGAAATCAGCTAGCAGACGCACTAGCTACGATGTCATCTATGTTTAAAATTAAATGGGATAATGAAGCTCCCCAGATCACCATTGAAGGAATGGATAAACCAGCACACTGTCACGAGATTAATACTGAAGAAGTAGTGGACCAAACTTGGTTTCACGAAGTCAAGAGGTATCTCGAGGCTCAAGAATATCCAGAAGGATCTTCAACCAATGATAAGAAGTTCCTAAGGAGATTCTCTGCTAAGTTCTTCTATAGTAATGGCATTCTCTACAAACGCAACCATGAATCTGTGTTACTTCGGTGAGTAGACAAGGTTGAAGTAGAAAGGATCATGGCTGAGTTACCTGAAGGAACTTTTGGCACCCATTCCAGTGGACATACGATGACAAAGAAAATCCTACGGGCAGGCTATTACTGGTCTACCATGGAAGCAGATTGCTATCAACACTCTCGAACTTTCCACAAGTGTCAGATTTATGCTGACAAGGTGCACATACCTCTGGTTCCTCTGAATGTCTTGACGGATCCCTGGCCCTTTGCTATGTGGGGGATTGATATGATTGGGGAAATAAATCTAACAACCTCTAATGGACACCACTTCATCTTAGTGGCCATAGACTATTTTACCAAGTGGGTGGAGGCAGCTTCTTTCACTTCTGTTACCAAGAACGTTGTCGCCCGGTTCATCAAGCAGAATCTCATATGTCATTACGGTATCCCAGAGAGGATCATTACAAACAATGGTACAAACTTGAACAATACTATGATCACCGCCTTGTGCGAGCAATTCAAGATCCAACATCACAATTCTTCCCCTTATCGGCCAAGATGAATGGTGATGTCGAAGCCGCAAATAAGAACATTAAAAAGATCATATAGAAAATGACAGTCATATACAAAGACTGGCATGAGATGTTACCATTCGCTCTCCACGGGTATCGTACCATAACTCGCACATCAACCAGGGCAACACCCTATTCTCTGGTATACGACATGGAGGCTGTCTTGCCTATTGAGGTCCAAATCCCCTTTCTAAGAATTATGAAGGGTGCAGGACTGAATGAAGAAGATTGGATTCAGACTCGACTTGATCAACTAAACTTGATTGACGAGAAAAGGCTTACTGCTGTCTATCATGGTCAAATGTATCAAAAACGGATGATCAAGGCTTTCAACAAAAAGGTCATACGCCAAGTGTATCAAGTTAGAGATCTGGTGATCAAACGTATCATACTGTCGCAAGGTGACCCCAGGGGCAAATGGACTCCTACCTACGAAGGACCATTTGTAATAAAAAACATATTCTCTGGTGGAGCGATGATCTTGACCACCATGGATGGCAACGACCTGCCGCACCCTACATGTAACACCCCGTTTTAATTAATATTATTTATATTATTTTCTAAAAATAACCGGTCGATGTTTATTTTGAATAAAATGATAATTATTTAATCAGTAATTCGGTCCGGTATGTGATTAATTAGGTTTATTTGTTTTACCGAAAAATAATTATTTTTGTACGATAATATTATATTTAGTGTGTAAATATTTTATTATATGTATTATTTGATTTATTTGTGAGGATGGATTTATATTAGTATTACTTGATTTATTATAAACTAATAAATTAATGTTATTTAATTATATTAAATTAATTTAATAAAATATTAGTTTTATTATATATAAGTTATGTTAAGTTAGAGTAGTAAAGTATATAAATTTATATGTTATGTAGGTTAGTTTTATATAATAAAATAAGTAAGTAATATAATAAAATAAGTTAGTTTTTTATATATTATATAATAGGTAGTTAGATAGAAAAGAAAAGATATCAGAAAGTAAGAAAGAGAGAAGTAAAGAAGAAGAAGTGAAGAAAAAGAGGAAAAATAGGGTTGAAGAGGAGAGGAAGAAATTTCTGGAAAATCAACCGAAAAAGCTCACTCAAGGAATTAATCGGTAAGGGTTAGACTTCCTCTAAACATCTAATATATTTTTATTGCATTTGATTCCGATTTTTCAGTTTAAGAAGTAGATTATTGTAGACTGTTAGAAAAAGAAAAAAAAAAGACTGTTAGAAGAAAATAAAATAAAATAATAGACTGTTAGAAATGGAGAAGAAGAAGGGGGGTACTTGGTGGGGGGGGGGGGGGGGTGGGGGGGGGGGGCACGTGGCACAGGGGAGAGGATGGGGGGCTACGTCCATTTTTTTCTTCCTCTGTGTTACACTAACGTTCTTAATTTGCATATTGTTGTTGATTGAATTGCACACCGCATCATAAGTCGTGTCAAGAGGCGATGTCTGTTAGTCTCGTGGAGGCTAGTGGCTCGTCCCAAACTCAGAGTGGGGGTTTGAAAGCTTAGGGAATGGGCTTTTGTGATTATCTGTCTGAGGGATAGACATTGGCAAGTCCAAAGGATAATAGATGATTGGTACCATATGCATGAGTCGTGTCGTTGTGTCGAGTCGCACGTACACGTTTTATTGAGTTTATGTGTCGTTGAATATTATGCATTATGTGCTAATTGGTAAATGAAATGAATTGTGTTTGTTTACTTTGATTTGTTGAATATGAGAATTTGATTAAATGAATATCTTATGTAGTTTATATAAGAGTTGGAAAAAGGGTAAGATTCCTTTATTTAATTCCTTTCATTTGCTTTAAATTACATACTTTATGTTTGTTGGAATTCTTACCCTTCTGTTGGAAAATGCTTGCTTCGGCATTGTTCAGGTACCGAAGACGGTAGTGTGAGGCACTAGCTTAGCGGATGCATTTGGATTGTAATCCGTTTTATTTTGGTTTATCGAGTCAATGCTCTGGTTGTAACACTTGGGGGTTAGGTGTCCGCATTCGAACTCGTATATTTTGTAGATGGATTATACTTGTATATAATCCATTGTTTTGATTATATATTGATGTATGTGTATTATGACTTGATAACATGTTTGGTGTATGAACCGTATGGCTTAATGCCTTGGATTTTATATTTTGATTCCTCCTTTGGAGATGAAGTTATTATGATTCCGTTGCGTTTGCACGAAAAAGAAAGTATATGCCATGAATGTATTATATGATTAAATGATTAAAGTGACGAATATGTCATGTCCGTTTTTCTTGAATATGTGAATTGATGTTGTGACACTCCTTCCGTGCAAATTTTATTTTCTCTGATTTTAATTATATCGTTTAATTAGGGGTTTATTAGAAGGGGTGTTACAATAATGGTATCAGAGCATTGTCGGTCAGTTGTCAGGTCTTAATGTTACTAATTCCATTGTATTTGATTGTGTATCTGACGTGATCAATACTTTTGTGTTGTTCAGAAGAAGATGGTAGCTGGGAGGAATGATAATGCACTTGCTGAGGCATTACGATTGCTCGCTGAATCCTTGAATCAGAGGCCGCAACCTAATCCAGTGCCACATGATGGAGTTGATGATGCTTTTCGTGCTCTTGGAAAGTTTCAGAAAAACAACCCGCCTACTTTCAAAGGAGAGCATGCGCCCGAAGAAGCTCAAGAGTGGTTGAAGGCCATTGGAAAGATTTTCCGAGTGATGAATTGCACTGATGCTCAGAAAGTGCAATTCGGAACTCACATGCTTGTGAAGGAAGCGGAAGATTGGTGGATTAATACAAGTCATAGGTTCGATGAAGAGAACACTGTGGTTACGTGGGCAATGTTCCGAGATACTTTCTTGGAGAATTACTTTCCCGAGGATGTCCGTGGTAAGAAAGAGGTGGAGTTCTTGGAGTTGAAACAATGGAGTGGTAGCGTTGCGGAGTATGCCGCCAGATTCCAAGAATTGATCAAGTATTGTCCCCACTATAATACAGTGAATGCCGAGAGATCTAAATGCTTGAAGTTTGTGAACGGCTTAAGGCCGGATGTGAAGAAAGCAATTGGGTACCAACAAATTACCCGCTTTTCTGAATTGGTGAACAAAAGTCGTATCTATGACGAGGATAGTCGTGATAGTAGTGCTTACTACAAGAGTTTAAGTGACAAGAGAGGCAAGGGGCAAATGCGTCCTAAGCCTTATGATGGAAAAGGGAAGCAACCGATGAATGTGGGCAAGAGTCCAAGTGGGGGAGTTATTACTCCGGTGAAGTGCTATAGATGTGGGAAAGAGGGACACCATGCTATGGAGTGTCGCCAAGCTGAGCCGACATGTTTCAAGTGTGGGAAGATTGGTCACCGATCTAACGAGTGCAGGTTGGGTGCTAGTGTGACTTGCTACAACTGTGGCGAGCAAGGGCACATTAGTACAAAGTGAACGAAGCCAAAGAAGGAGCGAGGAAAAGTGTTTGCTTTGTCTGGTGCCGAGACTTCGGCATATGAGAGGTTGATCAGAGGTACTTGCTTTATCCTTAATGTACCTTTGATTGCTATTGTTGATACGGGTGCTACGCATTCATTCATTTCATTGGATTGTGCTACTAGTTTAGGTCTTGTGTTATCTAATTTGGGTAGAAGTATGGAGATAGATACGCCTGCGATGGGTTCGGTTTCTACTTCAGCCATTTGTTTGAAGTGTCCTTTGCGTATGTGTGGTAGAGATTTCGAAGTTGATCTTGTATGTCTTCCTTTGAGTCAGATTGATGTCATTTTGGGTATGGACTGGTTGAGATCCAACCACGTCTATATCAATTGTTTTGCTAAAGCAGTTCTTTTTCTCGAGTCTGAGAAAGAAGGCGTTGCGTTCCTGTCTACTCAACAGATGAAGAGGTGTGTTAGAGATGGGGCTGAATTGTTTGTGTTGATGGAAAGCATGAGTCTTGGTGATAGTGGAGTGAGAAAGGATGTTCCTGTTGTTTGTAATTTTCCGGAGGTGTTTCCGGAAGAGATTACGGATTTACCTCCAGAACGTGAAGTGGAGTTTTCTATTGATTTAGTTCCTGGTGCTAGTCCTGTTTCGATGGCTCCGTATCGGATGTCACCATCAGAATTGGTTGAACTAAAGAGCCAACTTGAAGAGTTACTTGATAAGAAGTTCATTCGTCCGAGTGTTTCTCCGTGGGGTGCACCGGTGTTGCTAGTAAAGAAGAAAGAAGGAACGATGAAACTTTGTGTGGATTATCGGCAGTTGAACAAAGTTACTATCAAGAACAAATATCCTTTACCTAGAATTGATGATTTGATGGACCAGTTGGTAGGAGCTTGTGTGTTCAGTAAGATTGACTTGAGATCTGGTTATCACCAAATTCGTGTGAAAGCTAGTGACATTCAAAAGACGGCGTTTAGGACGAGGTACAGACACTATGAGTATTCGGTGATGCCTTTTGGTGTTACGAATGCACCTGGTGTGTTTATGGAGTACATGAACAAAATCTTTCATGAGTTCCTTGATAAGTTTGTGGTGGTCTTTATTGATGACATTCTTATCTATTCGAAGAATGAGAAAGAGCATGTCGAGCACTTAGGAATTGTGTTGTCGATTTTGAAAGAGAATCAGTTGTTTGCTAAACTTTCTAAGTGTGAGTTCTGGTTGAAGCAAGTGAGTTTTCTTGGACATGTGATATCTCATGGAGGTATTGCCGTTGATCCAACCAAGATAGAAGCTGTGTCTGAATGGGAATCTCCTAAATCTGTGTTTGAGATACGAAGTTTCCTTGGTTTAGCCGGATACTATCGTACGTTCATTGAGGGTTTTTCGAAGTTGGCTTTACCATTGACACAATTGACGAGAAAGGGGAAATTGTTTGTGTGGACTACTCAGTGTGAGGATAGCTTTCAAGAGCTTAAGCGAAGGTTGACTACTGCTCCTGTGTTGGTTTTACCTAATCCATCTGAACCGTTTACAGTGTATTGTGATGCTTCATTGATGGGGTTAGGTGGTGTGTTGATGCAAAGTGGACAAGTGGTGGCCTATGCTTCGAGGCAACTTAAGGTACACGAGAGGAATTATCCGACTCATGACTTGGAGTTGGCAGCTGTTGTTTTTGTGTTGAAAATTTGGAGACATTACTTGTTTGGATCTAAATTCGACGTTTTCAGTGATCATAAGAGTTTGAAATATTTGTTTGATCAGAAAGAGTTGAATATGAGGCAGAGGAGATGGTTAGAGTTCTTGAAAGATTATGATTTTAGTTTGAATTACCATCCTGGAAAGGCGAACGTGGTTGCCGATGCGTTGAGTAGAAAATCATTGCATATGTCTATGCTAATGGTTAAAGAATGGGAATTACTTGAACAGTTTCGCGACTTGAGTTTGGTTTGTGAAGAAACTCACTTTGGTGTGAAACTTGGTATGTTGAAGATTACAAGTGGAATATTGGATGAGATAAGAGAAGGACAACAAGAGGACTTGGTTTTGGTTGACAAATTGACTTTAGTTAACCAAGGTCAAGGAGGAGAGTTTAGAATTGATGAGAACGGCGTGTTGAGATGTCGTGATAGAGTTTGTGTTTCCGATGTGATAGATGTGAAAAAGAGGATCCTTGAGGAAGGACACCGAAATGGGTTGAGCATTCATCCCGGTGCCACAAAGATGTATCAAGGTTTGAGAAAGTTATTTTGGTGGCCGAGTATGAAAAAGGAAATTGCGGAATTTGTGTATTCGTGTTTGGTATGTCAAAAGTCCAAGATAGAGCATCAAAAGCCTTCTGGTTTGTTACAACCTCTGTCTATACCAGAATGGAAGTGGGACAGTATCTCGATGGATTTTGTTTCGGGTTTGCCGAGGACCCCGAGTAACTATGAGGCTATTTGGGTTATAGTGGATAGATTGACAAAATCTGCTCACTTTATTCCAATTAGAATGGATTACTCGATGGAGAAGCTTGCGAAGTTGTATGTGGAGCGGATTGTATGTTTGCATGGTATTCCGACGTGCATTGTTTCGGATAGAGACCCGCGGTTCACATCTAGATTTTGGGAAGGTTTGCAACGAGCTTTGGGTACTAAATTACGTTTGAGTTCCTCTTATCATCCACAGACGGATGGTCAAACGGAGAGAACCATTCAATCACTCGAAGATATTTTGCGTGCTTGTGTGTTAGAACAAGGAGGTTCTTGGGAAAGTTACTTGCCTTTGATTGAGTTTACCTATAACAACAGTTTTCATTCTAGCATAGGTATGGCTCCTTTTGAAGCGTTGTATGGAAGGCGTTGTCGAACACCTTTATGTTGGTATGAGTCGGGAGAAAGTGCGGTGGTTGGACCAGAAATTGTGCAACAAACTACGGATAAGATTAAGTTGATTAGAGAGAAGATGCAAATTTCACAAAGTCGCCAAAAGAGCTACCATGATAAGAGGAGGAAGCCTCTTGAGTTCAAGAAGGATGACCATGTGTTTTTGAGAGTGAATCCTACGACGGGTGTTGGTCGGGCTCTTAAATCGCGGAAGTTGACACCTCGGTTTATTGGTCCGTATCAAATTTCGGAAAGGATTAGTAATGTGGCGTATATGATTTCATTACCGCCATCACTTTCCAATTTACATGATGTGTTTCATGTGTCGCAATTGCGAAAGTATATTGCGGATCCGTCACATGTGGTGCAAGTGAACGATGTGGAAGTTAGAAAAGACTTAACCGTTGAGACCTTGCCGACAAGAATTGAAGATCGGAAAGTGAAGCAATTTAGAGGAAAAGATATTTCTTTGGTTAAGGTGGTGTGGGGTGGTGCGGCTAATGGAAACATAACTTGGGAGCTTGAAAGCCGGATGCGGGATTTATATCCCGAGTTGTTCGCTTAGAGGTAATTTTCGAGGCCGAAAATCTTTTAAGTGGGGGAGAGTTGTAACACCCCGTTTTAATTAATATTATTTATATTATTATTTTCTAAAAATAACCGGTCGATGTTTATTTTGAATAAAATGATAATTATTTAATTGGTAATTCGGTCTGGTATGTGATTAATTAGGTTTATTTGTTTTACCGAAAAATAATTATTTTTGTACGATAATATTATATTTAGTGTGTAAATATTTTATTATATGTATTATTTGATTTATTTGTGAGGATGGATTTATATTAGTATTACTTGATTTATTATAAACTAATAAATTAATGTTATTTAATTATATTAAATTAATTTAATAAAATATTAGTTTTATTATATATAAGTTATGTTAAGTTAGAGTAGTAAAGTATATAAATTTATATGTCATGTAGGTTAGTTTTATATAATAAAATAAGTAAGTAATATAATAAAATAAGTTAGTTTTTTATATATTATATAATAGGTAGTTAGATAGAAAAGAAAAGATATCAGAAAGTAAGAAAGAGAGAAGTAGAGAAGAAGAAGTGAAGAAAAATATGGTTGAAGAGGAGAGGAAGAAATTTCTGAAAAATCAACCGAAAAAGCTCACTCCAGGAATTAATCGGTAAGGGTTAGACTTCCTCTAAACATAATCGGTTACGGTTTATCGATGAAATTTGATATTTTGGTTTCGACCGGAGATTAATTAAATCGTAGATATGTGATAGATTTGAAATGTAATGTGAAATGTCGATTCCGGAAATAACATTGTTTAATTTATAAATATTATGTTATATTAATAATTTAATTAATATATTAATATATATTATAATTAACAGTGTAATTAATTAATATAACCGGTTACGATTAATTGGTAAAACTTAATATTTTGAGTACGACCGGAGATGAATTAAATTATAGATGTGTTGAATATTCGAGATAATTGGTTAATTTCCGATTCCGGAAATGATGTGTTTGGTTTATGAATATTTTGGTGTTGTGGGATAATTGTTGAAAATGAAATAAATGATGTTTGTTGTGCAATGTTGTGAGATTAATTCATAGGGTTGAGTTATGGTGATGTATGCTTGTAATTGAGATAGAGGGATGCCTCGATTTGCATATTGTTGTTGATTGAATTGCACACCGCATCATAAGTCGTGTCAAGAGGCGATGTCTGTTAGTCTCGTGGAGGCTAGTGGCTCGTCCCAAACTCAGAGTGGGGGTTTGAAAGCTTAGGGAATGGACTTTTGTGATTATCTGTCTGAGAGATAGACATCGGCAAGTCCGAAGGATAATAGATGATTGGTACCACATGCATGAGTCGTGTCGTTGTGTCGAGTCGCACGTACACGTTTTATTGAGTTTATGTGTCGTTGAATATTATGCATTATGTGCTAATTGGTAAATGAAATGGATTGTGTTTGTTTACTTTGATTTGTTGAATATGAGAATTTGATTAAATGAATATCTTATGTAGTTTATGTAAGAGTTGGAAAAAGGGTAAGATTCCTTTATTTAATTCCTTTCATTTGCTTTAAATTACATACTTTATGTTTGTT
This sequence comes from Vicia faba, assembly GCA_948472305.1. NCBI lineage: Eukaryota > Viridiplantae > Streptophyta > Magnoliopsida > Fabales > Fabaceae > Vicia > Vicia faba. The sequence goes on along the minus strand of OX451738.1, from coordinate 1,382,316,207 downwards.
GGAATTCTTACCCTTCTGTTGGAAAATGTTTGCTTCGGCATTGTTCAGGTACCGAAGACGGTAGTGCGAGGCACTAGCTTAGCGGATGCATTTGGATTGTAATCCGTTTTATTTTGGTTTATCGAGTCGATGCTCTGGTTGTAACACTTGGGGGTTAGGTGTCCGCATTCGAACTCGTATATTTTGTAGATGGATTATACTTGTATATAATCCATTGTTTTGATTATATATTGATGTATGTGTATTATGACTTGATAACATGTTTGGTGTATGAACCGTATGGCTTAATACCTTGGATTTTATATTTTGATTCCTCCTTTGGAGATGAAGTTATTATGATTCCGTTGCGTTTGCACGAAAAAGAAAGTATATGCCATGAATGTATTATATGATTAAATGATTAAAGTGACGAATATGTCATGTCCGTTTTTCTTAAATATGTGAATTGATGTTGTGACACTCCTTCCGTGCAAATTTTATTTTCTCTGATTTTAATTATATCGTTTCATTCGGGGTTTATTAGAAGGGGTGTTACACTGCAAACGCAGACATAGTCAAAAGATACTACGCATAAGAGACTCGCTAGGTTGACACACCGTAGGAAAAACAAGGGCATCCCGGCGAACCGAAAAGGTTCGGGCAAAAATTAGGGATAAAACAAAAAAATCTGTACACCCAACAAGTTGAAAACTCGAAAGGGCGACTTGGGCAAAAAAGGGTATCCCAGAAGACTGAAAACCCGAAAGGGCAGTCCAGACAAAAGTTAGGGAATTAAATCGTATGACTATGTCCCGTTGGATCACCTTACGGAAAAACCGGAAATCTCGGAGGTTTTGATCAATTCAATCAACTTCGGACAAGGCAACAAGTGGACAAGATGCTCAGAGACACGAAGGCTATATCAGAATGGGAACCCCATGGGATTATTGCACATAGATATATTTTCTTTGTATCAAATTTCATTTTTTATGACAGAGTTCTGTTACTAGAATGTTTGTCTCCTTGTACAAAATACTTACTCAAAGTCAATACAAAGATATCTCTTTGAAAGTGCAAAACTATCTGTTTTTCTTTACTCTTGTTTTGTTTACAAAAACGTCCAATGATTTATTTTTGAACATATGCATTTGGACATAATTACTGTTTACAAATAAAATAAATAGAAAGACAGTCACTGATGGCTTTAAGAGGTAGGGAAATCTCTCTAAGCTATCTCCATGAAATCCCCCACGGTGTGCAGTTTAATCTCCAGTAGAATAAAACTTCCAGTTATCAATCCCCAGTAGAAGTCGTCCAATATCTCAGATTTCTCCAACAGGATTTTACAAGCAGTACACGAAATTTCCCTTACAACAGAGTTTATTTCTCTAAGTGGAAATTCATCAACACTTTAACTTCACAACATGAAGATTTACACCCCACATCCTCAGCATCAGTCAGGGATTTATTTTTCCCAATCCAACGGTAGCGCAGCAGATTAGCTCACATACGCATACATCGCATCCATATATCATAAACATTGATAACACAAATGCATCATACCATGCATTTCATACAACATGAATTTGCATTTTAGCTAACATTTTACCCTTTTTCAGGATAAGGTTAACAATGTTCAAAGTTTTCAGATACAATTCATATACGCTTCAGACACGGATGCCATTCTGATACTCATTCAGATTCAATTTTCAGATACAGTTCAGATATGCTCCAGACACAGACGCCATTCTAATACTCATTCAGATTTAATTTTCAGATACAGTTCAGATACGCTCCAGACACAGATGCCATTCTGATACTCATTCAGAGTCCACTTTTTAGATACAGTTCATATACGCTTCAAACACGAATGCTATTCTGATACTCATTCAGATTCTCTTTTAGATTCAACAATCACTTTTGGATGGCATCTACAAACCAATCTCCAACAACTCTCTATCATCCCTCCAAGTGGCATCTTTAAGCCTATTCCCTCTATCATCGCAACACCGAGTGCAAATTTCTGGGCACTCTAGTGTCTAATCATCTTCCACCTTCGAGTTACGAATGGAAAAACTAGCCAATCTAACTCTTCAGGCATAAGAAGATTGAACATAAGCAACTGTTGTACCCAAAATTTTCCCTCTCACTTATCAAGAATTTTTCTCACAGGATCTCCTTAGGCTCAAGACTGCACTAGGGTTGATCAACTCAAGACACCTCCTTAAGCACTGATGACCAAAATTAGGATTTGAATTTGCAGAAGGATTTTTGAACTTCCAATGCCCCATATGACTTTCATGGATCATTATGGACCCCCAAGATCACATACTTCAAGTTTCAAGCCTTGGATCACACTTTTGCTCAGTCAATTGAGCAGTTGGCCTAAAAATCAACTATATTGGGGAAAAAGTCAACTATGGCCAATTTACAGTCAAACTCCATAATTTTTTATCCACATCAACATTTTAGACTCATATGTATCATTTTATAAAGTTTGGACCACAACTCAATAAATTTGATCAAATCTCCAAAAGGGCAAAATGGTTAAAATTAGGGTTTTTGACTGGGAAAGGGCAATTTCTGATTTTTGACCTAACAAATGGTCAATTGGTTTAAGGCATTATCTCAAGAGTCCAATTGCACCATTTTTACCTAATGACATGGTTCAAAACATTGCAAGTCCATTGGATTGACAGATGAATTTTTCAGTCAACTGATCAAAAGTCAACTGTATATTGAAAAGTCAAAAATTTGACTTTTTAGTCAAATTCAAATGCCAAAGATCACAATTCATAAAAACATGTTAAAATATGAAACTTATTCATCAAGAAATCAAAAAGTCAAGATTTCATTTTGAAAAGTCAAAATTTCTAAAAGAAATTTTTCTAAGTGTTGGAAATTTCTTATTTTTTCATAACTTTAAGCAACATTTTCATCATGATGCAAGATGATTCAAGAGAAACTTCCAACATGAAAGTTACAGATCTCCATGAAATATACAACTTTTCTTCACACAACTTCTCCCAAAAGTTCTTGGATCTCAAGTTATAATTTTAAGAACATGTGGTCATGAAACAAAACACTTAGTAAAATTTTGCCCTAATTTGGTCAGGATTTTGACCCAACTTCATGGAACTTTTTCATATAGTTCCAAGGGGAATCTTCAAAAGCAATTCAAAGATGAGTTGTATAGAACATTGAAAGCTTTCCAAAATATCCAAGAACTCCTTGAGATCATTCTTGAGTAGGGAGAATTGAAGAGATGAAGTTAGGGTTTTATCACTTTAATTACAAGTCATTTTAGTGATGAACAAAATTCAAATTCAAAGTTGTGCTGCATTAACTCTACTTTGCAGGCATCAAACTTGTTAGGCACTCTATAATTAATGGGTTACACAGCTGTTAGAGGCCTCACTTCAAGCATTCAATGCATGGACATGCTTTATATCCATTATTGGAAGAAATGTTACATTGCCATTTTGATAAAGTGACTTTTTGTACAAAACTTGTTCTTGAGCCTTGCACTTGTTCTCTTCTGATCAAACAGGTCCTATAACTCATGAGAAGTGTTTCAAACACTTACAATCACCCATCCTATGCTTGTACCTCTCCTTGAAACTTGCTTCCCTCTTTTCTTCAAAATCAAGTAACCTAGACAAAAGCTAGAAACTTGTACTTCTGATTATCCAAAGCTCTCAAACAATTTTGTTTATACATACACAAACCATTTGACACAAACAAACGAATGCTCAAGCTTTGAAAGAACCTAGAACTCAGAATCACACTTCAAACCTCCATTTTCACACAAACTGACCAAAAACTTGAAGCTCATAATCTACTCATGCGTTTCTTGGCCCTTTGGTTTCTAAAGTTTCTAAACATCATATAGAGTTGATCCCACACCTGTTATAGAACTGTAACCACATTAACACCATCCTCCATTTCCAAAAACAAAGCTCTACACATTGACTTATCCAAACCATTTCAGCCATCAATTGCTCAAGCTAATCATTGCATTAGCTTCCTGGGACATCAAGGAAGTTAACCTGATCATCACCATCACTTGAAACAAGCTCAAACTCAAAACACGATTTCCAGTTTTTGAGGTAAGTTTTCTAACTTTGGAACTCTTCCTACATGCATCATCAATGATTTATTTGTGAACAAAACATGTAGATATCATTGCCCTAAAGCTAACCATGTCCATAATTTCCATTAATTTTGCTTGAGCTTAGAGAATTTTGAAACTGAAATTTCTGAGATTTTTAGGGTTCAGATTAGGGCCATTAAAATTCATGCTTATCTTTGATCTATAGTTTTAATGCTTTACATTTCTGAAACCGTGAGAAAATTTGCTACAAGTTTCATGTTTACAGTTTTCATTTTTGATGAGAAATGAGCAAGTTACAGTTGGTCTGGCTGGAGGTTGAAGATGAAGTCATCAGGGCGCGTTTTGCCTTGTATATTTATTGATTTGCCTATGTTAACGGATGTATAGCCACCCCAGTGGTAGAAGCGCGCGTCTGTAACCTTTGGGACCTGGGTTCGAGCCCCAATGATACCCTTGTGTTTTTTACATGTTTTGCATTTTCTGACTTTTTTGCAGGGCGCTGGGCCTCTTTGGGCCTGTTTCATTTTTTTTTTGTTTTTTTTGCTAGCTAACCCCCTGTTTCATATTTGCGTCCCTAGCACAGTTTATTTTATTTTCTTATTTTTATTTCATTTATTTTCTTAAATATTTTTCCTAATATTAAAAAATCATAAAAAATATAAAAAGTAATAGATTTACATTTTGACATAGTTTATTCATTTTCTTTCTCACACAAAAAAAATAAATTTTATTAATCACACTTTATTTATTTTTATTTATTATCTTGTAAATTTAATTAAAACTAGGTTATTAGTTATTTTATTTTTACACCAATTAAAATATATTTATTCATATATAAGAAAAAGGCCAAAAATATTTTATAATGCTATAAATATTTTTAAGACAAAAATACCAAAAAAATACTTTTTTTCTAAACTTATTTTCTTTTAATCAATTAAAAAATTTAGGGTTTTATTTAAAATTTTTCTTAATAAATTTAAGTTTGATTAATTATTTTCTTTAATTAATTAGGTTAAAACAAATTCCTTTTTTTCTCATGAAAACCAAACAAATATCCATTTACTTCACATTATGCATTTTTATACATTTATTCATTTTATACTTTATACTTATTTATTTCCTTGTACATTGATGCCAATTCAATATGGTTGTAATAGACTAACTAGGTTTAAAATTCTTGCAATCCCCATTCAATTTGTGCACCCTTCCCCACAAATATTGTAATGGCGTAGTAACTTTAAATTCCACAATTTATCACTTTATATATAACATGCTAGTAATTAGGGTTTGTATGGAAAGACTAAAACCAATACTTAGAAAACCCTAATTCAAGACAAAATCAAGCATGAAAACAATACACTTGCACACAAGCACCCCTAGGGATATTCCACTTGGTTGCCTTATACAAAATGGCCATATTACGCATGTAAGGTATCTTAGCAAAAACAAAGCAAATAAAAAGATCATAGTCCCTCGATGACTCTATCCATATTGCCTTTCAAAATGATCTTAGTCCCTAAAAGAAATGCTAAGATACCTTACAACATTGTTAATCATGGTTATACGATGACCCCACGCCCGTCCCGTTTACATCCAAAGATAGGGTTACTTACCAAATCAATGGTAAGATAATAATGTCTAAGGAAAAGGAAAATGAACAAGAAACACTTTTGAGTAGGTAGAATTCTCCTAATTACTTGCTCAATTTCAAACAAACATCCTCGCTATTTTCAAAACAAACACCTACACTTTCAAAACATCTTACAAAACATCTTACAAAACTGGAAAACATTTTCCAAAAAAGATCAAACATCTTTGTATACATTCTTACAAACAAGAATCATTACAAAGATTGCCTAAACAATGGTGTTGCACCCCAAAATTTGCCCTCCCATATTCTTCAAGAAATGGCCAAGTCAAGCTACAAAATTCCCCAAGGGTTGCACAGTGCAAAGGTCTCCTATACAGCCAAAACTAGGGTCTGTGTATTGATCAAGAAAATGAAGTTTTCAAAGGCCCAATCAAGTCTCATAGGCCTACAAATGTGGTCAAGCATCTTCATATCAAGTTTCAAGGCATTCAGCTCAAAATTGCACAGTCAAAACCCTAGATTGCACTACAGTCAACTGTAGGGGCAAAATGGTCATTTGACAGTCAAAAGTTCAAATTTTTGGTCAACATATCATTTTGAAGCCACAAACATCATTTGATCAATGATTGATCATGATTCTCAAAATTTGGCTCAGAAAATCATCAAGATGCAAAAGTTACTATATTTGGACAGTTGAAAAAGTCAACTGAAATTGACCAGGACATAACTTTCACATGGATTATCAGAAAAATTCCATCCAAAGCTCATTTTGAAGAGAAAGACATTTCCTACAACTAATCTTCATACTTCAAGTCCAAGAAATGCTCTCACAAAAAGTTATCAATTTCAACATTATAGGTCATTTTCAAAAGTCAACAAAAAGGGACTTTAAGTCAAAGGCCATAACTTGAGAGTGGTAAATCAAAATGACATGGGACCAAAGGCATTGGTTAGAGGACTCAAAGACCTTTTCAAAATGTCCAAGAACATGATAAAAGCTTAAAAATTGAGCAAGTTATGCCTTGTGGAAGTTGGGAAATTTTTGGATATTTTGAAAAGTCAACTTTGATCCAAATGACCTAAAATTGCAAATGGGCCCATCTTTCTTCCATGATTCATCATTCCAAGCATATGCACGACCACTTGGCCCAAAGGGAAGTATTTTCTCATTTTTTAATTATTTATTTGAATTTTTATTCATATTAATTCACTTAAATCATTTAAAATATGTGAAAAATATTTAACCTAACAAAACCAATCTTTTTATACATGTTTTAAGGTCAATATTTTGTGTAAAGGCAAACTAGGAAAGATTTGGTCTGATTTGAGCTAATTGATACAAAGAACACATGAAAAAGATTCAAAAAGATCTTAAGAAAATCAAATATGCAAAACCATTATTGCATTGGATCTTGGCCAATTTTGTTGACCTAATAGCTTCACTACAAAGCCAGGAACACAAACCTAATCGTGCTAGACTGAAAGCTGCGCCCAAAAAGCCATTGTGAAACTTGATTTTTCTCCAAAAAAAGCAAAACTGAATTCATTGTTAGAGGTTGATTCAAGCCCTAATATTCATTCCATTGGCTTCCTCAAGTCTCCCTGAACACGTTCCAATCCAAAACATCAACTCAAACTCCAAGAATTGGTAATATGAACCGGAACTGTATCAAACAAATTTCATGATCGCATATCCTATTCCATGCATTATTTGTGGATTTTGTTTATTGATTCTTGTTCATAACGAAGTTTTAAAGCTAACCAGTACCTTTAATTGTGTTTTTATTTGCCATACACGATGATACCATGTTTGAGATTCTAGGGTTTACAGGATGTTCAATTAGGGCTTTTACAATAAGGCAAAATTGGAGGCTGAGACATAGACCATGAGAACGAGCATGATGAGACGAAAAGATTAACATACTCGCGCCTAATTTATGTTTAGAGAGGAGCTAATCGCTATTTTCTCAAAACGTCCTTAAAACCACGCTTTAGAAACCGTTGCCTTTGTTCTTTGTTTTACAGGGTGAGGAAGAAGATGATGTGCTGTCAACCCATGATACGCTGTTTTTAAAATTTCGCGCGCTTCAGTCACTAATGCGTTGTTTCCTTTTTTATTATTTGTTTGTCTAACATATATAACACGCGTTCAGTGGCTCAGCTGGCAAATGCTTGTGGCTTCAACATCCAAGACCTGGGTTCGAACCCCAGGTCTGTATAATTGCCATATTATTTTTTCATGTAAATTCCCATGCAGGCGCAACATTGAAGCGCATCATGTTCCTTCATCATCTAGCCATCCACGTATCCCACAAATCCAAATCAAAGGCTGGGATTGGATGTACACCATAAGCTTGGTCAAAGCATGTACACGCTGGATGGAAAAGTCAAGGGACCTGAGGGATATTGGGCTCAAACTACTGGGCCACACCTCCATATTGGGGACCTCCACCCCCCCCTGGTTTGCAACTTTGCTTTATATTTTGTTTTATTTATTTTATTGCTTTAATTTGATTAATTATTTTTTTTTACAAATTATAAAATACACAAAAAATCAGAAAAAGAGCGAAATATAATATTTATTTTAATTATTTTTATAAGTATTTTCACATGTAAATATTTAGTTTTAATTAGGATATAATTTTAATTTCTTTTAATAACAAAAACACAAAACATAGAATTTAGGTTTAATAAATTTTTATTCCTTTCAATTTTTTTTCTTTTTTTCATAATAATAATATTACTTATTTTATTTTCATAATTAAATTGTACATAAATTAACTTAGGTTTAATTTAGGTTATATTTTAATATTTTCATAACAAACTTAAAAACCATTAGAATTAGGGTTAGTTAATTTCAATTAATTCTTTTTTCTTTTAAATCTTAAAAAACATAAAAATACCAAAAAAAAACAAAAACATTTTCTTTTAATTTTAATTTTAATTCCTTATTAACTTTAATTTTGCAAAAGGGTCCAACGCCCTCGTTCGTAATTTATTTAATTTCGCATATTTATTTTTATTTCATTCCAATAATCGTGTACCTCTCCCAAAGCCATGTAACTCGGACAATTTAACTTCTCGCACTTTTATTTCTTTTGCTTCTTTGCTTTTTTGTCAAATCGGGTCCGGTTTAATTTTGGCGATGTGGACCCGCGCCATTTGTAATAGCCTTAGATTTACTTTTTCCCGCAAATATTAACTGTTAAATAAGCATGCAAGAATGAATGGCCCTAATTAAAATCAAGCGTAGATCACAATGAACATGACAAGACAAATATCAATGAAAACGACACACGAATCGCACACACCACCCCTAGGGTACGCCTCACTGTTGCCTTGCCTCGAAAGGTGATCGTCGAGTAGAGGATGTCTTAGTAAGTCCTCATGATCCGGGAACCTGGCATGAGGGTAGCTTCTAAGGTGTCTTCCCATTGCTCTGGTGATCACCATGTCCCTACAAACTCGAATTGACCCGAACACCTCCAATGGTGGTGCTACCTACCTCTCAATGGTGGGATGGCACTACTTTAAAGGACATTTACACAGACGAATTCCTTAGGGTAGGTAGGTTCTCGTAGATACTTGCTCTAAATTTCAAAACAAATCAAAAATACTTTTCACACCGACACCTTTTCAAAAAGCTTTCGAAAGCAATTTTTCAAACACTCTTGAGGACTGATACAAGAGTCGAACTGGAATTTTCAAAGAAACTTTTTAAAAAACCCACAGTTGAAAAGCAAACAAACAATTTTTGAAAACACAAGTGAGCAAGTATCTAAGAGCCCATGGATAACCATGGATAGAAAGGGTGCTAACCCCTTCCCTTTCTATAACCTACCTCCCGAACCGAGAGCGATCTCTATAAGGAATTTTTCTGTGCTTTTGTCCTTTCCATTTGGAGAAAATAAAAGACGGTGGCGACTCTTGCTTCCGCGACATTTCGCGAACCAGCGTTAAACAGTCAGTTCCAGATCCACCGATCACAGAACTGGCGACTCTGCTGGGGACTAAAAGTGAGGTGTACCTTAGGATTAAGATCACTGTGTTTTCAATTGTATTTATTTGCTTGCTTTACTATTGTGGGTTGCATCGGAGTTACATAGATCCTAACCCGGATCTGGGGATACCCTGTTTAGGTAGCATAAGCTGTGAGGGACCTGTCCGGCGTATACCGACATGGGTGAAGCAGTGGCTACGTTGGTGTGGCGCCTTGGTCTGTACCGATATCCCTCGTGTTGAAACGGGGAGAATATGGGTCTTCCAAGGAGTCATTAAGCACCAACAGACCTTAGAACCTTAATTGACACAACTTGGCCATTAGAACAGTAGCAGTATGCTACGCCCATTGAGGCTAAACTCTCGTGATGGTTCTGGCCGCAAGAAAAGATTGCGATGCTGGAGTTATGACCGATTGAGGGTAGTCAATGATATTGGGATCCTCTAAGAACCCGGTTACTTTGATAGGACAGGTATGAACCAATAAACTGAAAGAGGGTAATACCTCGACCTCATGCTGGCCTAAACTCTAAGGGCTTCTATTGTGTGACTTGCGTGCCTTCGTACTTGACTATTTGCATACTTGTTATCTGACACATGAACTACTTGCAGGTTTTGTTTATAGTCCTTAATTAGGACTCATAACAGGGCTTACTAAATTTCTTGCAGGTTTTGTTTAGTCCCTAATCGGGACTCATGATAGGTTTTACTTGAGTTTTTTGCAGGTTCAGGTTTAACAGTCCTTAATTGGGACTCATAACAGGGTTACTTACATTACCCCATGCATAGCATGACATCATACCATTGCATACATCCTAACCCATTTCAAGGATCTCAAGAGCTTGTGATGCAGGTCATGATGAACCAGCTGCCCACCAAGGGGCAAAGAGGATTTATTTTCCTCTAGCTAAGGTTGTCAGGGGCTATGACCCACTGGATATGGTGAGCCTTTGACCCTTGAAGAAAGACTCTCAACAACATGAAGTACCTTCAATCAAGTTACCGGTTTCCAACTCTAACAATTTGTCTACCCCTCGAGGTCCTTGAAATCATTGCATGCATATCATACATATCATTGCATAACAGGTACCCTTTCTCTGCAGGTTACTTACCTTCTTCGCTGTTTATTTCAGCAGTCTCGTCATGAATCCTGAATCATCAGCCGAGCAGTCCATCAAGGCCCTCCAGGCTCAGAACACCCAGTTCCAAGGGCTGATCATGAATTTGACCCAGGGGCAGCAAGATCTGAAGGCTCTGCTCTTGAAGAAGGAAAAGAAGAAGAAGAGGACTGTCTTGTTCAGCCCTAGACGCAGATCTGGGAACACCCTGCAGGACCAAGCTGAGAGGACAACTCCATCTGTGGGGAAAAGTAGTCATCAAGAAGAAAGGATTCCCAGCCCAGTGGTCTCCGACAATGAGACAGATTTCAATGATGAACAGTACCCTCCGGCTGAGGACAGGTACAAACAGTTGGAAGACCGGCTCAGTGCTATGGAGATACAAAAGGTGCCTGGCCTGGACTTCGAGGATCTAGGTCTGTCTTCTGGGGTAGTGATCCCGCGCAAATTCAAGGTACCTGCCTTTGCTAAATACGATGGGGCGTCCTGTCCTAAGTTGCATCTCAGGGCTTATACAAGGAGGATCCAGCCCTATACAGCTGACAAAAACTTATGGATCCATTTCTTCCAAGAGAGTCTTTCGGGGACTCAGCTCGAGTGGTTCTATCAACTGAATGGAGCCAACATCCGTACCTGGGAAGACTTAGCCACTGCATTTTACAAGCATTACCAGTACAATGCCGACCTTGCTCCCACACGTACCCAACTCCAGGGTATGTCGTCGGGGTCAAGTGAAGGTTTCAAGGAGTACGCACAAAGATGGAGAGACCTTGCTGGAAGGGTGCAGCCACCTTTGACTGACCGCGAGCTCGTTGACATGTTCTTGGGGACTTTGTCTGGTCCATTCTACAACCATCTGATTGGGAATTCTTCTGCTGGGTTCACAGATCTTATCTTGACTGGGGAGAGAATTGAAGCTGGTATCAAGTCGGGGAAGATTCAAGAAACCGCACTCGCCGATGCTCAGAAAAAGCCCCACAGTGGGAAGAAAGAATCCAATGCTATAAATGGTAAAAAGGGTCGTCATGATGTAGGGGCAATCCAGATTTCTGATCCCACGCCCGTTCAACCAAGAAAGAGCAATAGGCGTAGGATAAAGCATCAAGATAGGAAGTATACTGACATCAACATGTCTTTGTCTCAGGCATTACAGCAATTGCTGAGGGCAAAACTGATCACACTAAAGGATCCTCCTCAAAATCCTGACACTTCCTCTCCCAAGTACAACCCGGGTGTGAGATGTGCCTACCATTCTGACAGTCCTGGACATGACACCGACGACTGTTGGACCTTGAAGAACAAGATCCAGAATTTGATTGACGCCAAGGAGGTCGAGTTTGAACACTGATCCTACACCAAATCATCGAGAATGTCTTTTGTTCATTCAAATGTTCAAGTTGTATTTTTCTTTGATTGTTCAAACATTTTATTCATGTCAAACTTTGTTATTTCATTAATGCATCGCATATGTCTGTTCTGAAACAATATATTCATATTCACTAAATGCAAATTATTTTCATATTTTTTCTGATGTCAACTCTTGATCTAAAATTCTAAGCCTCTTGAGGGAGGATGACGAAAACGATACCACAATTTACAGTATGCTTTTGGACAGACCCCGCTGATGAGGTACAGGCATTGTTTCAAATCCTAAACACTGGAGTTATAAGGAAGATAATCCCTCGTCAACCCATCTGAGCCAAAGAAGTAGGAGTTTTATTTTCGAAAATTGAAACCCTTAGTCATAACCTGGGGCAGGGTAGGCTTCTCAGTTGATCCAAGTGCACAATGAATGGCACCAAATGAGTCTTTCCAAAAACAAAAGACAGTGATGATTCAGAACAATCATAAGGACAGGCAGTCATTATCAAAAACAAAATCATAAATGAAAAGCCCAAAAAGTCAAAACCCATGAAGGAGACTTACAAAACTGGGGCATCCCGCTGGCTGTAATTCCAAAAAAGGAAACAGTTCAGGCAAAAAAAGAAAGGGATAACAGAAAAAATCAAGAAAGAGGTCTCACAAACCCTCAACCAAAGCAAAAAATGACTGCTTGTTCAAAATAAATCATCAACATCTGAACCATTATTGGAACATCAAAACAAAGACTCAAACAAGGTCTAACGCACGATCAACTGAGTTTAGGTTTGGAGAACATCACGAAGAGCGGGTGGGTACAAATAATTTGAGCCTTTATCCTTTGTTTCTTAAACCGTGAACCAGGCCACGTTATAATCCTCAAAAGTCCTAGCTGAAGCATGGGTTAGTTCGAAAGCATACTGTTACGAAAAGTATCCTGACTCCTTAAGGCTTACGGTAAATACGGAGTTGACATCACGTTTTACAAACAATCACTTGTTTTATGAAAAAGAATGCATTTTTAAAATCTTCAAGACAGACATAAGCTTTGCATTTTTAACATAAATTTGTTCGCATATGACTTTTTGTTTGAGCAGCAGGGAAATTCGCACGAGGAATGCCTAATGAACAGAAGTACTTCCAATCCAGGGGCAGACATGATCATGGTCCATTATCTGGGGCAGTCCAATCAAGATTCGGAGAATCTCTCAAAGGCCAAATAGCCTGGGGCAAATCTCCGCCTGAGACACTTGGGGCACTCCAACAACGAATCTTGCCTGATCAAATACCTTCTGGTGCCATGACAAAACACTACTGACAGGGGCATCTCCCTATATTCTGAGAGCATGAACATAGTCGAAAGAATACTACACAAAATCAAAGACCCGCTAGGTTGACACACCTAGGCAAAAATAAGGGCTTCCCGGCGAACCAAAAGGGTTCGGGCAAAATGAAAGGATGAAATGAAAAAAATCTGTACACCCGGCAAGTCGAAAACCTGAAAAGGCGGCTTGAGCAAAAATGGGTATCCCGGTGGACTGAAAACCCGAAAGGGCGGTCCAGGCAAAAGTTAGGGATTAAAGCGTACGACTATATCCTGTCATCCTGTCACCTGCCTACCAGAAGAAGGTCTGTCCATCAACAAGCTATCAGCACCTCTTAGGTCTTCCTCTCCCACCTCAGAAACAGGGGCAATAAAGAGTTGTCCAAGCGATCTAATTATCTGTCCTCCAAGGTATCAAGGTAGGTTCAGCTGAAGAACGTCACCAGATATCTTAATTCCCCAGAGAGTAAGTCAGCAGTCAGTGCATTCTTCTCCCAGCAGAGTTGTCAAATCTCAAGGAAGTTGAGTATCCTCCGGTAGATCTCAACATCTCCCCAGCAGTATACATATATTCTTAACAAGCATCCCCGGCAGTCTTGCTCTAAAGATCGTTCCCCGGCGGCACATCAAATATTCAAAAGAATCACTTCCCCAGCATATCAAAACTTCCCCAAAAAGAGTCCAATCCAGTTTCCCAAGGAAAGTTGGAGTCCGTCTCCCCCAAGCAGTAAGCTTATCCCCAGTAAGATTCTGGAAACTTACCCCCTCGCAGAGCACGAACGCGTCGTCCGGCTTGATTTAAAGAGTTATTTCCTTAACAGGATATAACTGGGTTATCCTCAGCCAAAAGCCACGGAAAGAGCGTCCTCGGCGAAGTCTTCTCACCCCAGCGAAGTTCATCAACGCTTCCAATACAGCAAGACATCCTCAGCAAGTTACTAACAATTCAACAAAAGCATCTCTCTCCCCCACAGAGTATTGCTTCCCAGCATGGTCGCTAGAGTATCTTTTCTCCCTGCAGAATCTTCCATTTGCCAAGTTTATTCCGCAACGGAGTCATCTTCTCCCACCGGTATTCTTGCAATTATCATCCCCAGCGGAAGCAAAATCTATCCTTCAATATCAGCCCAGGATGCGACTTCCCGGCACCCGTCAAGGATTTACTTTCCTAGACGAAAACATACATCACATACATCATTATAGCATGCATAGACGCATCATACCATACAAATCTCATTTATATTGAGAACATCATTGCGTGATCCATACCATGCATTGCATATGACTGACCTTTACCTTTCAGGAAAGATGCAGTTAAATTCTCAAACATATTTCAAAGCCTTCTCTAGTCCAGCTAAATCGACTCCCAACAGATTTTTCTGATAAAGACTCAACAGTCTCTTATGGTTCCCTCTCCGACGGTGTGTGAGGTGGTAAGTCCTTTTTCAGATGTTTCCCTCTCCGACGATGAGTGTGAGGTGATAGTCTCCTATGGTCCCCTCTCCGACAAGTGCGTGAGGTGGTAATTCCTTCTTCAGATGTTTCCCTCTCCGACGGTGAGTGTGAGGTGATAGTCTCCTATGGTCCCCTCTCCGACGGTGTGTGAGGTGGTAATTCCTTTTTCAGATGTTTCCCTCTCTGACGATGAGTGTGAGGTGATAGTCTCCTATGGTCCCCTCTCCGACAAGTGCGTGAGGTGGTAATTCCTTCTTCAGATGTTTCCCTCTCCGACGGTGAGTGTGAGGTGATAGTCTCCTATGGTCCCCTCTCCGACAGTGTGTGAGGTGGTAATTCCTTTTTCAGATGTTTCCCTCTCCGACGATGAGTGTGAGGTGATAGTCTCCTATGGTTCCCTCTCCGACGGTGTGTGAGGTGGTAATTCCTTTTTCAGATGTTTCCCTCTCCGACGATGAGTGTGAGGTGATAGTCTCCTATGGTCCCCTCTCCAACGGCGAGTGAGGTGGTAATTCCTTCTTCAGATGTTTCCCTCTCCGACGATGAGTGTGAGGTGATAGTCTCTTATGGTCCCCTCTCCGACAAGTGCGTGAGGTGGTAATTCCTTTTTCAAGATGTTTCCCTCTCCGACGGTGAGTGTGAGGTGATAGTCTTCTATGGTTCCCTCTCCGACGATGAGTGTGAGGTGATAGTCTCTTATGGTTCCCTCTCCGACAGTGTGTGAGGTGACAATTCCTTTTCCTATAATTCCCCTCTCCGACGGCGAGTGAGGTGATTCCCTGTTAGATTATAATGGCCTATGGGTCTCATTCCGATCCTGCAAAGATGGTAATTCCCGCCAAGATTTTCTCAACGAGCGTTGTTGGAGTTAAAATCACCCAAGGTTCTCTTACCATTCATGCTAAAGCAATAACCGTACCTGGTTCATTCATCATCTTTTGAAGCTCCAGACCCAGCTCCTGTAACCAGTCAGGACACATCTATGCCAAGCATCTAAAATCAGCTCCTGCAACGTGTCAGGTACTCATTTGTTCTTCTGCAGGTATGCAGGTTCTCGCCAAGGAATCTCCTACGCGATCAATATTCAGATGGCATCTATAAGCCCATCATCCTATTCATCAACCTCTAAATGGCATCTATAAGCCCATTTCCATCACACCGCTACTATGTGAGCGCAAATTTCTGGGCACTTTAGTGTTCAATCATCTTCTACCCTCGGATTACGAAAGGCACGTCAGCCAATCTGCATCCTCAGGTCTAAGAAGATTGAACAGGGGCAACTGTTGCACCCCAAAATTTGCCCTCCCATATTCTTCAAGAAATGGCCAAGTCAAGCTACAAAATTCCCCAAGGGTTGCACAGTGCAAAGGTCTCCTATACAGCCAAAACTAGGGTCTGTGTATTGATCAAGAAAATGAAGTTTTCAAAGGCCCAATCAAGTCTCATAGGCCTACAAATGTGGTCAAGCATCTTCATATCAAGTTTCAAGGCATTCAGCTCAAAATTGCACAGTCAAAACCCTAGATTGCACTACAGTCAACTGTAGGGGCAAAATGGTCATTTGACAGTCAAAAGTTCAAATTTTTGGTCAACATATCATTTTGAAGCCACAAACATCATTTGATCAATGCTTGATCATGATTCTCAAAATTTGGCTCAGAAAATCATCAAGATGCAAAAGTTACTATATTTGGACAGCTGAAAAAGTCAACTGAAATTGACCAGGACATAACTTTCACATGGATTATCATAAAAATTCCATCCAAAGCTCATTTTGAAGAGAAAGACATTTCCTACAACTCATCTTCATACTTCAAGTCCAAGAAATGCTCTCACAAAAAGTTATCAATTTCAACATTATAGGTCATTTTCAAAAGTCAACAAAAAGGGACTTTAAGTCAAAGGCCATAACTTGAGAGTGGTAAATCAAAATGACATGGGACCAAAGGCATTGGTTAGAGGACTCAAAGACCTTTTCAAAATGTCCAAGAACATGATAAAAGCTTAAAAATTGAGCAAGTTATGCCTTGTGGAAGTTGGGAAATTTTTGGATATTTTGAAAAGTCAACTTTGATCCAAATGACCTAAAATTGCAAATGGGCCCATCTTTCTTCCATGATTCATCATTCCAAGCATATGCACGACCACTTGGCCCAAAGGGAAGTATTTTCTCATTTTTTAATTATTTATTTGAATTTTTATTCATATTAATTCACTTAAATCATTTAAAATATGTGAAAAATATTTAACCTAACAAAACCAATCTTTTTATACATGTTTTAAGGTCAATATTTCGTGTAAAGGCAAACTAGGAAAGATTTGGTCTGATTTGAGCTAATTGATACAAAGAACACATGAAAAAGATTCAAAAAGATCTTAAGAAAATCAAATATGCAAAACCATTATTGCATTGGATCTTGGCCAATTTTGTTGACCTAATAGCTTCACTACAAAGCCAGGAACACAAACCTAATCGTGCTAGACTGAAAGCTGCGCCCAAAAAGCCATTGTGAAACTTGATTTTTCTCCAAAAAAAGCAAAACTGAATTCATTGTTAGAGGTTGATTCAAGCCCTAATATTCATTCCATTGGCTTCCTCAAGTCTCCCTGAACACGTTCCAATCCAAAACATCAACTCAAACTCCAAGAATTGGTAATATGAACCGGAACTGTATCAAACAAATTTCATGATCGCATATCCTATTCCATGCATTATTTGTGGATTTTGTTTATTGATTCTTGTTCATAACGAAGTTTTAAAGCTAACCAGTACCTTTAATTGTGTTTTTATTTGCCATACACGATGATACCATGTTTGAGATTCTAGGGTTTACAGGATGTTCAATTAGGGCTTTTACAATAAGGCAAAATTGGAGGCTGAGACATAGACCATGAGAACGAGCATGATGAGACGAAAAGATTAACATACTCGCGCCTAATTTATGTTTAGAGAGGAGCTAATCGCTATTTTCTCAAAACGTCCTTAAAACCACGCTTTAGAAACCGTTGCCTTTGTTCTTTGTTTTACAGGGTGAGGAAGAAGATGATGTGCTGTCAACCCATGATACGCTGTTTTTAAAATTTCGCACGCTTCAGTCACTAATGCGTTGTTTCCTTTTTTATTATTTGTTTGTCTAACATATATAACACGCGTTCAGTGGCTCAGCTGGCAAATGCTTGTGGCTTCAACATCCAAGACCTGGGTTCGAACCCCAGGTCTGTATAATTGCCATATTATTTTTTCATGTAAATTCTCATGCAGGCGCAACATTGAAGCGCATCATGTTCCTTCATCATCTAGCCATCCACGTATCCCACAAATCCAAATCAAAGGCTGGGATTGGATGTACACCATAAGCTTGGTCAAAGCATGTACACGCTGGATGGAAAAGTCAAGGGACCTGAGGGATATTGGGCTCAAACTACTGGGCCACACCTCCATATTGGGGACCTCCACCCCCCCTGGTTTGCAACTTTGCTTTATATTTTGTTTTATTTATTTTATTGCTTTAATTTGATTAATTTTTTTTTTTACAAATTATAAAATACACAAAAAATCAGAAAAAGAGCGAAATATAATATTTATTTTAATTATTTTTATAAGTATTTTCACATGTAAATATTTAGTTTTAATTAGGATATAATTTTAATTTCTTTTAATAACAAAAACACAAAACATAGAATTTAGGTTTAATAAATTTTTATTCCTTTCAATTTTTTTTCTTTTTTTCATAATAATAATATTACTTATTTTATTTTCATAATTAAATTGTACATAAATTAACTTAGGTTTAATTTAGGTTATATTTTAATATTTTCATAACAAACTTAAAAACCATTAGAATTAGGGTTAGTTAATTTCAATTAATTCTTTTTTCTTTTAAATCTTAAAAAACATAAAAATACCAAAAAAAAACAAAAACATTTTCTTTTAATTTTAATTTTAATTCCTTATTAACTTTAATTTTGCAAAAGGGTCCAACGCCCTCGTTCGTAATTTATTTAATTTCGCATATTTATTTTTATTTCATTCCAATAATCGTGTACCTCTCCCAAAGCCATGTAACTCGGACAATTTAACTTCTCGCACTTTTATTTCTTTTGCTTCTTTGCTTTTTTGTCAAATCGGGTCCGGTTTAATTTTGGCGATGTGGACCCGCGCCATTTGTAATAGCCTTAGATTTACTTTTTCCCGCAAATATTAACTGTTAAATAAGCATGCAAGAATGAATGGCCCTAATTAAAATCAAGCGTAGATCACAATGAACATGACAAGACAAATATCAATGAAAACGACACACGAATCGCACACACCACCCCTAGGGTACGCCTCACTGTTGCCTTGCCTCGAAAGGTGATCGTCGAGTAGAGGATGTCTTAGTAAGTCCTCATGATCCGGGAACCTGGCATGAGGGTAGCTTCTAAGGTGTCTTCCCATTGCTCTGGTGATCACCATGTCCCTACAAACTCGAATTGACCCGAACACCTCCAATGGTGGTGCTACCTACCTCTCAATGGTGGGATGGCACTACTTTAAAGGACATTTACACAGACGAATTCCTTAGGGTAGGTAGGTTCTCGTAGATACTTGCTCTAAATTTCAAAACAAATCAAAAATACTTTTCACACCGACACCTTTTCAAAAAGCTTTCGAAAGCAATTTTTCAAACACTCTTGAGGACTGATACAAGAGTCGAACTGGAATTTTCAAAGAAACTTTTTAAAAAACCCACAGTTGAAAAGCAAACAAACAATTTTTGAAAACACAAGTGAGCAAGTATCTAAGAGCCCATGGATAACCATGGATAGAAAGGGTGCTAACCCCTTCCCTTTCTATAACCTACCTCCCGAACCGAGAGCGATCTCTATAAGGAATTTTTCTGTGCTTTTGTCCTTTCCATTTGGAGAAAATAAAAGACGGTGGCGACTCTTGCTTCCGCGACATTTCGCGAACCAGCGTTAAACAGTCAGTTCCAGATCCACCAATCACAGAACTGGCGACTCTGCTGGGGACTAAAAGTGAGGTGTACCTTAGGATTAAGATCACTGTGTTTTCAATTGTATTGATTTGCTTGCTTTACTATTGTGGGTTGCATCGGAGTTACATAGATCCTAACCCGGATCTGGGGATACCCTGTTTAGGTAGCATAAGCTGTGAGGGACCTGTCCGGCGTATACCGACATGGGTGAAGCAGTGGCTACGTTGGTGTGGCGCCTTGGTATGTACCGATATCCCTCGTGTTGAAACGGGGAGAATATGGGTCTTCCAAGGAGTCATTAAGCACCAACAGACCTTAGAACCTTAATTGACACAACTTGGCCATTAGAACAGTAGCAGTATGCTACGCCCATTGAGGCTAAACTCTCGTGATGGTTCTGGCCGCAAGAAAAGATTGCGATGCTGGAGTTATGACCGATTGAGGGTAGTCAATGATATTGGGATCCTCTAAGAACCCGGTTACTTTGATAGGACAGGTATGAAACAACAAACTGAAAGAGGGTAATACCTCGACCTCATGCTGGCCTAAACTCTAAGGGCTTCTATTGTGTGACTTGCGTGCCTTCGTACTTGACTATTTGCATACTTGTTATCTGACACATGAACTACTTGCAGGTTTTGTTTATAGTCCTTAATTAGGACTCATAACAGGGCTTACTAAATTTCTTGCAGGTTTTGTTTAGTCCCTAATCGGGACTCATGATAGGTTTTACTTGAGTTTTTTGCAGGTTCAGGTTTAACAGTCCTTAATTGGGACTCATAACAGGGTTACTTACATTACCCCATGCATAGCATGACATCATACCATTGCATACATCCTAACCCATTTCAAGGATCTCAAGAGCTTGTGATGCAGGTCATGATGAACCAGCTGCCCACCAAGGGGCAAAGAGGATTTATTTTCCTCTAGCTAAGGTTGTCAGGGGCTATGACCCACTGGATATGGTGAGCCTTTGACCCTTGAAGAAAGACTCTCAACAACATGAAGTACCTTCAATCAAGTTACCGGTTTCCAACTCTAACAATTTGTCTACCCCTCGAGGTCCTTGAAATCATTGCATGCATATCATACATATCATTGCATAACAGGTACCCTTTCTCTGCAGGTTACTTACCTTCTTCGCTGTTTATTTCAGCAGTCTCGTCATGAATCCTGAATCATCAGCCGAGCAGTCCATCAAGGCCCTCCAGGCTCAGAACGCCCAGTTCCAAGGGCTGATCATGAATTTGACCCAGGGGCAGCAAGATCTGAAGGCTCTGCTCTTGAAGAAGGAAAAGAAGAAGAAGAGGACTGTCTTGTTCAGCCCTAGACGCAGATCTGGGAACACCCTGCAGGACCAAGCTGAGAGGACAACTCCATCTGTGGGGAAAAGTAGTCATCAAGAAGAAAGGATTCCCAGCCCAGTGGTCTCCGACAATGAGACAGATTTCAACGATGAACAGTACCCTCCGGCTGAGGACAGGTACAAACAGTTGGAAGACCGGCTCAGTGCTATGGAGATACAAAAGGTGCCTGGCCTGGACTTCGAGGATCTAGGTCTGTCTTCTGGGGTAGTGATCCCGCGCAAATTCAAGGTACCTGCCTTTGCTAAATACGATGGGGCGTCCTGTCCTAAGTTGCATCTCAGGGCTTATACAAGGAGGATCCAGCCCTATACAGCTGACAAAAACTTATGGATCCATTTCTTCCAAGAGAGTCTTTCGGGGACTCAGCTCGAGTGGTTCTATCAACTGAATGGAGCCAACATCCGTACCTGGGAAGACTTAGCCACTGCATTTTACAAGCATTACCAGTACAATGCCGACCTTGCTCCCACACGTACCCAACTCCAGGGTATGTCGTCGGGGTCAAGTGAAGGTTTCAAGGAGTACGCACAAAGATGGAGAGACCTTGCTGGAAGGGTGCAGCCACCTTTGACTGACCGCGAGCTCGTTGACATGTTCTTGGGGACTTTGTCTGGTCCATTCTACAACCATCTGATTGGGAATTCTTCTGCTGGGTTCACAGATCTTATCTTGACCGGGGAGAGAATTGAAGCTGGTATCAAGTCGGGGAAGATTCAAGAAACCGCACTCGCCGATGCTCAGAAAAAGCCCCACAGTGGGAAGAAAGAATCCAATGCTATAAATGGTAAAAAGGGTCGTCATGATGTAGGGGCAATCCAGATTTCTGATCCCACGCCCGTTCAACCAAGAAAGAGCAATAGGCGTAGGATAAAGCATCAAGATAGGAAGTATACTGACATCAACATGTCTTTGTCTCAGGCATTACAGCAATTGCTGAGGGCAAAACTGATCACACTAAAGGATCCTCCTCAAAATCCTGACACTTCCTCTCCCAAGTACAACCCGGGTGTGAGATGTGCCTACCATTCTGACAGTCCTGGACATGACACCGACGACTGTTGGACCTTGAAGAACAAGATCCAGAATTTGATTGACGCCAAGGAGGTCGAGTTTGAACACTGATCCTACACCAAATCATCGAGAATGTCTTTTGTTCATTCAAATGTTCAAGTTGTATTTTTCTTTGATTGTTCAAACATTTTATTCATGTCAAACTTTGTTATTTCATTAATGCATCGCATATGTCTGTTCTGAAACAATATATTCGTATTCACTAAATGCAAATTATTTTCATATTTTTTCTGATGTCAACTCTTGATCTAAAATTCTAAGCCTCTTGAGGGAGGATGACGAAAACGATACCACAATTTACAGTATGCTTTTGGACAGACCCCGCTGATGAGGTACAGGCATTGTTTCAAATCCTAAACACTGGAGTTATAAGGAAGATAATCCCTCGTCAACCCATCTGAGCCAAAGAAGTAGGAGTTTTATTTTCGAAAATTGAAACCCTTAGTCATAACCTGGGGCAGGGTAGGCTTCTCAGTTGATCCAAGTGCACAATGAATGGCACCAAATGAGTCTTTCCAAAAACAAAAGACAGTGATGATTCAGAACAATCATAAGGACAGGCAGTCATTATCAAAAACAAAATCATAAATGAAAAGCCCAAAAAGTCAAAACCCATGAAGGAGACTTACAAAACTGGGGCATCCCGCTGGCTGTAATTCCAAAAAAGGAAACAGTTCAGGCAAAAAAAGAAAGGGATAACAGAAAAAATCAAGAAAGAGGTCTCACAAACCCTCAACCAAAGCAAAAAATGACTGCTTGTTCAAAATAAATCATCAACATCTGAACCATTATTGGAACATCAAAACAAAGACTCAAACAAGGTCTAACGCACGATCAACTGAGTTTAGGTTTGGAGAACATCACGAAGAGCGGGTGGGTACAAATAATTTGAGCCTTTATCCTTTGTTTCTTAAACCGTGAACCAGGCCACGTTATAACCCTCAAAAGTCCTAGCTGAAGCATGGGTTAGTTCGAAAGCATACTGTTACGAAAAGTATCCTGACTCCTTAAGGCTTACGGTAAATACGGAGTTGACATCACGTTTTACAAACAATCACTTGTTTTATGAAAAAGAATGCATTTTTAAAATCTTCAAGACAGACATAAGCTTTGCATTTTTAACATAAATTTGTTCGCATATGACTTTTTGTTTGAGCAGCAGGGAAATTCGCACGAGGAATGCCTAATGAACAGAAGTACTTCCAATCCAGGGGCAGACATGATCATGGTCCATTATCTGGGGCAGTCCAATCAAGATTCGGAGAATCTCTCAAAGGCCAAATAGCCTGGGGCAAATCTCCGCCTGAGACACTTGGGGCACTCCAACAACGAATCTTGCCTGATCAAATACCTTCTGGTGCCATGACAAAACACTACTGACAGGGGCATCTCCCTATATTCTGAGAGCATGAACATAGTCGAAAGAATACTACGCAAAATCAAAGACCCGCTAGGTTGACACACCTAGGCAAAAATAAGGGCTTCCCGGCGAACCAAAAGGGTTCGGGCAAAATGAAAGGATGAAATGAAAAAAATCTGTACACCCGGCAAGTCGAAAACCTGAAAAGGCGGCTTGAGCAAAAATGGGTATCCCGGTGGACTGAAAACCCGAAAGGGCGGTCCAGGCAAAAGTTAGGGATTAAAGCGTACGACTATATCCTGTCATCCTGTCACCTGCCTACCAGAAGAAGGTCTGTCCATCAACAAGCTATCAGCACCTCTTAGGTCTTCCTCTCCCACCTCAGAAACAGGGGCAATAAAGAGTTGTCCAAGCGATCTAATTATCTGTCCTCCAAGGTATCAAGGTAGGTTCAGCTGAAGAACGTCACCAGATATCTTAATTCCCCAGAGAGTAAGTCAGCAGTCAGTGCATTCTTCTCCCAGCAGAGTTGTCAAATCTCAAGGAAGTTGAGTATCCTCCGGTAGATCTCAACATCTCCCCAGCAGTATACATATATTCTTAACAAGCATCCCCGGCAGTCTTGCTCTAAAGATCGTTCCCCGGCGGCACATCAAATATTCAAAAGAATCACTTCCCCAGCATATCAAAACTTCCCCAAAAAGAGTCCAATCCAGTTTCCCAAGGAAAGTTGGAGTCCGTCTCCCCCAAGCAGTAAGCTTATCCCCAGTAAGATTCTGGAAACTTACCCCCTCGCAGAGCACGAACGCGTCGTCCGGCTTGATTTAAAGAGTTATTTCCTTAACAGGATATAACTGGGTTATCCTCAGCCAAAAGCCACGGAAAGAGCGTCCTCGGCGAAGTCTTCTCACCCCAGCGAAGTTCATCAACGCTTCCAATACAGCAAGACATCCTCAGCAAGTTACTAACAATTCAACAAAAGCATCTCTCTCCCCCACAGAGTATTGCTTCCCAGCATGGTCGCTAGAGTATCTTTTCTCCCCGCAGAATCTTCCATTTGCCAAGTTTATTCCGCAACGGAGTCATCTTCTCCCACCGGTATTCTTGCAATTATCATCCCCAGCGGAAGCAAAATCTATCCTTCAATATCAGCCCAGGATGCGACTTCCCGGCACCCGTCAAGGATTTACTTTCCTAGACGAAAACATACATCACATACATCATTATAGCATGCATAGACGCATCATACCATACAAATCTCATTTATATTGAGAACATCATTGCGTGATCCATACCATGCATTGCATATGACTGACCTTTACCTTTCAGGAAAGATGCAGTTAAATTCTCAAACATATTTCAAAGCCTTCTCTAGTCCAGCTAAATCGACTCCCAACAGATTTTTCTGATAAAGACTCAACAGTCTCTTATGGTTCCCTCTCCGACGGTGTGTGAGGTGGTAAGTCCTTTTTCAGATGTTTCCCTCTCCGACGATGAGTGTGAGGTGATAGTCTCCTATGGTCCCCTCTCCGACAAGTGTGTGAGGTGGTAATTCCTTCTTCAGATGTTTCCCTCTCCGACGGTGAGTGTGAGGTGATAGTCTCCTATGGTCCCCTCTCCGACGATGTGTGAGGTGGTAATTCCTTTTTCAGATGTTTCCCTCTCCGACGATGAGTGTGAGGTGATAGTCTCCTATGGTCCCCTCTCCGACAAGTGCGTGAGGTGGTAATTCCTTCTTCAGATGTTTCCCTCTCCGACGGTGAGTGTGAGGTGATAGTCTCCTATGGTCCCCTCTCCGACGGTGTGTGAGGTGGTAATTCCTTTTTCAGATGTTTCCCTCTCCGACGATGAGTGTGAGGTGATAGTCTCCTATGGTTCCCTCTCCGACGGTGTGTGAGGTGGTAATTCCTTTTTCAGATGTTTCCCTCTCCGACGATGAGTGTGAGGTGATAGTCTCCTATGGTCCCCTCTCCAACGGCGAGTGAGGTGGTAATTCCTTCTTCAGATGTTTCCCTCTCCGACGATGAGTGTGAGGTGATAGTCTCTTATGGTCCCCTCTCCGACAAGTGCGTGAGGTGGTAATTCCTTTTTCAAGATGTTTCCCTCTCCGACGGTGAGTGTGAGGTGATAGTCTTCTATGGTTCCCTCTCCGACGATGAGTGTGAGGTGATAGTCTCTTATGGTTCCCTCTCCGACAGTGTGTGAGGTGACAATTCCTTTTCCTATGATTCCCCTCTTCGACGGCGAGTGAGGTGATTCCCTGTTAGATTATAATGGCCTATGGGTCTCATTCCGATCCTGCAAAGATGGTAATTCCCGCCAAGATTTTCTCAACGAGCGTTGTTGGAGTTAAAATCACCCAAGGTTCTCTTACCATTCATGCTAAAGCAATAACCGTACCTGGTTCATTCATCATCTTTTGAAGCTCCAGACCCAGCTCCTGTAACCAGTCAGGACACATCTATGCCAAGCATCTAAAATCAGCTCCTGCAACGTGTCAGGTACTCATTTGTTCTTCTGCAGGTATGCAGGTTCTCGCCAAGGAATCTCCTACGCGATCAATATTCAGATGGCATCTATAAGCCCATCATCCTATTCATCAACCTCTAAATGGCATCTATAAGCCCATTTCCATCACACCGCTACTATGTGAGCGCAAATTTCTGGGCACTTTAGTGTTCAATCATCTTCTACCCTCGGATTACGAAAGGCACGTCAGCCAATCTGCATCCTCAGGTCTAAGAAGATTGAACAGGGGCAACTGTTGCACCCCAAAATTTGCCCTCCCATATTCTTCAAGAAATGGCCAAGTCAAGCTACAAAATTCCCCAAGGGTTGCACAGTGCAAAGGTCTCCTATACAGCCAAAACTAGGGTCTGTGTATTGATCAAGAAAATGAAGTTTTCAAAGGCCCAATCAAGTCTCATAGGCCTACAAATGTGGTCAAGCATCTTCATATCAAGTTTCAAGGCATTCAGCTCAAAATTGCACAGTCAAAACCCTAGATTGCACTACAGTCAACTGTAGGGGCAAAATGGTCATTTGACAGTCAAAAGTTCAAATTTTTGGTCAACATATCATTTTGAAGCCACAAACATCATTTGATCAATGCTTGATCATGATTCTCAAAATTTGGCTCAGAAAATCATCAAGATGCAAAAGTTACTATATTTGGACAGCTGAAAAAGTCAACTGAAATTGACCAGGACATAACTTTCACATGGATTATCATAAAAATTCCATCCAAAGCTCATTTTGAAGAGAAAGACATTTCCTACAACTCATCTTCATACTTCAAGTCCAAGAAATGCTCTCACAAAAAGTTATCAATTTCAACATTATAGGTCATTTTCAAAAGTCAACAAAAAGGGACTTTAAGTCAAAGGCCATAACTTGAGAGTGGTAAATCAAAATGACATGGGACCAAAGGCATTGGTTAGAGGACTCAAAGACCTTTTCAAAATGTCCAAGAACATGATAAAAGCTTAAAAATTGAGCAAGTTATGCCTTGTGGAAGTTGGGAAATTTTTGGATATTTTGAAAAGTCAACTTTGATCCAAATGACCTAAAATTGCAAATGGGCCCATCTTTATTCCATGATTCATCATTCCAAGCATATGCACGACCACTTGGCCCAAAGGGAAGTATTTTCTCATTTTTTAATTATTTATTTGAATTTTTATTCATATTAATTCACTTAAATCATTTAAAATATGTGAAAAATATTTAACCTAACAAAACCAATCTTTTTATACATGTTTTAAGGTCAATATTTCGTGTAAAGGCAAACTAGGAAATATTTGGTCTGATTTGAGCTAATTGATACAAAGAACACATGAAAAAGATTCAAAAAGATCTTAAGAAAATCAAATATGCAAAACCATTATTGCATTGGATCTTGGCCAATTTTGTTGACCTAATAGCTTCACTACAAAGCCAGGAACACAAACCTAATCGTGCTAGACTGAAAGCTGCGCCCAAAAATCCATTGTGAAACTTGATTTTTCTCCAAAAAAAGCAAAACTGAATTCATTGTTAGAGGTTGATTCAAGCCCTAATATTCATTCCATTGGCTTCCTCAAGTCTCCCTGAACACGTTCCAATCCAAAACATCAACTCAAACTCCAAGAATTGGTAATATGAACCGGAACTGTATCAAACAAATTTCATGATCGCATATCCTATTCCATGCATTATTTGTGGATTTTGTTTATTGATTCTTGTTCATAACGAAGTTTTAAAGCTAACCAGTACCTTTAATTGTGTTTTTATTTGCCATACACGATGATACCATGTTTGAGATTCTAGGGTTTACAGGATGTTCAATTAGGGCTTTTACAATAAGGCAAAATTGGAGGCTGAGACATAGACCATGAGAACGAGCATGATGAGACGAAAAGATTAACATACTCGCGCCTAATTTATGTTTAGAGAGGAGCTAATCGCTATTTTCTCAAAACGTCCTTAAAACCACGCTTTAGAAACCGTTTCCTTTGTTCTTTGTTTTACAGGGTGAGGAAGAAGATGATGTGCTGTCAACCCATGATACGCTGTTTTTAAAATTTCGCGCGCTTCAGTCACTAATGCGTTGTTTCCTTTTTTATTATTTGTTTGTCTAACATATATAACACGCGTTCAGTGGCTCAGCTGGAAAATGCTTGTGGCTTCAACATCCAAGACCTGGGTTCGAACCCCAGGTCTGTATAATTGCCATATTATTTTTTCATGTAAATTCCCATGCAGGCGCAACATTGAAGCGCATCATGTTCCTTCATCATCTAGCCATCCACGTATCCCACAAATCCAAATCAAAGGTTGGGATTGGATGTACACCATAAGCTTGGTCAAAGCATGTACACGCTGGATGGAAAAGTCAAGGGACCTGAGGGATATTGGGCTCAAACTACTGGGCCACACCTCCATATTGGGGACCTCCACCCCCCCTGGTTTGCAACTTTGCTTTATATTTTGTTTTATTTATTTTATTGCTTTAATTTGATTAATTATTTTTTTTTACAAATTATAAAATACACAAAAAATCAGAAAAAGAGCGAAATATAATATTTATTTTAATTATTTTTATAAGTATTTTCACATGTAAATATTTAGTTTTAATTAGGATATAATTTTAATTTCTTTTAATAACAAAAACACAAAACATAGAATTTAGGTTTAATAAATTTTTATTCCTTTCAATTTTTTTTCTTTTTTTCATAATAATAATTTTACTTATTTTATTTTCATAATTAAATTGTACATAAATTAACTTAGGTTTAATTTAGGTTATATTTTAATATTTTCATAACAAACTTAAAAACCATTAGAATTAGGGTTAGTTAATTTCAATTAATTCTTTTTTCTTTTAAATCTTAAAAAACATAAAAATACCAAAAAAAACAAAAACATTTTCTTTTAATTTTAATTTTAATTCCTTATTAACTTTAATTTTGCAAAAGGGTCCAACGCCCTCGTTCGTAATTTATTTAATTTCGCATATTTATTTTTATTTCATTCCAATAATCGTGTACCTCTCCCAAAGCCATGTAACTCGGACAATTTAACTTCTCGCACTTTTATTTCTTTTGCTTCTTTGCTTTTTTGTCAAATCGGGTCCGGTTTAATTTTGGCGATGTGGACCCGCGCCATTTGTAATAGCCTTAGATTTACTTTTTCCCGCAAATATTAACTGTTAAATAAGCATGCAAGAATGAATGGCCCTAATTAAAATCAAGCGTAGATCACAATGAACATGACAAGACAAATATCAATGAAAACGACACACGAATCGCACACACCACCCCTAGGGTACGCCTCACTGTTGCCTTGCCTCGAAAGGTGATCGTCGAGTAGAGGATGTCTTAGTAAGTCCTCATGATCCGGGAACCTGGCATGAGGGTAGCTTCTAAGGTGTCTTCCCATTGCTCTGGTGATCACCATGTCCCTACAAACTCGAATTGACCCGAACACCTCCAACGGTGGTGCTACCTACCTCTCAATGGTGGGATGGCACTACTTTAAAGGACATTTACACAGACGAATTCTTAGGGTAGGTAGGTTCTCGTAGATACTTGCTCTAAATTTCAAAACAAATCAAAAATACTTTTCACACCGACACCTTTTCAAAAAGCTTTCGAAAGCAATTTTTCAAACACTCTTGAGGACTGATACAAGAGTCGAACTGGAATTTTCAAAGAAACTTTTTAAAAAACCCACAGTTGAAAAGCAAACAAACAATTTTTGAAAACACAAGTGAGCAAGTATCTAAGAGCCCATGGATAACCATGGATAGAAAGGGTGCTAACCCCTTCCCTTTCTATAACCTACCTCCCGAACCGAGAGCGATCTCTATAAGGAATTTTTCTGTGCTTTTGTACTTTCCATTTGGAGAAAATAAAAGACGGTGGCGACTCTTGCTTCCGCGACATTTCGCGAACCAGCGTTAAACAGTCAGTTCCAGATCCACCGATCACAAATGGCCTCTTTACAAAATACTTTCAAAAACCACACTAGGCACAATTTCAAACAAAAAAAAAGCAAGTGATCTAGCAAGTAACTAAGAGCCCATGGAAAACCATGGATGAAAAGGGTGCTAATACCTTCCCTTTTCATAATCTACCCCCCGAACTCAAGAAATAATCTCTAAGGTCTTTCCAGTGCTTTTTCACCTTTCCTTTTGGATAAAAGAAAAGTCGGTGGCGACTCTTGCTAACCGCAACATTTGCAATCAAACGCAAAACCTTCAAGTCAGTTCTCCCACTGTATCACACAAACCAGTCACATATTTGTCTTCCTGAGACTCCTAGAAGTCCATATCAATCACTATCCACGCCTGAAGCATCCAAGAACGCACGCACCGAATCACTCCAGTTGGGATGCAGTTAATGCGCTCCTCTTCTAGATCCTGGGTTTGAGTCCCAGGTTTTGCACATTTGTGCTTTAATATTTTTTTTGCAGGTCTTGGGCTATTTTTGAAATGGGCCTGCGTTCGTTTGCTCCTAGCACCCCTCCATTTTCTGGCACAAACGTTGGGCTTTGGCCAGTTTGGGCCAAATGATCTCCAGACTCTCACCCTCTAATTACTTCTACAGGCCCATTTCCTATTTTTCTCTTCTTTTCACTTTATTTATTTAAACTTTCCTTTAATTCTTTTTATAACAAAAAAATTAAAAAAATTAAAAAATCATAAAAATATTAGACTTAGGTTTTTTTAATTAAATTAATTTTGATTTAATTATTTAATCACTTCCTTTTTAAATAATTAATCAATTAGAATTAGGTTTCTATTAATTTAATTATTGTTTTTTTTTCCTAAACAAAAACAACAAAAATATTTTTTTTCATCACTTAGATTATTTTAAGGTTTTACATCTTTTCCCTTTTTTCTTCTTCGCGCGTTCATCTTTTTTTATTCACATTATTTTCATAAATTATGTAATTGTCCAAAGGTTGTAATAGCTTAATTTAGGACCCTTTATATTTTTATTTCCACATTTTTGGTTTGTAATTTCCCCCATCCCGAAGCTTTGTAACAGTGTAGATTCAATTTTCCGCACTTTATTTTCTGTACTTATATACAATTAACTGCTAGATGTATGCTAATAGGCTTGTATGGAAAGACTTAAAAACAAACGTTAGCAAACCTAACACTCAAGATAAACATAACTGAAATACAACATACTCGCACACGCGCACCTCTAAGGTACCTCCACTTGTTGCCTTCTGAAAAACAATCATGTCCCTCGAACGTGGCACACTTTAGCAAAGTCTCTCGATACAAAGATCATAGTCCCTCGATGACCATTCGATGTTTCCTTTCGGTAAATGATCTAGTCCCTTATGATAAATTGCTAAAGCGTCCTACAAATTTCCTTCATGACTGTATGATGACCCACGCCTGTCCCTCAAACATCCAATGGTAGGGCTACCTACCGACTAATGGTAGGATAACACTGTCTAAAGGAAAAAAGGAAAATAAAAAAGACCATTCGAGTAGGTAGAAAACTCGTAGTTGCTTGCTCACAAAAACAAATCAAAAAAATCTATGACACATACACAAACTCTTCTTTAAAATATTTTCAAAGACAAAACACTTTGTATACGTTCTCTTCGAAATGAGAAACATTACAAAGTTCGCCGCACTTAGGCGTATTTTAAAAAAAAATTTAAAACACATTTACACCAAAAAGCATTTTCAAATGTGAGCTAGCAACTAAGAGCCTGTAGATAACTACAGATGGAAAGGGTGCTAACACTTTTCCTTTCCATAATCTACCCCCCGAACTCAAAATATTTAAAAAGGTCTTTCCTATTATTTTCACCCTTTCCTTTATGGATAAAATAAAAGTCGGTGGTAACTCTTGCTAACCGCAACATTTGAGATAAAGCACAAAACCAATAAAGTTTGTTCTCCCACCGTATTACAGAACTGGTGACTTTGCTGGGGAACTACTAAAAGTGGGGTTACCTTAGAGATATTTCACATTTAAATGATTTACTTGTTTGTTTTGCTTGCTTTAGATTATGGGTTATGTTTGAGTTATTCTTGTAAAGATCCTTGTGACACGATGGAAGAACTGACTTGAGTGTTTTGCGTTTGATCGCAAATGTTTCAGTTTAGCAAGAGTCGCCACCGACTTTTCTTTTATCCAAAAGGAAAGGTGAAAAAGCACAAGAAAGACCTTTGAGATGTTTTCTTGAGTTCGGGGGGTAGATTATGAAAAGGGAAGGTATTATCACCCTTTTCATCCATGGTTTTCCATGGGCTCTTAGTTACTTGCTAGATCACCTGCTTTTGTTTGGAATTGTGCTTTGTGTGTTTTTTGAAAGTATTTCGAAAAGAGGCTATTGTTTAGGCAAACTTTGTAATGATTCTCGTTCATAAGAATGTATACAAAGTGTTTGATCTTTTGAAAATATTTTCAAGTTTGAAAGGTGTTTTTGAAAGCGTTGGTATTTGTTTTGAAAATAGCAAGGGTGTTTTTGTTTTGAAATTGAGCAAGTAACTAGGAACATTCTACCTACTCAAAAGTATTTCATGTTTATTTCCTCTTTCCTTTGACATTGTTATCTTACCATTGATTTGGTAAGTAACCCTATCTTTGGGTGTAAAAGGGACGGGCGTGGGTCATTTCTATAGTCATAGAAAGCAACCTATGAGACGTTTTAGCAATTTTTGTTTAGGGACTAGATCGTTTACCGAAGGCAACATCAAGGGTCATCGAGGGACTACGATCTTTTATCGAGGGTCTTTGCTAAAGCGCCCATATTCAAGGGACATGACTATTTTTATCCGAGGCAACAAGTGTGGGTTACCCTAGGGGTGCAAGGGTGCAAAGTGTTTTATTTTCATGCATTTTGTCTTGAATTAAGGTTTTCTACTTGTTGATTTTATGTCTTGCCATACAAACCCTAATTACAAGCATTTATATTTGAAAGCGCTAAATTGCGGAAAATAAAGTCCTACGCTATTACATTATTTAGGGGATGGGGGTACAATTTACAAATGGGGATGAAATAGGAACTTAAATATTACAACCATATCGAATAACAATGAAGGAAATGTAAAAACAATGTAAAAAGAAGGAAAAATTGCATTTTGAACTATTATGTGTCGACACAAGCTCCTATGCATTGACACATAACTTTCCTTGCCCCTGTATTTCCAAATCAACTCAGTATGAGTCGATACATAATGGTATGTGTCGACTCATACACTGCATGTATCGACTCATACATGCTTTGTGTCGACTCATACACTCTTTTTTCCTTCTGTTTTGGGCCTGTATAGCAGTATGTATCGACTCATAAGGTTACGTGTCGACTCATACTGTCATTTTCACTAATATGAATCGACTCATATAGGTATGTGTCGACTCATACTGTCATTTTTTACTTCAACATTGTTTTTCCGCATGCATGGATTAGTTCTCAACACATAAATGAAAAGAATGGAAGGCAAACAAAAGGTTAGCTTCAAGGGAAATGATTACTACATTTTGTCTTCAAAAATGAATCACTAATGATGCTTGAAATGAAGAATTAAAGTCAACAAACTTACCTTGGAGCTGGATTTTATACTCTGAGCTTGAATTATTGTCTTGACTGTCCTTGAACTTGAAAGAAATAGAGGTGTTATAGAAGCTTGTTCTTGAGTTTGAACAATTTCTAGGTGATGTACGTGAGGTGCTTAGATGTTTGGGCAGAACTTGCAAGATATGTAGAGTTCTACGATTTGGATTTCAAAGCTCAAGAAATGGAAGCTTTATAGACTTTTATGGATTTTGTGAATATGAGATTTGGAGGGTTTATCAACAAAACTTCTGGATTTTCTCTCTATTTTTCTAACCCCTTTCTCTTGCAAATTCTTCTTCTATTTATAGGCAAGAGGTTTGTACATATGAGTTGATTAGGTTTGCAAGACAACATGTTATGGTTTGGTTGGATTACAAAGATAAAACTATGTCAAGTACTTCATAGTTCCAAGATGAAGTACCAAAGTTGCTGGTATAGATGAGCTACTTCCCATGATTTATGGTGGAGTATAATCAACAACAAGCAAGGTATGGGCTCAAGACAAACTTTGTACAAAAAGCTTGCTTTTCAAGAATAGCAATGGTGCCTTTATGCCATAAATGGAAAGATCTTTTGGACAATGGCTCAAACACATGGGTAATAGCTCAAGCTCTTGTGTAAACATTAAATAATATAGAGATTTTTAAGTTAAAAGGCCTGAAAAGTAAGATTATGCAGCACATCATGCCAATTGGATTATGTGTTCTTCAACAAAAATGGCTTGTAATTCAAGAATGGATGCTCAACTTCATGCCCTTGAATCTCCTAGCTCAAGTATGATAAATTCATGCTCTTGGATGTTTTGGAAATATTGAAACATCCTCTATAACTTTCATGTTGTCCATTTTGAAAAAATCATCTTGGAACTATGTGAAAAAATTCCAAGAAGTTGGGATAAAATCCTGACCAAAATCTGTTGAAAATTTCTCTAAGTGTTAAATGAAAATGTCATGACTTCATGAATTTATAACTCAAAACCCAAGCACTTCTAGGAAAATTCCTGATATACATTGTTTTAGATCTCATTGAGATCTATAACTTTCAAGTTGGAAGTTTTCCTTGAATCATCTTGCATCTTGGTGAAAGAATTGGCTCAAAGTTGTGAAAAAACATGAAGTTTTCAACACTTAGAAAAATTTCTAAGTTTGAAAATTTTGACTTTTCAAAATGAAATCTTGAATTTTTTATTTCTTGATGAATAAATTTCATATTCTGACATGTTTTGATGAATTGTGATATTTGGCATTTGATTTTGACCAAAAAAGTCAAAGTTTGACTTTTCAGTGTACAATTGACTTTTGATCAGTTGACTGAAAATCCACTATCGATCCAATTGATCTTGAGAAATGTTTTGAGTCATGTCATTAGGTTAAAATGATGCAATTGAACTCTTGAGATTATGCTTCAAACCAATTAACCATTTTCTAGGTCAAAAATCAGAAAATGCCATTTCTCAATCAAAACCCTAATTTTGAACATTTTGCCCTTTTGATGATTTGATCAAATTTCTTGAGGAATTATGGTCCAAACTTGATAAAATGATACATATGAGTTTATAATGTTGATGTGGATAAAAAATTATGAAGTTTGACTGTAAATTGGCCACAATTGACTTTTCCCTAATACTGCTGATTTTTAGGTCAACTGCTCAATTGACTGAGCAAAAATGTGATTCAAGGCTTGGAACTTGACATGAGTAATCTTGGAGGTCCATAATGATCCATGAAAGTCATATGAGGCATTTAAAGTTTAATTATCCTTGTGCAATCTCAAACCCTAAATTTAGTCATTAGTGCTTAAGGAGGCGTCTTGAGTTGTTCAACCCTAGTGCAGTCTTGAACCAAGAGAGACCTTTGTGAGAAAATATTTGATAAGCGAGAGGGAAAATTTGGGGGTACAACAATCCTATACCCGGATCTGGGTCATTTTTAGGTAAGTAGACATAGATCGGGGGGAATATGCAGTGTAATACTTACATGGTTGAAATGATGGCTACGTTAGTGTGACACATTAGTTGGTACCGGTATCCCGTGAGTCTAATCAAGGAGAATACGGGGCCGCTATGTGATGTCATGAAGCACTAACTGACCTTACAACCTTAGTTGAACAACTTAGCCATTAGAAAGTAGTGAGATAGGCGGATTTGGTGCAAGACTATAGTTGGTTGATACTCGATGCTACACTCATTGAGATCAGACTCTCGGGATATTTCTGTCGCTAATAAAGAAGCTTGTGCTGAAACAATGCCCGAGGGAAAGTTAGTGATATTGAGATCCTTTAGAACCCGGTTACTTTATTTAGGATAGGTTGAACCAATTAAACTTCAAGAGGGTACTTACCTACAAACTCCATACAAGCCTGAACCTAAGGCTACTTATGTGACTTATTTGCTTTCATTATCTAACAACTTGAACTCCTTGCAGGAATTTCTTGTATTTATTAACCAATAACTTGGATTTCTTTGCAGGATTTACTTGCCTTCATCACCTTACACTTTCTCTTGGTGCATAGCATACACACTATGATATCATGCCATAGGATTTCGTTAACCATTTCAAGGATCTCAGAGGGTCTGTGATGCATGTTATGATGAAAAAAACATCTAGCAAGGGGCAAGGGGATTTATTTTCCTCTAGCAAATGTCATAAAAATACCAGAGCATGATAACTTGAGTCAGAGGCTATGGCCTGCTCGACATGGTGAGCTTGATTCTCGTAGAAGGACATTCAACGATACGAATTTCTTCAATCAAAGTTGCAGTCGAATTCTAGCATTTTCTTGGTTTACCCTGCGAGATCCTTGAAAACATTGCATGCATGTCATTACATAACAGGTCTTCCAGTACAAGTTTCTCATTCTCTCGCTGTTTATTTCAACAGAAAAATGGCTCTCAAACAGAACCCAATTACTATTGCTAGGACAGGTTTGAGCCAACTAACTTTAAGAGGGTACTTACCTATGAGACTCCATGCAAGCCTAAACCTAAGGACTTGTTTGTTTTGTTTATATATATTTACTTGTACATAAAATTATAAACATCATAACATCATAACATCATACTCATACTCACTAACCATTTCAAGGACCTTTAGGATTTATCTTTGTTTTGTTTTGTAGGACATGGATTCTATTCGCAGGAAAACCATTCAAGTCAATCTCGCAAGGATCCCTCCTCAAATTAAAAAGTTAGCATCAAGGGTTCCTGAGAATTCTCTATTTACTGAAAGACATGGTTGCCTCCTAAACTTGGTTACCTCCAACACTGATGAAGATATGATGAAGGTTCTCTTCCAATTCTTTGATCCTCTACACCATTGCTTCACATTTCCTGATTATCAACTTGTGCCAACTTTGGAAGAATTCTCCCAACTCTTGAGGATTCCCATTCTCAATCAACTACCCTTCAACGGTATGGAAAGAGATCCAAAACCAGAAGAGATTTCTCAAGCCCTAAACTTGCAACAATATGATGTCACAACTAATTGGGAAACAAGGAGTGGTGTCAAAGGTTTCTTAGCCAAGTTCTTGTTTGAGAAAGCTCAAGACTGTTGGAACTCCTTGAACTTGAAAGATTTTGAGGAAATTGTGGCCCTCCTCATCTATGGGATGGTTATGTTTCCAAATCCTGCCCAACTCATAGATGTAAACACTGTCAAAATCTTCATGTCTCGTAACCTGGTGCTTACTTTGTTAGGAGACATCCTACATTCTTTTCACTCTCGCACTATGAGGAAAAGAGGTATCCTCATGTGTTGTACTCCTCTCTTGGCAAGATGGTTTATTTCGCATCTTCCCAAATTTGTATTGAATAACAAGCAAGGTTCAAGGTGGTCCTATAGGTTGATGATGCTCAGACATTCAGATATTCATTGGTGTTCCCGATCTTTGGAGAATATTACTATCATCGACCGTTGTGGAGAATTCCCTAATGTCCCACTGCTTGGAATTAGAGGAGGTATCACTTATAACCCCTGCTTGGCCTTAAGACAGTTTGGTTACGCCCGAAGGGATGGTCCACATGAGATGCTTATTCAAGGATTGGTATTCGATTACGGGAATGAAGATCAAGGTTACCGCCAGAGGTTTATCCGAGCTTGGAGGATGTTGAACAAGGTAGATAGCAGGATGCTGGGGCACAAGAATTCCATCCCTCTTGAGCCTTATCTCAAATGGGTACAAGCCCGTGCTCAAAGTCTTATGATGCCTTATCCTTCCATTCTCCCAGTTATCATAGAACCTATTGTGGAAGGAGATGTCCCATACACTATCCTTCATCCTAGCATGCCCACCTCTCTCGAAGACTTGCAAAGAGATTGGATACAGCTTAAGGGGGAGTGAGACACTTTCGAGGACCAATTCTACGCCAGCAAGAAGAAAGTTCTGGAACTCACCAAGCAACTTCATGAAGAGCGAAGTCTGAACGCCTACAACGTACCAAAGAGGATGCGTTCAACTTTTTTGTCTTAGAATTTTGTATTTTATTTCTTTGTAAGCCCAAAGAGGCATGATGTACTCAAACTTTGATTTATTAATATAAAGTGCATTCCTTTTTGTCTAAAGCATATTTAAATCTCTATTTTCCTTGAAATCATTTGCATATGCATCTTCATTCATCATAACATAAACATGTTTCTTACAACAGGTCTC
Organism: Vicia faba; assembly: GCA_948472305.1. Lineage (NCBI taxonomy): Eukaryota > Viridiplantae > Streptophyta > Magnoliopsida > Fabales > Fabaceae > Vicia > Vicia faba. The sequence goes on along the minus strand of OX451738.1, from coordinate 1,382,277,773 downwards.
CTTATCTTTCTACTATTTATTTCAGTGAGATGGATATTGAACAGACAGTAAAACATCTCCAGGCGCAGAACGCCCAGTTTCAACAAATGTTCTTGACTCTGGAAAAAGGATAAGATGAGTTGAAAACCCTGCTGATCAAAGAAAAGAAGAAGAAAGCGAAGAAATCAACCGGTGTTTTCAATCTGGGAAGAAGGTTCAAAGGACAAGCCAGACGGACTCTAGACTTCGCAACATCATCAGGTGAAGGGGACAATCAAGAAGGGAAAAACACGGAAGTGACTGACCATCTATAATATAAAGAGGAAGAAGAGGTTGATTACTCTGAAGAGCAGTATCCTCCAGCTGATGACAAATACAAACAGTTGGAAGATCGCCTAAATGCTATGGAGATCCAGAAAGTACCCAGGTTGGATTTTGAGGAGCTAGGACTTGTCTCAGGGGTTGTCATACCGCAGAAATTCAAGGTCCCTACTTTCTCTAAATATGATGGTGTCTCTTGTCCAAGGCTGCATTTGAGATCGTACGTCAGGAAAATTCAACCCCATACTGCGGATAGGAATCTATGGGTACATTTCTTTCAAGAAATCTTATCAGGGACGCAATTGGATTAGTTCTATCAATTAGAAGGGACCAATATTCTCAATTGGGAAGACTTGGCTGCCGCCTTTTATAAATAAAACTAGTATAATGCTGACTTAGCTCCAACACAGACACAATTGCAAGGCATGTCTATGGGTACAGGTGAAGGTTTCAAGACTTATGCTCAAAAATGGCGGGATCTCGCAGGAAGGGTCCAACCCCCTCTATCTAACAGAGAATTGGTGTGTTGTACCCCAAAATTTTCTCTCTCATTTCTCAAGAAATCGCCCTGGATTCTCAAGTTTTCTCTCATACAAATTCCAAGCCTTGAATTATCAATTTTTCCAAGCAAACCATTCACAAGGGCAAAATGGCCATTTGCATGCTAAGAGGTCTAACTTTGACTTTTGGACCAAAACCAAGTTTCAAGAATCATATTCCATCAAGACATGTTGGAATATGAAATTTGTATCATCAAAAAAATTCAAAGTCAAATTTACTATGGAAAAAGCCAAATTTCTAAATGCTTGGGATTTTTTCTAAGTATTTAGAAAAAAAAATGATGACATTTCAGAACTTCTGAGCCAGCCTCCAGGCAGGTGCATTCAGAAGTTGTAAATATGGTTCAACACATGGTCTGCAGTCATAATATGGCTCTTCATCATCTACGCAAGTTCGGTCAGAGCTTGCTAGGGTAATGTAAAGAAGGTAATAAAGCATAATATGAAGCCTGAAAGCTCCTTCAGAACATGCTGGAGTCAGAAGGTAAGAGGATCAGAAGTTTAGATGTTACGCTGAAGCATAAATTCTAATCCAGAGTTTTCAAAGATAAATCAAAGAAGGTTACTGGAAAGCCTAGGGAATCCTTCAGAACATGCTGAGGCCAGAAGGTAAGAAGATCAGAAGTTGGATGTTTGTCCTAAATAGAACTTCTGATCCAGAATTAAGCAATGATGCAAAATCTCAAATTACAGGATTTCTGATTTTGACAAATCTCATCATTATTTAATGCTCATTAATGCTTACAACCACTTTTGAGTCTTTGCCCAAAGGACCTCTCCACGTGTGGCATAGAATTACCATTGTTATCCTTAAAAGCAAACTTTTATACAGAAGTATGGGGGGTCCATGCTTTACTTTCTGCTGGTGGGTTTAATTTTCCTTAATCTCTGCTTGCTAATCCAATCTAGGCTAAAAAAAAACTGTCAACCATCACACTTTTTTGAACTTGCTTCAAGAACAAGTCAGCATCTAGCGTATGATGTTGGCGCTACTTGATCTCTCCAAAACTACATAAATCTTTGCCTATAAATAGAACACTTTGGGCCATTGAAAAGGTCGTCGAAAATTTGAGAAAGAAAAGCCTTGAACCCCTGCCAAAATCCCATGAGTTCCAAGAACTGTAAACACACCACATAAAACCTTATTAACTTTTGATCCCTTGCATTCAAAACTCCATCTGTTCTCAAATATTTCCTGACTAAAAACCATTCACACAGTTTCTGATCTACACATTGGAAACTGTCTAAACTTCTATATTCATACTACCTCATATTCTCCATCCATCTACTCAAAGAAATCACAACCTTACCTCTTTGCTATTCCAGAAGTTGAGAACCTCCATCCTGCTGAGCACGGGAAGAAGTTACTCAGAACCTCACCAGAATCCAGGATCAACCTCTGTCCCATAGAATCTTTTGAGCTGTAAGGTAAGCTTCTGCTAACTCTTATCACGTTACTCAAAGCATTACCAGATTTACAGGCTCAAAAGTACAATGTAGATATCATGTTTCTAATATTGTATATATTCTGAGATTTCATGCACCTGCCTGTTTAAGTAGAGAATAGATCAGTTCAGAGCTTCTTGAAGAAACTAGAAATCAGAGTTAGGATTAGCAAATGCATGCTTGCCTCTGATTTATAGTTTTGATATTTCTTATCTTCTGAAACACTATGATACCTGCTATAACTGTTTTGTGCATGTCTTCTATTTTGTGGAGAAATAACCAAATTACAGATGTTCTGACTAGCATAGAGAGAGAAATCAAGTCTTGCCAGTGGTCTCAGGACTTCTGAAGTCCGTTTTGTGGCCAGTGTTATCAGAACTTATGAGAACTACTACGTTCCCAGTGGGTTCAGAACTTCTGACCTTATACATTTTCACTAACAGGTTTCAGTTTTGCAGCGTGCCAGGGTCAGAACTTCTGACTTCATTTCGTCAGCAACACGCTGACTCCCCTTTTTTTTCATTTGCTTTTGTTATTACTCTCCATTCCATTAATCAGCAAACAACAAAAATGTTTCCTTTTCACTTTATTTTTGGTTTCTTAAAACAAAAGATCAAAAATATTTTCTTAAAACAAAACAAGTTTATTTCACATATTCCTTGTACATTCTTATACATTTCAATATGGTTGTAATAGTAATTTAGGACTTATTTTTACTTGCAATCCCCATTCAAGCTTGTACCCCCTTCCCATAATAATGTTGTAATAGTTTAGACTTACTTTACGCATTTTATTGCTTTATATGCATGATAGTAAACTAGGGTTTTGTATGCAAAGACCAAAAATCAAACAAATAGCATGACTAATACAAGACAAAAATGCATGAAAACGATAACACAATGCACACAAGCACCCCTAGGGTTTCATCCACTTGTTGCCTTTAAAATGGACATGGTATGCATGCTAGGTATCTTGGCAAAACAAAAACAAAACAAAAAGATCATAGTCCCTCAATGACGCTATCTTGGTTGCCTATACAAAAATTATCTAGTCCCTCAAACAAAAACTTGCTAAAATACTTAGCACCATTGCTATCATGGTCAATACGATGACCCGCGCCTGTCCCGTTTAACATCCAAACATAAGGTTGTTTACCAAATGCAATGGTAAAACAACACTGTCAAAGGGTTAAAAATGTGTAGGAAAGACTTTTGAGTAGATAGGGTAGATCACTACAAGAAAAAAAGAGATTTACGACACATAAATTGCGACAGTTCCCACAAAACCGTCCTTATTCCTGAATTGCGACAGTTGTCACGACGGTTAGGCTCAACCGTCGTAGATTTTCAAGCATTATTCCTGAATTGCGACAGTTGTCACGACGGTTAGGCTACTTTTTTTTATTCTTTTACTTTCCCACTTTTTTTCAGCAACACAATATCATAATATCAACACAATATCATAATATTTTCAGCAACTAATATTTATTATTAAATTATAAACAAAATACAACAAATAAAAATATAAAAAAACAAAATAGGAGTAACAAACAAAATTGAAAGAGGATTAGGTTTTGTGAAAGAGCTTTTTATCCGATTGAAGCAAAGAACCACCGCCGGAAGTACGATGTTGCGCCTAGAATGGTGAAGCTTCCATTCTTCGATTCGACTCAATCTTCTTCATCTTCTGCGCGATCTTTGTATCATCCGAATATCAAGGTATATAAATTATTGATTCAATCTTCTTCTACTTCTTTTCAATTTTCTTTCGATTTTACCGTGGTGATGTGTTTCGGTTGAAGTTGCAGAATCAGTTGCATTGATGAAGATGATGAACGAATGAAGTTATTGATTCAGTGAAGATGCATTGAGGACGATTGAAAAACGGAAGGTGATGATGCTGTTTTGAGATAACCAGAAGGTGAGTTTTTCTTTCTTTCTGTGAATCTCCTTCTGAGTTTTTTGTGTGATTTTCTGATTGAATGAATCGTGAGCCAAGTGAGAGAGTGAAAGTTTTGTATGATGTAAAGGACTTGTGATGATAATGGTTTTGTAATGCTTGTGAACAACTTGTAATGAACATGAATGAACTTTATTTTGATGGAATTAACTTGGAACTTGAATGATTTCAATGATGAATTATGTCATATTGAATGAACCACAATCAAACTTGAGTCCCTTATGCTTGATGCTTAAAACCAATACATGAACACGAACTCTTAAAGTTGATTCGAAACATGAGTCAAGGACTTGAAGTAAACAAGTCACCTAGCTTTAAAGTGACCTTGAAGTACATGGCCACTTTAATGCAATGATTAAGTGGTGAACGTGATGAATAAGGTAGAGATGAATATGAGATGGTGAAGGACATAAAGAAGTGACTTAAGTCCTAAGTTCTATATATCTCAAGCAATCCACCAAATCATGAATTGTAACACAATTTTTTACCACCTTGAAATTCTTTGATATCTCACTAATTCGTCCTGGATTATGGGCTGGTTGTGAACATGTGGATTGTACTCCACAAAACACTTTCTCATGGGCTGAAAGCAAGGAAGGCCATGGAAAAAGATCAAAGGAATCAACAAAAGTCCATATTGGATCAAACTTAGCACAAGGAACCGAAATTCTTCTAATTTGCACCTCAACGGGCTTAAGCACTTAGTTATCTTCATAGCTGTAACGAGAACTCTTGTAGCTTAGAAACAAAGCTCTTTTTAACACACTTAATCTTGTATTTTCCCTCGTGAGACCATTAGGTCATATGGATTCAATGAAGCTTTAGAGTCAATACAAAGCCCCTTGATACCTTTATATTCTTTTGTTTCTTTTGAGTTTTGGTCAACTTGATGCCAAATTACTTTTCTCTCAAATTGAAACTTGCTATGCTTGAATGTCAAATGAACTTTTCACCTCCCCATATTTGTTTGAATCTCATGGATTATTTTGAGTAAACCCTTAATGGTAAAGATGATAGATGATAACGAAACATGATACAAATAAATGGATAGTGAAATGTGAATGATTAGTGATAAAAATGATGAATAAAATAATGACTAAATGTGATAATAACTGATTTAAAGTGTGATGAAGAATATCGATGGAAATGGATGTAAAGAAATCATATTTTGATGATAGGACAATTGAAGGAAAATGTCCATAATCTTATCCCATACCAAGTTGGATTCAAATTAAATTTGAATTTGACTTGAAATTTAAATTTAAAGCAAAACTCCATTTTGACATAAAAACAAGATATAATCATTTGATTGTAATGTGGATCTGTGACTCAAATTCAAGTGTTCTTGGTTCAAAGAAGTGGAAGTGAAATAATAAAAAACTGCACATGAAACACAACTGCAAGATTAACGCAAGATTTGATGATTTGTTTTTCAGGTTTATTGAAAATCTGGTAAAATGCTGGTACTATTTGAAACGCCGGCGGGTTTTGCCCTTTTCAAAGTTCTCAATGAAGGAAAGCTTTCTGAAGTTCAGGTGATTATCATTATTATTATCGTTTAAACTGTTCATAGTATAAATCTATCAGTTTTTTTTATATTTTTTGTTATTTATTGGTTGTATTTTCAGTTTTTGAAGGAAAAATGATTTTGATTTTAGTTGTAATTGTTGAAAAATTATGCGAAGTCTAAAAGGAAAATACTTTTAAGAAGTGATATGGAATCCATGTTTGGACATAGTATCCAAGAACAAGACCACCAAATGCAGAATCTTCACACATCTTGCAAGTCACTCTCATTAGTGATATCTACTTCCACAGCCTTCTAGCCCACTATACCGGAAAAGCATTATGTCCACTTGCAAAACCAAGTTGAATCATCCAAATTCTTTTTCAGGTATCTACCATCATAATATCCACAAACTTTTGCTTTGATAAATTAGTAACTTACAAACTTTGTTATAATTGTATTGGTGCCGCACGAATATTCTACTGGTTTTATTAGTGAAGAACATAGGAATTTATAAGATATGGTTTAGGCATCATGTAAAAGTAATCATATGGAATCATAGATTCATTAGATGGATCATGTACTCATACCCCACTCCATGTATTCGGTCTTCAATGTCAAGACAACATCAATTAATATAAAAATTACTTTAATTTTAAATATATGTAGGTTAATTATCATGAAAGTTGGTTAAATGGTTAACATCTTAAAACTTAAATTAATGAATATCTAAATAAAGAGAATAATAATTATATGGCTCAGCGTCTAGTCACATAACAAGATGGAATAAAGAGTCATGCTATCAAGTTCTAAACAAGGGAAGAACAAGATAATGAAAAGTAATAACAGTGTAACATATGTAACAAAAATAAAGTTGAGTTAAGATCATTGTAGTTATAAAAATAGAACAAGAAAATCACATAAGCTATCACTTATTCACATATTAAAAATATTGAAGTTTTGCTTGTACAGAACAAGTAACGTCACAAATTTTGTACTCTTTACAAGTTCATACATATGCTTAAGGGCTTTGTGCTTGAGCCAATGAGTGATAAATCTAAAAAGGTTTAGTTCCTGAAGGTGAGTCGAATACTTAAGCACAGTCGAACAATGACTGAAAATACTTTACAAGAGATGAGAATATTATGTTGTTAACATTAAACTTCAAATGCTAATCTTTACGATGAAATCATTTTGGTTATGAAGGAAAAATTAATTGTGCTCCTTCAAATATTAGGATGTTATTGAAAATTAAAATAATTATTTTTGAGATACAATATTTATAGGACATTAAACCCCATAATACAAACGATTTGGGTAAAGGAAGACAAATGCCAATACACTACGGCTCTAACAAACACAATTACTTCACAGTTTCATCGCCTATTGCGTAAGACATATATGCCATAATGTAATAAACATGTTAAAAATAGTTGCAATTGTTAATTCGTGACATTTTTTTCTGAACAAGCTCATGTTGTTTGGCAAGAAATTCAGAACACAGCTTCCTCAAGCTGTAGGCGCTGCTTATTCGCTTAAAATGGACGGAAAAAGTGCTTGTGCAGTCACTTTTTGTGGAGATGGAAGTACTAGTGAGGTTAGTAATGATGAATATGAGCCAACAATCTCTCTTAAGAACGTAATTATAGAATAACGCATCATTATGCTTCTAGCTGATATTTGAAATATTGTAGGGAGATTTTCATGCTGCTTTGAACTTTGCAGCAGTAATGGAGGCACCAGTTGTTTTCATATGTCGTAACAACGGATGGGCCATTAGTACCCCTGTCGAAGAACAATTTCGAAGTACTCTATACAAATTCTTCCTACTTAAGTTGTTTATTCAAACAAACTCTATATAATTTTCTCAAGTCTATATGATTGACTTCGGTGTTTTGATTAGGTGATGGCATTGTGGTGAAAGGTCAAGCTTATGGGATATGGAGTATGAGAGTAGATGGAAATGATGCTCTTGCCGTTTATAGTGCAGTTCATACTGCACGCGAAATTGCTATAAAAGAACAAAGACCAGTTTTGATTAGTTTTTGAAGGAAAAATGATTTTGATTTTAGTTGTAATTGTTGAAAAGTTTGTATCTTGTATGTTTATGATCTCTGAGATATATACTTGTCCTATTCCTATTTAATTTTTTTAGGGTTTATGAGGTTTCTTTCATGAATTTTGTAGAATATTGTAACATTTTTTGTAATTCTCTCAAGTTGTAGCAAACCAATGTAAATATTAAAATGAAATTTGGCCTTTGATGATATTTGAATTTTTCTTGTTTATTGGTAAAATTTGCACTTCTTTTTACCTTTGATCACATTTTTTTGATATTATTGATGATTATTTGATATTAAATGTTTTTATTGTAATTAACTTTATTATGTTGAAAAGTGATAGAAAATAAAATAAAATACTATAAATAAAAAAATATTAAAGTAAATAATAATTTAAATATAATAGTAAAATATTATAGTAAAATAATATTATATTTAAAATTATTTTACTAAATAATAATTTAAATAAAAATATTATTTGAAATTTATAAATCAGATTACGACGGTTAAAACCGTCGCAATTTCTAACCTACGGCGGTAGAATAACCGTCGCAAACAACAACAAAAACAAAAACTAAAGTCAAATTCACGACGGTATATAACCGTCGCTATCTGTTGTGCGTGACAGTTTTTGCAACCGTCGCGAAATAGGCTGGGGACGCACGATTCTGCGACGGTACTTCTACCGTCGTAGATTGTAAATTGCGACGGTTTTAACCGTCGTAATCAGCCAAAATAACCGTCCCAATCTATCATTTTTCTTGTAGTGGATGCTCCTAGTTACTTGATCAAAACTTGCAAACATCCTTGCTATTTTCAAACACACATCATAACACAATTTCAAAACATTTCCCAAAAACAAACTTTCAAACATTGAAACATTTTTCAAAAGACAATACACCTTTGTATAAATTCAAACAAGAATCATTACAAAGGTTGCCACAACGATGGCCTCTTTTCAAAATATTTTCAAAACCACACACAAAAGCACCATTTCAAACAATTGAAAAGCAAAAGCAAGGGATCTAAAACAAGTAACTAAGAGCCCATGGAAAACCATGGATGAAAATGGTGCTAGCACCTTCCCTTTTCATAATCTACCCCCCGAACCCAAGAAAACATCTCAAAGGTATTTTCCTGTGCTTTTTGACCTTTCCTTTGGATAAATAAAAAGTCGGTGGCGACTCTTGCTAAACCGAAACATTTGCGAACACAAACGCAAAACCTCAAGTCAGTTCTCCCACCGTATCACATTGTGGATATGTTCTTAGGCATGCTATCTGGTCCATTCTTCAAACACTTGATCAAAAGCTCTTCGGCTGGATTTACCAAATTAATCATGACCAGTGAACAGGTAGAAGCGGGTATAAGAAGTGGAAAGATTTAAAGAGATGCATCCTCGAGCGCGATAAAGAGGCCCTTTACCAGAAAGAAGGAGGTCAGTGTTGCATATGACCATAGGAATCAGGACATAACTGAACGCCGTCCAGTGGTAGGGGCTGTCATGATCCCTAAGCCTATACATATTCAACAAAGGAACAACCAGCCTAGAACGGAAAGGCCGGTAAGACAGTTTACCCGGATAAATATGACGCTGTCTTAAGTCTTGCCGCATTTGTTGAAATCTAATATGGTGACCTTGTGGGAAGCTTCGAAGAATCCCAACACTGCCTCTCCCTGTTATAACCCAAATGCTCGTTGTGCTTACCATTCAGAAAGTCCAGGTCATGATACAAACGACTGATGGGTTTTGAAAAACAAGGTGCAAGATCTTCTCGAGGCAAAAGAAATTGAATTTGACGCTCCTGGGATCCCAAATGTTATCACTGCTCCTATGCCCAAGCACGACCGTGGTGTTAACGTTGTTGAAGATGATATATTTGTTGCTGTTGTTGATGAACTTGTTACTCCTCTCCTAACCTTCAAAAGGAACCTGTTGAAGGCCGATTTATATCTGGGCTGTGGCGAAGGCTACCACCTCTATTTATCCCTGCCGACTGGTTGTCATTTATTGAAGGCAGGTGTCCAGCGCTTGATGGATGACAAAGATATTTTGTTTGAAAAGACTCTCGTTCCAACAATTGCTTACAAGGATGTTTCAATAGTAACCATTTCTGCCAATCCTCCCAGGGTCTCCACCAAAAGACCCGTTAGGATTACATCTGTTCTGAAGGTGACTCCACTGATAATTACTATGCCAGGGCCAATCCCATATCCTCAGATAAAATTATCCCCTGGAACTATTGGGGGTGACGTCTACTACCACGACGTCAAGCAAGATTGGCTGGCCGATGAAGACTCGGTTGTTGAGAGGGCTGACCCCGACATCGACAACATTGTGGGAACCAGCAAAATAACCAGAAGTGGAAGAGTGTTCTCCCCTGAGATTTCTCCTTCGAAAACTATTACCGGTCCTGTGATCATACCTGCTTTTGTTCCTGTTGATACTACTACTATAGTTCCTGTGGTTACCCCTACTGACACCCCTATCTCCGAGTCGACCGAGACTTGGGACAAAGGCATTTTGGTTGAACCTGTCCGAATGAAGGCGCAATCAGTATCTATCCCAGAGGCTTCCAAGAAGGAGATGGAAGAAATTTTGAAAATTATAAAGAGAAGCGACTACAATGTAGTCTAACAACTAGGGCATACCCCTTCAAAGATTTTTATGCTAGCTTTACTGTTGTGCTCTAAAGCTCATGCGAAGGCCTTGGTGAAATTTATTAAAACTGCCCATGTGCCACAAGAAACCTCTGCTGACTAATTCAAAGATTGTGTGGTCAGTTTGACTGCTGATAACGGTTTGGGCTTTTCTGATGCTGACCTGACACCTAGAGGGAGGAAACACAATGAGGCGTTGCATGTCTCTGTCAAATGCAGGGGCACTACTTTGTCCCATGTCCTGGTAGATACTGGTTCATCATTGAATGTGCTGCCTAAGAATGCTCTAGATAGACTAGACTGTGAAGGGTTGACCTTAAAACCCAACAACATAGTGGTAAGGGCCTTCGACAGTTCGAAGAGAATGGTGCACGGGGAGGTGTACATCCCTATTAAAGTTGGAACTCAGACCTTTAATTCAACTTTCTATGTAATGGATATTTTCCCTTCCTATTCCTGTTTATTGCGCCGACCTTAGATTCATGACGCTGGTGCTGTCACCTCTATATTACATCAGATGTTGAAATACACAACCAAGGGAAAAATCATCACTGTCCATGGAGAGGAGGAATATATGGCCAGTCACCTGAACTCCTTCAAATATGTGGAAATGGATGGTAAATTCATCGAAACTCCGTGTAAGCATTTCGAGGAAGTCCCACAAACAGTTGCAGCAACAAAGATTGTTTCCAAAGTTCCGAAGATTACCAGACCTCCGCTGAAGATGGCTTCTCTGAAAGATGCCAAAGCAGTAATCGAAGAAGGTGGGTGTACTATTTGCGGCCAACTCCCGGATATTCCCTACAAATCTGACAAATTTGGTTTGGGTTTTACTTCAGGAGCCCAAAAAGCTGTTCATCGTGCTCGTGCCGGGGGACCACCTTTACGGATCAGCAACCATAGAGTCAATGCAGTGGAAGATAGTTATGACAACTATGACCCGGAAGAATGGATTTTTCCAACTACCAGCGGAGGACTCAACAACTGGGAAGCCAAAGAATTTGTCCCTATTACTTTTATGCAACAATAATTGTCTTTGAATTTTTGTTGGACTTGTAATAATTAAACAATTTAGACCTTTAAAACCTTGTGTCTTACCCGAGGCACAATGATCCATTTGTAAGGGTTGTTACTTCATTTTCATATGTCATCAATGAATCATGGACGTTTTTGCATGTAAATTTTACGCTCTTTGTTCTTATTTTCTACATTTTTATTTTTTTCAAAGATAGCTATGCTCTTACACACTTACATATTAAAATGCAGATCCACATCCACTCATAATCCCATGGGTAACGATTCAGCTATGGCCTATTGTGACTTTAAAAATACGATCTACCAATCCGAAGAAGAAGGTGAGGAAGATTGTGAAGTGCCAGGGGAACTAGCCAGGTTACTAAAACAGGAAGAAAGGACCATACAACCCCACTAAGAACCGGTTGACACAGTTAACTTAGGTACCGAAGAGGACAAGAAAGAAGTCAAGGTAGGTGCCAATATAGAACCTAGTGTCAAGAAGCGTTTAACTTAGTTACTACATGAATATGTTGAGGTCTTTTCTTGGTCATACAAAGACATTCCAGAACTTGACGCTGATATCGTGGTCCATCATCTACCGACAGAAGAAGAATGCCCTCCGGTAAAATAGAAAGTATGTCGCATGCGGCCAGACATGTCAAAGAAGATCAACACTGAAGTCATGAAACAATTCAACGCCAGATTCTTAGTCGTCACCTCTTATCCACAATGGGTCGCCAATGTTGTTCCAGTGCCTAAAAAGGACGGTAAAGTACGCATGTGTGTGGTTACAGAGATTTGAATAGGGCAAGCCCTAAGGATGATTTCCCGCTTCCCCATATCGATATTCTGGTTGACAATACGGTACAACATAAAGTGTATAATTTATGGATGGTTTCTCAGGCTATAATAAAATCAAAATGGCACCTGAGGACATGGAGAAAATGATCTTCGTCACACAGTGGGCATATTCTGTTACAAAGTTATGCCATTCGGGTTGAAAAATGCTGGGGCAACTTATCAGCGCACCATGGTAGCTCTGTTTCACGATATGATCCATCATGAGATAGAGGTCTACATGGATGACATGATAGCCAGATCTCAAACTGAAGAGGAACATCTTGACCATTTGCAGAAACTATTTGAAAGGCTAAAGAAATACAAGCTAAGGTTGAACCCGAGTAAATGCACATTTGGAGTGAGGTCTGGTAAACTCATTGGCTTCATCGTCAGCGGTAAAGGTATCGAAGTGGACCATGCTAAGGTAAGAGTAATATAATAAATTCCTGATCCTCGCACTGAGAAGGAAGTCAGAGGATTCTTAGGACGGGTAAACTACATCGCCAGATTCATTTCTCACCTAACCGCTACTTGTGAACCAATCTTCAAATTACTGAAGAAAGATCAAGTGGTGGAATGGAATGATGACTGCCACGCTGTCTTCGACAGGATCAAAGAATACCTTCAAGAGCCTCCCGTTTTGATGCCGCCAGTCGAGGGAAGACATTTGATCATGTATCTAATTGTCTTGGAAAATTCAATGGGGTGTGTGCTGGGGCAGCATGACGAGTCTGGCCGAAAAGAGCATGCAATATATTACCTGAGAAAAAAGTTTACCGACTATGAAACCAGATATTCACTGCTCAAGAAAACTTGTTGCACTCTGGAATGGGCTGCTCGCCGGCTAAGACAATATATGTTGACCCATACTACTTTATTGATATCCAAGATGGACCCAATTAAATACATATTCGAGAAGTATGCCCTCTCTAGAAGAATAGAAAGATGGCAGATGATCCTGACTGAATACGACATTCAATACACTACCCAAAAAGTAATAAAGAGAAGTGTACTAGCCGATCACCTTGCTCATCAGGCTGTGGATGACTACCAGTCCATGAAATTTGAGTTCCCAAATGAAGACATCATGTTGGTAAACAATTTTGAAGAACTCATACCATATGAAGGACCTGAACAAGGATCCCGATGGACCTTGGTTTTTGATGGAGCTTCCAACGCACTCGACAATGGCATAGGTGCTATAATCATATCCCTTGAAGGATGTTATACTCCCTTCACTGCAAGATTTTGTTTCAAATGTTGAAATTAATCCCATATTTTGAGGAAATTACCTTTGAGCATTTCCACGAGAGGAAAATCAACTAGCAGACGCGCTAGCCACTATGTCATCCATGTTTAAAATAAAGTGGGGTAACGAGGCTCCCCAGATCACCATTGAGAGGATGGATGAACCAGCTTACTGTCACGAGATCGATACTGAAGAAGTAGTGGACAAGCCTTGGTTCCATGAAGTTAAGAGGTATCTCGATGCCCAAGAGTATCCGGAGGGAGCTTCATTCAATGATAAGAAGTTCTTGAGAATATTCTCTGCTAAGTCCTTCCTCTGTAATGGCGTTCTCTACAAGCGCAACCACGACTCTACTTTGCTTCGTTGCATAGACAAGGTTGAGGCAGACAAGATCATGGCTGATCTACATGAAGGAACTTTTGGCACCCATTGTAGTGGGCACACGATGGCTAAAAATATCCTACGGGCAGGGTACTACTGGTCTACCATGGAAGCAGATTGCCATCAACATTCACGAACCTGTCACAAGTCTCAGATCTATGCTGACAAGGTACACGTGCCTCCAGTTCCTCTAAACGTCCTAACTGCTCCCTGGCCATTCACAATGTGGGGCATCAACATGATTGGAGAAGTTAAACCTACAGCTTCTAATGGACACTGCTTAATCTTGGTGGCCATTGACTACTTTACAAAGTGGGTTGAGGCAACTTCTTTCGCTTCTATTACCAAGAACGTTGTGGCCCGATTCATCAAATAGAATCTCATCTGTCGGTATGGTATCCCGGAGAGAATCATTACAGATAATGGTACCAATCTCAACAATACTATGATCACTGCACTATGCGTGCAATTCAAGATCTAACATTATAACTCTTCCCCTTACCGGCCGAAGATGAATGGCGCTATAGAAGCCGCTAATAAAAACATCAAGAAGATCACACAAAAAATGACAGTGACCTACAAGGACTGGCATGAGATGTTACCATTTGCTCTCCATGGTTACCGTACCACGACGCACATGTCAACATGGGCAACTCCTTTCTCTTTGGTATACGGTATGGAAGCCGTCCTACCAATTGAAGTCCAAATACCTTCTCTGAGAATTATAAAAGATGTAGGGCTGAATGAAGATGAATGGATTCAAACTCGACTTGACCAATTGAACTTGATTGAGGAGAAGAGGCTTACGGCTGTCTGTCATGGTCAGATGTACCAAAAACGTATGATCAAAGCTTTTAACAAGAAAGTCAGACATCGGGTATATCGGGTTGGTGCATTGGTAATCAAGCGTATCATATTGCCACAAGGTGATCCCAGGGGAAAATGGACTCCTACATACGAAGCACCATTTGTGATCAAAAGCATATTCTCTGGTGGAGCAATGATCTTAACCACTATGGATGGCGACGATCTTATGCATCCTGTAAACGCAGACATAGTCAAAAGATACTACACATGAATAAAGACCTGCTAGGTCGACTGACCTAGGCAAAAATTAGGGCATCCCGGCAAACTGAAAAGGTTCAGGCAAAAATTAGGGATAAAATACAAAAAAAATCTGTACACCCACAAGCTGAAAACCCGAATAGGCAGCTTGGGCAAAAAAGGGTATCCCGATGGACTGAAAACCCGAAAGGGTGGTCCAGGCAAAAGTTAGGGAATTAAAGCGTATGACTATGTCCCGTTGGATCACCTTACAAACAACCTTTAGCATCGACTGACAAACTCAAATGGGTCTAATCAATCCAATCGACTTCGGAAAAGGCAACAAGTGGATGAGACGCTCAGAGACACGAAGGCTATAGCAGAATGGGAACCCCATGGGATTATTTCACATAACTATCTTTTCTTTGTATCAGTTTTCGTATTCTACGATGACATTCTCTTACTAGAATGTTTGTCTCGTTGTACAAAAAATAATTATTCAAGTTAATACAAAGATATTCCTTTGAAAGTGCAAAACTATCTGTTTTTCTTTTATTTATGTGTTTTGTTTGCAAAAACATCTAATGATTATTTTTGAACATATGCATTTGAACGCGACTACTGTTTACAAATGAGTAAAAAAAGAGGAATAGAAAATAGAGAGACAATCACAGATGGCTTTAAGAAATAGGATAATATCTTTAGACCATTCTGTAAAATCTCCCGAAGGTACTTTTCCAGCAAGAGCGGAAGCTGGGAAATCCTACTACAGGATCGCTAACATATCTCCAGTATGCAGCCTAATGGTATCAAGTGCTCTTAAATCCCCGACGGAACAAAACTTCTGGTTATCGCTCCAAAGATTTCCTAGTGAAAGTCTCCCAGTTTCTCAGGATTCCCCAGTAGGATTTCACGAGGTCCACAAACAATGCACGACATTTCCATTCCACAACAGAGTTTATTTCTCTAAATGGAAACTCATCCATCAACACTTCAACTTCAAAATATGAAGACTTACACTCCTTATTCCCAGCGGTACTCAGGGATTTATTCTCCCCGACTCCAACAACACTGCGGCATAACAATTAATGTGTCCATACATTACATCCATACGTCATAACATTGACAACACAAATACATACAACACAATCTCATTTATTTTTAAGAAGAAACACTACACCTTGCATTTCATACATCATGGCATTGCATGCAACTAACCATTCACCTTTTCAGGAAAGATCAATCAACAGAAAATTATCGTCAAATTTTCAACAAGTCAATTATAGATCAATCCCCGAGAAAGGACTGGTCGACCATCTACATAATAGATATTTCCTTTAGACCCCTGCTGGTTCAGCCTAAATCTCTCAACGATTTATTCTGATTCTTTCCCACAAACGTTTTCTCTGGTTCAGATAAATCTCTCAATGATTTGTTCTGATTCTTCTCCAGATCCCTGTCGGTTCAGTTTAAATCTCAACGGTTTATTCTGGTTCTTTCTCGCAGACGTCTTCTATGGTTCAGATAGATCTCTCAACGATTTATTCTGATTCTTCTCCAAATCCATGCTGGTTCAGATAAATCTCTCGATGATTTATTCTGATTCTTTCATAGTAGGCACTTTCTCTGGTTCAGATAAATCACTCAAAGATCTATTATGATTCTCTCCAGTTAAAGAATATTCAAGACCTCTTTTGGTTCAGTTTAAATCTCTCAACGGTTTATCCTGATACTTTCCAAATAAACATTTCTGGTTCAGATAAATCTCTCAACGATTTATTCTGATTCTTCTCCAAATCCCTGCTGGTTCAGATAAATCTCTCAACGATTTATTCTGATTATTTCCTAGTAGACACTTTCTCTGCTTTAGATAAATCGCTCAAAGATCTACTTTGATTCTCTCTAGTTAAAAAATACTCAAGACTTCTTTTGGTTCAGTTTAAACCTCTCAACGGTTTCTCTGCTCATATGAATCGCTCCAAGATTTATTCTGATTCTTCCCAATCAAACAACATACAAGACTTATTCTAGTTTCAAATAAATCGCTCCAAAGATTTATTCTGATTCTTTTCCAGTTGAAATCAAGTTCAGACTTAGTCCATTTTCTGTCAATAGTCACCTTTGGATGGCATCTACAAGCCCATCTCTGGCAATCCTCCATCAATCCCCCAAATGGCATCTATAAGCCCATTCACAATTCATCTTCGAGTGCAAATTTCTGGGCACTCTAGTGTTCAATCATCTTCCACCTTCAAGTCACGAATGGTGGATCCGCCAATCTAACTCTTCAGGTTTAATAAGATTGAACAGGGGAAGCAGTTGTACCCCAAAATTTTCCCTCTCATTTATCAAGTATTTTTGCACAAGATTTCCTTTGGTTCAAGACTGCACTAGGGTTTATCAGCTCAATACACCTCCTTAAGCATTGATGACTGAAATTAGGGTTTGAGATTGCACAAGGATAATTGAACTTTTAATGCAACATATGACTTTCATGGATCATTATGGACCCTCAAGATTTCTCATGTCAAGTTTCAAGTCTTGGATCCCATTTTTGCTTAGTTAATTGATCAGTTGACCTAAAAATCAGTTGTATTGGGAAAAAAGTCAACTGTGGTCAATTTACAGTCAAACTTCATAATTTTTTATCCATATCAACATTGTGAACTCACATATGTCATTTGATCAAGTTTGGACCACAATTCCTCAAGAAATCTGATCAGATCATTAAAAGGGCAAAAATTGTCAAAATTAGGGTTTTGACTGAGAAAAGGCAATGTCTGATTTTTGACCTAGCAAATGGTTGATTGGTTGGAAACATGATCTCAAGGATTAAATTGCATAATTTTGACCTAATGGCATGACTCAAAACATTTCTCAAGGTCATTTGATTGATAGTTGATTTTCAATCAGCTGATCAAAAGTCAACTGCATACTAAAAAGTCAAACTTTGACTTTTTGGTCAAAATCAAGTGTCAAAGATCACAATTCATCAAAACATGTCAAAATGTTAAAATTGTTAATCAAGAAATCAAAAAGTCAAGATTCCATTTTGAAAAGTCAAAATTTCCAAACTTAGAAATTTTTCTAAGTGTTGAAAACTTCATATTTTTTCACAACTTTGAGCCAATTTTTCACCATGATGCAAGATGACTCAAAGGAAACTTTCAACATGAAAGTTGTAGATCTCGATGAGATCTAAAACATTGTTGAACATAACTTCTCCTAGAAATTCATGGATTTCAAGTTATGATTTTGTGAATACATGTTCATGAAACTTGGAAACTTAGTGAAATTTTGCCCTAGTTTAGTCAGGATTTTGACCTAACTTCATGGCAATTTTTCACATAGTTCCAAGGGGAATTTTCAAAAGTGACCAACATAGAGGTTATAGAGGATGTTACAAGCTTTCCTAAATGTCCAATAACTCATCGAGATCATGTTTGAGAAAGGAGAATCAAAGGCATGAAGTTGGCATTTCATTCTTGAATTATAGGTCATTTCCATGATGAATAAGAATGCAAATCCATGCTAGGCTGCACAATCTTTGCTTTGCAGGCCTCAATCTTTTTTGGCACTCCATAATTAAATGTTTTTCACAACTTTTAGAGGCTTTAATACAAGCATTCAATGCATTGCCCATGCTCAATACCATTTTAGGAAGAAAGTGCACATTGCCATTTTGGAAAAGTAGCTTTTGTGCACAAAACCAATTATTGAGATTTGCACTTGTTCCTTCTGATCACACACAACCTATAACCCAAAAGAAACTTGTCTAAAGCCTCTTAGAACTCAGGCCATGCTTGTACTATGCCTTGAAACCATATTCCCACTTTTCTTCAAAATCAAGTAACATAGCTATAAGCCTATATCTTGTGATTCTGACTCTCTCAAGCCTCACAATCTTTTCCATAATTATGCACAAGTAATTTGCAAGCTAACACACACATGTACAAGCCCTTAAACTCACTCAAACCCTCACAAACTCATATTGCACACAAAACTCCATTTTTGCGCAGAAACTGACCTTACACTCCCATCTCTCAAATTACTCGTGTGTTTCCTCTCCAAACCATTCCAAAAGTTCCTAAACATCATCCCCAACTCACCCCAATACCTGTTACAGTTCTGTAACTCCATTTCCACCATTATCCAAACTCAAAAACAGAGCACTGCTAGTGGACTTCTCAGAACTCCTCAGCCACTTTCAGCTCAAGCCAAGCATCACATTAGCTTCTTAGGAACTTGAGGAAGCTAACCCAATCACTAGAACTCATTGAAAGCTGCTCCCACTCAAAACATAATACCCTCTTGCAAGGAGAGTTTTCTGATTTTTGAACTCCTCATATAGGAATTGTTAAGCTTTCATTTTTAAAGATAAAATGTAGACCTCATTGCCATGAAGCTGTACATATCCATAGTTTGCATTTATATGGCCCTAGCTTAGAGAATTTTGGAGTTGAAGTTTCTGAAATTTTTAGGTTTTAAATTAGGGCCAGAAAAATTCTCACTCAACTTTGACTTTTAGCTTTAGTTATTTATATGGTTGGATTCATGGGAAGAAATGCCACAACTTTCATGTTTGTACTTTCCATTTTTGTTGAGAGATGAACAAGTTACAGGTGCTCTGACTGGATGAAGGTTGAAGATGAAGTACATGCCTTGGAAGTATTATGTGTTATGTATTTATCATTTCATTTTAGTAAACGAATGTATAGCCACCCCCAGTGGTAAGGCAATGCACTGGTAACCAAGAGGGCGTGGGTTCAACACCCAGCGCGCTGCCTTTTGATCATTTTTTTTCACATTTTTACTCTTTTTTGGTTTTTGTTTGTAGCGCCTGGGTCCCAAACATTAGGCCTTCATTTTTTTTGCTAACTTTTCCCCCTGATTATGTTTCATACCCCCCTGACCCATTTTATTTCTTTATTTTATTTTCATTTTTATTTTAGTTTATTTTACTTTCATATTTTCTTGTTATTATTTTTATTACTAATATATATATTTTTATTAATAAAAAAACCCAAAAAATATTTATTTTATTATTTTTATACTCATATTTTATTTTTCTTTATAAAAATTAAAAAGAATAAAAAACAATTTTCTTAACAAATTAATTTCTTTTTTTAGACAATTAGGTTTAATTATTATATTATTTTTTTGTAAATTAAAATTAATTTAGAATTTAGGTTTATTTAAATAATTAGTTTTTTTATATACTTTTATATTATTCTTAAAACCTTTTCATAAAAAAACCTAAAAAATCTTTTTTTTAGTTAATTTCTTTTTTTTTTATAATTAGTTTAAGTTAATTTTATTTGATTTTCATTAATTATTTTCTTAATTAGGTTAAGATTAAAACCTTTCATAAAACCAAATAAAAATCATTTCTTTTTCCATTTTGCATTCTTGCATTTTATCTTCAATTTTATACAATATTCAATATGGTTGTAATAATTAATTAGATTTAATTTTCTTGCAAAATCCCCATTTGTAAATTTGTACACCCCTCCCCTATTGATGTAATAGCTTAGTATTTTTATTTTCCGCAATTGAATGCTTTATATAAATGCTAGTAAATTAGGGTATGTATGGAAAGATTAAAATCAACAAGTTAGCAAACCCTAATACAAGACAAATCAAGCATGAAAAAGATACACTTGCACACTTTGCACCTCTAGGGTTAACTCCACTTGTTGCCATGAGAAATAAATGGTCATAATACGCATGTAAGATGTCTTAGCAAAAACAAACAAAAATACAAGACCATAGTCCCTCGATGACGCTACAAATGTTGCCTTATGAATGATCTTAGTCCCTCAAAGAAAATGCTAAGATATCTTAAAACATTGCTATTCATGACTATACGATGACCCACGCCCTCCCCTTTACATCAAAAGTTAAGGTTACTTACCAATCCATGGTAAAATAACAATGTCAAAGGAAATAGGAAATAAACAAGAAAGACTTTTGAGTAGGTAGAATGTTCCTAGTTGCTTGCTCATTTTAAAACCAACACATCCTTGCTATTTTCAAAACAAAAATCAACACTTTCAAAACATCTTTCAAACTTGAAACATTTTCAAAAGATCAACACTTTGTATACATTCTTAAGAATGAGAATTATTACAAAGTTTGCCTAAACGATGACGCCTTTTCAAAATAATTTCAAAAACCACACAAAGCACATTTTCAAACAAAAGCAAGTGATCTAGAAAGCAACTAAGATCCCATAGATAACTATGGATAAAGAGGGTGCTAATACCTTCCCTTTTTATAATCTACCCCCTGAACTCAAGAAAAAACCTCAAAGGTCTTTCCTGTTCTTTTTAGCCTTTCCTTTTGGATAAAAGAAGTCGGTGGCGACTCTTGCTAACCACAACATTTGCGATCAAACGCAAAACAACCATGTCAGTTCTCCCACCGTGTTACAGAACTGGCGACTCTGCTGGGGATATATTAAAAGTAAGGTTACCTTAGGGCTAGATCACATCTACTTGCTTTCAATGTTTGGTTTGTTTGCTTTACATTTTGGTTCTTTGTTTGGGTTTAAATCCTCTACCTGAATTTGGGATACCTTATAGGTAAGTAGCAATACATTGTGGAAACTTTGCGGGGTATACCGACATGGTCTAAGCAATAGCTACATTAGTGTGACATATTTGTGGGTATCGGTAGCCCTTGAGTAGTCAAGGAGAATACGGGGCTGCTGAGTGATGTCATGAAGCACTAACTGACTTCTAGAACCTTTACTTGACCAACTTGGCCATTAGGACATAGTGAGATGACCGAATTTGGTGCAGTCCAAAGTTGGTAGATACTCGATACTACACTCATTGAGGTTTTATTTTTTGGGATATTTCGGTCGCCATTAAAGAGGCTTGCGTTGAAATAATGCTCGAGAAGACAAACCAGTGATATTGAGCTCCCTTAGAACCCGGTTGCTATTGCTAGGACAGGTTTAAGCCAACTAACTTCAAGAGGGTACTTACCTATGAGACTCCATGCAAGCCTAAACCTAAGGACTTGTTTGTTTTGTTTGTATATATTTACTTGTACATAACATTATAAACATCATAACATCATACTCATACTCGCTAACCATTTCAAGGATCTTTGGGATTTATCTTTGTTTTGTTTTGTAGGACATGGATTTTATTCAAAGGAAAACCATTCAAGTCAATCTCGTAAGGATCCCTCCTCAACTTAAAGAGTTAGCTTCAAGGGTTCCTGAGAATTATCCATTTACCGAAAGACATGGTCACCTCCTAAACTTGGTTACCTCCAACACAGATGAAGATATGATGAAGGTGCTCTTCCAATTCTTTGATCCTCTACACCATTACTTCACATTTCCCGATTATTAACTTGTGCCAACTTTGGAAGAATTCTCCCAACTCTTGAGGATTCCCATTCTCAATCAACTACCCTTCAACGATACAGAAAGAGATCCAAAACCAGAAGAGATTGCTCAAGCCCTACACTTGCAACAATCTCATGTCACAACTAATTGGGAAACAAGGAGGGGTGTCAAAGGTTTCTTAGCCAAGTTCTTGTTTGATAAATCTCAAGACTGTTGGAACTCCTTGGACTTGCAAGCTTTTGAGGAAATTGTGGCCCTCCTCATCTATGGGATGGTTTTGTTTCCAAATCTTGACCAACTCATAAATGTAAATGCCATCAAAATCTTCATGTCTCGTAACCCGGTGCCTACTTTGTTAGGAGATATCCTACATTCTTTTCACTCTCGCACTATGTGGAAAAGAGGTATCCTCATGTGTTGTACTCCTCTCTTGGTAAGATGTTTTATTTCGCATCTTCCCAAATCTGTGTTGAAGAACGAGCAAGGTTTAAGGTGGTCCCATAGATTGATGATGCTCAGACATTCAGATATTCATTGGTGTTCCTGATCTTTGGATAATATTACTATCATAGACCATTGTGGAGATTTCCCTAATGTCCCCCTACTTGGCATTAGAGGAAGTATCACTTATAACCCCTGCTTGGCCTTAAGACAGTTTGGTTACTCCCGAAGGGGTGGTCCATATGAGATGCTTATTCAAGGGTTAGTATTTGATTACGAGAATGAAGATCAAGGTTACTGCCAAAGGTTTATCCGAGCTTGGAGGATGTTGAACAAAGTAGATAGAAGGACACTGAGGCACAAGAATTCCATCCCTCTTGAGCCTTATCTCAAATGGGTACGAGGCCGTGCTCTCAGTTATCATAGAACATGTTGAAGATGTGAAAAACACAAGAAGGGGGGGGGGGGGGGGTGAATTGAAAACTTGGATCAAAAACAACTTAATGACACAGTATTTTTATCCTGGTTCGTTTGATCTCAAACTACTCCAGTCCACCCGTCAAGGTGATTTCGCCTCTCTCCAACGAGGTCTTAATCCACTAATCTCAAAAGATTACAACAGCTAATTTAACAACTGTTAAAGTATTCTTGAGTACAACCACAAACCGGTTAATCTCAAGGAAATCTTTTACAAATAATTGAACAAGAAAGTGTTATTGTTTTCTAACAAAATAGTTTATCACAACTGTGATAATTACACAAATTAAGCTTAGAATAAAATAAATTTGCTAGAGCTTGAATATGTGTGGTTTTTGAATTCTCTGCAAATTTGATGTGTGCGTACGTACGTACTTCTTTCACAAGCAGACTTGTTCATATAGGAAAGGCAAAGACGTTGTCCATAAATCAAGTGTAATGTTAATAACACACTTTCCTTTTGTAGAAGATCTTGTCTGAAGAAAGCCGTTGGCATTAATTCTGTCTTGAATGAACAGTAACGCTTCAGAGTCTTCTTTCCTTAACTGCTAATGATGCTTCAGAATATTAATGACTTGGTTGATATGTATTTGTTCAGAATCAGAGTTTGTTGTCCTTAAGCGCAGGTTCTGGTCACCAATCTACAGCGTATGATCTGATTTCTTCAGCATGAAATTCTTTATTGCATATCTTCTGATGCTGATCCCATCAGAACTTCTGCATATACAAAACATAATTTTAAGGAGCATATTTGTTCTTTGTATATATTTCTTTGTATTTATTTATTCTTTGTATTTGTTATCATCAAAACTCTAACCAAGGGTTGTAGAATCAAACTATGTTCTAACAATCTCCCCCTTTTTGATGATGACAAAAACCAGATTTTTCAATTAAGAATAAAAAATAAAAAGTATAGAATTAAGAATAAAAACTCCCCCTGAGTTGATTACTTCCCTTTAATTCCCTGAGTCTTTGAGCATCAGAATTTAACTGCGTCTTTCATCAGAGTTTTGTACCTGTTCAAGCTTTTCAGAAGAAAGAAATTAAGGAGTTCATAATGTTTGAGACTTATGTCTCAGTAAACTGTTATTGAAAATATCTTATTCTTTCTCCCCCTTTTTGTCAGTTATCAAAAAGAACATATAATCAGAGCTAAAAAGGATTTATATTAAAAATAAGAAGTAATGATATGAAGTTCAGAACAACAGCAATGTAGAACAAATATTACAATAAACAGATTTTAAAAACAAAGGAAAAATCTAAGAGGGAGGAGGAAGGCGTGTGAACAAAGCTTCCAACGAGCCCTTGATCTGGGTGTTGGTTTCCTCTTGTTTGCTTAACATGCTCTTGATTTCCTTGATTGTATCATCCTGTTTATCCATCCTTTCCTGAATAACAATATCCTCTCTCTTCAGTTCTTCCAGAGTTTTCCTTTCATAGGAGGGAGCTGGAGAATCTTCAGTAACTGGATGCTTCTCAGAGCATTCTGCAACGTGATCATTTCGAACCAATTCCTCTGCAGGAATCATCTCATCTGGAGCAACAGTCAGAGTGTGACCTTCTGACTCTGGTTGAACTTTGTCTGATGGACGATGTTTTGACCAGGGAGCATTGTCCAGAGGGAGAATCTCTTTCTTGAGCAGTTGGATCAGAACTTGGTCTTCAAATACCTTTAGCAGATTACTGAAATTCTGTTGAACCTGTCCATAGCTCTGTTCTTGCATCTTATATGTTTCAGAACGTATCCATTTTCTGAAACTTGTCCAAAGATAATCTAAGGTAGCATGATTGGTCATCTCAAGACTAGCTTGCTTCAGGGAGGTTATCCATTTCTGCATTTCTGTTTCAAACATCAACAAACTAGTACCAACATCTGGTGTGGGTTCAGATGGTTTTGGTTTTGGAATGGCCGTTTTGTGAGTTATGGCGGCAAGATGTTCAAAAACAGTTAAATCAATAACAAGTTTAACATTGTCATCTGGATTGCTCTTTGGTGAGGGAGTGGGAGAGTCTGGTATAATTATTGGACTGGTTGGGGAATTTGGTGGTGTTGATTCTAGTGAAGAGGGAATTTGTGGAATGTCCAGAATAGTGAGGGGCATACGGATGGCCAGAGGTTCAGTGATTCCTGGAATAGGGATTGTATCTGAATCTGAAGTAGGTTCTTCAAATTGATTGGAATGAATGTTGTGAGGTTCTGGTTCACATGTCTCAGAAGGTTGAATCTCAGAAGTATGAACTTCTGGTTATGGTTGTTCAGGTTGTGGAGATGGTGGATGAGGAATATCTGGTTGAGGAGATGGAGATAGTGGTATTTCTGGTTGTGGAGAGAGAGGAATATCTGGTTGTGGAGCTTCTGAAGTGGTTTCGGAGTTTGGATTTTCTGGTGTGGGAGCAGAAATATTTTGGTCAAAAGATTCAATATCTGACAGAACTTTTGCAAGTTCTGGTTGAGTTGATTCAGTATTTGGATTGATAGGTAGGGAGTGAATTTCTCTAAGACTTAGAGTTTCTGAGGGGTAAAACCTGTGATACGGTGGGAGAATTGACTTGAGGTTTTGCGTCTGTTTTCGCACTTGTTCGGTTTAGCAAGAGTCGCCACCGATTTTTTATTTATCCTAAGGAAAGGTTAAAAAGCACAGGAAAAACCTTTGAGATGTTTTCGTGGGTTCGGGAGGTAGATTATGAAAAGGGAAGGTGCTAGCACCCTTTTCATCCATGGTTATCCATGGGCTCTTAGTTACTTGTTTTAGATCACTTGCCTTTTGCTTTTCAATTGTGTGAAATGGTGCTTTGTGTGTGTGGTTTTGAAAATGTTTTGAAAAAGATGCCTTGTCTAGGCAACCATTGTAACAATTCTTTACTCGAATGTTTTACAAAGGTGTTTGTCTTTTTGAAAAGATGTTTCAATGTTTGGAAAGTTGTTTTTGGAAGTTGTGTTTGTGAAGTTGTGTTTGTGAAGTGTGTTTGAAAATGGCAAGTGTGTTTTGCAAGTTTGATCAAGTAACTAAGAGTTGTCTACCCTAATTTTACTCAACGATCTTTCTCATGTTTTAACCATTTTAACAGTGTTGTTTCACCATTGTATTTGGTGAACAACCTTGTGTTAGGATGTTAACGGGACGGGCACGAGTCATCGTATACAATCATTGAAGACAACTTGTGAGACGCTCTAGCAATTTTGTAAGGGACAAGATCGTTTTATCGAAGGCAACATCGAGGGTCATCGAGGGACTAACGATCTTTGTTTATCGAAGGGACATTTGCTAGAGTGCCTCATACTCGAGGGACATGATTGCATTTTTCCGAGGCAACAAGCGAGGTTACCCTAGAGGTGCAAGTGTGAATTATGTATTAATTTTCATGCATTTATCTTGTGTTAGGTTATCTAGCGGTTGATTTTGAATCTTCGCATACAAACCCTAATTACTATACAATATATAGAAAGCGATAAATTGCGGGAATTTAAAGTCTAAGCTATTACAAATAAGTATCCGGGGATGGGGGTACAAATGTTTACAAATGGGGATGAGTCTTATCAGGATAGTAGTGTCCAAATATTATTTACAACCAAATCGAATCGTCGCATTCTCAATGTAAAATATAGAAAAGTATAAGAATCAAAGAGAAATAAAAGTATTGTGCAATGTATGTGATTATTTACAAATGATCAAAATGTTAACTTAATGTATTTATTAAGTATTTTTATTATTTTTGTGTTTTTGTTAATTATATATAAACAAAAGTTTTAAAGAAAAGAAAAGAAAAATGTTTAAGTTAAAGAAAACTATTATTCATGTATTTTAGTTAATGTTTTTGAAAAAGCTTATATAAAAAGTTTAACTAAACAAAAAAAGGTTTTAACACAAGGAAATTGTTTAAACTTACTAAACCTAATATTTATGTATTTTTAAGTGTAATAAAAGGTATTAATAAAATTTTTACATGAAAAAATTAGTATATTAATTAACAACAAAAAAGAAAGAATTAAGTTATGAAAAAAAAATAAGAATTAAGTGATAATAATCAAAAAGGTGTTAGTTTGTATGTAAAAAAAAGGTTAAATGGGCCTTGAAGAACATGTTGGGCCCAAAATAAAATTAAAAGGGGACAAGAGGGGGGTGTAGCGCCAGAATTGAAATTGGGTTTAGGGTTTGTGCATGGGGCAGGCCCAACCGGGTTTGACAATGTTTTGTTGGGGGTTTGTTTTGTTTCGTTCAGAATAGGGTTTACACAGTTTTATAAATGGCACCGTCCCCTTTCTTCTTCATCGTTCTCTTCCTCGCTCTCAACAGAGCTTCTGATGTCCTCCACTTGCCTCAGGCGCCGGACGCCACCTCCATCCTCCTCTCTTCACGGTCGTTCAGGCAATGATGAAAAAAGGTATTGATTTCTGCTTTTCATGTTTTAGGGTTTCAAAGACTTATCTCTTGCATGTTTTATCTCTTACATGTTTTGACTCTTACATGTTATGACTCTTACATGTTATTTGTGTTCGTGTGAGGTGTTATAAAAAAGGAAAGAGGGACAATACCTTTGTTCTGCTTTTGGAGAAGAGGCGAAGAAGTGGACAGGAGGCGTCTTAGGCGGCCGGGCGAGGGAGGCTGTGATGCTGAGAGCTTGCTGGCTTGTCTGGTACTTGTATCTTGCTTTGTACGTTTTATGATGAATGCTATGCTTCTAAAAACCCTAGGATAGCCATTTCTGAATCTTCTTTTTTTCTTCTTCTGATTGCTTGCCTCTGAATGCTTATTTTTTGATTCTGAGATGCTTGCTTTTTCCTCTTGGGCTTTGTTGGCCTTTTTTTCAATGATGATGATGTTTGAATCTGAGATGCTTGTTTGTTATTATTTCACTTCTGACTTCTGATGAACTTTGTTGTTCTTTTACAATGATGATGATTTCGAATCTGAGATGCTTGCTTCAGTGTTTTTGCTTCTGAGTCGCTAGCTTCAGTTGCTTTTCCTCTCTTGGGCTTTGTTTCTCAATGATGAACTTTAGTTCTGAGAGCTTGGATTTGTTTAGCCTATGATGAACATGTTCTGAGGCATTTTGTTGGTGTTTTGATTTTGAAATGGTTTGGATTGAAGGCAGGTTGAATGCTTTAGCAGGCTACTGACTTCAGGCTTCAAGGCTTGTGCTTTGTGCAGGCTTGTAGTTGTATGCAAGTTTGAATCAGGCTTGGTTTATTGAAGTTTATGCAGGCTGTGTTTATGCAGGCTTCTGGATGTATGCAGGCTTGATGTTATCTTTGAATGAGTTTTTAGGCTTGTTTGGGTATAGGCAGGCTAGCTATGCAGGCGGGCTTGAGACAGGCTTGCTTGTGTTTTGATTTTTGGTTTGAGTCTGCTGTATGTTTCTAGCAGGTTTGAAACTAGTTTCAAGGTTTGTTATGCTTGATTTGTGTTTGACAGGCTTGAGGAAAGTTTGTAAGCTTGAAGGCAGTTTTGAGGCTACAGGCTTGCTGTCGTTTGCTTCTGGTTTGAGGCAGGCTTGTGATGTTGTGCAGGTTTGAAACTGAACAAGCTTTGAGGCTTATTGTCACACAGGTTTTGTGGTATCTTGATCTTTGTATTCTTTTGTATCCTGCCTCTTTTGTTCTGAACTGAAACTCTTTGTTTTATATCTCTATCCCCCTAAGCCTGCAAACTGTAAGCCTCTCTTTCTCTCTCTATTAAAGCATATTTAATTGCTTAAAGTGCTTACTTTCTGAAAAGGTTTTGGCCAGAAAATGATGAAAAAAGCTTTTACAAGTTTGCTTGCATTTTGTCTTTCCTCTGCATATCTTCTTACCTCCAGATTTTCTGCATTGCTTTTGTGTACTTGTTGACAGCTTTATTGAAAGCTTCTTTGACAGCTTTTGACAGTTTTGTACTTGTGACTTAGTTTGGTATTTTCAGTTTGACAATGCAATTTGGTTTAGTTTCTTTGACAGTTTGAATTGCCTCTTGGATGGTTTGCACTTATGCAGTTTGTTTGGCATTTCAGTTTGGTTTGCCTTTTTTTGCCAATTTGAATTTATGCAACTTTGTATTTGATTAATTCATATGCTTGCAAATAATTTGCTTTCCTCTTTGTGAACCAAGAAGAGACATCTTCTTGCGATTTGCAGAGAGGACGAACAAACTGATTCCGGCCAAAACCTTTAATGATGAGTTTTAATTATCTGTCTGAGAAATACTTTTCCAAATTCATCTGTGTTTGACTTCTCTTTTTTCTGGCTTTGCAGGTAAATATTAATCGAGCGAAGGACGCAACAGTAGAAGATGAAGACTTCAAGAGATATAGTTTTATTTTATTTTAATCATTTGTAATAAACATTATTATAAATACTGTAAATAAAATTACTGTATTTAAATAACACTTGTACCAATAATTAAAAATGAATAAAAAAAATCCTTTGTCAGTTAATTCTTTAATTCTTCTGCACTTATTTATTTAATCATTTAAATCTCTTGAATTAAAACGACTGGAAACGCATCCCAATTATTTTAACTTAGATAAAATAAATAATTAATAAACACCGTAGTCTTGCAACTTCGCATTAACCAATAATAAACCCGGCGTTCCAATTAACCATATGTATTGCACAGTCCAACAAAACAAATGTCCATACGTCTTTCATTTCACTGATTAAACCAACACTTCAAACTCTCAATCAGAAGCCTCAACCCATATCCCAAATGTTTAGACTTTGAGAAACAAACATAAATCTTGAACAAACGTCAAAACTATGTGCCAGTCAATTAAGACACTATAGAATTAATTCCTTCTGAGAATGCGCGCGCAAACCCTAATTCTGGATTTATTGTCAAAGAAGCGTCTGCTTGACCAAACCCTGAGCCAAACTCAACCAAATCAATAGAAACCCTAATAATCTGCTTGGACTGATTCAAAAGTTAATGGGAACCCTAATTTTGTTTGACTGATAAGAAAAGTCTGTCTGACCGATTCTTGAGCCAATCCGAAAATCAGGAAAAGCCCGAAGCTGTGATTTCTTGTGAAAAAGGGAGGGCAAGTTTTGGGGTACAACAGTTGCCCCTGTTCAATCTTCTTGAACCTGAAGAGTTAGATTGGCAAGTTTGCCGTTCGCGACTCGAAGGTAAAAGGAGATTGGACACTAGAGTGCCCAAAAAAAATTTGCACTCGTCAAAGCGTAGTTTAAGGGAATGGGCTTAAAGATGCCATTTGGAGATGAGCTTAAAGATGCCATTTGGAGATGGGCTTAAAGATGCCATCTGGAGATGTGACAGAATCTTGTCGGGGGATGGGCTTAGAGATGCCATCTGGAAATGGTTGGTAGGAGGATGGGCTTATAGATGCCATCTAAAGGTGATTGTATCTTGTTGGAGATGGGCTTGTAGATGCCATCCAAGAATGTTTGTTGAACTGTATGTCGTTGGTGAGTGGGTGAGTATCAGAAAGGTATCCACGTTTTGGAACATCTCTGAACTGGGGGTCTGAATAAGCAATAGATTGACATCCGTATCTGGAAGCATCCGTAAACTGTCTTCAAAAGTTGAATCTGAACAAGCGATAGATTAACATCCGTGTCTGGAGAATCCATAAACTGTTTTCAGAAGTCTTGGAGTTGAATAAGCATGAGTTGGTCGAGTAGATATTTGTCCTGTCTGGTTTCACGTATTAATCTCTGACCTGAGAAAGAAAGATAGTTTTCCTGGCTTGTTACAGGTATTGATCTTCAATCCCTTGTCCGCAGATGGTTTTCTTGGCTTGCTACAGGTATTGATCTGGAACTTGAAAAGGTTGATGGTAGCCATCTGTTGATTGACCTTTTTCTGGAAAAGGTAAAACATTAGTTGTATGCAATGTCATGATGTATGAAATGCATAATGCAATATATGTGTGAATGTAATGAATGCGCATGTAAGCTGAGTAGCTGTCTTGCTGAGGATAGATGAATCCTGGATAGCTGGAGATAATAGAATTTTGACTGCTGCCGGGGAAAGTAAATCTTTGACTGCTGCAGGGGATTGCAAGAATCTTTTGATTGCTGCAGGTATTGATCTGTAATCTTGAAAAGGTTGGTCGGTGAGATAGTTGTCCTGGCTGGTTTCAGGTATTAATCTCTGACCTGAGAAAGAAAGATAGTTTTCCTGGCTTGCTACAGGTATTAATCTTCAATCTCTTCATGTAGATAGTTTTCCTGGCTGGTTTCAGGTATTAATCTACAATCAGTCGTCCACAGATAGTTTTCCTGGCTTGCTACAGGTATTACTCTGGAACTTGGAAAGGTTGGTCGGTGAGATAGTTGTCCTGGCTAGTTTCAGGTATTAATCTACAATCAGTCGTCCACAGATAGTTTTCCTGGCTTGCTACAGGTATTACTCTGGAACTTGGAAAGGTTGGTCGGTGAGATAGTTGTCCTGGATGGTTTCAGGTATTAATCTCTGACCTGATAAAGAAAAATAGTTTTCCTGGCTTGTTACAGGTGTTAATCTTCAATCTCTTCGTCCACAGATGGTTTTCCTGGCTTGCTACAGGTATTACTCTGGAACTTGGAAAGGTTGGTCGGTGAGATAGTTGTCCTGGCTGGTTTCAGGTATTAATCTCTGACCTGAGAAAGAAAGATAGTTTTCCTGGCTTGTTACAGGTGTTAATCTTCAATCTCTTCGTCCACAGATGGTTTTCCTGGCTTGCTACAGGTATTAATCTGGAACTTGGAAAGGTTGGTCGGTGAGATAGTTGTCCTGGCTGGTTTCATGTATTAATCTCTGACCTGAGAAAGAAAGATAGTTTTCCTGGCTTGCTACAGGTATTAATCTTCAATCTCTTCATGTAGATAGTTTTCCTGGCTGGTTTCAGGTATTAATCTACAATCAGTCGTCCACAGATAGTTTTCCTGGCTTGCTACAGGTATTAATCTGGAACTTGAAAAGGTTGGTCAAGGAGATACTGTCCTGGCTGGTTTCAGGTATTGATCTACAATCAGTCATCCACAGATAGTTTTCCTGGATTGCTACAGGTATTAATCTGGAACTTGGGTTATACGCCACTTTGAGAATGAGAATCTTCATTCTGTTGGGGCTCAGAAATTGGGAGTATACCAATCTTCTGAGGTTTCAAGGATGAAAGTCTTCATTCTGTTAAGGGTCAGAAATTGGGAGTATACCAATCTTCTGAGGTTTTAAGGATGAGAGTCTTCATTCTTGAGAGAAACAGATTTTTAGGAGCTTCAATTGTCCATTATTCTGTCGGTGGTTGTAACTTCCAGTAGGTGATGAAGGAAATTTGATGATGATCGCAACTTCCAGTAGGTGATGAAGGAAATTTTGAACGACCTTGATTTTGAAATTCGAATGCCCCAAGTGATGGTGAGGGAGACTTGCCCCAAGTTCACTGAACTTTTGAGAAATTTGTTGAAATCTTGACTGGACTGCCCCAGGTTAATTGAACTTTGAAAGATTTGTTGAAATCTTGACTGGACTGCCCCAGGTTAACTGGATAGTGACATGTCATGCCCCCTTGTTGATAGGAGATTTGTCAATGAAAGTGTCATCTTTTTTGAAGTGATTTTGCTCACTGAGAAGGCTTTTGTTCACTGGATATTCGTTGTGTGAATTTCTCCGCTGTCAAACAAATAGCCAAATGCAAATAGTGATATTCAAGTAATGCAAAGTTTATGTTTGTCTTGAAGTTTTGAAAAATGCGTTTTTTAGCAGAAAACTTTTTATAAGACAAATTCAACACAAGATTTAGAGAAAAGCCTTACAGGAGTCAGGATACCTTTTGTAACAGTATGCTTTCGAACTAACCCATGCTTTAATTAGGTCTTTTGAAGGGTTGTAACGTGGCTTGGTTCACAGTTTAAGAAACAAAGGATAAAGGCTCAAAGTATATTTGTACCCACCCGCTCTTCGTGACGTTCTTCGATCCTAAACTCAGTTAATTGCGCGTCGAACTCTATTCGAGTTTGGAACGACGTTTTGGTGATGGTTCACACAAGTTGAATTTTGGGAGGCAGTCATTTTTGCAACATTTTTCATGTTATTGAGGATTTGTAATGACCTCGTTCTTTTTGATTTATTATCCCTAACTTTTGCCTGACTGTTCCTGTTTTTGAGATTACAGTCAGCGGGATGCCCATGCTTTCTTAAGCCTCCTTTGTAGGTTTTGGCTTAGTGGGCTTTTCTCTTTTGAGAGATTGACTGCCTATGATATAGGGAACCATCACTATCTTTTGATTCCAGAGGAATGTTTTTTTTTTGATGTCGTTCGTTGTATTACAAACTGAGAGTTTGCGACTTCAATGCGCATCTTTTTTTGAATTAACTGAGAGACTACCCTGCCCCAGGTTTTAATCAAAGGTTTCAATTTGTTTAAAACAGAAAACTCCTACTTCTTTGGCTCGAAGGGGTTGACTAGAGATTATCTTCCTTATAACTCCAGTGTTTAGGATTTGAAAGAAACGTCTGTACATCATTAGCAAGGTCTGTTCAAAAGCATACTGTATGAGATTATGGCATTGTTTCGTCATCCTCCCTCTAAAGGCTTGTAGCTTTTGCAAGAGTTAAATGTCATAAATAAAGTAGAAAGCATAGTTCAAGAATAGTGAAAACGAATGGATAAATTCAAGACAAACATATGCAATGCATTACTGAAACAGAGTTTGATATCAACAGATAATTGTTTGAATAACAAAAGAAATTACAACTTGAAAATTCAAATGAAACAAAGACATTCTCAATGATTTGGCATAGGAGCAGTGATTATGCTAGAGTCTCCGGAGGGTCAAACTCGATCTCCTTGGCATCAATCATGTCTTGGACCTTGTTCTTCAGAGTCCAACAACTGTTTGTGTCATGCCCTGGGCTACCACAATGATAAGCACATCTTGCATCCGGGTTGTAGTTTAGAGAAGAAGTCTTCGGGTTCGGATGAGGAGCCTTCAATGTAATCAGCTCTTTCTTCAACATGTGTTATAGTGCTTGAGCTAGTGACATGTTGATCCTAGTATATTGTCTTTTAGGCGCGACCTCCCTACGCTGATGCCCCTGTCTTTGTTGAGTAGGATTAGAGATCAAGATTGCTCCTACGTGTTGGTCACGACGACTCTTTTGACCAGTCACTGCATTGGACTCTTTCTTCCCATTATGGGGATTTTTCTGAGCATCAGAGGGAGTAGCTCCTTGGATCTTTCCACTTTTGATGCCAGCTTCGACCCTTTCGCCGGTCAGTATTAGCTCGGTGAACCCGGCTGAGGAGCTTCCAATTAAGTGATTAAAGAGAGGCCCTGTCAAAGTTCCCATGAAGATGTCAATCAGCTCTCTGTCAGTTAAAGGGGGTTGCACCCTACCAGCCAGATCTCTCCATTTTTGAGCGTATCCTTTGAAGCTCTCGTTGGAACCGATGGTCATGTTCTGCAATTGCACACGAGTTGGTGCAAGATCAGCATTGTACTGATACTGTTTGTAAAAAGCAGCAGCTAAGTCCTCCCAGGTGTGGATGCGAGAACTCTCCAATTGATAGAACCACTCGAGTTGAGTCCCTACCAGGATTTCTTGGAAGAAATGGATCCAAAGCTTTGGATCAGTTGTGTATGGCTAAATCTTGCGGACATAAGATTTTAAGTGCATCTTAGGGCAAGAGACTCTATCGTACAGGGCCAAGGTAGGGACTTTGAACTCAGGAGGGATGACTAATCCAGAAACCAAACCCATGTCTCCTAAATCCAAGCCAGGTATTTGTTGCACCTCCACAGAATGGAGGCGATCCTCCAACTGTTTGTACTTATCATCAGCGGGAGGATATTGTTCTTCGGAGTAGTCAACTTCAACACCATTGATCTCCAAATTGTGGTCTTCTTCAAGACTGACCCCTATGCTGGGTGGAGTTGAAAGATCTAGGGTTTTAGGTCTTCTGCTCAAGTTCAGGATGCCCGCTGCTTTCTTGGACTTCTTCTTCTTGTCTTTGAGAAGGAGAGCTTTCAGATCCTCTTGCCCTTTACCCATAGCCAGAAGCATTTGTTGGAATTGAGCGTTTTGAGCTTGGAGATCTTTCACCGTTTGTTCCATATCCATCTTACTGAAATAAACAGTAGCAAGATAAGGAGACCTGTAGGAGAAACCTGTTATGCAATGATATGTATGATATATGTATGCAATGTTTTCAAGGATCTCTTGGGGTAAACACAAGAGAATGTTAGAGGTTGAACCTCGATCAACATTTTTGATTGGAGAACCTTGTAATGTTGGATGTCTTTCCACGAGAATCAAGCTCACCATGTCAAGTGGGTCATAGCCCCTGATTCAAGTTGTTACACTTCATCTTTGATGGCATTTGTTTAGAGGAGAAAACCTCTTGCCCCTTGGTAGACGTCTGGTTCAACGTGAGCCTGCATCAAAAGACCCTCGAGATCCTTGAAATGGTTATTGAAAATGCTATGGTATGATGTTATGATGTTATGTACATGTATGCAAAAGCAAGTAAGTGTATATACAGGTAATCATATTCACACAAAGCAAACAAGTCCTTAGGTTTAGGCTTGCATGGGGTTTGTAGGTAAGTACCCTCTTGAAGTTAGTTGGCTCATCCTGTCCTAAAATAGAAACCGGGTTCTAAGGAGCTCAATATCATTGGATTATTTTCTGTGTTCATTGTTTTGGTTTAGCCACTTGACTGGCGACCAAAATATTTCAAGAAAACAATCCTTAATGAGTGTAGTATCGAGTATCTACCAACTTCGAACTGCACCAAAGTCGGTCATCTCACTACCCCTAAAAAGGCCAAGATGGTCGAGTAAGGTTCTAAGAGTTCGTTAGTGCTTCATGACATCACTCAGTGGCCCCGTATTCTCCTTGACTACTCAAGGGCTACCGGTACTGACAAATATGTCACACTAACATAGCTACTGCTTCAACCATGTCGGTATACCCCGCACAGTTCCCTCACAGTTTATTGCTATTTACCTAAGAAGGTGCCCCAAAATCTGGGTGTAGGATTAAACAAACCCAAACAAGGACCCAAAAAAGGTAAAACAATCAAAGCAATCAAAGCAAGCATGTATAGGTGATCTAAAACCCTAAGGTAACCCCACTTTTAGAAAAATCCCCAGCAGAGTCGCCAGTTCTGTGATACGGTGGGAGAATTGACTTGAGGTTTTGCGTTTGTTTTCGCACTTGTTCGGTTTAGCAAGAGTCACCACCGACTTTTTATTTATCCTAAGGAAAGGTTAAAAAGCACAGGAAAAACCTTTGATATGTTTTCGTGGTTTCGGGAGGTAGATTATGAAAAGGGAAGGTGCTAGCACCCTTTTCATCCATGGTTATCCATGGGCTCTTAGTTACTTGTTTTAGATCACTTTCCTTTTGCTTTTCAATTGTGTGAAATGGTGCTTTGTGTGTGTGGTTTTGAAAATGTTTTGAAAAAGATGACTTGTCTAGGCAACCATTGTAACAATTCTTTACTCGAATGTTTTACAAAGGTGTTTGTCTTTTTGAAAAGATGTTTCAATGTTTGGAAAGTTGTTTTTGGAAGTTGTGTTTGTGAAGTTGTGTTTGTGAAGTGTGTTTGAAAATGGCAAGTGTGTTTTGCAAGTTTGATCAAGTAACTAAGAGTTGTCTACCCTAATTTTACTCAAGGATCTTTCTCATGTTTTAACCATTTTAACAGTGTTGTTTCACCATTGTATTTGGTGAACAACCTTGTGTTAGGATGTTAACGGGACGGGCGCGAGTCATCGTATACAATCATTGAAGGCAACTTGTGAGACGCTCTAGCAATTTTGTAAGGGACAAGATCGTTTTATCGAAGGAAACATCGAGGGTCATCGAGGGACTAACGATCTTTGTTTATCAAAGGGACATTTGCTAGAGTGCCTCATACTCGAGGGACATGATTGCATTTTTACGAGGCAACAAGCGAGGTTACCCTAGAGGTGCAAGTGTGAATTGTGTATTGATTTTCATGCATTTATCTTGTGTTAGGTTATCTAGCGGTTGATTTTGAATCTTCACATACAAACCTTAATTACTATACAGTATATAGAAAGCGATAAATTGCGGGAATTTAAAGTCTAAGCTATTACAAATAAGTATCCGGGGATGGGGGTACAAATGTTTACAAATGGGGATGAGTCTTATCAGGATAGTAGTGTCCAAATATTATTTACAACCAAATCGAATCGTCGCATTCTCAATGTAAAATATAGCAAAGTATAAGAATCAAAGAGAAATAAAAGTATTGTGCAATGTATGTGATTATTTACAAATGATCAAAATGTTAACTTAATGTATTTATTAAGTATTTTTATTATTTTTGTGTTTTTGTTAATTATATATAAACAAAAGTTTTAAAGAAAAGAAAAATGTTTAAGTTAAAGAAAACTATTATTCATGTATTTTAGTTAATGTTTTTGAAAAATCTTACATAAAAAGTTTAACTAAACAAAAAAAGGTTTTAACATAAGAAAATTGTTTAAACTTACTAAACCTAATATTTATGTATTTTTAAGTGTAATAAAATGTATTAATAAAATTTTTACATGAAAAAATTAGTATATTAATTAACAACAAAAAAGAAAGAATTAAGTTATGAAAAAAAAATAAGAATTAAGTGATAATAATAAAAAAGGTGTTAGTTTGTATGTAAAAAAAAAGGTTAAATGGGCCTTGAAGAACATGTTGGGCCCAAAATAAAATTAAAAGGGGACAAGAGGGGGGTGTAGCGCCAGAATTGAAATTGGGTTTAGGGTTTGTGCATGGGGCAGGCCCAACCGGGTTTGACAATGTTTTGTTGGGGGTTTGTTTTGTTTCGTTCAGAATAGGGTTTACACAGTTTTACAAACGTCACCGTCCCCCTTCTTCTTCATCGTTCTCTTCCTCGCTCTCAACAGAGCTTCTGATGTCCTCCACTTGCCTCAGGTGCCGGGCGCCACCTCCATCCTCCTCTCTTCACGGTCGTTCAGGCAATGATGAAAAAAGGTATTGATTTCTGCTTTTCATGTTTTAGGGTTTCAAAGACTTATCTCTTGCATGTTTTATCTCTTACATGTTTTGACTCTTACATGTTATGACTCTTACATGTTATTTGTGTTCGTGTGAGGTGTTAGAAAAAAGGAAAGAGGGACAATACCTTTGTTCTGCTTTTGGAGAAGAGGCGAAGAAGTGGACAGTAGGCGTCTTAGGCGGCCGGGCGAGGGAGGCTGTGATGCTGAGAGCTTGCTGGCTTGTCTGGTACTTGTATCTTGCTTTGTACGTTTTATGATGAATGCTATGCTTCTGAAAACCCTAGGGTAGCCATTTCTGAATCTTATTTTTTTTCTTCTTCTGATTACTTGCCTCTGAATGCTTATTTTTTGATTCTGAGATGCTTGCTTTTTCCTCTTGGGCTTTGTTGGCCTTTTTTTTCAATGATGATGATGTTTGAATCTGAGATGCTTGTTTGTTATTATTTCACTTCTGACTTCTGATGAACTTTGTTGTTCTTTTACAATGATGATGATTTCGAATATGAGATGCTTGCTTGAGTGTTTTTGCTTCTGAGTCGCTAGCTTCAGTTGCTTTTCCTCTCTTGGGCTTTGTTTCTCAATGATGAACTTTAGTTCTGAGAGCTTGGATTTGTTTAGCCTATGATGAACATGTTCTGAGGCATTTTGTTGGTGTTTTGATTTTGAAATGGTTTGGATTGAAGGCAGGTTGAATGCTTTAGCAGGCTACTGACTTCAGGCTTCAAGGCTTGTGCTTTGTGCAGGCTTGTAGTTGTATGCAAGTTTGAATCAGGCTTGGTTTGTTGAAGTTTATGCAGGTTGTGTTTATGCAGGCTTCTGGCTGTATGCAGGCTTGATGTTATCTTTGAATGAGTTTTTAGGCTTGTTTGGGTATAGGCAGGCTAGCTATGCAGGCGGGCTTGAGACAGGCTTGCTTGTGTTTTGATTTTTGGTTTGAGTCTGCTGTATGTTTCTAGCAGGTTTGAAACTAGTTTCAAGGTTTGTTATGCTTGATTTGTGTTTGACAGGCT
The DNA here is from genome assembly GCA_948472305.1 of Vicia faba. Taxonomy (NCBI): domain Eukaryota; kingdom Viridiplantae; phylum Streptophyta; class Magnoliopsida; order Fabales; family Fabaceae; genus Vicia; species Vicia faba. Next base: position 1,382,238,490 of record OX451738.1, on the reverse strand, counting down.
TGAGGCAAGTTTGTAAGCTTGAAGGCAGTTTTGAGGCTACAGGCTTGCTGTCGTTTGCTTCTGGTTTGAGGCAGGCTTGTGATGTTGTGCAGGTTTTAAACTGAACAAGCTTTGAGGCTTATTGTCACACAGGTTTTGTGGTATCTTGCTCTTTGTATTCTTTTGTATCCTGCCTCTTTTGTTCTGAACTGAAACTCTTTGTTTTATATCTCTATCCCCCTAAGCTTGCAAACTGTAAGCCTCTCTTTCTCTCTCTCTTTTCTCTCTCTATTAAAGCATATTTAATTGCTTAAAGTGCTTACTTTCTGAAAAGGTTTTGGCCAGAAAATGATGAAAAAAGCTTTTACAAGTTTGCTTGCATTTTGTCTTTCCTCTGCATATCTTCTTACCTCCAAATTTTCTGCATTGCTTTTGTGTACTTGTTGACAGCTTTATTGAAAGCTTCTTTGACAGCTTTTGACAGTTTTGTACTTGTGACTTAGTTTGGTATTTTCAGTTTGACAATGCAATTTGGTTTAGTTTCTTTGACAGTTTGAATTGCCTCTTGGATGGTTTGCACTTATGCAGTTTGTTTGGCATTTCAGTTTGGTTTGCCTTTTTTTGCCAATTTGAATTTATGCAGCTTTGTATTTGATTAATTCATATGCTTGCAAATAATTTGCTTTCCTCTTTGTGAACCAAGAAGAGACATCTTCTCGCGATTTGCAGAGAGGACGAACAAACTGATTCCGGCCAAAACCTTTAATGATGAGTTTTAATTATCTGTCTGAGAAATACTTTTCCAAATTCATCTGTGTTTGACTTCTCTTTTTTCTGGCTTTGCAGGTAAATATTAATCGAGCGAAGGACGCAACAGTAGAAGATGAAGACTTCAAGAGATATAGTTTTATTTTATTTTAATCATTTGTAATAAACATTATTATAAATACTGTAAATAAAATTACTGTATTTAAATAACACTTGTACCAATAATTAAAAATGAATAAAAAAAATCCTTTGTTAGTTAATTCTTTAATTCTTCTGCACTTGTTTATTTAATCATTTAAATCTCTTGAATTAAAACGACTGGAAACACATCCCAATTATTTTAACTTAGATAAAATAAATAATTAATAAACACCATAGTCTTGCAACTTCGCATTAACCAATAATAAACCCGGCGTTCCAATTAACCATATGTATTGCACAGTCCAACAAAACAAATGTCCATACGTCTTTCATTTCACTGATTAAACCAACACTTCAAACTCTCAATCAGAAGCCTCAACCCATATCCCAAATGTTTAGACTTTGAGAAACAAACAGAAATCTTGAACAAACGTCAAAACCATGTGACAGTCAATTAAGACACTGTAGAATTAATTCCTTCTGAGAATGCACACGCAAACCCTAATTCTGGATTTATTGTCAAAGAAGCGTCTGCTTGACCAAACCCTGAGCCAAACTCAACCAAATCAATAGAAACCCTAATAATCTGCTTGGACTGATTCAAAAGTTAATGGGAACCCTAATTTTGTTTGACTGATAAGAAAAGTCTGTCTGACCGATTCTTGAGCCAATCTGAAAAATCAGGAAAAGTCCGAAGCTGTGATTTCTTGTGAAAAAGGGAGGGCAAATTTTGGGGTACAACAAAACCCTATGTCAAAATCATCAAACGTTTGTGGGGTAGGTATTTCTGATTGGGTAGGTATTGGTTCAGATGTTGATATAATAATTGATTCTAAAACAACTACAGAAGAAGGATTACCTTTCTTTTTAGCAGCTTTTGGAGTCCGCTGGGATGATCCTTCTGCTGCTGCCTTCCTTTTCTTATTCTTCTTCAAGATAACTTCTAGTGCCGCCTGTTTCAAATCCTGAATATTTAAATCTGGTGCAGTGTCATCTGCCTTGCACACATCCAAATATCTGACGATTATCTCAGGCTTGGAATCAATTTCTGAGAATATAGGAAAGTCATCCAGAGGAATTCTTCTGGACGTGATGGTTGCAAAAGAAGTAACACTTGGTTCCTTCTTGATGTTCTCAATGATTTTCATCTTTTTCAGATTCTTTGCATTCCAAGGCTTCCCAGCAGTTGCCTCTAGAGAGCTGATTTCCTATGCTTCTGTTAGATGCTCTATCAGCCTATTCTCTGTCAGAATATATGATATGAGTCTTCCAAGGGGTATCCAGTCCCTTTTGGTACGCTCATCTTATCTAGTCTCTTTAACACTGGTCCTTAGATGATTGAATAACAAGTGAGCTAGATTTACCTTAGTCTTCTTGGAGATAAAGTAGATCAGAAATTGCTGATCAATATTTATGTAGTCAGGAGAGCTGGTTGGCTTCCTGTGGTTGATGCATCCAAGAATTATCTTAGCCCATATTCTGTGATGGTCCTTCAGATCCCTTATCTTGCTGGAGGGAAGACCCGGAGTGAAAATTTCTCTAGCAATAGAAGCAACATCAACACATCTTTCAGCCATGTCTATACACCTTACGCCACCACCATTGTAACCTATCAGTCTTGCAATTAGGTCTTCAGTAATTACTATCTTCTTCCCCATTACATACGAAGTGACTTGATGGTTGGAGGATGAAGCATGAATCCAGAATTCCTTCACAAGAATTGGAAACATTGGACCTAGAAGACGGTCAAAATACATGTTCCATCCTTGAGCATTTACCTCTTCAGAGAGATTGAATCCATTTTCTTGAAGAATTTCAAAATCCACAATCAGTTCTGAAAGAACTTCTAGGTTGTCAATGGGCATGAGAAGAGTTTTGAACGGTTCTTCATATTGTTCCATAGAACCATTTCTCTGAGAACTGGTATTTGGGACGCTTGAGGAAGCCATGTTCACACAAGAAATTTGAGAAGAAAATGAAAAGGTTTTGAAAGTACGAACAGAAAATACTTAAAGTGTATTGAGAGAGTAAAAGTGAAAGAGTGTGAAGAGTGAAATTTGTGTTTAAATAGATTTTTGAAAACATAAACTGCAAGAGAGAGAAATAATTAGTAATGATTATTTACATTAATGACAACTGATTTTAGGGGATTCAGAAAGATATTGGAACGGTTACCCATGACATGCGTCTCAATGCACCCAATCAGCGCTTTTGACCTTTCCGAAAAGTGAACGCGTGTTTAGCCTCAGAAGGTAGCTGATGAATGAATGACAACTGTTTGCTTACGTGAACAACACACATCTATCCTTGAAATGAAACACTCAGATCTTCATGGATAGATTCTAATACAATCTGTACTTCTAAAAATCTGAAGGCAGGTTGATCAGCAGTTCACAGAAAATAACCAAAATTCTGAAAGTTAAGATATGTAAGTAAAACAGTTTATTCTGGGCAAAGCTTCATGCTGAGATGTTTCAGAATGAAGTTAAACCTATCTTCAGAAAGAGGTTTTGTAAAGACATCAGCCCATTGATGGTCTGTGTCAATGAATTTTAAATTAAGGATCCCTTTCTGAATATAGTCCCTAATAAAATGCTGTTTTATTTCTATATGCTTTGCCCTAGAATGCAAAATAGGATTTTTACTGACACAATAGCAGAAGTATTGTCACAGAGGATAGGGATGTTACTCTCAAATATATTGAAGTCCTCAAGTTGACTTTTCATCTAGAGCATTTGCGTGCTGCATCCAGCTGCTTCTATGTATTCAGCTTCTGCTGTTGATAGAGCTATTGTGGATTATCTTTTGTTGGACCATGAGATCAGATTTTCTCCCAAAAACTGGCAGCTTCCAGAAGTGCTTTTACGTTCTACTCTGTCTCCAGCAAAATCAGCATCACAGTATCCTACTAAGCTGTGATCATTTGATTTTTTATAAAACAAACCCAGATTAGCAGTACCTTTCAGATACTTGAAAATTTGCTTAACTGCTATTAAGTGAGATTCTATAGGATCTGATTGGAATCTATGCAAACACTGAATAGAATGTCAGGCCTTGAAGCCGTCAAATAGAGAAGAGAACCAATCATACCTCTGTAGACCTTATGTTCTACCTTTTTTCTTACCTCTTCTTTTTCCAGAATGCACGTGGCATGCATTGGAATCCTTGAGGGCTTACATTCTGAGAGATCAAATTTCTTTATAAGTTCTCTTACATATTTGCTATGATGAATGTAAGTTCCTTCTGGGGTTTGATTTATCTGAATGCCCAGAAAGAATTTTAGTTCCCCCATTAGGCTCATCTCAAATTCTGCCTGCATACATTTAGCAAACTCTCTTCCCAGAGAGGGTTTAGTGGATCTAAATATGATGTCGTCAACATAAATTTGACACACTAATATGTCATTCTTAACTGTCTTACAGAACAAGGTTGTGTCCACTTTCCCTCTGGTGAATTCCTTTTCTAACAAGAAGTTACTTAGTCTTTCATACCAAGCTCTGGGAGCTTGTTTCAGACCATAGAGTGACTTCTTTAGTTTGAAAACATATTCTGGATTTTTGGAACTTTCAAAACCAGGGGGTTGGTGCACATATACCTCTTCTTCTATATAGCCATTTAATAAGGCACTTTTGACATCCATCTGATACAGAGTGATGCCTTTATTAACAGCAAATGATATTAAAAGTTTGATAGATTCTAACCTGGCGACTGGAGCAAATGTTTCTGTATAGTCTATCCCCTCTTGATGACTATAACCTTGTGCTACCAGTCGTGCTTTGTTTCTGATGACTTCACCTTGTTCGTTCAGTTTGTTTCTGAACACCCATTTTGTACCAATGACGTTGAATCCTTTTGGTTTGAGAACTAGATCCCATACGTCATTTTTGGTGAATTGATTTATCTCCTCTTGCATTGCCAGAATCCAGTCATTGTCCAGAAGTGCTTCATCAATTGTTGTTGGTTCAATCAGAGAAACCAGTCCCATGAGAGACTCTTCAGAATTTCTGAAAGTAGATCTTGTTCTGATTGGATCTTCCTTCCTTCCTAAAATTGTTTCTTCTGGGTGATCAATGCTGCTTCTAGATGGTCTTTTCTGGAGTTGATCAGCTGAAGGTGCTGGATTGCTTGTAGTGACTCTTTCTGATGTTGAGGGAGTGTCTCTGATGAGAGCCTCTGATGAGTTGTCTTCAGTACCTATGAGTTCAACTTCCATACCTGCAAGGAATTCATTCTGCTTTGACTTTTGAGAGTCAAGCTTATCATCAAACCGAACACTGATTGACTCTTCAACAATCTGTGTTTCTGTATTGTATACTATGTACCCTCTTGAGCATTCAGAGTATCCTAACATAGTACACTTTTGTGCTTTAGAGTCAAACTTGTTCAGATAATTTTTTGTATTCAAAATAAAACATGTAAATCCAAATGGATGGAAATAAGAAATGTTGGGCTTTCTGTTCTTCCACAATTCACATGGAGTCTTTTCCAGAATAAGTCTTATGGAGATTCTATTCTGAATGTAACATGCTGTGTTTATTGCTTCTGCCCAGAAGATCTTAGCAACGTTAGTCTCGTTGATCATGGTTCTGGGCATTTCTTGTAATGTTTTGTTCTTTCGTTCTACAACTCCATTTTGCTGGGGAGTTCTAGGACAAGAGAAATCATGCAGAATGCCTTTTTCATTAAAGAATAATTCAAAATCTTTATTTTCAAATTCTCCACCATGATCACTTCTGACTTTGACAATTCTAAGATCCTTTTCATTCTGAACTTGGTTGCAGAAGGTAACAAACACAGAGTGTGACTCGTTGTTGTATCTTAAGAACTTTACCCATGTCCATCTTCTATAGTCATCTGCGATTACTAACCCATACTTCTTGCCACTGACTGAAGCATTTTTTACTGGTCCAAATAAGTCAATATGCAGAAGTTCTAATGGCTTAGAGGTGGAAACAACATTTTTGGATTTGAAAGCAGGTTTTGCAAACTTTCCTTTCTGACATGCTTCACACAGAGCATCTGAATTGAACTTCAAGTTAGGAAGTCCTCTTACCAGATTGAGTTTGTTAATCTGAGATATCCTTCTCATACTAACATGCCCAAATCTTCTGTGCCAGATCCATTGCTCATTGTTAACTCACAGTAGACATTTTACATTCTAACTTTTCAGTTCAAAAAGTTTGATTTTATAAATGTTGTTTTTCCTCTTTCCATTAAATAGGATAGTCCCATCTTTCTGACTAACAGCTTTGCATGAATTTTGATTGAAGATTATATCATAACCGTTATCACTTAATTGACTTATGGATAACAGGTTATGCATTAATCCATCAACTAATAAAACATTACTTATAGAGGGAATATTTCCATTACCTACTGTTCCAGAGCCAATGATCTTTCCTCTCTGATTGCCTCCAAAGCCTACATGGACTCCAGGCTTAAATTCCAGGCTTTGGAACATATGCCTTCTCCCCGTCATGTATTGTGAGCAGCCAGAGTCCAGGTACCATGATTGGTGTCTTTGCTTTGCTGCTAAAGATATCTTCCACATGTATTATTTTATCCTTAGGTACCCACATTTTCTTGGGTCCTGATTTGTTAGTTTTACCAAAATTCTGGTTGAATTTTGGTTTGACAGAATAATCACTACTTATGTATTTTATGTCATGTGTGTGCCCATATATAAAGTGTGAATCAAGTGGAGTGCATTTTATGACTAAGTCCATGGCATTTTTTGGTGTAGGTACCTTACCTTGATATCCTATCCCTTTTCTGCCATTTTTGCTAACTCCATAGATCATTGAAGCCATCTTGCTTCTGTCTATGCTTTTAGCAAGAAACTTATGAAAACTGTGATCATACTCTTTGATGATCTCATCAGCATTGCTGGGAGTTTCAGGGATTGTTTCCTTATGAGAGTTTTACAACTGGTTTTCTAATTTTGAAATTTTTTCTTTTAGTTCAGAATTCTCCAATCTGAGACTCTCAGTCTTATCAGAGTCAAAAGCAAGATTCCTTTTCAGGTTTCTGAATTTGACTCTGATCTGCTGATACCTTTCGAGAATTTCATTAAGACTTTCAGCTAGTTCAGCCTTAGTAAAGTTTATAGTAAAGTCAGGGAATACCTCTTCTGTGTCTGATTCTGAATCTGAACCAGAAGCTTCATTGTCTTCAGATACGTTTGCCATAAGAGCTATGTTTGCTCTTTCATCATCTGATTCCGAGTCAGCTTCAGATGTGTCAGAATCATCCCATGTAGCCATGAGACTTTTCTTCTTTTCCTTGATAAACTTCTTTTTGGGCTCCTCCTTCTGAAGCTTTGGGCAATCACTTTTGTAGTGCCCTTGCTCGTTACATTCATAGCAGATGATGTCTTTGTTGTTTGGCTTTCTGTATCCTGAAGAACCTTCAGATCTTCTGTGTCCAGAGGAGGATTCTGACCTTTTGTATCTGGAGGAAGATTCATTTTGATTTTCTGATCTTCTGGGATTCTTGAACTTCCTTTACCTCTGCTTCCACAGTTGGTTCACCCTTCTGGAGAGGAGAGACAGTTCATCTTCTTATGATGAGGATCCATTAGAGGTTTCTTCCACATCCTGCAAAACTTTGGAGTCAGATTTTCTGTTAGATTTTAAGGCTAATGGCTTACCTTTCTTTTGAGGTTCATCTGCTTCTAGATCTATCTCGTGACTTATGAGGGAGCTGACAAGTTCCTCCAGAGAGATTTTGTTGAGATCTTTGGCTAGCTTAAGCGCTGTGACCATTGACCTCCACTGTTTTGGCAAGCTTCTTATGATCTTCTTAACATGATCAGCAGTAGAGTACCCTTTGTCAAGAACTTTTAGACCAGCAACAAGATTTTGAAATCTTGAAAACATGGTTTCTATTGATTCACTATCTTCCATCTTGAATGCCTCATACTTCTGAATAAGCGCAAGGGCCTTGGTTTCTTTGACTTGAATATTGCCTTCATGCGTCATTCTCAGAGAATCAAACATATTTTTGGCAGTTTCTCTGTTTGATATTTTTTCATATTCTGAGTATGAGATGGCGCTGAGGAGAATTGTTCTGGCCTTGTTGTGGTTTATGAAATCACGCTTTTGCTGATCAGACATCATTTTTATTTCTATCTTCTGACCACGTCCATCCACTGGATGCGTGTATCCATCAGTCACCATGTCCCACAGATCAGCATCATGGGCCAGAAAGAAACTCTCAATTCTGTCTTTCCAGTAATCAAAGTTCTCTCCATCAAAGACTGGAGGTTTACCACTGAATCTGTCCCTTTCTTCAATGTTGTCATTGCTGATGTTTTGACTTGGTCCTTCCATAGTGTTTTTCTGACGCTGGATCTTGTACTGACACAATTAAGTGTTTAAGCTCAAAACCAGACGCTCTGATGCCAATTGAAGATGTGAAAAACACAAGAAGGGGGGGGGGGGGTTGAATTGAAAACTTGGATAAAAAACAACTTAATGACACATTATTTTTATCCTGGTTCGTTTGATCTCAAACTACTCCAGTCCACCCGTCAAGGTGATTTTGCCTCTCTCCAACGAGGTCTTAATCCACTAATCTCAAAATATTACAACAGCTACTTTAACAACTGTTAAAGTCTTCTTGAGTAAAACCACAAACCAGTTAATCTTAAGGAAATCTTTTACAAATAATTGAACAAGAAAGTGTTGTTGTTTTCTAACAAAACAGTTTATCACAACTGTGATAATTACACAAATTAAGCTTAGAATAAAATAAATTTGCTAGAGCTTGAATATGCGTGGTTTTGGAATTCTCTGCAAATTTGATGTGTGCGTACATACGTACTTCTTTCACAAGCATACTTGTTTATATAGGCAAGGCAAAGACGTTGTCCATAAAGAAATTTTAATGTTAATAACACACTTTCCTTTTGTAGAAGATCTTGTCTGAAGAAAGCCGTTGGCATTAATTCTATTTTGAATGAACAGTAACGCTTCAGAGTCTTCTTTCCTTAACTGCTGATGATGCTTCAGAATATTGATGACTTGGTTGATATGTCTTTGTTCAGAATCAGAGTTTATTGTCCTTAAGCGCAGGTTCTGGTCACCAATCTTCAGCATATGATCTGATTTCTTCAGCATGAAATTCTTTATTGCATATCTTCTGATGCTGATTCCATCAGAACTTCTGCATATACAAAACATAATTTTAAGGAGCATATTTGTTCTTTGTATATATTTATTTGTATTTATTTATTCTTTGTATTTGTTATCATCAAAACTCTAACCAAGGGTTGTAGAATCAAACTATGTTCTAACACATGTTATGGAAGGAGATGTCCCATACACTATCCTTCATCCTAGCATGCCCATCTCTCTTGAAGAATTGCAAAGAGATTGGATAAAGCTTAGATGGGGACCTTGAGATTGGATGACCAACCTCTTCTTCCTCTTCATATTCTGGATGGTCAGTCACTCCAGGGGTGATCCCACTTCAGGGGTGGTCATCCCACCTAAGTTCAAGGTCCCCATCTCCGCAAAATACAATGGTGTTTCTTGTACCATGCTTTACTTGAGGTCATATGTCAGAAAGATCCAGCCTCACACTGCTGACCGGAAGTTAAGGGTCCATTTCTTCCAAGAAAGTTTGGCTGACACTCAACTAGATTGGTTTTATCAGCTAGAAGGAACGAACATCCATACCTGGGAAGACCTGGCTACTGCTTTCTACAAGCAGTACCAATACAACACTGACCTGGCACCAACTCGAGTGAAACTGCATAATATGTCCATGGGCTCGAGAGAAGGGTTCAAGGAATATGCACAAAAATGGAGGGATCTAGCTGGCAGGGTTCAACCTCCTCTGACTGATCGGGAAATGGTGGACATGTTCATGGGTACTCTGACAGGCCCTGTGATACAATGGCAGAACTGACTATTTTTTGTTACTACTGGTTTTGCATTTTTTGTTTGCAAATATGCGCTAAGTAAGAGTCGCCACCGTCTTTTATTTTATCCAACAAAGGAAAAGGGAAAAAGAACAGAAAAAAAACCTTTTTCGAGATGTTTATGAGTACGGGGGGTAGGTTATAGAAAGTTAAGGTGTTAACACCATTTCTATCCCTGGTTTTCCACGTGCTCTTAGGTACTTGCCTATTTTTAAATTGCTTTTGTGTGTGTTTTGAAAAGTTTTAAAAATGCCTTAGTGCGGAGTTTCACTTTATGGTAAGCCTTGTATCAGTCCTCAAGGGTGTGATAAAGTGTTTTTGAAAACTTTGTTTGAAAAGCGTTTGAAAGTGTAAGTGTGAAAAGTTGATTGTTTTGAGCAAGTACTTAAGAGTTTCTACCTACTCGAAAAGACTGTTCGTTTTCTTATTTCCTTTAGACATCGCTATCCTACTATTAAGGAGTAGGTAGCTCTATCGGTGGAGTTTAAGGGACTATTAAAAGGGACGATTACGATCACTTAAGGAAACTGGGCAAGATCTTTTAGTAACTGTCCTAAAACTCTAAGATCACTTTTTTATCGAGGCAACGCCAAAAGGGTCATCGAGGGACTAGTGATCTTTTGAATTAGAGAACAACCACTAAAAATTCCCACGTTTCGAGAATAGTGACTGTTTTCCGAAGGCAACCGAAGTGGGGAAAAACCCTAGGAGTGAGCATGTGCAAGTGTTTGTTTTTCAGTCAATTATCTTTGCACAGTTAGGGTTTTCTACTGCTTTAAACATTTATTTATCTTTCACATACAATCCTATTATCAATCATCTAACAGTTTAACTAATAGTAGAAAATAAAGTGCGATAAGTTTAAACTTAGCTATTACAAGGCTTTGGGGAGGGGGTTACATAACCAAACTTTGGGAAAACAGTAAATGAAAATAGTAATAAACCTAAGTTAAAAAGCTATTACAAACTCGAAACAGATACAAAAATTGGAAAAATAAATAGATAAATGCGCGCGAGGAATGATACGAGAATAAATTAAATATCCTACATAATCTACTTAAATAAAGAAAAATATTTTTTGTATTTTTATTTAAGAAAATAAAGTAAAGTTGAATTTTGCAAATTAGTCCTAATTTCGAATTAATTTTAATTAAAGAAAACAAATCAAGTTACCCTAATTAATTTTATTTATTTTAATAAAAAACTAATTCTAACATTTTTGTGATTTATGGATTTTATGATTTAATTAAAAAATGGTTTTTTTAAAGAAAATTAGATTAAATAATTAAAACAATAAAAAAGTAATAAAGAAACTAAAACAAAAATTAAAATGGGCCTGATATGAGAAGCAATTTGGGGGTGTGGAATTGAATTTGTGTTAGGCCCAAGATTGTTGGCCCAATGACTGCGTCTGATCCAGTGGGGATCACCTTTGGAGGGTCTACCATGTTAGACGATGTGACGGATCTAGAAGGGGGGGGGGGGGGGGGGGGTTGAATAGATCCCTTTAAAAATTTTGCGCATTTTGTAAAATTGTTTTTATCAGAGAGCAACAACCCTGAATCTGATTGTCTAAACTTTACGTATTGGAAAGATCGGATATGCGAACCAACTTGATGAAAATGATGAGAATAGAATCACAATAAAAAATAAATATGATGAATTGCTTTAGCAAGTTTAACAAGGTGTAAGTTATTACCAATTTTTTGCAGAGAAGATAAAGCAAATTTGTGAGTTGTAAATTCATCAAACACTTGGTGTACGTACTACACAAGGTTTGGTTATACTCAAATTGTAGTGATTATAGCGATTCGAATGAATGCTATGTGAGTTTTAAATTTTAGTTTATCACTGCAGTTATCTTGTATGAATGAGAAAGTTGATAACTCACAGATTTAAGCACATAGAAATCAAATGCAGAAAACTAAAATGGACACGGTATTTGTTAAGGCAGTTCACCCTGTCGTCCTCGCGTGGGCTACTCTGCCCCCAATTCTAGAATCTAGAATTAGGATATGAAATTAATTTAGCAAAGTTTGTAAGAGAAGATACAATCACCACAATTTAAAATCACTTGATGAATCTTATATGTTGCACTCCTCTTCCCTTGATTCCAGATGAAACAAGTATGCAAAATCTTGAACAAACACTCGGTTAACTTTGAATGATTTTGTACTCAAGAAAATTTGGCCCCAAATCCTTCTTCACAATCCTTCGGTTACCACTACCCGATTGAACACTCCACGGTCTTCCAATCCCTTAGCTCGTCTGAATTCAATGAAGCAAAGATTTGTGATAAAAACCTCCAATTTTGGAGGACAAAACCCCAATGGTTTTATTCAAGAAAAAACCCACAAAGATCTCTACCCAAATCTGAAATTTCCCTTTCAATTCGAACGTTATCAACACAGACCCAAGAACTTGATCAACAAAAATGATTGTGTGTAGTTGTTGATAATTTATGAGAGGTTGAATATGAAGAGAACTCTTGTGTATATCTTTCACTTTTTCTTGTTGTCTGTAAAATAGGGGCCAAAACAATATTTATAGGTCATTCCCATGATGTAACAACATAGCAGAAAAAATGAGACAATTTAGAGATGCATCGACTCATGCAGGATATACAGAAGGCGTGCACCTTCCCGAGCGAGAGAGATGTTGAAATTCCTTCAGTCATGCGCCGACTCATAGTTTTGATGCGTTGACTCATGTTTTCCAAGAACTATGTGTCGACGCATAGAGAAGGTGTGCGGCTTCCCGAGCGAGAGATGTTGAAATTCCTTCAGTCATGCTCCGACTCTTTCCCTGATGCGCTGACTCATGTTCTCCCAGAACCATGCTTCGACGCATAGAGGAGGCGTGCGCCTTCCTGGATGTTTCCAAGCCAAAATCTTCTTCTCATGAGCCGACCTAAGGATCCATGAGCCGGCTCATGCAGTCTGTTTTGAGATAAATGCTTGTTTTTTATGTTTCTCACTTGCACATGTTTGAAGCAAGATATATTTTCACAAATAGGTTTTTGACAATCATTAAGACTCAGTTCTTTCACTTTTTCCCTCACATACCATGCTCCTAGCTTGCTGTATGTTGGATATGATCAGTGGATGATCCAAGGCATGATATGTTGAGGTGTATGGTGGAATCCTGACTATGAAGCACACTGGATCTGAAACAAGAGAATCAGAAAATAGAAAATGTTCGGACCTGGGATCGAACCCAGGCCCTTCCTCTCACACGCGCTTGCCTTTACCATCTGTGCTGAATTGTTAGTCGTTTACAAAATTAAACAAAATGAATATAAGGTAAATAGAGCGCTATGCCCAACTGTCACGCGCGCACCTTTTGGTGGGTCCCTTCTGTTTGAATGAGCCAATCAATGAACACCACGCCATCACCTTCTTCATTGATCCATCATTTTAGGTGATGGACATTTACCTGCAGTTATTTCCGTCACTATAGGCTATAGTGACGGATTTTGTTCGTAGCTACAAATTTACAACATTCTAAAACACGATACAAGCAAAATAAATTCAAACCAAAGACATGAGTTGACTATAAACGATTTCTGATCATGATAGTGCCCCTAATTTTTCCCAATTTTTCCTCTAGTTAGGGTTACCCAATTTGGAGCTTCGGAACCCTAACAATGGCGAATGGTTATACCTGTACTCAAGCTTAAATTGAAATATCCAGAAACATTCACATGATGATCATGAACACAAATATGCAGTCAAATCATATTTATAATGGATGAATGAGTGAAATCGAAATTAGAAAAGATAAGAACAAACCATGAGTGCTAGGGCACAGTTCTGGACACTGCAAGCTTTTAGAATGATCATGATAGCTTCCTAGATGTCCAAATATTATTGTTTGATCCTTAGAACAACTTGAATCAACCTCCATAAGTGAAACCAATCTGCACTTTTTATTGGAAAATTTGGAATTTTTCTCTCTGTTTTGAGGCTAGCTGCGCATCTGTTCCCTTGTCCTCTAGGTCTTGAGTGTCCTGGTATAAGTAGTGAATCAATCTAGGATAATAAAATTAGAAAGAATCAAAATATATTATGGTCTTTAAGTTTGCTTCCAACCTTTCCAAACATGGAGATTTCTTCCCATTCTCAAACTTGCACAATTTGTTTGGCTATTTGACAGCTCATGAGATATTCAATCAATGCCAAAACAAATCTTATCCCATTTATTTGATTTATTTTTTATTTAATTTGATTTAATTAGAATTTTAAATAAATAAAATCAAAATAAATTAGATAAATAAATAAATGAAGCAAGGAGGGTACCATAGGTCGTGGACCATACTAGAGATAAGATTCAATCTTGAAAAGATGGGCCCATGTGGAAAAAATGCAATTTTGGGCATTGTTGACTTTGTGCAAATTTCCAAAAATGGCCAACTTTGTCAATGCATATCTCTCTCAATTTTAACCCTAATAAGGTGTTCTTGGACTTTTTAGAAAGCTTAGGATGTCATCTAAACAACCCTTTTGGTTTCATCTCAATTGGATCTTCCATGTTCATGTAAGGAGCTTTGACCCAAAAGGTGTTTTTGTTGACTTTTTGAAATGACCTATAATGTATGAACTTGTATCTTTTGATTGAGGCATTTTTTGACCTTGAGGGCTGAAGAGGAGTTACAGGGAATTGGATTTTCTTCAAAGAGCCTTGGATGAGAAATTTCTGATAAAGTATGAGAAAGTTATGCCTGGTCAAAGTTTGGTTGACTTTTCCTATAGGAACCCTAATTTAGCAACTTTTGAGTTTTGATGGATTAGGAGCATTCCTTGAGGAATTATGATCAACCCTTGATCAAATTATGGATATCACTTCAAAATGTTGATGTTAACCAAAGATCTTGAAGTTTGACTATATGTGGGTCACAATTGACTTTTGACCTAGTATAGTTGATTTTCAAGCATTTGAGCAGTTGATTGAGCAAACTTCTTGTGCAAGGCATGAAACTTGGCATGGATGATCTTGAGGACATATTAGGGAAATGGAAACCATTTAGGACCCTTGGAACTCAAACATCTTGATGAGGAGTGAAACCCTAGTTTGAGGCTCATTGTCTTAGGAGGAGGATTTGTATGGTCAATCCTTAGTCAACTTGAGCAATTGAGGACCTCAAGGAGTATGTTTTGAGTAAAATGAGAGGGAAAATTTTGGGGTGCAACAGCTTCCCATGTTTAATCTTCTTAAACCTGAGGATTTAGATTGGCTTGTCTGCTATTCGTGATCTGAGGGTGGAAGATGATTGAACACTAGAGTGCCCAGAAATTAGCACTCGCATGAAGTAATACTGATGGTTGATGGCGTCGGGAACGGGCTTACAGAGGCCATTTGGAGAAGATGACGAAATATCGTCGGAGATGGTTAAAGATGCCATCCAGAAAAGATATCAGTCGTATAAGAGATTCCTTTGTGAGAATCCTTGTACCTGCCGTTGAGGAGGACTTCGCCGGGGAATGTTGATTTATGTCCCGGGAAATAGATTCTGGGAGCTTCAGTTGTCCATTACTCTACTGGGGAATTAACTCTTGATTGATGAGACAAAAGTGCGTTGTTATCTAGTTGAGTCCGGGTTTCACGGCAGCTTACTGGGGAATATGAAATCGACCGTATCTAGTCGGGTCTAGGTTTTACAGTGTTGTAAACTGTTGTCCAGAGATAAAAGAGAAGGAACCTGTATAGGGCTTTCTCGGAATAAGTCCATGCAAAACTGCGTTAGGTAATTCATGAAAAGGAGCCTGGATAGTAGGGCTATGAGAAGGAACTTAGGTAGTAGGGTTACTTCGAAATAAAGCCTGGGTAGTAGGGCTATGAGAAGGAACCTGGGTAGTAGGGTTACTTCAACATAAAAGCCTGGGTAGTAGGGCTATGAGAAGGAACCTGGGTAGTAGGGTTACTTCGACATAAAAGCCTGGGTAGTAGGGCTATAAGAAGGAACCTGGGTAGTAGGGTTACTTTGAAATAAAGCCTGGGTAGTAGGGTTACTTCGAAATAAAGTATGGGTAGTAGGGCTATCAGAAGGAACCTGTGTATTAGGGTTACTTCGAAATAAAGCCTGGGTAGTAGGGCTATGAGAAGGAACCTGGGTAGTAGGGTTACTTCTAAAATAAAAGCCTGGATAGTAGGGCTATGAGAAGGAACCTGGGTAGTAAGGTTACTTTGAAAATAAAAGCCTGAATAGTAGGGCTATGAGAAGGAACCTGGGTAGTAGGTTTACTTTAAAATAGATCCCTGATAGTAGGGCTATGAGAAGGAACCTAGGTAGTAGGGTTACTTCGAAATAAAAGCCTGGATAGTAGGGTTGTGAGAAGGAACCTGGGTAGTAGGGTTACTTCGAAATAAAGCCTGGGTTGTAAGGCTATGAGAAGGAACCTGGGTAGTAGGGTTACTTCGAAATAAAGCCCGGGTGGAAGGGCTGTGAAAAGGAACCTGGGTAGTAGGGTTACTTCGAAATAAAAGCCTGGGTAGTAAGGTTATGAGAAGGAACGTGGGTAGTAGGGTTACTTCGAAATAAAGCCTGGGTAGTAGGGCTGCTTTGTAATAAAGCCTGGGTAGTAGGGCTATGAGAAGGAACCTGGGTAGTAGGGTTACTTCCGAATAAAAGCCTGGGTAGTAGTTACTATGAGAAGGAACCTGGGTAGTAGGGTTACTTCGAAGTAAAGCCTGTGTAGTAAGGCTATAAGAAGGAACCTGGGTGTAGGGTACTTCAGAATAAAGCTTGGGTAGTAGGGCTGTGAGAAGGAACCTGGGTAGTAGGGTTACTTTGAAATAAAAGCTTGGGTAGTGGGGCTGCCTCATCTGATCACGTAGATTAGTTGACCCGTTTGGTTTCGGGAACTGATTTTCCATTAGTTGTCTGCAGATATGACATGTATAGCTTCATGGATTTAATCTTAAACTGTTGGAATTGTTAATGATAACCATCTTTCCTGAAAAGGTACATGATTAATTACATGCGATGCATGAAATGCATTGTGTGAGGATGTTCTCAAAATAAATGAGATTATGTTGTATGCAATATGTACACACATATCATGATGTATGAACATGAAATGCTATTGTGACATATCTGAGTCTGGGCAAATAAATCCCTGACTGCTGTTGGAGAGTACAGGAAATGGAATTCCTGACCATTATAGAAAAAGTGGTTCTTCTACTTCCGCTGGGGATGGTGAATGGAGATGACTATGCTGTGGATTTACTCCTTTCTGTTTGTGAATATTCTGCCGAGGAGAGACTCTGCTTGAGAATAACTCTGCAGGGGAATAACTCTGTATGAGAGAGGAGATGCTTTGCTGGAAGAATTTGCAGATTCGGAGAAATAAACTCCGCTGGGGGATGAAATTCCGTAGCTGGAGGAATAAACTCCATTGGGGATTGAACTTCTATACTCAGAGAAATAAATTTTACTCGGGAGGAAACTTTATGAACCGCCTGCAATTATAAAATTCGGATGGGGAATATAGACGCCGGCTCTCTGAAGGAACTTTGCTGAGGAAAGTAACTCCTATTTTTGGAATCCGATGTCAAAGCTTTAGTTTCCTTCACTCTGTGGGAAGTGTAGACGTTGCAGGGTCACATGTAATGGTGACTTCGTTTCAAAGTTGTCCCTGCCCCTGTTTTATTAAGTTATAAGCAACTGTCTTTCCGTTTCTTATGCAAATATTTGTGAATAGCAATCATATTCAAATGCATATGTCAAGAATAAATCATTGGACATTTTTTCAAAACAAAACAGAAAAATAAAAACAAATGGTTTTGTAAAAATGACTTGTATTAATTTCTTGAAGTTGGCCTATAACAGGCGTTTTTGTACAAGGAAGCCGACACTCAAGTAAGAGAGCACCGCCGTGGAAATGAAAGCTATACAATTGTGTAAAAAGAGGAGAAAAAAACTATGTGTAATAATTTTATTGAGTTTCAATTCTTCTATTTCCGCTATGTCTTCGAGCGTCTCATCACTTTGCTGCTTGTCCGAAGCTGACTAGATTGATTGGTGTCGTTTTGAGCTTGATAGATGATACTGAAGTCTGGTTGCAAGGTGATCTAATGAGACATAGTGATACGTGTTGTACCCCAAAATTTTCCCTCTCATTTATCAAATATTTTCTCACAAGATCTCCTTTGGTTCAAGACTGCACAAGGGTTGATCAGCTCAAGACACCTCCTTAAGCACTGGTGACTGAAATTAGGTTTTGAGAATGCACAAGGATAATTGAACTTTTAATGCACATACGACTTTCATGGATCATTATTTACCCCCAAGATTACCCATGTCAAGTTTCAAGCCTTGGATCACATTTTTGCTCAGTCAATTGAGTAGTTGACCTAAAATCAGCTGTATTGGGGAAAAAGTCAATTGTGGCCAATTTACAGTCAAACTTCATAATTTTTTATCCATATCAACATTATAAACTCATATTTATTATTTGATCAAGTTTGGACCATAATTCCTCAAGAAATTTGATCAAATCATCAAAAGGGAAAAATGGTCAAAATTAGGGTTTTGACTGAGAAAGGGCAATTTCTGATTTTTGACCTAGCAAATGGTTAATTGTTTTGAGGCATGATCTCAAGAGTTCAATTTAATTATTTTTACCTAATGACATGACCCAAAACATTGCTCAAGATCAATTGGATTGATAGTTGATTTTCAGTCAACTGATCAAAAGTCAACTGTATACTGAAAAGTCAAACTTTGACTTTTTGGTCAAAATCAAGTGTCAAAGATCACAATTCATCAAAACATGTCAAAATATGAAAATTATTCATCAATAAAATCATAAGTCAAGATTCATGTTGATAAAGTCAAAATTCTAAATACTTAGAATTTTTCTAGGTGTTTAAGAAATATGACAAGCTCAGAACTTCTGGCCAGCTTTTCACCATGATGTAAGCTGATTCTGGAAGAACTTTTAACACAAGAGTTTTAGATCTCAATAAGACCTAAAACATTGCAGAACAGAACTTCTTCTATAAATGCTTGGAGTTCAAGTTATACATCTTCAAAGTCACGTCCCTGAAACTTAAACACTTAGTAAATTCTGAGCATTTTCAAGTCAGAAATTGTCTACAACTTCTGGGTCAATTTTCACGTAGGTTCAGTCAGAAGTTGCAAGAGTAATTCAAAGAGGGCTTACAAATAATGTCTTAAGCTTTCTGGAAAGTCTGAGAACTCGCTCAGAACATGCTGGAGCAAAGAGATTCAAGGATCAGGAGTTGGATGTTTATTCTAAGTTGCACTGATCCTGAACTTCTGGCACAGAATTAAGCTATGATGCACAATCTCATGGCGCAGGATTTCTGATTTTGATAAATATCATCATCATTTAATTCTCACAACCACTTTTGAGTTTTTATCTAAAGGATTTCCCCATGTATGAGATAGAAGTACCATTGCTGTCCTTGAAAAGCAAACTTTTGTATAAGTTTATGCTGGGCCCATGCTTTGCTTTTGCTTATGAGGGTACTTTTCTTTAATCCATGCTTACAAATCCAGCTTAGGCACGGTTAAAATCTTCTAACCACCATACTTGTTTATCTTGCTTCAAGAACAAGCCAGCACGCTAGCATGATGTTGGTACTTTTGACTTCTCCAAGCTACAAAGTTCTTGCTTGTAAATTGAACTTCATTGGCAACTGTGAAAGGGGGAGGGGGTGAGAAAAAATTGAAGGGAAAAGCTTTGAAAACTTGCTAAAAATTCCAGAAATCCGAAACTGAAAACACATATAAAAAACCTGCTAATTTTTTATTCTTGCATTCAAACTCCAATTTCCCTCAAGTGTTTCTTGACCAAATCATCTATACAACATTCATAACCCAAGTTAAAGGTTGTTCCTGTCTGCTGAGCACGCGAGGAAGCTGATCAGAACATTACAAGCAGTCAGAACCAGGCTCCAGTTCACAGGACCTTTTCCAGCAGTAAGGTAAGCTTTTGCTGACTCTCATCATATTACTTAGGCATTGTTAAATTTTTATGTTCAAAATACAATGTAGACATCCTGGCTTTGATTCTGTACATATTCATAGATTGCAAGTATTTTATCTAAGTAGAGAGAATTTTAGTTCAGAACTTCTTGAGGAAATTAGGATTCAAAATTAGGATTAGAAAAGTTCATACTTGCTTCTGATGTACAATTCTGATATACAGTTCTGATACTTTATATTTCTGAAACCATGATGGAACCTGCCATAACTGCTATATGTACATTTTCTATTTTATTGAGAAACGACTAAGTTGCAGATGCTCTGACTGGAATGGAGAAAGAGATAGAATTTATCATAAAAGTTTACTTTATGTTACATATTTATGCTTTTGTTTCTGATACCGGATGTAAAGCCACCCAGTGGTAGATAGTGTGTGCGTATAAGACATTTGTGCTAAGGGTCCTGGGTTCTATCCCCATAAGCATTTTTTTAGGTTTATTTAGTGACGTTTTCACCCATTTATCTGTCAAACAATATTCCTAAATCAGAACTTCTAGACAACCTTACCCAACAACATTATCACCTCACTCTCTCAAATAGCCAGAACTTCTGACTTGCCAGTGATATATGAACTTCTAGGTTCCCAACTACACTACAGCTTCTGAACCCCTTCAACAATCAGAACTTCTAGGTTTTCCTTTATTCCTAACAACTTCAGAACTTGGTGTACCCAGGCTCAGAACTTCTGAACCTCTACTTTCCTACTAACATTTTCTCTTTTGCAGCGTATCAGAGTTAGAACTTCTGTTCCTTCTCGCTTCAACAACGTGCTGATTCTGACTCCCTTCTCTCTTATTTATCTTATTTTATCTTTAATAACCAAAAACACCAATTTTTTTTATTTATATTTACATACTTTATTTTATCTCTTTATAAACTAAAAGATCAAAAATATTTTCTCAAGCCAATTTGTTTCTTTTCTTAACAAAAACAAAACAAGTCCATTTCAATTCTTGTACATTATTTCAATATGGTTGTAAAAGATAATTAGGACTTTAATTTCTTGCAATCCCCATTTGTAAATTTGTACACCCCATCCCCTTAATGATGTAATAGTGTGGGACTTTACTTTTCCGCATTTTTATTGCTTTCATATATTGCTAGTAATTAGGCGTTTATGGCAAGATAAAAACAACAAATAGACAACCCAAAAATCAAATACTAAATGCATGTAAATCAATACACTCACACACTTACACCCTTAGGGTAAATCCACTATGTTGCCTTATGAAAATGACCATATTATGCATGTGGGGCATCTTAGAAAAAGCAGTCAAAAATACAAGATCATTGTCCCTCGATGACGCTATCAAAGTTGCCCTTTCAAAAATGATCTTAGTCCCTTAAAGAAAATGCTAAGATATCTTACAATGTTGCTAATCGTAGGTATACGATGATCCTTGCCCATCCATTTTACATCCAAAGATAGGGTTACTTACCAAATCAATGGTAAGATAACAATGTCAAAGGAAATAGGAAATAAACATGAAAGACTTTTGAGTAGATAGATTACTCCTAGTTTCTTGCTCAATTTCAAAACCAATACATCCTTGCTATTTTCAAAACAAACACCAACACTTTCAAAAACATCTTTCAAACTTGAAAACATTTTCAAAAGATCAACACTTTGTATACATTCTTATGAACGAGAATCATTACAATGTTTTCCTAAACGATGGCGCCTTTTTACTTTTCAAAAACCACACAAAGCACATTTTCAAACAAAAGCAAGTGATCTAGCAAGTAACTAAGAGCCCAAGTAAAACCATGGATGGAAAGGGTGCTAATACCTTCCCTTTTCATAATCTACCCCCCCGAACTCAAGAAAACATCTCAAAGGTCTTTCCTATTCTTTTCAGCCTTTCCTTTTGGATAAAAGAAAAGTCGGTGGCGACTCTTGCTAACCGCAATATTTACGATCAAACACAAAGCAACCAAGTCAGTTCTCCAACCGTGTTACAGAATTGGCGACTCTGCTGGGAAAAATTCTAAAAGTGGGGTTACCTTAGGGCTAGATCATATTTATTTGCTTTCATTGTTTGACTTGTATGGTTTACATTTTGGTTATTTGTTTGGGCTTGAATCCTCTACCCGGATTTGGGATACCTTATAGGTAAGTAGCAATACATTGTGGAAACTGTGCAGGGTATACCGACATGGTCTAAGAAATAGCTATGTTAGTGTAACATATTTCTGGGTACCGGTAGCCCTTGAGTAGTCAAGGAGAATACGGGGCTGCTGAGTGATGTCATAAAGCACTAACTAACTTCTAGAACCTTTACTTGACCAACTTGGCCATTGGGACATAGTGAGATGACCGGCTTTGGTGCTGTCCGAAGTTGGTAGATACTCGATACTACACTCATTGAGGTTTGGTTTTTTGGGATATTTCGGTCGCCATTAAAGAGGCTTACGCTGAAACAATGCCCGAGAAAACAAACCAGTGATATTGAGCTCCCTTGGAACCCGGTTACTATTGCTAGGATAAGTTTGAGCCAACTAAACTTCAAGAGGGTACTTACCTATGAGACTCTATGCAAGCCTAAACCTAAGGACTTGTTTGTTTTGTTTGTATATATTTACTTGTAAATAACATCATAAACATCATAAACATCATACTCATACTCACTAACCATTTCAATGATTTTAGGATTTATCTTTGTTCTGTTTTGTAGGACATGGATTCTATTCGCAGGAAAACCATTCAAGTCAATCTTGTAAGGATCCCTCCTCAACTTAAAGATTTAGCATCAAGGGTTCTCGAAAATTCTCCATTTACCGAAAGACATGGTCTCCTCTTAAACTTGGTTACTTCCAACACTGATGAGGACATGGTGAAGGTGCTTTTCCAGTTCTTTAATCCTCTAAACCATTGCTTTACATTTCCTGATTATCAACTTGTGCCAACTTTGGAAGAATTCTCCCAACTCTTGAGGATTCCCATTCTCAATCAACTACCTTTCAACGGTACGGAAAGAGATCCAAAGCTAGAAGAGATTGCTCAAGCCTTACACTTGCAACCATCTGATGTCACAACTAATTGGGAAACAAGGAGTAGTGTCAAAGGATTCCTAGCCAAGTTCTTGTTTGAGAAAGCCCAACACTATTGGAACTCCTTAGACTTGCAAGCTTTTGAGGAAGTTGTGGCTCTCCTCATCTATGGGATGGTTTTGTTTCCAAACCCTGACCAACACATAGATGTAAACACCGTCAAAATCTTCATGTCTCATAACCCGGTGCCTACTTTGTTAGGAGACATCCTACATTCTTTTCACACTCGCACTATGAGGAAAAGAGGTATCCTTATGTGTTGTACTCCTCTTTTGGAAAGATGGTTTATTTCACATCTTCCCCAATCTGTATTGAAGAACAAAAAAGGTTCAAGGTGGTCACATAGATTGATGACGCTCAAACATTCAGACATTCATTGGTGTTCCCGATTTATAGAGAATGTTACTATCATCGACTATTATGGAGAATTCCCTAATGTCCCTTTACTTGGCATTAGAGGAGGTATCACCTACAACCCCTGTTTAGCCTTAATACATTTTGGTTACGCTCGAAGGGATGACCCACATGAGATGCTTATTCAAGGGTTGGTATTTTACTACGAGAATGACGATCAAGGTCACTGCCAGAGAATTATCCGAGCTTGGAGGATGTTGAACAAGGTAGATAGCAAGACATTGGGGAGCAAGAATTCTATCCCTCTTGAGCCTTATCTCAAATGGGTATGAGCTCGTACTCAAAGTCTTATGATGCCTTACCCCTTCATTCTCCCAATTATCATAGAGCCTGTTGTGGAAGGAGATGTCCCCTACACTATCCTTCACCTAATATTCCCACCTATATCGAAGACTTGAAAAGGGATTAGATACAGCTTAAAGGGGAGTGAGACACTTTCGAGGCCCAATTCTACGCCAGCGAGAAGAAGGTTCTGGAACTCACCAAGCAACTTCATGAGGAGCGGAGTCTGAACACCTACATCGCACCAAAGAGGATGTGTTCAACTTTTTTATCTTAGAGTTTTTGTATTTCTTTGTAAGCCCGAAGAGGCATGATGTACTCAAACTTTGATTTATTAATATGACGTGTGTTCCTTTTTTGTCTAAAGCAAATTTAAATCTCTAATTTCCTTGAAATCATTACACATGCATCTTCATTCATCATAAGATAAGCAGGTTTCTTACCACAAGTCTCTTTATCTTTCTACTATTTATTTCAGTAAGATTGATCTTGAGCAGACAGTAAAAGACCTCCAGGCGCAGAATGCTCAGTTTCAACAGATGTTCTTGACTCTAGCCAAAGAACAAGAGGATTTGAAAACTTTGCTGATTGAAGAAAAGAAGAAGAAAGCAAATAAAAAAACCGGTGTTCTGAACCTAGGAAGAAGGTTCCCAGGGCCAGCCAGGCGGACCCTTAACTTCGCAACCTCATCTGGTGAAAAGTATAATCAAGAAGGGAAAGGCAGGGAAGTGATTTCCCAGCCAGAATATGAAGAGGAAGAAGAAGAGGATTACTCTGAAGAGCAGTATCCCCCGGCTGACGACAAATACAAACATTGGGAAGAATGTTTAAGTGCAATGGAGATTCAGAAAGTGCCTGGGCTGGACTTTGAAGAGCTGGGTTTGGTGTTTGGGATTGTTATTTCACCAAAATTCAAGGTACCGGTGTTGGCTAAGTACGACGGGGTTTCGTGTCCTAAGATGCACCTCCGATCTTATGTGAGGAAGATACAACCTCACACTGCTAACAGAGATTTGCGGGCCCACTTCTTTCAGGATAGTCTATTCGGGACTCAGCTAGATTGGTTCTATCAACTGGAAAGGGCCAATATCCATAATTGGGAAGACCTTGTCGCTGCTTTTTATAAATAGCATCAATACAACGCAGACCTTTCCCCTACCCGTACTCAACTCTAGAGTATGGCTATGGTTTCAAGCGAAGGTTTCAAAGACTATGCTCAGAAATGGAGGGATTTAGCAGGAAGAGTCCAACCTCCCCTGTCTGAAAGAGAGCTAGTAGACATGTTTCTGGGTAACCTGTCCGATCCTTTCTTTAATCATCTAATTGGAAGCTCCTCAGCAGGCTTCATTGAATTAATCTTGATCGGGGAAAGAGTGGAAGTTGGGATTAAGAGTGGAAGATCCAAAAGGACGCATCCTCCAATTCCGTGAGAAAACCATTTATTGGGAAGAAAGAAGTTGGTTTTGTATACCCTTAAAGGAATCAAGACAGAATTGAACGCCGCCCAAAGGTAGGGGTTGTCATGATCCCTAAGCCTGCACCTACTCAACAAAGGAGCAACCAACCTAGAACAGAAAGGCCGGTAAGACAATATACCCGGATAAATATGACGTTGTCTCAAGTCCTGCCACATTTGTTGAGATCTAATATAGTAACTTTGAAGGAAGCCCCGAAGAATCCCAACACCGCCTCTCCTTATTACCACGCTAATGCTCGTTGTGCTTACCATTCAGAAAGTCCAGGCCATGATACCAACAACTGCTGGGCTTTGAAAAACAAGGTGCAAGAACTTCTCGAAGCAAAAGAAATTTAATTTGATGCTCCTGAGATCCCAAATGTTATCACCGTTCCGATGCCCAAGCATGGTCGTGATGTTAATGTTGCTGAAGATGATATGTTTGTTACTGCTATTGATGAACTTGTTACTCCTCTCCTGACTGTCAAGAGGAACCTGTTGAAGGCTAGTTTATTTCCGAGCTGTGATGAAAGATGCCACCTCTGTTTATCCCTACCAACTGTTTGTCATTTATTGAAAGCAGGTGTCCAACTCCTAATGGATGACAAAGAGATTTTGTTTGAAAAGACTCCAAATCCAACCATTTCTTACAAGGATGTTTCAATAGTAACCATTTCCACCAATCCTTCCAGGGTCTCCACCAAAAGACCTGTTAGGATTACATCAGTTCCTAAAGTGACTCCACTGATAATTACCATGCCTGGACCAATCCCATACTCATCAGATAAAACCGTCCCCTGGAATTATGGGGGTGATGTCTACTATCACGGTGTCAAGCAGGATTGGCTGGCTGATGAAGACTCGATTTTTGAGAAGGCTAACCCTGACATCGACAACATTGCGAGAACCAGCAAGATAGAAGTACCATTGATGTCCTTGAAAAGCAAACTTCTTCTAGAAATGATTGGAGTTCAAGTTATACATATTCAAAGTCACGTCCCTGAAACTTAAACACTTAGTAAATTCTGAGCATTTTCAAGTCATAAATTATCTACAACTTATGGGCCAGTTTTCACGTAGGTTCAGTCAGAAGTTGCAAGAGTAATTCAAAGAGGGCTTACAAATCATGTCTTAAGCTTTCTGGAAAGTCTGAGAACTCGCTCAGAACATGCTGGAGCAAAGAGATTCAAGGATCAAAAGTTGGATGTTTGTTCTAAGTTGCACTGATGCTGAACTTCTGGCCCATAATTAAGCTATGATGCACAATCTCATAGCGCAGGATTTCTGATTTGATAAATCTCACCATCATTTAATGCTCACAACCACTTTTGAGTTTTTATCCAAAGGATTTACCCACTTATGAGATAGAAGTACCATTGATGTCCTTGAAAAGCAAAATTTGTACAAGTTTATGCTAGGCCCATGCTTTGCTTTTCCCTCTCAGGGTACTTTTCCTTAATTCATGCTTACAAATCCAGCTTAGGCACGACTAAAATCTGCTAACCACCATACTTAATTATCTTGCTTCAAGAACAAACCAGCACGCTAGCATGATGTTGGTACTTTTAACTTCTCCAAGCTACAAAGTTCTTGCCTATAAATTGAACTTCATTGGCAACTGTGAAAGGGGGGGGGGGGGGGGGTGGGGGGGTGAGAAAAATTGAAGGGAAAAGCTTTGAAACCTTGCTAAAAATTCCAGAAATCCGAAACTGCAAACACATAAAAAACCTGCTAGTTTTTTATTCTTGCATTCAAACTCCAATTTCCCTCAAGTGTTTCTTGACCAAATCATCTATACATCATTCATAACCCAAGTTAAAGGTTGTTCCCGTCTGCTGAGCACGTGAGGAAGCTGATAAGAACATTACAAGCAGTCAGAACCAGGCTCCAGTTCACAGGACCTTTTCCAGCTGCAAGGTAAGCTTCTGCTGACTCTCATCATATTACTTAGGCATTGTTAAATTTTTATGTTCAAAATACAATGTAGACATCCTGGCTTTGATTCTGTACATATTCATAGATTGCATGTATTTTTATCTAAGTAGAGAGAATTTTAGTTCATAAATTCTTGAGGAAATTAGGATTCAGAATTAGGATTAGCAAAATTCATACTTGCTTCTGATGTACAGTTCTGATATACAGTTCTGATACTTTATATTTCTGAAACCATGATGGAACCTGCCATAACTGTTGTATGTGCATTTTCTGTTTTGTTGAGAAATGACTAATTTGTAGATGCTCTGACTGGCGTGGAGAAAGAGATGGAATTTATCATCAGAGTTTACTTTATGATACATATTTATGCTTTTGTTTCTGACACCAGATGTACAGCCACCCCAATGGTAGATAGTGTGTGCGCATAAGACATTTATGCTAAGGGTCCTGGGTTCTAGCCCCATAAGCATTTTTTAAGGTTTATTTAGTGACATTTTCACCCATTTATCTATCAAACAATATTCCTAAATCAGAACTTCTAGATAACCTTACCCAACAACATTATCACCTCACTCTCTCAAATATCCAGAACTTCTGACTTGCCAATGATATATGAACTTCTAGGTTCCCAACTACACTACAACTTCTGAACCCCTTCAACAATCATAACTTCTAGGTTTTCCTTTATTCCCAGCAACCTTAGAACTTGGTGTACCCAAGCCCATAACTTATGACCCTCTACTTTCCTACTAACATTTTCTCTTTTGCAGCGTATCCGAGTCAGAACTTCTGTTCCTTCTTGGTTCAGCAACGTGCTGATTTTGACTCCCTTCTCTCTTATTTATCTTATTTCAGCATTAATAACCAAAAACACCAAAAAACATTTTTTATATTTACATACTTTATTTTATCTCTTTTCAAACTAAAAGATCAAAAATATTTTCTTAAGCCAATTTGTTTCTTTTCTTAACAAAAACAAAACAAGTCCATTTCAATTCTTGTACATTATTTCAATATGGTTGTAATAGATAATTAGGACTTTAATTTCTTGCAATCCCCATTTGTAAATTTGTACACCCCATCCCCTTAATGATGTAATAATGTAGGACTTTACTTTTCTGCATTTTTATTGCTTTCATATATTGCTAGTAATTAGGCGTGTATGGCAAGATAAAAACAACAAATAGACAATTCAAAAATAAAAGACTAAATGCATGTAAATCAATACACTTGCACACTTACACCCTTAGGGTAAAACCACTTTGTTTCCTTATGAAAATTTCCATATTATGCATGTGGGGTATCTTAGCAAAAGCAATAAAAAATACAAGATCATTGTCCCTCGATGACGCTATCAAAGTTTCCCTTTCAAAAATGATCTTAGTCCCTTAAAGAAAATGCTAAGATATCTTACAACGTTGCTAATCATGGATATATGATGACCCTTTCCCATCCCTTTTACATCCAAATATAGGGTTACTTACCAAATCAACAGTAAGATAACAATGTCAAAGGAAAAAAGGAGATAAACATGAAAGACTTTTGAGTAGGTAGATTACTCCTAGTTGCTTGCTCAATTTCAAAACCAAGACACCCTTGCTATTTTCAAAACAAACACCAACACTTTCAAAAACATCTTTTAAACTTGAAAACATTTTCAAAATATCAACACTTTGTATACATTCTTATGAACGAGAATCATTACAAAGTTTTCCTAAACGATGACGCCTTTTTACTTTTCAAAAACCACACAAAGCACATTTTCAAACAAAATCAAGTGATCTAGCAAGTAACTAAGAGCCCATGGAAAACCATGGATGGAAATGGTGCTAATACCTTCCCTTTTCATAATCTACCCCCCCGAACTCAAGAAAACATCTCAAAGGTCTTTCCTGTTCTTTTCAGCCTTTCCTTTTGGATAAAAGAAAAGTTGGTGGCGAATCTTGCTAACCACAACATTTGCGATCAAACGCAAAGCAACCAAGTCAGTTCTCCCACCTCCTTACAATACGCTTTAAATCCATGATTTTTACCTGGACCTCCCTTTCGGGTTTTCAGTCCACCGGGATACCCTTTTTTTCCCTAGCCGCCTTTTCAGGTTTTTGACTTGCCCATATTTTTTGTTTTCATCCCTAATTTTTGCCCGAACCCTTATGGTTCGTCGGGAAGCCCTTATTTTCGCATAAGGCAGTCAACCTAGCGGATCTTTAATCATGCGTAGTATATTTTCACTATGTCCGTATTGACAGGGTGAGGAAGGTCGTCACCGTCCATGGTGGTCAGAATCATGGCTCCACTAGAAAAAATGCTTTTGATCACAAATGGCTCTTCGTATGTGGGAGTCCATTTTCCACTGGGATCACCTTGCGGCAATATGATGCGCTTAATCACTAGATCCCCAACTTGATATGCTTGGCGCATGATCTTTTTGTTGAAAGCCCTGATCATTCGTTTTTGATACATTTGACCATGACAGACAACAGTAAGTCTCTTCTCATCGATCAGATTCAGTTGATCAAGTCAAGTCTGGATCCAAATATCTTCATTCAGACCTGCATCATTCATGATTCTTAGAGAAGGGATCTGGACCTCAATAGGCAGGACAACCTCCATGCCATATACTAGAGAGTAAGGTGTTTCCCCTGTCGATGTTCGTGCGGAGGTGCGGTACCCATGAAAAGCAAATGGTAACATCTCATGTCAGTCTTTGTATGTCACCATCATCTTCCATATGATCTTTTTGATGTTTTTGTTAGCTGCCTCCACAATGCCATTCATCTCCGGCCTGTAAGGGGAAGAATTATGGTGCTAGATCTTGAACTATTTACAGAGTTCGGTAATCATTGTGTTATTGAGATTCGTACCATTATCAGTGATGATTCTTTCAGGGACACCGTAACGATAAAACAGGTTATGCTTGATAAATCGCGGCACAACATTCTTGGTAACAATAGCAAAAGAGGCAGCTTCAACCCACTTCGTGAAGTAATCAATGGCCACCAGGATGAAGAGATGCCCATTGGAAGCGGTAGGTCTAATCTCTCTGATCATGTCAATGCCCCACATTGCAAAGGGCCAAGGAGCCGTCAAGACATTCAAAGGAACTAGAGGCACATGCACCTTATCAGCATAGATCTGGCATTTATGACAAGTTTGGGAATGCTGATAGTAGTCTGCTTCCATAGTGGACCAATAGTATCCTGCCCGTAGGATCTTTTAGCCATGGTATGTCCACTTGAATGGGTTCCGAAGGTACCTTCGTGTAGATCTTTCATAATCCTCTCCCCTTTGCTCTTGTCTATGCACCGAAGTAAGGTAGAGTCATGGTTGCGCTTGTAGAGGATTCCATTACTGAGGAAGAATTTAAGGGAGAACCTTCTCAGAAACTTTTTGTCATTGACAGATGCCCCCTCGGGATACTCTTGATCCTCGAGATACCTTTTTACTTCGTGAAACCAAGGTTTGTCTGCTACCTCTTCAGTATCAATCTCACAGCTGTATGCTGGTTCATCCAACCTATCAATGGTGATTCGAGTAGCTCCGTTGTCCCACCCGACCTTGAACATAGAAGACATGGTAGCTAGCGCGTCCGCTAACTGATTCTCCTCTCGTGGGAAATTCCCAAAGGTTACCTCCTCAAAGTGTGGGAGTAATGTCAGCACGTGCTCTTTGTACGGGATGAGATTTGGGTGCTCCGTATCCCACTCTCCTTTGATCTGACTTATCACCAAGGCTGAATCCCCGAAAATGTTTAAGAACTTGATCCTCAGGTCGATAGAAGCTTTGAGACCCATGATGCATGCTTCATACTCCGTCATGTTGTTGGTACAGTTGAAGCATAATTGGGCAGTGAAAGGAGTATGACAACCCTCGGGGGATATGATTACAGCACCAATGCCATTACCGAGTGCATTCGAAGCTCCATCAAAAACCATGGTCCACTGGGATCCTTCTTCAGGTCCTTCATCCGGTCCAGGTTCTTCATAGTCAGTTACTAGCATAATATTCTCGTCCGGGAACTCAAAATTCATGGACTGGTAGTCATCCACGACGTGATGAGCTAAATGATCAACTAATACACTTCCCATGATTTCTTTCTGGGTTGTATATTGGATATCGTATTCGGTTAAGATCATCTACCATCTTGCTATTCTTCAGAAGAGAGCGGGCTTCTCGAAGATGTACTTGATTGGATCCATCTTAGATATCAACAAAGTAGGGTGGGTCAACATATACTGTCTCAGTCGGCGAGCAGCCCATGCCAAAGCGCAACAAGTTTTGTCGAGCAGTGAGTATCTTGTCTCACAGTCAGTAAACTTTTTGCTAAGGTAGTATATTGCATGCTCTTTTCGACCAGACTCGAAATGCTGCCCCAACACACACCCTATTGAGTTGTCTAACACCGTTAAGTACATTATCAAAGGTCTTCCTTCAACCAGAGGCATCAGAATTAGTGGTTCTTGAAGGTATTCCTTGATTCTTTCGAAAGCAGTTTGGCATTCGTTATTCCATTTTACTACTTGGTCTTTCTTCAAGAGTTTGAAGATCGGCTCACAAGTAGCATTCAGATGTGAAATGAACCTGGCGATATAATTTAGGTGTCCCAAGAAACGTCTAACTTCCTTCTCAGTACGGGGATCCAGCATCTCTTGTATGGCCTTCACCTTTGTAGGGTCTACCTGAATACCTTTGTGTAGCGGTAGAAATATTTAAGACTAAGCCATTGGGTTGACTAGACTTATACAAATCAAAATAAAAATCGCCACCTCACTTTATTGTTTCCAAAGGAATGGGAAAAGAGCGAATAACCCAAAAAGAAGGGGAAAGATTCAAGGTAAGGGGGTTGGTTATGCAAAGGGAAGGTATTAGCACCCTAAACATCTACGGTACTCCGCAGGAACCTCTTTGTGAAATCTGTATATTTTGGCTATAAAAAATGTTGTATAAAAATGGATGGTGGAGGTGAGAAAAGAAATATATTTATTTTGAAATTTTTGCACCCGCTGCGGTTGCAAACCTTTAGTGCCTACGTACCACCTTTTCGTGCAATAGGGGACCAGGGTACACGTAGTTCCTCTTTTAAAAATTTTTAAACACAAATGTGTTGATTAATTTTATGAGATAAAACATCATCATCATTGTCCGTGTGGAAGACATACTTACTACCCACAATTATGAGAAAGGAGAATTTGCATCATCTCAAAGTGGAGGATATGGCTTGGATTTTAAAATCAACAATGCCTTACTCAACACCCAAGTGGAAAATATCTCTCTTCACTACACATTGTAGAAGTATAGTTGTTTGCATCACTACAAGGATTGACAATAGTTCAATCTTTTTGAGAAAAGTTTAAAGATAAAAGCCAAAATGGAAAAATGGTTTGAAATGAGATTGATTGACTTTTAGTCTTCTCATAAAAAACGTCAAGGTATTATTAAGTTGATTGGAGTTTATTTATGAAAATGTTTTGAAAATGCATGGACATAAGTCCGAGTTTATTATGAAAGTGGTTCAAGTTTAAAAACAAGAAGAGTTTTTAAAAGGAGGAAGAAGATTTTTGAAATTAAAGAATATGGGAGGAGAAGAAGAGGCTATCCTAAAGCATAAGGTAAAAGCTAGGGATAAGGACCATCTAACCAACAAGAAGCCAATACTTGACATTATGAGCCAATATAGAATTCCCATTCCTTGGATTGAAACCAATCAAGCAAAAAAACTAGACCTCTTGAGAGAACCAAACTTCAAGTGTATTAAGTCTTCACAAAAATTGGATAGAGTAACGGCTGTGTACAGATGAATTCGAGATTACAAACAAAGGGTGTAATCACAAAAACCTGCACACAAAAACAAACAAATAACCCAATGTCTTGAGGTAAACCTCAAGAACTCCAGACAAAATAATCAAATAAGATCACAAGGTCTCCAAGATAGGCCAAGGTTTCTAATCCTAAGTCCAAGAGAAGTCCCATACTCCATAATGCCAAGGATAGTAACCAAATAGTACAAATATCATTAAAGATTTTTTATGGTTTATGTTGATTATTAAGTATCTTAAAAAGGAAAAGAAAAGCTCAAGTGAGCAAAATAAAAAAATGACAAGAAAGTAAATGCTCAAATGAGCAAAGATGAAAATGGCATGAAATATAAATGCTAAAAGTAAATGGTACATAAAGCATAAAAAAAATAAAAGCATAAAGTAAAACAAGTAAATAATTAGTAGTTAGTTGGATGACCATCTTGAAGCTTGCATTTAGAACTAATTAGAGGATTGGTAGAACCAAAGCCTCCATACAACAAGTTGCATTTGCTTTTTGTCAAGTATATCATCCATTTGGAATTCTAACAAGTTCCATTTAATAACCAACGAAGTTTAAGTGATCCGCGTTGACCAAAGGTGTTGTAGATCCATTAGAGGATTGGTAGAATCAAAGCCTCTACATAATGAATCTCAAGGTTATTGGATCAAAGAAATCAAATTAACATACTTGGACTTGCAAACATAAGTTTGGGCCACGAACGATCATTTATTCGAATCGGGACAAAATTTAGCGCTATGTTAAGCAATCGTAAGTGGACTTATATAGAAGTCGCACCTATTTTGAGGCCGGTCAATAGTAATCTATGCACCATTTGTTCTGAGACATGATATAGAGATCATGCTTCAACAACATTTAGTGCAATAAGAAGGGGGTGAGATAAAGAGGGATGAGAGAGAATATACAAACCACTTTTGAATTAAATTTAATCAAACTATTATTAAAATTATTCATCAATTTTTGTGGAGTTAAACTTAACACCATAGATCCAATGAGGTTAATAAAGTTTATGATCCAAAATTTAACCCAAGATCAGCCAGAAAATACTCACAAAATAATATTACATTTTAATATATGCAAAAGGGTTTAAAATTAATGTTTAAAAAATAGAAAATAAAGAGAAAAATATCAACTATGTTCAAATTAATCAAGAAATAAAAAGCAAGACCATAGAAAAATCAGAAAAAGGCACAATAATTTTACAAAATTTTTGGTAATTTTTTAAAGTCAGAAACTATTTTTAAAATTAAAAGAAATGGGTAAAATAAACCAAAAGTGATAAAAAATAGTAAAGTCAGAAACAAAAATAAAATAAGGCCACCAATATTTGTGACAATATCATTGGATCACTCCATAATTTTTTCAGAATTTAAAAATGTATAAAAGTATTTTTAAACATTTTAAAAAATCAAATAAAGTTTAAATTTATAAAAAATACCAAAACACAAAATTAAATTGTGAAAAAATAAAAATCAGAAAGAGAATAATCAAAATATTTTTTCATAATTGTTTCAGTTTTTTTGACTTAAAATGAATTTTCTATGATTTTTTGAAATTTAAAATAATTAAAATATAAAATTCAGAAAAGAAAATAAAAGTAATAATATGTGGACCATTGGATGAGAGTTAAAATGCGTTAGTAATCAAATCCAAGGGATCTGGCACGCTGTGCATATCATGGTCATTAGTGAATAAAGTACAGAATCAAAAATAAATCAGATTTTCAAAAATAACAAGTGGCGTGCCATCATTGGTTGGAAGATGACACGTAGGTCATTTTCAACCTCCAGCCAATGTAATTTGCAGGTCTCTCAAACTGTAAAATCAGAAGCTCAGACCTATGCCATTCGCTTCGTCTCTTCAAGACGAAGACAACCACACCCTCGCGCCAAATTTATATAAACTGTAGCTCAAGCAATTTGGAAGGAAAATTTTGAAAAGGGATTTGAAATTTCATGGTCAAAACGTGTTTCCAGTAAAAAGGTAAGTGTTGCGACTAGAACCAGGGCAATGAGAGCAACAAAATGATATCAGAGTTTTGAAGAATTGATGAAGGAATCTACCTATTGAAGTTGAGTTGTAGAGCTCTGAAACTGGACTTCTATGGAGCAGTATATGGCTGGATTCTTGAACGTAATTATATGGTTAGCTTCAGGAAAGATCAAGGAAGGTGAATTGATGGAAAAATTGGATTGAAAAAGGCTTGAGAATAGATTTTGAAGTTACTGAATTCTGAGTTGTAGAACAAGTT
This sequence comes from Vicia faba, assembly GCA_948472305.1. Classification (NCBI taxonomy): domain Eukaryota; kingdom Viridiplantae; phylum Streptophyta; class Magnoliopsida; order Fabales; family Fabaceae; genus Vicia; species Vicia faba. The sequence goes on along the minus strand of OX451738.1, from coordinate 1,382,203,458 downwards.
TGGCAGGGTGATTCTGGCTATCCAAGCTTGAGAAAATGAATGGGATAGTTCATGTATTTATAGGAGAAGAAAATGGAATCAAAAGGAAGAGTGAAGATGAATTTTGGAGGGAATTCGTGTGGGTCTGCATCATGAGGAATGTAACGCCCGGAAATTCATTAAATTATTTAAATGAATTACTGAGGATTTAATTGTTGGAATTTAGTCGAAGAAGGAATTATTACAATAATTATAAGGAGCATTATTGGATTAAATACATATTGTTAGAATTGATAATCGAATAATTAGTCAATTTAGTCAAGATAAATTAATATTGGAAATAATATTAATTTTAATTGAATGTTATTTTATTAGTTGGTTCAAGTGGGGTGTGTGAAATAGCAAGATTAGGAATAGCATTAACAGGCCCATTAAAGTTACTAGTAGACCTATTATTATTATATTAGGTTATGATATATATAAGCTAGCATCCAAAAAACCAAAAGAAAAACAATTATCACGTAGCAGTAAAAGAAACAAGGTTTTGGAGGCACCAAGTGGGAGGCAAGAAAATTTAGAGAAGTTGTCGTCAAACTAGTTGCAGTTTCAACCGGAGAATTCGACCGGCCGGAAAACCAAAAGGTAAGGGTGGGGTTCGGATTTTATAACCGGGAATATGATGTTTAGTATGTGGGGATTTAGGGCGTGAATTTATTGTTGTTTGTGTTTGTTTATGGCAATGGATGCTAGGAATTAATTAGTGTTGATTATTGGTGAAATTTCATTTTCCTGTGTTACACGTTGGTTAGTATGTGAATTGTTATACGTTGGTTCTGTGAATAGAATGAAACTAATAGGAAGTTGCAGAAATATATTCATAATAGGGCATGCCGATCGCGTTGTTGTTGGATGTCGTTCAACAAGGTGGGGATAGAGAGTGACGATTGACAAGGTGTGTGGGTAGAGATTGCCGGTCGGAAGCCTTGAGAGAGAGAAGAGTGTCGTTCGGAACTAGGCATTTGGTGGATGAAGGGTGTCGTTCGGCACTGTGTGTTGTTGTTGAAAGGGAGTGCCATTCGGCACTGGTTGTTGGGTAGACACTTATTTTCCTGCAGCTTAGCTATATATTATCAGTAGCCTACATATTTTAGCATAGAATTTATAAATACAAATGAATTAAACTATTCTTATCAGTAGTATGCTATAGAAGAAGCAACTTTAATAGAAGTAGTCTATATGTCAGTAACCTTAATTTAGTAGTTTCAATATAATTTTAACAGCCTGTAGAAATAAGACAGAGTTGGAAATAATTAGGAAAGTTGTAGTAACTATTTTAGAGGATTGATTAAATGGCAGAAGAAAATATATTTCCATGTAGTGGATTTTAGACGTGAATATTAGGAGAATAATTCAATAATGAAGAATTAATACATAGAGACTTATGAGAGTGTTTTGGAAACGACTATCATGTTTGTGTTTTCCTTTGTGATGTACGTTGATGTTATGATGTTGCGAATATTTTTGTGAAGTTGCGGGAATGGTTATGACGAAGATTTACCTCTATTGATTGGTAATATTAGTGATATAGGCGTATGCTTCATGAAGTGTTTAATGATATTGTTGTATGTGTTGTACATTCATACATTTGCATTTGTGAAGGCCTGTATTGGCGGAAATTGTGAAGGCATGTATTGGAGGATTTGTGAAGAAGGCTTATGTCTTGTGCCTCTATTAATTGGCAATTAGTGAAGAGGGTTGAAGCCCTGTGGGTTCCACATGCATATGCACAATCGTGTCGCATTCAAATTACATTTTGAATCGCTAATGATAACTGTGAATGTTTATTGATTATTGTGTGTTGTTGAGAAGCGTGAAATTCATAATGTTCTTGTCTAATATATTAATTATCATAATCTTATTTCTATTATTCGATACCTCACCCCTTTATTTTTTCGCTGTTGCCTTTATACTGGTTATGTGTAGGTTACGAGGAGTAGAGACTTAGTAGCTTGTTGGTGTCGTCGCTCTGATGCGTAGCACTCGGGGGGATGAACGCTTATTTGATTTTATGATGTTTTCAGTTTAATCCAAGTTGTTGTTTTAAGAATTTGTTTTCTTTGAATTAAGTTGTTTAAAAGATGCTATGTTTCTTTTGAAGTTTTAAAGTTGTAAAATAAGAAGCTCAGACCTATGCCATTTTCTCTGTCTCTTCAAGACGAATACAACCACACCCTCACGCCAAATTTATATAAACTGTAGCTCAAGAAATTTGGAAGGAAATTTTTGAAATGGGATTTGAAATTTCATGGTCAAAACGTGTTTCCAGTAAAAGGTAAGTGTTGCAACTAGAATCAGGGCAATGAGAGCAACACAATGATATCAGAGTTTTGACAAATTGATGAAGGAATTTACCTAATGAAGTTGAGTTGCAGAGCTCTGAAACTGTACTTCTATGGAGCAGTATAGGGCACGATTCATGAATGTAATTATGTGGTTAGCTTCAGGGAAGATCAAGGAAGGTGAATTGATGGAAAAATTGGATTGAAAAAGGCTTGAGAATGGAATTTGAAGTTACCGAATTCTGAGTTGTAGAACAATTTTGGAAGGGTGATTCTGGCTATCCAAGCTTGAGAAAACGAATGGGATAGTTCATGTATTTATAGGAGAAAAAAATGGGATCAAAAGGAAGAGTGAATGATGTACTCTGGAGGGAATTCATATGGGTCTGCATCATGAGGAAAATGTGACTTCTCTTTTGTCAAAACTCATCCAAAGCACGCATTTTGATGCACTAATCAGCTTGGGAAAGTTGGCTAATCATGTTTAGACCCAAAACGCGTGCTAATTTGAGGTTTAGAGGTTGTAACATGAAATTCAAATCCTGACTTGCAATGAAACTTCAATTCCAAGTTACCACTTTTGAAACAATGACATTCTCAACTCAAGGGGTCTTAAGGCATGATTCTTGATGCTTTATAAAGACGAGGTTACAAGATTTGCAATGGAAAAAGAATAGAGTTAAATGGATGCTTAAGCTGAAAGTTGTGTTGAGTCAAAGTTGGAGAAAAAGAGTTGACTTTCCATACTTAGAAATATTTCAAGTTCTTCTTCAAAAATGACCTATAATGTCTTGCATCCAAACATGGCCTTCCACTTGGAATTTTCTCTTGACCAAAAAAGATGGCATGAAGTAGACCTCTTGAATGACATTTTGAAACTTGAACCATTCAAAGTCTCCAAAAATTGAGAGAGTTATGAATTGTTGATGTTGGAAAAAATCATGAAATGACTAATAATCTTTTGCATCCTTAAGGAGACTTCCATCCATTTTCTCACTTTGCACATAAAGAAGGCATAAATTTAACACCTTCAAGATCATTATGGAAAAATAATGGTCTCAAGGTGATAAAAATTGACCAAGTTATGATCATTTGAAGTCACACATGGAAAATTGGGAATTCATCTGGAGGACTTGTAATCTTTCTTCCTCATTAAGCCTCTTCCTCATGGGAAATCCTTGAAACTTTTCAAGTGATTTATTGATAACCCTTTTAAGGGAAAGATGTATTTGGAATCATTCAAAAATACCAATAGATGAGCTAGATATATTCCTTTGAAGTTCAAAACCCTAGCTCCTTAGGTCAAGGGAATGCTTTGAGGAACTTTGACAATTTTGAACAAACTTCTTGTACCAACACACATGATTTGTAAATAGAAGTTGTTGAGGATGATAATGAGAACTCATAGCCACCAAAACCACTTACATATCTTGAAAATTGAGATAAATATGCACTTGTGACCAAATGGAATAAAATCTTGTCCAACCATGACAACTTCTCCAATCAATCCCTTGTGCTTTTTAACCAAATTTGATAACCTTAAAATGTGATGAACCAAAACAACCTTGCCATGCCAATTCTTCCAAAGCAAATCCAATGGTGAGGTTTGAACTTCTCAAGATTTATTGACTATGGCATGGAAATAAACTCATGATTCCCTGGGGTAACTTGTTGAATCCCATTGCCTTTACCTACATGGATAACTAGCAAGACAAACCAACATTGAATTTTATTTAGTTAAAAGAAGAAATAAAGACAAAAACAATATTCATGATCATAAAAGAACATAAGTTAAGGTGCTTGGTGATTCCTCAAAAAGGGCAAAGCTAAATATGGGGAGGGGAACCAAGAATCCTAGTGTGATCTTGTTGTGAATGAATCAACATGGTATGATGAAGGGATCTTAGGGGCAAAAATTGGGGTTCAACAGCTGCCTTTTTTTAAGTTTCTTCTATCCAGAGATACAAAGGTTAAAAATATTCGTGTCGATGCGATCGAAGATACATAAATATAAAACAAACCTTATTTTTGGCCCTAAGATGTCATGCAAAATGTTTATGATTATGAATGCTCATGGACAATTCCAAAGGGGACGCAAATCACCATTGGGGATGTAACAAAATAAAGAAGCAAGGGAGCAACCCCACCAGGAAAATAAATCACTGGTGGATCAAAAGACTTGAATCAAAGAGGATGGTAGAATGGTCAAAGGATACACCAACTTCTACCGAAGGCAAAGCTACCGACGTTTATTGAAGGAAGAGAGAAAGATAACAAACATCGACGTTCACTGTCGATGTACTACCAACATTTACTGAAGGTAGAAAGAGAATAAATATCATAGCACCACCTTTCACTGATGATGAACTACCAACATTCACTGAGGATAGAAAAAATATAACAAACATCGACGTTCACTGCTGATGTCCTACCAACTTTCACTGAAGGTAGAAAGAGAATATATCATAGCATCACCGTTCACTGACGATGAACTACCAACATTCACTGAGGGTAGCAAAAAGATAACAAACATCGACGTTTATTGCCGATGTCCTACCAACTTTTACTGAAGGTAGAAAGAGAATGTATCATAGCACCGCCGTTCACTGACGATGAACTACCAACATTCACTGAGGGTAGCAAAAAGATAACAAACATCCACGTTCACTGCCGATGTCCTACCAACTTTTACTGAAGGTAGAAAGAGAATATATCATAGCATCGCCGTTCACTAACGATGAACTACCAACGTTCACTAAGGGTAGCAAAAAGATAACAAATATCGATGTTCACTGCTGATGTCCTACCAACTTTCACTGAAGGTAGAGAGAAAAGAAATATCATAACATCACCATTCACTGACAATGAACTACCAACGTTCACCAAGGGTAGCAAAAAGATAACAAACATCAACGCTCACTGCTGATGTCCTTCCAACTTTCACTGAAGGTAGAAAGAGAATATATCATAGCATCGCTGTTCACTGACGATGAACTACCAACGTTCACTGAGGGTAGCAAAAAGATAACAAACATCGACGTTCACTGTCGATGTCATACCAACTTTCACTGAAGATAGAAAGAGAATATATCATAGCATCACCGTTCACTGATGATGAACTACCAACATTCACTGAGGGTAGCAAAAATATAACAAGTTTCCCCAAGATTCTGGTGTTTCACCTAGAACGGGTCTCAACTTCTTCTTTAACCAAGGCACTCCGCCTGGAAAGGATAATATATAAGCTGTCTCAAATAAAGAGACTTCCACTTGCAAAGATTTCATAATGAGTTGTTTCTGTGATATTGAAAGTCTTGCCATTTGTTGGCGTAATATGACGACAAACTACGAACTATTCACTCATAGAGGAGATAGCAAAAAAAAGTTACGTCGAATTTTACAGGGAAACACAAGTTACTCAAATAAAGAGACTTGCTACTTGTTGTCATGGAGGATTGTAGAAAGAAATGACTTTCTGGGGAGGGAAGTATGACTTCCTGGAGAGATGCCATGATATTCTTGCGGAGGAGATAAAGTCTTCTCGTGCAAAAAAAATGCACCAACCAAAACTTGAAGTTTTTAGAAATCCATAGTAAATAATATTATTGTGGAACCACAGATTCAAACCAGAAATAAACTGGAACAAAACGGTCAACCAGAATACATCCTTTGAGAAATAAACTCAAGAGGGAAAACCAAATCCATCCAAACCAGGAGTTGTACAGGAAGGCTAAAGCAAAAATCTTCCACTAGGGACAACTCAGTGGGGAAATTGAAAAAATATATGCTTTCTGCTTAAGGCCAACACTCTATTAAAGAGAGGACAACGTAACTCTGCAAAACCAGGATGATATATCAACAAAAATATTAACAAATGTAAATGAACAATGATTTGCCAATTTTAGCTATGCATGATGTATGTATGAATGTATGAGTGTTATCATGCGTATGCTGACAAAACAGATATACAACATTGGGAATAACCAGGGAAAACTACCTCGGGTACTAACAACACTCGGCTAAACTTCATCCAAGATGATCATTCCAAGAAAAAGTAAATGCCCACTGAGGAAACAAAACCTACTGGCTGCTTTAGCTTTACTAGGGAGCGACATAATCCGAAAGTAAGCAAAACAAAGTGACATAATAGTACAGATACAGGGATAGAACATCCTTCTTCAGGCTTCACCAGGGAAACAAGTGTTTTTAAAAGTAACATTCCTACTGGAGATTGCAAAACCAGTCTCAAGTAAAGCAGACTGATACCAAAATATCAAAACATTCACTGGGGAATTTAGGCCTACTTCATTGGGGGCGGTTAATCACTACATCCACAAAGGGAAAACCATAATACATCCTTCACTTAGAGAAACCATGGACCTGCGTTCTTCAAGAGTGGTTGTGATACCAACTTCTCTGGGAAAATAACTTCTATTATGCCAAACGAAAACTTCACTGGAGAAAATGAGGATTGAAACTTCACATCATGAAAACTCAGAAAAGAGAAGAAATGAATCCAAACTTGACCGAGGATACCGGAATCATAAACCCAATACGGAAAAAACATCCTGAGTAAACCTTCCCAAGGGGAACAAAAACTTCTCAAAACAAATGGAGTTTTTCCATTCCCGGGATCACCATTTTTTTGTCATCGTTTCATCACAAATCTTAAAGAAAAAGCAGATTGTAAATTATTTTTTTTTGAAAAATCAATTTTGTTATTTAATCTTTTTTGCTTTGAAAGTTACTATCAATAATTGTGATACGGTGGGAGAACTGACTTGAGTTTTTGCGTTTGTATTCGCACTTGTTCGGTTTAGCAAGAGCCGCCACCGACTTTTTATTTTATCCTAAGGAAAGGTTAAAAAGCACAGCAAAAACCTTTGAGATGTTTTCTTGGGTTCGGGGGGTAGATTATAGAAAGGGAAGGTATTAGCACCCTTTCTATCCATGGTTATCCATGGGCTCTTAGTTACTTGCTTAGATCACTTTCCTTGTGTTTTCAATTGTTTGAAATGGTGCTTTGTGTGTGGGTTTGAAAATGTTTTGAAAAGAAGCCATTTGTTGTGGCAACCTTTGTAATGATCCATGGTTGAATGTATACAAAGGTGTATATCTTTTGAAAAGTTTTCAATGTTTTTGAAAGTTGTTTTGAAAGTGTGTTGTGATGTGTGTTTTGAAAAATGGCAAGGATTGTTTTGCAAGATTGGTCAAGTAACCAAGAGTTGTCTACCCCTAAATTTACTCAAAGGTTTTTCCTATGTTTTAACCCTTTTAACAATTTTGTTCCATCATTGTATTTGATGGACAATCTTGTGTTAGGATGTTAACGGGACGGGCGCGGGTCATCGTTTAGACCATGAATGCAATAGTGCCAAGTGTCTTTGGCAACTTTTCCTTTAAGGGACTTGATCATTTTTAGGCAACTTTCGAAAGCGTCATCGAGGGACTATGATCATTTGAATTGTTTTATTTTGCCAAAAACACCCAACATGCAACATGGACCATTATTGAAGGCAACAAGTGGAGTAACCCTAGGGGTGCAAGTGTGATTGGTGTTGTCCATTTTCATGCTTTGTTGTCTTTTGTTTAGTTAAGCTATTTGTTATTTGATTTTTGCATACAAAACCCTAAGTCTATCATGGTATAATTAGAAAGCTTTAAAATGCGGAATTTAAAGTCCTAAATTATTACAACATAATAATGGGATGGGGGTACAAATGTTCAAATGGGGATATTTAGCAAGAAATTTAAATCTAAACTATTACATCCAAATTGAATATACAAGTTATTTAATTGTACAATAATTGAATAAATACAATAAATATGCAAAATGCACAAAAATGGTTTTATATGTATGTAAAAAGTATTTTTCATGTGACAAATAAACAAAAATAAAAAATAAAATAAAAAAGGTTAATTTTTGGGTATTTTCATGGTTTAGGGCAAAACCCTAATTTTGTAAATAAATAGTATTTATTATTTATCATATACAATATTTATTAACTATATACAAAAAATAAATAAAAAGGAAGTATATTGTAAAAAAGTGATTTTTGAGGTTAAATATTAATAAAAGAAAAAAAGGTATTATTTTTATGTTTTTATCCTAAATATTCTAATAAATATATAAGTATTTATATTATGTATTAAATATATTAAATATATACAAAAATAAAATATTTATTATTTACAAAAAAAAGTATATTTTTTAGAAAATGTTTTCAAAAGATAAAATAAAATAAAATCAGAAAATAAAATGTATTTGTATTATTTTTTAGTATTTTGAATAAAAGTATATATATGTTATTTTATATGTATAAGTCTAAATAGAGTAAATAAAATCCAAATAAAATGCAAAAATGGTTGAAAAAATATTTTTTATATTTTTTATATTTTGACAAAAAATAATAAGTCAGGGGAAAAAACAAAAAGTCAAAAATAATTGAAAAATCACACAATGGGCCAAGGGGGTGCAAAACTAAAAAAGGGGTGCAAAAAGCAGGTTGACTCAGGCCCAGCCCAAGTCAACTTTGTCTTCAACCTCTAGCCAGATTCAAACAAAAACGCGCGCCCTTCCTTGCTTAATGCTAACTCCCGATTCCTTGATTTTTAGCCAAAACTCACAAAATAAACAATGTAGAGCATTAAATCACGAGTTCATACATATAAAAAACTTGATCTAACTCTCAGAAATGAGAGAGAATTTCTTCTCCCCCAATTTCTGACCTAAGTTTTTTCCAATGTTCAGGTTAAAAATTCTCTCAGTACACACAACATAAATGAAAAGTAATGATATGGGTAGCTTCAGGGCCATGAGTAGAGCATGTTTCATTCATAAACCTAAGCCTAACTCTTCCTAGATTGAGAGATAGAAGTCCATGTTTTTACCTGTTCAGCTTGAATCGTGTACAACAATGTGGGTACTTTCAATGGAATTTGAGGACTTGTACAACTTGCTTGAAGTTCAGGGATGCTTCTCCAACCTCTAGCTTGCTTTGAAACTAACTGAATCGAGCTATGGAAGTTCACCTGCAAAACTGAAAAATGAAAATGGCAGATGGGGTTAGGAGTGTTACAACTGGTGTTTAGGGCTTGGAACAGTTTCAATGGATGGTATGGAATGTGTTTGCAAGGTTATTAGCCAAAGTGCACGAGTGGATTGAGTTGTGGGCCTCAATCTGCAGCAGGTGCCCTGTTTTTGCAAGAGGATGGTGTTTCTGTTAATGAGGAGGTATTAAAGGTGGTTTGGTCGTGCTTTAGGTTAGTTAGGGAGTATGAAATGTGTGGATAAAGTTTGTTTTGGCTCTTGCTTGCAGGAAATGAATGTTGGATCAGTTTTGCAAAGTTACTTCTTTGATAAGTAAGAAAATGTGTATTCACAATGCAGGCCCCTACTACCCTCAATCTATGCTGCATAAATCACTCTTGATCAGTGGAATTTGTTCATGAACTTGTGCCCAAAAGATATGCTTTGGTACTTCTTTGATTTGCTTTTGACATAAAGCACTTCTTTTCAAAAATGGCTAAAATGCTTTTTCCATTTTAAGACTAAACCTTTGTGTAATGACTTAATGAACAAGATAATTCTAGGACACAAAGGTTTTGAATTTAATTATTGAGTAAGAATGGGATTAGAGGCCTGTAATCTAGCTTGTGCAAGCTGACTTGAAAAATGCAAAGTGTTATGAACATGAAATTGGCCATGAACAAAGTGACTTTTGCCCATCTTCACAAATTCAATTCTCCCTAACCACAAGGGTGTTTGATGAGTTCTTGGATAATTTGGAAAGCTTGGAATGTGTACTACAATCCATCTTTGTAATGCAAGTTAAAATTCCAAGTGGAAGCATGTGAAAAGTGGCCATGAAGTTAGGCAAAAATCCTGCCTAAAATAGGTCAAAAAATTTCTAAGTTAAGAATGTTTTTCACCCCTATTCCAAAAATCATAACTTGAGCTACAAGCTTCTTTTGAGGAAACTTTGTGAATCAAAGTTGTAGATTTTGCAATGGACTATAACTTTAAGATTTTGAGTTTTGTTTGAATCCAAATGTATCTTGATGAAAAGATGGGACAAAGTTAGGAAAAAATTAGGAAATTTCATAACTTAGAAAATTTCTAAGTTATGAAATTTCTTCATTTCAAACCCTAATTTGTAATTTTTGATTTCTTGATGAACAAGTTTCATAATTTGACATGTCTTGATGGAAAATGAATCTTGACACTTGATTTTGACCAAAAAGTCAAAGTTTGACTTTTCAGTATACAGTCAAATTTGGATCAGTTGACTGGAAAATTCATCTGTCAATCTTGTGAATTTGGGATCTTTTGAACTTGTTGAATATGTCAGGACCATGTCATTGAGTCCTTGAGTCCATATGTGAGCTTGGTTTGCCATTGGCTAGGTCAAACAGTCAAAAATTGCCTTTGTGCAGCCAAAACCCTAAAAATGATCATTTTGCCCTTTTGGTGATCTGATCAAATTTCTTGTGGAATTGTGATCCAAATTTGATCAAATGGTCCATATGAGTTCATAATGTTGATGTGGGTCAAAAATCATGAGGTTTGACTGTCAATTGACCACAATTGACTTTTTCCCCAATACAGCTGATTTCTAGGTCAACTGTCCAATTGACTGGGCAAAGATTGGAATCAAGGCTTGAAACTTGGTATGGATAAACTTGTGAGTCCAACATGAAGCATGAAAGTTATCTTGGGAATTTTAGGTCAAAACAACTTTGTGCAAACTCAAACCCTAATTTGGGTCAACAGTGCAAGGAGGAGTCTTGAGCAGAGCAAACTCTAAATTAATCTTGAGCTCCAAGGGTCTAGTGGTGAGAAAATGTTGAGGAAATGGGAGGGAAAATTTTGGGGTACAACAGTTGCCCCTGTTCAATCTTCTTAGACCTGAGGATGTAGATTGGCTTGCGTACCTTTCGTGATCCGCAGGTGGAAGATGATTGAACACTAAAGTGCCCAGAAATTTGCACTCTCATAGTAGAGTATCAGCAGTGTGATGGCGGGAATGGGCTTATAGATGCCATTTGGAGAGATGATGGATTGTTGTGGAGATGGGCTTATAGATGCCATCTGAAGGTGTTGATCGCGTAAGAGATTCCTTAGCGAGAACTTGCGTACTTTGGGAAAGGAAGATGGTTTCCTGGCCTGTTACAGGTGTTGATCTTCAAACTCTTCATGCAGATATGCCCTGGCTAGGTATAGGTATCGAATCTACAATTAGTTGCTCACAGACGTGCCCTGGCTAGATACAGGAATCGAATCTGGAACTTCAAAAGGTTGCTTACAGACGTGCCCTGGCTGGATACAGGTATCGAATCTGGAATTGGTCGTCTACAGATATGCCCTGGCTGGATACAGGTATCGAATTTGGAAATTGGTCGTCTACAGATATGCCCTGGCTGGATGCAGGTATCGAATCTGGAATTTGTCGTCTACAGATATGCCCTGGCTGGATGCAGGTATCGAATCTACAATCAATCGCTCACAGATAGGCCCTGGCTAGATACATGAATCGAATCTGGAATTAGTCGTCTACAGATATGCCCTGGCTGGATACAGGTATCGAATCTGGAATTTGTCGTCTACAGATATGCCCTGGCTGGATACAGGTGTCAAATCTGGAATTTGTCGTCTACAGATATGCCCTGGCTGGATGCAGGTATCGAATCTTGAATTAATCGCTCACAGATGTGCCCTGGCTAGATACAGGAATCGAATCTGGAAACTCTTCATGCAGACATGCCCTGGCTGGATACAGGTATCGAATCTACAATCAATCACTCACAGATATGCCCTGGCTAGATACAGGAATCGAATCTGGAATTGTGACAGTTGATAGTAATCATCTTTGGATTGTCCTTTTTCCTGAAAAGGAAAGACATCAGTTGTATGCAATGTCATGATGTATGAAATGCATGAGGTCATGATGTTTTCAAGAATAAATGATATTGTGTGATATGATGCGTATATGCATGCGTCATGGTGTACGATAATGTGATGAATGTATTTTTGTCTAGGAAAATAAATCCTTGACGACTGCCGGGAGTTTGTGGAATCCTGGGCTGATGTTGAAGAGTGGAGTTATTAGCTTCCGCTGGGGATGATGGTTGCAAGAATAAACCGGTATGAGAAGATGACTCCGTTGGGGAATAAACTTGTTGGAGAGATTACTCTACGGGGAATTACTCTGTGGGAAGAGATACTTCGCTGAGGTTTTGATGAGAGCTCCACTGGGGATTCCACTGATAAGTTATGTTGGGGAATTTGATGAACTCCGCTGGGGATAGGAAGAACTTCGCTGAGGGCGAACTTTCCGTGGTAATTAGCTGAGGATAACCCAGTTATAAGCTCTGGTGGGAAATAACCTTTGAATGAAGCCGGGGAGATGCATTCGTACTCTGCAGGGGATAAGCTTCAAGAATCTACTGGGGATAAGCTTCAGAACCTACTAGGGAGGATGATTCAACTTTCCTGGGGAAACTTTTCAGACTGTATTGGGGAATGGTTCCACTGGGGTGTCTGGTATTCTGTCGGGGAACAATATTATATTAAGACTGCCGGGGATGCTTGCTGAGGAATGTCTATACTCTGCTGGGGAATGTTGAGATCTTCTGGGGATACCCAACTTCCTAAAGGCTGACAGTAGACTAACTCTGCTTGGGGAGAGTATCACTGACTTGCTGGAGATACTGTGCCTTTTTAGGGTTGATGGGAGACCAACTCTTCCTGGGGAGAGTATTGCTGAATCTTGTCTTACTCAACGGGGAGTGAAGGTATCCTGGTTATGTTCTTCAGCCGAACCTACCTTAGTACCTTGGTGGACAAAGCAACTAAACCGCTTAGACAACTCATTATTGCCCCTGTTTCTGATGTCATCTGTAATTAGTCCTTTATTTCGCATGCAAATATTCGTGATTAGAAATTAATGTCAAATGCATATATCAAAAATGAACATTGGACGTTCTTTGCAAAACAAAACAGAAAAAAGGAAAAACGATGGGTAATTTGTCTGAAAAATTGAACTTGTATTGATTTTGAAATTTGCCTGTAAATAGGCGTTTTATGTACAGGAGGCTGACGTCCTAGTAAGAGAACGCCGCCGAGCGAAATAGAGTTTATACAATTTTGTGAAAAGGAAACAAAACAGCTATGTGAAAAATAATCCCACTGGGTTCCAACTCTGCTATCGCCTTTATGTCTTCAAGTGTCTTATCACTCTGCTGCTTAGTTGAAGATGAAACTGATTGATTGGCGCCGTCTGAGCCCGATAGTTGATGCCGAATTCTGGACGCAAGGTGATCAAATGAGACATAGTATTACGCTTTATCCCTAACTTTTGCCTGGACCTCCCTTTCGGGTTTTCAGTCCATCGGAATACCCATTTTTGCCCAAGCCGCCTTTTCAGGTTTTTGACTTGCCGGGTGTACAGATTTTTTTCATTTCATCCCTTGTTTTTTCCCGAACCCTTTTGGTTCGCCGGGAAGCCCTTATTTTTGCCTAGGTGTGTCAACCTAGCGGGCCTTTAGTTCATGCGTAGTATCTTTTTACTATGTCTGCATTGGCGGGGTGAGGAAGGTCGTCACCATCCATGGTGGTTAGAATCATAGCTCCTCCTGAGAAGATATGTTTAACCACAAATGGCCCTTCGTACGTGGGGGTCCATTTGCCCCTGGGATCACTTTGAGGAATAATGATGCGCTTGATTACCAGGTCTCCGACTTGATACTCTTGTCGTCTGACCTTCTTGTTAAATGCACTGACATCCGTTTTTGGTACGTCTGACCATGACAAATAGCAGTGAGTCTCTTTTCGTCAATTAGGTTTAATTGATCAAGCCGAGTCTGGATCCAGTCATCTTTGCTCAAACCTGCATCCTTCATTATCCGGAGAGAGGGTATCTGGACTTCAATAGGCAAGACTGCCTCCATGCCATAGACCAAGGAAAAGGGAGTTGCCCCTGTTGACGTCCGTGCTGAGGTACGGTACCCATGAAGAGAAAACGGTAACATTTCGTGCCAATCTTTGTAGGTCACTGTCATCCTCTGCACAATCTTCTTGATGTTCTTATTCGCTACTTCTACAGCCCCATTCATCTTTGGTCGGTAAGGAGAAGAGTTGTGGTGTTGTATCTTGAATTGCTCACAGAGCTCAGTGATCATATTGTTGTTAAGATTGGTACCATTGTCCGTATGATCCTTTCCGGGACGCCATATCGACAGATCAAGTTATGCCGAATGAACCGTGCCACGATGTTCTTGGTTACGGTAGCGAAGGAAGCTACCTCGACCCACTTTGTGAAGTAATCAATCGCTACTAAGATGAAGCGATGCCCGTTGGATGCCGTAGGTCTGATTTCGCCAATCATATCAATGCCCCACATTGCAAAGGGCCAGGGTGCTGTCAAGACGTTCAGAGGGACCGGAGGAATGTGCACCTTATCAGCATAGATCTGGCATTTATGACAAGTTCGAGAATGCTGATAACAGTCGGCTTCCATTGTGGACCAGAAATATCCTTCCCGAAGGATTTTCTTTGCCATGGTATGTCCACTGGAATGTGTTCCGAAGGTACCTTCATGTAGCTCTGCCATGATCCTTTCTGCTTCAGTCTTATCCATACAACGCGGTAAGGTTGAATCATGGTTTCGCTTGTAGAGAATGCCATTGCTGAGGAAGAACTTTGCCGCGAACCTTCTCAGGAATTTCATGTCATTAACAGATGTGCCCTCGGGGTATTCTTGAGCTTCAAGGTACCTCTTCACTTCATGATACCAGGGTTTTTCTGTTACCTCTTCGGTCTCGATATCGCAGCAATGTGCAGGTTCATCCAACTTCCAGATAATTATCCGGGGCGCCTCGTTATCCCATTTGACTTTGAACATAGAAGACATTGTAGCCAACGCGTCCGCTAACTGATTCTCCTCTCTTGGGAAGTGTTCAAAAGTTATCTTCTCGAAGTGGGGAATCAACGTCAACACATACTATTTGTAAGGAATAAGATTCGGGTGTTTCGTATCCCACTCGCCTTTGATCTGATTGATCACGAGAGCGGAATCTCTGAAGACACTCAGAAACTTGATCCTTAAGTCAATTGCAGCTTGAAGACCCATGATGCATGCCTCATACTCCGCCATGTTGTTGGTGCAGTTGAAACATAGCCGGGCGGTGAGTGGAGTATGAGTGCCTTTAGGGGATATGATCACAGCGCCGATACCATTACCCAAAGCGTTCGAGGCTCCGTCAAAATGCATAGACCATCGGGATCCTTCCTCAGGTCCTTCATCCGGTCCAGGTATTTCACAATCAGTCACTACCATGATATCCTCGTCTGGAAATTCAAAGTTCATCGACTGGTAATCGTCCACTGCCTGGTGTGCCAAATGGTCTGCCAATACACTTCCCTTGATTGCTTTTTGCGTCGTGTACTGGATGTCATATTCCGTCAAGATCATCTACCATCTTGCTATTCTTCCGGACAAGGCGGGCTTTTCGAATATGTACTTGATTGGATCCATTTTTGAAATCAACAGAGTAGTGTGAGTTAACATATACTGTCTCAGCCGGCGAGAAACCCATACCAAAGTGCAGTAAGTTTTCTCGAGCAGTGAGTATCGGGTCTCACAGTCGGTAAACTTTTTGCTAAGGTAATAAATGGCGTGTTCTTTTCGGCCAGACTCGTCATGCTGCCCCAGCACACACCCCATTGAGTTGTCCAGTACTGTCAAGTATAAGATTAGAGGTCTCCCTTCAATCGGCGGCATAAGAATGGGTGGTTCTTGGAGATACTCTTTGATTCTTTCGAAAGCGGCCTGACATTCATCGTTCCAACGTACTACTTGATCTTTCTTCAGCAGCTTGAAGATTGGTTCACAGGTAGCAGTTAGATGCGAGATGAATCGGGCAATATAGTTCAACCGTCCTAGAAAGCCTCTGACTTCTTTCTCTGTCTTGGGAGTTGGCATCTCTTGTATGGCTTTCACTTTGGCAGGGTCCACTTGAATGCCTTTGTCGCTTACGACGAAGCCTAGTAATTTTCCAGATCTCACCCCAAAGGTGCACTTGTTTGGGTTCAACCTCAGCTTGTACAACTTCAGACGGTCAAATAGCTTCCGTAGATCGTCAAGGTGTTCCTCCTCAGTTTGGGACTTTGCAATCATATCTTCGATGTATACTTCTATCTCGTGGTGGATCATGTCATGAAATAAAGCAACCATGGCACGTTGGTAGGTTGCCCCAACATTTTTCAACCCAAAAGGCATGACCTTGTAGCAAAAGGTGCCCCACTGAGTAACAAAAGTGGTCTTCTCCATGTCTTCAGGAGCCATCTTGATCTGATTATAACTGGAGAAGCCGTCCATGAAGGAGAATACTTTATGCTGAGCAGTGTTGTCAACCAGAACGTCGATATGAGGCAGAGGGAAATCATCCTTAGGGCTGGCCCTGTTCAAATCCCTGTAATCAACACACATTCGGACCTTACCATCCTTCTTCGACACTGGAACCACGTTGGCAACCCACTGAGGGTAAGAAGTCATTGCTAGAAACCCGGCATCAAATTGTTTCATAACCTCAGCTTTGATTTTCTCGGACATTTCTGGACGCATACGGCGGACCTTCTGTTTTACCGGAGGGCATTCTTCCTTGGTAGGAAGGTGATGAACCACAATGTCGGTATCCAACCCAGGCATGTCTTCGTAAGACCAAGCAAAGATTTCCACATATTCATGCAGCATCTGAATCAACCGTTGTTTCACACTGAGCTCTAGATTGGCACCAATTTTGACTTCCTTTCTGTCTGTCTTAGTACCCAGATTTACCGTTTCCACTGGCTCTTCATGTGGCTGAATGGCCCTCTTTTCCTGGAGTAGCAGTCTTGCAAGCTCACCAGGCACTTCGCAATCATCTTCACCTTCGTCTTCGGCTAAGTTGATCGGATTTTCGAAGTCATAACTGGCAGTAGCAGAGTCGTTACCAGTGAGATCCAGAGTGGATTGGAACCTGTATAAGTGAGTGTGTGTAAATATAGTTGTTTTGCAATATATAATAAAGAAAGAAAAGGAGCGCAAGATTTTGAAATGCAACAAACGTCCAATGTTTTTATTAATGATATATGAAAATGACACACAAAAGCCCTCACAAATGAAGCCACGGTGCCCCGGGTAAGACACCGAGCCATAAAAGTTTCAAAATATTGTCTGTTACAAATTCAAACAAAAGAGTTCATTACTGAGTGATAAAAGTAATAGGTGTGAAGTCTTTGGCAGTCCAGTTGCTTGGTCCATCGTCGGTTGTTGGGTAGATCCAGCTGTCGAATTCAGATTCCTCCACGTCGTCTTCAATAGCATTCACTCCCGGGTTGGTGATGAACACAGGAGGTCTTCCAATCCTTGCCTTACGAACAGCCCTCTGAGCTTCTGCGGTGAAACCCAAACCAAACTTGTCGGTATTTGGAGTGAAATCAGGAAGTCGGCCCCAGTTTGCGCACTCACCCTTCTCAATCACAGCCCGGGCATCCTTTAAGGAAGCCATGTTCAAAGGAGAGTCTTCTTTAGTCACAGTCTATGCTGATGCCAGTGTCTGAGGCACCTCTTCAAAGTGTTGAAAGGGGGTCTCAATGAACTCCCCATCCATTTCTATGTACCGGAACGAGTTGAGGTGGCTGACCATGTATTCTTCCTCCCCCTGAACTTTAACAATTTTCCCCCTGACCGGGTACTTTAACTTCTGATGTAGTGTGGAGGTCACCGCTCCAGCCTTATGGATCCATGGACGACCCAACAAACAAGAGTAGGATGGTCGGATGTCCATCACATAGAAAGTAGAATCAAAGACTTGAGAACCAACCCTGATTGGAATGTCAACTTCCCCATGTACCATCCTTTTCGAACCGTCAAAGGCCCGGACAACAATGTTACTAGGCTTGAGCTCCAAACCCTCACAATCTAACCTGTCTAGGGCCTTCTTGGGTAATACATTTAATGAAGAACCAGTGTCAACCAGCACATGGGCAAGAGTAGTGCCCCTGCATTCAATGGAGACATGCAAGGTGTTGTTATGGTTTTTTCCTTTGGCAGTCAGATCAGCGTCAGAGAAGCCCAACCCATTATCAGCAATCAAGTTGGCCACACAATCGGTAAATTGATCAGCAGACGTTTCTTGTGGCACATGGGCCGTCTTCAGGAAGGAAATCAGGGCCTTGGCATGGGCCTCTGAACACAACAACAGTGATAGCATAGAAATCTTAGAGGGGGTGTGCCCCAGCTGCTCAACTACATTGAAATCACTCTTCTTGATAATCTTGAGGATCTCTTCCATCTCTTGCTGGGAAGCTTCAACATTGGTTTTCTTTGGTGCCTCCGTCAGGGCAGGAAAATCAGTAGCAATCCCTTTGCCCCGAGCGTCAGATGACTCGGCAACAGGGGTAGAAACAGGAACTTGATCAGGAAAGGAAGCGGGCACACTTGCAGGTGTAATGATAAGAGGTCTCTGAATAGATGGTGACGCAATATCTGGTGAGAACAGCCTACCACTGCGAGTAAATTTGGCAGGCCCGGTGATGTTACTGATGCCGGTACTAATATCAAACTCTTGTTTTACTCCGAGCACATAAACATCTGCCCCATAGTGCCACGAGACTGCTTTGTCAGATGTATAGGGGAGAGGCCCCGGAACAGTGATGATGATAGGAGCAATCTTCTGAGTGGACATGATTTTGACAAGCTTCTTTGAAGGAGACTTAGGAGGGTTGTTGAAAATAGTAACAATAGACACTTCTTCAGCAGGGACAGCAGGAACAACAATCTTCTCGAACAAGATCTCTTTGCTATCCATCAGGTTTTGGACGCCTGACTTCAGCAAGGGACAACCAGCAGGTGAAACATCACATAAATGGCAACCTTTGCTACATCTCGGAAATAAACCGGCTAGCAACAGGTTCCTTTTGACAATCAACAACGGAGTAACAATCTCATCCACATAGGCTACATACGGGTCTTCTTCCACAAAATTCACTCCATGCTGGGGCATGGGAGCAGTCACAACATTGGGCCTTTCGGGCGCCTCAAACTGTATTTCTTTAGCATCAATAAGGTCCTGAACCTTATTCCTCAGAGCCCAGCAATCATCCATGGTATGCCCCGAGCTATCAGAGTGATAAGCGCAACGGGCATTGGGGTTGTACTTTGGAGAAGCTGTGTTCACTACCTTCGGAGATTCCTTGACAGTTACCAGATTGGTCGACAGTAGTTGCGGCAAAATCTGAGATAGGGTCATACTGAGTCGAGTGTACTGCCTTTTGGGTCTCTCACCCCTTGGTTGGTTATACTGCTGAGGATCAGTAGCAGGCTTTGAAATTACCAACGCATTGACAGCTTGGCGGCGTTCCGGCTTATTTTGTCTTCTTGGACCATAAACAGCACTGGCTTCCTTTTTGAAGGGCTTCTTTTCAGTACTCGAGGAGGCGCCTTTCTGTATCTTCCCCGACTTGATACCAGCTTCTATTCTCTCACCAGTCAAGATCAAATCTGTAAACCCAGCAGAAGAATTCCCAATCAGATGGTTGAAAAATGGACCGGACAGGGTCCCTAAGAACATGTCAACAAGTTCACGGTCAGTCAAAGGTGGCTGCACCCTTCCAGCCAGGTCCCTCCACTTTTGCGCATACTCCTTAAAACCTTCGCCCGTCCCCAGTGACATACCCTGGAGTTGGGTACGCGTGGGAGCGAGGTCGGAATTGTACTGATACTGCTTATAAAATGCAGTGGCCAAGTCCTCCCAGCTTCGGATACTGGCTCCATCCAGCTGATAGAACCATTCGAGTTGAGCCCCTGAAAGGCTATCCTGGAAGAAATGGATCCACAGGTTCTTGTCTGCAGTGTAAGGTTGGATCTTCCTTACATATGATCTGAGATGCAGTTTAGGGCAGGAAGCCCCGTCGTACTTCGCAAAGGCAGGTGCCTTGAACTTGTGTGGGATCACCACCCCAGAAGATAAACCTAGATCTCCAAAATCCAGCCCCGGCACATGTTGAATCTCCATGGCACTTAAACGGTCCTCTAGTTTCTTGTACCTGTCTTCAGCAGGAGGGTATTATTCATCATTGTAATCTGTCTCGTTGTCGGAGACCGCAGGACTAGGAACCTTCCCCCTTGGGGACTGTCCTTCCCTACAGAGGAAGTAGCCTGATCAGCCTCATTCTGTAGTGTATTCCCAAACCTCCGTCCAGTGTTAAACAGCGCAGTCCCCTTCTTCTTCTTCTTCTTCTTCAAGAGCAGAGTCTTCAACTCCTGTTGTCCCTGGGCTAAGCTCATGACCAGCTCTTGAAACTGGGCGTTCTGGGCCTGGAGGGCCTTGATAGCTTGTTCGGTAGTAGGCTCGGAAGACATGATGATTGAGTGCTGAAATAAACAGCGAAGAAGATTAAGCAACCTGTAGAAGAAGGGTACCTGTTATGCATATGATGCAATGAGATGCGTATGATTTATGTTTTCAAAGACAATCTAGATTCAACTTTGTAGACAAAAAAAGAAACACACTTCACTAGATTCAAGCTTTAAATTGTTCAACAATTTGCCCGTAGGCATTACAGGACTGAAAATATTGAAAAGGAAATAAAAGCTGTAAAAGAAACATCCAAAGCCCATCAGTGCTCCCATTGCCTCCTCTTCTCAGTACGGATATAGTCGTTCAGGATCTGCTTATTCTCCAATTTCTTAGTCAGCTTCTGGATCTTTTGTTCCTGTTCGTTGAACTTTTCCCGATAATAATCCCGTTCTTCCTGTAGCTGCACCCAAGATCTCTTTAGTGTATCAACATCAGTGGGTATCTGAGGAGGGAGGACAGTTGAAGGAACCCCGTCTTCATCAGGAAATTCAAGAATGATAGGCCTGACAGCTTCGTATGGCATACCTAACTTCTGAGTACGGATGCGGACCCATCTGCAGTAGGGTTCCATTGGTAGAGAAGTCTTAGATCCCAACTCATGTGGGTCAGCTTTGTGAATTCTGTCCCAAGCCTTGATGAATCTACGGCGCAGCTCGTCACTGTCTACCTGAAACTCAAAACTGGTGTGAGGTACCAACATCTCATGAGGCCCTGCTCTTCTGGCTCTCCCAAACTGGCAGAGAGTTAAACATGGATTATAAGAGATTCCTCCCTGGGTACCGATCAATGGAACATTAGGATATTCTCCGCAATGATCAATAATAGCTACCTCATCCAAACCTCTGAGAGTCCAAGTGATGTCATTATCAGTGAGAGACATTAACCTATGAGCCCAGCCCCTTCCTTCTTTGTTTTTCAGCACAAACTTAGGGAGGTGCGAAATAAACCACCTCACTAACAAAGGAGCACAACACCACGGAGTTCCCCGTCTTCGGGCAGTAAGAGCATAGAGCTGTTGCAAGATATCACCCAAGAGAGTGGGTACAGGGTTCCGAGACATGAAGATCCTTATGGCATTGACATTAATAAAGGTATCAGGATTTGGAAACAATACTAGACCATAGATTAAGATAGCCAGAATGTCTTCGTACGCCTTGAAGTCTAAGTCATTCCAGAAACTATTAGCTTTGCCAACCAGAAACTTAGCCAAAAAGCCCTTAACTCCACTTCTAGTTTCCCAGTTAGCCATTACCTCTTCTTTGGTCAAGGGAAGGGCTGCAACAATCTCTTCAGGCCTAAGAGTCTTCTCCCAACCAGTGAATGGAGTCTGCTCCAAAACAGGGATACCAAGTAACTCAGAGAATTCTTCCAGGGTAGGGACCAGCTGGAAGTCTTGAAAAGTGAAGCAATGGTATAGGGGATCATAAAACTGGACCAGGACACTCATCAGTTGTTGGTCCCACTTTGAAGTGACTAAACCGAGAAGAGAATCATGCCTCTTGATGAAGGAAGTAGTGTTTGGAATCCTATCAACCAATTCCTTGAGCAAAGTAGGTGGTTGAACAAAGTTGAGTCGAATAGTATTCCTACGCATGGGCATCATGATGTCCTACAAAACAGAGCAAAGATGAAACCCTCTTGTCTTTGAAATTGGTCAGTCCTTATGCAGGATGCATGCAATGGTATGATGGTATGATGTTATGATAAAGCACACCACAAGTATTCACAAAGGCAAGCATGATAAGGCACACAAGTCACACAAGACAGCCCTTAGAGTTTAGGCCAGCATGAAGTTTAGGTATTACCCTCTTTCAGTTTCGTTGGTTAAGACCTGTCCTACCAAAAGTAACCGGGTTCTAAAGGATCTCAATATCATTGACTACCCTCAATCGGTCATAACTCCAGCATCGCAATCTTTTCTTGCGGCCAGAACCATCGCGAGAGTTTAGCCTCAATGAGTGTAGCATACTGCTACTGTTCTATGGCCAAGTTGGGTCAATTTAGGGTTCTAAGGTCGGTTGGTGCTTAATGACTCCTTAGAAGATCCATATTCTCCTCGTTGCAACACAAGGGATATAGGTACAGACCAAGGTGTCACACCAACGTAGCCACTGCTTCACCCTTGTCGGTCTACGCCGGACAGGTCCCTCACAACTTATTCTACCTAAAAGGGTATTCCCCAGATCCGGGTTAGGATCTATGAAACTCCGATGCAAATCCCACAAATATAAAAGCAAACAAAGCAAGCAATTGAAAACAAGAGTGGTCTATTCCTAAGGTAACCCCACTTTTAAGTTCATCCCCAGCAGAGTCGCCAGTTCTGTGATACGGTGGGAGAACTGACTTGAGTTTTTGCGTTTGTATTCGCACTTGTTCGGTTTAGCAAGAGTCGCCACCGACTTTTTATTTTATCCTAAGGAAAGGTTAAAAAGCACAGCAAAAACCTTTGAGATGTTTTCTTGGGTTCGGGGGGTAGATTATAGAAAGGGAAGGTATTATCACCCTTTCTATCCATGGTTATCCATGGGCTCTTAGTTACTTGCTTAGATCACTTGCCTTGTGTTTTCAATTGTTTGAAATGGTGCTTTGTGTGTGGGTTTGAAAATGTTTTGAAAAGAAGCCATTTGTTGTAGCAACCTTTGTAATGATCCATGGTTGAATGTATACAAAGGTGTATATCTTTTGAAAAGTTTTCAATGTTTTTGAAAGTTGTTTTGAAAGTGTGTTGTGATGTGTGTTTTGAAAAATGGCAAGGATTGTTTTGCAAGATTGGTCAAGTAACCAAGAGTTGTCTACCCCTAAATTTACTCAAAGGTTTTTCCTATGTTTTAACCCTTTTAACAATTTTGTTCCACCATTGTATTTGGTGGACAATCTTGTGTTAGGATGTTAACGGGACGGGTGCGGGTCATCGTTTAGACCATGAATGCAATAGTGCCAAGTGTCTTTGGCAACTTTTCCTTTAAGGGACTTGATCATTTTTAGGCAACTTTCGAAAGCGTCATCGAGGGACTATGATCATTTGAATTGTTTTGTTTTGCCAAAAACACCCAACATGCAACATGGCCCATTATTGAAGGCAACAAGTGGAGTAACCCTAGGGGTGCAAGTGTGATTGGTGTTGTCCATTTTCATGCTTTGTTGTCTTTTGTTTAGTCAAGCTATTTGTTATTTGATTTTTGCATACAAAACCCTAAGTCTATCATGGTATAATTAGAAAGCTTTAAAATGTGGAATTTAAAGTCCTAAATTATTACAACATAATTATGGGATGGGGGTACAAATGTTCAAATGGGGATATTTAGCAAGAAATTTAAATCTAAACTATTACATCCAAATTGAATATACAAGTTATTTAATTGTACAATAATTGAATAAATACAATAAATATGCAAAATGCACAAAAATGGTTTTATATGTATGTAAAAAGTATTTTTCATGTGACAAATAAACAAAAATAAAAAATAAAAAAAGGTTAATTTTTGGGTATTTTCATGGTTTAGGGCAAAACCCTAATTTTGTAAATAAATAGTATTTATTATTTATCATATACAATATTTATTAACTATATACAAAAAATAAATAAAAAGGAAGTATATTGTAAAAAAGTGATTTTTGAGGTTAAATATTAATAAAAGAAAAAAAGGTATTATTTTTATGTTTTTATCCTAAATATTCTAATAAATATATAAGTATTTATATTATGTATTAAATATATTAAATATATACAAAAATAAAATATTTATTATTTACAAAAAAAAGTATATTTTTTAGAAAATGTTTTCAAAAGATAAAATAAAATAAAATCAGAAAATAAAATGTATTTGTATTATTTTTTAGTATTTTGAATAAAAGTATATATATGTTATTTTATATGTATAAGTCTAAATAGAGTAAATAAAATCCAAATAAAATGCAAAAATGGTTGAAAAAATATTTTTTATATTTTTTATATTTTGACAAAAAATAATAAGTCAGGGGAAAAAACAAAAATTCAAAAATAATTGAAAAATCACACAATGGCCCAAGGGGGTGCAAAACTAAAAAAGGGGTGCAAAAAGAAGGTTGACTCAGGCCCAGCCCAAGTCAACTCTGTCTTCAACCTCTAGCCAGATTCAAACAAAAACGCGCGCCCTTCCTTGCTTAATGCTAACTCCTGATTCCTTGATTTTTAGCCAAAACTCACAACATAAATAATGTAGAGCATTAAATCACGAGTTCATACATATAAAAAACTTGATCTAACTCTCAGAAATGAGAGAGAATTTCTTCTCCCCCAATTTCTGACCTAAGTTTTTTCCAATGTTCAGGTTAAAAATTCTCTCAGTACACACAACATAAATGAAAAGTAATGATATGGGTAGCTTCAGGGCCATGAGTAGAGCATGTTTCATTCATAAACCTAAGCCTAACTCTTCCTAGATTGAGAGATAGAAGTCCATGTTTTTACCTGTTTAGCTTGAATCGTGTACAACAATGTGGGTACTTTCAATGGAATTTGAGGACTTGTACAACTTGCTTGAAGTTCAGGGATGCTTCTACAACCTCTAGCTTGCTTTGAAACTAACTGAATCGAGCTATGGAAGTTCACCTGCAAAACTGAAAAAATGAAAATGGCAGATGGGGTTAAGAGTGTTACAACTGGTGTTTAGGGCTTGGAACAGTTTCAATGGATGGTATGGAATGTGTTTGCAAGGTTATTAGCCAAAGTGCACGAGTGGATTGAGTTGTGGGCCTCAATCTGCAGCAGGTGCCCTATTTTTGCAAGAGGATGGTGTTTCTGTGAATGAATAGGTATTGAAGGTGGTTTGGTCGTGCTTTAGGTTAGTTAGGGAGTATGAAATGTGTGGACAAAGTTTGTTTTGGCTCTTGCTTGCAGGAAATGAATGTTGCATCAGTTTTGCAAAGTTACTTCTTTGATAAGTAAGAAAATGTGTATTCACAATGCAGGCCCCTACTACCCTCAATCTATGCTGCATAAATCACTCTTGATCAGTGGAATTTGTTCATGAACTTGTGCCCAAAAGATCTGCTTTGGTACTTCTTTGATTTGCTTTTGACATAAAGCACTTCTTTTCAAAAATGGCTAAAATGCTTTTTCCATTTTAAGACTAAACCTTTGTGTAATGACTTAATGAACAAGATAATGCTAGGACACAAAGGTTTTTCATTAAATTATTGAGTAAGAATGGGATTAGAGGCCTGTAATCTAGCTTGTGCAAGCTGACTTGAAAAATGCAAAGTGTTATGAACATGAAATTGGCCATGAACAAAGTGACTTTTGCCCATCTTTACAAATTCGATTCTCCCTAACCACAAGGATGTTTGATGAGTTCTTGGACAATTTGGAAAGCTTGGAATATGTACTACAATACATCTTTGTAATGCAAGTTGAAATTCCAAGTGGAAGCATGTGAAAAGTGGCCATGAAGTTAGGCAAAAATCCTGCCTAAAATAGGTCAAAAAATTTCTAAGTTAAGAATGTTTTGCACCCCTATTCCAAAAATCATAACTTGAGCTACAAGCTTCTTTTGAGGAAACTTTGTGAATCAAAGTTGTAGATTTTGCAATGGACTATAACTTTCATGTTTTGAGTTTTGTTTGAATCCAAATGTATCTTGATGAAAAGATGGGACAAAGTTAGGAAAAAATTAGGAAATTTCATAACTTAGAAAATTTCTAAGTTATGAAATTTCTTCATTTCAAACCCTAACTTGTAATTTTTGATTTCTTGATGAAAAAGTTTCATAAGTTGACATGTATTGATGAAAAATGAATCTTGACACTTGATTTTGACCAAAAAGTCAAAGTTTGACTTTTAAGTATACAGTCAAATTTGGATCAATTGACTGGAAAATTCATCTGTCAATCTTGTGCATTTGGGATCTTTTGAACTTGTTGAATATGTCAAGACCATGTCATTGAGTCCCTGAGTCCATATGTGAGCTTGGTTTGCCATTGGCTAGGTCAAACAGTCAAAAATTGTCTTTGTGCAGCCAAAACCCTAAAAATGACCATTTTGCCCTTTTGGTGATCTGATCAAATTTCTTGTGGAATTGTGATCCAAATTTGATCAAATGGTACATATGAGTTCATAATGTTGATGTGGGTCAAAAATCATGAGGTTTGACTGTCAATTGACCACAGTTGACTTTTTCCCCAATACAGCTGATTTCTAGGTCAACTGTCCAATTGACTGGGCAAAGATTGGAATCAAGGCTTGAAACTTGGTATGGATAAACTTGTGAGTCCAACATGAAGCATGAAAGTTATCTTGGGAATTTTAGGTCAAAACAACTTTGTGCAAACTCAAACCCTAATTTGGGTCAACAGTGCAAGGAGGAGTCTTGAGCAGAGCAAACCCTAAATTGATCTTGAGCTCCAAGGGTCTAGTGGTGAGAAAATGTTGAGGAAATGGGAGGGAAAAGTTTGGGGTACAACAATAATAAATGGAGTTTTTGCAAGCTAAATAACATAAGAAATACAAAGAATTGGGCAAAAGCTCAAATTTCATTAATAGAATGGTAGTCTGCAAATGGCGAGACCCCATAGATGATTACAAAGTTTGAAAAATGGTAATATATAATGGAAAAGATACATTGAGATACAATGACCACTATCCCCTGTAACAAATTTTGAAATCCTGAGCATCAACTTTTGTTGAAGTATGGTGAGGATCCGTGAAGATTGTTGCTTCAACGATCAAGTCTTGTCTGACGTAGTTACTTGCCAAGAAAGTCCCTAACTTTTGCCTAAGCTGCCCTTGCGGGTTTTCAACTTAGCAGGAAATTTATTCTGTTTAGGTCTCTAATTTTTGCCTAGACCGCCCTTTTGGGTTTTCGGCCTACCGAGACACTCCTTTTTTGCCTAAGCCGCCCTTTCGGGTTTTCAACTTAGCGAGCTGTTCTTTTATTTCTTTAGGTGAAGTATTTCTTGACTGCGACAACATTCATGGGACGTGGGAACTCCTCGCCATCCATAGTTTCAAGAATTAATGCACCGCCATAGAAGGCTTTCTTGACAACATATGGGCCTTCAAAATTGGGAGTCCACTTTCCCCTAGAATCAGCGTTGAAAGACATGATCTTCCTGAGCACGAGGTCTCCTTCTCTAAATTCACCAGGTTTGACCTTTTTATCAAAAGCTTTCTTCATTCTTTTCTGGTATAACTGTCTGTTGTACCCCAAAATTTGCCCTCCCATATTCTTCAAGATTTGGCAAGAGCATGGTCCAAAATCTCTCAAGGGTTGCACAGTCCAATTGCCTCCTAACACAGTCAAAATTAGGGTTTTGGTTCTGGCAAAGAAATTGAGGTTTTCAAGGGTCCAATCAAGTCCCACATGCCCATATACATTGTCAAGCATCCATATGTCAAATTTCAAGACTCACAGCATCAAATTGCCCAGTCAAAAACCCTAGATGCTTCATAGTCAACTGTAGGGGCAAAATGGTCATTTGACAGTCAAAAGTCAAAATTCTTGGTGAACATCTTATTTTTAAGCCACAATCATCATTTGATCAATTCTTGATCATGATTCCACAAGCCTGGCTCAAAAAGTCTCAAGATGCAAAAGTTTCTATTTTTGGACAGCTGAAAAGTCAACTGCAAATTGACCAAGGCATAACTTCTTCATGGTTCATCAGAAAAATCCCATCCAAAGCTCATTTTTAAGAGGATGACATTTCCTACAACTCATCTTCACACTCCAAGTCCAAGAAATGCTCTCTCAAAAAGTTATCAATTTCAACATTATAGGTCATTTTCAAAAGTCAACAAAAAGGCACTTTAAGTCAAAGACCATAACATGAGATTGGTAAATCAAAACGACATGGGACCAAAGGCATTGGTTAGAGGACTTCAAGACCTTTCCAAAATGTCCAAGAACATGATCATAGCTTCAAAATTGATCAAGATATGCATTGGATAAGTTGGGAAATTTTTGGGAATTTTCAAAAGTCAACTTTGTCTAAAACACTTCAAAATTGCTAATGGGCCTCAAATTCTTCCTTGAATCATTACCCAAAGCCCATGAACGACCCATTGAGATTAAAAGGATTTATTTTCCTATTTTTAATTAATTAATTGATTTTTTATTCATATTAATTCATTTAATTAGATTTAATTATGAGAAAATATCAAATAATGCTTTTTTTAAATCTTTTTGTGCAGCAAATACATTCCAAATATGCTAAAGATTTCGTGCATCATCTCAAGGGGACAAGATCTTCCATAATTGGCAAAATTTCCATGGAAAAAGATTGGAAAATATATGATTGGAAATCAAAGATTCAAGTCATCAATTCATGGACTTTTGGGCTTGTTTTTGACCTAGAATGCTTCACATACATATGCACAAAGAAACCCTATTCCAGAGGACACGAAAAAAAGCTGCTAAAGAGCCATAACCAAATTGCAAAATTTCAACAAAAAGCTTGAAACTGATTTCATAGTGGCAGGATCATTCAAGGCCTAAAATCTATTCCAACATCTTGCTGACATTGCTAGGAAGCTATTGGCATCAAGAACAAGTCCCCATACTCCAAGAATCGGTAGAACTGAGTCACATTTTTTCACAAATATTCCATAATCGAATTTCAATTTCTACGCATCATTCATATGTTTTATTCATTGATTTGCATTACTGACATCTCCCTGAAACTTTTGATGTGGTTTAATTGTGCTAAAAATGCTTGACACGAAATTCACCATGGACGAAAATTAGGTTTTCCAAAGCTTCAAAATAGGGCTTTCATGTAGAGGAAAAATTGAACCTTGAGACCTATGCAGTTGAATTCAGGAGCTCAACACGAGTTGAATGGAAACCTCGCGCTCAATTTATGTTACCTGTGCGCGTGTTCGCTATTTTCCACACTTTCAATTTGTGGGGGTTTAAAACCCCCGCTACTTGTTTCATAATTGCAGGGAAAACAAGGAAGAAGATGGACGTGGCTTGACGCTATTGGGAGATTCAAACTTTGGCGCGCTTTTTGTCTTATACCACTAACCAATGTTTTTTTGTATATTATATTTTCTATCTATTATATTTACAAACAAACGCAAATGGCCTGGTGGTTGGAGGACGTGTCTTGCAGGTATAGGGACCTGGGTTCGATTCCCAGGTCCCCCACATAATTCATAACTTTTGTTTTAATGTCTTCTAGTGCAGCGCTTCATTCAGTGGCCTACCATGAGCCTCATGCCTGTGCTTGCCAAGTGGCCAGGAGATCCCATCCAATGGCCAGAACGTGAATTCCAGGGTGTACCTCAGTCAAGCCTCACACGCATGATCAGAAAAGTCAAACCAGGCCTTGTCTCTTGGGCCAAAATTACTTCAAAAAAACCTCCCCTTGGGCCTGATACCCCCTTGGTTTGCATCTTCTTAATTTTATTTTCTTTTCTAATTATAATTCTTTTTAATTCTTTTTAATTGTTTTATCAATTCACAAATAATTAATTTTCATAATAAAAATCAGAAACCAAAAAAATGTTTTATATTTAATTATTATTAATTCATCACTAACATATTTTTTGTAAATAAACTCTAACAATTAATCTAGTTAAATTAGGTTTTAATTTTAATACTTTTCTTAAATAAAAAATGTATAGAATTAGGTTATTGACATTTCATTTTTTTTCTTAATTAATTTTTCCTCATTATTTATTATTATTATTAATTATTATTTTTGTAAATAAATATGTAAATTAACTAATTAGTTTAAATTAGGTAAACTTTGACGTTTTATTAATAATTAAAATAATCTAGAATTAGGGTTCCCTTTTAAGTTCTTTTCTTTATTTTCATAAATACCAAAAACATAAAAATATTTTCTTTTCCTTCTTTTCTTAAATTAAATAATTAATTAGCTTTTAATTTCATTTAATTTCAAGCAAAGGGTCCAACACCCTCGAACGTTCAATTTTAATTTCTATTCCGCGCATTATTTTCTTTTGAATATTATGTAACTGCTCAAGGATGTAATAGTAATTAGGTATTTATTTACTTTCCACATTTTTATCAAAACGGGTCTTTGTACTTTGGCGATGTATAGACCCGCGCCTTGTAATAGCGTAGCCTTTATTTTCCTGTATTTTACTTTCCGCACTCTTAAATTCTAACTTTGTATGAAAGAATGTATGCTAATTAAAAAACAAGCGTAGCTCACAATGCCATGATCAAAGATAATTATTAACATGAAAACAACACACAAATACACACACCACTCTTAGGGTACGCCTCACCTGTTGCCTTCGAAACGTGGTCGTCAAGTATGGGACGTTTTAGTAAGTCCTTATGTCCATGATCCAGTTGCCTCGAAACAGTTGCCTCGGAATAGTTGCCTCGAAACGGTTGCCTCGGATTAAAAAAGGATCAAGGACATAAGGGTAGCTTCTAAGGTGTCCTAACTGTTGCTTCGGTGACCACACTGTCCCTACACTCGAATTGACCCGAACACCTCCAACGGTGGTGCTACCTACCTCTCAATGGTGGGATGGCACTACCTTAAGGACATTTACACAGCTTAATTCCTTAGGGTAGGTAGATGACTCATAGATACTTGCTCTCTTCTAAAAAACAAAACAAAACTCTTTTCACACTGACACTTTCAAAAAGCTTTCAAAAACAATTTTTTCAAACACTCTTGAGGACAGATACAAGAGTTATTCAGAAATCTTTCAATGAAACCTTTTTCAAACCCACTCACAATTGAAAAGCAAACAATTTTGAAAACATAAAGAGCAAGTATCTAAGAGCCCATGGATAACCATGGATAGAAAGGGTGCTAACACCTTCCCTTTCTATAAATCTACCTCCCGAACCGAGAAACTATCTCATAAGGAATTTTGTTGTGCTTTTGTCCTGTCCATGTTGGAGAAAATAAAAGACGGTGGCGACTCTTGCTTCCGCGACATTTCGTGAAACCAGCTTTAAACAGTCAGTTCTAAATCCACCGATCACAGAACTGGCGACTCTGTTGGGGAAATTTTTAAAGTGAGGTGTACCTTAGGACTAAGATCACTTGTGTTTTCAATTGTCTGAATTGTTTGCTTTATTATTGTGGGTACTGTCTTGGGAGTTCTATAGATCCTAACCCGGATCTTGGGGATACCTTCTTAGAAAGTAGCAACAAGGCTGTGAGGGAACTGTGTGGGGTATACCGACATGGTTGAAGCAGTCTGCTACGTTGATGTGGCACTTTGGTGAGTACCGGTAACCCTTGAGTCAAGTCAAGGAGAGTACGGGGCCGCCGCGTGGTGTCGTGAAGCATCAACTGACCTTAGGAACCTTAATTGAACCATCTTGGCCTCTTTAGGGTAGTGAGATAACTGACTTTGGTGCAGTTCGAGGTTGGTTGATACTCGATACTACACTCAGTTGAGGGTTGTTTTCTTGGAATATTTTGATCGCTAGTTCAGTGGCTAAATCGAAACGTTGAACACAGAAAACAATCCAATGATATTGAGACCCTTAGAACCCGGTTACTTCTGATAGGACAGGTTTTAAGCCCACTAACTTCAAGAGGGTAGTACCTAAACTTCATGCTGGCCTAAACTCTAAGGGCTCTTTGTGTGACTTGTGTGCCTTCAAACTTGACTATTTGCATGCTTGTTATCTGACATTTGAGTTTCTTGCAGGTTTTGTTTACAGTCCTCAATTGGGACTCATAACAGGGTTTACCTACATTACCCCATGCATAGCATAACATCATACCATTGCATGCATCTTTCATAAAGACTAACCCATTTCAAGGATCTCAAGGGCTTGTGATGCAGGTCATGATGAACCAACATGTCTAGCAAGGGGCAAAGGGGATTTATTTTCCTCTAGCCAAGGTTGTCAGGGGCTATGACCCACTCGATATGGTGAGCCTTGACTCTTGAAGAAGGACTCTAAACAACATGAAGTTCCTTCAATCAAGCTACAATATTCTAACCAATTTCTCTGTTTACCCCGCGAGATCCTTGAAAACATTGCATGCATATCATACATATCATGGCATTACAGGTACCACTATTTACAGGTCACCTACCTTCTTTGCTGTTTATTTCAGCAGTCTCATTATGAATCCTGAATCATCTACTGAGCAATCCATCAAGGCCCTCCAGGCTCAGAACGCCCAGTTCCAGGAGTTGATTAAGAGTCTAGCCCAAGGTCAACAGGATTTGAATACTATGCTCTCGAAGAAGAAGAAGAAGAGAACGATGTTGTTCAACCCGAGACGCAAATCTGGGAACGGATCATAAAACGAGGTCGAGCTGACAACCCCATCTGTGGAAAAAGACAGTCCCCATGAGAGAGAGGTTCCTAGTCCAGTGGTCTCCGACAACAAGACCGATTACAATGACGAACAGTACCCTCCAGCTGAGGACAGGTATAAACAGCTCAAAGACCGATTAGGTGCTATGGAGATACAAAAGGTGCCCGGATTGGACTTCAAAGATCTAGGTATGTCCTCCTGGGTGGTGATCCCACATAAGTTCAAGGCACCTGCCTTTGCAAAGTACGACGGAGCCTCCTGTCCTAAGTTGCACCTCCGTTCATACATAAGGAGGATCCAGCCCTACACGGCTGACAAGAATTTGTGGATTCACTTTTTCCAGGATAGTCTGTAAGGAACTCAACTCGACTGGTTCTATCAACTGAATGGAGCCAACATCCGCAGCTGGGAGGACTTGGCCACTGCATTCTACAAGCAGTACCAGTACAATGCCGACCTTGCTCCCACGCGCACTCAGCTTCAGGGAATGTCTATGGGTGCAGGCGAAGGCTTTAAAGAATACGCTCAAAAATGGAGGGACCTTGCTGGAAGGGTACAGCCACCTCTAACTGACCGTGAGCTTGTAGACATGTTCTTGGGGACCCTGGCTGGTCCGTTCTTCAACCATCTGATTGGCAACTCTTCGGCCGGGTTTACATACCTTATCTTGACGGGGGAGAGAATTGAAGCGGGTATCAAGGCTGGGAAGATTCAAGAGGCCGCACCTTCTGATACTCACAAAAAGCCTTACATAGGGAAGAAAGAGTCTAATGCTGCATACAGTCAAAAAAGTCGTCGTGACCAACATGCAGGGGCAGTCATGATCTCTGGTTCTGCACCACGCCGCCAACCACAAAAGGGAAATCAGCGAAGGCCGGACGAGCCTAAAAGACAATTCACCAACATCAATGTTGTACCCCAAAATTTGCCCTCCCATATTCTTCAAGAAAATGCCAAGTCAAGCTTCAAAGTTCTCCAAGGGTTGCACAGTGTAAGAGCCTCCTAAGACAGTCAAACTAGGGTTTTGGTTCTGATCAAGAAAATGAAGTTTCCAAAGGTCCAATCAAGTCTCACATGCCTACAAATATGGTCAAGTATCCTCATGTCAAGTTTCAAGACATTCAGCTCAAAATTGCACAGTCAAAAACCTTAATTGCACTGCAGTCAACTGTAGGGGCAAAATGGTCATTTGGCAGTCAAAAGTTCAAATTTTTGGTCAACATCTCATTTTGAAGCCACAAACATCATTTGATCAATGCTTGATCATGATTCTCAAAGCTTGGCTCAAAAATCATCAAGATGCAAAAGTTTCCTTATTTGGACAGCTGAAAAAGTCAACTATAAATTGACCAGGGCATAACTTTCACATGGATTATCAGAAAAATTCCATCCAAAGCTAATTTTGAAGAGAAAGACATTTCCTACAACTCATCTTCATACTTAAAGTCCAATAAATGCTCTCACAAAAAGTTATCAATTTCAACATTATAGGTCATTTTTAGAAGTCAACAAAAAGGGACTTTAATTCAAAGGCCATAACTTGAGATTGGTAAATCAAAATGACATGGGACCAAAGACATTGGTTAGAGGACTCAAAGACCTTTCCAAAATGTCCAAGAACATGAGAAAAGCTTAAAAATTGAGCAAGTTATGCCTTGTAGAAGTTGAGAAATTTTTGGATATTTTGAAAAGTCAACATTGATTCAAATGACCTAAAATTGCTAATGGGCCCATTTTTCTTCCATAATTCATCATCCATGACATGTGCACGACCACTTGGCCCAAAGGGAAGTTTTATTCATTTTTTATTTATTTATTTGAATTTTTATTAATAATAATTCATTTAAATCAAATTAAATACATGAAAAATGCTAACCTAAGTTTTCCAATCTTTTTGTACATGTTTTATCCTCAAGATTTCGTGCATATTCAAATAGGGAAAGATTTGGAGAGATTGGAGTTGATTTGTATCAAAAAGCACATGGAAAGATTGAAAAAATAATGATGGAAAATCAAATCTCAAAATCCATGAATGAAAGAGATTTTGATCAGAATTGTTAACCTAATTCACTCATTACATAAGCCTAAACATAACCCTAATGCTTTGGACCATTGAAGCTGCACAGAAACCATTCACAAACTTGAAAAATTTGTCAAGAAACTCAAAACTGAAAAACACATTCTAGGGCGATTCAAGGCAGAATTTTTGTTTCATTAGCTTCCTCAAGGTTCACTGAACGTTTCCCAATCAAAAACATTCCTCAAAACCTCAAGAATTGGTATACAGAGCTTGGAATATCTCATGAAAAATTCATAATCGTGTTTTAAAATCTATGCATTTTCATGGCATTTTAATTATTGATTCATACTCCTCATGCAATTCTGAAGCTAACCTAATGATTCAATTGTGTTTTTATGCGTTGTGTGCCAATATACCATTGTCAATTTTTTAGGGTTTACAGGACTTGGAATTAGGGCTTTTGAAACAAAGAAAAATTGGAGGCTGTGATCAAAGCCATTGAATTCAACGTGTCTGGACGAAGGAGAATCTACCCTCGCGCTCAATTTATGAGCGTCATAGGGCTAGTCGTTATTTTTCCAAAGCATATCTAAAAGAACGCGCAAAAAACCGTGGCCTTTGTTTTTGTGTTTCAGGGACGAAGAAGAAGACGATATCGTGGCAAGACGTGATAGGCTAGTTTGAATTTACGCGCTCTAACCCACTAACGATTTGGTTTTGTTTTATATTATTTGTTTATTATGTTACATACAAAGCGCGCTACTGGCACGATTGGCAAGCATAAGGGTTGACGAAGCACATGACCTGGGTTCGAGTCCCAGGTCTTCATTGTTTCAATATTATTTTTCAATTTACAATCATATGCAGATTCAATACCAAGGACCATCATACTCCTTCCAAATCCAACGTCCACGCGTCCAGCTTCGTCAGATCAAAGGCCATGGATTGAAGTATACGGTGAGTCCCAGTCAACGCACATGCACGTGTCTAGCAAAAGTCCAAACCGGCCAAGCTAAATGGGCCAGATTTCTCAACTATACCTCCATATTGGGGACTACAACCCCCCTAGGTTTGCTTTGTTCAAATATTTTCTTTTACATTATTTCTATTTTTATTTTAATTCTTGTATTTAATTAATCTATTATTTTCACAAAATATAAAAAAGCATAAAAATCAGAAAAGGGAAAAATATAATAAATATTTTATTTTAGTATTTTCTTAAATAAATTTGCATGTAATTAAACTTAGTTAAATTAGGTTTTAATTTTAATCCTTTTAACAAAAATCTAAAAAATGTAGAAATAGGGTTTGATTAATATTTTTATTCCTTTTTATTTTTTCTTTCCTAATAATTAAATAATTAAATATTTATTTTTTATAACTAAATTGTATATAAAAATTAGGGCTAATTTAGGTTAAAAACTTCAATAATTTTATTAATAAATTAAAAATAATTAGAATTAGGGTTTGCGTCTTATTTTAATTTTAATTAATTCTTTTTCATTTAAAATCCTAAAAATCATAAAATACCAAAAAACAAGTTCTTTCTTTCTTTTAATTTTAATTAATTCCTCATTAGTTTAATTTTGCAAAAAGGGTCCAACGCCCTCGTTCTTAATTTCTTACTAATTCGCATATTTATTTTATTTCGTTTAAATATTTGTGTATCTCTCCCAAGGCCATGTAACCTTTTAATTTTCTCGTACTTTTTTTTACTTTCTTTATTTTTCTGTCAAATCGGGTCCTGGTTAATTTTGGCGATGTGGACCCGTGCCTTTTGTAATAGCTTTAGATTTTATCTTTCCCACAACTTTTTAACTGTTAACCAAAGGCATGAAAGAATGTATGGACAAAATAAAAACAAACGCATAGATCACTTTGACAAAAGACAAAAATAAATGAAAACGACACACAAATCACACACCACCCCTAGGGTACGCCTCACTGTTGCCTTGCCTCGAAAGGTGATCGTCGAGTAGAGGATGTCTTAGTAAGTCCTCATGATCCGGGAACCTGGCATGAGGGTAGCTTCTAAGGTGTCTTCCCATTGCTCTGGTGATCACCATGTCCCGAACCTCGAATTGACCCGAACACCTCCAACGGTGGTGCTACCTACCTCTCAATGATAGGATGGCACTACCTTAAGGACATTTACACAGCCTAATTCCTTAGGGTAGGTAGACGACTCTAGATACTTGCTCTAAATTTCAAAACAAATTCAAAAATACTTTTCACACCGACACCTTTTCAAAAAGCTTTCGAAAGCAATTTTTCAAACACTCTTGAGGACCGATACAAGAGTCGAACTGGAATTTTCAAAGAAACTTTTTAAAACCCACAGTTGAAAAGCAAACAAACCAATTTTGAAAACACAAATGAGCAAGTATCTAAGAGCCCATGGATAACCATGGATAGAAAGGGTGCTAACACCTTCCCTTTCTATAACCTACCTCCAGAACCGAGAGCAATCTCTTTAAGGAATTTTTCTGTGCTTTTGTCCTTTCCATTTGGAGAAAATAAAAGACGGTGGCGACTCTTGCTTCCGCGACATTTCGCGAACCAGCTTTAAACAGTCAGTTCCAGATCCACCGATCACAGAACTGGCGACTCTGCTGGGGACTTAAAATTAAAGTGAGGTGTACCTTAGGGTTAGTTCATAACTGTGTTTTCAATTGTATTGACTTGCTTGCTTTACTATTATGGGTTGCATGGGAGTTACATAGATCCTAACCCGGATCTGGGGATACCCTGTTTAGGTAGCATAAGCTGTGAGGGACCTGTCCGGCGTAGACCGACACGGGTGAAGCAGTGGCTACGTTGGTGTGACACCTTGGTCTGTACCGATATCCCTTGTGTCGCAACGAGGAGAATATGGGTCTTCTAAGGAGTCATTAAGCACCAACAACCTTAGAACCTTAATTGACACAACT
Organism: Vicia faba; assembly: GCA_948472305.1. NCBI lineage: Eukaryota > Viridiplantae > Streptophyta > Magnoliopsida > Fabales > Fabaceae > Vicia > Vicia faba. The sequence goes on along the minus strand of OX451738.1, from coordinate 1,382,165,530 downwards.
TGGCCTTTAGAATTGTAGCAGTATGCTACGCCCATTGAGGCTAAACTCTCGTGATGGTTCTGGCCGCAAGAAAAGATTGCGATGCTGGAGTTATGACCGATTGAGGGTAGTCAATGATATTGGGATCCTCTAAGAACCCGGCTACTTTGATAGGACAGGTATGAACCAAAAAACTGAAAGAGGGTAATACCTAGACCTCATGCTGGCCTAAACTCTAAGGGCTCTTTTGTGTGACTTGTGTGCCTTCGTACTTGACTATTTGCATGCTTGTTGTCTGACACTTGAGTTTCCTGCAGGTTTTGTTTATAGTCCTTAAGTGGGACTCATAACAAAGTATACTGAATTTCTCGCAGGTTTTGTTTATAGTCCTTAACGGGGACTCATAACAGGGTACCTAAGTTTCTTACAGGTTTTGGTTTACAGTCCTTAATTAGGACTCATAACAAGGTTTTACTTGAGTTTCTTGCAGGTTTTGGTTTGCAGTTCTTAATTGGGACTCGTAACAGGGTTACTTACATTACCCCATGCATAGCATAACATCATACCATTGCATACATCCTAACCCATTTCAAGGATCTCAAGGGTTTGTGCTGCAGGTCACGATGAACCAACTGTCTAGCAAGGGGCAAAGAGGATTTATTTTCCTCTAGCCAAGGTTGTCAGAGGCTATGACCCACTTGATATGGTGAGCTCTGACTCTTGAAGAAGGTTCCCTTAACCAAGGTTGTTTGGAAATCAAAACCAGACATGATGACTAAGGTCAGGGGCTATGACCCACTTGATATGGTGAGCCTTTGACCCTTGAAGAAGGATTCTCAATAACATGAAGTTCCTTCACTCAAGCTACCAGATTCAAACTCTGACAAATTTTCTTGTTTATCCCGCGAGGTCCTTGAAAACATTGCATGCATATCATACATATCATTGCATAACAGGTACCCTTGTTGCAGGTCACTTACCCTCCCTGCTGTTTATTTCAGCAATGGCTTCACAACAAGATAACCAGGACCTTCACGCTCAAGAGACTCAGTTCAGGGAAATCTTCCTATGCCTATCCAAGGGGCAGGAAGAGTTGAGGACACTCCTCATGGGGAATCTGGTCAAAAAGAGTCCTGAAGATGACAAGGACGAATAGCTGAAACGTCTACAAGCTGAGGTAGACACATTGAAAACCCAAATGCTGGGGCAAAGGGCACTCATTCAAGGTTTAGCTCAGGAGCAAGGAGAGCTGAGGGCCATGATCAGTCAGCTTCATTAAGACATGATGCAACCAGCCCAAGTCAGGGACCCAGTCATTAATCAACTTCCAAGAAGTCAAAGGTTTGGGCCTCTCCAAGCTGTTATTACGTCACAGGTCTAACAACGACCTCGCCCAGAACAACGGGCTGATCAGAGCAAACCAGACAAGCCTAAAAGGCAGTTCACCAAGATCAATATGTCGCTGGATCAAGCACTACAACAAATGTTAGAGGCAGGGCTGATCACCTTAAGGGCTCCTCTCCAGAATCCAAACACTTCTGCTCCTAACTATCATCCCAACGATAGGTGCGCATACCATTCTGATAGCCCGGGGCATACTACGGACAACTGTTGGCCTCTCAAAAACAAGATTCAAGACATGATCGACGCTGGAGAGATTCAGTTTGAAGTACCTGAGACTCCGAACATAATCACTGCTCCCTTGCCAAATCATGGCTAGGATTGAGAAATTTTTGTTCATTCGAATGTTCAAGTTGCAATTTTCTTTTGTTCAAACATTTACTCATGTTAAACATTGTTATTTCATTAATGCATCGCATATGTCTGTTCTGAAACAATATATTCGTATTCACTAAATGCAAATTATTTTCATATTTTTTCTGATGTCGACTCTTGATCTAAAATTCTAAGCCTCTTGAGGGAGGATGACGAAAACGATACCATAATTTACAGTATGCTTTTGAACAGACCCCGCTGATGAGGTACAGGCATTGTTTCAATTCCTAAACACTGGAGTTATAAGGAAGATAATCCCTCGTCAACCCCTCTGAGCCAAAGAAGTAGGAGTTTTTTCTTTTCGAAATTTAAAACCCTTAATCATAACCTGGGGCAGGGTAGTCTCTCAGTTGATCCAAGTGCATAACAAATGGCACCAAAGAAGTCCTTACAAAACGAAGAAAGACAGTGATGGTTCCGAATAATCAATAAAGAAAGGCAGTCATTATCTCAAAAATAAAGAACCCGTTAAGTCAGAACCCATGAAGAAGACTTACAAAACTGGGGCATCCCGCTGACTGTAATTCCAAAAAAGGAAACAGTTCAGGCAAAAAAAAAGAAAGGGATAACAAAAAATCAGAAAGAAAAAGAGGTCATACAAGCCCTCAAACAACAAGAAAAAGAAATGACTGCCGGTTCAGAGTAAACCATCAATATCCGAATCATCACCGGAAAATCAGAGCAAAAACTCAAACAAGGTCTAACGTATGATCAACTGAGTTTAGGTTTGGAGAACATCACGAAGAGCGGGTGGGTACAAATAATTTGAGCCTTTATCCTTTGTTTCTTAAACCGTGAACCAGGCCACGTTATAACCCTTAAAAGTCCTAGCTGAAGCATGGGTTGGTTCGAAAGCATACTGTTACGAAAGGTATCCTGACTCCTTAAGGCTTACTATAAAGAAGGAGTTGATATCACATTTTACAAACATTCATTTGTTTTATGAAAAAAAGAATGCATTTTCAAAATCTTCAAGACAGACATAGGCTTTGCATTTTTAACATAACTTTGTTTGCATATGACTTTTTGTTTGAACAGCATAGAAATTCGCACGACGAATGCCTAATGAACAGAAGTACTTCCAATCAAGGGGCATGGCATGACCACGGTCCATCATCTGGGGCAATCCAATCAAGATCTGGAGAATCTCTCAAAGGCCAAATAGCCTGGGGCAAATCTCCGCCTGAGTCACTTGGGGCATTCCAACGACGAATCTGACCTGATCAAATACCTTCTGGTGGCATGACAAAACACTTCTAACAGGGGCAACTCTCTACATTCTGAAAGCACGGACATAGTCGAAAAAATACTACGCAAAATCAAAGACCCGCTAGGCTGACATGCCTAGGCAAAAATAAGGGCTTCCCGGCAAACCAAAAGGGTTCGGGAAAAATGAGGGATGAAATAAAAATAATCTGTACACCCGGCAAGTCGAAAACCTGAAAAGGCGGCTTGGGCAAAAATGGGTATCCCGGTGGACTGAAAACCCGAAAGGGCGGTCCAGGCAAAAGTTAGGGATCAAAGCGTACGACTATATCCTGTCATCTTATTATCTGCCTACCAGAAGAAGGTTTGTCCATCAACAACTATCAGCACCTCACAGGTCTTCTTCTCCAACCTCCGAAACAGGGGCAATAAAGAGTTGTCTCAGCAATCTAATTATTCTGTCCTCCAAGGTATCAAGGTGAGCTCAGCTGAAAAACATAACCAGATATCCTAATTCCCCAGAGAGTAAGTCAGCAGTCAGTGCATTCTTCTCCAAGCAGGGTTATCAAATCCTTAAGAAGTTGGGTATCCTTCAGCAGATCTCAACATTCCCCCAGCAGCACGTATTCTTAACAAGCATCCCCGACAGTCTTGCTCTAAAGATTGTTCCCCGGTGGCGTACAAACATTCAAAGGAATCACTTCCCTGGCATAGAAAAACTTCCCCAGGAGAATCCAATCCAGTTCCCCAGGAAAGTTGGAATTCATACCCACAAGCAGTAAGCTTATCCCCAGTAGATTCTGGAAGCTTATCCCCCGCGGGGCACGAACGCGTCCGGCTTTATTCAAAGAGTTATTTCCTTAATAGGATATAACTGGGTTATCCTCAGCCAAAAGCCACGGAAAGTTCGTCGTCGACACAGTCTTCTTATCCCCAGCGAAGTCCAATCAACACTTCCAACATAACAAAGATATCCTCAGCAAGTTGTTATCAACAATTCATCAAAGTATCTCTCTCCCCACAGAGTATCGCTCCCCAGCACGGTCGCTAGAGTATTTTTCTCCCCGCAGAATCTTCAATTTGCCAAGTTCATTCCTCAAACGGAGTCATCTTCTCCTACCGGTATTCTTGCAATTATCATCCCCAGCGGAAGCAAAATCTATTCTCCAACGTCAGCCCAGGAGTGACTTCCCGGCACCCGTCAAGGATTTACTTTCCTAGACGAAAACATACATTCCTAAACATCACATACATCATTATAGCATGCATAGACGCATCATATCATACAAATCTCATTTATGTTGAGAACATCATTGCTTGGTTCATATCATGCATTGCATATGACTAACCTTTACCTTTCAGGAAAAATTCAGCTAAGTTCTCAATCATATTTCAAGACCTAGACCGGTTCAGTTAATCGACTCCAAAGATTTCTTATCCAATCCAAGGCCTTCTCTAGTCCAGCTAAATCGACTCCGAACAGATTTTTCTGATGAAGACTCAGCAGAAGTTATGAGATTATAATTTCCTATTTGTTCTCTCTCCGACGGTGCATGAGATGATTCCATTTTAGGTTTTTTCTTTGAGATTATAATTTCCTATTGGTTCTCTCTCCGACGGTGCATGAGATGATTCCATTTTAGGTTTTTTCTTTGAGATTATAATTTCCTATTGGTTCTCTCTCCGACGGTGCATGAGATGATTCCATTTTAGGTTTTTCTTTGAGATTATAATTTCCTATTGGTTCTCTCTCCGACGGTGCATGAGATGATTCCATTTTTAGGTTTTTCTTTGAGATTATAATTTCCTATTGGTTCTCTCTCCGACGGTGCATGAGATGATTCCATTTTAGGTTTTTCTTTGAGATTAATTTCCTATTGGTTCTCTCTCCGACGGTGCATGAGATGATTCCATTTTAGGTTTTTCTTTGAGATTAATTTCCTATTGGTTCTCTCTCCGACGGTGCATGAGATGATTCCATTTTTAGGTTTTTCTTTGAGATTATAATTTCCTATTGGTTCTCTCTTCGACGGTGCATGAGATGATTCCATTTTAGGTTTTTTCTTTGAGATTATAATTTCCTATTGGTTCTCTCTCCGACGGTGCATGAGATGATTCCATTTTAGGTTTTTTCTTTGAGATTAATTTCCTATTGGTTCTCTCTCCGACGGTGCATGAGATGATTCCATTTTAGGTTTTTCTTTGAGATTAATTTCCTATTGGTTCTCTCTCCGACGGTGCATGAGATGATTCCATTTTTAGGTTTTTCTTTGAGATTATAATTTCCTATTGGTTCTCTCTCCGACGGTGCATGAGATGATTCCATTTTAGGTTTTTCTTTGAGATTAATTTCCTATTGGTTCTCTCTCCGACGGTGCATGAGATGATTCCATTTTAGGTTTTTTTCTTCGAGATTATAATTTCCTATTGGTTCTCTCTCCGACGATGCATGAGATGATTCCATTTTAGGTTTTTCTTTGAGATTATAATTTCCTATTGGTTCTCTCTCCGACGGTGCATGAGATGATTCTATTTTAGGTTTTTCTTTGAGATTATAATTTCCTATTGGTTCTCTCTCCGACGGTGCATGAGATGATAATTCCATCCCAGGTTATGATTTCCTATGGTCCTCTCCCCGACGGTGCGTGAGATGTAATTCCCTTTCAGGTTATGATTTCCTATGGTCCTCTCCCCGACGGTGCGTGAGATGTAATTCCCTTTCAGGTTATGATTTCCTATGGTCCTCTCCCCGACGGTGCGTGAGATGTAATTCCCTTTTAGGTTATAATTTCCTATGGTTCTCTCCCCGACGGTGCGTGAGATGTAATTCCCTTTTAGGTTATAATTTCCTATGGTCCTCTCCCCGACGATGCGTGAGATGTAATTCCCTTTTAGGTTATAATTTCCTTTGGTCCTCTCCCCGACGGTGCGTGAGATGTAATTCCCTTTCAGGTTATAATTTCCTATGGTCCTCTCCCCGACGGTGCGTGAGATGTAATTCCCTTTCAGATTATAATTGCCTATTGGTTCTCTTCCCGATACTGCGAAGATGGTAATTCCCACCAAGATTTTCTCAACGAGCGTTGTTGAAGTTAAAGTCACCCAAGGTAGTAATCGCTCCTGGTTCATTCATCACCGTTTGAAGCTCCGGATCCAGCTCCTGTAACCAGTCAGGACATATCTATACCAAGCATCTGAAAACCAGCCCCTGCAACGTGTCAGGTACTCATTTTTCTTTTGCAGGTATGCAGGTTCTCGCTAAGGAATCTCTTATGCGATCAACATCCAGATGGCATCTGTAAGCCCATCATCCCCCATCAATCTCCAAATGGCATCTATAAGCCCATTCCCATCACACTGCTACTATGTGAGCGCAAATTTCTGGGCACTCTAGTGTTCAATCACCTTCTACCCTCGGATTACGAAAGGCACGTCAGCCAATCTGCATCCTCAGGTCTAAGAAGATTGAACAGGGGCAACTGTTGTACCCCAAAATTTGCCCTCCCATATTCTTCAATAAAATGCCAAGTCAAGCTTCAAAGTTCTCCAAGGGTTGCACAGTGTAAGAGCCTCCTAAGACAGTCAAACTAGGGTTTTGGTTCTGATCAAGAAAATGAAGTTTCCAAAGGTCCAATCAAGTCTCACATGCCTACAAATATGGTCAAGTATCCTCATGTCAAGTTTCAAGACATTCAGCTCAAAATTGCACAGTCAAAAACCCTAATTGCACTGCAGTCAACTGTAGGGGCAAAATGGTCATTTGGCAGTCAAAAGTTCAAATTTTTGGTCAACATCTCATTTTGAAGCCACAAACATCATTTTATCAATGCTTGATCATGATTCTCAAAGCTTGGCTCAAAAATCATCAAGATGCAAAAGTTTCCTTATTTGGACAGTTGAAAAAGTCAACTGTAAATTGACCAGGGCATAACTTTCACATGGATTATCAGAAAAATTCCATCCAAAGCTAATTTTGAAGAGAAAGACATTTCCTACAACTCATCTTCATACTTAAAGTCCAAGAAATGCTCTCACAAAAAGTTATCAATTTCAACATTATAGGTCATTTTCAGAAGTCAACAAAAAGGGACTTTAAGTCAAAGGCCATAACTTGAGATTGGTAAATCAAAATGAAATGGGACCAAAGACATTGGTTAGAGGACTCAAATAACTTTCCAAAATGTCCAAGAACATGAGAAAAGATTAAAAATTGAGCAAGTTATGCCTTGTAGAAGTTGGGAAATTTTTGGATATTTTGAAAAGTCAACATTGATTCAAATGACCTAAAATTGCTAATGGGCCCATTTTTCTTCCATAATTCATCATCCATGACATGTGCACGACCACTTGGCCCAAAGGGAAGTTTTATTCATTTTTTATTTATTTATTTGAATTTTTATTAATAATAATTCATTTAAATCAAATTAAATACATGAAAAATGCTAACCTAAGTTTTCCAATCTTTTTGTACATGTTTTATCCTCAAGATTTCGTGCATATTCAAATAGGGAAAGATTTGGAGAGATTGGAGTTGATTTGTATCAAAAAGCACATGGAAAGATTGAAAAAATAATGATGGAAAATCAAATCTCAAAATCCATGAATGAAAGAGATTTTGATCAGAATTGTTAACCTAATTCACTCATTACATAAGCCTAAACATAACCCTAATGCTTTGGACCATTGAAGCTGCGCAGAAACCATTCAAAAACTTGAAAAATTTGTCAAGAAACTCAAAACTGAAAAACACATTCTAGGGCGATTCAAGGCAGAATTTTTGTTTCATTAGCTTCCTCAAGGTTCACTGAACGTTTCCCAATCAAAAACATTCCTCAAAACCTCAAGAATTGGTATACAGAGCTTGGAATATCTCATGAAAAATTCATAATCGTGTTTTAAAATCTATGCATTTTCATGGCATTTTAATTATTGATTCATACTCCTCATGCAATTCTGAAGCTAACCTAATGATTCAATTGTGTTTTTATGCGTTGTGTGCCAATATACCATTGTCAATTTTTTAGGGTTTACAGGACTTGGAATTAGGGCTTTTGAAACAAAGAAAAATTGGAGGCTGTGATCAAAGCCATTGAATTCAACGTGTCTGGACGAAGGAGAATCTACCCTCGCGCTCAATTTATGAGCGTCATAGGGCTAGTCGTTATTTTTCCAAAGCATATCTAAAAGAACGCGCAAAAAACCGTGGCCTTTGTTTTTGTGTTTCAGGGACGAAGAAGAAGACGATATCGTGGCAAGACGTGATAGGCTAGTTTGAATTTACGCGCTCTAACCCACTAACGATTTGGTTTTGTTTTATATTATTTGTTTATTATGTTACATACAAAGCGCGCTACTGGCACGATTGGCAAGCATAAGGGTTGACGAAGCACATGACCTGGGTTCGAGTCCCAGGTCTTCATTGTTTCAATATTATTTTTCAATTTACAATCATATGCAGATTCAATACCAAGGACCATCATACTCCTTCCAAATCCAACGTCCACGCGTCCAGCTTCGTCAGATCAAAGGCCATGGATTGAAGTATACGGTGAGTCCCAGTCAACGCACATGCACGTGTCTAGCAAAAGTCCAAACCGGCCAAGCTAAATGGGCCAGATTTCTCAACTATACCTCCATATTGGGGACTACAACCCCCCTAGGTTTGCTTTGTTCAAATATTTTCTTTTACATTATTTCTATTTTTATTTTAATTCTTGTATTTAATTAATCTATTATTTTCACAAAATATAAAAAAGCATAAAAATCAGAAAAGGGAAAAATATAATAAATATTTTATTTTAGTATTTTCTTAAATAAATTTGCATGTAATTAAACTTAGTTAAATTAGGTTTTAATTTTAATCCTTTTAACAAAAATCTAAAAAATGTAGAAATAGGGTTTGATTAATATTTTTATTCCTTTTTATTTTTTCTTTCCTAATAATTAAATAATTAAATATTTATTTTTTATAACTAAATTGTATATAAAAATTAGGGTTAATTTAGGTTAAAAACTTCAATAATTTTATTAATAAATTAAAAATAATTAGAATTAGGGTTTGCGTCTTATTTTAATTTTAATTAATTCTTTTTCATTTAAAATCCTAAAAATCATAAAATACCAAAAAACAAGTTCTTTCTTTCTTTTAATTTTAATTAATTCCTCATTAGTTTAATTTTGCAAAAAGGGTCAAACGCCCTCGTTCTTAATTTCTTACTAATTCGCATATTTATTTTATTTCGTTTAAATATTTGTGTATCTCTCCCTAGGCCATGTAACCTTTTAATTTTCTCGTACTTTTTTTTACTTTCTTTATTTTTCTGTCAAATCGGGTCCTAGTTAATTTTGGCGATGTGGACCCGCGCCTTTTGTAATAGCTTTAGATTTTATCTTTCCCACAACTTTTTAACTGTTAACCAAAGGCATGAAAGAATGTATGGACAAAATAAAAACAAACGCATAGATCACTTTGACAAAAGACAAAAATAAATGAAAACGACACACAAATCACACACCACCCCTAGGGTACGCCTCACTGTTGCCTTGCCTCGAAAGGTGATCGTCGAGTAGAGGATGTCTTAGTAAGTCCTCATGATCCGGGAACCTGGCATGAGGGTAGCTTCTAAGGTGTCTTCCCATTGCTCTGGTGATCACCATGTCCCGAACCTCGAATTGACCCGAACACCTCCAACGGTGGTGCTACCTACCTCTCAATGATAGGATGGCACTACATTAAGGACATTTACACAGCCTAATTCCTTAGGGTAGGTAGACGACTCTAGATACTTGCTCTAAATTTCAAAACAAATTCAAAAATACTTTTCACACCGACACCTTTTCAAAAAGCTTTCGAAAGCAATTTTTCAAACACTCTTGAGGACCGATACAAGAGTCGAACTGGAATTTTCAAAGAAACTTTTTAAAACCCACAGTTGAAAAGCAAACAAACCAATTTTGAAAACACAAATGAGCAAGTATCTAAGAGCCCATGGATAACCATGGATAGAAAGGGTGCTAACACCTTCCCTTTCTATAACCTACCTCCCGAACCGAGAGCAATCTCTTTAAGGAATTTTTCTGTGCTTTTGTCCTTTCCATTTGGAGAAAATAAAAGAAGGTGACGACTCTTGCTTCCGGGACATTTCGCGAACCAGCTTTAAACAGTCAGTTCCAGATCCACCGATCACAGAACTGGCGACTCTGCTGGGGACTTAAAATTAAAGTGAGGTGTACCTTAGGGTTAGTTCATAACTGTGTTTTCAATTGTATTGACTTGCTTGCTTTACTATTGTGGGTTGCATGGGAGTTACATAGATCCTAACCCGGATCTGGGGATACCCTGTTTAGGTAGCATAAGCTGTGAGGGACCTGTCCGGCGTAGACCGACACGGGTGAAGCAGTGGCTACGTTGGTGTGACACCTTGGTCTGTACCGATATCCCTTGTGTCGCAACGAGGAGAATATGGGTCTTCTAAGGAGTCATTAAGCACCAACAACCTTAGAACCTTAATTGACACAACTTGGCCTTTAGAATTGTAGCAGTATGCTACGCCCATTGAGGCTAAACTCTCGTGATGGTTCTGGCCGCAAGAAAAGATTGCGATGCTGGAGTTATGACCGATTGAGGGTAGTCAATGATATTGGGATCCTCTAAGAACCCGGCTACTTTGATAGGACAGGTATGAACCAGCAAACTGAAAGAGGGTAATACCTAGACCTCATGCTGGCCTAAACTCTAAGGGCTCTTTTGTGTGACTTGTGTGCCTTCGTACTTGACTATTTGCATGCTTGTTGTCTGACACTTGAGTTTCCTGCAGGTTTTGTTTATAGTCCTTAAGTGGGACTCATAACAAAGTATACTGAATTTCTCGCAGGTTTTGTTTATAGTCCTTAACGGGGACTCATAACAGGGTACCTAAGTTTCTTACAGGTTTTGGTTTACAGTCCTTAATTAGGACTCATAACAAGGTTTTACTTGAGTTTCTTGCAGGTTTTGGTTTGCAGTTCTTAATTGGGACTCGTAACAGGGTTACTTACATTACCCCATGCATAGCATAACATCATACCATTGCATACATCCTAACCCATTTCAAGGATCTCAAGGGTTTGTGCTGCAGGTCACGATGAACCAACTGTCTAGCAAGGGGCAAAGAGGATTTATTTTCCTCTAGCCAAGGTTGTCAGAGGCTATGACCCACTTGATATGGTGAGCTCTGACTCTTGAAGAAGGTTCCCTTAACCAAGGTTGTTTGGAAATCAAAACCAGACATGATGAATAAGGTCAGGGGCTATGACCCACTTGATATGGTGAGCCTTTGACCCTTGAAGAAGGATTCTCAATAACATGAAGTTCCTTCACTCAAGCTACCAGATTCAAACTCTGACAAATTTTCTTGTTTATCCCGCGAGGTCCTTGAAAACATTGCATGCATATCATACATATCATTGCATAACAGGTACCCTTGTTGCAGGTCACTTACCCTCCCTGCTGTTTATTTCAGCAATGGCTTCACAACAAGATAACCAGGACCTTCACGCTCAAGAGACTCAGTTCAGGGAAATCTTCCTATGCCTATCCAAGGGGCAGGAAGAGTTGAGGACACTCCTCATGGGGAATCTGGTCAAAAAGAGTCCTGAAGATGACAAGGACGAACAGCTGAAACGTCTACAAGCTGAGGTAGACACATTGAAAACCCAAATGCTGGGGCAAAGGGCACTCATTCAAGGTTTAGCTCAGGAGCAAGGAGAGCTGAGGGCCATGATCAGTCAGCTTCATTAAGACATGAAGCAACCAGCCCAAGTCAGGGACCCAGTCATTAATCAACTTCCAAGAAGTCAAAGGTTTGGGCCTCTCCAAGCTGCTATTACGTCACAGGTCTAACAACGACCTCGCCCAGAACAACGGGATGATCAGAGCAAACCAGACAAGCCTAAAAGGCAGTTCACCAAGATCAATATGTCGCTGGATCAAGCACTACAACAAATGTTAGAGGCAGGGCTGATCACCTTAAGGGCTCCTCTCCAGAATCCAAACACTTCTGCTCCTAACTATCATCCCAACGATAGGTGCGCATACCATTCTGATAGCCCGGGGCATACTACGGACAACTGCTGGCCTCTCAAAAACAAGATTCAAGACATGATCGACGCTGGAGAGATTCAGTTTGAAGTACCTGAGACTCCGAACATAATCACTGCTCCCTTGCCAAATCATGGCTAGGATTGAGAAATTTTTGTTCATTCGAATGTTCAAGTTGCAATTTTCTTTTGTTCAAACATTTACTCATGTTAAACATTGTTATTTCATTAATGCATCGCATATGTCTGTTCTGAAACAATATATTCGTATTCACTAAATGCAAATTATTTTCATATTTTTTCTGATGTCGACTCTTGATCTAAAATTCTAAGCCTCTTGAGGGAGGATGACGAAAACGATACCATAATTTACAGTATGCTTTTGAACAGACCCCGCTGATGAGGTACAGGCATTGTTTCAATTCCTAAACACTGGAGTTATAAGGAAGATAATCCCTCGTCAACCCCTCTGAGCCAAAGAAGTAGGAGTTTTTTCTTTTCGAAATTTAAAACCCTTAATCATAACCTGGGGCAGGGTAGTCTCTCAGTTGATCCAAGTGCATAACAAATGGCACCAAAGAAGTCCTTACAAAACGAAGAAAGACAGTGATGGTTCCGAATAATCAATAAAGAAATGCAGTCATTATCTCAAAAATAAAGAACCCGTTAAGTCAGAACCCATGAAGAAGACTTACAAAACTGGGGCATCCCGCTGACTGTAATTCCAAAAAAGGAAACAGTTCAGGCAAAAAAAAAGAAAGGGATAACAAAAAATCAGACAGAAAAGAGGTCATACAAACCCTCAAACAACAAGAAAAAGAAATGACTGCCGGTTCAGAGTAAACCATCAATATCCGAATCATCACCGGAAAATCAGAGCAAAAACTCAAACAAGGTCTAACGTATGATCAACTGAGTTTAGGTTTGGAGAACATCACGAAGAGCGGGTGGGTACAAATAATTTGAGCCTTTATCCTTTGTTTCTTAAACCGTGAACCAGGCCATGTTATAACCCTTAAAAGTCCTAGCTGAAGCATGGGTTGGTTCGAAAGCATACTGTTACGAAAGGTATCCTGACTCCTTAAGGCTTACTATAAAGAAGGAGTTGATATCATGTTTTACAAACATTCATTTGTTTTATGAAAAAAAGAATGCATTTTCAAAATCTTTAAGACAGACATAGGCTTTGCATTTTTAACATAACTTTGTTTGCATATGACTTTTTGTTTGAACAGCATAGAAATTCGCACGACGAATGCCTAATGAACAGAAGTACTTCCAATCAAGGGGCATGGCATGACCACGGTCCATCATCTGGGGCAATCCAATCAAGATCCGGAGAATCTCTCAAAGGCCAAATAGCCTGGGGCAAATCTCCGCCTGAGTCACTTGGGGCATTCCAACGATGAATCTGACCTGATCAAATACCTTCTGGTGGCATGACAAAACACTTCTAACAAGGGCAACTCTCTACATTCTGAAAGCACGGACATAGTCGAAAAAATACTACGCAAAATCAAAGACCCGCTAGGCTGACATGCCTAGGCAAAAATAAGGGCTTCCCGGCAAACCAAAAGGGTTCGGACAAAATGAGGGATGAAATGAAAATAATCTGTACACCCGGCAAGTCGAAAACCTGAAAAGGCGGCTTGGGCAAAAATGGGTATCCCGGTGGACTGAAAACCCGAAAGGGCGGTCCAGGCAAAAGTTAGGGATCAAAGCGTACGACTATATCCTGTCATCTTATTATCTGCCTACCAGAAGAAGGTTTGTCCATCAACAACTATCAGCACCTCACAGGTCTTCTTCTCCAACCTCCGAAACAGGGGCAATAAAGAGTTGTCTCAGCAATCTAATTATTCTGTCCTCCAAGGTATCAAGGTGAGCTCAGCTGAAAAACATAACCAAATATCCTAATTCCCCAGAGAGTAAGTCAGCAGTCAGTGCATTCTTCTCCAAGCAGGGTTATCAAATCCTTAAGAAGTTGGGTATCCTTCAGCAGATCTCAACATTCCCCCAGCAGCACGTATTCTTAACAAGCATCCCCGGTAGTCTTGCTCTAAAGATTGTTCCCCGGTGGCGTACAAACATTCAAAGGAATCACTTCCCCGGCATAGCAAAACCTCCCCAGGAGAATCCAATCCAGTTCCCCAGGAAAGTTGGAATTCATACCCCCAAGCAGTAAGCCTATCCCCAGTAGATTCTGGAAGCTTATCCCCCGCGGGGCACGAACGCGTCCGCCTTTATTCAAAGAGTTATTTCCTTAATAGGATATAACTGGGTTATCCTCAGCCAAAAGCCACGGAAAGGTCATCGTCGACACAGTCTTCTTATCCCCAGCGAAGTCCAATCAACACTTCCAACATAACAAAGATATCCTCAGCAAGTTGTTATCAACAATTCATCAAAGTATCTCTCTCCCCACAGAGTATCGCTCCCCAGCACGGTCGCTAGAGTATTTTTCTCCCCGCAGAATCTTCCATTTGCCAAGTTCATTCCTCAAATGGAGTCATCTTCTCCTACCGGTATTCTTGCAGTTATCATCCCCAGCGGAAGCAAAATCTATTCTCCAACGTCAGCCCAGGAGTGACTTCCCGGCACCCGTCAAGGATTTACTTTCCTAGACGAAAACATACATTCCTAAACATCACATACATCATTATAGCATGCATAGACGCATCATATCATACAAATCTCATTTATGTTGAGAACATCATTGCTTGGTTCATATCATGCATTGCATATGACTAACCTTTACCTTTCAGGAAAAATTCAGCTAAGTTCTCAATCATATTTCAAGACCTAGACCGGTTCAGTTAATCGACTCCAAAGATTTCTTATCCAGTCCAAGGCCTTCTCTAGTCCAGCTAAATCGACTCCCAACAGATTTTTCTGATGAAGACTCAGCAGAAGTTATGAGATTATAATTTCCTATTGGTTCTCTCTCCGACGGTGCATGAGATGATTCCATTTTAGGTTTTTTCTTTGAGATTATAATTTCCTATTGGTTCTCTCTCCGATGGTGCATGAGATGATTCCATTTTAGGTTTTTTCTTTGAGATTATAATTTCCTATTGGTTCTCTCTCCGACGGTGCATGAGATGATTCCATTTTAGGTTTTTCTTTGATATTATAATTTCCTATTGGTTCTCTCTCCGACGGTGCATGAGATGATTCCATTTTTAGGTTTTTCTTTGAGATTATAATTTCCTATTGGTTCTCTCTCCGACGGTGCATGAGATGATTCCATTTTAGGTTTTTCTTTGAGATTAATTTCCTATTGGTTCTCTCTCCGACGGTGCATGAGATGATTCCATTTTAGGTTTTTCTTTGAGATTAATTTCCTATTGGTTCTCTCTCCGACGGTGCATGAGATGATTCCATTTTTAGGTTTTTCTTTGAGATTATAATTTCCTATTGGTTCTCTCTCCGACGGTGCATGAGATGATTCCATTTTAGGTTTTTTCTTTGAGATTATAATTTCCTATTGGTTCTCTCTCTAACGGTGCATGAGATGATTCCATTTTAGGTTTTTTCTTTGAGATTAATTTCCTATTGGTTCTCTCTCCGACGGTGCATGAGATGATTCCATTTTAGGTTTTTCTTTGAGATTAATTTCCTATTGGTTCTCTCTCCGACGGTGCATGAGATGATTCCATTTTTAGGTTTTTCTTTGAGATTATAATTTCCTATTGGTTCTCTCTCCGACGGTGCATGAGATGATTCCGTTTTAGGTTTTTCTTTGAGATTAATTTCCTATTGGTTCTCTCTCCGACGGTGCATGAGATGATTCCATTTTAGGTTTTTCTTTGAGATTAATTTCCTATTGGTTCTCTCTCCGACGGTGCATGAGATGATTCCATTTTAGGTTTTTTTCTTCGAGATTATAATTTCCTATTGGTTCTCTCTCCGACGGTGCATGAGATGATTCCATTTTAGGTTTTTCTTTGAGATTATAATTTCCTATTGGTTCTCTCTCCGACGGTGCATGAGATGATTCCATTTTAGGTTTTTCTTTGAGATTATAATTTCCTATTGGTTCTCTCTCCGACGGTGCATGAGATGATAATTCCATCCCAGGTTATGATTTCCTATGGTCCTCTCCCCGACGGTGCGTGAGATGTAATTCCCTTTCAGGTTATGATTTCCTATGGTCCTCTCCCCGACGGTGCGTGAGATGTAATTCCCTTTCAGGTTATGATTTCCTATGGTCCTCTCCCCGACGGTGCGTGAGATGTAATTCCCTTTTAGGTTATAATTTCCTATGGTTCTCTCCCCGACGGTGCGTGAGATGTAATTCCCTTTTAGGTTATAATTTCCTTGGTCCTCTCCCCGACGATGCGTGAGATGTAATTCCCTTTTAGGTTATAATTTCCTTTGGTCCTCTCCCCGACGGTGCATGAGATGTAATTCCCTTTCAGGTTATAATTTCCTATGGTCCTCTCCCCGACGGTGCGTGAGATGTAATTCCCTTTCAGATTATAATTGCCTATTGGTTCTCTTCCCGATACTGCGAAGATGGTAATTCCCACTAAGATTTTCTCAACGAGCGTTGTTGAAGTTAAAGTCACCCAAGGTAGTAACCACTCCTGGTTCATTCATCACCGTTTGAAGCTCCGGATCCAGCTCCTGTAACCAGTCAAGACATATCTATACCAAGCATCTGAAAACCAGCCCCTGCAACGTGTCAGGTACTCATTTTTCTTTTGCAGGTATGCAGGTTCTCGCTAAGGAATCTCTTATGCGATCAACATCCAGATGGCATCTGTAAGCCCATCATCCCCCATCAATCTCCAAATGGCATCTATAAGCCCATTCCCATCACACTGCTACTATGTGAGTGCAAATTTCTAGGCACTCTAGTGTTCAATCACCTTCTACCCTCGGATTACGAAAGGCACGTCAGCCAATCTGCATCCTCAGGTCTAAGAAGATTGAACAGGGGCAACTGTTGTACCCCAAAATTTGCCCTCCCATATTCTTCAAGAAAATGCCAAGTCAAGCTTCAAAGTTCTCCAAGGGTTGCACAGTGTAAGAGCCTCCTAAGACAGTCAAACTAGGGTTTTGGTTCTGATCAAGAAAATGAAGTTTCCAAAGGTCCAATCAAGTCTCACATGCCTACAAATATGGTCAAGTATCCTCATGTCAAGTTTCAAGACATTCAGCTCAAAATTGCACAGTCAAAAACCCTAATTGCACTGCAGTCAACTGTAGGGGCAAAATGGTCATTTGGCAGTCAAAAGTTCAAATTTTTGGTCAACATCTCATTTTGAAGCCACAAACATCATTTGATCAATTCTTGATCATGATTCTCAAAGCTTGGCTCAAAAATCATCAAGATGCAAAAGTTTCCTTATTTGGACAGTTGAAAAAGTCAACTGTAAATTGACCAGGGCATAACTTTCACATGGATTATCAGAAAAATTCCATCCAAAGCTCATTTTGAAGAGAAAGACATTTCCTACAACTCATCTTCATACTTCAAGTCCAAGAAATGCTCTCACAAAAAGTTATCAATTTCAACATTATAGGTCATTTTCAGAAGTCAACAAAAAGGGACTTTAAGTCAAAGGCCATAACTTGAGATTGGTAAATCAAAATGACATGGGACCAAAGACATTGGTTAGAGGACTCAAAGACCTTTCCAAAATGTCCAAGAACATGAGAAAAGCTTAAACATTGAGCAAGTTATGCCTTGTAGAAGTTGGGAAATTTTTGGATATTTTGAAAAGTCAACATTGATTCAAATGACCTAAAATTGCTAATGGGCCCATTTTTCTTCCATAATTCATCATCCATGACATGTGCACGACCACTTGGCCCAAAGGGAAGTTTTATTCATTTTTTATTTATTTATTTGAATTTTTATTAATAATAATTCATTTAAATCAAATTAAATACATGAAAAATGCTAACCTAAGTTTTCCAATCTTTTTGTACATGTTTTATCCTCAAGATTTCGTGCATATTCAAATAGGGAAAGATTTGGAGAGATTGGAGTTGATTTGTATCAAAAAGCACATGGAAAGATTGAAAAAATAATGATGGAAAATCAAATCTCAAAATCCATGAATGAAAGAGATTTTGATCAGAATTGTTAACCTAATTCACTCATTACATAAGCCTAAACATAACCCTAATGCTTTGGACCATTGAAGCTGCGCAGAAACCATTCAAAAACTTGAAAAATTTGTCAAGAAACTCAAAACTGAAAAACACATTCTAGGGCGATTCAAGGCAGAATTTTTGTTTCATTAGCTTCCTCAAGGTTCACTGAACGTTTCCCAATCAAAAACATTCCTCAAAACCTCAAGAATTGGTATACAGAGCTTGGAATATCTCATGAAAAATTCATAATCGTGTTTTAAAATCTATGCATTTTCATGGCATTTTAATTATTGATTCATACTCCTCATGCAATTCTGAAGCTAACCTAATGATTCAATTGTGTTTTTATGCGTTGTGTGCCAATATACCATTGTCAATTTTTTAGGGTTTACAGGACTTGGAATTAGGGCTTTTGAAACAAAGAAAAATTGGAGGCTGTGATCAAAGCCATTGAATTCAACGTGTCTGGACGAAGGAGAATCTACCCTCGCGCTCAATTTATGAGCGTCATAGGGCTAGTCGTTATTTTTCCAAAGCATATCTAAAAGAACGCGCAAAAAACCGTGGCCTTTGTTTTTGTGTTTCAGGGACGAAGAAGAAGACGATATCGTGGCAAGACGTGATAGGCTAGTTTGAATTTACGCGCTCTAACCCACTAACGATTTGGTTTTGTTTTATATTATTTGTTTATTATGTTACATATAAAGCGCGCTACTGGCACGATTGGCAAGCATAAGGGTTGACGAAGCACATGACCTGGGTTCGAGTCCCAGGTCTTCATTGTTTCAATATTATTTTTCAATTTACAATCATATGCAGATTCAATACCAAGGACCATCATACTCCTTCCAAATCCAACGTCCACGCGTCCAGCTTCGTCAGATCAAAGGCCATGGATTGAAGTATACGGTGAGTCCCAGTCAACGCACATGCACGTGTCTAGCAAAAGTCCAAACCGGCCAAGCTAAATGGGCCAGATTTCTCAACTATACCTCCATATTGGGGACTACAACCCCCCTAGGTTTGCTTTGTTCAAATATTTTCTTTTACATTATTTCTATTTTTATTTTAATTCTTGTATTTAATTAATCTATTATTTTCACAAAATATAAAAAAGCATAAAAATCAGAAAAGGGAAAAATATAATAAATATTTTATTTTAGTATTTTCTTAAATAAATTTGCATGTAATTAAACTTAGTTAAATTAGGTTTTAATTTTAATCCTTTTAACAAAAATCTAAAAAATGTAGAAATAGGGTTTGATTAATATTTTTATTCCTTTTTATTTTTTCTTTCCTAATAATTAAATAATTAAATATTTATTTTTTATAACTAAATTGTATATAAAAATTAGGGTTAATTTAGGTTAAAAACTTCAATAATTTTATTAATAAATTAAAAATAATTAGAATTAGGGTTTGCGTCTTATTTTAATTTTAATTAATTCTTTTTCATTTAAAATTCTAAAAATCATAAAATACCAAAAAACAAGTTCTTTCTTTCTTTTAATTTTAATTAATTCCTCATTAGTTTAATTTTGCAAAAAGGGTCCAACGCCCTCGTTCTTAATTTCTTACTAATTCGCATATTTATTTTATTTCGTTTAAATATTTGTGTATCTCTCCCAAGGCCATGTAACCTTTTAATTTTCTCGTACTTTTTTTTACTTTCTTTATTTTTCTGTCAAATCGGGTCCTGGTTAATTTTGGCGATGTGGACCCGCGCCTTTTGTAATAGCTTTAGATTTTATCTTTCCCACAACTTTTTAACTGTTAACCAAAGGCATGAAAGAATGTATGGACAAAATAAAAACAAACGCATAGATCACTTTGACAAAAGACAAAAATAAATGAAAACGACACACAAATTACACACCACCCTTAGGGTACGCCTCACTGTTGCCTTGCCTCGAAAGGTGATCGTCGAGTAGAGGATGTCTTAGTAAGTCCTCATGATCCGGGAACCTGGCATGAGGGTAGCTTCTAAGGTGTCTTCCCATTGCTCTGGTGATCACCATGTCCCGAACCTCGAATTGACCCGAACACCTCCAACGGTGGTGCTACCTACCTCTCAATGATAGGATGGCACTACCTTAAGGACATTTACACAGCCTAATTCCTTAGGGTAGGTAGACGACTCTAGATACTTGCTCTAAATTTCAAAACAAATTCAAAAATACTTTTCACACCGACACCTTTTCAAAAAGCTTTCGAAAGCAATTTTTCAAACACTCTTGAGGACCGATACAAGAGTCGAACTGGAATTTTCAAAGAAACTTTTTAAAACCCACAGTTGAAAAGCAAACAAACCAATTTTGAAAACACAAATGAGCAAGTATCTAAGAGCCCATGGATAACCATGGATAGAAAGGGTGCTAACACCTTCCCTTTCTATAACCTACCTCCCGAACCGAGAGCAATCTCTTTAAGGAATTTTTCTGTGCTTTTGTCTTTTCCATTTGGAGAAAATAAAAGACGGTGGCGACTCTTGCTTCCGCGACATTTCGCGAACCAGCTTTAAACAGTCAGTTCCAGATCCACCGATCACAATCAACATGCCATTGTCACAAGCATTGCAGCACATGTTGAAAATGAATCTGATTGCAGTGATCAACCCTCCTGCAAAGCCCAAGACCTCCTCTCCAAACTACAACCCAGAAGCGAGGTGTGCTTATCATTCTTATAGCCCGGGGCACGATACTGAGGATTGTTGAGTGCTAAAATACAAGATCCAGAATATGATCGACGCTAAGGAGATCGAATTCGAGCCTGCTGAGACTCCCAATGTGACCACTGCTCCCTTGCTAAAACATGGCTAGGATTGGAAATTTTTTGTTCATACGAATGTTCAAGTTGTAATTTTCTTTGATTGTTCAAACAATTATCATGTCAAACGCTGTTATTTCATTAATGCATCGCATATGTCTGTTTTGAAGCAATATATTCGCATTCGCTATATTCAAACTGCTTTCATTTTTTGATGTCAACTCTCAATTAATAATTCTAAGCCTCTTGAGGGAGGATGACGAGAACGATACCACGATACTTACAGTATGCTTTTGGACAAACCCCGCTGATGAAGTACATGCATTGTTTCAATTCCTAAACACTGGAGTTATAAGGAAGATAATCCCTCGTCAACCCCTCTGAGCCAAAGAAGTAGGAGTTTTTCTTTTCGAAAATTAAAACCCTTAATCATAACCTGGGGCAGGGTAGTTCTCTTAGTTGATCCAAGTGCATAACAAATAGCACCAAAGAAGTCCTTACAAAGCAAAAGACAATGATGGTTCCGAATGATCATAAAGACAGGCAGTCATTATATATCAAAAATAAAAACCCATTAAGTCAAAACCTATGAAGGAGACTTATAAAACTGGGGCATCCCGCTGACTGTAATTCCAAAAGAGGAAACAGTTCAGGAAAAAAGACAGGGATAACGCAATAAAAAAGAAAGAGGTCCTACAAACCCTCAACAAAAAAAAGGGAAAATGACTGCCTATTCAAAGTAAACTGTCAATATCCGAACCATCACCATAATATCAAAGCAAAGACTCAAACAAAGTCTGACGCACGATCAGCTGAGTTTAGGTTGGAAGAACATCATGAAGAGCGGGTGGGTACAAATATAATTTGAGCCTTTATCCTTTGTTTCTTAAACCTTGAACCAGGCCACGTTATAACCCTCAAAAGTCCTAGCTGAAGCATGGGTTAGTTCGAAAGCATACTGTTACGAAAGGTATCCTGACTCCTTAAGGCTTGCGGTGAAATAACGAGTTGACATCACATTTTTACAAAATTTGCTTGTTTTACTAAAAAAATGCATTTTCAAAAACCTCAAGACAGACATAAGCTTTGCATTTTTAACATAACTTTGTTTGCATATGACTTTTTGTTCGAACAGCAAAGAAATTCGCACGAAGAATATCTAGTGAACAAAGGCACTTCCAACCAAAGGGGCATGGCATGATCATTGTCCATCATCTGGGGCAGTTAAGTCAATATTCGGAGAATCTCTCAAAAGGCCAACCAGCCAGGGGCAGATCTCCGTCTGAATCACTTGGGGCATGGGACATGAATTCCAGCAACGAATCTTGCATGATCAAACGAAGATCTTCTGGTGGTATGACAACACAACACCACTGACGGTGACAACTCCCTACATCCTGAGAATGCGGACATAGTCGGAAAAAATACTAAGCATAATCAAAGACCCGCTAGGTTGACACACCTAGGCAAAATAAGGGCTTCCCGGCGAACCAAAAGGGTTCGGGCAAAAATAAGGGATGAAATGAAAAAATTTGTACACCCGGCAAGTCGAAAACCTGAAAGGGCGGCTTGGGCAAAAATGGGTATCCCGGTAGACTGAAAACCTGAAAGGGCGGTCCAGGCAAAACTTAGGGATCAAAGCGTACGACTATGTCCTGTCATCTTGTCACTTTCCTACCAGAAGAAGATTTGTCAAATCGGCAATCATCAAGCACCTCCACAGGTACCTTCTCCCTCAGAAACAGGTGCAATATTGAGTTGTCTAAGCAATCTAATTGCTCTGTCTACCAAGGTACCAAGGTAAGTTCGGTTGAAGAACGTAACCCAGATACCTTCACTCCCCGCAGAGTAAGACAAGAATCAACAATTCTCCCCAAGCAGTGGGTCTCCAATCAGCCCTAACAAGGCACAATACCTCCAGCAAGTCAACGATACTCTCCTCAAGCAGAGTTAGCCTGCAGTCAGCCTCAAGGAAGTTGGGTATCCCCAGCAGATCTCAACATTCCTCAACGGAGTCTACAAACATTCCTAACAAGCATCCCCGACAGTCTTGATCTAAGATTGTTCCCCGACGGAATACCGAACATCAAGTGGAGCTGCTTCCCCAGTCCAATCTGAAAAGTTTCCCTAGGAAAGTGGAATCCATATCCCCAGCAGGTCTTGAAGCTTATCCCCAGTAGATTCTGGAAGCTTGTCACCCGCAGAGTACGAACGCGCCTCCCCGGTTTTATTCAAAGGTTATTTCCCCACCAGGATATAACTGGGTTATCTTCAGCCAATTGCCACGGAAGGATCGTCCTCGGCGAAGTTCTTCCTATCCCCAGCGGAGTTCATCAAATCTTCCAATAGAGCTCAACAGTGGTATCCCCAGCAGAGTTATCATCAACATCTCAGCAAAGTACCTCTCTTCCCACAGAGCATTCCCCGCAGAATAATATCTTCACCAAGTTTATTCCCCAAACGGAGTCATCTTCTCCTACAGGTTTATTCTTGCAACAATCTCCCCAATGAAAACGAAGAACTCTACTCTTCCACATCAGCCCAGGACTCAAACTCCCGGCATTCGTCAAAGATTTATTTTCCCAGACGAGAATACATTCATAAACATCACATCTTCATACATTATAGCATGCATACGCATCATACAACACAAATCTCATTTATTCTTGAGAACATCTTGATATCATGCAGTTCATGCATCATGACATTGCATACAGCTAACGTTTTGTCTTTTTAGGACCAAGATCAATACAAAGATGATTACCATCTACCTTTACAAGTTCCAGATCAACACCGGTAACAAGCCAGGAAAATTCTGCGGACGACTAATCATGGGTTAATATCTGAAACTAGACAGGACAATCATCCACTTGATCATCAACAGGCAACCCTACACCGGTTCCTTCTCAACCTCAGATGTAGTTTTACACGAACTCATCATCAGGCAACCCTACACCGGTTCCTTCTCAATTTTCAGATGAAGTCTTACACGGACTTATCATCAAAGTAACCCTACACCGGTTCCTTTTCTTTCAAGAAGAAGTCTTACACGGACTTATCTCAAGATGACCTTACCCCGGTTCATCAAGAAGTTTTACACGAACTTATCCTGCAGTAACCTTACCCCGGTTCCTCCAGAAGTCTTACAAGGACTTATATCAAGATGACCTTACCCCGGTTCATCCAGAAGTTTTACACGGACTTATCTCAAGATGACCTTACCCCGGTTCATCCAGAAGTTTTACACGAACTTATCCTGCAGTAACCTTACCCCGGTTCCTCCAGAAGTCTTACGTGGACTTATCCCGAAGTAACCTTACCCCGGTTCCTCCAGAAGTTTTACACGGACTTATCCCGAAGTAACCCTACCCCGGTTCCTCCAGAAGTTTTACACGAACTTATCCCGAAGAAACCCTACACAGGTTCTCTCTTTCCAAAGATGCAGTTTTACACGGACTCGTCATCAGAAACCCTACCCAGGTTTTACTTCTTCCAGGATGCAGTTTTACACATGCTCATCATCAAAGTAACCCCACACAGGTTCCCCCCTCAAACTCCAGGCGTAGTTTTACACGGACTCGTCATCAGTAAACCCTACACAGGTTTCCTTCTCAGCTCTAAATGCGGTTTTACACGGACTCGTCATCAAAGTAACCCTACACAGGTTCCTTCTCCCTTTCAGATGCAGTCTTATACAGACTCATTATCAGTAAACCCTACACAGGTTTCCTTCCTTCAAAGATGCAGTTTTACACGAGCTCATCATCAGGCAACCCTACACAGGTTCCCTCTTTCAACTCACAAAAATTACAGACAACCTCCAGATGGCATCTATAAGCCCATCCTCCCATCCATCAGTCTCCAAATGGCATCTGTAAGCCCATTCCCGCCATCACGCTGCTGGCATTCTAACATGTGAGCGCAAATTTCTAGGCACTCTAGTGTTCAATCATCTTTTACCTTCGGATCACGAAAGGCACGTCAGCCAATCTACATCCTCAGGTCTAAGAAGATTGAACAGGGGCAACTGTTGTACCCCAAAATTTTCCCTCCCATATTCTTCAAGATTTGGCAAGAGCATGGTCCAAAATCTCTCAAGGGTTGCACAGTCCAATTGCCTCCTAACACAGTCAAAATTAGGGTTTTGGTTCTGGCAAAGAAATTGAGGTTTTCAAGGGTCCAATCAAGTCCCACATGCCCATATACATTGTCAAGCATCCATATGTCAAATTTCAAGACTCACAGCATCAAATTGCCCAGTCAAAAACCCTAGATGCTTCACAGTCAACTGTAGGGGCAAAATGGTCATTTGACAGTCAAAAGTCAAAATTTTTGGTCAACATCTTATTTTGAAGCCACAATCATCATTTGATCAATTCTTGATCATGATTCCACAAGCCTGGCTCAAAAAGTCTCAAGATGCAAAAGTTTCTATTTTTGGACAGTTGAAAAGTCAACTGCAAATTGACCAAGGCATAACTTCTTCATGGTTCATCAGAAAAATCCCATCCAAATCTCATTTTTAAGAGGATGACATTTCCTACAACTCATCTTCACACTACAAGTCCAAGAAATGCTCTCACAAAAAGTTATCAATTTCAACATTATAGGTCATTTTCAAAAGTCAACAAAAAGGCACTTTAAGTCAAAGACCATAACTTGAGATTGGTAAATCAAAATGACATGGGACCAAAGGCATTGGTTAGAGAACTTCAAGACCTTTCCAAAATGTCCAAGAACATGATCATAGCTTCAAAATTGAGCAAGATATGCATTGGAGAAGTTGGGAAATGTTTGGGAATTTTCAAAAGTCAACTTTGCCTAAAACACTTCAAAATTGCTAATGGGCCTCAAATTCTTCCTTGAATCATTACCCAAAGCCCATGCACGACCCATTGAGCTTAAAAGGGTTTATTTTCCTATTTTTAATTAATTAATTGAATTTTTATTCATATTAATTCATTTAATTAGATTTAATTATGAGAAAATATCAAATAATGCTTTTTCAAATCTTTTTGTGCAGCAAATACATTCCAAATATGCTAAAGATTTCGTGCATCATCTCAAGGGGACAAGATCTTCCATAATTGGCAAAATTTCCATGGAAAAAGATTGGAAAATATATGACTGGCAATCAAAGATTCAAGTCATCAATTCATGGACTTTTGGGCTTGTTTTTGACCTAGAATGCTTCACATACATATGCACAAAGAAACCCTATTCCAGAGGACACGAAAAAAAGCGGCTAAAGAGCCATAACCAAATTGCAAAATTTCAACAAAAAGCTTGAAACTGATTTCATAGTGGCAGGATCATTCAAGGCCTAAAATCTATTCCAACATCTTGCTGACATTGCTAGGAAGCTATTGGCATCAAGAACAAGTCCCCATACTCCAAGAATCGGTAGAACTGAGTCACGTTTTTTCACAAATATTCCATAATCGAATTTCAATTTCTACGCATCATTCATATGTTTTATTCATTGATTTGCATTACTGACATCTCCCTGAAACTTTTGATGTGGTTTAATTATGCTAAAAATGATTGACACGAAATTCACCATGGACGAAAATTAGGTTTTCCAAAGCTTCAAAATAGGGCTTTCATGTAGAGGAAAAATTGAACCTTGAGACCTATGCAGTTGAATTCAGGAGCTCAACACGAGTTGAATGGAAACCTCGCGCTCAATTTATGTTACCTGTGCGCGTGTTTGCTATTTTCCACACTTTCAATTTGTGGGGGTTTAAAACCCCCGCTACTTGTTTCATAATTGCAGGGAAAACAAGGAAGAAGATGGACATGGCCTGACGCTATTGGGAGATTCAAACTTTGGCGCGCTTTTTATCTTATACCACTAACCAATGTTTTTTTGTATATTATATTTTTTATCTATTATATTTACAAACAAACGCAAATGGCCTGGTGGTTGGAGGACGTGTCTTGCAGGTATAGGGACCTGGGTTCGATTCCCAGGTCCCCCCACATAATTCATAACTTTTGTTTTAATGTCTTCTAGTGCAGCGCTTCATTCAGTGGCCTACCATGAGCCTCATGCCTGTGCTTGCCAAGTGGCCAGGAGATCCCATCCAATGGCCAGAACGTGAATTCCAGGGTGTACCTCAGTCAAGCCTCACACGCATGATCAGAAAAGTCAAACCAGGCCTTGTCTCTTGGGCCAAAATTACTTCAAAAAAACCTCCCCTTTGGCCTGATACCCCCTTGGTTTGCATCTTCTTAATTTTATTTTCTTTTCTAATTATAATTCTTTTTAATTCTTTTTAATTGTTTTATCAATTCACAAATAATTAATTTTCATAATAAAAATCAGAAACCAAAAAAATGTTTTATATTTAATTATTATTAATTCATCACTAACATATTTTTTGTAAATAAACTCTAACAATTAATCTAGTTAAATTAGGTTTTAATTTTAATACTTTTCTTAAATAAAAAATGTATAGAATTAGGTTATTGACATTTCATTTTTTTTCTTAATTAATTTTTCCTCATTATTTATTATTATTATTAATTATTATTTTTGTAAATAAATATGTAAATTAACTAATTAGTTTAAATTAGGTCAACTTTGACGTTTTATTAATAATTAAAATAATCTAGAATTAGGGTTCCCTTTTAAGTTCTTTTCTTTATTTTCATAAATACCAAAAACATAAAAATATTTTCTTTTCCTTCTTTTCTTCAATTAAATAATTAATTAGCTTTTAATTTCATTTAATTTCAAGCAAAGGGTCCAATACCCTCGAACGTTCAATTTTAATTTCTATTCCGCGCATTATTTTCTTTTGAATATTATGTAACTGCTCAAGGATGTAATAGTAATTAGGTATTTATTTACTTTCCACATTTTTATCAAAACGGGTCTTTGTACTTTGGCGATGTATAGACCCGCGCCTTGTAATAGCGTAGCCTTTATTTTCCTGTATTTTACTTTCCGCACTCTTAAATTCTAACTTTGTATGAAAGAATGTATGCTAATTAAAAAACAAGCGTAGCTCACAATGCCATGATCAAAGATAATTATTAACATGAAAACAACACACAAATACACACACCACTCTTAGGGTACGCCTCACCTGTTGCCTTCGAAATGTGGTCGTCAAGTATGGGATGTTTTAGTAAGTCCTTATGTCCATGATCCAGTTGCCTCGAAACAGTTGCCTCGAAATAGTTGCCTCAGAATAGTTGCCTCAAAACGGTTGCCTCGGATTAAAAAAGGATCAAGGACATAAAGGTAGCTTATAAGGTGTCCTAACTGTTGCTTCGGTGACCACACTGTCCCTACACTCGAATTGACCCGAACACCTCCAATGGTGGTGCTACCTACCTCTCAATGGTGGGATGGCACTACCTTAAGGACATTTACACAGCTTAATTCCTTAGGGTAGGTAGATGACTCATAGATACTTGCTCTCTTCTAAAAAAAAACAAAACTCTTTTCACACTGACACTTTCAAAAAGCTTTCAAAAACAATTTTTTCAAACACTCTTGAGGACAGATACAAGAGTTATTCAGAAATCTTTCAATGAAACTTTTTTCAAACCCACTCACAACTGAAAAGCAAACAATTTTGAAAACATAAAGAGCAAGTATCTAAGAGCCCATGGATAACCATGGATAGAAAGGGTGCTAACACCTTCCCTTTCTATAAATCTACCTCCCGAACCGAGAAACTATCTCATAAGGAATTTTGCTGTGCTTTTGTCCTGTCCATGTTGGAGAAAATAAATGACGGTGGCGACTCTTGCTTCCGCGACATTTCGCGAAACCAGCTTTAAACAGTCAGTTCTAAATCCACCGATCACATTGTCCATGACATAAAGCTGTCATCCTCTTCTCCTCAATTAAATTCAATTGGTCAAACCTGTTCTGGACCCATTCAGCCTCTGTCAATTTGGTTTCCATTATCACACGCAAAGAGCGAATCTCAACCTCGACAGGGAGTACAACTTCCATTCTATACACCAGGGAGTACGGGGTTGCTCCTGTTGAAGTGCAGACAGATGTTCGATATCCATGTAGAGCAAAAGGGAGCATTTCATGCCAATCCTGATAAGTAACAACCATTTTCTGGATAATTCTCTTGATATTCTTATTAGCAGCTTCGACAACCCCATTCATCTTTGGCCTGTATGGAGATGAATTGTGATAGACAATCTTGAATTCTTCGCACAGTTCTTTCATCATCTTGTTGTTCAAATTCGAGCCATTATCAGTGATGATTCTGCTCAGCACACCATACCGACATATAAGGTTATTCTTAATGAAGCGCACAACCACTTGCTTAGTAACATTGGCATATGAAGCAGCCTCCACCCACTTGGTGAAGTAATCAATTGCTACCAAGATAAAACGGTGTCCATTCAAAGCTTTGGGTTCTATCATCCCAATCATGTTAATACCCTACATAGAGAAAGGCCACGGGGAGGAAATCACATTGAGAAGTATCGGAGGCACATAGACCTTGTCTGCATAAATCTGGCATTTATGGAACTTCTTTGCAAATTTATAACAGTCAGACTCCATTGTCAGCCAATAGTAACCTGCCCTTAGCATCTTTTTAGCCATCGAATGTCCATTGGCATGAGTTCCAAATAAACCTTCACGAATCTCATGCATCAACATGTCTGCTTCGTGTTTATCCACGCACCTGAGCAAGACCATGTCATAATTTCTCTTGTACAACACATTTTTACTGAGGAAGAAACTGCCTGCCAATCTTCTCTATGTCTTTCTGTCTTTCTTCGACGCACCAATCGGGTATTCCTGAGCCTGAAGAAAATGCTTAATATCATAATACCAAGGTTTTTCATCTTCTACCTCATCTGCTGTAAACACATGAGCGGGCCTATCCATTCGTCGAATCGTAATTTGGGGTATATCATTCCAAGTATTCACTTGGTACATAGAAGTCGGAGTTGCCAGAGCATCCACCATTTGACTTTCATCTCTAGGAATGTGATGGAATTAAACTTTATTGAAGAAGGGTAATAATCTTCTAGCATAATCTTTGTAAGGGATCAAGATGGGGTGACGAGTATCCCATTCTCCTTTAATCTGATTTATTACCAAAGCTGAATCACCATACACATCTAGAATTTTAATTCTGAGATCAATAGCTTCTTCAAGACCCATGATGCAAGCCTCATATTCGGCCATATTATTAGTACAATCAAATGTTAACCTTGCAGTAAAAGGAATGTGTGATCCATGAGGAGTGATAATCACAACACCAATTCCTTTACCATAAGCATTCACAGCTCCATCAAATATCATACTCCAACGAGATTAAGGGTCAGAACCTTCCTCAGGCAATGGTTCATCACAATCTTTCACTTTCAGGAACATCACATCCTCATCGGGGAATTCATATTCTACAGATTGGGGGTCCTCCACTGGTTGGTGAGCAAGATAATCTGCCAACACATTGCTTTTAATAGCTTTTTGAATGCGGTATTCGATATCATATTCAGATAACAACATCTGCCAGCGGGCAATTCTCCCTGTAAGAGCAGGCTTTTCAAAAATGTACTTGATTGGATCTATTTTGGAGATCAACCAAGTAGTGTGATTCAACATATGCTGCCGCAAACGCTTTGCCACCCAGGACAAAGCACAACATGTTTTTTCCAGCATGGAATACCGCGACTCACAATCAGTGAACTTTGTACTGAGATAATAAATGGCGAACTCCTTCTTCCCTGTTTCATCCTGTTGTCCCAGAATACATCCTATGGATTTATCTAACACTGTTAGATACATAATCAACGGTCTTCCTTCTACAAGAGGGAGCAAGATAGGCGGTTCAAGCAGATATTCTTTAATACTTTCAAATTCCCTTTGGCAATCATCCGTACACACACAACCTTGATCTTTCTTTAACAACTTAGAGATCGGCTCACACGTTGCAGTCATGTGGGAGATGAATCTGGAAATATAATTCAAACACCCGAGGAAACCTATGACTTGCTTTTCAGTTCTTGGTGCTGGTATCTCTTGAATCTCCTTGACTTTATCAGGGTCAACTTCAATTCCTTTCTGTCTAACAATGAAACCCAACAATTTCCCTGATCGGACACCGAAGGTACACTTATTTGGATTCAAGCGGAGACGATACTTCCTCAAACGTTGAAACAACTTCAACAAATCCTCTACATGCCCTTCTTCAGTCTGGGACTTGGAAATCATATCATCAATATATACTTCGATTTCCTTGTGCATCAGATAATGGAATAGGGTTGTTATAGCCCTCTGGTATGTTGCACCAGCGTTCTTCAACCCGAAGGGCATCACTCTGTAACAGAATGTTCCCCAGGGTGTGATAAACTTTGTTTTTTTCCATGTTCTCTAGAGCCATTCTTATTTGATTACACCCGGAAAATCCGTCCATGAACGAGAATACCTTAAATTTTGCTGTGCTATCCACTAACATATCAATGTGTGGCAATGGAAAATCATCTTTTGGACTAGTTTTATTTAGATCTCTGTAATCTACGCACATGCGGAATTTTCCGTCTTTTTTAGGTATTGGGACAATATTGGCAATCCATTGAGGATACACTGACGTCACAAGAAAACCAATATTAATCTGCTTTAGAACCTCTTCTTTGATTTTTACTGCCATATCTGGGTGAGTTCTTCTCAACTTTTGTTTAATTGGCGGACACTCTGGCTTCAATGGCAAAAGGTGCTATACAATATTTGTATCTAGACCAGGCATATCTTGATAAGACCAAGCAAAAATATCCACATACTTTTTCAACAGCTCAATCAACCTGCTCTTCACATCAGGATACAACAATGCTCCAATCTTGACTTCCTTCGGATCTTCTTCTGAACCCAAATTGATCACTTCTAATGGCTCTTTATATGGTTGAATGGTATTTTCCTCGTGCTCAAGCAACCGTGAGACCTCTTCTGGAATCTCATCATAATCTTCTTCTTCAGCCCCATACACAGGGCATTCAAAGTTGGGAGAGGGTGTAGGGTCATTGTATTCAACAGGTTTTTTAATTAATCTGCACATATGATTTGTGATTGCATTTAGAAACTGACACATATAATAAGTGATCATGCAGATTGAATTTCAGTTATTATTTATTTTGAAAGGTTTTTTTTTCTGATTACCATTTTCCAAGAATAGTAGAAAATAAAAAAACATAATTTGGGAAACAAAGACAACTTTTATTATTGATTTTAACAGTAACAACAAACAGATAAGCCCTACAACATTAATACTTCCACCTTGGGCAGAGTGAAAGCTTTTTCAAAAATATTAACAAAATAAATTACTTTGAAACATGCATGCAAGAGGGAACATCAATGGTGATCCAGTTCTGAACCCTAACTTCGTGCGTTACATAATTCAGAATTTCCTGCTCTGCTTCATCTTCCACAATGGCGTTAATCCTGGAAACAGTCGGATGAAGATAACCCCCTCTACGGAAAATGTCTTGATACCTGCCTGTAGCAGACTTCAGCTTCATGCCCTTACCTTTGTCATTCTTCGAAGAGAACCCCAAGCTAATTTTGTTCTTATTCACAGGTGGATACACAATTCATCCCCAAACTTCACTATGACCATTACGCACAACCTGTTACGCGTCCTTAAGAGTAACAATGGAGTTCTCATTTTCTCTTATGTTGTCAATGGATAAGGCTTAGAACTGGATTCCAACAGCAGCTTCATCCGCCTCTACAATGCTTAAAGAGGACAAATGAGATATCAACAATGCCTGCTCCCCATTTACGATTACTACTTTCCCTTCACGTACAAACTTTAGCTTCTGGTGTAAATTTGAAGTGACAGCCCCTGCCTCATGTATCTATAGCCGTCCTAGCAAACATCTATAAGCGGGAACAATGTCCATGACCTGGAGAGTTATCTGAAACAAATGTGGTCCTATATGAATAGGCAAGTCCACTTCACCAATAACAAATTTTCTTGACCCATCAAACTCTTTCACAATGATGCCACTCGGGCACATAGGCGTTCCTTGATATTTCAACTTCATAAGCGTACTCCTCGGTATAACATTCAACGCGGATCCGTTATCAATCAACATATTGGATAGTGAATCATTCTTGCAATTCATAGAGATGTGGAGGGCCAAGTTATGATTCCTTCCTTCATCTGGTAATTCATCATCGCAGAAACTCAAGTTATTACATGAAGTAATGTTTCCTATTACACTGCTGAATTGGTCTATTGGCATATAACTCTCCACAAAAGCTTGGTCCAGTACCCTCATCAAGGATTCTCTGTGAGCAGAGGAGTTCATCAATAAAGCTAAGATAGATATTTTTGAAGGAGTCTACAGTAGCTGATCTACAATTCTGTAGTCGCTCATATTAATCATCTTTAAAATATCATCCACTTATTTCTCTAACGTAGCTCCACTAGTCTCACCTGTAGCCTTCTTGGGTTCATCATTCTCAACAATTTTCTTTCCAGCACCAACATCTCTTCTAGCAACTGGTGCAAACACACGACCACTGCGGGTCTCCCTGCTATTTTTAGCTATATTTCCAACATCAGGCATTGGCTGGATGGGAACTTCCACTCCATCCTCTAAGATTGTAGCGTTGTATTTGTAAGGCACAACCTTATCTGACTTGTAGGGGATAGGACCCGACAAACTAATCACCAATGGGGTAACAGCTGGCTTGCTATGATACTCAACTTCAAAATGGGCGGGTGCACCAAAACAAGGCACAATGACGTTTACCCCTTCTTCAACATAATCAGTCATTAATAAGTCATTTCTGGAAAACAAATATTCATTTGAAGAGAAATACTCATTTGCGGAGGCATACTCTTCATCTGACTCTTCTTTAGTCAAACAAACCTTAACCATATCAACTTCATGGTAATCATCCCTCTGACTTTTGACCTTGATAGTTCCATTGTCTAATAACAACTGAAAACCCTTCTTCATGATTGAACATCCTCAGGGGTCTCGACAGCAAACTCGGCAAGATCCATATTGGTGTTTCACCTGACCATCCGTATGGTAGAAGGTAGCATGCAACTGCACGAGGTCCTCATTCATATACTCTACATAAAAAATTCTAAATTCTCCAGAACATCCAGAAACCATATTCACTTCCTCTTCATACTTTGCCCTAGGTCTGATTATATGGATTAGGCCCTCATCTATTATCTCTTGTAAATCAGCCTTTATCTCATCGCAACCCTGTATGTCTGTACTGCAAATAGCACAACCGGCATGGTCATGCGTATAGTAGCTAAATTCAGAGGTATGCATGCATTTTCACCAAATCTCCTCAAACCAGATTAATATCAAAAATCCGGAAGTCTCCTGGACAACCGGCTACCATATTCACATCATTTACTCCCCCATGTTTGGGTAGAGGATTATCTTTCACATTAGGTCCCACGTCCTTGAAAGATGGAACACCATACTTCACCAATTTCTATACCTCAGTCTTCAAAGGATAACAATTCTCAACATTATGCCCTGGTGCTCCCTGATGAAAAGAACATGTTTGGTATGCCTTGTAATACCAAGGCAATGGTAATGGTACGACGTGAGGTGGTCGGGTCTGAACAACTTCTTTTGAATCAATTCCGGTAGTAACTCTATAACTCATGGGAATAGGGTCATAACTCTCCCTTCTTTGATTATACCCTTGATTCCCCTGCTGGGACGGTCTCTGATAAGCAACGATAGTTGGAGCGGCATTCATAACGGGAGTAACTGAGGCGACTTGCTGATGACACTGATAATTCGTTCTAGGAGTGTTTACCCTCCTCTCTTGTATAACATCATTTGCATATCCTTATTTCTTCTTGGTAAACCCGTAAGATGGCTTCTTCGCACCCCCAGGTCCTTCACTCTTTGTTAAATGGGCTTCTCTTACAGCCTCTTCTAAGAGGATACCCATTCCTACGATTTCAGTAAGTTACTTGGCGCACTTGCTACCATCCTCTCGTAGTAGAAAGCACCTAGCGTTTTCAAGAAAATCTTAGTCATCTCCTTCTCTTCCATGGGAGGAATCACCTAGGCGGCTACCTCACGCCATCTATGTGCATATTCTTTGAATGATTCCCTGTCTTTCGGAACCATGGCCCTGAGTTGATCATGGTTAGGCGCCATGTCCATGTTGTACTTGTATTGTTTGATGAATTCTTCTCCCAAATCATTGAAAGTATGGATATTGGCGCTGTCCAAACTCATATACCCCTTCAGGGCAGCACCGGTCAAACTATCTTGAAAAAGTGAATCAGCAGACGCTGATCATCAGTATGGGTAGACATTCTCCTTACGTACATCACCAGATGAGCACGAGGGCAAGTGTTGCCCTTATACTTCTCAAACTCCGGGACTTTAAACTTAGCAGGTATCTTAACATTTGGGACCAAGCATAACTCATTCACATTCTGCCCAAATAGCTCTTTTCCCCTGAGGGCCTTCATCTCTCTTTGCATCTTGTCAAACTGCTCTTGAAAATCATCCATTCTGTCATAAAGACCCAAGTCTTCACTCGGTGGAGGGAAAGGATGACAGACATCATCATTAACAAACGGAACCATATTCACCGAAGGAGGTGCAGTAGGAACATGCACAATAAGAGGTGCAGGAGTAACAATAGTCTGAACAACTGGAGTATCTTGAGGACCAAGATTGAAACCTTCAGGTGCAAAATTCTCCGGCATTCCCCATGGATAACCTTGAGGCATGCGACTCTGAACAACAACCAGAGTAGCAGACACAGGAACTGTCGGAGCTTCAGTAGTTGCCCTTGTTGGTTGAGGTTGAACACTCGGTGGATGATTCTGAGCATCCGCCAGAGCTTCCATCAGAGTAGTCAGATTGGCCATGCCGGCCTTCAAAGCAGAAACTTCCTCGCGCAGCTCGCGATTCTCTTGTTCTAAGTTGTCCATCTTCTTTCTGAAATTAGCCCGAGTGTTGTAGTGATGAGTCATCTTGCTGAACGAAGTAAAGAAGCTTGGTAAGACACCTGGATATGCATAACAAATGCAAGAAAAATGTGCAATATGATGCATGATATGTAATGGATATGATTATTTTTACTTTGTTATTTAATATTTCAAGGGATTTATAGATTTATAGACACATTACAAATATCAGAGTAACAACACGTTTGAAATACTGAAATTTTTTATTATAACAACTCCAAAATGGATTACAAGTTTCAATGATCCCAAGTACAAGATGAAAATAAAATCTGAAACCCTGAGAAATAGAACTGATGGAGATCACTCTATACGCTGGCGCTTCCCCGTGAGCCTGGCAATCTGAGCCTTCAACCTCTAGTTTTCTTTTGCATGTCTGATGGCAACCTCCTTCCAATCATCTGAATCAGGAAGTGAGTAATCAGCACCTGATTGAGGCTTAGGAGAAAATAAATCCCCTTGCCTCTCCATTGACTCTATCGCTCGACTCTCAAGGATCTCAATCAAGTCGTCTTTCTCCTTCAAGTCTGCTTTATAGGAACTCTCTAAAGTTTGGAATTTGTTCTTCCAAGCATCCTTTTCCTGTTGCATCCTAACCAAAGCAAGTTGCAGCTCTTCTAGATCATCTAATAAGGGAGGAGTGGTCTTGAAAAATAGACCATGCATGGGTGTCTCCCGGGTATACGACATCTTTAACTGAGCAGCCCTCGATCGGACCCACTGAAGATATGACTCCAAAGAAACAGCACCCCTAGGTCCCAAATCCTTCATACTCTTCTTATGAATGTGACGCCAGGCCTTCACAATCTTCTCCCTAGCTTCCCTATGGTCTTCTCCTTCCTTCAGAAAGAAACTACTCAAATGAATACTATTCGGTGTATCCCTCATCGGATAACCAAGTTGTTGCCGTGCAAGAACAGGGTTATAGTTAATTCCTCCCTTTGTACCAAGAAGAGGTACACTGGGGAAACTACCACAACTGTCAATAATCTATATATCCTGGTAAGCTCGATGATACCAATCAATATCTGAGTGAGTAAGTGCCATGATCTTAGGATCCCAACGGGGTTCCTTCTTGGCGTCCCAAAAAGCATCAGACTGAGGCATATGAGAGATAAACCACTGGTACAATAGAGGCGTGCAACAGATAATCATCCCCCCATGATAAGAATTATGAAGATGAATAGAGTAATATGCATCACCCAACAATGTAGGAACTCGGTTTCCAATCATGAAGATCCTTATAGCATAAATGTCAACAAACTTGTCCATATTAGGAAATAAAAACAACTCGTAAGGAAGTAGAGCAAAGATGGCCTCAAAAGAAACTGTACTCTTCATTCTGGAAAAGTAATGAGCTTTCTCCAACAAGAACTGAGCTGGTAATCCTCTAATTCCTCCTTTAGTAGTCATATGGGCTTCCACCTCAGATTTTCCCAGATGAATCAAAGCAGCAATCTCATGTGGTTTTGGCTCACCCTCCAAACCAGTAAAAGGAACACGATCAGTAACATGTAAATCTAATAGATAAGAATACTCCTCCAGTATGGGCATCAACTGATAGTCGGGAAAAGTAAAGCAATGATACATTGGATCATAGAACTGAACCAAGGTCGAGAAAATATCCTCCTTCATCTTTGTAAGTCTCAGAGTGCCTAAGAGGGGGGGGGGGGGGGTGAATTAGGTCTTATAAAATTTATTCAGTTTTATGAGAATATTTGTAGAACTTTTTGGTTAAGTGTTTGAAGGTTTTGATTATATCTTTATCTTTTCCTGATTATGGTGATGAAAGTGATAAATGCGGAAAAGTAAAGAACACGGTGATATATCCTGTTTCCCCTCACAATCCGAGAGTACTCCAGTCCCCTTTCCAACACGAAAGAGATTTCACTATAGTTAGAATGATTGTACAGCCTATTCTTACTATCTAACCTATAGGGTGATCAAAGGTTCTTAACACCTTTAAGACCAAACAAACACTAATGTGAATGAAGAACAATCCTCTTCAAATCACAACACTTACTTCCAACAATCCTGGATAGTAAGGGAATAAATTCTTTAAGTAATACAATGATTGATTTGAAATATGTGGAGAGCTTTATCAATCTTCAATTGATCTTCTTCTTCAAGATATAAACAATTCTCAAACAATGTATATAAATGTTCACAATGTATGTATGAAACTTGTAATGATAATGAAAGTGTATATGGCAAGTTTCACAAAATTATGAACACATGAGAATATGAATTCAAATGTGAATGATGAAAAATTGTTTATTGAAGAAGTATATTTGTTAATTTGAAAATTGAAGCATTCTTGTATTTTTTTTTGAAATAAGAAAATCTGCAGCATTTTATAAAGTCACAAGAACCTCTTCATTCATGCCAATTCATATGAAAAGTTGCAATGCATTCATGAAAAGATACCACTTGAAAAATGTTCAAAAACCAAAAGAAAAGCTGCACTGGTTCGCTAGGAACCGGTTCCGACACTGACAGAACCCGGTTCTTAGTGAACGTTATAAGTCAGATTTCAAAAATATTACGCAGGAACCGGTTCCCCTATTGGTACAAACCGGTTCCTGGTACAAAAACCAGGGACAGGTTTTTTGAGAAAGTCTGGAACCTGGTTCCCTGTTAGGGAGAAACCGGTTCCTAAAGGGTTATTTTCAAAAATACTTTTTGAA
Source organism: Vicia faba (assembly GCA_948472305.1). NCBI lineage: Eukaryota > Viridiplantae > Streptophyta > Magnoliopsida > Fabales > Fabaceae > Vicia > Vicia faba. The sequence goes on along the minus strand of OX451738.1, from coordinate 1,382,126,970 downwards.
AAATATTTCAAACAAAGTTTTTCTTGATGTTAAAATTATGGGATATGTATATGTTGATGAATGCATATTTTTGTGAACATGCATATTCAAGACTAAAAATTATTTATACCATTTTGACATTTGATGATTCTTCAATAATTATTCTATAATCTTCAAGACTTTTATATGATGTTGATAAGCTTTTTGCACATCCTTTGAATGTTGATATCCATGTTGTCTTCATCAAAACAAATGCTTTAAATATGACTTGAGAAGCTTGCAATTACATTCTCCCCCTTTTTGATGATGACAACCAAGTCTTGAAAACGATTCTTAAATTGTTTATGTTGTTTTGTGTAGCAAACATGTTGAGCAAATGCAAGGCTCCCCCTAAATTGTATGCTCCCCCTAAGTCCATGATTCCTTGAATTTTGGAGTGAGTATAATAGATATTTGGGCCTGCAATTTCTTTGAAAACAAAACAACACATATGCATATTCTTCTCCCCCTTTGTTAACATCAAAAAGGATGGGGAAAAAGAGTGAAACAAATACATATAAAAGAATAAGACGATAAAAACATATAGAATTGTACGATTTTAAACATACTAACACACGAACAACGAATTGTACGATTTTAAACATACTAAAACACGAACAACGAATTGTACGATTACATCAAATAACAATGAAACAAAAGATAGAACATTGTTTAGACATTACAAAGTAAAAACACGAAAAAGAAATGACATAGAAATTAAATATAAAATTTTTTAGTCTTCATCATCATTCATCTCATCATCATCTTCTTCACTTCCACTAACACTTTCGGATTCCTCTTCCTCTAGAACTTCTTTTCTATCAAAGTGATCAAAAATAAGCTTTTGAGTTCTTTGGACATTTCGTAGTTGACGCCGTGCAGAAGCATTTTCTTGTTGAAGCACATCAAAGCGATCATCCACATGTCATTGGAAGATGGTCATCTGATTAAACAACATGTCTAAGGTGTAGCCGCCTTTGGGAGGTTGAGCAACATAGTGGACAGTTGGTTCGAAATCCTCTTTGTAGTGAAAATGACCTCTTGCATCAAGAATGATTCTGGTGTTCTTAAGAGCGGTTGCATCTGTAATAGCCTCCTTATCTCCTTGAATTCTTATAACTTCCTGTTGAAGGTTAACATTTGCATTTTCCAGAATGTGAGAAATGGCTCGAGCATATGGTAAACCACTATCTAGAGATTCCATAAGTTGCATATGATACATAATAGAAAGTGCCCAATTAACCGAGCAACGACGTCTCAATGCATTAAGGACTATTAATTCAAACTCATTGATACGAGAGTGGTTAGAATTCTTTGGAAAGAGGATATATGCAATAATAAGATGGAGCATTCTGTCACTTGCAGAGAGATTTGAGCCAAACAAATTTGATGACGAGAGAAGTTGTTGACGAGCAGTATTTTGCTGGTTTGGCCTACACATGTTAATAAAAACCTCTACCTTATTGTATGGTAGCCAATCATGTGGAATAACACCATTAACAAGAACTAAACCTTCATGCAGAACACCCAACAATTCACCAAATTCCTCAACAGTTAAACAGATACTCTTTGACAGAACATGAGAGGTTAGAGTAATATCACCAAATTCATCAGGGATAAGTTTAAAGTTGTGATAAAATTCTCTAACAAGGTCAGGAAACACTTCACCACTGTTACCTACAAATCTAGAAACCCCAGCAGAGGCCAACTGAGCAGGAAATAAAAAGCTATGAGCAGGAAAGGTATGAAGCCTACAAAACTTAGCTTTAAGAACCTTCAGATTACGAGATTTGAAGGTGAGCCTTCTGGATTTGATGGTCTGAGGATGAATGTTAGAAGTCTCTTCTTCAACCTGAGCTTTTCCCTTGCTGGATCTGGTAGCTCTCTTAGGACCCATGGAGATTTGTGATAAATCTGAAAGTTGGGGTTTGATTTGGGATTTTCGGAATAGGTGAGAGATTGGGATATTTGAGTATGAAATATGGAAGGAGAAGTGATTATATATTGATTTGGAGTAGTGGGTATTAAAATGTTGGTGAAGAAAAAGAGATGTTGGAGCTTTTATGAGGTGTGTCAATGGAGGTGGAAGGGTTTGAGAGGAGGAATATGAAGTTGGAATGAGAGATGAATGTTGACTATGACATAAAACACATTTAAAAAGCACTTAAGCACAAAAAGGGGCGTGTGGCCGGTCTGCATGCTGGGAACCGGTTCTACACTATAGTGAACCCGGTTCCTGGCTTTTGTAAAAAGTGACGTTTCTGGAAAATGAACCAGGAACCAGTTCCTATCATTATGGGAACCGGGTTCCACATGCAAATATTGCCAAAAACTTTAAAAAAAAGTTATGAAAGGAAAAGTTTTGTACGCACAATATATACACACATATTTTTATCAAATAAAAACAACATATAAAAGAAGGAGTGCACCTTATGAGAAACATTTAGTGATCACCTTCATCCAGAATACCAAGTTCTTTTCGAAGCTTTTTGTTCTTGATGGACCAAAGAGATCCATGTGTAACAATTGTAGTGGCCTTGTAGTAGACACCATATTCTTAGATTTGAAAGTTGTTTTGGTCTGTTTGCCCTTTTGGCAAGCGCTACATTATTTGTCTTTGATGAACTTCATCTTTGGTAGACCAATAACTAAGTCATGCTTAATCAATTTGTTCAAGTGCTCCATGTGAATGTGAGCAAACCTCTTGTGCCATAACCAAGCTTCATTGTTGTTTACCATAAGACATTGTACCTTCATAGAAAAATCATCTAGAGTAATCATAAAAATATTGTTAGTTCTTATACCTTTGAGTTTTACCTCATTGGTTGCCTCATCCATAATAAGGCATTCATCTTTGTTGAATTTGATCTTGAACCCTCTATCGCAAAGTTGACTTATGCTAAGAAGATTGTGCTTTAATCCTTCAACATAGAGAACATCCTCAATTTGAATGGATGGAGGTGTGCCAACTATTCCAACGCCAAGAATCTTTCCTTTGGTGTTGTCTCCATAGGTGACATACCCTTTGGCTTTATGTACTAGATATGAAAATTGGTGTACATCTCCTGTCATATGCTTTGAACATCCACTATCAAGATACCAAACATTTGATGTGGATTTCAAGCATACCTACAAAAACAAATTATTCTTTGTTAGGTACCCAAGTTGCCTTGGGTCCTTCATAGTTAGTTCCCTTTTTCACCCACACATAATGCCCACTTGCTATACTAAAGTTTCTAACATAGCAAGCATTAGGTGTATGGCCTTTAATACCATAATAAAAACAAGTAGGTTCAAAGTTACTTCTATATCTAGAAGGATAAGATTTCTTTTTAGGAAATGTTTTCTTTTTCGATACATTAGCCTTTTTCTTTTGATGATTATGAACAACTTGCTTCTTTTCTACTTTCTTGGGATTGGAACTATTACCCGCCTTTACAAAAACAGTGGGATTGTTACTTGGTTTCTTAGTATTCACATAACCAAGACCTCTTTTATCATTTGGATAACGTTGTTGGCTTAGTAATCCTTCCAATCCTATTTGTCCTTTTTCATATCGTTCAATGACTCTTTTCAATTGAACAATTTGAAAGACATTTGATTCACACTTGGAGCATGCAAAGTTTTCCTTTTATTTAATAAAATTTTGTTTTTGAAGATCAAAATCTTTAGTCATGGTGTCAATTTTTTCTAGACAAATTAAAAGTTCTTTTTCTTGATTTGGCACCTTTTTGTATAAACTTTTGCATTCTCCCAAGAGTTCATCAATAGCACCTTGAACATCACCATCAAAAAGATTAAATTCATTACTAACCTCTTCTTCATCGTCGGAGTGATGTGAAGCCATCAATGCTAGATTTGCACATTCGTCGCTTTCCGAATCGGATGAAGAACTTATCTCATTATCTTCCCATGCAACATAAGCCTTTTTGTTCTTGAACTCCTTTTTGCCTTTGAATCTATTTTTCTTGGAGAGTTTTGGACAATCCGGCTTTATGTGACCTTGCTTTCCACATTCATAGCATGTGACATCTTGTGTTGATGTGGAGGCTTCTTTGTCTTTATGCTTATAGAATTTCTTTCTTTTGACAAAGTTAGCATTATGAAGATTATTTTTATGACCAAAATATTTTCCTAACCTTTTTACAAGAAGCAAGAGATTTTCATCTTCCTCCGATGCATCTTTATCTTGACTTTCTTTTGAATCAACTTTCAAAGCAATGCCTTTGGATTTCTTCTCATTATTCTCATGTTTTTCAAGTCTTCCAAGTTCCGTCTCATATTCTTGAAGCTTTCCGAAAAGTGTTGCGGAAGTCATAGTTGCTAGGCTTTTCTTTTCGGATATTTCCGTCACTTTTGGTTTCCATTCCCTTGTTAAAGATCTAAGCACTTTAAGATTTAATTCATCGTTTGATAAAGTCTTACCAAGTGCCTTCAAATGGTTTGTCAAGTGAACGAATCTCTTTTGCAAGTCAAGGATGGATTCTCCGGGCAGCATTCTGAATAATTCATATTCTTGACTCAAAGTGTTAAATCTAGACCTTTTTACTTCGGCGGTTCCTTCATGAGTTTCTACAAGAGTGTCCCAAATTTCCTTTGCCGTTGTACATGCCGATACTCGGAAAAATTCATCCATACTAAGAGCACTTTGGAGAATATTGATTGCCTTTTTGTCAAAGAGAACTTTTTTTTGTCATCGTCATCCCATGATGCTTTAGGCTTTAATGACCCAACACCATTGACAACACACACCGGAGTAAATGGACCATTCTCAACAGCATTCCATATTTCTTCTCCTTGTGCTTCAAGATGAGCCTTCATGCGAATTTTCCAAAAGTCGAAGTATTCACCACAAAACAGTGGAGGCTTGTTGTTACTACCACCATCTTTGGAAACCGAATTTTGATTTGGATTTGCGGAAGCCATTCTGGATATTTAGGAACAAGTTACCTATAACTTGCTCTGATGCCAATTGTAAGTCTCAGAGTGCCTAAGAGGGGGGGGGGGGGTGAATTAGGTCTTATAAAATTTATTCGGTTTTATGAGAATATTTGTAGAACTTTTTGGTTAAGTGTTTGAAGGTTTTGATTATATCTTTATCTTTTCCTGATTATGGTGATGAAAGCGATAAATGCGGAAAAGTAAAGAACACAGTGATATATCCTGGTTCCCCTCACAATCCGAGAGTACTCCAGTCCCCTTTCCAACACGAAAGAGATTTCACTATAGTTAGAATGATTGTACAGCCTATGCTTACTATCTAACCTATAGGGTGATCAAAGGTTCTTAACACCTTTAAGACCAAACAAACACTAATGTGAATGAAGAACAATCCTCTTCAAATCACAACACTTACTTCCAACAATCCTGGATAGTAAGGGAATAAATTCTTTAAGTAATACAATGATTGATTTGAAATATGTGGAGAGTTTTATCAATCTTCAATTGATCTTCTTCTTCAAGATATAAACAATTCTCAAACAATGTATATAAATGTTCACAATGTATGTATGAAACTTGTAATGATAATGAAAGTGTATATGGCAAGTTTCACAAAATTATGAACACATGAAAATATGAATTCAAATGTGAATGATGAAAAATTGTTTATTGAAGAAGTATATTTGTTAATTTGAAAATTGAAGCATTCTTGTATATATTTTTTTGAAATAAGAAAATCTGCAGCATTTTATAAAGTCACAAGAACCTCTTCATTCATGCCAATTCATATGAAAAGTTGCAATGCATTCATGAAAAGATACCACTTGAAAAATGTTCAAAAACCAAAAGAAAAGCTGCACTAGTTCGCTAGGAACCGGTTCCGACACTGACAGAACCCGGTTCTTAGTGAACGTTATAAGTCATATTTCAAAATATTACGCAGGAACCGGTTCCCCTATTGGTACAACCCGGTTCCTGGTACAAAAACCAGGGACATGTTTTTTGAGAAAGTCTGGAACCCGGTTCCCTGTTAGGGAGAAACCGGTTCCTAAAGGGTTATTTTCAAAAATACTTTTTGAAAAATATTTCAAACAAAGTTTTTCTTGATGTTAAAATTATGGGATATGTATATGTTGATGAATGCATATTTTTGTGAACATGTATATTCAAGACTAAGAATTATTTATACCATTTTGACATTTGATGATTCTTCAATAATTCTTCTATAATCTTCAAGACTTTTATATGATGTTGATAAGCTTTTTGCACATCCTTTGAATGTTGATATCCATGTTGTCTTCATCAAAACAAATGCTTTAAATATGACTTGAGAAGGTTGCAATTACAATCTTCAGCTTCATGAGAGGAATAATGGATCCATACTTCTTCCGAAAGTCTGCAGAACACTCGATCTCGGGAATTAGACTGATCAACTCATCTATCTTGGGATCCTTGAAACTGTATTTCCAGGTCTTTCTCTTTCCAGAATCCATGGTTAGAAAGTACTTGACATATTTACAAATGGTCAACCTTTAAATCCCTTGAAATATGGTTTCTTTAAAAGATGCTTATGAGTGCATGGATGCATGATGCAACAATCACACACAAGATCACACATATAAGGTTCATAGGTTCAACGTCACGAGAATGAGGTCGAAGGTATTACCCATAAGGTGTTGGTCTAAAAGTTATCACCTGCCAAACAAGGTTCTAGAGGTTCCCAGAGTCTACATCCTTCCTTCGGATATTACCAACTTCCCAATTAACTCGGTAATTAGTAATATTCTCAAGAAAGACTCGTCCGAGCGTAGTATCGCGTGATAACTATTTCTGGATTACTCTGTCATAGCTTCCGTACTACACCTAAAAGGCCAAGATGGGTTTGGTATTCTACGGTACTCAGTTTCAGCAGGCTCCTAGTTCAAAAGAAGTACGTCTTCCTGATTACTCGATAAACGACAATACAGTCAAAAGGGCCTCTACTGAGTGGGGGATATCATGCCTCCTTTTTTGGGATTACTCCCTCAAAGTTAACATAACTAGCCCACCCGCCATTTTTTCTATAGCGGTAGAAATGTTTAAGACTAAGCCATTGGGTTGACTAGACTTATACAAAGAAATGGGAAAAGAGCGAATAACCCAAAAATAAGGGGAAAGATTCAAGGTAAGGGGGTTGGTTATGAAAAGGGAAGGTATTAGCACCCTAAACATCTACGGTACTCTGCAAGAACCTCTTTGTGAAATCTGTATATTTTGGCTATAAATAATGTTGTATAAAAATGGATGGTGGAGGTGAGAAAAGAAATATATTTATTTTGTAATTTTCGCACCCTCCGCGGTTGCGAATATTTAGTGCCTACGTACCATATTTTCATGCAATAGGGGATCAGGGTACACGTAGTTCCTCTTTTAAAAAAATCAAAACACAAATGTGTTGATTAATTTTATGAGATAAAACATCATCATCATTGTCCGTGTGGAAGACATACTTACTACCCACAATTATGAGAATGGAGAATTTGCATCATCTCAAAGTGGAGGATATGGCTTGGATTTTAAAATCAACAATGCCTCACTCAACACCCAAGTGGAATATATCTCTCTTCACTACATAGTGTAGAAGTATAGTTGTTTGCATCACTACAAGGATTGACAAGAGTTCAATCTTTTTGAGAAAAGTTTAAAGATAAAAGCCAAAGTGGCAAAATGGTTTGAAATGAGATTGATTGACTTTTAGTCTTCTCATAAAAAATGTCAAGGTATTATTAAGTCGATTGGAGTTTATTTATGAAAATATTTTGAAAATGCATGGACATAAGTCCAAGTTTATTATTAAAGTGGTTCAAGTTTAAAAATAAGAAGAGTTTTTAAAAGGAGGAAGAAGATTTTTGAAATTAAAGAAGATGGTAGGAGAAGAAGAGGCTATACTAAAGCATAAGGTAAAAGCTAGGGATAAGGACCATCTAACCAACAAGAAGCCAATACTTGACATTATGAGCCAAGATAGAATTCCCATTCCTTGGATTGAAACCAATCAAGCAAAAAAACTAGACCTCTTGAGAGAACCAAACTTCAAGTGTATTAAGTCTTCACAAAAATTGGGTAGAGTAACGGCTGTATACGGGTGAATTCCAGATTACAAACAAAGGGTGTAATCGCAAAAACCTACACACAAAAACAAACAAACAAACCAATGTATTGAGGTAAACCTCAAGAACTCCAGACAAAATAATTAGATAAGATCACAAGGTCTCCAAGATAGGCCAAGGTTTTAATTCTAAGTCCAAGAGAAGTCCCATACTCCATAATGCCATGGATAGTAACCAAATAGTCCAAATATCATTAAAGATTTTTTATGGTTTATGTTGATTATTAAGTATCTTAAAAAGGAAAAGAAAAGCTCAAGTGAGCAAAATAAAAAATGACAAGAAAGTAAATGCTCAAATGAGAAAATATGAAAATGGCATGAAATGTAAATGCTAAAAGTAAATGGTACATAAAGCATTAAAAAAAGCATAAAGTAAAACAAGTAAATAATTAGTGGTTAGTTGGATGACCATCTTGAAGCTTGAATTTGGAACTCATTAGAGGATTGGTAGAACCAAAGCCTCCATGCAACAAGTTGCATTTTCTTTTTGTCAAGTATATCATCCATTTGGAATTCCCACAAGTGTCATTTAATGATCAACGATGTTTAAGTGATCCGTGTTGACCAAAGGTGTTGTAGATCCATTAGAGGATTGGTAGAACCAAAGCCTCCACACAATGAATCTCAAGGTTATTGGATCAAAGAGATCAAATTAACATACTTGGGATTGCAAACATAAGTTTGGGCCACAAATAATCATTTATTTGAATCGAGACAAAATTTAGCGCTATGTTAAGCAATCATAAGTGGACTTATATAGAAGTCGCACCTATTTTGAGGCTGGTCAATAGCAATCTATGCACCATTTATTCTGAGACATGATATAGAGATCATGCTCCAACAACATTTAGTTCAATAAGAAGGGGAAGAGATGAAGAGGGATGGGAGAGAATATACAAATCACTTTTGAATTAAACATAATCAAACTATTATTAAAATCATTCATCAATTTTTGTGGAGTTAAACTCAACACCATAGATCCAATGAGGTTAATAAAGTTTATGGTCCAAAATTTAACCCAAGGTCAGCTAGAAAATAGTCACAAAATAATATTAAATTTTAATATATGCAAAAGGGTTTAAAAATAATGTTTAAAAATAGAAAATAAAGAGAAAAATATCAACTATGTTCAAATTAGTCAAGAAATAAAAAGTAAGACCATATAAAAATCAGAAAAAGGCTCAAACAATTTTACAAAATTTTTGGTAATTTTTTAAAGTCAGAAACTATTTTTAAAATTAAAATAAATGGGTAAAATAAACCAAAAATGATAAAAAAAATAGTAAAGTCAGAAACAAAAATAAAATAAGGTCACCAATATTTGTCACAATATCATTGGATCACTCCATAATTTTTTCAGAATTTAAAAATATATAAAAGTATTTTTAAACATTTAAAACCATTCAAATAAAGTGTAAATTTATAAAAAAATACCAAAACATAAAATTAAATTGTGAAAAAATAAAAATCAAAACGAGAATAATCAAAATATTTTTTCATAATTGTTTCAGATTTTTTTGACTTAAAATGAATTTTCTATGATTTTTTGAAATTTAAAACAATTAAAATATAAAAATCAGAAAAGAAAATAAAAGTAAAAATATGTGGACCATCGGATGAAAGTCAAAACGCGTTAGTAATCAAATCCAAGGGATCTGGCGCGCTGTGCATATCATGGTCATTAGTGAATAAAGTACAGAATCAAATATGAACCAGATTTTCAAAAATAACAAGTGGCATGCCATCATTGGTTGGAAGATGACACGTAGGTCATCTTCAACCTCCAGCCAACGTGATTTTCAGGTCTCTCAAACTGTAAAATCAGAAGCTCAGACCTACGCCATTCGCTTCGTCTCTTCAAGATGAAGACAACCACACCCTCGCGCCAAATTTATATAAACTATAGCTCAAGCAATTTAGAAGGAAAGTTTTGAAAAGGGAATTGAAATTTCATGGTAAAAATGTGTTTCCAGTAAAAGGTAAGTGTTGCGACTAGAACCAGGGCAATGAGAGCAACACAATGATATCAGATTTTTGACGAATTGATGAAGGAATCTACATATTGAAGTTGAGTTGCAGAGCTCTGAAACTGGACTTCTATGGAGCAGTATAGGGCACAATTCTTGAATGTAATTATGTGGTTAGCTTCAGGGAAGATCAGGGAAGGTGAATTGATGGAAAAATTGGATTTAAAAAGGCTTGAGAATGGAATTTGAAGTTACTGAATTCTAAGTTGTAGAACAAGTTTGGAAGGGTGATTCTGGCTATCCAAGCTTGAGAAAACGAATGGGATAGTTCATGTATTTATAGGAGAAGAAAATGGGATCAAAAGGAAGATGAATGACGTATTCTGGAGGGAATTCGTGTGGGTCTGCATCATGAGGAAAATGTGACTTCTCTTTTGTCAAAACTCATCCAAAGCGCGCGTTTTGATGCACTAATAAGCTTGGGAAAGTTGGCTAATCATGTTTAGACCCAAAATGCATGCTAATTTGAGGCTTAGAGGTTGTAACATGAAATTCAAATCATGACTTGCAATGAAACTTCAATTCCAAGTTACCACTTTTGAAACAATGACATTCTCAGCTCAAGGGGTCTTAAGGAATGATTCTTTATGCTTTAGAAAGATGAGGTTACAAGCTTTGCAATGGAAAAAGAATGGAGTTAAATGGATGCTTAAGCTGAAAGTTGTGTTGAGTCAAAGTTGGAGAAAAAGAGTTGACTTTCCATACTTAGAAATATTTCAATTTCTTCTTCAAAAATGACCTATAATGTCTTGCATCCAAACATGGCCTTCCACTTGGAATTTGCTCTTGACCAAAAAAGATGGCATGAAGTAGATCTCTTGAATGACATTTTGAAACTTGAAACATTCAAAATATCCAAAAATTGAGAGAGTTATGAATTTTTGAAGATTGCAAAAATCATGAAATGACCTATAATCTTTTGCATCCTTAAGGCAACTTCCATCCATTTTCTCACTTTGCACATAAAAGAAGGCATAAAGTTCACACCTTCAAGATCATTATGGAAAATAATGGGCTCAAGGTGATAAAAGTTTACCAAGTTATGATCATTTGAAGTCACACATGGAAAATTGGGAATTCATCTGGAGGACTTGTAATCTTTCTTCCTCATTAAGCCTCTTCCTCACAGAAACTCCTTGAAACTTTTGAAGTGATTTATTGATAAACATTTGATGAGAAATATGTATTTGGAATCATTAAAAAATACCAAGAGATGAGCAAGATATATTCCTTTGAAGTTCAAAACCCTAGCTCCTTAGATCAAGGGAATGCTTTGAGGAACTTTGACAATTTTGAACAAACTTCTTGTACCAACACACATGATTTGTAAATAGAAGTTGTTAAGGATGATAATGAAAACTCATAGCCACCAAAACCACTTCCATATCTTGAACATTGATAGAAATATGCACTTGTGATCAAATGAAATAAAATCTTATCCAACCATGACTACTTCTCCAATCAATCCCTTGTGCTTTTTAACCAAATTTGATAACCTTGAAATGTGATGAACCAAAACAACCTTTCCATGCCAATTATTCCAAAACCAATCTAATGGTGAGGTTTGAACTTCTCAAGCTTTATTGACTAGGGCATGGAAATAAACTCATGAACCCTTGGGGTAAATTGTTAAATCCCATTGCCTTTACCTACATGGATAACAAGCAAGACAAACCAACATTGCATTTTATTTAGTTAAAAGAAGAAATCAAGACAAAAATTATATTCATGATCACAAAAGAACATAAGTCAAGGTGCTTGGTGATTCCTCAAAAAGGGCAAAGCTAAATATAGGGAGGGGAACCAAGAATCCTAGTGTGATCTTGTTGTGAATGAATCAACATGGTATGATGAAGGGATCTTAGGGGAAAAAATTGGGGTATAACACTTTGTCACCGACGATGAACCCCAGAAGTTTACCAGACCTTACCCCGAAGGTGCACTTATTCAGATTTAACCTCAACTTATACGTCTTCAACCTGTCAAATAGCTTTTGTAGATGATCAAGGTGTTCTTCCTCGGTTTGAGACTTGGCTATCATGTCATCAACATAAACCTATATCTCATGGTGAATCATATCATGGAACAAAGCTACCATGGCTCGTTGATAAGTTGCCCCAACATTCTTCAACCCAAAAGGCATCACCTTGTAACAAAAAGTGCCCCACTGTGTGACTAAGGTTGTCTTCTCCATGTCTTCGGGTGCCATCTTGATCTGGTTGTAGCCAGAGAAACCATCCATGAAGGAAAAGATTTTGTGTTATATAGTGTTTTCAACCAGAACATCGATATGGGGAAGCGGGAAGTCATCCTTGGGGCTTACCCTGTTCAGGTCTATGTAGTCCACACACATTCGTACTTTACTGTATTTCTTAGGTACTAGGACCATGTTAGCAAACCACTACGGATAAGAGGTGACAACTAAGAACCCAGTGTTGAACTGTTTCATTACCTCTGCTTTGATCTTCTCTGACATTTCAGGGCGCATACGGCGGACCTTTTTCTTTACCGGAGGGCAATCTTCTTTAGTCGGCAGATGATGAACCACTATATCTGTGTCTAGGCCCGACATGTCTTCATATGACCAGGCGAAGATCTCAACATAATCGTGCAACATCTGTATCAACTGCTGTTAGACATTAGTCCCCAGTTTTGCGCCGATCTTGACTTCTTTTCTGTCTACCTCCGTGCCCAAGTTTATTGTCTCAAATGGATTTTCATGAGGCTGTATAGCCCTCTCTTCCTACTGTAACAGCCTAGCAAGTTCTCCAGGTACCTCACAATCTTCCTCACCTTCATCCTCGGCTTGGTTGATCGGATTTTCTAAGTTATAACTGGAAATAGCAGAACTGTTACCAATGGGATCCATAGTGGATATAGATCTGCAGTTTGATATGTGAGCGTGTGTAAGAGCATAGTTGTATTGTTAAAGTGAAAAGCAGAAAATAAAAACAGAGAGCGCAAAATTTGTATGCAAGAACGTCCAATTTTTTATTGATGACATATAATAACCCTCACAAATAAACCATTATGTCTCGGGTAAGACACAAGGCCATAGAGTTTATATTGTTTATTACAAATCTGGAAAAAAACAAGTAAGACAATTACTGCTGAACAAAAGCAATCGGCACAAAATCTTTGGCCGTCCAGTTACTAGGTCCACCGTTGGTAGTAGGGTAGATCCATCTATCCATGTCATACTCATTGTCAGCATCTTTCGTTCCGGAGACAACCTCAATAGCATTAATTCCCGAGCCATTCTTGAGCATGCGTGTAGTTATGACATTGGGAGTCTCAGAGGGATCAAATTCAATCTCCTTTTCCTCGATCTGATCCTACACCTTGTTCTTCAAAGCCCATCAGTTGTTGGTATCATGGACTGGACTCTCAGAATGGTAAGCACACCGAGCGTTTAGGTTGTAACAAGGAGATGTGGTGTTGGGGTTATTGGGAGCTTCCCGCAGGGTTACCAGATTGGTCTTCAATAACTGTGGCAAGATTTGAGACAGAGTCTTGTTTATCCAGGTATAATGTCTTACCGACCTTTATGTCCTCAGTTGATTGTTCCTTTATTGGGTAGGTTCATACTTAGAGATCATGACAGCCTCTACCGTTGGACGATACTCGGTTCTGTTCTGACTTCTTGGACTGTAAATAGCATTGACCTCCTTCTTTCCCATGAATGGCTTTTTTATTGTACTTGAAGAGGTGTCTTTCTGGATCTTGCCACTTTGGATCCTAGCTTCTACCCTTTCTCCAGTCAATATCAGCTCAGTAAAACCAGTTGAGGAGCTTCCAATCAAGTGATTAAAGAACAGACCAGATAGCGTACCAAGAAACATGTCCACCAACTCCCTATCAGATAAAGGGGGTTGGACTCTCCTTGCCAAATCTCTCCACTTCTGAGTGTAGTCCTTAAAACCTTCGCTTGCACCCATAGACATACTCTGGAGTTGAGTACGGGTAGGAGCAAGGTCAGTGTTATATTGATACTACCTATAAAAAGCAGTAGCCAGATCTTCTCAGTTGTGGACATTGATTCCCCCAGCTGATGGAACCACTCAAGCTGAGTCCCGGACATACTGTCTTAAAAGAAATGGACCCACAAGTTCCTATCAGTAGTGTGGGGATGGATCTTCCTCACATAAGAACGGAGATGAAGTTTGGTACAAGAAACCCCATCATACTTTGAAAATACCATAACTTTGAACTTTTGTGGAATGACAACCCCAGATACCAAACCCAGCTCTTCAAAATCCAGCCCTGGTACTCTTTGGATCTCCATTGCATTCAAACAATCCTATAGCTATTTGTACCTTTCGTCAGCCGTAGGATACTGCTCTTCATTGTAATCAGTGTCATTATCAGGTTCCCCTAGACTAGGGTCTTCCTCCCTTGTCTCACCCTCTTGGTTCTCCCCTTCTTTGGATGAAGAGGTCAGATCAACCGTTTGCTTCAACGGTCCCTTGAATCTTCTACCCAGATTCAGGACACCAGCGATCTTCTTCGCCTTCTTCTTTCTATCTTTCAGAATAAGTGTCTTCATATCTTCCTTCCCTTTAGCCAAAGCTACAAACATTTGACGAAATTGGGCATTTTATGCCTAGAGATCCTTGATACTTTGTTCAGAAGTCATTATTGCCGAAATCAACAGCGAAGAAGATGAGAAACCTGTTATGAAACTTGTTTATGCAATGTCATGGATGATATGCGTATGCAATGATTTCAAGGATTCTTAAAGGCTCGAATTTGCTTAACCAAAAGAAACACACATTAATTGTATTAATAAGTTCGAATTGTTACAAAGAGTGCCTTTTAGGCTTACAATCAAACAAAATAAAACTTAAAAAAGAAAATTAGGTTTCCCATAAGCGCATCCTCTTTGGTGCAATGTAGGCGTTTATATTCCTCTCTTCATGAAGTAGCCTAGTGAGTTCTAGTACTTTCTTCTCGCTGGCATAAAATTGAGCTTCAAACGTATCCCGCTCCTCTTTAAGTTGAACCAGGATTTTTGTAACTCCTCATGATCAGTTGGCATGTCAGGATGAAGAACAAGATAAAGAGTGTCTCTTTCAGCAACGGGTTCCATAATCATAGTTAGGATGGCGGGGTAAGGCATCATAAGACTTTGAGCACAGTCTCGTCTCCATTTGAGATAAGGCTCAAGAGGGATGGAATTCTTGTTCCCCAGTGTCTTGCTATTAACTCTATGTACCATGCCCCAAGCTCGCATGAACCTTTTACGGTAACCCTGAGCATCATTCTCATAGTCGAAGGTGATTCCTTGGATAAGTGTATGATGAGGACCATCCCTTCTCGCATATCCAAACTGTCGCAGTGCCAAATAAGGATTGTAAGTGATTCCTCCCCTAATGCCTAAGAGAGGGACATTAGGGAATTCTCCTCATCAATCAATGATGGTAACGTTCTCCGAGGATTGAGGGAACCAATGAATACTTGAATGTGTAAGATTCATTAGCCTATGAGACCATCTCAAACCCTATTCATTCTTCAAGATGGATCGAATTGCGTAGGATATCTCCAAGCAGAGTAGGTATCGGATTGCGTGACAGGAAAACCTTAACCGCATTCAAGTCTATGAGATGGTCCGGATTAGGGAATAGTACCAACCCATAGATGAGAAGGGCTAACACCTCTTCTAAAGCTTGTAAGTTCAGGGTATCCCAAAAATGACGAGCTTTCTCAAACAAAAACTTAGCCAAAAAACCCTTGACACCTCTCCTGGTTTCTCAATTTGCTACTACCTTAGACCGTTGTAAGGATAGAGCTTTAGCAATATCTTCAGATTTAGGGTCTTTTTCCATACCATTGAAAGGTACCTTGTTAAGGATAGGCACCCCCAGTAACAGAGAAAACTCCTCCATAGTAAGCACTAACTGGTAATCCGGAAAAGTGAAGCAGTGATGTAGAGGGTCAAAGAATTGAAAAAGCACTTTTAAAATTTCTTCATCAGGGTTTGATGTGACCAAGCTGAGAAGTCAACCATGTCTTTTAGTGAAGGGAGAGCTTTCAGGAACCCTTGATACCAATTCCTTAAGCTGAGGAGGTACCTTTACCAGACTGACTTGGATAGTGAATCTGCGGGAGAGGGTCGTGTCCTACAAAACAAGACAAAAATAAACCCTAAGGATCCTTGAAATGGTTAGGATGATATGCTATATTATGATGTCATGATTATGCTCAGATATAGCAGATATAGAAAACACAAGCAAATCACACAATGACCCTAGGTTTAAGACTTGCATGGGTTTTAAGGTAATACCCTCTTGAAGTTGGGTTGGTTTAACCTGTCCTAAATATAGTAACAGGGTTCTAAGGGATCTCAATATCATCAATCTTTCCCCCAAATTTTGTTTCGATAGACAATTGACTTGCCACCAAACAAAACTCAAGAGTCAAACCTCAATGAGTGTAGCATCGAGTATCAACCGACTTTGGGTTTACACCAAAGACGGCTATCTCACTACGTCCTAAAAAGCCAAGTTGGTCAATTAAGGTGCTAAGGTCAGTTGACACTTTATGATACCACGCAGCGGCCCCGTATTCTCCTTGATTACTCAAGGGCTACCGGTACATGCCAGAGTATCGCATCAATGTAGCTACTATTTCAACCGTGTCGATATAACCCGCACAACTCCCTCACAATTTATTGCTACTTACATAAAAGGAATTCCCCGATCCGGGTTTAGGATCCAAACAACCCCAAACAAATACCCTTAAAAGTAAATCAAACAAGACAAGTCAAAGAAGCAATTAAAATGACCTGGATCCTAAGGTAAACCCCACTTTTTTTATTCCCCAGCAGAGTCGCCAGTTCTGTGATACGGTGGCAGAACTGACTATTTTTTGTTACTACTGGTTTTGCATTTTTTGTTTGCAAATGTGCGGTAAGCAAGAGTCGCCATCGTCTTTTGTTTTATCCAATAGAGGAAAAGGGAAAAAGAACAGAAAAAAACCTTTTTTGAGATGTTTCTAAGTATGGGGGTAGATTATAGAAAGGGAAGGTGTTAGCACCCTTTCTATCCGTGGTTTTCCATGGGCTCTTAGGTACTTGCTCATTTTTAAATTGCTTTTGTGTGTGTTTTGAAAAGTTTTGAAAATGCCTTAGTACGGTGTTTCACTTTATGGTAACCCTTATTTCAGTCCTCAAGGGTGTGATAAAGTGTTTTTGAAAACTTTGTTTGAAAAGTGTTTGAAAAGTGTTTGAAAGTGTAAGTGTGAAAAGTTGATTGTTTTGAGCAAGTACTTAAGAGTTTCAACCTACTCGAAAAATACTGTTCGTTTCCTTATTTCCTTTAGACAGCGCTATCCTACTATTAAGGAGTAGGTAGCTCCATCGGTGGAGTTTAAGGAACTATCAAAAGGGACGATTACGGTCACTTAAGGCAACTGGGCAAGATCTTTTAGTAACTGTCCTAAAACTCTAAGATCACTTTTTACCGAGGCAACATCGAAAGGGTCATCGAGGGACTAGTGATCTTTTGAATTAGAGGACAGCCACTTAAAATTCTCACGTTTCGAGGATAGTGACCATTTTCCCAAGGCAACCGAAGTGTGGAAAAACCCTAGGAGTGAGCATGTGCAAGTGTTTGTTTTTCAGTCAATTATCTTTGCACAATTAGAGTTTTCTACTGCTTTAAAGATTGATTTATCTTTCGCATACAATCCTATCATCAATCATCTAACAGTTTAATTATTAGTAGAAAATTAAGTGTGAGAAGTTTAAACCTAGCTATTACAACAATTTGGGGACGGGGTTACATAACCAAACTTGGGGAAAATAGTAAATGAAAATAGTAATAAACCTAAGTTAAAAAGTTATTACAAACTCGAAACAGATACAATAATTGGAAAAATAAATAGGTAAACACGCGCGAGGAATGATACGAGAATAGATTAAATATCCTACAAAATCTACTTAATTAAAGAAAATATTTTTTGTATTTTTATTTAAGAAAATAAAGTAAAGTTGAATTTTTCAAATTAGTCCTAATTTCTAATTAATTTTAATTAAAGAAAACAAATTAAGTTAACCTAATTAAATTAATTTATTTTTAAACAAAATTAATTTTAATAAAAAACTAATTCTAACATTTTTGTGATTTCTTGATTTTATGATTTAATTAAAAAAATGGTTTTTTAAGACAATTAGAATAAATAATTAAAACAATAAAAAAGTAATAAAGAAATTAAAACAAAAATTAAAATGGGCATGATATGAGAAGCAATTTGGGGGTGTGGAATTGAATTTGTGTTAGGCCCAAGATTGCTGGCCCAATGACTGCGTCTGGTCCAATGGGGATCACCTTTGGAGGGTCTAGCATGCTCCTAGCTTGCTGTATGTTGGGTCTGATCAGTGGATGATCCAAGGCATGAGATATTGAGGTGTATGGTGGAATCCTAACTATGAAGTACGCTGGATCTGAAACAAGAAAATCAGAAAATAGAAAATGTTTGGACCTGGGATCGAACCCAGGCCCTTCCTCTCACACGCGCTTGCCTTTACTATCTGTGCTGAATTATTAGTCGTGTACATTAAACAAAATGAATATAAGGTAAACAGAGCGATATGCCCAGCTGTCACACGTGCGCCTTTTGGTGGGTCCCTTCTGTTTGAATGAGCCAATTAATGAACACAACTCCATCACCTTCTTCATTGATCCATCGTTTTAGGTGATGGACATTTACTTATAGTTATTTCCGTCACTATAGGCTATAGTGACGGTGTGATCGGTGGATCTGGAACTGACTGTTTAACGTTGGTTCGCGAAATGTCGCGGAAGCAAGAGTCGCCATCGTCTTTTATTTTCTCCAAATGGAAAGGACAAAAGCACAGAAAAATTCCTTATAGAGATTGCTCTCGGTTCGGGAGGTAGGTTATAGAAAGGGAAGGTGTTAGCACCCTTTCTATCCATGGTTATCCATGGGCTCTTAGATACTTGCTCATTGTGTTTTCAAAAATGGTTTGTTTGCTTTTCAACTGTGGGTTTTAAAAAGTTTCTTTGAAAATTTCAGCTCGACTCTTGTATCGGTCCTCAAGAGTGTTTGAAAAATTGCTTTCGAAAGCTTTTTGAAAAGGTGTCGGTGTGAAAAGTATTTTGTTTTGTTTTGAAATTTAGAGCAAGTATCTACGAGAACCTACCTACCCTAAGGAGTTCGTCTGTGTAAATGTCCTTTAAAGTAGTGCCATCCCACCATTGAGAGGTAGGTAGCACCACCGTTGGAGGTGTTCGGGTCAATTCGAGGTTCGGGACATGGTGATCACCAGAGCAATGGGAAGACACCTTAGAATCTACCCTCATGCAAGGTTCCCGGATCATGAGGACTTACTAAGACATCCTCTACTCGACGATCACCTTTCGAGGCAAGGCAACAGTGAGGCGTACCCTAGGGGTGGTGTGTGCGATTCGTGTGTCGTTTTCGTTTGCATTTATCTTGTCATGTTATTGGTGTTCTACGCTTGATTTTATTTTGTCCATTCATTCTTGCATGCTTTGTTTAACAGTTAAAAGTTTGCGGGAAAGTAAAGATCTAAAGCTATTACAAATGGCGCGAGTCCACATCGCCAAAAGTTTCTCGAACCCGATTTGATAGAAAATAAATAAAGTAAAAGAATTTAAAGTGCAAGAAATTGAAAGGTTACATGGCCTTGGGAGAGGTACATAATATTATACGAAGGAAATAAATATGCGAATTGAAATTTAAATCGAAACGAGGGCGTTGGACCTTTTTTGCAAAATTAAATTACATGGAATTAATTAATTAAAAGAAAGAAATTGTTTTTGTTTTTTTTTTTTGGTATTTTTATGTATTTTAGGATTTAATAGAAAAAGAAAGAATTAATTAAAATTAACTACTAACCCTAATTCTATTTTATTTTAATTTATTAAGAAAACATTAGAATTAAACCTAAATTAAACCTAATTTTTACATGCAAATTTAATTAAAGAAATAAGTATTTAATTATTTAATCATTATGAAAGAAAAATAAAAAGGGATAAAAAATTATTAATTAAACCTATTTCTACATTTTTTAGATTTTTTGTTAAAAGAATTAAAGTTGCAAATCTAATTTAAAACTAAATTCAATTACATGCAAATTTATTTAAGAAAATACTAAAATAAAAATTATTTATTGTTTTAATTCTTTTTCTGATTTTTATGATATTTTATATTTATGAGAATAATTAATTAACTAAACAAATAATAATTAGAAGGAATAAAAAATAATAATACAAAAAAGGTGAAGAAAATAAAAAGAATGTGCAAACCTGGGGGTTCAGACCCCAATATGGAGGTTTGGCCTTAGTGATTCAGGCCCAATAAGCCTGGTCCGTTTGACTTTTTTGAGTAGCATGCTGAAGCGTGGACCAGGGTTTATGATGCTCTCCAACTCTCAGCCTTTGATTTGAATCTGTTAGACGCGTGTACGCTGGATTTTGGACATGTATCATGGTCTTCAACACTGGCGCTGCATGTGAATATGAAGTAGAAAATAATATTGAAAGGGGGTGAGGACCTGGGGCTCGAACCCAGGTCCTGAAGGTTATCCTTTCGCCTCTTATCCAGTTGTGCCACTGAATTCTTTTGTTATATAAATAAACAACAAATAACATAATATGAAACAACGCGCTAATGGATCATTGCGCGCGAATTTTAAACCAGCCAGTCGTCGCTTGCCACGAATTCGTCTTCTTCATCATCCCTGAAATACAAAACATTAGGCAACGTTTTCCATGCGTTCTCTTAGGCATGCTATTAGAAAATAGCGATTAGCCCTCAGTCACTCATAAATTGAGCGCGAGGGCTGATTCCTATTCGTCCAAACGTGTTGAATCCAATGGCCTTGGTCTCAGCCTCTAATTTTGCCTTATTTCAAAAGCCCTAATTCTAAGGTTGAAGAACCCTAAATATCAACAATGGCATCTTTGCGTACAACACATAAAAACGCAATTAGTTCACATGGTAAGCATCAGAATGCATTATTGAATAAGAATACATAAACTAAATGTCATGGAAATGCCTCAAAATTAAGATACGAGTATGCAATTTTATGAGAAAATTTTGGATTCTGTACAGCGATTCTTGAGGTTTGGATGACTGTTTTTGATTGAGACACGTTCAATGGACCTTCAGCAAGCTAATGGAACAAAAATTATGTCTTGAATCGCCTGGAAAGGGAGTTTTCAGAATTGAGTTGTTTTGCAAAATTTTCAAGTTTGTCAATGACTTTTGGGCGCAGCTCAGTGTGTTCTTGCACTAGGGTTGCATTCAGGCTTTTGTATTGAGCAGATTAGGTCAAGAAAAATCAATCAAATCCATTGCATTCATTGATTTGAAGATTTGATTTTCAAGCTTTATTTTCCAAATATTTTCCATGTGCTTTTGTGCAAATCATGATCTAATCAGTCCAATTCTTTCCTTATTTGGCTAGGCACGAATTATTGAGCATAAAACATGCACAAAAAGATTTGTTAGGTTAAGTTAAATATTTTTCATATATTTAATTGATTTAAATGAATTAATATAAATAAAAATTCAAATAAATAAATAAAAAATGAGAAAATACTTCCCTTTGGGCCAAGTGGTCGTGCACATGCCATGGATGATGATTTGTGGAAGAAACATGGGCCCATTAGCAATTTTAGGTCATTTGGATCAATGTTGACTTTTCAAAATATCCAAACATTTCCCAACTTCTACAAGGCATAACTTGCTCAATTTTTAAGCTTTTCTCATGTTTTTGGACATTTTGGAAAGGTATTTGAGTCCTCTAACCAATGTCTTTGGTCCCATGTCATTTTTATTTACCAATCTCAAGTTATGGCCTTTGACTTAAAGTCCCTTTTTGTTGACCTTTGAAAATGACCTATAATGTTGAAATTGATAACTTTTTGTGAGAGCATTTCTTGGACTTGAAGTATGAAGATGAGTTGTATTAAATGTCTTTCTCTTCAAAATGAGCTTTGGATGGAATTTTTCTGATAATCCATGTGAAAGTTATGCCCTGGTCAATTTACAGTTGACTTTTTCAGCTGTCCAAATAAGGAAACTTTTGCATCTTGATGATTTTTGAGCCAAGCTTTGAGAATCATGATCAAACATTGATCAAATGATGTATGTGGCTTCAAAATGATATGTTGACCAAAAATTTGAACTTTTGACTGTCAAATGACCATTTTGCCCCTACAGTTGACTGTAGTGCAATCTAGGGTTTTGACTGTGCAATTTTGAGCTGAATGTCTTGAAACTTGATATGAGGATGCTTGACCATGTTTGTAGGCATATGAGACTTGATTGGACCTTTAGAAACTTCATTTTCTTGATCAGACTCAAAACCCTAATTTTGACAGTATAGGAGATCTTTGACTGTGCAACCCTTGGGAAATCTTGAGACTTGATTTGGCAATTTCTTGAAGAATATGGGAGGGCAAATTTTGGGGTACAACAGTTGCCCCTGTTCAATCTTCTTAGACCTGAGGATGCAGATTGGCTGACGTGTCTTTCGTAATCCGAGGGTGGAAGATGATTGAACACTAGAGTGCCCAGAAATTTGCGCTCACATAGTAGCAGTGATGGTGGAATGGGCTTATAGATGCCATTTAGATGTTGCTGGATAGGATGATGGGCTTATAGATGCCATCTGGATGTTGATCGCATAAGAGATTCCTTAGCGAGAACCTGCATATCTGCAAAAGAAAAATGAGTACCTGACACGTTGCAGGAGTTGATTTCAGATGCTTGGAATAGATATGTCCTGACTGGTTACAGGAGCTGAATCTGGAGCTTCACAGGATGAATGAACCAGGGATGGTTACTACCTTAGCATGAACGGTAAGAGAACCTTGGGTGATTTTAATTTCAACAACGCTCGTTGAGAAAATCTTGGTGGGAATTACCATCTTCGCAGGATCGGGAAGAGAACCATAGGCAATTATAATCTGAAAGGGAATTATCACCTCACTCACCGTCGGAGAGGGAACCATAGGAAATGGGGTTATCACCTCACTCACCGTCGGAGAGGGAACCATCTGAAAAGGAATTATCATCTCACTCACCGTCGGAGAGGGAACCATTTGACCAGGAATTATTACCTCACTCACCGCCGGAGAGGGAACCATAAGGAGATTATCACCTCACTCACCGTCGGAGAGGGAAACATCTTGAAAAGGAATTATCACCTCACTCACCGTCGGAGAGGGAACCATAGGAGATTATCACCTCACTCACCGTCGGAGAGGGAAACATCTGGAAAGGAATTATTACCTCACTCACCATCGGAGAGGGAACCATAAGGGATTATCACCTCACTCGCCGTCGGAGAGGGAAACATCTTGAAAAGGAATTATCACCTCACTCACCGTCGGAGAGGGAACCATAGGAGATTATCACCTCACTCACCGTCGGAGAGGGAAACATCTGGAAAGGAATTATTACCTCACTCACCGTCGGAGAGGGAACCATAGGAGATTATCACCTCACTCACCGTCGGAGAGGGAAACATCTGGAAAGGAATTATTACCTCACTCACCGTCGGAGAGGGAACCATAGGAGATTATCACCTCACTCACCGTCGGAGAGGGAAACATCTGGAAAGGAATTATTACCTCACTCACCGTCGGAGAGGGAACCATAGGAGATTATCACCTCACTCGCCGTCGGAGAGGGAAACATAAGGAAAGGAATTACCACCTCACTCACTGTCGGAGAGGGAACCATAGGAGATTATCACCTCACTCACCGTCGGAGAGGGAACCGTCTGGGATAACTTCTACTGAGTCTTTATCAGAAAAATCTGTTGGGAGTCGATTTAGCTGGACTAGAGAAGGCCTTGAAATATGTTTAACTGAATTTTTCCTGAAAGGTAGAGGTCAGTCATATGCAATGCATGATATGGATCAAGCAATGATGTTCTCAACATAAATGAGATTTGTATGATATAATGCGTCTATGCATGCTATAATGATGTATGTGATGTTTTATGAATGTATGTTTTCATCTAGGAAATTAAATCCTTGACGGGTGCCGGGAAGTCATATCCTGGGCTGATGTTGAAGAATAGATTTTGCTTTCGCTGGGGATGATAACTGCAAGAATACCGGTAGGAGAAGATGACTCCGTTGCGGAATAAACTTGGCAAATGGAAGATTCTGCGGGGAGAAAAGATACTCTAGCGACCATGCTGGGAAGCAATACTCTGTGGGAAGAGGGATGTCTTGCTGAATGTTGATAATAATTTGTTGGGGATGCCCTTGTTGTTGGAAGTATGATGGACTTCGCTGGGGTAAGAAGACTTCATCAAGGACGCTCTTTCCGTGGCTTTTGGCTGAGGATAACCCAGTTATATCCTGTTGAGGAAATAACTCTTTAAATAAAGCCGGACGACGCGTTCGTGCTCTGCAAGGGATAAGCTTCCAGAATCTACTGGGGATAAACTTGCTGCTTGGGGAGATGAATTCCAATTTTCCTGGGGAAACTGGATTGTACTTTCTGGGGAAGTCTTGATATGCTGGGGAAATGGTTCCTTTGAATGTTGACATGCCGCCGGGGAACAATCTTTAGACCAAGACTGCCGGGGATGCTTGTTATGAATACATGTATATACGCTGCTGGGGAATGTTGAGATCTGCTGGAGAAGAATGTACTAGCTGCTGACTTACTCTCTGGGGAATTAGGATGTACTGGTCGTATTCTTTAGCTGAACCTACCTTGGTACCTTGGAGGATAGAACAATTGGATTGTTTAGACAACTCTTTTATTGCCCCTGTTTCTAGTGTCACCTGCAATTAATTCCTTTGTCTCGTATGCAAATATTTATGAGTTAGCAAATTATTGTCAATGCATATATCACAAATTGAACCTTGGACGTTCTTCGCAAAACAAAACAGAAAAAAAAAAACACTTGGCACGTTTAACTGAAAATATATTTGTATTGATTTTGAATGGCCTATGAATAGGCGTTTTGTGTACAAGAGGCTGGCGTCCTAGTAAGAGAACACCGCCGAACAAGAGAGTTTATACAAATTTTGTACAAAAGAAAATAAAACAGCTGTGTGAAGTGAATGATCCCACTTGGTTTCAACTCTGCTATTGCCTTTATAACTCCGAGCGTCTCATCACTTGATGACCTTGGTTGAAGGTGAAGCTGACTGATCGATGCCGTCTGAACTTGATGCAGATACCGGATTCTGGATGCAAAGTGATCAATGAGACATAGTATTACACTTTATCCCTAATTTTTGCCTGGACCGCCCTTTCGGGTTTTCGGTCCACCGGGATACCCATTTTTGCCCAAGCTGCCTTTTCAGGTTTTCGACTTGCCGGGTGTACATATTTTTTCATTTTCATCCCTTCATTTTGCCCGAACCCTTTTGGTTCGCCGGGAAGCCCTAATTTTTGCCTAGGCATGTCAGCCTAGCGGGTCTTTTTTATGCGTAGTATCTTTTTACTATGTCTGCATTGGCGGGGTGAGGAAGGTCGTCACCATCCATATTGGTCAATATCATTGCTCCTCCTGAGAACACATGCTTAACCACAAATGGCCCTTCGTACGTAGGGGTCCATTTGCCCCTTGGATCACTCTGAGGAAGGATGATTCTCTTGATTACCAGATCCCCAACTTGATATTCTTGTGGTCTGACCTTTTTGTTAAACGCCCTGATCATCCGTTTCTGATACGTCTGACCGTGACAGATAGCAGCAAGTCTCTTTTCATCAATGAGGTTGAGCTGATCAAGTCGTGTCTGGATCCAATCGTCTTCGTTCAGATTTGCATCCTTCATTATCCGGAGAGAGGGTATTTGCACTTCGATCGGCAAGACTGCCTCCATGCCATAAACCAGAGAGAAAGGAGTTGCCCCGGTTGACGTTCTAGCTGAGGTACGGTACCCATGTAGAGTGAACGGTAGCATCTCGTGCCAATCTTTGTAAGTCACTGTCATCTTCTGCACGATTTTCTTGATGTTCTTATTCGCTGCTTCTACAGCCCCATTCATCTTCGGTCTGTAAGGAGAAGAATTGTGGTGCTGTATCTTGAACTGCTCGTAGAGCTCAGCGATCATCTTGTTATTCAGATTGGTACCGTTGTCTGTAATAATTCTTTCTGGGACGCCGTACCGACAGATCAGATTATGCCGAATGAACCGTGCCACAACAGTCTTGGTTACCGTAGCGTAGCAAGCTGCTTCGACCCACTTCGTAAATTAATCAATCGCCACTAGGATGAAGCGATGCCCATTGGATGCCGTAGGTTTAATCTCGCCGATCATGTCTATGCCCCACATTGCGAACGGCCAAGGCACAGTCAGAACATTCAGGGGAACCGGAGGAACCTGCACCTTGTCTGCATAGATCTGGCACTTGTGGCATGTCCTGGAATGTTGGTAGCAGTCAGCTTCCATTGTGGACCAGTAATATCCCGCCCGTAGGATTTTCTTAGCCATAGTGTGTCCACTGGAGTGTGTACCAAAGGTCCCTTCATGTAGTTCTTCCATGATCCTTTCTGCTTCAGTCTTATCCACACAACGCAGTAAGGTTGAATCATGGTTTCGCTTGTACAAGATGTCGTTGCTAAGGAAGAACTTGGCTGCGAATCTTCTTAGGAACTTCTTATCATTGACAGAGGCACCTTCAGGGTATTCCTGAGCTTCCAAATATCTCTTCACCTCATGGTACCAAGGCTTCTCAGTCACCAATTCAGTCTCGAGATCACAACAGTATGCCGGTTCGTCTAGTTTCCAGATGATGATCCGGGGAGCCTCATTATCCCATTTGACCTTAAACATAGAAGACATTGTAGCTAACGCGTCCGCCAGCTGATTCTCTTCTCTCGGAAAGTGTTCAAAGGTTATCTTTGTGAAGTGGGGGATTAGGGTCAACACACATTCTCTGTAAGGAATCAGGTTGGGATGTTTCGTATCCCACTCTCCTTTGATCTGATTGATCACAAGAGCGGAATCTCCGAAGACACTCAGAAACTTGATCCTTAGGTCGATCGCAGCTTGAAGACCCATGATGCACGCCTCATACTCCGCCATGTTGTTGGTACAGTTGAAACACAGCCGGGCAGTGAGCGGAGTATGAGTACCTTGTGGAGATATGATGATGGCGCCGATACCGTGACCCAAAGCATTGGAAGCTCCGTCAAAGTGCATAGACCATCGGGATCCTGGTTCAGGTCCTTCATCCGGTCCAGGTACTTCACAGTCAGTTATTATCATAATGCTTTCATCCGGAAACTCGAAGTTCATTGACTGATAATCATCTACAGCTTGATGTGCCAAGTGGTCCGCCAATACACTTCCCTTGATGGCTTTCTGGGTTGTGTACTGAATGTCGTATTCCGTCAAGATCATTTGCCATCTTGCAATTCTCCCAGACAGAGCAGGCTTTTCGAATATGTACTTTATAGGATCCATCTTTGAGATCAACAAAGTAGTGTGAGTCAGCATATACTGTCTCAGCCGGCGAGCAGCCCATACCAAAGCGCAGCAAGTTTTCTCAAGCAGTGAGTATCGGGTCTCACAGTCGGTAAACTTTTTGCTAAGGTAATAAATGGCATGCTCTTTTCGGCCAGACTCGTCATGCTGCCCCAGCACACACCCCATTGAGTTGTCAAGCACTGTCAGGTATAGTATCAGAGGTCTCCCTTTATCCGGTGGCATAAGGATAGGTGGTTCTTGGAGATACTCTTTGATTCTGTCAAAAGCAGCTTGACATTCATCGTTCCAACGTACTACCTGATCTTTCTTCAGCAGCTTGAAGATTGGTTCACAGGTAGCAGTCAGGTGTGAGATGAATCGAGCAATGTAATTCAGGCGTCCTAAAAAGCCTCTGACTTCCTTCTCTGTTTTAGGAACTGGCATCTCTTGAATAGCTTTGACCTTAGCAGGGTCCACTTGTATTCCCTTATCACTGACCACGAAGCCTAGCAATTTTCCCGATCTTACCCCGAAGGTGCACTTGTTCGGGTTCAATCTCAGCTTGTATTTTTTCAACCGGTCAAACAACTTTTGCAGATGATCTAAGTGCTCTTCCTCAGTCTGAGACCTTGCGATCATGTCGTCCACATACACTTCTATCTCATGATGGATCATATCATGAAATAAGGCAACCATGGCACGTTGGTAGGTTGCCCCAGCGTTCTTCAACCCGAATGGCATGACCTTGTAGCAGAAGGTGCCCCACTGAGTAACAAATGTAGTCTTTTCCATGTCTTCAGGTGCCATCTTAATCTGATTGTAACCTGAAAAGCCATCCATGAAAGAGAACACCTTATGCTGAGCCGTATTATCAACAAGGACGTCAATGTGAGGTAAGGGGAAGTCATCTTTGGGGCTGGCTCTGTTCAGATCCCTGTAGTCGACACACATTCTGACCTTACCGTCCTTCTTAGGTACCGGCAGCACATTATCAACCCACTGAGGGTAAGAAGTCACTGCAAGGAACCCTGCATCAAACTGTTTCATGACCTCGGCTTTAATCTTCTCAGACATCTCTGGACGCATCCGACGGACCTTTTGCTTAACTGGAGGGCAGTCTTCCTTAGTTGGCAAATGATGGACCACAATATCGGTATCCAACCCGGGCATGTCTTCGTAGGACCAGGCAAATATCTCCATATAATCATGCAGCATCTTGGTTAACCGTTGCTTCACGCTGAGCTCTAGGTTGGCACCAATCTTTACCTCTCTCCTGTCTGCTTCAGTACCCAAGTTTATGGTTTCCACTGGCTCTTCATGGGGTTGAATTGCCCTCTCTTCCTGAAGCAACAGTCTTGCAAGCTCGCCTGGCACTTCGCAATCATCTTCACCTTCGTCTTCGGCTAAGTTGATCGGATTTTCGAAGTCATAACTGGCAGTAGCAGAGTTGTTATCAGTGAGATCCAGAGTGGATTGAAACCTGTATGAGTGAGTGTGTGTGTAAATACAGCTGTTTTGAAAGGTATGTAAAGGAAAGAAAGACAGAAAAGGAGCACAATATTTGCAATGCGGGAAAACGTCCAAGATTTTCATTCATGATATATGAAATGACAATTTATATGCCCTCACAAATGAAACCACGGTGCCTCGGGTAAGACACCGGGCTAAAGAGTCTATTATTGTTTATTACAAAATAACGAAACAAAGGAATTCATTACTCAGTAACAAGAGAAACAGAGAGATTGTCTTTTGCACTCCAATTGTTAAGTCCACTGTCGGTTGCCGGGTAGATCCAGCTATCAAACTCAGCTTCATCCACTTCTTCCTCGTCCTCAATAGTGTTCACTCCATGAGCAGGCAGGGGAGCTGTCACTACATTGGGCTTCTCAGATGCCTCAAACTGTACCTCCTTGGCATCAATAAGGTCCTGCATCTTGTTCCTTAATGCCCAGCAATCATCAGTGGCATGCCCCGGGCTATCTGAATGGTAAGCACAACGAGCATTCGGGTTGTACTTAGGAGATGCAGTATTGGGGAACTTCGGAGCCTCCCTGACAGTCACCAAATTGGTGGATAGCAACTGTGGCAGGATCTGCGATAGGGTCATGCTTAACCGGGTAAACTCCCTCCGGGGTCTTTCAGCCCTTTGAGGATTGGTCGGCCGAGGAGCGGCAGCAGGCTTAGCAATCATTATCGCACTAACAGATTGGCGGCGCTCAGGTCTCTCTGCTCTCTTGGAACCATACACGACACTAGCCTCCTTCTTGAAGGGTTTCTTTTCAGAACTAGATGATGCACCCTTCGCAATCTTCCCAGACTTTAACCCAGCTTCAATTCTCTCTCCAGTCAGAATCAAATCAGTGAACCCAGCAGAAGAATTCCCAATGAGATGGTTGAAAAATGGCCCAGATAGGGTCCCCAAGAACATATCTACCAACTCCCGATCAGTCAATGGTGGCTGCACCCTGCCAGCCAGGTCTCTCCACTTCTGAGCGTACTCTTTAAAACCTTCACTTGCACCTAACGACATACCCTGGAGTTGAGTACGTGTAGGGGCAAGGTCGGCATTATATTGATACTGCTTATAGAAAGCAGTAGCCAACTCCTCCCAGTTACGAACCTTGGTCCCATCCAGCTAATAGAACCATTCGAGATGAGTCCCTGAAAGACTCTCCTGGAAGAAGTGGATCCACAAATTCTTATCCGCAGAGTACGGCTGAATTTTCCGAACATAGGACCTTAGATGCAGCTTGGGACACGTCATACTTAGAGAAGGATGGTGCTTTGAACTTATGAGGGATGATCACACCAGTTGACAAACCCAGATCTCCGAAATCCAGCCCAGGTACCTGTTGAACCTCCATAGCTTTCAGCCTATCCTCCAGTTGCTTGTATCTGTCTTCTGCAGGAGGGTACTGCTCTTCATCAAAATCAGTCTCGTTGTCGGAGACTACCGGACTAGGGACCCTTGTTTCTTCCTGAGGACTACTCTTGCCAACAGAAGAACCAGCCTCTTCCTGCTGCAGAGCATTACCAAACCTTCGGCCCGAGTTGAATAGAACAGTTCTTCTCTTCTTCTTCTTCTCCTTCTTCAGGAGCATAGCCTTCAATTCTTCTTGGCCTTGAGCCAGACCCTTGATTAATTCCTGGAATTGTGCATTCTGCACCTGAAGAGCCTTGATTGATGTCTCAGTTGATGCAGAGTCGGGATTCATGATGCTGAAATAAACAGCGAAGAACTGTAAGCAACCTGAAAAGAGGAAAAAACCTGCTATGCACATGATGAATGAGATGTGTTTATGCAATGCATTCAAGGGTTCGAAAGCTCAAATTTGTTGTAGACAAAAAAAAAGAACACACGTTATCATTAAGGAAATAAACTGTTTAATACATCAAAGCCTCATGGGCAAAAGTACAAAAATCAAATCAATCCCAAAATACGTTGCGCATCCTCTTTGGAGCTATGTAAGTGTTGAGATTCCTCTCCTCATGCAACAGGCGGGTGAGCTCCAAGACCTTCCTTTCACTGGCATGTAGACTAGTCTCAAGAGAATTCCTTTCCTCCTTAAGCTGGATCCAGCTCTTCTGCATCTCTTCCCAGGATGTGGGCATATCAGGGTGCTGAATAGTGTAGGACACTTCTCCTTCCAAGACTGGCTCTTTGATCACAGGGAGCATATGGGGGTACGGCATCACTAACTTCTGGGAGCGGGCTCGTACCCACTTGAGATAAGGTTCCAACGGGATGGAGTTCCTGTGCCCCAATGTCTTGCTGTCTATCCTACTTGGCATCCTCCAGGCTCTGATAAATCTCTGGCGAAGTCCTTGAGTATCATTGTCGAAGTCAAAAACTATGTCAGGAATTAACATGTCATGAGGACCATCCCTCCGAGCATAACCAAACTGTCTCCAAGCCAGGCATGGGCTGTAAGTAATACCTCCTCTGATTCCAAGTAAGGGAACATTAGGGTATTCCCCGCAGCGATCAATGATAGTGACATCTTCTCGGGACCTAGGGCACCAATGTATATCTGCATGTGTAAGAGTCATCAACCGTTGTGACCATCTCAAACCCCGCTCATTCTTTAGGACTGATTGTGGAAGGTGCGAAATAAACCACCTTCCCAGGAGAGGAGTGCAACACATAAGGACACCTCTTTTTCTCATGGTTCGAGTGTAACATGAGTGAAGGATGTCCCCCAGCAACGTAGGTATAGGATTCCTGGACATAAAGATCTGGACAACACTGATATCAATAAGCTGATCTGGGTTAGGGAACAACACCAAACCATAGACAAGGAGGGCCACAACCTCTTCAAAAGCTTGCAAGTCAAGGGAGTTCCAACATTCATGGGCCTTTTCAAACAGAAACCTGGCTAAGAACCCTTTGATACCACTTCTAACTTCCCAATGTCCCTTGAGGTCAGATGACTGCAGGTGCAAGGCTTTAGCAATCTCTTCAAGCTTAGATTCCTTTTCTGTACCGTTGAAGGGTAGCTGATCAAGGATAGGGATCTTTAGGAGCCGGGAGAACTCCTCCAATGTAGGTACCAACTAATAGTCCAAGAAAGTGAAACAGTGATGCAGAGGGTCAAAGAACTGGAACAGGACCTTTATCATATCTTCCTCAATGTTGGTGTTGACCAAGCTGATGAGGCTTCCATGTCTTTCACTGAATGAAGAGTTCTCGGGAATCCTGGATATAAGTTCCTTAAGCTGAGGAGGGATCCTTACAAGACTCACTTGAATTGTCTTTCTACGAACAGTTTCCATGTCCTACAAAACAAAGAACAAAGATGAAGATTCGAACCCCTGAAATGGTTAGTCAATGCATATGATGCTGGATGATGTCATGATGCTATGAGTAAACACACCACAGATATTTACAAAGACAAACATGTAAAGCACACAAGGCACACAGGACAAGCCCTTAGGGTTTAAGGCCAGCATGGGGTCTGGGTAGTACCCTCTGGAAGTTAGTGGGTTCAACCTGTCCTAATCAAAGTAACCGGGTTCTAAGGTTCCCAATATCACGGGATTGCTTTCATTGTTCATCGTTTCGATTTAGCCACTGAACTGGCGACCGAAATATTCCAGGAAAGCAACCCTCAATTGAGTGTAGTATCGAGTATCAACCAACCTCGGACTGCACCAAAGTCAGTTATCTCACTACCCTAAAGAGGCCAAGATAGTTCAATTAAGGTTCCTAAGGTCTATTGATGCTTCACGACACCACGCGGAGGCCCCGTACTCTCCTTGACTGAACTCAAGGGTTACCGGTACACACCAAAGTGCCACATCAACGTAGCAGACTGTTTCAACCATGTCGGTATACCCCGCACAGTTCCCTCACAGTCTTGTTGCTACTTTCTAAGAAGGTATCCCCCAGATCCGGGTTAGGATCTATAGAACTCCCAAGCAACCCATAATTTAAAGCATACAAGGAAAACAATTGAAAACACAGTTATGAACTAGCCCTAAGGTACACCTCACTTTAAGTTTAAGGGTCCCCAGCAGAGTCGCCAGTTCTGTGATCGGTGGATCTGGAACTGACTGTTTAACGCTGGTTCGCAAAATGTCGCGGAAGCAAGAGTCGCCACCGTCTTTTATTTTCTCCAAATGGAAAGGACAAAAGCACAGAAAAATTCCTTATAGAGATTGCTCTCGGTTCGGGAGGTAGGTTATAGAAAGGGAAGGTGTTAGCACCCTTTCTATCCATGGTTATCCATGGGCTCTTAGATACTTGCTCATTGTGTTTTCAAAAATGGTTTGTTTGCTTTTCAACTGTGGGTTTTAAAAAGTTTCTTTGAAAATTTCAGCTCGACTCTTGTATCGGTCCTCAAGAGTGTTTGAAAAATTGCTTTCGAAAGCTTTTTGAAAAGGTGTCGGTGTGAAAAGTATTTTGTTTTGTTTTGAAATTTAGAGCAAGTATCTACGAGAACCTACCTACCCTAAGGAGTTCGTCTGTGTAAATGTCCTTTAAAGTAGTGCCATCCCACCATTGAGAGGTAGGTAGCACCACCGTTGGAGGTGTTCGGGTCAATTCGAGGTTCGGGACATGGTGATCACCAGAGCAATGGGAAGACACCTTAGAAGCTACCCTCATGCCAGGTTCCCGGATCATGAGGACTTACTAAGACATCCTCTACTCGACGATCACCTTTCGAGGCAAGGCAACAGTGAGGCGTACCCTAGGGGTGGTGTGTGCGATTCGTGTGTCGTTTTCGTTTGCATTTATCTTGTCATGTTATTGGTGTTCTACGCTTGATTTTATTTTGTCTATTCATTCTTGCATGCTTTGTTTAACAGTTAAAAGTTTGCGGGAAAGTAAAGATCTAAAGCTATTACAAATGGCGCGGGTCCACATCGCCAAAAGTTTCTCGAACCCGATTTGACAGAAAATAAATAAAGTAAAAGAATTTAAAGTGCAAGAAATTGAAAGGTTACATGGCCTTGGGAGAGGTACATAATATTATACGAAGGAAATAAATATGCGAATTGAAATTTAAATCGAAACGAGGGCGTTGGACCTTTTTTGCAAAATTAAATTACATGGAATTAATTAATTAAAAGAAAGAAATTGTTTTTGTTTTTTTTTTGTATTTTTATGTATTTTAGGATTTAATAGAAAAAGAAAGAATTAATTAAAATTAACTACTAACCCTAATTCTATTTTATTTTAATTTATTAAGAAAACATTAGAATTAAACCTAAATTAAACCTAATTTTTACATGCAAATTTAATTAAAGAAATAAGTATTTAATTATTTAATCATTATGAAAGAAAAATAAAAAGGGATAAAAAATTATTAATTAAACCTATTTCTACATTTTTTAGATTTTTTGTTAAAAGAATTAAAGTTGCAAACCTAATTTAAAACTAAATTCAATTACATGCAAATTTATTTAAGAAAATACTAAAATAAAAATTATTTATTGTTTTAATTCTTTTTCTGATTTTTATGATATTTTATATTTATGAGAATAATTAATTAACTAAACAAATAATAATTAGAAGGAATAAAAAATAATAATACAAAAAAGGTGAAGAAAATAAAAAGAATGTGCAAACCTGGGGGTTCAGACCCCAATATGGAGGTTTGGCCTTAGTGATTCAGGCCCAATAAGCCCGGTCCGTTTGACTTTTTTGAGTAGCATGCTGAAGTGTGGACCAGGGTTTATGATGCTCTCCAACTCTCAGCCTTTGATTTGAATCTGTTAGACGCGTGTACGCTGGATTTTGGACATGTATCATGGTCTTCAACACTGGCGCTGCATGTGAATATGAAGTAGAAAATAATATTGAAAGGGGGTGAGGACCTGGGGCTCGAACCCAGGTCCTGAAGGTTATCCTTTCGCCTCTTAGCCAGCTGTGCCACTGAATTCTTTTGTTAAATAAATAAACAACAAATAACATAATATGAAATAACGCGCTAATGGATCATTGCGCGCGAATTTTAAACCAGCCAGTCGTCGCTTGCCACGAATTCGTCTTCTTCATCATCCCTGAAATACAAAACATTAGGCAACGTTTTCCATGCGTTCTCTTAGGCATGCTATTAGAAAATAGCGATTAGCCCTCAGTCACTCATAAATTGAGCGCGAGGGCTGATTCCTATTCGTCCAAACGTGTTGAATCCAATGGCCTTGGTCTCAGCCTCTAATTTTGCCTTATTTCAAAAGCCCTAATTCTAAGGTTGAAGAACCCTAAATATCAACAATGGCATCTTTGCGTACAACACATAAAAACGCAATTAGTTCACATGGTAAGCATCAGAATGCATTATTGAATAAGAATACATAAACTAAATGTCATGGAAATGCCTCAAAATTAAGATACGAGTATGCAATTTTATGAGAAAATTTTGGATTCTGTACAGCGATTCTTGAGGTTTGGATGACTGTTTTTGATTGAGACACGTTCAATGGACCTTCAGCAAGCTAATGGAACAAAAATTATGTCTTGAATCGCCTGGAAAGGGAGTTTTCAGAATTGAGTTGTTTTGCAAAATTTTCAAGTTTGTCAATGACTTTTGGGCGCAGCTCAGTGTGTTCTTGCACTAGGGTTGCATTCAGGCTTTTGTATTGAGCAGATTAGGTCAAGAAAAATCAATCAAATCCATTGCATTCATTGATTTGAAGATTTGATTTTCAAGCTTTATTTTCCAAATATTTTCCATGTGCTTTTGTGCAAATCATGATCTAATCAGTCCAATTCTTTCCTTATTTGGCTAGGCACGAATTATTGAACATAAAACATGCACAAAAAGATTTGTTAGGTTAAGTTAAATATTTTTCATATATTTAATTGATTTAAATGAATTAATATAAATAAAAATTCAAATAAATAAATAAAAAATGAGAAAATACTTACCTTTGGGCCAAGTGGTCGTGCACATGCCATGGATGATGATTTGTGGAAGAAACATGGGCCCATTAGCAATTTTAGGTCATTTGGATCAATGTTGACTTTTCAAAATATCCAAACATTTCCCAACTTCTACAAGGCATAACTTGCTCAATTTTTAAGCGTTTGTCATGTTCTTGGACATTTTGGAAAGGTCTTTGAGTCCTCTAACCAATGTCTTTGGTCCCATGTCATTTTGATTTACCAATCTCAAGTTATGGCCTTTGACTTAAAGTCCCTTTTTGTTGACCTTTGAAAATGACCTATAATGTTGAAATTGATAACTTTTTGTGAGAGAATTTCTTGGACTTGAAGTATGAAGATGAGTTGTAGGAAATGTCTTTCTCTTCAAAATGAGCTTTGGATGGAATTTTTCTGATAATCCATGTGAAAGTTATGCCCTGGTCAATTTACAGTTGACTTTTTCAGCTGTCCAAATAAGGAAACTTTTGCATCTTGATGATTTTTGAGCCAAGCTTTGAGAATCATGATCAAGCATTGATCAAATGATGTTTGTGGCTTCAAAATGATATGTTGACCAAAAATTTGAACTTTTGACTGTCAAATGACCATTTTGCCCCTACAGTTGACTGTAGTGCAATATAGGGTTTTGACTGTGCAATTTTGAGCTGAATGTCTTGAAACTTGATATGAGGATGCTTGACCATGTTTGTAGGCATATGAGACTTGATTGGACCTTTAGAAACTTCATTTTCTTGATCAGACTCAAAACCCTAATTTTGACTGTATAGGAGATCTTTGACTGTGCAACCCTTGGGAAATCTTGAGACTTGATTTGGCAATTTCTTGAAGAATATGGGAGGGCAAATTTTGGGGTACAACAGACGGATTTTGTTCGTAGCTACAAACCTGCAAAATTCTAAAACACGATACAAGCAACATAAATTCAAACCAAAGACATGGATTGACTATAAACGATTTCCTGCACATGATAGTTGTGATCGGTGGAAATAGAACTGATTGTTTTTGAAATGTTGGTTCGCGAAATGTCGCGGTAAGCAAGAGTCTCCACCGTCTTTTATATTCTCCAACAAGGAAAGGACAAAAGCACAACAAAATTTCTTTTCGAGATGTTTCTCGGTTCGGGAGGTAGATTATAGAAAGGGAAGGTGTTAGCACCCTTTCTATCCGTGGTTATCCACGGGCTCTTAGGTACTTGCTCACTATGTTTTCAAAAATGTTTGCTTTTCTTGTGTTTGTGGGTTTTGAAAAAGTTTAGTTTGAAAACTTCTAGGTAACTCTTGTATCAGTCCTCAAGAGTGTATGAAGTGTTTGTTTGAAAACTTTTTGAAAGTGTAGGTGCGAAAAGTTGTTTTTTTGTTTTGAAAGAGCAAGTACCCAGGAGAAATCTACCTACTCTAAGGAATTAAGCTGTGTAAGAGTCTTTTAGACTATACTATCCCACTATTGAGAAGTAGGTAGCACCGTCGTTGGAGTTATTCGGGTCAATTTGATTATAGGGACATATGTGGTCACCAAAGCAATGGTAGGACGCCTTAGCGGTAACCCTAATGTCCTAGATCCTTTTTATCCGAGGCAACCGTTTCGAGGCAACTAGATCTTGAGACAGGAGGGCGACCTCTAAAACACCCTATACTTAATGACCACGTCGAGGCAACCAAGTGAGGCGTACCCTAGGAGTGGTATGTGCGAGTGTGTCAGATTTCAATTTAATTATCTTTGCACAAGTATTATGGTGAGCTACGTTTTGATTTTAATTTCAGGCAAGTCTTGTCATGCATAGTTAACAGTTAATAATTATGCGGAAAGTAAATTGCAGAAAGTAAATCTATGCTATTACAAGGCGTCGGGTATTTACATCGCCAAAAACATAACCCTTGAAAAGTAAATTGCGAGAAAATAAAGAAAGCGGTAAAATTCCTAATTACGCTATTACATCCTCGGAGCAAATACATAAATATGATCAAAATAATAAAGTGCGCGCAAAGAAATTGAATCGGGAAAAGTCTTAGGGTTTTGACCCTTTTTTGAGAAAAGAATGGAATTTTGGTCCTTTTTGCAATTAATTAATATTAAACCTAATTTACTAATTAATTAAATAATTACAAGAGAAAAAGTATTTTTTTTAGTTTTTTAGGTCTTTAGTGAAAATAATAAAAAAGGATTAAAATTGTCAAAAGAAAAAAACCTAATTCTAGATTGATTTTATTTATTATGAAAAAAGTCAAAGTTAACCTAATTAACTAAATTAATTACATTCAGAATTTATTTACAAAATAATTAAATTAAGGTGAAATTAATAATAATTATATTTCTGATTTTTATTATGAAAATAATAATTTGTGAATTAATTAAACAATAATAATAATAGTTATTAAAAGAAAATAAAAAGAAAGAAAATAAAATAGGAAATATAAACCAGGGGGGTGTTGGTCCAAAGAGGAGGCTTGTTTGTAACTTCCAAGCCCATTAAGCCACAAGCCTGCTTTGACTTTCTGGTTGTCCAGCGCATGGTTGACTAGGGAACATCATGGTCAACACCTCATGGCCATTAGATCTATGCTTAAGGACACATGGCGCCTGGGATTGGAACGTACACGGTGGACATCATTGGGAATCCTGCATATGATCACGTTATGAAAAATAGAAACAAATATTGGGGGACCTGGGAATCGAACCCAGGTCCCAATGCCTATTGCGCGTTTGCCTTAACCACTCCACCAACTTGCTTCAGTCATTAGTAAAACAACAAATAATTAATATATTAAATAATTAATTCCTATGCTGTAAAAACCAAAACACGCGCATATTTTTCAAATGGCCCAATGGTATATCAACACGTCTTCATCTTCCTTGCTGAATACCTACAAAAACAAATCAAATAGCGGGGGTTTTTAACCCCCACAATATGGAACGAGGAATAATAGCGATTAGGCGTATGTGCTACATGAATGTTTCGCGATGGTGGCTTTGTGTCCGTCTCAACCTAACGAATCCAACCATGGGTCTCACAAGGCTTGATTTTTCCTGTATTGCAAAGCCCTAATTTGAAAGCTTGGAAACCCTAGAATTCTTCAATGGTAACTTGCAATTCTGGGCATTATAATGCAATTAACCAATACCATTAGCTTTGTATAGATTCAAGCAATGCAAAACAATGATTAAAACATGTTAATTATGCATAAAATATGAGTTTCGATTATGGAAAAGTCAAGCAAACCGTGGGTCTGTTCTTGCGTATTTCTTGAGCTTTAGCACTTGGTTTTGATTGCAATATGTCTCTGGGAACCCCTGCAATGTATTAGAAATAATAAAATGCTTTGAATCGCGTTAGAATATGGAAAACAGTTTTGCAATTTTCTTTGATTTTTTTCAATGTGATTATGGCTTTTTCTGCAGCAAATTCACGTCCAATGCATTAGGGTTGACTTGTGTACTTATAGAGGAAGAGAATTAGGTTAAATCCTTGGGCAAAGATCCATGAAATAATGGTTTGAATATTTGATTTGCAATCACATCTTTTTGAATCTTTTTGATTGAAGAAACTTGCCAAACTTGGAGATTTTGATATCCTTGATTGATACACGAATTTTCCAGCTTGATTAGGTCATTCTTGCTTCAAAAAAAAGATTGAAAAACCATATCTTTGAATTTCCTACAATTTAAATTAATTAAATGAATTAAAATCAATTAAAAATCCAATTAATTAATAAAAATAAGAAAATAAATTCAAATGGGCTTGATGGGTCGTGCATAAGCTTTGAATAAAGTTTCAAGAAGGAATTTGAGGCCCATTAGCAAAAACAAAGTGTTTTGAGCAAAGTTGACTTTTGCAAATTCACAAAAATTTCCCAACTTCTCCAATGCATATCTTGCTCAATTTTGATCATATGAACATGTTCTTGGACATTTTGGAAAGGTCTTGAAGTCCTCTAACCAATGCCTTTTGTCCCATGTCATTTGGATTTACCAATCTCAAGTTATGGCCTTTGACTCAAAGTGCATTTTTGTTGACTTTTGAATTTGACCTATAATGTAGAAATTGATAACTTTTTATGAGAGCATTTCTTGGACTTGGAATGTGAAGATGAGTTGTAGGAAATGTCATTCCCTTCAAAATGAGCATTGGATGGGATTTTTATGATGAACCATGAAAAAGTTATGCCTTGGTCAAGATACAGTTGACTTTTCTACTGTCCAAAAATAGTAACTTCTTGCATCTTGATAATTTTTGAGCCATGCTTGTGGAATCATGATCAAGACTTGATCAAATGATTATTGTGGACTCAAAATAATATGTTGACCAAAAATTCTGACTTTTGACTGCAAAATGACCATTTTACCCTTGCAGTTGACTGTAGAGCAAATAGGGCTTTTGACTGTGCAAATTGGCACTGTGAGTCTTGAGACTTGACATGTAGATGCTTGAGAATATGTATAGGCCTATGGGACTTGATTGGACCACTAAAAACCCCAAATTCCTTGAGAGAACCAAAACCCTAATTTTGACTATCTTATGAGGCATTTGGACTGTGCAACCCTTGAGAAATCTTGAACCATTTGAAGATGATTCTTGACAAACCTTGAAGAATATGGGAGGGCAAATTTTGGGGTACAACAATAGCGCCCCTAATTTTGCCCAATTTTGCCTCTAGTTAGGGTTCTCTAATTTGGAGCTTCGGAACCCTAACAATGGCGAATGGCTATACCTGCACTCTAGCTTAAATTAAAATATCCAGAAACATTCACATGATGATCATGTACACAAATATGCAGTCAAATCATATTTATAATGGATGAATAAGTGAAATCGAGATTAGAAAAGATAAGAACAAACCATGAGTGCAAGGGCGCGGTTCTGGACACTGCAAGCTTTGGGAATGATCGTGATAGCTTCCTAGATGTCTAAAGATTATTGTTTGATCCTTAGAAAAACTTGAACCGGCCTCCAAAAGTGAAACCGATCTGCACTTTTTATTGAAAATTTTGGAATTTTTCTCTCTGTTTTGAGGCTAGATGCGCATCTGTTCCCTTGTCCTCTAAGTCTTGAGTGTCCTGGTATAAGTAGTGAATCAATTAGGGTAATAGAATTGGAAAGAATCAAAATATGTTATGGTCTTTAAGTTTGCTTCCAATCTTTCCAAACACGGATATTTCTTCCCATTCTCAAACTTGCACGATTTGTTTGGCTATTTGACAGCTCATGAGATATTCAATCAATGCCAAAACAAATCTTATCCCATTTATTTGATTTATTTTTTATTTAACTTGAATTTTAAATAAATAAAATCAAAATAAATAAATAAATAAATAAATAAATAAATGAGGCAAGGAGGGTCCCATGTGTCGTGGACCATGCTAGGGATAAGATTCAATCTTGAAAAGATGGGCCCATGTGAAAAAATGCAATTTTGGGCATTGTTGACTTTGTGCAAATTTCCAAAAATGGCCAACTTTGGCAATGCATATCTCTCTCAATTTTAACCCTAAGAAGGTGTTATTAGACTTTTTAGAAATCTAAGGATGTCCTCTAAACAACCCTTTTAGTTTCATATCAATTGGATCTTCCATGTTCATGTAAGGAGCTTTGACCCAAAAGGTGTTTTTGTTGACTTTTTGAAATGACCTATAATGTATGAACTTGTATCTTTTGATTGATGCATTTCTTGACCTTGAGGGATGAAGAGGAGTTGTAGGGAATTGTATTTTCTTCAAAATGAGCCTTGTATGAGAAATTCATGATATGAGAAAGTTATCTCTGGTCAAAGTTTGGTTGACTTTTCCTATAGGAACCCTAATTTAGCAACTTTTGAGTTTTGATGGATTAGGAGCATTCCTTGAGGAATCATGATCAAACCTTGATCAAATGATGGATATCACTTTAAAGTGTTGATGTTGACAAAAAATCTTGAAGTTTGACTGTATGTGGGTCACAATTGACTTTTGACCTAGTATAATTGATTTTCAGGCATTTGAGCAGTTGACTGAGCAAACTTCTTGTGCATGGCATACAACTTGGAATGGATGATCTTGAGGACATATTAGGGCAATGGAAACCATTTAGGACCCTTGGAACTCAAACATCTTGATTAGGAGTGAAACCCTAGTTTGAGGCTCATTGTCTTAGGAGGAGGATTTGTATGGTCAATCCTTAGTCAACTTGAGCAATTGAGGACCTATAGGAGTATGTTTTGAGTAAAATGAGAGGGCAAATTTTGGGGTGCAACAGGCCCATTCTTCAATTTGCTGATTGGGAATTCCTTATTTGGGTTCATAGAGATGGTTCTGACTGGAGAGAGGATCGAAAGTGGCATCAGGAGCGGGAAGATCCCGATGGCTGCATCTTCCAATGCTAAGAAGAAGCCATTTGGTGGTAAGAGGGAAGCTAATGTTGTGCATGGCCAGAAGGGTCATAATAAGGCACACTACCACCAATCTGTGGGGGCAGTACTGGTCTCTAATTCGGCACGCGTGCAACGACCATAACAACGGGGTAATCAACGAAGGCAAGACGAGCCTAAGAGACAGTTCACCCAAATCAACATGCCATTGTCACGAGCATTGTAACACATGTTGAAGATGAATCTGATTACGGTGATAGGCCCTCATCCAAACCCTAAGACTTCCTCTCCTAACTGCAATCCTGACGCAAGGTGTGCTTATCATTCTGGAAGTCCGGGGCATGATACTAAATATTATTGGGTGTTGAAATACAAGATTCAGAATATGATTGACGCCAAGGAGATTGAATTCGACCCTCCTGAGACTCCCAACGTGATCACTGCTCCCATGCCAAATCATGGCTAGGATTGAAATCATTTTTGTTCATTTGAATTCTCAAGTTGTATTTTCTTTGTTTATTCAAATAATTATTGTCATGTCAAAACTTTATTATTTCATTAATGCATTACACATGTTTGTCTTCAATTAATTTGTTTTCATTATGCTTAAACTGCTTTATACTTCCTTTTCGTGATATTCAACTCTCGATCAAAAGCTTTAAGCCTTTAGAGGGAGGATGACGAAAATGATACCACAATCCATACAATGTGCTTTTGAACAGACCTTGCTGACGATGTACAGGCGTTGTTTCAAATCCCAAACAGTGGAGTTATGAGGAAGATAATCCCTAGTCAACCCTTTTGAGCCAAAGAAGTAAGAGTTTTTCTTTTCATGCAAATTAAAACCCTTAATGATAACCTGGGGCAGGGTAGTTTCTCAGTCAATTCAGATGCATATTCAGTCGCAATCTTCCGCTTCGTACACAATGAATGGCATCGAAGACGTATTTCCAAATCAAAAGATGGTGATGGTTCCGCATAATCATCAAAGCAGGGCAGTCATTATTTTTCAGAAGAAAAGCCCGTTAAGTCAAAACCTATGAAGGAGACTTAAGAAAAAATTGGGGCATCCCGCTGACCGTAATCGCAAAAGAAACAGTTCAGGCAAAAGAAGGGATAACAAAAAAAAAGGCTACTACAAATCCTCGACAAAAAGAAGATTACAAAAATGACTGCCTCTTCAAAATAAACTTTCAGTATCCGAACCATCACCGGAACATCAAGGGCAAGATGCCAGACTCAATTGGGATTCAAAATGCACAATTAACTAAGCATATGACTGAAGAACATCACGAAGAGCGGGTGGATACAAATAAATTTTGAGTCTTTATCCTTTGTTTCTTAAACTGTGAACCAGGCCACGTTACAAACCTTAAAAGTCCTAGCTGAAGCATGGGTTAGTTCGAGAGCATACTGTTACAAAAGGTATCATGACTCCTGTAGGACTTGCTATAAATCTTGAGTTGACATCACACTTTTACAAAATTT
Organism: Vicia faba; assembly: GCA_948472305.1. Classification (NCBI taxonomy): domain Eukaryota; kingdom Viridiplantae; phylum Streptophyta; class Magnoliopsida; order Fabales; family Fabaceae; genus Vicia; species Vicia faba. Next base: position 1,382,083,177 of record OX451738.1, on the reverse strand, counting down.
GTTTGTTTTACTAAAAACTGCATTTTCAAAACTTCAAGACAGACATAAGCTTTGCATTCTTTAAATGACATTGTTTGCATATGACTAATTGTTTGACAGCAGAGAAATCCGTACAATGGATATTCAATGAACAGACATCCCATCAATGGACAAAATCACCTCAGCTGGAAAGACACTTCCAATAACATGTCTACCATAAGTAAGGGGCATGACATGGTGTCTAACACACTTGGGGAAGTCTCTCCAAAGGTGCCAAATAACCAGGGGCATATCTCCATCTGAATCACTTGGGGCATTACACATGAATTCCGGCAACGAATCATGTGCCATCAAGAAAACATTTTTTACAGTACTACAACACAACACTATGGACAGTGACAATTCTCCGTACCCGGTGAACGTGGACATAATCGAGAAACACTACGCATGAACAAGGACTCGCTAGGTTGACTGGCCTAGGCAAAAATAAGGGCATCCCGGCGAACCAAAATGGTTCGGGCAAAATTAGGGATAAAAACAAAAAAATTTGTACACCCGGCAAGTCGAAAACCTGAAAACGCGGCTTGGGCAAAAAAAGGTTATCCCGATGGACTAAAAATCTGAAAAGACAGTCCAGGCAAAAGTTAGGGATTAAAGCGTACGACTACGTTCCATCATCTCGTCACTTGTTTAGTCAGTAGAAGGTTTATCATCCTGATCAACATTTATCAAGCACCCCAGGAGTTGGGATGCCACTCAACTATCCACAAGGTCTCCGCATGTACTTTCTCCAACAGGTACAGAGGCAGGGGCATCTTACGCAAGGTCTCCACTATATCCTCAGTTAACATCCTAGTGATGTCAGGTGTTCTTGTATCCCCGGCAAAACAGGAATGTTCGACTACTGCTCTGACATCAGGTTTCCCCCAGTGAAATCTTCAAACTTCTCAGGATTCCCCAATAGGATTTCACTAAATCCTCAGGCAGTGCACATAGCTTTACTTCTTAACAGAGTTTATTCCTCTAGCAGCAGAAGATCATCTCCCAGTAGTTTAGTTTTAACAAAATCCGAGGACCTACATTCTTCATCGCCAGCTGCAATCAGGGATTTATGTTACCTAATTTAACAACACTGCAATAGAACAACTGATACATTCACATATTTCATTCATACATCATTCTACAAACGTCATAGCATATGCAGTACAAATGCATACGACACAATCTCATTTATGTTGAGAACATCATTACACAATGCATTTCATACATCATGACATTGCATATAGCTAACGCTTTACTTTTTCAAGAAAGATCGATCAACAGACAATTATCATCAACAATTTTCAATAGGTCCAAGATTAGCTCCTGAAACCAAGAAGAGCAATTGTCTGCGCGACCAAATACAGCTTTACACGGGCTCTTCACGAAGCAATCTTACACGAGTTTCTCCTTCTCCTTCTAAAACACAGCTTTACACGGTCTCGTCATGAAGCAATCTCACATGTGTTTCTTCTAACTTCCAAATACAGATTTATACGGGCTATTCATGACACAATCTTACATGAGTTCCTTCTCCTTCCTTCTGAAGTTTTACACAGACTTATCCTGAAGTAACACTACCCAGGTTCCTTCTGAAGTTTTACACGGACTTATCCTGAAGTAACCCTACCTAGGTTCCTTCTGAAGTTTTACACGGACTTATCCTGAAGTAACCTTACCCAAGTTCCTTATGAAGTTTTACACGGACTTCTCCCGAAGAAACCCTACCCAGGTTCCTTCTGAAGTTTTACATGGACTTATCCCAAAGTAACCCTACCCAGGTTCCTTATGAAGTTTTACACTGACTTATCACGAAGTAACCCTACCCAAGTTCCTTCTGAAGTTTTACACGGACTTATCCCGAAGTAATCCTACCCAGGTTCCTTCTGAAGTTTTACACGGACTTATCCCGAAGCAACCCTACCCAGGTTCCTTCTGAAGTTTTACACGGACTTATCCCGAAGAAACCCTACCCAGGTTCCTTCTGAAGTTTTACACGGACTTATCCCAAAGTAACCCTACCGAGGTTCCTTCTGAAGTTTTACACGGACTTATCCCGAAGTAACCCTACCCAGGTTCCTTCTGAAGTTTTACACAGACTTATCCCGAAGTAACCCTACCCAGGTTCCTTCTGAAGTTTTACACGGACTTATCCCGAAGTAACCCTACCCAGGTTCCTTCTGAAGTTTTACACGGACTTATCCTGAAGCAACCCTACCCGGGTTCCTTCTGAATTTTTACATGGACTTATCCCGAAGTAACCCTACCCAGGTTCCTTCTGAAGTTTTACACGGGCTTATCCTGAAGTAACCTACCCAGGTTCCTTCTGAAGTTTTACACTGACTTATCCCGAAGTAACCCTACCCAGGTTCCTTCTGAAGTTTTACACATGATTATCCCGAAGCAACCCTACCCAGGTTCCTTCTTACAATTTCCCGATGTAGTTTTACCCGAACTCATCATGAAGCAATCCTACCCAGGTTCTTTCTTACAATTTACCGATGTGGTTTTACCCGAACTCATCATGAAGCAACCATACCCAAGTTCCTTCTTACAATTTCTCGATGCAGTTTTACCCAAACTCATCACGAAGCAACCCTACCCAGGTTCCTTCTCGGTTGAGATGTAGTTTTACCCGGACTCATCCTGAAGCAACCCTACCCAGGTTCCTTCTTACAATTTCCCGATGTAGTTTTACCTGGACTCATCCTGAAGCAACCCTACCCAGGTTCCTTCTTACAATTTCTCAATGTAGTTTTACCCGGACTCATCCTGAAGCAACCCTACCCAGATTCCTTCTTACAATTTCTCGATGTAGTTTGACCCGAACTCATCATGAAGCAACCCTACCCAGGGTCCTTATTACAATTTCCCGATATGGTTTTACTCGAACTCATCATGAAGCAACCCTACCCAGGTTCCTTCTTACAATTTCCCGATGCAGTTTTACCCGAACTCATCACGAAGCAACCCTACCCAGGTTCCTTCTCGATTCAGATGTAGCTTTACCCGGACTCATCCTGAAGCAACCCTACCCAGGTTCTTTCTTACAATTTCCCGATGTAGTTTTACCCGAACTCATCATGAAGCAACCCTGCCCCAGTTCCTTCTTACAATTTCCCGATGTAGTTTTACCCTACTTATCCTAAAGTGGCCATACCACCCAAGCCTAATTCCGAAGCAGCTTTACTACCCAGGCTTTATTTCGAAGTAACCCTACTACCCAGGTTCCTTCTCACAGCCCTACCACCCAGGCTTTATTCCGAAGCAGCCCTACTACCCAGGCTTTATTTCAAAGTAACCCTACCACCCAGGTTCCTTCTCATAGCCCTACTATCCAGACTCCTTTTTCATGAATTACCTGGCGCAGTTTTACATGGACTTGTCCCGAGAAAGCCCTATACAAGTTCCTTCTCTTTTATCTCTGGACAACAGTTTACAACACTGTAAAACCTGGACCCGACCAGATACGGTCGATTTCATATTCCCTAGTAAGTCTCTGTAAAACCCGGACTCGACCAAATAACAACTTACTTTTGTCTCATCAATCAAGATTTAATTCCCAAGTAGAGTAATGGACAACCGAAGCTCCTAGAATCTATTTCCCAGAACATAAATCAACATTCCCCGGCGAAGTCCTCCTCAATGGCAGGTACAGGGATTCTCACAAAGGAATCTCTTATGCAACCGATATCTTTTCTGGATGGCATCTTTAAGCCCATCTCTGACGATTCTCCATCTCCTTCCAAATAGCATATGTAAGCCCATTCCCGATATTATCAATCGACATTCACTTCACGCGAGTGCAAATTTCTGGGCACTCTAGTGTTCAATCATCTTCCACCTTCAAATCACGAAAGGAAGACCAGCCAATCTACATCCACAAGTTTAAGAAGATTGAACAGGGGCAGCTGTTGTACCCCAAAATTTTCCCTCCCATTGTCACACAAGACATACCCCTAGAGGTTCTCAATTGCTCAAGGTGGACCAAGGATTGACCAGACAACTCTCCTACTAAGGCAATGAACCCCCAACTAGGGTTTCCATTTTCATCAAGATGTGTGAGCTCAAATGGTCTCAAATGCTTCCCATGGTCTTAATATGTCCTCAACATCATCCATGCCAAGTTTCATGCTTTGATCAATAAGTTTGCTCAGACAATTGCTTAAGTATTGGAAAATCAACTATGCTAGGTCAAAAGTCAACTGAATCCTATATACAGTCAAACTTCCAGATTTTTTGTCAACATCAAAATTTTGAAGTGATATCCATCATTTGATCAAGGGTTGATCACGATTCCTCAAGAAATGCTCCTAATTGATCAAAAGTCAAAAATAACAAATTAGGGTTTCTATAGGAAAAGTCAATCAAACTTTGACCAAGCATACATTTCTCATAATTTATCATAAATTTTCCAACCAAAGCTCATTTTGAATAAAATCCAATTCCCTACAACTTCTCTTCATCCCTCAAGTCCAATAAATTCACCATTTGAAAGATACACGTTCATACATTATAGGTCATTTTTAGAAAGTCAATAAAAGCCACTTTTTGCCAAGACCTTTAACATCAAGATAACATCTTCAAAAGCAAAATTGATCAACAAAGGGATTGAGGTAGACATCTTAGGATTTCTAAAAAGTACAATATCATCATCATGAGATAAAAATTTATCATGTTATGGCTTTCCCAAGTTGGGAAAATTTGGGAAATTTCAAGAAATATGCATTTGGCAAATTTGAATTTTTAAGGCAATGGCTCTAATTCTTGAACTTCAAACATATTCCTAAGACCATAGAGGACCCCTAGGACCATTTTTGCATAGTCTTGATTTTATTTGCATTTTATATTAATTTTATTTAATTAAAAATCAAATAAATTAAGATTATTGCAAAGTATATGGGACATTATCATTTGGGCTTGGTTTGGTACATGGAGAGGCCCTAATTTTCGTGTGCAGCAAGGCCAGTTCAGTCTAGGTACATTCAAATTTGAAAATGGATAGAATCCCTTAACTTTGGCCAAGGTTACAAATGGACATTCATGGCATTCAAAAGCTTATCCATAGTTGTTACAAACATGGCATTTTCGTGTCCTCTCATCATTCTCTATATAAACAACCTTCTGGCAAGCATCAAAGAGAGATACATGACCTGGAGAAACCCTGTCCAATTTGCAAAAAAAAAACACTAAAGTTATCAAACTCGAATTTCCAATTCCAGCTTGTTTCAGTCCCAAACAAGTTTCAAAACATACTCCTGGAGAGCCTCTGAAGCCATTACGAGCATTCCCAAGCCTGAAACGTCAAGAATCATGCTCTATAACAGTCACGGTTTGTATTTTTTCCAAACTCGATTCCAATGATTTGTCCATCATGAATCTGTTTTGATCATATATCCATGCTTGCTATCACATTTGCAATATTTTTTATTGGTTTGATTAAAGTTTAAGCGCAGGAATAGCTTCTTGCCATGGCTAGGGTTCATAAGCTTGAATTTGGGGTTTCCTTCTCTAGGGAAGACTGGACCAAATTATGGGTACCATAGCATTCAGAGGCAAATTTCTGATTGATCCCTGGATGTAGTTTTAATTTATCTTTCTTGTATTACGTTTTTAATATTGCAGGGATATAGCTACGGACAAAAATTGTCACTATAGCCTTTAGTGACAATTTTGTCCGTAGGTAAAAGTCTGATACCAAAGACCACAGTTCTGGGAAGAAGACAAGAGGTGGCAGCATACCACTAGCCCGTTTGAATTTCGCGCGTTTTTCTGGGCATGCTACCTTATCTACTTTATGTTTTTTTGTGTTTATTATATTAACAAATAAGCAGCCCAGCGCAGATGGTCAATGAATGAATATGTGAGGAAAACGTCCTTGGTTCGATCCCAGGTGTATGATTTTGTATTTTTCTTGATAATTTCTTACAGATCCAACGCATCTCCTAGCCAAGTATCCACCATGCACTCACAGATCGATCCCTTGGATCATCACGTGACCCAGATCCAAGTGTCCAGCAAAAGCAGTGCATGGTGAACCCCCAGATGAGAGCCTCACTAAATCACGCGTAAGGCAGATGGGCCAGCTATTCTGGGCTTTACAAAATTCAACCATGCACCCCCAAAATCACTTCCAGCATCAGGCCCATTCTTGTTTTTCTTATTTATTTCATTATTTCATGTTATTTGTTTTATAGTTTTAAAAATCATTTTTTTAATATTAAATCATAAAATCAATAAAATCACAAAAAAAAATATAGAATTAGGTTTTTTAATTAAAATTAGTTTTTTTTGGAAATTAATTAATTTAATGATATTGAATTGATTGTTTTCATTAAGTAAAGTTAATTAGAAAAAATTAGGTTTAATTCACAAATATTTAGTTTTCTCAATAAAATAATCAAAAATATTTTCTTTATTTAAGTAGATTCTTTAGGATCTTTAATTTATTCTTGCGCGCATTTATTTATTTATTTTTCCAATTATTGTATCTGTTTTGAGTTTGTAATAACTTTTAACTTAGGTTTATTACTGCTTTTATTTACCGCTTTTCCCCCAAGTTTGGTTATGTAACCCCCTCCCCAAAGCATTGTAATAGTTAGGTTTAAGATTCTAGCATTTTATTTTTTTGCTACTATTAACTGTTAGATGAATGATCATAGGATTGAATGGAAAGATTAAATGATTAAAACAGTAGAACACCCTAACTGTGCAAAGATAAATAAACTGAAATCAAACACTTGCACATACTCACCCCTAGGGTATCTCCCACTTCGGTTGCCGCGGATATACGGTCACTATTCTCGAACGTGAGAATTCTTAGTGATTGTCCTCTAATTCAGAGATCACAAGTCCCTTTCGAAGGTTGCCTCGGTAAAACAAAATGCGATCTTAGAACTTTAAGACAACTACTAAGAGATCTTGCCCTGTTGCCTTAAGTGACCGTAATCGCCCCTTTCGATTGTCCCTCAAACTCCAACGATAGAGCTACCTACTCCTTAATAGTAGGATATCACTATTTAAAGGAAATAAGAAAATGAACAGTCTTTTTCGAGTAGGTAGAAACTCTGAAGCACCTGCTCAAAATAACCAGTTTTTTTTCACTCTGACACTTTTCGAACAAAGTTTTCAAAAACACTTTATCACAATTTTGAGGACTAACACAAGGGTTACCATAAACTGAAACGTTGCACTAAGGCATTTTCAAAGCTTTTTAAAACACACACAAAAGCAATTTCAAAATGAGCAAGTACCTAAGAGCCCATGGAAAACTATGGATAGAAAGGGTGCTAACACCTTCCCTTTCTATAATCTACCCCCCGTACTCAGAAACATCTCGAAAAAGGTTTTTCTGTTCTTTTTCCCTTTCCTTTGTTGGATAAAATAAAAGATGATGGCCACTCTTGCTTACCGCAACATTTGCGAACATAAACGCAAAACCAGTATTAATAGTCAGTTCTGCCACCGTATCACAGTAGTCGATTCAAGATTCAAGGAATATCCCAAAAGTGCCGAATAGTCAGGGGCATATCTCCATCTAAATAAATTAGGGAATTGGACATAAATTCCAGCAAAGGATCACGTATGATCGAGAAAACATTTTTCTGACAGTGTTACAACACTTACTGCTATGGACAGTGACAATTCTCCACACCCGGTGAACATGGACATAGTCGGAAAATAATACACATGAAAAATACCTGCTAGGTTGACTGGCCTAGGCAAAAATAAGGTCATCCCAGAGAACCAAAAGAATTCGGGTAAAAATTAGGGATATATAAATAAAACTGTACACCCGACAAGTCAAAAACCTGAAAAGGCGGCTTGGGAAAAAAAGTTATCCCGATGGACTAAAAATCTGAAAGGACAGTCCAGGCAAAAGTTAGGGATTAAAGCGTACAACTATGCCCCGTCATCTCGTCACCTTTCTATCAGTAGAAGATTTGTCGTCCTGATCAACATTCACCAAGGGCTCTAGAAGTAGAGGATATGTTCAAGTCTCCAAGGATCCCCATAGAGCCACTTCCATGAGATTATCCCTATAGGGTAATCTTCACAAGTTCATACATTCCATGCAATTTCCACAGCAGATTGCTCTGGCTAATAAAGGAGTATGATCTTCTCCCCAAAAATATCACCAACCTACAGAGTTCCGATCAGTACAGTTCATAGAGTTTCTCTTCCCCAACTGAGCTTGTTCCTCCGAGGTTGTAAAACCCCTTCAGACGTCTGCTCTCCAACAGATTTCATTTCCTTAACAAGGTTGTTTCCTCAGCAAGAGTATTTCTCCATCAACAGGGTTTATTTCCCCAAACAGATTCTCCTCTAGATACAGTTCATATACAGTCTAGATACAAATTCATTCTGACACTCATTCTAGATCCACTTCTAGATACAGTACAGATACAATCTGAATATAGATTCATTTTGAGACTCATTCCAGATCATCGTCTAGATACCGTTAAGATACAGTCTAAATATATATTAATTCTGACACTCATTCCAAATCCACTTCTAAATACAGTTTAGTTACAGTCTAAATATAGATTCATTCTGACACTCATTCCAGATCCATTTCTAGATACAATTCAGATACGATCTAAATATAAATTTATTTTGACACTCATTTTAGATATAATTCAGATACGATCCATATATGGATGTCATTCTGATACTCATTCAGTACATCTTCCAGATACAGTTCAAATACAATCCAGATATGGATGTCATTCTGATACTTATTCAGTTCATCTTCCAGATATTATTCAGATACAGTCCAGATATGGATATCATTCTGATACCAATTCAATACATCCTCAGATACAATCAAGGGATAAATTTATTCTGGCACTCCCCAACTTGAGTGTGCTTCTACCATAAATCACCGGATAAATTCCTCTCCCTAGTGAAGTCGTCACTATTCCCAGGGAGTTGCTACGGAACCTGAAACTGGACCTGATGTCAGTCAACTTTATCCTCCCCTGGAGAGCCGGAAGGAATATTCATCTCTTTTATCCCCAGTCAGGGTATAAACTCCCCAGTAGAGCAAAGAACAACCAAATTTTTAAAATCTTCTTCCCCAAGCAGGAGTTAACACTCTCCAGTAGAGTTCCCTCAGAAAGCGGAAATCAATGTTCCCTAGCGGAGTTTCCTCAAACAAGAAAGTAGGAGTCCCCAGCGGAAATAATCCCTAGAAGATCGAAGATACACATACTCTTCATCCCCAGTAACAATCAGGGATTTATTTTCCCCAGACTAAGATGCTGCTCAAATTTGTGAATGCACTTCAATAACATTTCACATTTACGATCATTTACCAATATCATAGCATATGCATACGAAACGCATATAACACAGTCTCATTTATTTTGAGAACGTCATTACGCAGTGCATTTCATACATCATGACATTGCATACAACTAACCCTTTATCTTTTTAGGTAAAGTTTATAAACAGACGAATATCACCAACTATCTACAGGACCACACAAATTTGTTCAGAAACTAAATTATGACAAGTATTTCCCTCAAAGACTTTCCCCAGAAAGTAATTCTGAAAAATATCTCTTCTAGGCGAAGTCAGGCATAGACATCTTCTAGTGCATCATTTGGACGAAATCAAGTGCAAATTCCTTCTGGCATTATTTGAAGTAGTAGTCGCCATAGATTCCTTCTGGTACCCTTTGAAGTATTAATCGCCATAGATTCCTTCCAGTACCTTATGAAGTAGTAGTTGCCATAGATTCCTTCTGGTACCCTTTGAAGTAGTAGTCGCCATAGATTCCTTCCAGTACCTTGTAAAGTAGTAGTCACCATAGATTCCTTCTGGTACCCTTTGAAGTAGTAGTCGCCATAGATTCCTTCCAATACCCTTTGAAATAGTAGTCGCCATAGATTCCTTCTAGTACCCTTTAAAGTAGTAGTCACCATAGATTCCTTCTAGTATCTTGTGAAGTAATAGTCGCTATAGATTCCTTCTCATACCTTTTGAAGTATTAGTCGCCATAGATTCCTTCTGGTACCCTTTGAAGTAGTAGTCGCTATAGATTCCTTCCAGTGCCTTTTGAAGTAGTAGTCACCATAGATTCCTTATGGTACCCTTTGAAGTAGTAATCGCCATAGATTCCTTCTGGTACCCTTTAAAGTAGTAGTCTCCATAGATTCCTTCTGGTACCCTTTGAAGTAGTAGTTGCTACAGGTTCCTTCCAGTACCTTATGAAGTAGTAGTCGCCATAGATTCCTTCTGGTACCCTTTAAAGTAGTAGTTTATATAGATTCCTTCTGGTACCCTTTGAAGTAGTAATCACCATAGATTCCTTCTGGTACCCTTTGAAATAGTAGTCACCAAAGATTCCTTCCAGTACCTTGTTGAAAGAGTACTCTCCATAGATTCCTTCTGGTACCCTTTGAAGTAGTAGTCGCCATAGATTCCTTCTGGTACCCTTTAAAGTAGTAGTCGCCATAGATTCCTTCTGGTACCCTTTAAAGTAGTAGTCTCCATATATTCCTTCTGGTACCCTTTGAAGTACTAGTCGCCATAGATTCCTTCCAGTACCCTTCGAAGTAGTAGTCCCCATAGATTCCTTCTAGTACCCTTTGAAGTAGTAGACGCCATAGATTCCTTCTAGTACCTTGTGAGGTAGTATTTTCCATAGATTCCTTTTGACACCCTTTGAAGTAGTAGTCACCATAGATTTCTTCCAGTACCTTGTGAAGTATTAGTCGCCATAGATTTCTTATGGTACCCTTTGAAGTCGTAGTTGCCATAGATTCCTTCTGGTACCCTTTGAAATAGTAGTCGCCATAGATTTCTTCTGGTACCCTTAGAAATAGTAGTCGCCATAGATTCCTTTTGGTACCCTTTGAAGTAGTAGTCACCATAGGTTCCTTCCAGTAACTTGTGAAGTAGTACTCGCCATAGATTCTTTCTGGTACCCGTTAAAGTAGTAGTCGCCATAGATTCCTTCTGGTACCCTTTGATGTAGTATTCACCATAGATTCCTTCCAGTACCCTTTGAAGTAGTAGTCTCTATAGATTTATTATGGTACCCTTTGAAGTAGTAGTCGCTATAGATTCCTTCTAGTACCTTGTGAAGTAGTAGTCGCCATAGATTCCTTCTTGTACCCTTTGAAGTAGTAGTCGCCATAGATTCCTTCCAGTACCTTGTGAAGTAGTAGTCACCATATATTCCTTCTGGTACCCTTTGAAGTAGTAGTTGCTATATATTCCTTCCAGTACCTTGTGAAGTAGTAGTCGCCATAGATTTCTTCTGATACCCTTTGAAGTAGTAGTCACCATATATTCCTTTTGGTACCCTTTGAATTAGTAGTCGCCATAGATTCCTTCTGGTACCCTTTGAAGTAGTAGTCGCTATAGATTCCTTCTGGTACCCTTTGAAGTAATAGTCGTCATAGCTTTCTTCTAGTACCTTGTGAAGTAGTAGTCGCCATAGATTCCTTTTGGTTCCCTTTGAAGTATAGTTGCCATAGATTACCTTCTGGTACCCTTGGAAGTAGTAGTCGCCATATATTCCTTCTAATACCTATTGAAGTAGTAGTCGGGCGTAGACTCCTTCCATTACCTATTGAAGTAGTAGTCGGGCGTAGACCCCTTCTAGATACATCTCCTAAAGACCAAGTCAAGCATAAACTTATTCTTATATTTCTATCAATAATTACTTTAGATGGCATCAATAAGCCCATCTATGACGACTCTCTATCACTTTTGGATGGCATCTATAAGCCCATCTCCAATGACTCTCCGTCACCTCTCCAAATGGCATCTATAAGCCAATTCCTAATACAATCAACCAATAACTTTACCATCTTGCACAGGCGAGTGCAAATTTATGGGTACTTAAGTGTTCAATCATCTTCTACCTTCAAGTTAAGAAAGGCAGGCATGCCAATCTAACTTTTCAGGTTTAAGAAGATTGAACATGGGCTCAGTCAATAGCTTAGATGATTGATAATCAACTATATTGGTCAAAAAGTCAACTGTAATCAACATACAATCAAACTTCAATATTTTTGGTCAACATCGATATTTTTAAGTAATATTTATCATTTGAACAAGGGTTGATTATGATTCCCCAAGGAAAGCTCTCAAATCATCAAAAGTCAAGATTTGTCAAATTAGGGTTTCCTTAGGAGAAGTCGACTAAACTTTGACCAGGCATAATTTTCACATGCTTCATCAACTTTTCCCCAACCAAATCCCATTTTGAAGAAAATTCAATTCTCTACAACATTGCTTTTATTCTCAAGTCCAAAAAATGCTTCGTTTGGAAGTTATGATCTCATACATTATAGGTCATTTTACAAAGTCAACAAAAAACACTTTTTATCAAGGCAACTTACATTAAGATAATGTCTTCAAAAGCAATTATCAACATAGATATTGTAGAGGACATCTTGGGATTTCCAAAAAGTCGAAGATCATCTTCAAAACATGAAAATTGAGCAAGTTATGAGTTGCACAAGTTAGGGAATTTTGAAGAAATTCATGAAGAAAAAATTGAGCAAAATTGCATTTTTGAACCTATGAGCCTAGTTTTTTATGTTCAAACATGTCCATAACATCTTAGAGGACCTCTAAGTCCATTTTTGCATGACCTTGATTTTTATTTTTTTATTTATATTTATTTTGATCTAATTTAATTTAAAATCAAATAAATTAAATAAAAATACAATAAATCATTGGCTAATGCATATGAGTTTGGTTTGGTTAGCTTTGAGGCTCAATATTTCGTGCAACCCAGCCACAACCTGTCTAGGTTCATGCAAAATTCAAAAGGGCAAGAAAACATGTAAAATGAAAGTTTTAAAGTTGTTTGATTTTGGTTTCATTAGGGCCATCAACTCTTGATCCCTTGCCTTGTTTATCAGCTCATCTCTCTCTATAAATACTGAACCAAAGCAAGCCAAAAGGATCATGAAATATTACTTCAAAATACTACTCAAAATTCTCAAAAAAATTCAAGGCATAAGCTTCTCAAAGAGTGCACTACAAAATTCTCAAAAATTTCAAAGTTGTCAAAATTCGTAGTTGTATTTTTAGCCATCCTCGATCCAAACCAGTCACATATTTGTCTTCTTGAGACTCCCAGAAGTCCATATCAATCACTATCCACGCCTGAAGCATCCTAGAACGCACGACCCGAATCACTCCGGTTGGGATGCAGTTAAGGCGCTCCTCTTCTAGATCCTGGGTTCGAGTCCCAGGTTTTGCACTTTTGTGTTTCAATATTTTTTTTTGCAGGTCTTGGGCTGTTTTTGAAATGGGTCTGGATTCGTTTGCTCTAGGAACCCCTCCATTTTCTAGCACAAACGTTGGGCTCTGGCAGGTTTGGGGAAAATGATCTCCAGACTCTCACCCTCTAATTACTTCTACAGGCTCATTTCCTATTTTTCTTTTCTCTTCACTTTATTTATTTAAACTTTCCTTTAATTCTTTTTATAACAAAAAAAATCATAAAATAAAAAAATCACAAAAATATTAGACTTAGGTTTTTTTAATTAAATTAATTTTGATTTAATTATTTAATCACTTTATTTTTAAATAATTAATCAATTATAATTAGGTTTCTATTAATTTAATTATTATTTTTTTCCTAAACAAAAAAAAAATTATTTCTTTTCATCACTTAGATTATTTTTAGGTTTTACATTTTTCCCCTCTTTTCTTCTTTGCGCGTTCATCTATTTTTATTCGCATTATTTTCATAAATTATGTAATTGTCCAAAGGTTGTAATAGCTTAATTTAGGACCCTTTATATTTTTCTTTCCATATTTTTGGTTTGTAATTTCCTCCATCCCGAAGCTTTGTAATAGCGTAGATTCAATTTTCCGCACTTTATTTTCGTACTTATATACAATTAACTGCTAGATGTATGCTAATAGGCTTGTATGGAAAGACTTAAAAACAAACGCTAACAAACCTAACACTCAAGATAAATATAACTTAAATACAACACACTCGCACACGCGCACCTCTAAGGTACCTCCACTTATTGCCTTCAGAAAAACAGTCATGTCTTCCTCGAACGTGAGACACTTTAACAAAATCCTCCGATATAAAAATCATAGTCCTTCGATGACTGTTCGATGTTGTCTTTCGATAAATGATCTAGTCCCTTACAATAAATTTCTAAAAGTGTTAATATTATGACCGTTCATGTGATGATTTCTTGCTCTTGAATCCTCAAGGCAATTTTGAAACAGCCAGAGTTCATCAATCAAAGCACAAGATGGAACAACTTGATGCAACATAACAAATTTAAAACAAGTTTGATGTACCATGACATGAAATAGCAACATGAAGCAATAAGTTGGATAAATATTCTTTACGAGAAACAAATGCAAGACCCATGGTTATTTTCACTCTTTGGATGACATGTCACGATAGGTTAACCACCAAAGAAAGACTTCCTAAGTTATGCCAATCTGTATATTATTTAAAGGCAAACTAAAACGTTGCAGCACTTGCTTTTTAGTTGCTATAATGTTAAAGAGATCTAGAATTATGTGTAAAGTGGCTTCAAGTCATGCACAACCCTGTGGCTAGAATGATGAGTTACCTTGGATTATTTATCAAAGTAAAGACAAAAGGTGCAAAGACTGCCATCATCAAATGCTTATTGCTTTGGAAACAATACTAAAAACAAGAATATTGGTCCTAAAATTGTTAAATGTATTGTGTATAGATGTTGGTTAAAGTCAAATCTCAGACATCATCTGATTAGACTTATGATGCCTTCGTTTATTTGTTCTAGGTTTGTTTGGCTGATTAGATCTTTGATCGTCTCGGTTGTAATGATTTTTTTAAATTTAAAAAGTTTATTTTTTTTTTAAATTAATATTTATTTAAATAATTGAAATAAATTATTTAATGAACTAGATAATTTACTTATGATAGAAAAATTAAATAGTTGAAACATTCAATAAACTAACTATTTAATAATTTAAATATATGTGAATATCATTTAATAAACTATTCATATTTCATATTATTTCATACTATTTAATAAGTATTTCATATTATATTTGAATTTGAATATTATTAATATTATGAAATAATATTAATTTTATTAAATAGTTTATTAAATATTTCAACTATTATATATTAAATAATTATTTCCATAATATTTCAACTATTTAACATTTCAAATATTATATTTTAACTATTTAATTTATTAAATATTTAGTCTATCAAATATTTTATAACTATTTAATATTTCAAAAATTAAAAATTAAAAATTTATTTAATATTTGAATTATTAATATTTTGTAAACTATTTGATATTTTAACTATTAATGATTAAATTGTTTATTAAGTATTAAGTAATCATTGTTGTTCATATATTTTAATAAACTAATTATTTAATACACAAAATAAACAGTGAATTATTTACTACAAAAAATAAGTTCATTTGTGACGTGATTATTACGTCAAAACCTGTAAAATTATGTCACAACGTATTTTTTGTGACGTGACTGATTACGTTGTAGGAGAGTGTGACAATTTAGTTGCGACGTGATTTTTATGTCACAAAATTGTAACGTGAAAATCATGTCACTAATTTGCATCTACAACCAGAGGTTGCAACGTGATTTTACATGTCACAAATTTGTGAGATGGAAATCACGTCACTAATATATATATATATATATATATATATATATATATATATATATATATATATATATATATATATATATATATATATATATATATATATATATATATATATATATATATATATATATATATATATATATATATATATATATATATATATATATATATATATATATATATATATTATATATATATATATATATATACATTAAAAAACTAAAAAAACTTAATATATTAATATATATATATATATATATATATATATATATATATATATATATATATATATATATATATATATATATATATATATATATATATATATATATATATATATATATATATATATATATATATATATATATATATATATATATATATATATATTTACTATAAAACTTTATAAATTAAATATATAATCTTTTTCTTAACCTCTTCAATTTTTCTCTCTTCAATATCTTGACAAAATAAATTAAACATAAATTTATATCAGAAAACATAATAAACATTAAACAAAATTATAAAAATAAATTGAAGATAAATTATGTAAGACAATTATCTATATAAGTCAATTATACAAAATTATGAAATAGAAATTGAGATAGGAGGGAAGAAGATATCCAGTAGAAAAAGAAAAGATAAGAGATAAAGAAGAGAAGATAAGAGATAAAGAAAAGAAGAGAAGAGATGAAACATATAACAAGTGGTTCTAAGAAGTGAAAGGGGGATTTATATAAGCCACGTAGCGACGTGAATATCACGTCATAACCCTGCTACGTGATATCACGTCATAACCCTGCCACGTGATATTCATGTCACAAAACATTAATGTTTAAAATTTTATTCTCTCAACCTGCACCCAATCAATTTCAAGTCAGACTATTTTCCCTCTTAGACGTTATACTCACGTCACAACTAAAATTTTGAAAATTTCAAACTTCTCCCGTGTGAATGTTACAACCTTTTTTATTTTTTATTTTAATTTTAAAATTGCAACGTGAATCTCACGTCACAAATATTTTAAAATAAAAATCTCTTACCATGTTAACATTATGTTTATTATTTTAATATTAAAAATATTAATAACGTGATTATCACGTCGTAACTGTTTTTTTTTACTACATGATAATCATATTACAAATTAACGTCGTTGAATTTTTTTTTTATAGAGTGATTTAATTTAAGATAAAGATAAGAGAGTCATCGCACGAGTGAAAAAATATACGGTAAAAATATAAATAGGAAAAAGATTTTGAAGTAGAAGAAGGAATTAAAAGACAGAGAGTTTTTAAAGATCCTATTTAAACAAGTCGTAATTTAACAAACACAAAATAAATAAAATCCTTATATAATTATGATTTAATTTAAAAAATATTTTATAAATTAAAAATATTTTATAAAATCACATTTAATCATAAATTAACCTTAAAAATCTTAAAACCAGGTTGATTCCTTGAATTTAGATTTTTCATATAGGACACTAGTAATGTGAAATGAAACCGTCAAATATTTTAAGTATTATGTTAGGTATTTTTTAGCGATAAAACGGGTTAAGGATGTGGCTTCACTTGCTAACGTTTTTTTCATTTTTTTTCTTCCAAATATATATAATTGTTATGTACCGTTAATATAAAACTTTTTATATGGTGAATGAATCACAACCAACCATTAATATTGTTTATTTAATAATTAAAATAAAAGTAAAATATAATTTATAATTTAACGGTTATGTTTCATTGATGGTATAAAACTTTATATATATATATATATATATATATATATATATATATATATATATATATATATATATATATATATATATATATATATATATATATATATATATATATATATATATATATATATATATATATATATATATATATATATATATATATATATATATATATATATATATATATATATATATATATATAGTAACAAGACTCAAACATTTACTAATTAAAAAAGAAATTTAAATAGAAATCGGTCATAAAACATCAAATAAAAGTTTATTCCACATTTGACAATTGACAATACATCTGCGTAAGTATTCAATTTACCGTAAATACAATAAATCTGCATCTTCCAATTCAGTTTTAAAATTGTTGTATCAATTAAATTTTTATTATTTTATTATTTTATATTAAGCAATTCTCGCAATCCAGTTTAAACAAAAGTTTAATTTTATTGTATCAATTCAATATGCATTCCAATTATTTTATTATATATTAGCAAATGGTATAATTGAAATAAAATCGAAGGAAGAACATGTCTGCATGTGCTATTTGTTTTAGCAGATTAAGGTGCAAAATGTTAAACTTCAATAAATATTTATATAAATAACATCATTCATTCAATAACTTTTTACGCGGTTTTATTTTCTGCATGTCATTAAAGCAAATCTCACATCATTTATTAAAAAGATTCATTCAGTAAGTGCACACAAGAACACTATTATTAATCAGACAATTTCATGTCAACAATTTATTTTAAAGAAAAGATAAATACTAAAAATGGAGTAAGAAGAATATATTAAAATTTATTTATTATTATAAAAAATTGAAATTTGAGAAATAAATATTTTCAAAAAATAATTAAAATGAGTTTGTATTAAAAAAGAAAATGTTTCAGCACACCTCTTTTTTTATAAATCAATCAATCAAAAACAAATATCCTTAAAATATATAAAAAATCATAACTTCTTTTAATAATTGTTACAATCTTTTTTCTTCTTTTTTTGGTTTTTGTTACTATCTTTTTCAAAACACACGTTTCTTAGAAGATACGTTCAAATAAACAAATTATTTTTTCTAAAAGATAGCTTTTGAAAAAAAATTAAAAAATATAATCCACAACTAATTTTAAAGCTACAAGGTATCAGCTACAAATGGTTACACGGTGAACCATAATATTGTGGTAAAATGCAAATTTTTTTAACAATAATTAGATTTTAAAAAAAAATAATACATAAATAATTATATTTTGAAGAAAATTACGTAAGAGATCATATGTCACAAAACGTTATCATGTAATAGTCATTTCAGATGACACATATATTATTTTTTTTAAAGGAGGTATCAAATGTGTTTTGCCCTAAACCATTTGTTGTACCCCAAAATTTATCCTTCCATATTCACTACTAAAAAAAAGACATTTGAGAAAATGTTTTTACATCGGGTATCAAAATATATGATGTAAAAAATACAATTAACAAATTTTTTACATCAGGTATTTATTTGCAATGATATAAAAAATATGAAAAAATATATATTTCGCTACCTATTACATCGGGCAAACGCATCCACCAATGTAAAAAGTTTTCAGAAAAAAATACGGTGGCATTTTTGTAAATAAGAAACAAGGTAGTAGAAATATTAATAAAAAACATGCAACATATTACATCGGTTGACTAAAAACCGATGTAATATCTTCACAACAGATATTAATATAAAAAATAAATTAAAGAATAAATTAATTTTTTTGCAACTTATTACATCGGGTATTACAATGCACCGATGTAATAGATGCATTGTAAAAAAAAAAGCTTGCCAACCCTTACATCGGGTATTACAATGCACCTATGTAATAGCCATCCAACCATAACAGGGAAAATAAACTTTCAGGAACCGGTTCCTACCTAACAGGGAACCGGGTTCCAAACTTGTTTAAAAATCACTTCCCTGGAATTTGTACCAGGAACCGGGTTGTACCTATAGGGGAACCGGTTCCTGCGTGTTATTTTTGAATTCTGGGTTGTAAAAAAAAAAGAAGAAGCTTGTCAACCCTTACATCGGGTATTACAATGCACCGATGTAATAGCCATCCAACCCTTACATCGGATATTACAATGCACCGATGTAATAGGTGCCAAACCCTTATTTCCCAAACATTTCCCAAACAGTAGAAAAATTACAACTCCATTTTCCCCTGTTCGTGTTTCCGATTCTGGTCGCTTCCGATTCTGATTCCGTCTTCCTCAACCCCGCCCGATTCCGATTGCCACCGCGACTGCCTTATGCCCGCCCGATTCCGATTCGGTAATATTCTGTTCGTGTTTCCGGTCTTCCTCTTCGACCGCCGTTTCCGGTCGTCCTCTTCGACCGCGGTGGTTTCCGTTCGTGTTTCCGCCGTTTCTGGTCGTCGTCTTCGACCGCGGTGGTTCTGTTCGTTCGTGTTTCATCGTTTTCGACCGCCATTGATGATGATTTTTGTTGTGAATTTGCAGATTTGTTTGATGAACATAGATGATGCAGTTTGTTAAAATTTGATTACGTCTCCTTGCCGCCGTTTCACGTCGTTCACTATGTTCACGCCGTTCACGACTTTTCACCGGCCGATTCACGCCCTTCCTCGCTCGCCGTTTCAACTCTAAGTCACATTCTTCACTTATTTGAAATAATACTCTGTTTGAGATCTGTTTCAAAAGGAGTTTTTGAAAATAAACTTGCAGGAACCGGTTCCTACCTAACAGGGAACCGGGTTCCAAACTTGTTCAAAAATCACTTCCCTGGAATTTGTACCAGGAACCGGGTTGTACCTATAGGGGAACCGGTTCCTGCGTGTTATTTTTGAATTCTGGATTGTACCTATAGGGGAACCGGGTTTCTACTGTAATGAAAAAAGAAAGGACCAAAATAAATTATTTCAACATCACAATATTTATATGTTGCGTCCTTTTAGTATTATAATAATAATTTACAGCCAAATCCTACTGCCTTGATTCTAACTACAAATATCACAAAACTTGACATAAATGATTTTAAAAATATAACTTGACAATTTGATGATGTTTGAAATAGTTCAAAATCACCCTTACATATTGCATATGAATGCTGTATGTTGCACTCCTCAATATTTCCATCAACTTGTTAAGTAGCACCTTTTTTCTCAATAAAAAGTTTTGTAGACTTGAGTTTCAAGTTTTGAAATCTTAATAGAGTTATCACCTTGCCATTGAAATTTGATTATATTTTGATTTCTCCGCGAAGCAGCGCAACTTGCAATCTCGAAATCTCCGTGAAGTAGCGCAGCCGCGGGCACACCGTTCGTCAGACCTTCCTCCTGTGAACATAGTTATGGATCGTAGTTGGATGAGAGCTAATCAATTAAGTGACGAGTACGAACATGGAGTGATGGAATTTCTACAGTTTGTTGAAAGTAATGCTGACAAAAGTCTTCCTACGCTTTTTCTCTGTCCATGTGTTCGTTGTGCAAATAAAGAACCAAAACGTAGTAAGAAAGAAATCATGGATCATCTAATTTGTGTAGGGATTTGTCAAAGTTATACAAAATGGATATGGCACGGTGAAGTAGTAGCAAAGTCAAACGTGTCTCAAATAGATGATGTTAGTGTAGAAATGGATGATTGTCTAGAAGACATGTTGCGTGATATTGGACAAGATTCATTTAAGAGGGCACATGCGTATGATACTTTATGCAATGACAAAGATAAACCATTGTACACGGGATGCAAAAAATTTACACGTCTGCCATTCGTGTTAAAATTATTTAATCTGAAGGCAAAGAATGGGTGGACTGACAAAAGTTTTACCAAGTTGCTTGAATTGTTGACCGAAATGCTTCCAGAAGGTAATGTAATGCCAAGTCTTAATTACGAGGCGAAGAAAATATTGTGTCCGATGGGTTTGGAGTATGAAAAGATACATGCATGCCCTAATGATTGCATATTATACAGAAAAGAGTATGAAAAGTATAACCATTGTCCAAAATGCAAGGCTTCACGCTACAAAAAGAAAGATGGTGAATCAATTAACGATGAGGTGGTCAAAAAGGGTCCTCCTGCGAAAGTCGTATGGTACCTACCAATAATTTCAAGGTTCAAGAGATTATTCGCCAATGCAGATGATGCAAAGAATCTTAGATGACATGCAGAAGAAAGAAAATATGATGGACAAATTCGTCATGTAGCCGATTCTTTGCAATGGAAGAAAATAGATTCTTTGTTTCCAAATTTTGGCAAAGAGTCGATAAACCTTAGACTTGGACTTGCTACTGATGGAATGAATCCGTTTGGTAATCTGAGTACTAACCACAGTTCTTGGCCTGTTCTCTTGATGATTTACAACCTATCTCCTAGGTTGTGCATGAAGCGTAAATATATTATGTTATCGATGATGATATCGGGCCCAAAACAACCAGGAAATGACATAGACGTTTATCTAAGTCCACTGATTGATGATTTAAGAGTGTTGTGGGAGGAAGGGGTGGATGTTTTTTATGCGTATTCTGGTGAACAGTTCAATATGCGTGCCATGTTGTTTTGCACCATCAACGATTTTCCGGCGTATGGTAATTTGTCTGGGTATAAAGTTAAAGGGCATAATGCGTGTCCTATATGTGAAAAAGATACTTGTCACCATCAGCTTGAAAAGGAAAGAAGACCGTTTATCTCGGGCATCGAAAATTTCTAAAACGTTATCATCCATATCGTAGATTGCGGAAAGCTTTCAATGGGGAACAAGAGCATGGTGTTGCTCCAAAGCCCTTGTCTGGAGAGGAAGTTTATCAGCGACAACAGGGACTTGATGTTGTCTTTGGAAAGTACCAAAAACGATCTATTGTGAAAAATGTGTGGAAAAAGAGATCGATTTTCTTCGATCTTCCATATTGGTCTAGTCTTGATGTAATACATTGTATTGATGTGATGCACGTGGAGAAAAATGTATGCGATAGTGTAATCGGAACACTTCTCAACATTCAAGGAAAGACAAAAGATGGTATTAATGCTCGTCTGGATTTGGGTTTGATGGGTATACGAGAAGAGTTAACTCCACAATATATAGGTAACAAGACATATTTGCCTCCTGCCTGCTACACTTTGTCTAAAAAAGAGAAAACAAGTTTTTGTGAGTGTTTACAAAGTATCAAAGTTCCGCATGGTTACTCATCAAATGTCAAGAGGCTTGTATCAGTTAAAGATTTTAAATTAGTTGGCTTAAAATCTCACGACTGTCATGTCTTAATGCAACAACTACTACCATTGGCTATTCGTGGGATATTGCCTAACAACGTAAGGAAGACTATAACTAGGTTGTGCTTATTTTTCAATGCAATTTGTTGTAAAACCATTGATCCACTAAAGTTAGACGATTTGGAAAATGAGGCTGCAGTTATCTTGTGCCAATTAGAGATGTATTTTCCTCCTTCATTTTTTGACATTATGGTTCACTTGATTGTTCATCTAGTAAGGGAGATTAGATTATGTGGTCCAGTTTTTTTACGGTGGATGTATCCAATAGAGCGATACATGAAGATTCTAAAAGGGTATACAAAAAACCCACACCGTCCGGAAGCATCGATTATTGAGAGGTACATTGCAGAAGAAGCAATTGAGTTTTGTTCTAACTATTTGTCAGGAGTGGATGTTGTAGGGGTTCCCAAGTCTCGTCATGATGGAAGATATGAGGGTGTGGGTACACAAGGTTTAAAAGTTAAGAGCTTAAGTATTGATGTGGTTGTTCAAGCGCATTTGTATATATTGAATAACATAGATGAAGTTCAACCTTACTTATCTGCTCACAAAAGCATCATAAAGAAAAAGCACCCCAAGATGAATGAAAGAGGGTTGTTAAAAGAGCATAATAAGAGTTTCTCTGAGTGGTTTAAAGAAAGAATTGCTAATGAAGATAGTGTTTCTAATACAATTAAGTGGTTGTCTTACGGGCCTAAATGTAACATAATAACTTGGAGTGGATATGATATTAATAAAACCTCTTTTTATACAAAGTCAAAGGATGACCGTAGTACCACGCAAAATAGTGGGGTAATGATTGTGGCCGAGTCCATACACTTCTATAGTGCTAAAGATGAAAACCCGGTTATGGCATCTACACCGTACTTTGGGGTGATTGAAGAGATTTAGGAAGTTAATTATGCTGTGTTTAAAGTTCCTGTATTTAAATGCAAATGGATTGATATCAACAATGATGTCAGAATCGATGAATTTGGAGTTACACTGGTTGATCTTAGCAAGTTAGCTTATGCGAACGAACCATTCATCATGGCATCTCAAGCAAAACAAGTGTTTTATGTCACAGATCCTTCTAATAAAAAGTGGTCAGTGGTCTTACAAGGAAAGGTCCATGATAGTGATGAAAATCATGATGAGAATCTTGATATTTCTGAAACTCATCCTTTCTCAACAAATGTGACTACATTCATTGAAGAAAATGAAGGGGATGATGTGCATGCTATTCGCATAGACCATGAAGAAGGGATATGGGAGGACTAGTAAGATTTTTTGTATAAGTTAATTCTGTAAGTCTAAGACATAGTTTTTCTTATTGTTAAAAATGTTGGATATGTATATGATTATGAATGCATATTTGTGAACATCTATATTCAAGTTTAAGAATTATTTATACCTTTTGACATTTGTTGTTTCAGATACATGGGTGATTCAAACGACAATACTTCTTCATCTAGTAACCCCAATAAAAGAAGAGTTAGAGGTCCCACTTTAATGACACAAATTGACAAAGTTCATCAAACAGGTGAAAAGATAAAGGTCGAGTTTAATGCAAGAATCTATGAATGTATTGGTGTTGGTAAAAATGCTACACATTTCAAGAGTTATATAGCATCTCTTGCTCGACAGTATTGTAGTATTGTGAAAAATGATTGGAAAGAAGTAGATGAAGGCGTAAAAGATGCTATTTGGACTGATATTCAGGTATTTTAAATACAATAGTTTATTATATTTTACAATCATATACTAATTAACAACATATGACATATACTATATTTGTAGGCTCATTTTACTATTCCAGAATGTAAAGATCCAAAGAAGGATAGGTTGAAGAAAGAATGGATTAAATATGCGGGAGAGCGATGCAGAGGTTTTAAGACACAACTCATAGATAGATATATTCATCATCCCATAGAAAATGATCCTCCTCCATATGTCAAGTATAACTTTATTACGGAAGACACATGGAAAGAGTTTCTCAAGATTCGAGATACCCCTGAATTTAAGGTTAGTAGGAGTTATATTTTTTTGTGTGCATAACATTTTTATTATATTTAGTGATTAATTACTTGTTTGAGTTTATAATAGGAAAAAAGTCAGAAGGGTAAGGATAATGTGGCCAAGAATGTATACCCACACGTATTGTCTCGTGGAGGGTATCACTTACTTGAGGAGAAAATTATGAAAGAAAAGTCATCATCGAGAGATAATTCCACATTAGGTGATAATGATAGTCCATCTCCACCATCACGCCATGAGTTATGGAAGAAAGCACGACAAAAGAAAGGAAGAGAATACACATCAAAATCTACACAAGAGGTTGCTGAAAAAATTGTAAGTAAACAATGAAAAAATATTCAAGTATCATTATATTTGTGATTGATTAATTGATGTTTTTGCATTTTGTAGGATTCTCTAGTTCAAGAAGCTGAAAAAGGTGCAATTGTTCCGGATGGACGTAACGATATCTTATCATTAGCCATTGGAACATCTGAGCATGGAGGTCGTGTTCGTGGTGTTGGAAAACACCATAAACAAAGCACTTACTTTGGAAGATCACGTCAACATATCGACGTAAATGAACAACTTGTAATATTGGAAACAAAACTTAGAGCTGAACTTGAAGAAAAGTTGGTTGAAGAGCGTAAGATGTTTCAATAATCATTAATGGAGACACTTAAGTCCATGGGTTTATCACAAAGCACATGTGATACTAAATGCATTGGAAAATTGGAAATTATCGATGGAAGCGGAAAAGGAAGTTGTTCAGCTGCAAAGGGAAGCACAAAAGAGAGCACAAAAGACGTGGAAGTTGATGATGTTCAGAGATTGTTACTCATGGTTTTGAAAATGGATGATAACCATTTGGCAATACAATTAAGTCATTGTGCGAGTGTCTCTAATTTCTATGTTTCAGCTAAATGTATCAGAGAGTTATTGGTGGGTTTAGGTCATTGGCTTGACGTGTCTATTCTGCAAATTTGGTGCACGTAAGTACATTTTATTGTTTTATTAAAGTCAATTTATATTAATATGTCATATCTCTCATCACTTTGATTGTAATGTTTATTTAAAATTATTCAGGTATATTCATCGTGTTTGTCTTAAGAATTCCATTTCAGAATTATATGGATTTATAGACCCTGCTAGGTTTATTTATAATGATAGTGTAGCGAAATCTCAAGAAGATGTTAAAAATTACGTACTACAAAAGTTACGTGATGAAAACAGAGTGTGCCACTTACTACCATTAATTCATGGGTAAGTATTTATATATAATTGTGTTTTATATTATTTAATTTTGATAACATATATATTTTATGTGACTTTTCTGTTTCCACACACACGTACATGAGACATTGGCAATTAATAGTCATGTGTCCAAGAGACAATTTAGTTGTCGTATTTTGTTCACTTCATCGAGAAATTGACCATCACACGAAGAAAATTATTACAAAGTAAGTTTATCTTTCATGTGACTTTCATTGACAACTAATAGTTATGTCATTTTTCATCGGCGAGTAAATTTAGCTATGTGATGTTTATCTTTCTGTATTAGTTCTTTTGGGATTCATCAAATGGCAAATAGAAATAGAAAAAAGGCTACATGGCTTCATCCCAATGTAAGTGTCATGTAAATTGTAATTATATAGTTAAATTTATGATAAGTATTCACTAATTATGTCATTCAATTGTAGACAAGGCAACAACATAACTCTAATGATTGTGGATACTATGTGATGAAAAATATGTTGGATATTGTCTCTGCTAATATAACCGAGAATTGGATGCAGGTACTAAAAATAACTTACTTTGTTATTTACTTTTTATTTTTCGACTTAATATGAATTTTTAAAAATTAACTCTATATTGTTATTTTTATGTATTATAGGTATTTGATGACCCAACAGAATTAACACAAGATGATTTGTATGATTTGCGACTTCGTTGGGAAAAATGTTTCTTTGAGTTACATGAATAATATGTAATTTTAAGTTTTGAAAAAAGACTTATAAATAGTTGAATATTGTTGTATATTTTGTGAAGAATTTGTAATTGTAAGTTTATTTGTTGTAATACAATACAAGTTTGCAATACAATTGTTCAATTTATAAGTTTGTTGTAAAAAATATGAAAATATCGACCTAGATGTGATATATGTGATGTTGGAAAGCTATGAAATCTATATAGCGACATAAATATAGTCTGTGTGATATTGGAAAAATATGAAAAAATAGGTACAAATTATATTTGTACAGGAAAACATCCAGAAAATAAATAATCTATTCCAAAAAAAATTCATACATTTTACATCGGTTATTAGTAAAAACTGATGTAAAAACTTTCAAAAAGGGACTTTTTACATCGGTTGGGGATAATAACCGATGTAAAAAGTCGCGTCACTAGGGACTTTTTACATCGGGTATTACTTCCAACCGATGTAAAAAACTGGATCAATTTTTTTTAAAAATGTGCATAATAACTGTTTCTTACATCGGTTCATATATTATAACCGATGTAAAAAATAGACTTTTTACATCGGGTATTACTTCCAACCGATGTAAAAAACTGGATCAATTTTTTAAAAAATGTGCATAATAACAGGTTATTACATCGGTTCTGATATTATAACCGATGTAAAAAAGGGACTTTTTACATCGGTCCCAGAACCGATGTAAAAAGTCCCTGATTTACTATATCGCCTGACTTTACATCGGACCCAAAACCGATGTAAAAAGTCAATTTCACCCGATGTAAAAAGTCATTTCTGCACTAGTGATTTCTCAAAATATTTCAAGAAAGATTCACAAGTCCAATCTGTCGCGTCATATTCAGGTGTTCCTTGGCCAAGATATCTCTGATAACGTATTCTCAAATTCAGATTCAGCTCAAGAGTCAATTCTTTAAAGAAGGTATCCGAATGTGTGAGTTTTCTCGAAGAAATATGGTGAAAAAGTGTGCTAAAAGTGCAGTTTTTACGCGCTAAAAAATTCATAACTTGAAGATCGTGGCTCGTTTTGAACCTGTTCCGGTGGCAAAAATTTCGTCTTGACGTCATCTATGTTTTCATCTCTCACGGTTGGAAGCCAATTTCGATCAGAAGGTCTTCAAAAATGCGGATTTATCAAGTATTTTCGTATAGAAAATTTGTGTCAGATATTTATTTGCGTCATGTTCAGAAAATCATAACTTGGTCGATTTTCATCGTATCGAGCTGGTTCTGGCGCCAAAATTTCATAAATTGAGTTGGCTACGTTTTCACATGCGGTATCGAGTTCGAACGGTATTCAAAAGGCCTTCGTTTTTTGCTCAGAGTGCGCGTGACGCGTCGAAAATCCTGAATGCTGAATATTATTTTATCTGGGTCGAAACTTCGAAAATTCATAATTCGGTCAATTTTTATCGGATTGGGCTCATATTTTTACACAAGTTCACTGACTCAGAGATCTACAACTTTTCTTCAAAATTCGAGACCGAATTATGCTCCTATCAATACTAGTTTTTTATTGAAGAATGTGTCAGAGTCGACACTAGAGCCCAAAATAAGTTTGTCTGAGTTGAAACTTCAAAAATTCATAACTAATTAAGCGTTTATCCGATCGAGCCAATTTTCGGACAGGAGTTAGTTCTTGATATCGGCTATATTTTGTTTTCACATTTCAACTTCAAAAATTGCACTTAAGCCCCTGCGATTTTGCCTAGAACGTGACGGACTCAAGTGAATATTGAAGGCCCAATTGCACATTCAAAACCCATTTTTTGCTCTCTAATTTCTATTATATAATCCCATTCTTTTGACACAAACAATGGAGGAGAAAAAAAAATCTTGCCACAACGCTGTCAGAATATCAAATTCTTTCAAGAACTCTAAAACCTTGAAATCCTTTATACAAATCCCCCTCTCACTAAAAACAAGCCATCCCGGTTAAAAACCAACATCTCACTACAAACAAGCCATCCCGGTTACAAACCAACATCTCACTACTTCTCCAGTAAGGGTAAGGTTGGTTTGATCTCCATGATCAAAAGAGCATAAAAGCATTCATATCACTACTTCTCCAGTAAGGGTAAGGCTGATTTGATCTCCATGATCAAAAGGGTATAATCATTCATACATGCCATATTGGCTTAAACATTAAATTTCTTCATATATTGACTTTATTTGTATTTCATGATATATAGTAATTTATTTAATGTGTTCATGAGATTCAACACTGCAGATTTAGACAGGATCCCATGCAGGTTCATTAAGGAACGTTGAGGCCAAAACACAAATGACCAAAAGCCAAAACACAAATGGCCAAAACAGAAACAGCCGACACATGACACCAATACATGGCGAGACAGACATCCTGAGAAGGTTAAGGAACGTTGAGGCCAGAACACAAATGGCCAAAAGTCAAAACAGAATAGCTTACACATGACACCAACCGCTGTTGCACCCTAAAATCAGGTCCATTTCTCACCCTTTATTTCCTTTTTCTATATTTTTCTTTAAGTAATTTATTTATTATTTTTACTAACAATTAATTAATTTTCTTTTTTATCAAAAATCACATAAATATTTTTATGTCCAAATAAATTTAGAATTTTATTTTTAATCAATAAATATTAATTAATTTAATTAGGTTAATTTTAGATAACTTTCATTTATTTTGTAAATATTTTAAAATTAATTAGAATAAATAGGTTTTATTACTAACTTAATTATTTTATTTCTTTCCTAAAATAACAAAAACCCAAAAATATGTCATTTAATTATTTTCATTAATTAATTTAATAACCAATCAATTTTGCATTTAATTTAAAAATCTAATTTCTTTTCTTAAAATAATAATAATAAAAAAAACATTTTCTTTAATTAAAAGGGTCAAAACCCTAAATTTCGCATTCGATTTAATTTTTGCATCGCGCGCTTTATTTACCTAATTGATGTATCTGCTCCTGGCTTGTAATAAATAATTAGAACATTTATTTATTTTTCCGCTTTTATTCTATTTTCAAAGGGTTGTTTTTGGCGATGTAAATACCCGACGCCTTGTAATAATTTAGTTTAAATTCCGCATTTTAATTCTGCAAATTATACAACTGCTAGATGATTGATAATAAGGCTTGCATGACAAGAATGAATTCCTAATTCTTAAAATGGTTAGATCAGCTTAAACATGTGCAAAGATAAAAATAACCGAAATCAACACACTCGCATATGCGCACTCCTAGGGTACACCCCACTTGGTTGCCTTCGTACACGGTCATTGAGTATAAATAGTTTTAGAGGTCGCCCTCTTGTCTAAAGATCATAATCGCCTCGAAACGGTTGCCTCAGATATTGTTGCCTCAAAACAAATGATCTAAGACATTAGGGTTACCACTAAGGCGTCCTAACATTGCTTTAGTGACCGTAAGTCCCTAAAATCGAATTGACCCTTAAACTCTAACGACGATGCTACCTACTCATTCATAGTGGGATAGCATTGTCTAAAGGAAATTAACATAGAACAATTCCTTTTTCGAGTAGGTAGATGGTTCTTAGATACTTGCTCTTTCAAAAACAAAAATACTTTTCACACTTACACTTTTCGAACGAAGTTTTCAAACGAAAAACTTTTTCAAACCCACAAGCACAAAGAAAGCAAATTTTGAAAACAATATGAGCAAGTACCTAAGAGCCCGTGGATAACCACGGATAGAAAGGGTGCTAATATCTTCCCTTTCTATAATCTACCCCCCGAACCCGAGAAATATCTCGAAAAAGGAATTTTTCTGTGCTTTTTTCCTTTCCTTGTTGGATAAAATAAAAGTCGGTGGCGACTCTTGCTTACCGCGACATTTTGTGAAAACAAACGCAAAACGCAAACCAGTATTCCAAAAAACAGTCAGTTCTTCCTGTTGTACCCCAAAATTTGCCCTCCCATATTTCTCAAAACATTGCAAGAAAAATCCCCAAGTGGCTCAAGATTGCTCAAGAGTTGGACTATCAAGCTATCTCCTAAGGCAGTCAACTTCAAATTAGGGTTTTGTGTTGCATCAAGGTCCTGACATCCAAATGACCTCAAGTTCTCCCCAATGTCCTAACATGTTCTCAAGATCATCCATATCAAATTTCAAGCCTTGCAGAGGAAGTTTGGTCAGTCAATTGCTCAAGGGGTCCAAAAATCGATTGTGTTAGGGCAAAAGTCAAATGTGACCCAAATACAGTCAAACCTCTATATTTTTTGTCAACATTCTCATTTTGAAGGATATTTCATCATTTTATAAAGGGTTGATCATGATTCATCAAGGATTGCTCAAAATTCATCAAGACTCAAAAGTTGCTAAATTAGGGTTTTGTAGGAAAAATCAACTCAACTTTGACCAAGCATAACTTTCTCATGCTTTATGATAAATGAACCATACAAAGCTCATTTTAAATAGGATGAAATTTCATACAATCCATCTTCACACCCCAAGATTAGAAAATGCACTCACAAGAAGTTACAAATTTGGACATTATAGGTCATTTTTGAAAGTCAACAAAAACACATTTCTTTCCAAAGCCTATAACTTGAGCATGGAATACCAAAATGAGATGAGACCAAAAGGGTTGGTTAGGGGAAATCTTAAGCTTTATAAAAAGTCAAAGAACACCTCCAAAAGTTCAAAATTGAAGAAGTTATGCATTGTTGAAGTTGAGCATTTTTCCCAAATTGCCAAAAGTCAACTATCCCCAAAACTTCAAATTTTGTCAAAGGGGACCATTCTTTTCCACTTGATTTGGTCTTGTCACACTACACACGTGTCCTAGCTTCATCCATGTGTCCATTTATTAATTTTTCTATTTTATTTGATTTTTTATTGAATTAATTCATTTTAAATCAATTTAAATCAAATAAAATCCAAATATTGATGACTTAGGATCTTTTTGGTTGTTATAGGTCTTAATTATCATCATGATCATGATCAAATCCGTATCAAGCTTTTCATGTACAAAAATATTGGATTTTGGACCAAATTGGAAGCTTTTCAATGGAGAATCAAATCAAATCTCCAAGCCATAATGCACAAGGATTCAATCCAAAATTGTTGACCTAATGCACTCCTTATTACATATACAATGTAAAGGCACGAGTTTGAGAGGTTAGAGGCTGCATAAACATCAAAAGCAAACTTGAGAAAACTTGGAAAAAGCTTGAATCTGAAATCGTGCATAGAGGCCAATTCAGAATCAAATCTCCACACTAATCGATTGCTAGACCATCCTTGAAGCGAAATCAATCCAGAACCAGTCTCCATACGCATCCAGGAGCTTTGTAAGTGTTTCGAAAAACCACCTTTCAGTCGAATTCATATATCATTATTCTTGCATATTTTTGACAAAATCTTTGCATATTCATGATCTTTGTTCAATTTGCAAGCTTTCTGCATTAGCCAATTGTATTCATATGGTCTATAACCCCCTAGTCGAATCTAGGGTTCGTGGTTTTTATATTTTGGGCGTTTTCTCTATAGGTAAAATCAGCGCCATTAATGGATATAGACGTGCTCAGGAGGCCCAGACGAGCATGACTGTGGTCTTGGAATTAATTTCTATGGCCTATGATAGATTTTAGGATGCAGCTATGGATTTAGCTGCGGATGTAAATCCGCAGGTAAATAACTAGGTCCAACAAAGAAGACGATGACGCGTCTCCCTCCCATTCACTGATTCAAATTTGGCGCGTATTTTATTTTTTTGCTGGCATAATTAATGTGTTTTCTATATTATTATTACTATCCATTATGATAATAATTAAAACGCGTTGGTGCAGTGGTAGTGGCGTGTGCTTGGTGACTAACAGGACCTGGGTTCGAATCCCAGGTCCCCCCACATTTTTGTTATATATTGTTTACAGGTTATCCAATGCCATTCCAATTGCGTGGTACATCATGTGTCCTTATCCAGATGGTTGCCAGATGGCCCCAGTCCAAATCTGATGGTCCAGATGAATGCCTACCATGAGCCAAAGTCAACGCGTATGCATGGAAGCAGGAAAGGTCAACGCAAGCCAACTCAAATGGGCCTTGAAATTGCTAATCTCACCTCATATACAGGCCCAAACCCTCACTCTCTCTATTTTTATTTATTTTCTTTATATTATTTCTTTAAAATCATTTATTGTTATTATTATTATTTAATTAACCAATCAAAACTTTTTCCTCATAAAATTAAAAACCAAAAAATATTTTCTTATTTAAATTAATTTCCAGCATTTTTATTTTTATTAATAAATTGAATTAATTTAGTTTAATTAAGAAATAACTTTAATATCTTTTGCAATAATTAAAATTAATTTAGATAATTAGGTTTTATTAACTTTGATTGATTTATTTTTATTTCTTTAAATACTCAAAAAACCCAAAAATATTTTAATTAATTAATTAATTAATTAATTAATTTAATGTTAACCTAATTTAATTCCTTTATTAATTCAAATATAAACAAAAAAAATCTTTCTTTAATAAACAAAGGGTCAAAACCCTAAAACTCGCCCGATTTAATTTCCCGTACGTGATCCATTTTTATTTAATATTGTATCTGTTTCCCGGAATGTAATAGTTTAATAGGACCTTTAAATTATTTTATCGCTTTATTTATTTTCCGCATTTTAATTTCAAGGGTTGTTTTTGGCGATGTAAATACCCGACAGCTTGTAATAGTTAGATTTAATTTCCACAATTTAATTCCCGCAACTTATAAACTGTTAGATGTTTGATAATAGGAAATGCATGACAAGATCGAATGTTTAACCTAAAATCAACATAGATAACCATTGACATGTACAAAGACAAATTAACTGAAAATAACACACTCGCACATGCGCACTCTTAGGGTACACCTCACTTGGTTGCCTTCGAACGTGGTCATTGAGTATAGGAAGTTTTAGAGGTCACCCTCTTGTCCAAAGATCATAGTTGCCTCGAAACGGTTGCCTCGGAAAAATGATCTAAGACATTAGGGTTACCGCTAAGGCGTCCTAACATTGCTTTAGTGACCGCACGTCCCTTAACCGAATTGACCCTTAAACTCCAACGACGACACTACCTACTCATCAATAGTGGGATAGAATTGTATAAAGGATATTAGCACAGATTGATTCCTTTTTCGAGTAGGTAGATGGTTCTTAAGTACTTGCTCTCTCAAAACAAAATAAAACTTTTTGCACTTACACCTTTCAAACAAAAACTCTTTTCAAACCCACAAACACAAAGAAAAGCAATTTTGAAAACACTTTGAGCAAGTACCTAAGAGCCCATGGATAACCATGGATAGAAAGGGTGCTAACACCTTCCCTTTCTATAATCTACCCCCCGGACCCTAGAAACATCTCAAAAAAGGAATTTTTCTGTGCTTTTTTCCTTTCCTTGTTGGATAAAATAAAAGACGGTGGCGACTCTTGCTTACCGCGACATTTTGCGAAAACAAACACAAAACGTGAACCAGCATTCCAAAAATAGTCAGTTCTATCCCACCGTATCACAAAACTGGCGACTCTGCTGGGGATGATTATAAGTGGGGTGTACCTTAGGATTAGATCATTGTGTTTTCAATTGTTTGCTTTGTATGCTTTATATTTGTGGGTTTGTATCGGAGTTACTATAGATCCTAACCCGGATCTGGGGGTACCCTTTAGGTAAGTAGCAATAAACTGTGAGGGAACTATATGGTGTAGACCGATACGGTTGAAGCAGTAGCTACGTTGGTGTGGCACTTTAGTCTGTACCGATATCCCTTGTGTTGGAACAATGAGAATATGGGTCTTTTAAGGGGTCATTAAGCACCAACTGACCTTAGAACCTTTAAATTGACCAACTTGGCCATAGAACAATAGCAGTATGCTACACTCATTGAGACTAAACTCTCGCGATGATTCCGGCCGCAAGAAAAGGTTGCTAAACTGGAATTATGACCGATCGAGGGTAGTCAGTGATATTGAGATCCTCTAGAACCCGATTATTATTTTTAGGACAAGTTTGAACCAACTGAACTGAAAGAGGGTAGTACCTAAGCTCTTTGCCAACTTGAAATCTAAGGGCTCTCTGTGTGACTTGTGTGCCTTTACCATGTTTGCTATTTGTGGATACTTGTGGTGTGCTTACTATCATAACATCATGACATCATAACATTGCATACATCTTGCATTGGACTAACCTATTTCAAAGACAGGAGGGATTCATCTTTGTTCTGTTTTGTAGGTCATCATGATGCCCATGCATAGGAATACCATCCGGGTCAACTTTGTCCAGGTTCCCACCATGCTTAAAGAGTTGGTTGCAAAGATGCATGATACTACCTCCTTCATAAGGAGGCATGGTTACCTTTTGAGTTTGGTAACTTCCAAATTGGACGAGCAGATGATGAGTGTCCTGGTCCAATTCTATGATCTGTTGTACCATTGCTTTACTTTCCATGACTATCAGCTGGTTCCCACCTTAGAAGAGTTCTCTGAGCTGCTTGGTATCCCTATCTGGGAGCGGACCCCATTTACTGGTTGGGAAAAGATTCTGAGACCCGAAGAGATTACTGCAGCCCTTCATATGACCAAAGATGAAGTAATGGCTAATTGGGAGACTAGAAGTGGAGCAAAGGGATTTCTGACTAAGTTCTTGGTTGGTAAGGCTAACTATTTCTGGGATAGTCTAGACTTCAAGGCATTCGAGGATATTCTGGCTCTTTTGATATATGGCTTGGTATTGTTTCCAAATCCTGACTCCTTTATTGACGTGAATGCGGTGAAAATCTTCATCTCTCGTAATCCTGTACCCACTCTCTTGGGTGACATTCTTCATCAGCTTTATGCCCGTACTGCCCGAAAGCGGGGAACCTTAATGTGCTGTGCTCCATTATTGTCGAGGTGGTTTATTTCACACCTCCCTAAATCAGTGCTGAAGAACAAAGAAGGCATGGGTTGGGCCTATAGGGTTATGTCTCTCTCGCATAATGACATTATCTGGACTATCAAGGGTATGGACGAGGTGGCTATTATTGATCTATGTGGGGAGTACCCCAATGTTCCACTAATAGGAACCTGTGGGGGAATTTCTTACAATCCATGCCTGGCCTTACGTCAGTTTGGGCGAGCCAGAAGAGAAGGACCTCATGAGCTACTAATGCCTAGTATCATCTTTGATTTTCAAGGGGATAGCGACGAGCAATGCCGTAGATTCATAAGTGCTTGGGATAGAGTTCACAGATCTGATCAACATGAGCTGGGCCTAAAGACTTCACTCCCGATGGAGCCGTATCTTAGATGGGTCCGTATCCGTGCCCAAAAGCTGGGTATGCCATATGAAGCCGTCCTGCCTATCATTGTTGAATTTGCTAATGAAGAAGGGGTCCTCCCGACCATCCTCCATCCTCATATGCCCACTGACATTGGGGCACTGAAAAGGTCTTGGATGCAACTAAGAGAGGAGCAGGATTCTTACCGAGAGAAGTTCAACGAGCAAGAGCAGAAGATCCAGAAGTTGACTAGGCAGCTGGAGAACGAGCAGATTCTTAATGACTATGTCCGCACCGACAAGAAGAGACCATGGGAGCACTGATTGTCCTTTGATGATTTCCTTTCCAATTTTCATTTACTTTTCAGTATTTCCTTTCTTGTAACTCCTTAATGGCATCAGTTGAACAATTTGAATTTCAAAGTTTATCTAATAAAAGTGTGTTTCCTTTCTGGTTTACAAATTTGAATATCTAGATTGTATTTGAAATCATACGCATTTCATCCCATGCACTTCATAAACAGGTACCCATTACAGGTCTCTTATCTTCTTCGCTGTTTATTTCAGCACTCATCATGTCTGCAGAACCATCAATCGAGCAAGCCATCAAGGCCCTACAGGCCCAGAATGCCCAATTTCAAGAGCTGTTCATGAATCTAGCTAAGGGTCAGCAAGATCTGAAGACCCTGATTCTGAAAGAGAAGAAGAAGAAGAAGAGGACAATCCTGTTTAACACCGATCACAGTTTTGGAAACAGGCTACAGGATGAAGTTGATTTGACCACCTCATATGGAGGGAAAGATAGTCAGGAAGAAAGGAGGGCTCCTAGCCCTGTGGTCTTCGATAACGTGACGGACTTTGATGAAGGCCAGTATCCTCCTGCTGAGGATAGATACAAACAACTGGAAGACCGGTTGAGTGCGATGGAAGTTCAGAAAGTGCCTGGTCTGGACTTTGGTGATCTGGGACTATCATCTGGGGTGGTGATTCCCCACAAATTCAAGGCACCAGCCTTTGCTAAGTATGACGGAGTTTCTTGTCCAAAGCTGCACCTCCGGTCATATGTAAGGAAGATTCAGCCGTACACCGCTGATAAGAACTTATGGATCCACTTCTTCCAAGACAGTCTCCCAGGGACTCAGCTTGAGTGGTTCTATCAGTTAGACAGAGCTAGTATCCGCAGTTGGGAAGATTTGGCTACTGCTTTCTACAGGCAGTACCAATACAATTCCGACCTCGCTCCCACGCGTACCCAACTCCAGGGTATGTCAATGGGAACGGGTGAAGGTTTCAAAGATTATGCTCAGAAGTGGAGGGACCTCGCCGGAAGAGTGCAACCACCCTTGGCTGATCGAGAGCTTGTGTATATGTTTCTGGGGACCTTGTCTGGTCCATTTTTCAACCATCTGATTGGAAGCTCTTCGTCTGGGTTTATAGAGCTAATTTTGACTGGTGAAAGGATTGAGGATGGTATTAAGGCTGGTAAGATACAGAAGGGTGCCTCATCAAGCACCAAGAAGAAGCCCTTTAAGAAAGAGTCCGGTGCTGTCTACAGTTCGAAAAGACAGAACATACATGAACACCGCCAAGCTGTCAATGCGGTTGTTATTTCAAGACCTGCTGGTGCTGCTCAGCACAACAATTAACAAAAGGACGAGAGACCTTGAAGGCAGTTCACTCGTCTCAGCATGACTTTGTCTCAGATTCTTCCACAGCTACTGAAAACCAATCTGGTGATTCCAAGGGAGGCCCCGAAGAATCCAAACATTACATCACCAAAGTACAACCCTAATGCCCACTGTGCTTATCATTCTGATAGCCCGGGGCATAATACAGATGATTGTTGGTCTTTGAAGAATAAGATACAGGACTTAATTGATGCAAAGGAGATTGAGTTCGAGGCGCCCGAAAGACCTAATGTTGTGACTGCTCCTATGCCCAAGCATGCAGTGAATGCTATAGATGAAGACTTGTTTGTGGTTGCTGTGAACGACATTGTTACCCTTTTGATGACTGTGAAGAAGAATCTTTTGCTAGCCGGTTTATTTTCGGGATGTGACGAAGGTTGCCATATGTGTTCTGTTCTACCTACCGGCTGCCATCTTTTGAAATCAGGTGTCCAACGCCTGATGGATAGTAAAGAAATTTTGTTTGAGAAGACTGTTGTTCCTCTAGTTCATACTGAAGAAGTTGCCATTATCACCATCTTCGACAATTCTTCCAAGGCTCCCTCGAGAAAGCCTGTTAGAATTACATCTGTTCCAAGAACCGCACCATTGATCATCACTGTTCCGGGGCCCATCCCCTACACCTCTGATAAAGCTGTCCCTTGGCATTACAGGGCCGGTGTTTATTTTCATGGAGTTAAACAAGATTTGGATGCTGATACTGACGTCAGCAATATTGTTGGACCTGCTAAAGTCACCCGAAGCAGAAGACTTTTCTCACCTGATATCTCTCCACCAACTTCCCGAAAGCCTGTTGTTATTACACCTTCCAGTGTACCTGCTACTATCCCTGTTCAAGTTCCTATTCTTATCCTTGTCGCCGAGTCCTCTGACGCTCGGGGCAAAGGGACCACTGATGAGCCTGCCCAGACGGAGGCACCAAAGACGATTACTGTTGAAGCTTCTAGACAAGAGATGGAAGAAATTCTGAAGATCATCAAAAAGAGTGACTACAATGTAGTTGAACAGCTGGGGCAAACCCCGCCCAAGATTTCTATGTTGTCACTGTTGCTATGCTCAGAGGCCCATGCCAAGGCTCTGATTACCTTCCTGAAGACTGCCCATGTACCACAAGAGACATCAGCTAATCAGTTTACAAATTGCATGGCCAATTTGACTGCTGATAATGGGTTGGGTTTCTCTGACGCCGACTTAACTGCTAAGGGGAAGAATCACAACGATGCTCTGCATGTCTCCATTGAATGCAGGGGCACTACTCTTGCTCATGTATTGGTTGATACTGGTTCCTCGTTGAACATTTTGCCTAAGAAAGCTCTAGACCGGTTGGACTGTGAAGGGTTGGAGTTGAAACCAAGCAACATTGTCATCAGGGCCTTTGATGGGTCTAAGAGGATGGTGCACGGAGAAGTTGATATCCCGATTAAGGTTGGTTCTCAGGTTTTCAACTCTACATTCTATGTGATGGACATTCAGCCATCTTATTCTTGTTTGATGGGTCGTCCATGGATCCACAAAGCTGGGTCCGTATCCTCAACACTCCACCAGAAGCTGAAGTACTCGGTCAAAGGGAAGATTATGACAGTGCAAGGAGAGGAAGAGTACATGGTGAGACACCTCAACTCTTTCCGATATGTAGAGATGAATGGGGAGTTCATTGAGACCCCATTTCAACATTTTGAAGAGGTTCCCCAGACACTGGCATCAACTGAGACTGTTGTTGAAGATTCTCCTATGAAGATGGCTTCCCTCAAGGATGCCCGGGCTGTTATTGAGAAAGGTGGGTGTGCAAATTGGGGATGACTCCCTGATTTTACACAGAAGACTAACAAGTTTGGTTTGGGTTTCACTGTAGAAGCTCAAAGGGCTGTTCGGAATGCACGGATCGGAAGACCTCCCGTGTTCATCAGCAACTCGAGAGTGAATTCCATTGAAGATGATGTGGAAGAGTTTGAGTTCGACAGCTGGATCTATCCTACGACCGACGGTGGACCAAGAAACTGGATAGCAAAGGACTTCATCCCTATTAATTTTGTTACCCAGTAATAAAACTTTTTGTTTTGAATTTGTAACAGACAATGTTTTAAACTTTATGGCCCGGTGTCTTACCCGGGGCACCGTGGCTTCATTTGTGAGGGCTTTGTGTGTGTCATTTTCATACATCATTAATAAAAGCATTGGACGTTTCTTGAATTTCAAAATTTGCGCTCCTTGTTTTTCTTTATTATATATTGCAAAACAGTTATTTTACACACACTCACATACACAGGTCTACATCCACTCTGGATCTCACTGGTAACAACTCTGCTACTGCCAGTTATGACTTCGAAAATCCGATAAAATTAGCCGAAGACGAAGGTGAAGATGATTGTGAAGTTCCTGGTGAACTTGCAAGACTGTTACTCCAAGAAGAGAGGGCTATTCATCCGCACGAAGAGCCGGTGGAATCAGTAAATCTGGGTACATAGACAGACAAGAAAGAGGTCAAGATCGGTGCCAATCTGGAGCTTAGTGTGAAGCAACGGTTAATTCAGATGATGCGTGACTACGTTGTGATCTTTTCCTGGTCTTATGAAGACATGCCTGGGTTGGATACTGATATTGTGGTTCACCGCCTGCCTACCAAGGAAAAATGTCCTCCAGTAAAACAGAAAGTCCGCCGAATGCGTCCAGAGATGTCTGAGAAAATCAAGGCTGGAGTTATGAAACAGTTTGACACCGGTTTTCTAGCAGTTACTTCTTACCCTCAGTGGGTGGCCAATGTGGTTCCTGTGCCGAAGAAGGATGGCAAGGTTCGAATGTGTGTTGACTATAGAGATCTGAACAAGGCGAGTCCCAAGGATGATTTTCCTCTACCTCATATCGACGTTCTGGTTGACAACACCGCTCAGCACAAGGTATTCTCCTTCATGGATGGTTTCTCCGGTTATAATCAGATTAAAATGGCTCCCGAAGACATAGAGAAGAAGACCTTTGTTACTCAGTGGGGTACCTTTTGCTACAAGGTCATGCCTTTTGGACTGAAGAATGCTGGGGCAACGTATCAGCGTGCCATGGTTGCTTTTTTTCATGACATGATACATCACGAGATTGAGGTATATGTTGACGACATGATTGCAAGATCCTAGACTGAGGAAGAACATCTGGACCACCTTCAGAAGTTGTTTGACAGGTTGAAGTTGTACAAGCCGAGGTTAAACCCGAACAAGTGCACCTTCGGGGTGAGATCTGGTAAACTGTTGGGTTTCGTTGTAAGCGACAAAGGTATTCAAGTGGATTCTGCAAAGGTGAAATCCATACAGGAGATGCCATCTCCCAGAATAGAGAAAGAAGTCAGAGGCTTTCTGGGATGACTAAACTACATTGCCCGATTCATCTCGCACCTAACTGCTACTTGTGAGCCAATCTTCAAGCTGCTGAAGAAATATCAAGTAGTACGTTGGAATGATGAATGCCAGGCCGCTTTCGAAAGGATCAAAGAGTATCTCCAAGAGCCACCTATTCTGATGCCTCCAGTTGAAGGGAGACCTTTGATCTTATACTGGACAGTACTCGACAACTCAATAGGGTGTGTGTTGGGTCAGCATGACGAGTCTGGCCAAAAAGAGCATGTTATTTATTACCTTAGCAAAAAGTTTACCGACTGTGAGACTCGATACTCACTGCTCGAGAAAACTTGCTGCGCTTTGGCATGGGCTACTCTCTGGCTGAGACAGTATATGTTGACTCACACTATTCTGTTGATATCAAAGATGGATCCAATCAAGTATATCTTCGAAAAGCCTGCCTTGTCCAGAAGAATAACAAGATGGCAGATGATCTTGACTGAGTATGACATCCAGTACATGACTCAAAAGGCAATCAAGGGAAGGGTATTGGTAGACCATTTGGCACATCAGGCAGTGGATGATTACCAGTCTATGAACTTTGAATTTCTGGACGAGAATATCATGTTGGTAACTGATTGTGAGACACCTGGACCGGATGAAAGACCTGAGGAAGGATCCCGATGGTCTATGTGCTTTGATGGAGCTTCAAACACTTTGGGTAATGGCATTGGTGCTGTGATCATATCTCCTAAAGGCTCTCATACTCCATTCACCGCCCGACTATGTTTCAACTGCACCAATAACATGGCGGAGTATGAAGCATGCATCATGGGTCTTCGAGCAACAATTAACCTAAGGATTAAGTTCCTAAGTGTCTTCGGAGATTCCGCTCTGGTGATCAGTCTGATCAAAGGCGAGTGGGATACGAAACACCCAAATCTTATTCCTTACAAGGAGTACATATTGACATTGCTTCCCCACTTCGAGGAGATAACCTTTGAACACTTCCCTAGAGAGGAGAATCAGTTGGCGGACGCGTTGGCTACGATGTCTTCTATGTTCAAAGTTAATTGGGACAACGAAGCTCCCCAGATTATGATTGAAAAACTAGACAAACCTGCACATTGTTGTGACATTGAGACTGAAGAGGTAGAGGATAAACCATGGTTTCATGAAGTAAAGAGGTATCTTGAAGCTCAGGAGTACCCCGAGGGGGCATCTGTTAATGACAAGAAATTTCTGAGGAGGTTCGCGGCGAAGTTCTTCATCAGCAATGGCATTCTTTACAAGCGTAACCATGATTCGACCTTACTGCGATGTGTGGATAAGAACGAAGCAGAAAGGATCATGGTAGATTTACATGAAGGTACTTTCGAAACTCATTCCAGTGGACACACCATGGCAAAGAAAATCCTTCGGGCAGGATACTATTGGTCCACAATAGAAGCCGACTGTTATCAGTATTCTCGGACCTGTCACAAGTGCCAAGTCTATGATGATAAGGTGCACATACCTCCAGTTCCTCTGAACGTCTTGACAGCTCCTTGGCCTTTTGCAATGTGGGGCATTAATATGATCGGCGAGATCAGACCTACAACGTCCAACGAGCATCGTTTCATCTTGGTAGCAATCAATTACTTTACGAAGTGGGTTAAAGC
Organism: Vicia faba; assembly: GCA_948472305.1. Classification (NCBI taxonomy): domain Eukaryota; kingdom Viridiplantae; phylum Streptophyta; class Magnoliopsida; order Fabales; family Fabaceae; genus Vicia; species Vicia faba. The sequence goes on along the minus strand of OX451738.1, from coordinate 1,382,040,617 downwards.
AGCTTCCTTTGCTACTGTAACCAAGAACGTCGTGGCACGGTTCATTCGGCACAATCTGATCTGTCTATACGGTGTACCAGAGAGGATCATTACGGACAATGGTACCAATCTCAACAACAAGATGATCACCGAGCTCTGCAAGCAATTCAAGATACAACATCACAACTCTTCTCCTTACCGGCCGAAGATGAATGGGGTTGTCGAAGCAGATAATAAAAACATTAAGAAGATTGTAAAGAAGATGACGGTGACATACAAAGACTGGCACGAGATGTTACCATTTGATCTTCATGGGTACCGTACCTCAACACGGACGTCAACAGGGGAAACACCCTATTCCTTGGTATATGGCATGGAGGCAGTCTTGCCCATCGAAGTTCAGATACCCTCTCTTTGAATCATGAAGGATGAAGGTTTGAGTGAAGATGACTGGATTCAGACCCGGCTTGATCAGCTGAACCTAATCGACGAAAAGAGACTTACTTCTATTTGTCATGGTCAGACGAACCAAAAACGGATGATCAAGGCATTTAACAAGAAAGTAAGACGACAAGAGTATCAACTTGGGGATCTGGTGATCAAGCGCATCATCTTACCTCAAGGTGATCCCAGGGGAAAATGGACCTCTACTTACGAAGGGCCATTTATGGTTAAGAACATTTTCTCAGGAGGAGATATGATTCTAACCACCATGGATGGTGACGACCTTCCTCACCCCGTCAATGCAGACATAGTGAAAAGATACTACGCATAATCAAAGACCCGCTGGGTTGACTGACCTAGGCAAAAATAAGGGCTTCCCGGCGAACCAAAAGGGTTCGGGAAAAAATAAGGGATGAAAATGAAAAGAATCTGTACACCCGACAAGTCAAAAACCTGAAAAGGCGGCTTAGGCAAAAAAGGGTATCCCGGTGGACTGAAAACCCGAAAGGGCGGTCCAGGCAAAAATTAGGGATCAAAGCGTAACACTATGTCTCATTGGATCACCTTGCATCCAGACTTCGGTATCAACTATCAAGCTCGGACGACTCTAATCAATCTGATCTACCTTCAACCAAGTAGCAAAGTGATGAGATGCTCGAGGACATAAAGGCAATAGCAGAGTTGAAACCCAGTGGGATCATTCACATAGCTGTTTTGTTTTCTTTTCACAAATTGTGTAATTTCTATCTGCTCAGCGGCATTCTCTTATTAGGACGTCAGCCTCTTGTACAAAAACGCCTATTTACAGGCCAAACTTCAAAATCAATACACATTCATTTTCAAAGAAATTTCAAACTGTTTTTACTTTATCTGTTTTGTTTTGCAAAGAATGTCCAATGTTCATTTTTGATATATGCATTTGACATTAATTGCTGCTCATAAATATTTACATGCGAAATAAAAGACGATTACGGGTAATATCAGAAACAGGGGCAATAAGAGTTGTCCGAACTGTATAGTTGCTTTGTCCACCAGGTACAAAGGTAGATTCAGCTGAAGAATATGGCTAAGATACTTTCACTCTCCGCAGAGTAAGACAGTAATGATGGTTCTCCCCAGATGAGACTTACAACCATGAACGAATCGGTAATATTCTCCCCAAGCAGAGTTTATCTACCATCAACACTAAAAGGCTCGATATCCCCGACAATCTTAATATTCCCCAATGAAGTATAAGAATGTTCCCCGACAGAATACAAGATACCCCCCAGTGGAGTCAATATTTCCCCAACACAGTCTGAAAAAGCTTCCCCAACGGAGTTGAAGCATCATCCCCAGTAGACTCTGGAAGTTATCCCCAATGGAGTACAAAAATAAATCTCCCCAGTCGAGTTCAAAGGATCATTCCCAGCAAAACTCAAAGGATTATCCCCACAAGAGTCTAGCAGGTTATCCTCAGCAAGTTGCAACTGAAAGATCATCCCCAGCGGAGTTCTTTCCTTTCACAAACAGGAATTCAATCCTCAACAGATTCAGTATCACCAGCAACGGTAATCCATCCCCAGAAGAGTTTATCAGTGGAAGCCTCAGTAGAGCGTCTCTTTCCCACAGAGTAATCTCCTCACCAGTTTATTCCCCAACGAAGTTATCTTCTCCTACAGGCTTATCACCTTCGTTCACCATCCCCAGCGGAAGCGAAGAATTCAACTCTATTCTCCAGCAGCTATCCAGGATTTATTTTCCCCAGCTAAAGCATTACACTTCCATACATCATGATACATGCATATATGCATCATACAATACAATCTCATTTATTTTGAGAACATCATTGCTTGATCCATATCATGCATTGCATATGACTGACCTTTACCTTTCAGGAAAGATGCAGTTAGATTCTCAGCTATGTCAAAGACTTCCTCTAGATCAGTCAGATCGCCGATAAGATCTCCCTGATTCATATTCCAGTTGAAGTTATTCCAAGACCTTTGTCTGGTCCAGTTAAATCGATTCCTAAAGATTTTTCTGATGCCGATCCAGTCAAAATTAATTCAAGACCCTTGTCTGGTCCAGTTAAATCGATTCCTAAAGATTTTTCTGATGCCGATCCAGTCAAAATTTTCCAAGACCTTTGTCTGGTCCAGTTAAATCGATTCCTAAAGATTTTTCTGATGCCGATCTAGTCAAAGATATTCCAAGACTCTTGTCCGGTCCAGTTAAATCGATTCCTAAATATTTTTCTGATTCTGATCCAGTCAAAGTTGATCCAAGACCTCCTCTGGTTCAGTCAGATCACCGATAAGATCTCCCTGATTCGTATTCCAGTTGAAGTTATTTCAAGACCTTTGTCTGGTCCAGTTAAATCGATTCCTAAAGATTTTTTTGATGCCGATCCAGTCAAAGTTATTTCAAGACCTTTGTCTGGTCCAGTTAAATCGATTCCTAAAGATTTTTCTGATGCCGATCCAATCAAAGTTGTTCCAAGACCTTGTCTGGTCCAGTTAAGTCGATTCCTAAAGATTTTTCTGATGCCGATCCAGTCAAAGTTAATCCAAGACCTTGTCTGTTCCAGTTAAGTCGATTCCTAAAGATTTTTCTGATGCCGATCCAGTCAAAGTTAGTCCAAGACTCCTCTGGTTCAGTCAGATCGACGCGAAGATCTCCCTGATTCCTATTCCAGTCGAAGTTTATATCACCTATCAACAGTCTCCAAATGGCATCTGTAAGCCCATTCTCGACATCACTAGGTTGATACCACTTCATGCGAGTGCAAATTTCTGGGCACTCTAGTGTTCAATCATCTTCCACCTTTGGATCACGAAAGGCCCGAAAGCCAATCTATATCCTCAGGTTTAAGAAAATTGAACAAGAGCAGCTATTGTACCCCAAAATTTTCCCTCCCATATTTCTCAAAACATTGCAAGAAAAATCCCCAAGTGGCTCAAGATTGCTCAAGAGTTGGACAGTCAAGCTATCTCCTAAGACAGTCAACCTCAAATTAGGGTTTTGTGTTGCATCAAGGTCCTTACATCTAAATGACCTCAAGTGCTCCCCAATGTCCTAACATGTTCTCAAGATCATCCATGTCAAATTTCAAGCCTTGCAGAGGAAGTTTGGTCAGTCAATTGCTCAAGGGGTCCAAAAATCGACTATGCTAGGGCAAAAGTCAACTGTGACCCAAATACAGTCAAACCTCAAGATGTTTTGTCAACATTCTCATTTCGAAGGATATTTCATCATTTGATCAAGGTTTGATCATGATTCATCAAGGATTGCTCAAAATTCATCAAGACTCAAAAGTTGCTAAATTAGGGTTTTGCAGGAAAAGTCAACTCAACTTTGACCAAGCATAACTTTCTCATACTTTATGAGAAATGATCCATCCAAAGCTCATTTTGAAGAGGATGAAATTTCCTACAATCCATATTCACACCCCAATATTATAAAATTCACTCACAAGAAGTTACAAATTTGGACATTATAGTTTATTTTTGAAAGTCAACAAAAACACATTTTTTGCCAAAGCCTATAACTTGAGAATGGAATACCAAAATGAGATGATATCAAAAGAGTTGGTTAGGGGACATCTCAAGATTTCTAAAAAGTCAAAGAACACCTCAAAAAGGTCAAAATTGAAGAAGTTATGCATTGTTGGAGTTGGGCATTTTTCCAAAATTACCAAAAGTCAACTATCCCCCAAACTTCAAATTTTGTCAAAGGGGCCCATTATTTTCCACTTGATTTGGTCTTGTCACACTACACACGTGTCCTAGCTTCAGCCTTGTGTCCATTTATTAATTTTTCTATTTTATTTTATTTTTTATTGAATTAATTCATTTTAAATCAATCTAAATCAAATAAAACCCAAATATTGATGACTTAGGATCTTTTTGGTTGTTATAGGTCTTAATTATCATCATGATCATGATCAAATCCGTATCAAGCTTTTCATGTACAAAAATATTGGATTTTGGACCAAATTGGAAGCTTTTCAATGGAGAATCAAATCAAATCTCCAAGCCATAATGCACAAGGATTTAGTCCAAAATTGTTGACCTAATGCACTCCTTATTACATATATAATGCAAAGGCACGAGTTTGAGAGGTTAAAGGCTGCATAAACATCAAAAGCAAACTTGAGAAAACTTGGAAAAAGCTTGAATCTGAAATCATGCATAGAGGCCAATTCAGAATCAAATCTCCACACTAATTGATTACTGGACCATCCTTGAAGCGAAATCAATCCAGAACCAATCTCCATACGCATCCAGGAGCTTTGTAAGTGTTTCGAAAAACCACCTTTCAGTCGAATTCATATATCATTATTCTTGCATATTTTTGATAAAATCTTTGCATATTCGTGATCTTTGTTCAATTTGCAAGCTTTCTGCATTAGCCAATTGTATTCATATGGTCTATAACCCCCTAGCCGAATCTAGGGTTCGTGGTTTTTGTATTTTGGGCGTTTTCTCTACAGGTAAAATCAGCGCCATTAATGGATATAGACGTGCTCAGGAGGCCTAGACGAGCATGATTGTGGTCTTGGAATTAATTTCTATGGCCTAGGATAGATTTTAGGATGCAGCTACAAATTTAGCCGCGGATGTAAATCCGCAGGTAAATAACCAGGTCCAACGAAGAAGACGATGACGCGTCTCCCTCCCATTCGCTGATTCAAATTTGGCGTGTGTTTTATTTGTTTGCTGGCATAATTAATGTGTTTTCTATATTATTATTACTATCCATTATGATAACAATTAAAATGCGTTGGTGCAGTGGTAGTGGCGTGTGCTTGGTGACTAACAGGACCTGGGTTCGAATCCCAGGTCCCCCCACATTTTTGTTATATTTTGTTTACAGGTTATCCAAGGCCATTCCAATTGCGTGGTGCATCATGTGTCCTCATCCAGATGCTTGCCAGATAGCCCCAGGCCAAATCTGGTGGTCCAGATGAATGCATACTATGAGCCAAAGTCAGCGCGTATGCATGGAAGCAGGAAAGGTCAACGCAGGCCAACTCAAATGGGCCTTGAAATTGCTAATCTCACCTCCTATACAGGCCTAAACCCTCACTCTCTCTATTTTTATTTATTTTCTTTATATTATTTCTTTAAAATCATTTATTGTTATTATTATTATTTAATTAACCAATCAAAACTTTTTCCTCATAAAACTAAAAACCAAAAAATATTTTCTTATTTAAATTAATTTCCAGCATTTTTATTTTTATTAATAAATTGAATTAATTTAGTTTAATTAGGAAATAACTTTAATATCTTTTGCAATAATTAAAATTAATTTAGATAATTAGGTTTTATTAACTTTGATTGATTTATTTTTATTTCTTTAAATACTCAAAAAACCCAAAAATATTTTAATTAATTAATTTATTTATTTATTAATTTAATGTTAACCTAATTTAATTCCTTTCTTAATTCAAAAATAAACAAAAAAAAAATTTCTTTAATAAACAAAGGGTCAAAACCCTAGAACTCGCCCGATTTAATTTCCCGTACGCGATCCATTTTTACTCAATATTGTATCTGTTTCTCGGAATGTAATAGTTTAATAGGACCTTTAAATTATTTTATCGCTTTATTTATTTTCCGCATTTTAATTTCAAGGTTTGTTTTTGGCGATGTGAATACCCGATGCCTTGTAATAGTTAGATTTAATTTCCGCAATTTAATTCCCGCAACTTATAAACTGTTAGATGTTTGATAATAGGGAATGCATGACAAGATCGAATGTTTAACCTAAAATCAACACAGATAACCATTGACATGTACAAAGACAAATTAACTGAAAATAACACACTCGCACATGCGCACTCTTAGGGTACACCTCACTTGGTTGCCTTTGAACGTGGTCATTGAGTATAGGAAGTTTTAGAGGTCGCCCTCTTGTCCAAAGATCATAGTTGCCTCGAAACGGTTGCCTCGGAAAAATGATCTAAGACATTAGGGTTACCGCTAAGGCGTCCTAACATTGCTTTAGTGACCGCACGTCCCTTAATCGAATTGACCCTTAAACTCCAACAACGACGCTACCTACTTATCAATAGTGGGATATCATTGTCTAAAGGATATTAGCACAGATTGATTCCTTTTTCGAGTAGGTAGATGGTTCTTAAGTACTTTCTCTCTCAAAACAAAATAAAACGTTTCGCACTTACACCTTTCAAACAAAAACTCTTTTCAAACCCACAAACACAAAGAAAAGCAATTTTGAAAACACTTTGAGAAAGTACCTAAGAGCCCATGGATAACCATAGATAGAAAGGGTGTTAACACCTTCCCTTTCTATAATCTACCCCCCGGACCCAAGAAACATCTCGAAAAAGGAATTTTTTTGTGCTTTTTTCCTTTCCTTGTTGGATAAAATAAAAGACGGTGGCGACTCTTGCTTACCGCGACATTTTGCGAAAACAAACGCAAAACGCGAACCAGCATTCCAAAAACAGTCAGTTCTATCCCACCGTATCACACTTCCCACTGTATCACAGAACTGGCGAATCTGCTGGGGACGCTTATAAGCGGGGTGTACCTTAGGAATACTTCATAATGTTTTCAATTGCTTGACTTGTATGCTTTATCTTTGTGGGTTTGAATTGGAGTTACTATAGATCCTAACCCGGATCTGGGGGATACCCTTTAGGTAAGTAGCAATAAACTGTGAGGGAACTGTACGGCGTAGACCGATACGATTGAAGCAGTAGCTACGTTGGTGTGGCACTTTAGTATGTACCGATATCCCTTATGGCGCAATGAGGAGAATATGGGTCTGCTAAGGGGTCATTAAGCACCAACTGACCTTAGAACCTTTAAATTGACCAACTTGGCCATAGAACAGTAGCAGTATGCTACACTCATTGAGACTAAACTCTCGCGATGATTCCGGCCGCAAGAAAAGGTTGCTAAACTGGAATTATGACCGATCGAGGGTAGTCAGTGATATTGAGATCCTTTAGAACCCGGTTACTATTTTTAGGACAGGTTTGAACAAACTGAACTAAAAGAGGGTAGTACCTAAGCTCCTTGCAAGCCTAAATTTAAGGGCTATTGTGTGACTTGTGTGCCTTCAAACTTGAACTAATTGCACATTCTTGTTATCTGACAACATGAGTTCCTTGTAGGTTTTGTTTACAGTCCTTGTCCAATAAATTGGATTTATTGCAGGGTTTACTTACAGAACCTCGCACTTTTGCTTAAACGCATAGCATACACATCATAACATCATGCCTTAACATTTCCTTAACCATTTCAAGGATCTCAAGGGTTTGTGATGCAGGTTATGCTAAATCAAACGTCTAGCAAGGGGAAAAGGGGATTTGTTTTCCTATAGCCAAGGTTGTCTAGAAATCAAAACACAATAACTTGAGTTAGGGGCTATGACCCACTTGATATGGTGAGCTTGACTCTTGAAGAAGGACTCTTAACAACATGAAGTTTCTTCAATCAAAGCTGTAAAATTCAAATTCTAACAAGTTTCTTGTTTACCCCGCGGGATCCTTGAAAACATTGCATACATACATATCATTGCATAACAGGTCTCCCAGTACAGGTCTCTCATATTTTCGCTGTTTATTTCAACAATGGCTTTCCAACAAGACAACCGAGATATTCAAAATCAAGAAGCTCAGTTCAGGGACGCATTCCTAAACCTATCCAAGGGGCAGGAAGAGTTGAAAACACTCCTCGTCGGGAACTTGGTCAAGAAAAGTCCTGAAGACAATAAGGACGAACGGCTGGAACAACTGCAAGCTGAGTTAGGTGCCATGAAAACCCAGATGCTGGGGCAGATGGCTCTTATCCAAAACTTAGCCCGAGAACAAGAAGAGCTGAGAACCATTATCAACCAGCTTCATCAATATAGATACAACAGTGTGAAGCAAACAGTCAGGGCCGAAGGTCAAGTCACTGATCAACTTTCAAGAAAACCAGGTTTGGGATTGGTGAAGAATGGACCTCTCCAAGTTACTGCCACCTCACGAGTCCAACAACAACCTCGCCAAAAAAAACGGGTTAATCAGAGTAAGCCGGATACACCCAAGAGGTAATTTACCAAGCTCAACATGCCGCTGTCTCGAGCTTTACAATACCTGTTGAGATTGAATCTGGTGACGTTAAGGGACCCTCCTCAGAATCCCCACATAGCCTCCCCAAGGTACAATCATGATGCCAGGTGTGCATACCATTCCAACAGCCCTGGACATGACACCAACGGCTGTTGGGCGTTGAGAAACAAAATTCAAGACCCGATTGATGAGGGAGTTTTAGAACTTACACAAGACGCTCAGATTGAATTCTTTTGTCATCCCCCCAAGGTTCACCATTTGAAGTGACAAGTCCTGAGACGAGAAAACTTTTTTGTTCATTAGAATTTTCAATTTGTAATTTTCTTTTGATTATTCAAACATTTATTCATGTCAAACTTTGTTACTTTATCAATGCATTGCATATGACTGTTTTGAATCAATCCATTCGTATTCACTATATTCAAATTGCTTTCATTTTTGTGATGATCAACTCTCGATTAAAAAAATTCTAAGCCTTTAGAGGGAGGATGACAAAAATGATACCAAAATCTCTACAGTATGCTTTTGAACAGACCCCTCTGACGATGTACATGCAATGTTTCAAATCCTAAATAGTGGAGTTATAAGGAAGATAACCCCTAGTCAACCCATTTGAGCCAAAGAAGTTGGAGTTTTTATTTTCACAAATTAAAACCCTTAATTATAACTTGGGGCAGGGTATTTTTCTCAGTTGATCCAGGTGCACAATGAATGGCATCAAATAAGTCCTTCCGAAACAAAAGACGGTGTTGGTTCCGTATAATCATAAGGACAGGCAGTCATTATCTCTCAAAATAAAAGCCCAATAAGTCAAAACCTGTGAAGGAGACTTAAGAAAAACTAGGGCATCCCGCTGACTGTAATCACAAAAAGAAACAGTTCATGCAAAAAAAAACAGGGATAATAAAAACCAAAAGGGAAGAGATCCTGCAAACTCTCAACAAAATGACTGCCTGTTCAAAATAAATTGTCAGTATCCGAACCATCACTGGTATATCAGAGCAAAGACTCAAACAAGATCTAATGCACGATTAGCTGAGTTTAGGATCGAAGAACATCACGAAGAACACGTGGGTATAAATAAAATTTGAGCCTTTATCCTTTGTTTCTTAAACCGTGAACCAGGCCACATTATAACCCTTAAAAAGTCCTAGCTGAAGCATGGGTTAGTCCGAAAGCATACTATTACAAAAGATATCCTGACTCGTATAGGGCTTGCTGTAAATCCTGAGTTGACGTCACATTTTACAAAATTTTCCTATCTTACTGAAAAAATGCATTTTCAAAAACTTCAAGACAGACATAAGCTTTGCATTCTTAAAATAATATTATTTGCATATGACTATTTGTTCAAACAACAGAGAAATTCGCACGACGAATATCTAGTGAACAAAAACCTTTTCAATAAAAAAAGGTCACCTCAAGTGGAAAAAACACCTCCAACCAAGGGGCACGGCATGGGCATTGTCCATCATCTGGGGCAGTTAAGTCAAGATTCAAGGAATCTCTCAAAAATACCAAATAGCCAGGGGCAAATCTCCATTTGAATCAATTGGGGCATTGGACATGAATTCCAGCAACGGATCTTGCATGATCAAACGAAGATCTTCTGGTAGTATGGCAACACAACACTACCGACAGTGACACCTCCCTACATCCTGAGAGCGTGGACATAGTCAGAAAATACCGCGCATGAATAAAGACCCACTAGGTTGACTGGCCTAGGCAAAAATAAGGGCTTCCCGGCGAACCAAAAGGGTTCGGGCAAAAATTAGGGATGAGAATGAAAAATTGTACACCCGATAATTCAAAAACCTGAAAGGGCGGCTTGGGTAAAAAAGGGTATCCCGGTGGACTGAAAACCCGAAAGGGCGGTCCAGGCAAAAATTAGGGATCAAAGCGTACGACTATGTCCCGTCATCTCGTCACTTGCCTACCAGAAGAAGACTTGTCATTTTGACCGAAAGATACCAAGCACCTCATAGGTGGGGATAATACTCGATCCACAGGGCCTCCGCAGGCACCTTCTCCTGCAGAAACAGGGGCAACAAAGTTTCGATGCAAGCCATCGTATCCTTAGCACGCGTCCCAGTAACATTCACTCCCCGCATAGTAAGACAGTAAAGATAGCTCTCCCCAGCTGAGGCCTGCAACTGTGAATGAGTCGGTAATATTCTCCCCAAGCAGAGTTTATCTACCATCAACACTGAAAAGGCTTAATATCCCCGACAATTTTAATATTCCCCAATGGAGTATAATAATATTCCCCGGCAGAATACAAGATATCCCAAGTGGAGTTAAAATTTTCCCAGCGCAGTCTGAAAAAGCCTACCCAGCAGAGTTGGGAGAATCATCCCCAGTAGACTCTGGAAGTTTATCCCCAGCGGAGTACAAAAAAATATCCCCAGCCGAGTTCAACGGATCATTCCCAACAGAACTCAAAGGATTATCCCCATAAGAGCCTAAAAGGTTATTCCCAGAGAAGTCGCAACCAAAGATCATCCCCACCGAAGTTCTTTCCTTTCACAAACAGGAATTCAATCCCCAATAGGATTCAATATCACCAGCAACGGTAATTCATCCCCAACGGAATTTATCAGTGGAATCTTCAGCAGAACATCTCTTCCCCAGAGTACTCTCCTCATCAGTTTATTCCCCCAACAGAGTCATCCTCTCCTGCAGGTTTATTCTCTTTGTTCGCCATCCCCAGCGGAAACAAAGAATCCAGCTCTATTCTTCAGCAGTTATCCGAGATTTATTTTCCCCAGCTAGGAACATTACATTTCCATACATCATGATACAGGCATATACGCATCATACCATACAATCTTATTTATTTTGAGAGCATCATTGTTTGATATATATCATGCATTTCATACATCATGACATTGCATATGACTAACTCTTTACCTTTTCAGGGAAAGACGAATCAGTAAACACCATTGACTACTTATATGACCTGGTAGTCCCCTCGAAAAACTACATCTATTGAAGGCTGTTTCAGCGGATTCCTCATAAAGATGCCCTCACAAGACTTTCGTCTGGTTCAGTTAAATCGATTCTAAGATTTTTCTAATTCTTATCCAGCCAAAGTCAATCCGAGACCTTCTCTGGTTCAGTCAGATCGACGCTAAGATCTCCCTGATTCCTATTCCAGTTGAAGATATTCCAAGACTTTCGTCTGGTTCAGTAAATCGATTCTAAGATTTTTCTAATTCTTATCCAGTCAAAGATAATCCAAGACCTTCTCTAGTTCAGTCAGATCGACGCTAACATCTCCCTGATTCTTATTCCAGTTGAAGATATTCCAAGACTTTTGTCTGGTTCAGTTAAATCGATTCTAAGATTTTTCTGATTCTTATCCAGCCAAAGTCAATCCAAGACCTTCTCTGGTTCAGTCAGATCGACGCTAAGATCTCCCTGATTCCTATTCCAGTTGAAGATATTCCAAGACTTTCGTCTGGTTCAGTAAATCGATTCTAAGATTTTTCTGATTCTTATCCAGTCAAAGTTAATCCAAGACCTTCTCTGGTTCAGTCAGATCGATGCTAAGATTTTCCTGATTCTTATTCCAGTTGAAGATATTCCAAGACTTTTGTCTGGTTCAGTTAAATCGATTCTAAGATTTTTCTGATTCTTATCCAGCCAAAGTCAATCCAAGACCTTCTCTGGTTCAGTCAGATCGACGCTAAGATCTCCCTGATTCCTATTCTAGTTGAAGATATTCTAAGACTTTTGCCTGGTTCAGTTAAATCGATTCTAAGATTTTTCTGATTCTTATCCAGTCAAAGTTAATCCAAGACCTTCTCTGGTTCAGTCAGATTGACGCTAAGATCTCCCTGATTCCTATTCCAGTTGAAGATATTCCAAGACTTTTGTCTGGTTCAGTTACATTGATTCTAATATTTTTCTGATTCTTATCCAATCAAAGTTAATCCAAGACCTTCTCTGGTTTAGTAAGATCGACACTAAGATCTCCCTGATTCCTATTCTAGTTAAAGATATTCCAAGACTTTTGTCTGGTTCAGTTAAATCGATTCTAAGATTTTTCTGATTCTTATCCAGTCAAAGTTAATCCAAGACCTTCTCTGGTTCAGTCAGATCGACGCTAAGATCTCCCTGATTCTTATTCCAGTTGAAGATATTCCAAGACTTTTGTCTGGTTCAGTTAAATCGATTCTAAGATTTTTCTGATTCTTATCTAGCCAAAGTCAATCCAAGACCTTCTCTGGTTCAGTCAGATCGATGCTAAGATCTCCCTGATTCTTATTCCAGTCAAAGGTATTCCAAGACTTTCTCACTAGTTCAGATAAATCTCTCAACGGTTTATTCTGATTCGTTTTCTATTAAAATCAAGTTCAGACCTCCTATCAACAATCTCCAAATGGCATCTGTAAGCCCATTCCCGACATCACAAGGCTGATACCACTTCATGCGAGTGCAAATTTCTGGGCACTCTAGTGTTCAATCATCTTCCACCTTCGGATCACGAAAGACACGAAAGCCAATCTACATCCTCAGGTTTAAGAAAATTGAACAGGGGCAGCTGTTGTACCCCAAAATTTGCCCTCCCATATTTCTCAAAACATTTCAAGAAAGATTCACAAGTCCAACCCGGCGCGTCATATTCAAGTGTTCTTTTGCCAAGATATCTATGATAACGTATTCTCAAATTCAGATTCGGCTCAAGAGTCAATTCTTTAAAGAAGGTATCCGAATGTGTGAGTTTTCTCGAAGAAATATGGTGAAAAAGTGTGCTGAAAGTGCAGTTTTTACACGCTAAAAAATTCATAACTTGAAGATCGTTCCTCGTTTTGAACCTGTTCCGGTGGCCAAAATTCCGTCTTGACATCATCTATGTTTTCATCTCTCACGGCTGAAAGCCAATTTCGATCAGAAGGTCTTCAAAAATGCGGATTTATCAAGTATTTTCATACAGAAAATTTGTGTCAGAAATTTATTTGCGTCATGTTCAGAAAATCATAACTTGGTCGATTTTCATCGCATCGAGCTGGTTCACGCGCCAAAATTTCACAAATTAAGTTGGCTACATTTTCACAGGAGGTATCGAGTTCGAAAAGTATTCAAAAGGCCATCGTTTTTTGCTCAGAGTGCACGTGACGCGCCGAAAATCCAGAATGCTGAATATTATTTTATCTGGGTCGAAACTTCGAAAATTCATAACTCGGTCAATTTTTATCGGATTGGGCTCATATTTTTACACAAGGTCACTGAATCAGAGATCTACAACTTTGCTTCAATAGTCGAGATCGAACTATGCTCCGATCAATACCAGTTTTTTATTGAAGAACGTGTCAGAGTCGACACTGGAGCCCAAAATAAGTTTGTCCGAGCTGAAACTTCAAAAATTCATAACTAATTCACCGTTTATCCGATAGAGCCGATTTTCAGACAGGAGTTAGTTCTTGTTGTCGGCTAAATTTTGTTTTCACATTTCAACTTCAGAAATTGCACTTAAGCCCCTGAGATTTTGCCTAGAACGTGACAGACTCAAGTGAATATTGGAGGCCCAATCGCACATTCAAAGCCCATTTTTTGCTCTCTAATTTCTATTATATAATCCCATTCTTTTCACACAAACAATGGAGGAGAAAAAAAAAACCTTGCCACAACGCTGTTAGAATATCAAATTCTTTCAAGAACCCTAAAACCTTGAAATCCTTATTATAAATCCCTCTCTCACTACAAACAAGCCATCTCGGTTACAAACCAACATCTCACTACAAACAAGTCATCCCGGTTACAAACCAACATCTCACTACTTCTCCAGTAAGGGTAAGGCTGATTTGATCTCCATGATTAAAAGAGCATAAAAGCATTCATATCACTACTTCTCTAGTAAGGGTAAGGCTAATTTGATCTCCATGATCAAAAGGGTATAATCATTCATACATGCCATATTGGCTTAAACATTAAATTTCTTCATATATTGGCTTTATTTGTATTTCATGATATATAGTAATTTATTTAATATGTTCATGCGATTCAACACTGCAGATTTAGACAGGATCCCATGCAGGTTCATTAAGGAACGTTGAGGCCAAAACACAAATGGCCAAAAGCCAAAACACAAATGGCCAAAACAGAAACAGCCGACACATGACACCAATACATGGCGAGGCAGATATCCTGAGAAGGTTAAGGAACATTGAGGCCAGAATACAAATGGCCAAAAGTCAAAACACAAATGGCCAAAACAGAATAGCTTACACATGACACCAACAACTGTTGCACCCTAAAATCAGGTCCATCTCTCACCCTTTATTTCCTTTTTCTATATTTTTCTTTAAGTAATTTATTTATTATTTTTACTAACAATTAATTAATTTTCTTTTTTATCAAAAATCACAAAAATATTTTTATGTCCAAATAAATTTAGAATTTTATTTTTTATCAATAAATATTAATTAATTTAATTAGGTTAATTTTTGATAACTTTCATTTATTTTGTAAATAATTTAAAATTAATTAGAATAAATAGGTTTTATTATTAACTTGATTATTTTATTTCTTTCCTAAAATAACAAAAACCCAAAAATATGTCATTTAATTATTTTCATTAATTAATTTAATAACCAATCAATTTTGCATTTAATTTAAAAATCTAATTTCTTTTCTTAAAAAAAAAATAATAAAAAAAAACATTTTCTTTAATTAAAAGGGTCAAAACCCTAAATTTCGCATTCGATTTAATTTTTGCATCGCGCACTTTATTTACCTAATTGATGTATCTGCTCCTGGCTTGTAATAAATAATTAGAACATTTATTTATTTTTCCGCTTTTATTCTATTTTCAAAGGGTTGTTTTTGGCGATGTAAATACCCAACGCCTTGTAATAATTTAGTTTAAATTCCGCATTTTAATTCTGCAAATTATACAACTGCTAGATGTTTGATAATAGGGCTTGCATGACAATAATGAAAGCCTAATTCTTAAAATGGTTAGATCACCTTAAACATGTGCAAAGATAAAAATAACCGAAATCAACACACTCGCACATGCGCACTCTTAGGGTACACCCCACTTGGTTGCCTTCGTACACGGTCATTGAGTATAGGTAGTTTTAGAGGTCGCCCTCTTGTCTAAAGATCATAGTTGCCTCGAATATTGTTGCCTCAAAACAAATGATCTAAGACATTAGGGTTACCACTAAGGCGTCCTAACATTGCTTTAGTGACCGTAAGTCCCTAAAATCAAATTGACCCTTAAACTCCAACGACGATGCTACCTACTCATTCATAGTGGGATAGCATTGTCTAAAGGAAATTAACATAGAACGATTCCGTTTTCGAGTAGGTATATGGTTCTTAGATACTTGCTCTTTCAAAAACAAAAATACTTTTCACACTTACACTTTTCGAACGAAGTTTTCAAACGAAAAACTTTTTCAAACCAACAAGCACAAAGAAAGCAAATTTTGAAAACAATATGAGCAAGTACCTAAGAGCCCGTGGATAACTACAGATAGAAAGGGTGCTAATACCTTCCCTTTCTAGAATCTACCCCCCAAACCCGAGAAATATCTCGAAAAAGGAATTTTTCTGTGCTTTTTTCCTTTCCTTGTTGGATAAAATAAAATTCAGTGGCGACTCTTGCTTACCGCGATATTTTGCAAAAACAAACGCAAAACGCAAACCAGCATTCCAAAAAACAGTCAGTTCTTCCCACCGTATCACACCATCTCAGATGGCACATAGGTGCAAAGTCTTTTTTTGTTAAAGAAATAAAAGGCAATGTCGTTGTAAATGAAATTTGATTTTCAATAATAATTAAACGATTATATAATGTGAATAAAAATTACATATTATTTAGTTATCTTCAGGGACTCGATAACGACTAGTGGTTCCGCACCCGCGTTCTCTCCTAACTCGTGGTGCGTTTCGACGATTTTCCTTTTGCGGTTGGGTTGACGGCCCTGCGAAGTCAATGCGTTCATGATCCATGAAATCCTTCAGATCAACATTATCTAGAAGGGGGTTACATGGGTGGTCGATAGCACTGGTCATCTGAATAAGGGGTGTACAATGGAAATGAATCTTATGGAGTTTGATAATGCGATTGTTGGGTGCTATGGTGATGTGATGACTGATGGTAAGTTGGGTTAGTTGGGGAATATTCATCTGGTAGGCCAAGGTATGGGCTAAGGTGAAATGACGAGGAGCCCACATCAGGATGTCAGATGTATGGTCTTTGTTCAGAGTACTTGAGTTGTGTGTGGGGAATGTGTGTGTATTGGTATTGGTCTTAGGTTTGGGGTTAGGTGCTGGAGGATCTGTATCATCGTTGTGTTTGGTGGGAGGTTGGTGTGTGTTGGGTTTGTTGTCGGGGTTGTTATTGGGTGGTGTATAATTGTGTCATTGTATGGGTGGGTCAACCAAATACTTCGAGTGAAACATGTGCGTTTCAGGGTTAGTAGCCGATATGTACCAATCAATATATTAATTTGTGTGTCGCATATTATTCTAGTTGAGGAAAATAGGGAATTGTAAGATATGTCAGTGACGCCTCTTCCATATCTTACACCATTCCAGCGTAAAAATTTCCCAATTATTAACACTCCATAGGGCGTCGACCCTTTTGAGATGCCAAGGTGACAAACAAGTTGGACCACATGGTATTTCTTGATGCATTCTGAACTGCATCTTAACACGGTCGTTTTGGTGTATCTCCACAATGTTGAATCGTATGATTGCAGTCTTTACAGTCCAAACTGTTGCATCCTCTGGGTTGGGTTCATGGTCCAAATCCAAATATGGTCTCTAAATAAACTGTAGATAAAAATTATTTAGAATAATGGCGATTTTAAAAATAAATAAGTTAAAAGTAGCAAAGTTAGAGGTACTACGTACATCATCCGAGCCAAAGTGATCTAAAATATTACGATATAGAGCGACATTGAATCTTGGATTCTTGTTGTAATTCATACCCCTTACACAATACATAAAGGAATGAAAAAAACTAATTAATTTTATACATCTATTTGGCCAAGAGATGAATAATAAATTATTTAAGCTATTGACTTACTTTATTGCGTAAGGGAAAATGAATACATTGTCGTTGATAGGGTTAAGGGACTCCATTCTCCACCAACCACATGTTTGGAGCAAGAAAACACATCCATAAAAAGTATATTTGTCGTCTGTTGCGTTTTTACATAATGAATTGTATAGATGGGCTAAAACAGCAGACTCCAACTATACTTTTTTTGTTTTATCAAAGTTCTTAAGCAAACTTAAATACATAAAATTTATACTATTCCCTGTACTTTCGGGGAATATCAGGCTTCCAAATAGTATCATAATATAATTTCTAGCTTTAATTATTTTTTGTTGCTCGGTCGAATTTTCATTCAACCC
Organism: Vicia faba; assembly: GCA_948472305.1. Lineage (NCBI taxonomy): Eukaryota > Viridiplantae > Streptophyta > Magnoliopsida > Fabales > Fabaceae > Vicia > Vicia faba. The sequence continues at coordinate 1,382,022,742 of OX451738.1, read as the reverse complement.
AATAGTCCCATAATGTGATTTAAGTACGGTTAGTAATATACCTTGGCCCCTAGCAACAATTGCATCCACCATATACCTGCCCAATAATTCCTCTCATAGAGAATTGGATTGTTGAACCGACATGTTCACCACCTTACCAACGATAGGGTGACCCAATAACATGTACACATCTTCTAGTGTGACAGTACATTCACCTATTGGTAGATGAAAGGTGTGTGTCTCGGGTCTCTATCTTTCCAACATTGCAAGTATAAATTTGGTATCAATCGTGCAGTTTGAGATTTTAATAACATTTCCAAAACCGGCATATTCTAGATATGGGACGATCAACAGGTCTGGAGCAACGTAGTTATGTGAGCGACATCTAAATCATTTAGTATCCTAAATTCAAAATATAAACAGTGTAAGAGTTTATAAATAGTGTATGAGTTTATAAACAGTGTAAGAGTTTATAAAATGTATATATAATATAAAAGAAAGAATATAAAATGATGCAAACTTGCAAACGCGACAATGTTTTCTCTTGTTCTCTGTGAGAATCGCCCATTGTGAGAAGCAACATATTTGAAATTGTATAAGAAAATATAAGAGTTTGTATCAGAGAGAGTGAGGATTGGTGATGCAAAATAAGTGTCTAAGGTGTCATATTTATAGGCGAATTTGTATAGAGGTAAGTTAATGAGATGGTTGGGGGTTGTTTGCATGCAGAACACGTGTCAGCAAGGCGCCAAGTGGGATGGCGACTACATGCAACATAGAGTGCATGCACCATTCAAAGTGGTGTGGGACAAGCCTACATGCAGAATAGGTGGAAGCGTAGGTGGAAGGCATAAGCGCAATGTTTTGTGCATGCAGGTTATGTGACAGGCCTAAAAGGGATGCATCATCCAAGTTGGCGCATAAGACCAATATTAGGTGGATGTGCCATCCCAATTGGTGCCTGTTTGGTGGATTAATTTTGTCTTGTTTAGTTCAACTTCACCTTATTTATTCTCTTACATGCACCTTATATTATCAACACTTAAACAAAATCTCACATACTGAAACACTCAAACACGCAAACACAATATCCTCTTCACCATAATATGTTATCAGTGCACATTTCAATGGTGAAACGTACAATTGTGATGTTTCTGGATTTTTATTTAGAAACACTGATAAATTATCGTTTTGTTTAAATAGAAAAGCCAATTTCCCGTATTTCAAAAAATGGCTAGAGGTCAAACTTGAACGATCCAGTGTCACACATCTTCTACCATAATCCGGGATTTTTTAGAACCAAATTATATTTTATAACGTAGAGGTTCAAGATGACGAGGACCTTCAAAATATGTTTTATACTCATGAGTATTCTAGGTACGAATCGATTGAGTTATACATTATGCTCTAGGAACCTCAACTGTCACAACCAACTCAATCACAAGTGGTTGATCCCATCGAAGACGGACAATATGAGGTAGATGTCATTGACAAAGAAGAGGAAGATGAATAGTTAGAGTTTGACAACATGGTAAACGATGATTCTGAAGATGTTGCGCTACCTGAAATACCTCCAAATAAAATCTACACACCACCTTCGCACATGACAAATTTCAACATGGGCATAGATGAATCGTCATCAGATGTTTTCTTTTGTCATACCCCAAATTTTCCCTATTGATTTAACTAAATTATTCTTTTTTGTCATCTAATGTTATCATTTTTCTCTATAAGTTTTACATTACTATGGATAAATTCATTGGGGCATAAAACCTTAAAAGGGGGATGGGTTTTTTTTTATATAAAGGGGCTTATGGGCTTTCTAAATCAGAAAGGTCCATGTGAAGTTGATGATCCACTCGGTGTGTCGTACAATTAAAGAGAGGGGTGTATTTAGTTTCTAAGCCCACTAAGGGGTGAGGTTCGTTCAAAATAATAGAAAGGGGTGTGTGTTTTTTTAAAAGAAACATGTTGCTACAGTTTTTTATTGGGGTGGTTCATTAAGAGTTTTTTTAAAGGCCCAATAGTTTGACAATTTTAGCCCATTTTAATATTTACAGCCTTAGTCCATTTCTAATTTTTACCTATTTATTGTAAAATATATTTTTATTATGATTTGTTAATGTTATTATCATTATTATTATTATTATTATTATGTTATTATTTATATTATTAATTATTAATATTGACTCTTAGTCAAAATTAAGGGTGGAAACCCTAATTCGTCTACGACACCATTTCCTTCTTCGTTAAGTTAACATAACCCAAGGCTTAAAAAAACACCTACTATTTAGATCTAAACAGAATAAACACATATTTTATGAATCAAATAAAATTCAACTGTATCAATTACAAATAAAATTATATCAATTTATACAGAATCAAATCTTTGCTTGACAAATCGTCCAAAAATCTTACAAACAGAATCAAATACAGAATCAATTACAACAGATTAAATCTTCTAAATTCATCAATCTACTCCTAATCAACAATTTGTAACGCTTATCACAACAATATTTACTAATCTATCTAAAACCTAAGACTATAAATAAACCTAAAATTTCTAAATAAAGGGGAAAAAGGGAGACGAAAAGAAGAAGAGAAAGAAGCTTGTGGTCTTGATTCTCCAACTGAAGCCATCTTCATCGAGGATCTGGGTTTCAAAATCTGAAACCCCAGATATGTGAGATTCACCAACGCTGCGCCTTCATTGCTATCGTCATCCAGCGTACTTGCAAGACAGAGAGAGGAGAAGGAGATTAGAAGGAGAAACAGAAAACTAGAAAGGAAAATTATACGACCAGTTTCACTGCAGGAAAGGTAATCTAAAACACTTAGCTTAGGGTTGTTAATTATTGTTGAACGCTTGCATGATTGATATTTGATTATTGCAGTTCTGGAAAATTTATGTTTCTAGGGTTAAGGTTCTTAGATCCTAGGGTTAGGGATCTTGGGGTTGTTTAAAGATCAGGGTTAGGGTTTATCATTGTTATGTGTTCTAGGTTTTGGTTTGATTAGGGTTCATCATGAACCCTTAGGGTTCTTAGGGTTCATAGAACTCAGATGAAGATACAGTGGTGGAGTATGAATGTTTGAAGTTTCCGGTTGAATGTCAATCGGAAAACTGGGCAGAAGGGGTGGTTTTTGGTGACTTGTGGTAGTGACCACCGAACGGGCAATTTCTGGCACGGTGGAATTCTATAGAGAAGGCACAACCTCTCTCTCTAGAAATAACAAAAGGTGTTGGTTATTTCATTGTAGAGAGAGGAAGAGAAAAGAAAAATGGGCTCTCAGCCTAGTAATGTGTTTGTATAAATCTCGTTGATCTTGTGCTTGCACTACCACATATCCTTATCATACACCCTTTCTATACCTCCTCTGATTACAATCCAATATTCCATAAACGCGCATCCACCGTAACCAGGTGCATCTTCCCGTACGAGGTCCAAACGGACCTCCCAAACATGCGATCTTAGGCTTAATCTCATTACTAATCACACCACCCCTCAATTTTCTTTTGCTTCCCAGTGTTAAACTATATCCCCTTGCGCTATTGGGCCCAGTTCAATATGTGAACATGGGCCCCTTGCTGAACAAACACCCCATTTTTCTACGCAGTTCAAAATCATACCCCTCTTGCATTTGGGCCTGAATTCAATATATGAATTCAGGACCCTACTTTCCACACCCTTCTGATTTACTTAGCTCAAATAAAATACACCCCATACGTTTTTATTAATTATTTTATTTTATTTTTTATACTTTATTTATTTTTAGATTATAATAATATTTTTATATTTAATATATTTATAAATTCTAAAGTATTCACTATTATTATAAAAATCAAATATTTATTTTTCTAATCCATCCAAATATTTTTTATTACATTAAAATTATTTTTGTCATGCATTAAAAAGATTTTTATATATTAATACACTTAAAAAATACCTAACCAACATCAACTCTTTTTTTTACTAACTTAATTAAATCCAAGATTATTTTTAAAAAGTATTATGAAAATACTTTTAATCGACTGTAAACTTTGTCTAACAATTTCGTTATTCACACACCTAGACTTGGTTCAAGGGAAATTTAAAATATCTTCGTAATCCATAAAAAACACCAACCAACTACGAACTACGAATTGAGACTTTGATTCCTCATAAGAGGATACGTAGGCATACGACTACAATCGTGGTGAGTTCCCCTAATAAAAAATTAAAGCCCTATTTCCTAAGTTGTAATTCTAAACCCCAGTATCCTTATGAACAAGGTAGATGAGGGGTGCCTAATACCTTATCTTCATCTAAAATGAGTCCAACAACTTAGAATCTCTGACCTAATTAGGGTTATCCTTTATATTCCATTTCCTTAGGATAAAAATTAAGGGTGGCGACTCTTATTTTAAAACCATTTACAACAGCTGGCGACTCTGCTAGAGAATCAACCCTAGGGTTTAGAAGCTTTCCTCTTAGATTTAGGGTTTTGTTTGGATCTTCAATGTTTTCAATATTTGCTTCTATTTATTTATTTGCCTTTATTTATTATTTTGATTTATTTATTTTTATCATATTATATTCATTTGATGTTGGGATTTTCATTTTTATTTTAAAAAAATATTTTTCAAAAAGCCTTAGAAAGAAGGTTTGTCTATTAGCCAAGGGGATACACCAGCCCTATGAGTTTATGTGACGACTTCGCCTAGAGTCGGTGGAATACCGAAAAAGGAATACGTCTCAAGAGATATCCTCTTGGGGGGTAGGAATTTGGAATGAAACCTATGACTCTTTCATGACCTAGAGACGAAAGTTTTAGTCTACAAAGAGGCTCAACTTAAGGGAGACCCTTGTGCCTTTCCCTCTAGTGTTATCCATGATACCCTTAAGGAAACCACCTTATAGGAGGGGGGTAGAATATACGTGGGCTAAAACTAGGAGCCTACCATCTAAGGATACCTTTCATGAAATCCCGTCACTAAGCCACACAATCATGCATTCATACATCTTGCACTTCATATATTTATTACCATCAATTTCTTTTTGTATATCTTATTCACAGGATAAAAAAATAATAATCAAAGGTTTTTGGTGAAGTGTCTTAAAAATGAATACCAGAGGGAAAAAACTTGCATGTATTAATGCCATCAAGCCAGATATGACGAAGATCAAGGCTATAAAAGGGAAATGGTATGAAAGAGCTTTGAAGATGTTCACTCGCTGTTATGGGGATACCCTTGAATTAACAAAAGTGGAGGTATAATTGGATGTTATTTCCTCCCTAATTCAGTTCTACGACCCTCCATTGAGGTGCGTTACCTTCCAAGACTTTCAACTAACACTGACTCTGGAAAAATTTGATAGACTTTTAAATTTCTCTAAGGAGAAAGCTTGTGTGGGAATCGAGTAGACTATTGACATTAGAATCTTAGCAGATGGTTTAGGGATCCCTTATCCCAAATTGTCACTTAATTACAAAAAAGAAGGTGATGTACGAGGGATTAAGAGATGCTATTTAGATACTAAAGCTCTTTATTTTGCCAATAACAAAGAATGGGAGTCTTGTGTTGATTGTTTAGGGCTTCTTGTGTTTGGTGTAATTTTATTTCCGCAGACTTTGGACTATATTGACCATGCAGTTATTAGTGTATTTTGGGGCGCAAAAGTTTTCAATATGGACCCAACTCCCGCTTTACTTGCTAATATTTATTATGCACTTCATACTCGATACGAAAAGGGGAGAGGTACTCTAAACAGTTGCATCCCACTATTATATTCTTGGTTTATGACTCATCTTTATAAGGAAGATTACATGATTCCAAATCTGACACGATATGAGTGGCCTCAAAATTAAGGTCTCTTACTACTAATTTTGTGTTATGGTATGCAAGGAAGACGGACATTGGAGATATCATCTATAGTTAGAGACTTTTTGAATATTCCGTTGATCGGATCACGTGGTTACATCAACTACAAGCCTACCTTGGCTCTACGATAACTAGGGTGCACTTTGAAGGATAAACCCTCAGATAAACAACTCCGACAATTAATCATTCACGACATGGGTAAAAATGACCAAGAATTTATCAACAAGATTATCCGAGCTTGGAGCAGGGTTAATAAAAGAAAGGCCGAAAGAAAGAATGTTGTGGAAAAATAGCTTTACACTCGATGGGTTTTGGATAGGGTGCAAGTTGTTAAGTTACCATTTGATGTTGATCCTGAGTACAAGAAAGATGTCCCAGATTCTTCTCCTATGTCCTTAAAAGAAATAGATAATTTGAAGAATGCTTTGAAACGAGCTCAAAGGGAGAAAGAAGAATTGGAGCTTAACCTCCATAACTAATGGGGTCTGCGATCGACTTAATGTCTGATGGTATCTTAACTGAAAGCGCACAGCCTATCGGGGTAGTAATAAAAGATTGTCGAATCCACAGGGACTTTGTAATCACGCTAGTGTTGTAAAACAGGTTGGTTTAGCTAAGGCGGAAATTGTCACGTTGGTTTTGGGAAAATTAAGGAAGGTAAATTAATTGATTTTAAAGTAATTATAAAATGAACGGTCGGTATGCAATAGAGTCAACCTAAGGGATCTAATCGGGCCTAGGCATATAAGGATGGTCAACTTGGTTTATCCGTAGAATTAATCAGTTTAAAAACCCTCAACTCACACTTTCATGGTCTTATCTCGGATTATACGTCTAAAGCCCTATACCTGCTTTCGCTAGCCTATAAGTGTTTAGAAGTATTCTTTGGAAACTTAATTAATTCTAATTTGGTTTAAAGCGCTTTCACTGTATTTAAATCAAATGCCTAACTTTAGCTATCTGGTTAAAAACCTCACACTTTCGTGGTCTCGATTTAACCTATTTACTCTTCTTACTTTCGTAACAAAGATTTTATTATTAAGCATAAAAAGTTATAACCAGAGTTAAGTTGATTAGAGTTTTAGCCTAAGTTTGATTAGATGCCTAATGTCTCTTACTATTCCATACCGACACTAAAGGTTTAGCTAGCCATGGAAATCAAAATAAACATACTGTAAATAAAAGCAAGCAAATATAAATTGGACATTATAAATAATAAATAACAAGCATGCATTAATAAATTAATTAAAATGAATTTAATACAATTGCAAAATAAAAACCTGACAGTAAAGCCAATACTTCAATCCTTCTTCCACAAATCGGAAACTCGGAATTGGTATCGGGAGTATTGCAAATTCTGAAGCTTGAATGATAAATCTTAAACTAAAATAATAATTCCCTAATGTTGGAAATTATTATTTGGACAGTGGAATTTAAAAGAATTAAAATAAACAAATGCTGGAAAATGAATACTGAAATAATACTGGTTTCAATTTTGGCAGAGCTTCGGCACAAATAAGTTGTAAAAACTCTGTACTTTTTTTGTTCAATATTGAGGTATTTATAGAAGAATAAAATCTGGCAGTTGGTTTGTTAAACTTGGAACTCAGTCTTCCTTCAAAATCTCCAAAAATATAGTAACCTAGTAGTTGAGGGAGAAATGGTGAACGTGGTGTTTGACTGGAGAGAATTAAGGAGTTTGGAAACTCCTTCTGTTATGCTTGCCACGTTCTGCATTTTCCAAGTGAAGTATTATACGCATTACGTTCGTTACATTGGCGTTACGAGCAGATTTTGGTCTTTCCCGTGTTACGGTCGTGGCCACTGTGTTACGGTCGTAACACTCTTCAAACTGGCTTACGGTCGTGGCAGCTTCATTATGACCGTCACAGCTACAAAAGTGCAGTTCTTTGACAGATTTATCCTTTTCTTCTGTTCTTTTGATGCTTTCTTGCATTGTTTCATGTTTTCTTCTATTTTGAGCTCAATTATGAAATACCTGCAAAAGTGATGACAAACTCGAAATATTCGGGAATTAATCGGGTCAAAATAATACAAAACGGATGAATTTCATAGCAAATAAACGATACGATTTCGTGTTATCAAATTCTCCCATACTTAAACCTTTGCTTGTCCTCAAGCAAAATAATCAAATTTAGAATATCGGACAAGTTTTCATAAACGCACATAACTAGTATACCTTTCGTTTTCAAATAATTTCAAGAAATCCTAAGTTAGCTCGGCCGAGAAAATCGAATGAAACAACAGCGATACGTAAATGATACAAGCAACAAGCTAGTCGACGACTACCCGTTTTAAACGAAGTGTCCAATTACACCATTATAATTCAACTCAAGGTTTCTCGCCCATATTTCACCCGGTTTCGTTCTTGCGCAATCACATTAAGCCCATTATCCTTGCACGCACGTAGTGGAATAGCCGGTTAGTGGTTCTGATCAAAACACGACGGTTTCTGGCACAAATATGTGGAAACCTCTTTTATCCAATTGCAAGATGCGGGGGATCAAACCGTAGTCTGCCCTACCGAGTTCAGTACAAGATGCTTCCGAACCACCTAGACAATGGATTCTTATGTTACTTAGTAGAAGCTTTTGCATCCGTTGGATTAAACGATCAGGTGAGGATCGCCCAATTTAGTTGGTGCAATATCTATTTCCTTAAAGCATGTAACATTGTATTTAAATCAATTTGCAAGATCATCCACTTATGTTCATCGACTTTCCACGTGGATTGTGTTAGGACTGGTGCTGACTGCTAATATAAACTACTAGGGGCTAATTTAAGGTTCGAAACTCAAAGTATCGGTATAACGAAAAATGTAGACGATTCGCGTGAGTAGAGAGTCGAAGGTGTCATAATCGTATAGTTCTCGTTGGATCGCTCTGGACCTTCTAACTAAGATTTCAGTTAAAGTAGGTAACTAACGGTTGTGCGAATATAAAAGGCTAAAAATTTTTGGTATGGCTAAATAAAATGGGGAGAAAATGAAATAGCGAAATATAACAGAAATAGAAATGAAATTACTCGTTCTGGATTAAGAATGCAGTGCTCCTCCCACACTATATCAAACATTGTCTCAATGTTATGACATAATGGCGAGGTTAAATAAAAAGTACATCGGAAAAACAAGGAAAACAACAAGAAAAGGAAAAACTACTGGCGACCACGGCGGCTTTGGGTTCGTGACCGTCTGGAAGGAGTAGCTTCAGGGTCAGAGTCCTGGGGTCCAAGAGATGTAACATCCATCCTCAAAGCGTTAAGCTCGCATAGCACTTCATCTAGCCTTTCATTTGTCGAGCGTTGACCACTCAAGATTTGGACATTTTGCTGATGTAAGGCGTCGTAACGCTCCTGATTCTTCCTTTCAAGAGCTACAGCCATCTGATTTTGCTGATGGAGGGCTCTAAGGACGTCCTCCATGGTTTAGTGCTAAAGCAAGAGAAGTGACAAGCCCTCCAAAATAGAAAGGTTTGCCGCCTCTGGTGCAGATGGAGTGAATATGAGCCAGGAGGAAAGGTGCGGCATTAATTTTCTGACCCGAGAATGCACAATGCATGAAAAATAGCTCCTTTGAGTTGAGCTTGTGGTTGCTATCTCTTGCAAAGATTGTGTTGGACAAGATGCGGTGGAAGTAACGAATGGCGGGGTTGTGGATTTGGGTGGCATTTAGGTGATCGTATGAATCAACCCGATTATTGGTCAAGCTATGCCACAAGTTGAAAGATTCCTCATGAAAAGTGTCAGGCACGCGTAGGTGAGCGCCTTCATCGATACAGAAATCAAGTAGGCGACCGAATGCGTTATGAGGGAATTCGTATTCGGTGCTGAAAATTCGGAACCTTACCACACCGGTAAGTTGATTTCTTGTACCGTTTGAAGTAATGTAGCAGAATGAACTGAGAAACTCGAGTGTGAGAGTCTCGTACGTCGGTTGTGGCTGGCTACATAGCATCCAAAGGTTGACACTTTGTAATAGGTGTTGGACACTTTCGAGCAACCCGAGGTTTCGGAGGCAGTCAGTGTCGACGAACCTCGTAGGGTGGATGCCTCGGCGCTGGAACTTTAGGAATCGTGTCCGTTGAGTTTCACCTGCTTCGCCATTTCGTAGGGTAATGCCAGGAATGAGATTGTCTGCCATTTGCATGCAAAGTGTTTGAGTGAAAATGGGTCTTGGTTGGTGAATGAGAGAATGAGAGAATGATGATACGGGTAATGGATGTATATATGGTGGAAGGAGGTAGTGGAAGTTTGAAAATTGATAGGGATTAATTTTAGGTTGAATGGGGTTAATGGGGAGTTATGGAAGAAGAAGAAGAGAGAAAGGTGCAGGAAAAGGGATCGTTCTGCTAACAGGGTTACTGATGTAACCCGTGTTACGGTCGTAACACCTGGCTGACGAGCGTAACGCTCTGAAAGGCGCGTTACGTTCGTGGGGGATAGATGACGATCGTGGCAGCTACAAGTTTTGGTTTTTTTTTTCACAGAACAGAACACAATATAATTGCACATAGTATATTTTTATAGCAGCAGAACATCTCAGGCATTCTAACATAAACACAGCATTAATTAATTCAACATATAATCCAACATATATAATTCGCAAATAGAGTAGAAAACCGTAAAATATTTTAAGCGGCATAATGATTGTGAGTTTAAAACTGAAAACAAACAATTGCATTGGTTTAAACTGAGTAACTTGTTCCTTTTTGCCAGAAAAAAAATAAAAATAAATGACGCGTAAGTTTAAATGCAGTAACTTTAAGAATTGGAACTAACTAAAAACAAAGCAGAATGGAAAAAGTCTAAAAACAAAGAATTGAAAAACTGAAAACTGAAAATTGAGAAACTATAAACTGCTTCATCCAATCTTTTCTTTTAATATTTCCAAAGCTTGAGTGATGTGATAGAACTGCTCCACCGAGATGTCAGTCAAACCCATAAGATCCAAATGCATAGTCTTCAATTCATTCTTTATTCCATCAATATCAGTTTTATAGGCATCCAAAGTGGTCAGAATGGTGTTTAATTGTGTGGTATATTCTCCTTGGTTTGTATCAGGGGCTGCTTGTGCTTCAGCCATATTTGTAAAGTCATGATAACCAGGAGGGGTTTCGGGATCTGTTTCGGTTTCAGACATGAAATTATTATCAACAGAATATGATTGTGGTGTTTCCGGTGTTGAAGGGTGATCGGGTGGATTCAATTCGTACAACCAATTTTCGCGGTTGTGGACACTTATTCGGGCATGGTTCGGGAGGGTAAAAAGAGTAACAACCTCATATATGATCAGGTAGTCATAAGGTGCAGGGCCTAAGTTTCCTATTATCCGATTGTTAAAACAGAAATTAATATTCATAGGCCTAATTGATCCAAATGGTGCACAGTTATTAAGTTGGCAACGAGGTCCAAGAGCATGTGCAATCATTGTAACTAATCCTCCCACACTGACAGGAACATTAGGGTCCTCACTAATGCGGGTAAAGGTCTTCATCAGGAGTGGGACCGCATTGACAGGGCGTCCTAGGTTCATACAATAAAGCAGAGATAATTCATCCTTGGATACAGCATTTTGATTTTGTTCTTTTCCAAACAGGGTGTGGGCAAGAATCCTATGGAAATAACGGATGGCTGGTGTGATCGGTGGATCTGGAACTGACTGTTTAACGCTGGTTCGCGAAATGTCACGGAAGCAAGAGTCACCACCGTCTTTTATTTTCTCCAAATGGAAAGGACAAAAGCACAGAAAAATTCCTTATAGAGATTGCTCTCGGTTCGGGAGGTAGATTATAGAAAGGGAAGGTGTTAGCACCCTTTCTATCCATGGTTATCCACGGGCTCTTAGATACTTGCTCATTTGTGTTTTCAAAAATGGTTTGTTTGCTTTTCAACTGTGGGTTTTAAAAAAAGTTTCTTTGAAAATTCCAGTTCGACTCTTGTATCGGTCCTCAAGAGTGTTTGAAAAATTGCTTTCGAAAGCTTTTTGAAAATGTGTTGGTGTGAAAAGTATTTTTGAATTTTGTTTGAAATTTAGAGCAAGTATCTAGAGTCGTCTACCTACCCTAAGGAATTCGTCTGTGTAGATGTCCTTTAAAGTAGTGCCATCCCACCATTGAGAGGTAGGTAGCACCACCGTTGGAGGTGTTCGGGTCAATTCGAGGTTCGGGACATGGTGATCACCAGAGCAATGGGAAGACACCTTAGAAGCTACCCTCATGCCAGGTTCCCAGATCATGAGGACTTACTAAGACATCCTCTACTCGACGATCACCTTTCGAGGCAAGGCAACAGTGAGGCGTACCCTAGGGGTGGTGTGTGATTTGTGTGTCGTTTTCAGATATTTTTGTCTTTTGTCATGTTAACGGTGATCTAGCGTTTGTTTTTATTTTTTGACCATACATTCTTTCATGTCGTGATTAACAGTTTAAAAAGATGCGGAAATTAAAAGATTCTAAGCTATTACAAAAGGCGCGGGTCCACATCGCCAAAATTTCTCGAACCCGATTTGACAGAAAAATAAAGAAAGTAAAGAAAATAAAGTGCGACAAATTAATTACACGGCTTCGGGAGAGATACATAAATATTAAACGAAATAAAATAAATATGCGAATTAAACAAGAATTAAAACGAGGGCGTTGGACCCTTTTTGCAAAATTTAATTAAATGATGAAATTGATTAATTAATTAAAAAGGAAAAGAAATTGTTTTTTTGTATTCTTTGGTATTTTATGATTTTAATGGGAAAAAGAATTAAATGCGAGTAAACCTAATTCTACAATTTTTATTTGTTAAGAAAAGCATTAAATTTTAACCTAAAATTAACCCTAATTAATTTACATGCAATTTAATTATAAAAATAAATATTTAATATTTAATTATTATGGAATAAAAAGAAAAAGGAATAAAAATTATCATAAACCCTAATTCTATATTTTTTAGATTTTTATTAAAAAGTTACTATTAAACCTAATTTAATAACTAAATTTAATTAATGTAATTTATTTATAAAAATACTAAAATAAAATATTTATTATATTTTTTCTCTTTTTCTGATTTTTTATGGCGTTTTTTATATTTACGGAAATAATAAATTAATTAAAAACAATAATTAAAAAGAAAATAGAAATAATGTAAAAAAAAAGAAAAATAAAATGGCAAACCTAGGGGGTATCTGTCCCCAAAGTGGAGGTTTGCTTTAGCAATCTGGGCCCATTAGCAATTGGCCTGGCTGACTTTTCTAATCACACACTCAAGCGTTGACTCACGCGTACCATGTTCCTCAAACCTGCGCCCTTGGATTGATGAAAGTGAACGCATGGACGGCTTGATGGAAGGACGTATGATGGTCTTCAGCATATGAAACTACATGGAAACATTTATTGAAAAATAATATGGCAATAGTGAGAACCTGGGGCTCGAACCCAGGTCATTAACGTTACCAACCAAGCGCTTCACCACTGCTCCACTTTGACTATCTGTAAATTAATATAACAAATAAACATTATAAAACAAAACGCGTTAATGCTTGGTTTTCCGCGCGAACTTTTATACCAGCCAGCCATCGCCTGCCACGAGATCATCTTCTCCATTGCTTATTTTTTTTCCTGAAAATATAAAACATTGGCCACGGTTTTTCAAGTGTTCTTTTAGGCCACTTTCTGGAAAATAGCGAATAGCCCAGGAACGCTCATAAATTGAGCGCGAGGGCTTATTTCTGTTCGTCCAGACATGCTTGATTCAATGGTGTAAGTCTTGAAGGCCAATTTTTCCTTAATTTAAAACCCCCAATTTGAGGTTCTGAAAACCCTAAAATTTGACAATGGTGGATTCTTCGTTTTGGCATGAAACTCAAATCAAACTATGCAGTTAGCTTGCAAATATCATTCTAAACACAAAAACAACAATGAAACATATTAATAATGCATGAATGATTGAAAACGATTCTGAAATTTTCCTTACCAATTTCAATGGTGATTTCGCGTTTTATTGAGTATGGGGCTTAGGGGATGATTGGAACACGTTCTATGATCCTTAAGGAAGCTAATGGAATAGCTATTTGGCCTTGAATCTTCCTAGAACTAGGTTTTCAGAATTGAAATTTTTTGCAAAAAAGCTTGAGTTTGATAATGGGGTTCTGCGCAGCTTTTGTGGTCCTTTTCATTAGGTCTTGCTTGCAGCTTATGTATGGAGTGAATTAGGTCAAAAAATTTGATCAAAATCCTTGAATTAATGAATGTAATATTTGATTTTTTCACCATGATTTTCAAATCTTTTTTCACATGCTTTTTGATACAAATCACCTCCAATTGCATTGGTTCTTTCCATATTTGGCTAGGCACGAAATCTTGAGGATAAAACATGCACAAAAAGATTGAAAAACTTAGGTTAATTATTTTTCATGTATTTAATTGATTTAAATGAATTATTATTAATAAAAATTCAAATAAATAAATAAAAAAATGAATAAAAACTTCCCTTTGGGCCAAGTGGTCGTGCACATGCCTTGGATGATGAATTGTGGAAGAAAAATAGGCCCACTAGCAATTTTAGGTCATTTGAACCAATGTTGACTTTTCAAAATATCCAAAAATTTCCCAACTTCCACAAGGCATAACTTGCTCAATTTTTAAGCTTTGCTCATGTTCTTAGATATTTTGGAAAGGTCTTTGAGTCCTCTAACCAATGCCTTTGGTCCCATGTCATTTTGATTTACCAATCCCAAGTTATGGCCTTTGACTTAAAGTCCCTTTTTGTTGACTTTTGAAAATGACCTATAATGTTGAAATTGATAACTTTTTGTGAGAGCATTTCTTGGACTTGAAGTATGAAGATGAGTTGTAGGAAATGTCTTTCTCTTCAAAATGAGCTTTCGATGGAATTTTTCTGATAATCCATGTGAAAGTTATGCCCTGGTCAATTTACAGTTGACTTTTTCAACTGTCCAAATAAGGAAACTTTTGCATCTTGATGATTTTTGAGCCAAGCTTTGAGAATCATGATCAAGCATTGATCAAATGATGTTTGTGGCTTCAAAATGAGATGTTGACCAAAAATTTGAACTTTTGACTGTCAAATGACCATTTTGCCCCTACAATTGACTGTAGTGCAATTAGGGTTTTGACTGTGCAATTTTGTGCTGAAAGTATTGAAACTTTGTATGACGATGCTTGACCATATTTATAGGCATGTGGGACTTGATTGGACCCTTGGAAACTTCATTCTCTTGATCAGAACAAAAACCCTAATTTTAACTGTTCAGGAGGCTCTTACACTGTGCAACCCTTGGGGAATTTTGAAGCTTGACTTGGCAATTTCTTGAAGAATATGGGAGGGCAAATTTTGGGGTACAACAGTTGCCCCTGTTCAATCTTCTTAGACCTGAGGATGCAGATTGGCTGACGTGCCTTTCGTAATCCGAGGGTGAAAGATGATTGAACACTAGAGTGCCCAGAAATTTGCGCTCACATAGTAGCAATGTGATGGAAATGGGCTTATAGATGCCATTTAGATACTGATGAATAGGATGATGGGCTTATAGATGCCATCTGGATGTTGATCGCGTAAGAGATTCCTTAGCGAGAACTTGCATACCTGTAAAAGAAAAATGAGTACCTGACATGTTGCAGGAGCTGGTCTTCAGATGCTTTGTGTAGATATGTCCTGACTGGTTACAGGAATCGGATCTTCGAATTCTTCAGACGTGCCCTGGCGAGATACAGGAATCGAGTCTGGTAATGTTAGTCTTCAACGGATACACCCTGGCAAGATTCAGGTATCGGATCCTCGAACTCTTCAGACACACCCTGGCAAGATACATGAATCGGATCTGGTAATGCTAGTCTTCAACGGATACACCCTGGCAAGATTCAGGTATCGGATCCTCGAACTCTTCAGACACACCCTGGCAAGATACAGGAATCGGATCTGGTAATGTTAGTCTTCAACGGATACACCCTGGCAAGATTCAGGCATCGGATCCTCGGACTCTTCAGACACACCCTGGCAAGATACAGGAATCGGATCTGGTAATGTTAGTCTTCAACGGATACACCCTGGCAAGATTCAGGCATCGGATCCTCGGACTCTTCAGACACACCCTGGCAAGATACAGGAATCGGATCTGGTAATGCTAGTATTCAACGGATACACCCTGGCAAGATTCAGGTATCGGATCCTCGAACTCTTCAGACACACCCTGGCAAGATATAGGAATCGGATCTGGTAATGCTAGTCTTCAACGGATACACCCTGGCAAGATTCAGGTATCGGATCCTCGAACTCTTCAGACACACCCTGGCAAGATACAGGAATCGGATCTGGTAATGTTAGTCTTCAACGGATACACCCTGGCAAGATTCAGGCATCAGATCCTCGGACTCTTCAGACACACCCTGGCAAGATACAGGAATCGAATCTAGTAATGCTAGTCTTCAACGGATACACCCTGGCAAGATTCAGGTATCGGATCCTCGAACTCTTCAGACACACCCTGGCAAGATACAGGAATCGGATCTGGTAATGCTAGTCTTCAACGGATACACCCTGGCAAGATTCAGGTATCGGATCCT
This sequence comes from Vicia faba, assembly GCA_948472305.1. Taxonomy (NCBI): domain Eukaryota; kingdom Viridiplantae; phylum Streptophyta; class Magnoliopsida; order Fabales; family Fabaceae; genus Vicia; species Vicia faba. The sequence continues at coordinate 1,382,006,314 of OX451738.1, read as the reverse complement.
CGAACTCTTCAGACACACCCTGGCAAGATACAGGAAACGGATCTGGTAATGCTAGTCTTCAACGGATACACCCTGGCAAGATTCAGGTATCGGATCCTCGAACTCTTCAGACACACCCTGGCAAGATACAGGAATCGGATTTGGTATATAGCCGTCAACAGATACTCCCTGGCGAGATACAGGAATCGGATCTGGAATCACGACTATTGATAGCAATCCTCTTTGTATTAACTTTTGTCCTGAAAAGACAAAACGTTAGTTGTATGCGATGTCATGATGTATGACATGCGTGATGAATTTATATGTTCATGATGCGTATACGCATGCTATAATGTATGAAGATGTTTATGAATGTATTTTTCATCTAGGAAAATAAATCCTTGACGGGTGCCGGGAAGTCACTCCTGGGCTGATGTTGAAGTATTGATTTATTGCTTCCGCTGGGGATGATAGTTGCAAGAATACCGGTAGGAGAAGATCACTCCGTTGGGGAATAAACTTGGCGAATGGAATAACTCTGTGGGGAGGAAAGTACTCTAACGATTTTGCTGGGAAATAAAACTCTGTGGGGAGAGAGATACTTTGCTGATTTGTTGATAATAACTCGCTGGGGATACCCTCGTTGTGTTGGAAGTGCTGATAGACTTCGCTGGGGATAAGAAGAGTCTGTCGATGATGATCTTTCCATGGCTTTTGGCTGAGGATAACCCAGTTATATCCTGGTAAGGAAATAACTCTTTGAATAAAGCCGGGAGACGCGTTCCTGCTCTGTGAGGATAAGCTTCCAGAATCTACTGGGGATAAGCTTACTGCTTGGGGAGGCGGATTCCAACTTTCCTGGGGAAACTGGATTGGACTCTCTGGGGAAGTTTTGAACTACGGGGGGAGTGATTCCTTTGAATGTTTATACGCCGCCGGGGAACAATCTTTAGGCCAAGACTGCCGGGGATGCTTGTTAAGAATATATGCTACTGGGGAGATGTTGAGATCCACTGGAGGATACCCAACTTCTTTAAGATTTGATAATTTTGCTCGAGGGGAGTGTACTGACTTGCTGACTTACTCTCTGGGGAATTAAGGTGTCTGGTCATGTTCTTTAGCTGAACCTACCTTGGTACCTTGGAGGATAGAACAACTAGGTTGCTCAGACAACTCTTTTATTGCCCCTGTTTCTAATGTTACTTGTAATTAATCCTTTGTTTCGTATGCAAATATTCATGAGTTAGCAATTTATTGTCAATGCATATATCACAAATTGAACCTTGGACGTTCTTCGCAAAACAAAACAGAAAAAGAAAAACAATTGGCATTTTTAACTGAAAAATATATTTGTATTGATTTTGAATGGCCTGAAAATAGGCGTTTTGTGTACAAGAGGCTGACGTCCTAGTAAGAGAACGCCGCCGAACAAAAGAGTTTATACAAGTTTTGTACAAGAGAAAATAAAACAGCTGTGTGAAATATGAATGATCCACTGGGTTTCAACTCTGCTATTGCCTTTATAACTCCGAGCGTCTCATCACTTGATGACCTTGGTTGAAGGTGAAGCTGGCTGATCGATGCCGTCTGAATTTGATGTAGATACCGGATTCTGGATGCAAGGTGATCCAATGAGACATAGTATTACGCTTTTATCCCTAATTTTTGCCTGGACCGCCCTTTCGGGTTTTCAGTCCACCGGGATACCCATTTTTGCCCAAGTCGCCTTTTCAGGTTTTCGACTTGCCGGGTGTACAGTTTTTTTTCATTTCATCCCTTCATTTTGCCCCGAACCCTTTTGGTTCGCCGAGAAGCCCTAATTTTTGCCTAGGCATGTCAGCCTAGCGGGTCTTTTTTCATGCATAGTATCTTTTTACTATGTCTGCATTGGCGGGGTGAGGAAGGTCGTCACCATCCATATTGGTTAGAATCATTGCTCCTCCTGAGAACACATGCTTAACCACAAATGGCCCTTCGTACGTAGGGGTCCATTTGCCCCTTGGATCACTCTGAGGAAGGATGATTCGCTTGATTACCAGATCCCCAACTTGATATTCCTGTGGTCTGACCTTTTTATTAAATGCCCTGATCATTCGTTTCTGATACGTCTGACCATGGCAGATAGCAACAAGTCTCTTTTCATCAATGAGGTTTAGCTGATCAAGTCGTGTCTGGATCCAATCCTCTTCGTTCAGATTTGCATCCTTCATTATCCGGAGAGAGGGTATTTGCACTTCGATCGGTAAGACTGCCTCCATACCATAAACCAAAGAGAAAGGAGTTGCCCCGGTTGACGTCCTAGCTGAGGTACGGTACCCATGTAGAGCGAACGGTAACATCTCGTGCCAATCTTTATAAGTCACTGTCATCTTCTGCACGATTTTCTTGATGTTCTTATTTGCTGCTTCTACAGCCCCATTCATCTTCGGTCTGTAAGGAGAAGAATTGTGGTGCTGTATTTTGAACTGCTCGCAGAGCTCAGTGATCATCTTGTTATTCAGATTGGTACCGTTGTCTATAATAATTCTTTCTGGGACACCGTACCGGCAGATCAGATTATGTCGGATGAACCGTGCCACAACAGTCTTGGTTACCGTAGCGTATGAAGCTGCTTCAACCCACTTTGTAAAATAGTCAATCGCTACCAAGATAAAGTGATGCCTATTAGATGCTGTAGGTTTAATCTCACCGATCATGTCTATGCCCCACATTGCAAACGGCCAAGGCGCAGTCAGAACATTCAGAGGAACTGGAGGAACATGCACCTTGTCTGCATAAATCTGGCACTTATGGCATGTCCTGGAATGTTGGTAACAGTCAGCTTCCATTGTGGACCAGTAGTATCCTGCCCGTAGGATCTTCTTAGCCATGGTATGCCCGCTGGAATGTGTACCAAAGGTCCCTTCATGTAGCTCTTCCATGATCCTTTCTGCTTCAGTCTTATCCACACAACGCAGTAAGGTTGAATCATGGTTTCGCTTGTACAAGATGTCGTTGCTAAGGAAGAACTTTGCTGCGAATCTTCTCAGGAATTTCTTATCATTGATAGAGGACCCTTCAGGGTATTCTTGAGCTTCCAGATATCTTTTCACCTCATGGTACCAAGGCTTCTCAGTCACCAATTCAGTCTCGAGATCGCAACAGTATGCCGGTTCGTCCAGTTTCCAGATGATGATCCGGGGAGCCTCATTATCCCATTTAACTTTGAACAGAAGCCATTGTAGCTAACGCGTCTGCCAGCTGATTCTCTTCTCTCGGAAAGTGGTCAAAGGTTATCTTCGTGAAGTGGGGGATCAAGGTCAACACACATTCTCTGTAAGGAATCAGGTTTAGATGTTTCGTATCCCACTCTCCTTTGATCTGATTGATCACGAGAGTGGAATCTCCGAAGACACTCAGAAACTTAATCCTTAGGTCGATCGCAGCTTGAAGACCCATGATGCACGCCTCATACTCCGCCATGTTGTTGGTACAGTTGAAACATAGCGGGGCAGTGAGCGGAGTATGAGTGCCTTGAGGATATATGATTATGGCGCCGATACCGTTTCCCAAAGCGTTGGAGGCTCCGTCAAAGTGCATGGACCATCAGGATCCTTCCTCAGGTCCTTCATCCGGTCCAGGTACTTCACAATCAGTTACTATCATGATGCTTTCGTCCGGAAACTCGAAGTTCATTGATTGATAGTCATCTACGGCCTGATGTGCCAAGTGGTCTGCCAATACACTTCCCTTGATGGCTTTCTGGGTCGTGTACTGAATGTCGTATTCCGTCAAGATCATTTGCCATCTTGCTATTCTCCCAGACAGAGCAGGCTTTTCGAATATGTACTTTATAGGATCCATCTTTGAGATCAACAAGGTAGTGTGAGTCAGCATATACTGTCTCAGCCGGCGAGCAGCCCATACCAAAGCGCGGCAAGTTTTCTCAAGCAGTGAGTATCGGGTCTCACAGTCGGTAAACTTTTTGCTAAGGTAATAAATGGCATGCTCTTTTCGGCCAGACTCGTCATGCTGCCCCAGCACACACCCCATTGAGTTGTCAAGCACTGTTAGATATAGTATCAGAGGTCTCCCTTCAACCGGTGGCATAAGGATGGGTGGTTCTTGGAGATACTCTTTGATTCTGTCAAAAGCGGCCTGACATTCATCGTTCCAATGTACTACCTGATCTTTCTTCAGCAGCTTGAAGATTGGTTCGCAGGTAGCCGTTAGGTGTGAGATGAAGCGAGCAATGTAGTTCAGGCGTCCTAAAAAGCCTCTGACTTCCTTCTCTGTCTTAGGAACTGGCATCTCTTGAATAGATTTAACCTTGGCAGGGTCCACTTGAATGCCCTTGTCACTTACTACGAAGCCTAGCAACTTTCCAGATCTTACCCCGAAGGTGCACTTGTTCGGGTTCAACCTCAGCTTGTACAGTTTCAACCGGTCAAACAACTTCTGCAGATGATCTAGGTGTTCTTCCTCGGTCTGGGACCTTGCGATCATGTCGTCAACATACACTTCTATCTCACGATGGATCATGTCATGAAATAAAGCAACCATGGCACGTTGGTAGGTTGCCCCAGCGTTCTTCAGTCCAAAAGGCATGACCTTGTAGCAGAAGGTGCCCCACTGAGTAACAAAGGTAGTTTTTTCCATGTCTTCAGGTGCCATCTTGATCTGATTATAACCTGAAAAGTCATCCATGAAAGAGAACACCTTATGCTGAGCTGTATTATCAACAAGGACGTCAATGTGAGGTAAAGGGAAGTCATCTTTGGGGTTGGCCCTGTTTAGATCCCTGTAGTCGACACACATTCTGACCTTACCGTCCTTTTTAGGTACCGGCACCACATTAGCAACCCACTGAGGGTAAGAAGTCACTGCAAGAAACCCGACATCAAACTGCTTCATAACCTCAGCTTTGATCTTCTCAGACATCTCTGGGCGCATCCGACGGACCTTTTGCTTAACTGGAGGGCAATCTTCCTTAGTTGGCAAGTGATGGACCACAATATCGGTATCCAACCCGGGCATGTCTTCGTAGGACCAGGCAAAGATCTCCATATAATCATGTAGCATCTGAGTCAACCGTTGCTTCACGCTGAGCTCTAGGTTGGCACCAATCTTTACCTCTTTCCTGTCTGCCTCAGTACCCAAGTTTATTGTTTCCACTGGCTCTTCATGGGGTTGAATTACCCTCTCTTCCTGAAGTAACAGTCTTGCAAGCTCGCCAGGCACTTCGCAATCATCTTCACCTTCATCTTCGGCTAAGTTGATCGGATTTTCGAAGTCATAATTGGCAGTAGCAGAGTCATTATCAGTGAGATCCAGAGTGGATTGAAACCTGTATGAGTGAGTGTGTGTGTAAATACAGCTGTTTTGAAATATATGTAAAGGAAGAAGAGACAGAAAAGGAGCATAAGATGCGAGAAAACGTCCAAGATTTTCACTCATGATATATGAAATGACAATTTATATGCCCTCACAAATAAAACCACGGTGTCTCGGGTAAGACACCGGGCCACAGAGTTTAATTTATTGTTTATTACAGATACCAAAAAACATAGGAATTCATTACTTAGTAACAAGAGAAACAGATAGATTGTCCTTTGCACTCCAATTGTTAAGTCCACTGTCGGTTGCTGGGTAGATCCAGCTATCAAACTCAGCTTCATCCACTTCATCTTCGTCCCCAATAGCATTCACTCCATGAGCAGGTAGGGGAGCTGTCACCACATTAGGCTTCTCAGATGCCTCGAATTGTACCTCCTTGGAATCAATAAGATCCTGCAGCTTGTTCCTTAATGCCCAACAGTCATCAGTGGCATGCCCCGGGCTATCGGAGTGGTAAGCACAGCGAGCATTTGGGTTGTATTTAGGAGAGGAAGTATTTGCAAACTTCGGAGCCTCTCTGACGGTTACTAAGTTGGTTGAGAGCAATTGTGGTAAGATCTGCGACAAGGTCATACTCAAACGGGTGAATTCCCTTCTAGGTCTCTCAGCCCTTGGTTGGTTAGCTTGCCGAGGAGTGGCTGCAGGCTTCGCAATCACCAATGCGTTGACAGATTGGCGGCGCTCTGGTTTGTCTTGCCTTCTAGGCCCATACACCACACTGGCCTCTTTCTTGAAGGGTTTCTTCTCAGAACTAGACGATGCACCCTTCGGAATCTTACCAGACTTCAATCCAGCCTCAATTCTCTCTCCGGTCAAGATAAGATCGGTGAATCCAGCAGAAGAATTCCCAATAAGATGGTTGAAAAATGGCCCAGATAGGGTCCCTAAGAACATGTCTACCAACTCCCGATCAGTCAACGGAGGCTGCACCCTGCCAGCCAGGTCTCTCCACTTCTGAGCGTACTCTTTAAAACCTTCACTTGAACCTAACGACATACCCTGGAGTTGGGTACGTGTAGGGGCAAGGTCGGCATTATATTGATACTGGTTATACAAAGCAGTAGCCAACTCCTCCCAGTTACGAACCTTGGTCCCATCCAGCTCATAGAACCATTCGAGATGAGTCCCTGAAAGACTCTCCTGGAAGAAGTGGATCCACAAATTCTTATCCGCTGAGTACGGTTGAATCTTTCGAACATAGGACCTTAGATGTAGCTTGGGACAAGACGCCCCGTCGTACTTAGTGAAAGATGGTGCTTTGAATTTATGAGGAATAATCACACCAGTAGACAAACCCAAATCTCCGAAATCCAGCCCAGGTACCTGTTGGATCTCCATAGCATTCAGCCTGTCCTCCAACTGCTTGTAACGGTCTTCTGCCGGAGGATACTGCTCTTCATCAAAATCAGTCTCGTTGTCGGAGACTACCGGACTAGGAACCCTTGCCTCTTGAGGAGTACCCTTGCCAACAGAAGAACCAGCTTCTTCATTCTGCAAAGTGTTGCCAAACCTTCGGTCCGAGCTAAACAGAACAGTTCTTCTCTTCTTCTTCTTCTCCTTCTTCAGGAGCATAGCCTTCAGCTCTTCTTGGCCTTGAGCCAAACCCTTGATTAATTCCTGAAATTGCGCATTCTGCGCCTGAAGAGCTTTGATATATGTCTCAGTTGATGACGAGTCGGGATTCATGATGCTGAAATAAACAGCGAAGAACTGTAAGCAACCTGAAAAGAGGAAAAACCTGCTATGCACATGATGAATGATATGTGTTTATGCAATGCATTCAAAGGTTCGAAAGTTCAAATTTGTTGTAGACAAAAAGGAACACACGTTATCATTAAGGAAATAATTGTTTAGTATATCAAAGCCTCATGGGCAAAATAATACAAAAGTAAGTCAATCCCAAAATATACTACGCATCCTCTTTGGAGCTATGTAAGTGTTGAGATTCCTCTCCTCATGTAACAGGCGGGTGAGCTCCAAGACCTTCTTTTCACTGGCATGTAGACTGGTCTCAAGAGAATTCCGTTCTTCCTTAAGCTGGATCCAGCTCTTCTGCATCTCTTCCCAGGATGTGGGCATATCAGGGTGCTGAATAGTGTAGGACACTTCTCCTTCCAAGACTGGCTCTTTGATTACAGGGAGCATATGAGGATAAGGCATTATCAACTTCTGGGAGCGGGCGCGTACCCACTTGAGATAAGGTTCCAACGGGATGGAGTTCTTGTGCCCCAGTGTCTTGCTGTCTATCCTACTTGGCATCCTCCAAGCTCTGATAAATCTCTGGCGAAGTCCTTGAGTATCGTTGTCGAAGTCAAAAACTATGTCAGGAATTAACATGTCATGAGGACCATCCCTCCGAGCATAACCAAACTGTCTCCAAGCCAGGCACGGGCTGTAAGTAATACCTCCCCTAATTCCAAGTAAAGGAACATTAGGGTACTCCCCACAACGATCAATGATAGTGACATCTTCTTTGGACCGAGGGCACCAATGTATATCTGCATGTGTAAGAGTCATCAACCGTTGTGACCATCTCAAACCCCGCTCATTCTTCAAAACTGATTGTGGAAGGTGCGAAATAAACCACCTTCCCAGGAGAGGAGTGCAACACATAAGGACACCTCTTTTTCTCATGGTTCGAGTGTAACATGAGTGAAGGATGTCCCCCAGCAACGTAGGTATAGGATTCTTGGACATAAAGATCTGGACAGCACTGATATCAATAAGCTGATCTGGGTTAGGGAACAACACCAAACCATAGACAAGGAGGGCCACAACTTCTTCAAAAGCTTGCAAATCAAGGGAGTTCCAACATTCGCGGGCCTTTTCAAACAGAAACCTGGCTAAGAACCCTTTGATACCACTTCTAACTTCCCAATGTCCCTTGAGGTCAGATGACTGTAGGTGCAAGGCTTTAGCAATCTCTTCAAGCTTAGGTTCCTTTTCCGTACCGTTGAAGGGTAGCTGATCAAGGATAGGGATCTTCAGGAGCCGGGAGAACTCCTCCAATGTAGGTACCAACTGATAATCCAAGAAGGTGAAACAGTGATGCAGAGGGTCAAAGAACTGGAACAAGACCTTTATCATATCTTCCTCAATGTTGGTATTGACCAAGCTGATGAGACTTCCATGTCTTTCACTGAATGAAGAGCTCTCGGGAATCCTGGATATAAGCTCCTTAAGCTGAGGAGGGATCCTTACAAGACTGATTTGAATTGTCTTTCTACGAACAGTTTCCATGTCCTACAAAACAAAGAACAAAGATGAAGATTCGAACCCCTGAAATGGTTAGTCAATGCATATGATGCTGGATGATGTCATGATGCTATGATTAAACACACCACAGATATTTACAAAGACAAACATGTAAAGCACACAAGGCACACAAGACAAGCCCTTAGGGTTTAAGGCCAGCATGGGGTCTGGGTAGTACCCTCTTGAAGTTGGTGGGTTCAACCTGTCCTATCAAAGTAACCGGGTTCTAAGGGTCCCAATATCACGGGATTGCTTTCATTGTTCATCGTTTCGATTTAGCCACTGAACTGGCGACCAAAATATTCCAGGAAAGCAACCCTCAATTGAGTGTAGTATCAAGTATCAACCAACCTCGGACTGCACCAAAGTCAGTTATCTCACTACCCTAAAGAGGCCAAGATAGTTCAATTAAGGTTCCTAAGGTCTGTTGATGCTTCACGACACCACGCGGAGGCCCCGTACTCTCCTTGATTGAACTCAAGGGTTACCGGTACACACCAAAGTGCCACATCAACGTAGCAGACTGTTTCAACCATGTCGGTATACCCCGCACAGTTCCCTCACAGCTTTGTTGCTACTTTCTAAGAAGGTATCCCCAGATCCGGGTTAGGATCTATAGAACTCCCAAGACAGTCCCACAATAATAAAGCAAGCAAGTCAATACAATTGAAAACACTGTTATGAACTACCCTAAGGTACACCTCACTTTAAAAATAATCCCCAGCAGAGTCGCCAGTTCTGTGATCGGTGGATCTGGAACTGACTGTTTAACGCTGGTTCGCGAAATGTCGCGGAAGTAAGAGTTGCCACCGTCTTTTATTTTCTCCAAATGGAAAGGACAAAAGCACAAAAAAATTCCTTATAGAGATAGTTTCTCGGTTCGGGAGGTAGATTATAGAAAGGGAACGTGTTAGCACCCTTTCTATCCATGGTTATCCATGGGCTCTTAGATACTTGCTCATTTGTGTTTTCAAAAATGGTTTGTTTGCTTTTCAACTGTGGGTTTTAAAAAAAGTTTCTTTTAAAATTCCAGTTCGACTCTTGTATCGGTCCTCAAGAGTGTTTGAAAAATTGCTTTCGAAAGCTTTTTGAAAATGTGTTGGTGTGAAAAGTATTTTTGAATTTTGTTTGAAATTTAGAGCAAGTATCTAGAGTCGTCTACCTACCCTAAGGAATTCGTCTGTGTAGATGTCCTTTAAAGTAGTGCCATCCCACCATTGAGAGGTAGGTAGCACCACCGTTGGAGGTGTTCGGGTCAATTCGAGGTTCGGGACATGGTGATCACCAGAGCAATGGGAAGACACCTTAGAAGCTACCCTCATGCCAGGTTCCCGGATCATGAGGACTTACTAAGACATCCTCTACTCGACGATCACCTTTCGAGGCAAGGCAACAGTGAGGCGTACCCTAGGGGTGGTGTGTGATTTGTGTGTCGTTTTCAGATATTTTTGTCTTTTGTCATGTTAACGGTGATCTAGCGTTTGTTTTTATTTTTTGACCATACATTCTTTCATGCCGTGATTAACAGTTTAAAAAGATGCGGAAATTAAAAGATTCTAAGCTATTACAAAAGGCGCGGGTCCACATCGCCAAAATTTCTCGAACCCGATTTGACAGAAAAATAAAGAAAGTAAAGAAAATAAAGTGCGACAAATTAATTACACGGCTTCGGGAGAGATACATAAATATTAAATGAAATAAAATAAATATGCGAATTAAACAAGAATTAAAACGAGGGCGTTGGACCCTTTTTGCAAAATTTAATTAAATGATGAAATTGATTAATTAATTAAAAAGGAAAAGAAATTGTTTTTTTGTATTTTTTGGTATTTTATGATTTTAATGGGAAAAAGAATTAAATGCGAGTAAACCTAATTCTACAATTTTTATTTGTTAAGAAAAGCATTAAATTTTAACCTAAAATTAACCCTAATTAATTTACATGCAATTTAATTATAAAAATAAATATTTAATATTTAATTATTATGGAATAAAAAGAAAAAGGAATAAAAATTATCATAAACCCTAATTCTATATTTTTTAGATTTTTATTAAAAAGTTACTATTAAACCTAATTTAATAACTAAATTTAATTAATGTAATTTATTTATAAAAATACTAAAATAAAATATTTATTATATTTTTTCTCTTTTTCTGATTTTTTATGGCGTTTTTTATATTTATGGAAATAATAAATTAATTAAAAACAATAATTAAAAAGAAAATAGAAATAATGTAAAAAAAAAAGAAAAATAAAATGGCAAACCTAGGGGGTATCTGTCCCCAAAGTGGAGGTTTGCTTTAGCAATCTGGGCCCATTAGCAATTGGCCTGGCTGACTTTTCTAATCACACACTCAAGCGTTGACTCACGCGTACCATGTTCCTCAAACCTGCGCCCTTGGATTGATGAAAGTGAACGCATGGACGGCTTGATGGAAGGACGTATGATGGTCTTCAGCATATGAAACTACATGGAAACATTTATTGAAAAATAATATGGCAATAGTGAGAACCTGGGGCTCGAACCCAGGTCATTAACGTTACCAACCAAGCGCTTCACCACTGCTCCACTTTGTCTATCTGTAAATTAATATAACAAATAAACATTATAAAATAAAACGCGTTAATGCTTGGTTTTCCGCGCGAACTTTTAAACCAGCCAACCATCGCCTGCCACGAGATCATCTTCTCCATTGCTTATTTTTTTTCCTGAAAATATAAAACATTGGCCACGGTTTTTCAAGTGTTCTTTTAGGCCACTTTCTGGAAAATAGCGAATAGCCCAGGAACGCTCATAAATTGAGCGCGAGGGCTTATTTCTGTTCGTCCAGACATGCTTGATTCAATGGTGTAAGTCTTGAAGGCCAATTTTTCCTTAATTTAAAACCCCCAATTTGAGGTTCTGAAAACCCTAAAATTTGACAATGGTGGATTCTTCGTTTTGGCATGAAACTCAAATCAAACTATGCAGTTAGCTTGCAAATATCATTCTAAACACAAAAAAAACAATGAAACATATTAATAATGCATGAATGATTGAAAACGATTCTGAAATTTTCCTTACCAATTTCAATGGTGATTTCGCGTTTTATTGAGTATGGGGCTTAGGGGATGATTGGAACACGTTCTATGATCCTTAAGGAAGCTAATGGAATAGCTATTTGGCCTTGAATCTTCCTAGAACTAGGTTTTCAGAATTGAAATTTTTTGCAAAAAAGCTTGAGTTTGATAATGGGGTTCTGGGCAGCTTTTGTGGTCCTTTTCATTAGGTCTTGCTTGCAGCTTATGTATGGAGTGAATTAGGTCAAAAAATTTGATCAAAATCCTTGAATTAATGAATGTAATATTTGATTTTTTCACCATGATTTTCAAATCTTTTTTCACATGCTTTTTGATACAAATCACCTCCAATTGCATTGGTTCTTTCCATATTTGGCTAGGCACGAAATCTTGAGGATAAAACATGCACAAAAAGATTGAAAAACTTAGGTTAATTATTTTTCATGTATTTAATTGATTTAAATGAATTATTATTAATAAAAATTCAAATAAATAAATAAAAAAATGAATAAAAACTTCCCTTTGGGCCAAGTGGTCGTGCACATGCCTTGGATGATGAATTGTGGAAGAAAAATAGGCCCACTAGCAATTTTAGGTCATTTGAACCAATGTTGACTTTTCAAAATATCCAAAAATTTCCCAACTTACACAAGGCATAACTTGCTCCATTTTTAAGCTTTGCTCATGTTCTTCGACATTTTGGAAAGGTCTTTGAGTCCTCTAACCAATGCCTTTGGTCCTATGTCATTTTGATTTACCAATCTCAAGTTATGGCCTTTGACTTAAAGTCCCTTTTTGTTGACTTTTGAAAATGACCTATAATGTTGAAATTGATAACTTTTTGTGAGAGCATTTCTTGGACTTGCAGTATGAAGATGAGTTGTAGGAAATGTCTTTCTCTTCAAAATGAGCTTTGGATGGAATTTTTCTGATAATCTATGTGAAAGTTATGCCCTGGTCAATTTACAGTTGACTTTTTCAACTGTCCAAATAAGGAAACTTTTGCATCTTGATGATTTTTGAGCCAAGCTTTGAGAATCATGATCAAGAATTGATCAAATGATGTTTGTGGCTTCAAAATGAGATGTTGACCAAAAATTTGAACTTTTGACTGTCAAATGACCATTTTGCCCCTACAGTTGATTGTAGTGCAATTAGGGTTTTGACTGTGCAATTTTGTGCTGAAAGTCTTGAAACTTTGTATGAGGATGCTTGACCATATTTATAGGCATGTGGGACTTGATTGGACCCTTGGAAACTTCATTCTCTTGATCAGAACAAAAACCCTAATTTTGACTGTTCAGGAGGCTCTTACACTGTGCAACCCTTGGGGAATTTTGAAGCTTGACTTGGCAATTTATTGAAGAATATGGGAGGGCAAATTTTGGGGTACAACAGCTGGGTTATGTATTTCGTTGTTATCCATACTTTCTGGGTCAGGGTGATAGTTTCCGGTTGAAATTCTGGCTGCAGATACTCAATGTCACGTTCAATGTTATGACACCGTATCTGACTTACTATATGACAGTAAATACAAAAGCAATAAAGAACACAGTCAATTGTTTACCCAGTTCAGTGTGCAACAACACCTACTCTGGGGGCTACCAAGCCAGGGAGGAAATCCACTATAAGAGATGTTAATTCAGGAATAAACCAACCAGTTTATCTCCTTCACTTAAGACCTACCCAATGCAATTTCAATCTAAGTACAACTTAAACCTGAGATCCTACTCACTCCCCCTCAATCACAGCAGTGATACATAAACCAATTTGACTTAAGAATTGATGAAGACACTCTTCAAAAACAAACACTTGATTAAGCTTCACAGCTTTTTAATCAAGCAACACAATCACTCGTGCTTCACAGCTTTGAGTGATGCACACATCTAACTTGACTCTGCTTCACAGCTTTAGTCAAGGAACATTCAAACACTCTTGCTTCAAAGCTTTTAGTGCTACACAACCCTTACAATTAGAAACCTATTCCAAGTCACTTATCACAATGATAATTGCTTGAAGTACAATAATCAAACCTATACAGATTACAAATGATCTTCTGATCAATAAAAAGGGATACCTTGAAAAACAGCAGCTCTGTTGAATATATAGCAGCTGCAACTTCAGTTAGGGTTTACACAAAAACCTAGGGTTAATTCCGTTTGACCTAAAGACCAGGTCACAGGGCTTTATTAACCAGGTTAGGGTTGAGCTAGGTTACCCCTCAGAAAACGCAGGATTCTGTTCAGGAAATACTGAGTTATTTTCCTGAAAAAAACTCAGACTTATCCAACCTGCAAATCTGTTAGTTCAGAACAAGATGTCATAACATCTGTTATGACATCTGAGAAAACCTGTCTACTGATTTAGCAAAATGTGATCATTTTGCAAAATGCTCAGATACACACGTATAAACATCAGTACTTGAATTACAATATTTTTCTGCAAAGGTACCTAATGAGTCAGTACAAACTAAACTAGAATGTTATGACATCAGTCATGACATTCACACATACACTTGGGTTTTACCAAAAATGCAAGCCAATACCTAAACAACTACAAACTCCCCCTTTGGCAGATTTTTGGCTAAAGACCCTAAGAAATCAGAGATAGATAGCAGCAGAAATAAGTGACAGCAGAAAAATAGAATATTAAGTAAGTACCAAAATATTCTACCCCTCTTTAGCCACAAATGATACATGTTCATAAAATTATACAGTTATCCAAAACAAAATAATAAGAGCAGCAGCAGAAAACAACTGAATACACTTCCAAACTCCACCAGATATCAGCACCAACCAGCAACACCACCAAACAGCAACCAACCTTCAAGCACTGTCATCAGATCCAGAGGATTAGGGCTTCTTTCTTTTCTTGTGAGCAATGTCAGCATTCTTCTCTTTGTTTGATGTCTCAACATTCTTAGAGACATCTGGATTTGTTTCAGCATTTGAACTTTCTTGGTTCAGAGGAACAGAAATGCCAGGAACTGAGTGGTTCTCGTTCAGAATTCTTGAAACAATTTTTGCTATTGCTTGATTAACATAGGCTGTCCCTTCCCTATTTGCAATTTCAGGGGGAACTGAAGAAGAAGGATGAGATGGATTACCAGAGGCAGAAGCTTGGGGCTTTCCTGCATGTCTTGTTCTCAACTCTTTGACCTTGGTGGGGTTAGTTCCCACTTTTCTACGAGAAGAGATCTCCAGAACTTTAGAGTCCAGACAAGAAGAGATTGTCCTAGAATCTTGATCAGAGGAAGAGGTTGAAATAGTCGTATTGGATGATGATGGTGTTTGAGACATTTTGACAGTCCTAGAGGACCAACAGCAACTGAGGAGAAAATTCTGATTGAGAGACTGGGTTTTGATGAGGAGACGAGAGGGGAAGGAAGCAAGGGAGTGTCTATTCAACTTCTTAAAAGAATTGTAGGAAATGAGAAAATACAATTTTAAACCAATCAGAACAGGCATAACTCCTTTGATCCTTGTTTTAAGCAAAATTAATTGCTACAATTCCTCATGTTGGCAAATACCCAACTTGCCCCTTAAGTTTTCAAATTGATTTGCATCCAGAGCCTTGGTAAAAATTTCAGCCAGCTGTAGCTCAGTGGCAACATGTTCCAATTTGATTGTCTTCTCTTCTACAAGGTCTCTGATAAAGTGATGTCGTATGTCAATATGTTTGGTCCTGCTATGCTGAATGGGATTCTTGGATATGTTGATTGTACTCAGATTGTCACAGTACAATGTCATAACATCTTGTGTGACATTATACTCGGTGAGCATCTGTTTCATCCATATCATTTGAGAGCAGCTACTACCAGCTGCAATGTATTCAGCTTCAGCAGTGGAAAGAGACACACAATTCTGTTTCTTGCTGAACCAGGAAACCAGATTACTTCCCAAGAAGAAACATCCTCCAGAGGTGCTTTTTCTATCATCAGCACTACCAGCCCAATCAGCATCACAGTAGCCAGTCAGAGCTGGTTCACAGCCATGAGTATACATCAATCCATAGTTATAAGTACCACTTACATACTTCAAAATTCTCTTCACTTGATTGATATGACTGACTTTGGGATCAGCTTGGTATCTTGCACAAACTCCAACTGCAAAGGCAATATCAGGTCTGCTGGCAGTTAAGTACAGCAAGCTTCCTATCATGCTTCTGTACAGACTTTGATCCACCTTAACCCCACTTGAATCTTTGGAAAGCTTTAGATGAGTAGGAGCAGGGGTCCTTTTGTGACTTGCATTCTCCATACCAAACTTCTTTACAATGTTCTTAGCATACTTGCTTTGAGATAAGAAGATTGAGTCCTCCATCTGTGAGACTTGTAGTCCAAGAAAATAAGTTAGTTCTCCCATGAGACTCATTTCAAATTCAGCCTGCATTTGGTCAGCAAAGTGTTTAACCATATGTTCTGACATTCCTCCAAACACTATGTCATCAACATATATTTGGGCAACCATCAACTTTCCTCCTTCAGTTTTGACAAAGAGAGTTTTGTCCAAGCCTCCTTTTCTGTAGCCTTTGTCTGAGAGAAACTTTGTTAACCTGTCATACCATGCTCTAGGAGCTTGTTTCAGGCCATATAGGGCTTTTCTCAATTTGTAGACATGATCAGGGTGGGTTGGATCCACAAAGACTTTAGGTTGTTCCACATAAGCTTCCTCATTCAAGTACCCATTTAGAAAGGCACTTTTCACATCCATCTGAAATAACTTGAACTTCAGAAGACAAGCAATTGACAACAAGAGTATGATTGATTCCAGCCTGGCTACAGGTGCAAAGGTTTCATCAAAATCAACCCCTTCAACCTGGGTGTATCCTTGAGCAACAAGTCTTGCCTTATTTCTGGTGACAACTCCTTCAGCATCTGACTTGTTCTTGAATATCCATTTTGTCCCAATGATGTTAGTTCCTTCAGGTCTAGGAACCAGTTCCCAAACTTCATGTTGCTTGAATTGGTTCAGTTCATCTTGCATTGCACCAATCCAATATTCATCAGTTAAGGCTTCCTTGACATTTCTTGGTTCCATTTTGGACACAAAACAAGAGTTTGAGATGATTTCTCTAGATCTTGTGATGACTCCACTATTGGGATCTCCTATGATGAGCTCTTTTGGATGATCCTTCTGAATTCTGATGGAAGGGATCTTGCTAGCTTCCTTTGATTCAGATTCTGTTGTGGTGGAGTTGGGTAGGTCATTCTGTTGGGTTGAAGTCTCAAAGAATGTCTCAACAGTACAAGGAACATCTATTTCTTCATGATAGTCATCAATTATAGCATTTATTGATTCCATCATGGTTTTGGTTCTGGAGTTGAATACTCTATAAGCTCTGCTGTTTGAGGAGTATCCTAGAAATATGCCTTCATCACTTTTAGGATCCAGTTTTCTTCTTTGTTCACGATCAGCCAGAATATAGCATTTGCTGCCAAACACATGGAAGTACTTCACAGTTGGTTTTCTTCCTTTCCAGAGTTCATATATGGTGGATGAGGTTCCCTTCCTCAAGGTGACCCTGTTATGAACATAGCAGGCTGTATTCATAGCTTCAGCCCAAAAGTACATAGGAAGTCTTTTGGCATGTAACATTGCTCTGGCAGATTCCTGTATGGTCCTGTTTTTTCTTTCCACAACTCCATTTTGTTGAGGTGTTATAGGAGAAGAAAACTCATGACTAATTCCTTCTGAAGAGCAGAAATCACCAAACTTGCTGTTTTCAAATTCCTTGCCATGATCACTTCTGATTCTGACAATACATCCTTCCTTCTCTCTTTGAATTCTTTTGCACAATTCTTTAAAAACTTCAAATACATCTGATTTTTCCCTAATGAAATTAATCCAGGTGAATCTGGAAAAATCATCCACAACCACATAGGCATATCTTTTACCACCAAGACTCTCTACTTGCATTGGTCCCATCAGATCCATATGGAGGAGTTCTAAAACCTTAGAGGTGGTCAGATGTCTTGACTTTGGATGTGACATCCTAGTCTGCTTACCAACCTGACATTCACCACAAACTCTTCCTTCATCAATTTGCAGTCTTGGAATTCCTCTGACTGCCTCCAAGGAGATGATCCTCTTCATACCCCTTAGATGAAGATGGCCAAGTTTTTGGTGCCACAGTTTCACCTCTTTTTCTTCTCTTGCAATGGAACACACAGATGAGAAATTAGTGTTCTCAGGCTCCCACAAGTAACAGTTGTCTTTGGATCTGACTCCTTTCATTATTATCTCTTGTTTGTCATTGATTACAAGGCATTCAGATTTTGAGAAATTGACCTTGAATCCTAGATCACACAATTAAATGATACTAATGAGATTAGCGGTCAGCCCTTTCACCAGCAGTACTTCATTCAGACTTGGAACTCCAGGGCAGTCCAAATCACCAACTCCTTTGATTTCACCTTTAGCCCCATCTCCAAAGGTCACAAAACTGGTAGTGTGAGGCTTAACATTATTGAGGAGGTTCTTGATTCCAGTCATGTGTCTGGAACATCCACTGTCAAAGTACCAATCTTCCTTTGCAGAGACCCTCAGGGAAGTGTGAGCTATCAGTGCAGTAGCCTTTTTCTTCCATTTAGGAGCATGTGGTACCTTTTCAGACTTAGGTTTGACACCTGAGTTCTGATTAGGATATCCATGTAGTCTGAAGCAGAAGGGCTTTATGTGGCCATATCTCCCACAATGATGACATTTCCATCTTTGGTACCTTTTCTTCATATGTCTCTGTTCCTGATGTTGAGAGTTGTGTTGAGACATCTGTTTTGACATTTGCTTACCAGTACCAGATTTCTTTGCTTCCATAAATCCTAGTCCAGATTTATTTCCCACATTTTGTCCAACCTGAAGGATCTCTTCCAATTTGTCTGTTCCATTGGTCAACATCTTGACAGATTTGGTCATTTGATTCAGTTGTGAGTTCAGCAATTGAACTTCTCCTTCTAGATGACTTATAGTTTCAAGATTTGCCCTTTTTTCAGCCTCCAGCTTTATGATGAGTTTCGATTATTTCTCATTCTGCACACAGACTTCAGTACTTCTGATACACAATTTCTTGTAAGTATCAGCCAGTTCTTTAAAAGTCACTTCTTCATTACTGATGTCACTTTCAGAGGTACACACACCAGTTAAAGCAGTAACTCGTTTGGCAGATTCTTCTTCAGAATTACTATCTGAATCACAGTCAGACCAAGTAACTGTCATTCCTTTTTGTTTCTTAAGAAAGGTAGGACATTCAGCTCGAATATGCCCATATCCTTCACAACCATGGCATTGAATTCCTTTGCCTTGAATTCCCTTCTCTTCTGACCTTGGTCTTCTGCTGGAACTGTCAATGTCAGAGGGAATGTTATGAACATTAGACCTTGACTTTGGATCTATTCTTTTGATGAGTTTGTTGAACTGTCTTCCAAGCATGGCTACAGCTTCTGAAATGTTTTCTTCAACATCAGTGTTGGACATAAGTGCTATGCTCTTGTTCTTCTTGACTCCATTATCAGTGATTCCCATCTCAAAAGTCTGAAGAGACCCAATAAGTTCATCCACTTTCAACTTGCTAATGTCCTGGGCTTCCTCTATGGCAGTTACCTTCATTGCAAATCTTTTAGGCAAGGATCTGAGAATCTTCCTCACCAGTTTTTCTTCTGACATCTTTTCTCCCAGTGCTCCTGAGGTGTTGGCAATCTCCAAGATGTTCATGTGAAACTCATGAATGGTTTCATCTTCCATCATTTTTAGATTCTCAAATTTGGTAGTCAACATCTGAAGCCTTGACATTTTTACTTTGGAAGTGCCCTCATGAGTAATTTTGAGAGTGTCCCAAACTTCCTTGGCCAGTTCATATTGATGTACTAATCTGAAAATGTTTCTATCAATTCCATTGAACAAGGCATTTAAAGCTTTGGAATTTCCTAGGGCTAACTCATCTTCTTCTTTACTCCAATCTTCCTCAGGCTTCAGACTGATTGTCCCATCTTTCTCAGTTATGGTGGGATGAATCCATCCTTTGTCAGCAGCTCTCCAAGCCTTTTTGTCCAGAGATTTTAGGAAGGCAATCATATGAGGTTTCCAGTAGTCATAATTAGTTCCATCCAGAATGGGTGGTCTATTTCCAAAAGCTCCTTCTTTGTCCATAGTGCCAGAAAGTGATATCCCTAGATCTCACCCAGTAATACAGGCAGGGTGCCTGCTCTGATGCCAATTGAAATTCTGGCTGCAGATACTCAATGTCACGTTCAATGTTATGACACCGTATCTGACTTACTATATGACAGTAAATACAAAAGAAATAAAGAACACAGTCAATTGTTTACCCAGTTCAGTGTGCAACAACACCTACTCTGGGGGCTACCAAGCCAGGGAGGAAATCCACTATAAGAGATGTTAATTCAGGAATAAACCAACCAGTTTATCTCCTTCACTTAAGACCTACCCAATGTAATTTCAATCTAAGTACAACTTAAACCTGAGATCCTACTCACTCCCCCTCAATCACAGCAGTGATACATAAACCAATTTGACTTAAGAATTGATGAAGACACTCTTCAAAAACAAACACTTGATTAAGCTTCACAGCTTTTTAATCAAGCAACACAATCACTCGTGCTTCACAGCTTTGAGTGATGCACACATCTAACTTGACTCTGCTTCACAGCTTTAGTCAAGGAACATTCAAACACTCTTGCTTCAAAGCTTTGAGTGCTACACAACCCTTACAATTAGAAACCTATTCCAAGTCACTTATCACAATGATAATTGCTTGGAGTACAATAATCAAACCTATACAGATTACAAATGATCTTCTGATCAATAAAAAGGGATACCTTGAAAAACAGCAGCTCTGTTGAATATATAGCAGCTGCAACTTCAGTTAGGGTTTCCATAAAAACCTAGGGTTAATTCCGTTTGACCTAAAGACCAGGTCACAGGGCTTTATTAACCAGGTTAGGGTTGAGCTAGGTTACCCCTCAGAAAACGCAGGATTCTGTTCAGGAAAGACTGAGTTATTTTTCTGAAAAAAACTCAGACTTATCCAACCTGCAAACCTGTTAGTTCAGAACGGGATATCATAACATCTGTTATGACATCTGAGAAAACCTGTCTACTGATTTAGCAAAATGTGATCATTTTGCAAAATGCTCAGATACACACTTATAAACATCAGTACTTGAATTACAATATTTTTCTGCAAAGGTACCTAATGAGTCAGTACAAACTAAACTAGAATGTTATGACATCAGTCATGACATTCACACATACACTTGGGTTTTACCAAAAATGCAAGCCAATACCTAAACAACTACACCGGTTAAAGTACCCCAGAAGTAGTCCAGCTCAAAATCCAATAGATCGGCCTCAGGGGTGGTAAAAGCTAAGGGTCCACTGGGGAATCCTAATAAAGTAGCTAAGTCCCTATGGTTATAGGTGAATTCAATACCAAAAAGTCTGAAGGTAATGAATTCTTTTCGGGCTCCAACACCGTGTTCAGGGATGTGAACTAGAGAACTTAGGAATTCAAGGGTAAGCTCTCGGTAAGTGACGAACCTATTTTTCAGGTGGGCTTTCTCCCATCCCAACTGGTTAAACATGTAGTGAATACTGTCAGTAATGCCTAAAGAGTCCATAGTGGGTACATCATGATACAGGGTTAAACTGATTGCTCGCTGAGTCAAAGCCTCAAATCGTCTTTGTTGGTTTCTACCTCTAAAGGCGGCTTCCATAAAGGTCTGTGGGGGATCCATAGGAAAAACAAAACCGGGAAACAGAGTAGAGGAGAAAGTAAAGAGAAAAAGATTATTCAGAAATCCTGTGTCAAGTAAAATTGATTTGAAATCAGCAGCAGTTTCATAAAAGTTTTTAGAAACGAAAAATACTTATATAGAATGCAAAAACAAATAATATAAACAAGATAGCAGGTAAAAACAAATAAAATGGGTTGCTTCCCATGAAGCGCTGTTTTTAACGTCATAAGCCTGACGAAATGCCTAGTGAAAGATTATTCGGGAGAAATAGGTAGCAGTTCTACGAGTTTAAGCTTATTCGTATAATCTCTATTATCTACACGATGATATTGTTTTAACCGCTGCCCGTTTACAATAAACGGGGCGCTATTTCTATCCGTGATTTCTACCGCTCCGCTAGGCAAAACTCTTGTAATGTCGAAAGGACCGGACCATCTAGATTTAAGTTTTCCAGGGAAGAGTCTAAGTCTAGAGTTAAATAAAAGTACGACATCTCCCACATTAAATTCTTTCCGTGATAAACGTTGATCGTGCCATTTTTTAGTTCGTTCTTTGTATATTTTAGCGTTTTCGTAAGCGTCTAGTCTTAATTCTTCCAGTTCATGTAAATTGAGGATTCGTTTCTCGCCAGCAGTAGTGTAATTGATATTGAGTGTCTTTATCGCCCAATAAGCTTTATGCTCTAATTCTACCGGGAGATGGCACGATTTTCCATAAACAAGTTTGAAAGGTGTAGTTCCGATAGGAGTCTTATAAGCCGTCCTATAAGCCCATAAGGCTTCTTTAAGCTTGGATGACCAATCTTTTCGAGATATCGCGACGGTTTTTTCTAATATTTGTTTAATCTCTCTATTCGAAACTTCGACTTGTCCGCTAGTTTGCGGATGATAGGGTGTTGCTACGCGGTGGTTCACTCCATATTTAGATAGTAATTTATCAAATATCTTCGAAACAAAATGAGATCCACCGTCACTGATAACAAGTCGGGGAACACCAAAATGCGGGAAAATTATATTCTTGAAAAGCTTTATCACTACTCGTGTGTCATTTGTGGGAGAAGCTATTGCCTCGATCCATTTTGAAACGTAGTCGACAGCGACGAGTATAAACTTGTTTCCAAAAGAAGATGGGAAAGGTCCCATAAAATCTATTCCCCAAACGTCAAAGATTTCCACTTCAAGTATTCCTTTCTGAGGCATTTCGTCGCGTCTTGAGATATTACTGGTGCGTTGGCATCGGTCACAGTTTTTAACGGCGACGTGGACATCCTTCCACAGGTTAGGCCAGAAAAGGCCGGCTTGGAGAATTTTGGCACACGTTTTAAAGGTGCTAGTATGTCCGCCACAAGGAGATGAATGGCAATGGGAAATGACGTTTTCTATTTCTTCGTCGGGTATACACCGGCGGAAAATTCCATCGGGTCCTCGTTTAAATAAAAGCGGTTCGTCCCAATAGTAACTCTTGAGATCATGGAAAAATTTCTTTTTCTGTTGGTAAGTTAAATCAGGTGAAAGTGCTCCGACAGCTAAATAGTTAACGATGTCAGCATACCAAGGCAATCCTATGGTCATGTCGATGGCTTCCATAACTTCTTTAGCTTCTGGTTTATTTAAATTCAATTGATCTAGGTCTCTTATCATTTGTGCTATCAGATGTTCATACGGAAAATCGTCGTTAATTGGCACTTGTTCGGGTTTTATACCTTCTAAACGGGATAGATGATCCGCTACGATGTTTTTGGTTCCTTTCTTATCTTTAATTTCCAAGTCAAATTCTTGTAAGAGTAAAATCCATCGGAGGAGTCTGGGTTTTGCATCTTTCTTGGCAAGTAAATATCGGATAGCAGCATGGTCTGTGTAAATGGTGATTTTCGCTCCTACAAGGTAAGAACGGAATTTGTCGAGTGCGAAGACCACGGCTAAGAGTTCTTTTTCAGTGGTGGCGTAGTTCATTTGAGCTGAGTCTAGCGTTCTGCTGGCGTAGTAAATTGCGTGAAGTTTCTTATCTTTTCTTTGTCCAAGAACTGCGCCGACAGCGTAATCACTTGCATCGCACATGATTTCGAAAGGTAACCTCCAATCGGGCGGTTGCATGATTGGTGCAGAAATAAGTGCGGCCTTAAGGGTTTCAAAAGCTTGAAGACAATCGTTATCGAATATGAACTCAGCATCCTTCATTAATAGACCGGTTAGTGGTTTTGAAATTTTTGAGAAATCTTTAATAAAACGTCGGTAAAAACCGGCGTGTCCTAGAAAACTTCGTATCTCTCGAACAGTCTTTGGTGGTTGGAGTTCTTTAATCACCTCTATCTTAACTTTATCAACTTCAATTCCTTTATTAGAAATAACATGTCCAAGTACGATTCCTTCTCTGACCATGAAATGGAATTTTTCCCAGTTGAGCACAAGGTTTACTTTCACACATCGTTCTAAAATACTTTCTAAATTAGACAGACATCCTTCAAAGCTTTGTCCACACACAGAGAAGTCATCCATAAACACTTCCATGATGTCGTCAATGAAATCTGCAAAAATGGCCATCATACATCGTTGGAAAGTTGCGGGAGCATTACATAATCCAAATGGCATTCGTCTGTACGCGAACGTTCCATAGGGACACGTGAATGTAGTCTTCTCTTGATCATCAGGGTGAATCAGAATTTGGAAAAATCCAGAATAACCGTCTAAATAGCAGAAATAAGAGTGTTTGGCTAATCGTTCTAACATTTGATCAATAAAGGGTAAAGGAAAATGGTCTTTCCGAGTAGCTTTGTTCAGTTTTCGATAATCAATGCACACTCTGTGTCCACTAACTACTCTTTGTGTTATCGATTCGCCTTGTGCGTTTTTCACGACAGTGACACCTCCTTTCTTAGGTACGACATGCACTGGGCTAACCCATTTACTGTCGGAGATCGGGTATATAATTCCGGCTTCCATTAGCTTTTTGATTTCATCTCTGACTATAGTGCTTAGAATCGGATTGATTCTTCTTTGAGGTTCTCGAGAGGTTTTGCAATACTCTTCTAATAGAATACGGTGCATACAAATTGAAGGACAAATTCCTTTTAAGTCTGATATGTTGTAACCTAACGCAGTAGGGTATTTCCTTAGAATGTTTAAAAGTTTTTGAGTTTCGAGCGTTCCTAAACTGGAATTCACTATTACAGGTCGAGTTTGTTCAGTATCAAGGAATTCGTATCGTAGATTTTTAGGTAGAACTTTCAATTCTAGTTTTGGTTTCTTGGAACATGGCATATGATTGGGTGTAAGTGCTAGAATTTCGCTTAGACTGTCATCTTTATATGGTTCTCGCCAATTGTCGTCTTCGAATATCAGAGGGGTTTCGATTTTCATTATTTCGGAATATGTGGTTTGTTCAACTTCCATCTCTCTCACACACTCGTCTATAATATCGAGTAAGTAACATGTGTCATTTATGGCAGGTGCTTGTAGAAATTGAGTGAGGATGAATTCCACTTTTTCTTCTCCGACTTCGAATGTTAATCTGCCCTTCTTTACATCAATTATAGCTCCGGCGGTGGCTAGGAATGGTCTTCCTAGTATGATAGGGGTAACTGAGTCCTCGGTTATGTCCATGATGATGAAATCGGTAGGGATATAGAATTGACCTATTCTAACTGGAACGTTTTCCAGTATACCTACAGGGTATTTAACCGATCGGTCGGCTAATTGGACGGACATTTTCGTGGGTCTGAGTTCTCCCATCTCTAGCTTTTTGCAAATAGATAAGGGCATGACACTAATGCTTGCTCCTAAGTCACATAGAGCTTTGTCTATGACAAATTTTCCAATATTACAAGGTATAGAGAAACTACCTGGGTCTTTTAGCTTAGGAGGCATATTGTTTTGAATGATCGCGCTACACTCGGCAGTGAGTGTAACTATTTCGTTATCCTCTATCTTCTTCTTGTTGGATAGAATTTCCTTAAGAAATTTAGCGTACGAGGGCATCTGAGTGATGGCTTATGTAAAAGGTATAGTTATATTGAGTTGTTTCAGAAGTTCAACGAATTTCTTGAACTGGCCCATCATTTTGGAATTTGTAAGTCTCTGAGGATACGGGATTGGTGGTTTATAAGGTGGTGGAGGTACATAAGGCTTCTCTTGCTCCACTGCTTCTTGCGTTTCGCTTTCCTTTTCTTTAGGCTCATTGGCTTGTTCAGGCAGCTCGCTCTGCTTTTGGTACATGGCTGGATTTTCTAGTCTCGGGTCAACAGGTCCGTCGAGTTCTTTTCCACTTCTCAATATCACAGCATTAGCATGTCCTTTCGGGTTGGGCTGTGGTTGACCAGGAAAAATTCCAGCTGGTGCCGCAGTAGATGCTTGTTGTTGAGCTACTTGTGAGATTTGCGTCTCAAGCATCTTGTTATGGGTGGCTAAAGCATCAACCTTGCTAGCTAATTGTTTTATCTGCTCATTAGTATGCAAATTTTGATTCATAACGTCTTTATTAGTCTGAGCTTGGGTAGCAACAAAGTGTTCAATCATGATTTCTAGGTTAGATTTCCTAGGAGTATTAGGTCTATTACCAGGATGATTTGGGATAGCTTTTGGATAACCGGGTGGTGTGGCAGGAGCTGGTACAGGCGCGTATAACGCGTTGTTGTTTTTGTATGAAAAGTTTGGATGATTTTTCCAGCCTGGGTTATAGGTATTGCAAGGGTTCCCTTGTACATAGTTTGCTTGTTCAGCTAGAACTCCTGTTAGAAGTGGGCATTCTGGAGCAAGATGTGATTGAAGACCACATAGATCGCAAGTTTGGACAACTGCAGCTACGGTAGCTGCAGGAGCAGTGGTGAGGTTTTCTAGCTTTTGGGTAAGAGCTTCCACTTTAGCATTGACTTGGTCCAGCATATTCACTTCAGACATTCCACCTTTGGTTTGGGATTTCTCCACATTAGCTCTTTCACTTCCCCATTGATAGTGGTTCTGGGCCATACTTTCGATAAGTTGATTTGCTTCGGCATATGGTTTATCCATCAGTGCGCCACCAGCAACGGCGTCTATAGTCATTCTTGTGTTATACAACAGACCATTGTAAAACGTATGAATGATTAGCCATTCTTCTAAACCATGATGAGGACAGAGTCTAATCATATCCTTGTAACGTTCCCATGCTTCGAAAAGTGATTCGTTATCTTTTTGTCTAAAACTGTTGATGTTAGCTCTAAGCATAGCAGTTTTGCTTGGTGGGAAATATCTAGCCAAGAAGACTTTTTTCAATTCATCCCATGTGGTGATTGAATTTGAAGGAAGGGATTGGAGCCAGGCTCGGGCTCTGTCTCTTAAAGAAAAAGGAAATAGGCGCAATCGTATTGCCCCGGGGTTTACACCATTCGCTTTTACAGTGTCTGCGTACTGCACAAACACTGACAGATGTAGATTAGGGTCGTCAGTAGGAGATCCAGAAAATTGATTATGCTGAACGGAGGATAGAAGCGAAGGTTTCAGCTCGAAATCGTTTCGAGCGATAGCAGGGGCAGCAATGCTGTTGTGAGGCTCCGCTTGCGAAGGAACAGCATAGTCCTTAAGAGCGCGAGGCGGATTTGGTACGTCAGCCATTGTCGATTCTTCGGTAGATTCTGATAACGGGATATCAAGAATTTTTGTTGAAGGAAGATTATTAAGAGATCGGTATTCTTGAATTCGGCGTCTTAATCTTAAGTAACGCTCGATATCGTTAATTTGTAAATGCAAAGGCTCGTTTTGAGAACGAGTGTTTGGCATACACAGAGGGAAATGTAAAAAGTTGCCTTAGTCTAGACAGCGTTGTTTTCAGATTACACTAGTGACTAAACTAAAGTCCCCGGCAACGGTGCCAAAAACTTGATGGGGTCTGCGATCGACTTAATGTCTGATGGTATCTTAACTGCAAGCGCACAGCCTATCGGGGTAGTAATAAAAGATTGTCGAATCCACAGGGACTTTGTAATCACGCTAGTGTTGTAAAACAGGTTGGTTTAGCTAAGGCGGAAATTGTCACGTTGGTTTTGGGAAAATTAAGGAAGGTAAATTAATTGATTTTAAAGTAATTATAAAATGAACGGTCGGTATGCAATAGAGTCAACCTAAGGGATCTAATCGGGCCTAGGCATATAAGGATGGTCAACTTGGTTTATCCGTAGAATTAATCAGTTTAAAAACCCTCAACTCACACTTTCATGGTCTTATCTCGGATTATACGTCTAAAGCCCTATACCTGCTTTCGCTAGCCTATAAGTGTTTAGAAGTATTCTTTGGAAACTTAATTAATTCTAATTTGGTTTAAAGCGCTTTCACTGTATTTAAATCAAATGCCTAACTTTAGCTATCCGGTTAAAAACCTCACACTTTCGTGGTCTCGATTTAACCTATTTACTCTTCTTACTTTCGTAACAAAGATTTTATTATTAAGCATAAAAAGTTATAACCAGAGTTAAGTTGATTAGAGTTTTAGCCTAAGTTTGATTAGATGCCTAATGTCTCTTACTATTCCATACCGACACTAAAGGTTTAGCTAGCCATGGAAATCAAAATAAACATACTGTAAATAAAAGCAAGCAAATATAAATTGGACATTATAAATAATAAATAACAAGCATGCATTAATAAATTAATTAAAATGAATTTAATACAATTGCAAAATAAAAACCTGACAGTAAAGCCAATACTTCAATCCTTCTTCCACAAATCGGAAACTCGGACTTGGTATCGGGAGTATTGCAAATTCTGAAGCTTGAATGATAAATCTTAAACTAAAATAATAATTCCCTAATGTTGGAAATTATTATTTTGACAGTGGAATTTAAAAGAATTGAAATAAACAAATGCTGGAAAATGAATACTGAAATAATACTGGTTTCAATTTTGGCAGAGCTTCGGCATAAATAAGCTGTAAAAACTCCGTACTTTTTTTGTTCAATATTGAGGTATTTATAGAAGAATAAAATCTGGCAGTTGGTTTGTTAAACTTGGAACTCAGTCTTCCTTCAAAATCTCCAAAAATATAGTAACCTAGTAGTTGAGGGAGAAATGGTGAACGTGGTGTTTGACTGGAGAGAATTAAGGAGTTTGGAAACTCCTTCTGTTATGCTTGCCACGTTCTGCATTTTCCAAGTGAAGTATTATACGCATTACGTTCGTTACATTGGCGTTACGAGCAAATTTTGGTCTTTCCCGTGTTACGGTCGTGGCCACTGTGTTACGGTCGTAACACTCTTCAAACTGGCTTACGATCGTGGCAGCTTCATTACGACCGTCACAGCTACAAAAGTGCAGTTCTTTGACAGATTTATCCTTTTCTTCTGTTCTTTTGATGCTTTCTTGCATTGTTTCATGTTTTCTTCTATTTTGAGCTCAATTATGAAATACCTGCAAAAGTGATGACAAACTCGAAATATTCGGGAATTAATCGGGTCAAAATAATACAAAACGGACGAATTTCATAGCAAATAAACGATACGATTTCGTGTTATCAAATTCTCCCATACTTAAACCTTTGCTTGTCCTCAAGCAAAATAATCAAATTTAGAATATCGGACAAGTTTTCATAAACGCACATAACTAGTATACCTTTCGTTTTCAAATAATTTCAAGAAATCCTAAGTTAGCTCGGCCGAGAAAATCGAATGAAACAACAACGATACGTAAATGATACAAGCAACAAGCTAGTCGACGACTATCCGTTTTAAACGAAGCGTCCAATTACACCGTTATAATTCAACTCAAGGTTTCTCGCCCATATTTCACCCGGTTTCGTTCTTGCGCAATCACATTAAGCCCATTATCCTTGCACGCACGTAGTGGAATAGCCGGTTAGTGGTTCTGATCAAAACACGACGGTTTCCGGCACAAATATGTGGCAACCTCTTTTATCCAATTGCAAGATGCGGGGGATCAAACCGTAGTTTGCCCTACCGAGTTCAGTACCAGATGCTTCCGAACCACCTAGACAATGGATTCTTATGTTACTTAGTAGAAGCTTTTGCATCCGTTGGATTAAACGTTCGGGTGAGGATCGCCCAATTTAGTTGGTGCAATATCTATTTCCTTAAAGCATGTAACATTGTATTTAAATCAATTTGCAAGATCATCCACTTATGTTCATCGACTTTCCACGTGGATTGTGTTAGGACTGGTGCTGACTGCTAATATAAACTACTAGGGGCTAATTTAAGGTTCGAAACTCAAAGTATCGGTATAACGAAAAATGAAGACGATTCGCGTGAGTAGAGAGTCGAAGGTGTCATAATCGTATAGTTCTCGTTGGATCGCTCTCGGCCTTCTAACTAAGATTTCAGTTAAAGTAGGTAACTAACGGTTGTGCGAATATAAAAGGCTAAAAATTTTTGGTATGGCTAAATAAAATGGGAAGAAAATGAAATAGCGAAATATAACAGAAATAGAAATGAAATTACTCGTTCTGGATTAAGAATGCAGTGCTCCTCCCACACTATATCAAACATTGTCTCAATGTTATGACATAATGGCGAGGTTAAATAAAAAGTACATCGGAAAAACAAGGAAAACAACAAGAAAAGGAAAAACTACTGGCGACCACAGCGGCTTCGGGTTCGTGACCGTCTGGAAGGAGTAGCTTCAGGGTCAGAGTCCTGGGGTCCAAGAGATGTAACATCCATCCTCAAAGCGTTAAGCTCGCATAGCACTTCATCTAGCCTTTCATTTGTCGAGCATTGACCACTCAAGATTTGGACATTTTACTGATGTAAGGCGTCGTAACGCTCCTGATTCTTCCTTTCAAGAGCTACAACCATCTGATTTTGCTGATGGAGGGCTCTAAGGACGTCCTCCATGGTTTAGTGCTAAAGCAAGAGAAGTGACAAGCCCTCCAAAATAGAAAGGTTTGCCGCCTCTAGTGCAGATGGAGTGAATATGAGCCAGGAGGAAAGGTGCGACATTAATTTTCTGACCCGAGAATGCACAATGCATGAAAAATAGCTCCTTTGAGTTGAGCTTGTGGTTGCTATCTCTTGCAAAGATTGTGTTGGACAAGATGCGGTGGAAGTAACGAATGGCAGGGTTGTGGATTTGGGTGGCATTTAGGTGATCGTATGAATCAGCCTGATTATTGGTCAAGCTATGCCACAAGTTTAAAGATTCCTCATGAAAAGTGTCAGGCACGCGTAGGTGAGCGCCTTCATCGATACAGAAATCAAGTAGGCGACCGAATGCATTCTGAGGGAATTCGTATTCGGTTCTGAAAATTCGGAACCTTACCACACCGGTAAGTTGATTTCTTGTACCGTTTGGAGTAATGTAGCAGAATGAACTGAGAAACTCGAGTGTGAGAGTCTCGTACGTCGGTTGTGGCTGGCTACATAGTGTCTAAAGGTTGACACTTTGTAATATGTGTTGGACACTTTCGAGCAACCCGAGGTTTCGGAGGCAGTCAGTGTCGACGAACCTCGTAGGGTGGATGCCTCGGCGCTGGAACTTTAGGAACCGTGTCCGTTGAGTTTCACCTGCTTCGCCATTTCGTAGGGTAATGCCAGGAATGAGATTGTCTGCCATTTGCATGCAAAGTGTTTGAGTGAAAATGGGTCTTGGTTGGTGAATGAGAGAATGAGAGAATGATGATACGGGTAATGGATGTATATATGGTGGAAGGAGGTAGTGGAAGTTTGAAAATTGATAGGGATTAATTTTAGGTTGAATGGGGTTAATGGGGAGTTATGGAAGAAGAAGAAGAGAGAAAGGTGCAGGAAAAGGGATCGTTCTGCTAACAGGGTTACTGATGTAACCCGTGTTACGGTCGTAACACCTGGCTGACGAGCGTAACGCTCTGAAAGGCGCGTTACGTTCGTGGGGGATAGATGACGATCGTGGCAGCTGCAAGTTTTGGTTTTTTTTTTCACAGAACAGAACACAATATAATTGCACATAGTATATTTTTATAGCAGCAGAACATCTCAGGCATTCTAACATAAACACAGCATTAATTAATTCAACATATAATCCAACATATATAATTCGCAAATAGAGTAGAAAACCGTAAAATATTTTAAGCGGCATAATGATTGTGAGTTTAAAACTGAAAACAAACAATTGCATTGGTTTAAACTGAGTAACTTGTTCCTTTTTTCCAGAAAAAAAATAAAAATAAATGACGCGTAAGTTTAAATGCAGTAACTTTAAGAATTGGAACTAACTAAAAACAAAGCAGAATGGAAAAAGTCTAAAAACAAAGAATTGAAAAACTGAAAACTGAAAATTGAGAAACTATAAACTGCTTCATCCAATCTTTTCTTTTAATATTTCCAAAGCTTGAGTGATGTGATAGAACTGCTCCACCGAGATGTCAGTCAAACCCATAAGATCCAAACGCATAGTCTTCAATTCATTCTTTATTCCATCAATATCAGTTTTATAGGCATCCAAAGTGGTCAGAATGATGTTTAATTGTGTGGTATATTCTCCTTGGTTTGTATCAGGGGCTGCTTGTGCTTCAGCCATATTTGTAAAGTCATGATAACCAGGAGGGGTTTCGGGATCTGTTTCGGTTTCAGACATGAAATTATTATCAACAGAATATGATTGTGGTGTTTCCGGTGTTGAAGGGTGATCGGGTGGATTCAATTCGTACAACCAATTTTCGCGGTTGTGGACACTTATTCGGGCATGGTTCAGGAGGGTAAAAAGAGTAACAACCTCATCTCTGATCAGGTAGTCATAAGGTGCAGGGCCTAAGTTTCCTATTATCCGATTGTTAAAACAGAAATTAATATTCATAGGCCTAATTGATCCAAATGGTGCACAGTTATTAAGTTGGCAACGAGGTCCAAGAGCATGTGCAATCATTGTAACTAATCCTCCCACACTGACAGGAACATTAGGGTCCTCACTAATGCGGGTAAAGGTCTTCATCAGGAGTGGGACCGCATTGACAGGGCGTCTTAGGTTCATACAATAAAGCAGAGATAATTCATCCTTGGATACAGCATTTTGATTTTGTTCTTTTCCAAACAGGGTGTGGGCAAGAATCCTATGGAAATAACGGATGGCTGGGTTATGTATTTCGTTGTTATCCATACTTTCTGGGTCAGGGTGATAGTTTCCGGTTAAAGTACCCCAGAAGTAGTCCAGCTCAAAATCCAATAGATCGGCCTCAGGGCTGGTAAAAGCTAAGGGTCCACTGGGGAATCCTAATAAAGTAGCTAAGTCCCTATGGTTATAGGTGAATTCAATACCAAAAAGTCTGAAGGTAATGAATCCTTTTCGGGCTCCAACACCGTGTTCAGGGATGTGAACTAGAGAACTTAGGAATTCAAGGGTAAGCTCTCGGTAAGTGACGAACCTATTTTTCAGGTGGGCTTTCTCCCATCCCAACCGGTTAAACATGTAGTGAATACTGTCAGTAATTCCTAAAGAGTCCATAGTGGGTACGTCATGATACAGGGTTAAACTGATTGCTCGCTGAGTCAAAGCCTCAAATCGTCTTTGTTGGTTTCTACCTCTAAAGGCGGCTTCCATAAAGGTCTATGGGGGATCCATAGGAAAAACAAAACAGGGAAACAGAGTAGAGGAGAAAGTAAAGAGAAAAAGATTATTCAGAAATCCTGTGTCAAGTAAAATTGATTTGAAATCAGCAGCAGTTTCATAAAAGTTTTTAGAAACGAAAAATACTTATATAGAATGCAAAAACAAATAATATAAACAAGATAGCAGGTAAAAACAAATAAAATGGGTTGCCTCCCATGAAGCGCTGTTTTTAACGTCATAAGCCTGACGAAATGCCTAGTGAAAGATTATTCGGGAGAAATAGGTAGCAGTTCTACGAGTTTAAGCTTATTCGTATAATCTCTATTATCTACACGATGATATTGTTTTAACCGCTGCCCGTTTACAATAAACGGGGCGCTATTTCTATCTGTGATTTCTACCGCTCAGCTAGGAAAAACTCTTGTAATTTCGAAAGGACCAGACCATCTAGATTTAAGTTTTCCAGGGAAGAGTCTAAGTCTAGAGTTAAATAAAAGTACGACATCTCCCACATTAAATTCTTTCCGTGATAAACGTTGATCGTGCCATTTTTTAGTTCGTTCTTTGTATATTTTAGCGTTTTCGTAAGCGTCTAGTCTTAATTCTTCCAGTTCATGTAAATCGAGGATTCGTTTCTCGCCAGCAGCAGTGTAATTGATATTGAGTGTCTTTATCGCCCAATAAGCTTTATGCTCTAATTCTACCGGGAGATGGCACGATTTTCCATAAACAAGTTTGAAAGGTGTAGTTCCGATAGGAGTCTTATAAGCCGTCCTATAAGCCCATAAGGCTTCGTTAAGCTTGGATGACCAATCTTTTCGAGATATCGCGACGGTTTTTTCTAATATTTGTTTAATCTCTCTATTCGAAACTTCGACTTGTCCGCTAGTTTGCGGATGATAGGGTGTTGCTACGCGGTGGTTCACTCCATATTTAGATAGTAATTTATCAAATATCTTCGAAACAAAATGAGATCCACCGTCACTGATAACAAGTCGGGGAACACCAAAACGCGGGAAAATTATATTCTTGAAAAGATTTATCACTACTCGTGTGTCATTTGTGGGAGAAGCTATTGCCTCGATCCATTTTGAAACATAGTCGACAGCGACGAGTATAAACTTGTTTCCAAAAGAAGATGGGAAAGGTCCCATAAAATCTATTCCCCAAACGTCAAAGATTTCCACTTCAAGTATTCCTTTCTGAGGCATTTCGTCGCGTCTTGAGATATTACCGGTGCGTTGGCATCGGTCACAGTTTTTAACGGCGACGTGGACATCCTTCCACAGGTTAGGCCAGAAAAGACCGGCTTGGAGAATTTTGGCACACGTTTTAAAGGTGCTAGTATGTCCGCCACAAGGAGATGAATGGCAATGGGAAATGACGTTTTCTATTTCTTCATCGGGTATACACCGGCGGAAAATTCCATCGGGTCCTCGTTTAAATAAAAGCGGTTCGTCCCAATAGTAACTCTTGAGATCATGGAAAAATTTCTTTTTCTGTTGGTAAGTTAAATCAGGTGGAAGTGCTCCGACAGCTAAATAGTTAACAATGTCAGCATACCAAGGCAATCCTATGGTCATGTCGATGGCTTCCATAACTTCTTTAGCTTCTGGTTTATTTAAATTCAATTGATCTAGGTCGCTTATCATTTGTGCTATCAGATGTTCATACGGAAAATCATCGTTAATTGGCACTTGTTTGGGTTTTATACCTTCTAAACGGGATAGATGATCCGCTATGATGTTTTCGGTTCCTTTCTTATCTTTAATTTCCAAGTCGAATTCTTGTAAGAGTAAAATCCATCGGAGGAGTCTGGGTTTTGCATCTTTCTTGGCAAGTAAATATCGGATAGCAGCATGGTCTGTGTAAATGGTGATTTTCTCTCCTACAAGGTAAGAACGGAATTTGTCGAGTGCGAAGACCACGGCTAAGAGTTCTTTTTCAGTGGTGGCGTAGTTCATTTGAGCTGAGTCTAGCGTTCTGCTGGCGTAGTAAATTGCGTGAAGTTTCTTATCTTTTCTTTGTCCAAGAACTGCGCCGACAGCGTAATCACTTGCATCGCACATGATTTCGAAAGGTAACCTCCAATCGGGCGGTTGCATGATTGGTGCAGAAATAAGTGCGGCCTTAAGGGTTTCAAAAGCTTGAAGACAATCGTTATCGAATATGAACTCAGCATCCTTCATTAATAGACCGGTTAGTGGTTTTGTAATTTTCGAGAAATCTTTAATAAAACGTCGGTAAAAACCGGCGTGTCCTAGAAAACTTCGTATCTCTCGAACGGTCTTTGGTGGTTGGATTTCTTTAATCACCTCTATCTTAGCTTTATCAACTTCAATTCCTTTATTAGAAATAACATGTCCAAGTACGATTCCTTCTCTGACCATGAAATGGCATTTTTCCCAGTTGAGCACAAGGTTTACTTTCACACATCGTTCTAAAATACTTTCTAAATTAGACAGACATCCTTCAAAGCTTTGTCCACACACAGAGAAGTCATCCATAAACACTTCCATGATGTCGTCAATGAAATCTGAAAAGATGGCCATCATACATCGTTGGAAAGTTGCGGGAGCATTACATAATCCAAATGGCATTCGTCTGTACGCGAACGTTCCATAGGGACACGTGAATGTAGTCTTCTCTTGATCATCAGGGTGAATCGGAATTTGGAAAAATCCAGAATAACCGTCTAAATAGCAGAAATAGGAGTGTTTGGCTAATCGTTCTAACATTTGATCAATAAAGGGTAAAGGAAAATTATCTTTCCGAGTAGCTTTGTTCAGTTTTCGATAATCAATGCACACTCTGTGTCCACTAACTACTCTTTGTGTTATCGATTCGCCTTGTGCGTTTTTCACGACAGTGACACCTCCTTTCTTAGGTACGACATGCACTGGGCTAACCCATTTACTGTCGGAGATCGGGTATATAATTCCGGCTTCCATTAGCTTTTTGATTTCATCTCTGACTACAGTGCTTAGAATCAGATTGATTCTTCTTTGAGGTTCTCGAGAGGTTTTGCAATCCTCTTCTAATAGAATACGGTGCATACAAATTGAAGGACAAATTCCTTTTAAGTCTGATATGTTGTAACCTAACGCAGTAGGGTATTTCCTTAGAATGTTTAAAAGTTTTTGAGTTTCGAGCGTTCCTAAACTGGAATTCACTATTACAGGTCGAGTTTGTTCAGTATCAAGGAATTCGTATCGTAGATTTTTAGGTAGAACTTTCAATTCTAGTTTTGGTTTCTTGGAACATGGCATATGATTGGGTGTAAGTGCTAGACTTTCGCTTAGACTGTCATCTTTATATGGTTCTCGCCAATTGTCGTCTTCGAATATCAGAGGGGTTTCGAAGAAGTATCCCAAACCATTGGTGCATCGAAAGGAGATATGAGTCAAGTCCCGTTAGCCTTAAAGAACATCATTGAGAGGTAAGAGAAAATTCCTAGGGCCGCCTTCGAAGAAGTAGCCCAAACCATTGGTGCATCGAGCGGTCACCAACCAAGAAGTGAACCGGAGTCAGGACCCCAGAAGTCAACTATGGCTCAACAAGAAATAAGACAAGTTGATACTGAAGTGTTTATCCCACCTCCACAGAAGGTAGGGGCATCACATACCTTACAGATTTTGATCAGCAACGCGGACAACTTTTTAGATTTGTAGTATGGAGACCATGACTTGGAGGATGTCAACCAAGCACCTCAAAGGGAAAACCATATGCATTCTACCTAAAATCTATTGATGCTCAACCAATACAAAGCCCTTGAAGAAAGGTTAAAGGCTATGAAGGGTTGCGATGCTTTCGATGTTGACACTCTCGAGATGGGTCTAGTTCCAGATGTGGTAATCCCTCTGAAGTTCAAAGTACATAAATTTCGAAAATACAAGGGACTCACGTGTCCGAGAAACCATCTATGCACGTATTTCATAAAGATACATGTAACACAGTGGGAGAACTGAATTGGGTGTTTTGCATTTTATTGCAATTGTTGCGGATAACAAGAGTCGCCACAGACTTTTCTATAATCTAAATAAAGGAAAGGGTGAAAAGAACAGGAAAGACCTTTGAGATTATTTTCTTGAGTTTGGGGGATAGATTATGAAAATGGAAGGTGTTAGCACCCTTTTCATTCATAGTTATCTATGGGCTCTTAGTTTCTTGCTAGATAATTGCTTTTGTTTGAAAGTGTGCTTTGTGGTGAGTTTTGAAAGTATTTTTTTAAAAAGCGCCTTCGTTTAGGAAAACATTGTAATGATTCTCGTCTCTATAAGAATGTATACAAAGTGTTGGACTTTTTGAAAATATTTCACATTTTGAAAGTGTTTAATGTGTGTTTGGAAATATGTTTGTTTTGAAAATGAGAAAGCAACTAAGAACGTTTCTATCTACTCAAAAGTCTTTTGTTCATTTCCTCCCTTCCTTTGATATTGCTATCTTACCATTGATAGGTAAGAAGCCTTATCTTTGGATGTAAAAAGGGACGTGCGTGGGTCATCGTATGGTCATGATAGAGATGTTGTGAGATATCTTAACATTTCTCTTGAGGGACTAATATCATTTATAAGGCAACATTCGAAACGTCATCGAGGGACTATGATCTTATGTTTTTGATTGTTTTTGCTAAGACCTCTCACATGTATAACATGACCATTTTTCATAAGTCAACAAGTGGAATTACCCTAGGGATGCATGTGTGAATAGTGTGTTTGATTTGCATGCATTTAGCCTTTGATTAAGGGTTGTCTACTCGTTGTTTTTATCTTGCCATACAAATCCTAATTACTAGCATCTATATGAAAGCGATAAATTGTGGAAAGTAAATATTCTTCACTATTACAATCATTGGGGGAATGGGGTGTACAAATTTACAAATGGGATTGTAAGAAATTAAAGTCCTAATTATCTATTACAACCATATTTAAATAATATACAAGAAATGCAAAAATAGACTTGTTTTTTTTTTGTTAAGAGAAGAAATAAATTTGCTTAAGAAAATATTTTTAGTCTTTTTGTTTTAAAAGAAATAAAGCAAAGTGTATGAATATAAAGTATTTTTGGTGTTTTTGATTAAAGAAAATAGAAGTGATGACAAAAATAATAAGAGGAAAAAGAATCAGAGTCAGCGTATTGTTGAAAGGATAGAAATAAGGAGCAGAAGTTTTGACTCTGGTGCATTGCAAATCAGAAAGAAAATGTTAACAGAAACGGGGAAGGCCAGAAGTTCTGGATCTGGGCACACTGAAGTTCTGGGGTTGCTGGGAACAGAGGAAATCCTAGAAGTTCTGATACAACTGGGAACCTAGAAGTTCTAGAGTTATTGGAAGGTCATAAGTTCTGGTTGCTGAGGGAGCCTGGAAGTTTTAGTGCAGCTGGAAGCCTAGAAGTTCTAGTGTTAATGGCAAGCTAGAAGTTCTGATGATGGGTCCGTGAGGTGTCAATGCTGTTGGATGGGAATATCTAGAAGCTCTGGTCCAGAATCACTATTTTGACAATTAACTAAAGGGGGGTTTATCTAGAAGTTTTGGTCTAGAATCAATGTTTGACAAATAATGGGAAAATGTCAATAAATAAACAAAAAAGGTGTTTCTAGGGCTAGAACCCATGACCCTTAACACTAATGTCTTATGCGCTCACTCACTACCACTAGGGTGGCTATACACCCGGTATTAGAAACGAAAACATAAACATATATTACAAGGTAAGTTCTGATGATGAACCTCATCTCCTTCTCCACACCATCCAGAGCATCTGCAACTTAGTTATTTCTCAACAAAAATGAAAATTGCAAACATAATAGTTATGGAAGATTTCATCATGATTTTAGAAATATAAAGCATCAAAACTGTAAATCAGAAGCAAGCATGAATTTTGCTAATCCTAATTCTGAGACCTAATTTCCTCAAGAAGTTTTGATATGAAATTCTCTCTACTTAGGCAAAATACATGAAATTCAAGAATATGTACAAAATCAGAGTCACGATGCCTACATTGTATCTTTGGAAATGCAAGCCTAACAATGCCTAAGCAATGAGATAAAAGTCAGAAGAAACTTACCTTGCAGCTGGAAATTTTTCTGCGAATTAGAGCCTGGTTCAGGTTGCTGTGATGTTCTGATCAACTTCCTCAAGTTCTCAGAAAGCTGAAATAACTCTTAGCTTGAGCTATGAATGCTAGGAAAGTTCTGGTGCAGCCAAGGTGCAAAGTTCTGGTTTTTTGAAACAGAGAGTGGTGAAGACTGTTTTACAGTTTGAAAACAGAGTTTGGGAAAGCTTCTAGGTGTATTCTAGGAACTATATGGATGATTTGGTTCAGAAACACACAAGAAAAATTAGAGTTTGAATGCATAAATCAGAAAACTAGCAGATTTTGTGTTTATGTTTGCAGCTCTAAGTTCTTGGGAAATTTCAGCAAGGTTTCAAGGATTTTTATCAAATCTTCGACCTCTTTAACAGTTGCAAATGAAGTTCAATTTATAGGAAAAGGATTTAGGAGTTTTGGATAAGTCAAGAGTACAACCATCATGTGTTATGACGCTGACTTGTTCTTGAAGCAAATTTGGACAAGTATGGTTCAAGGCAAAATGGAGTGGTTATAAGCTTTTATCCATGCCTAATCTGATTTTGTAGGCATGATTTATGGAGAAGTACACTCAGAAGCAAAAGTAAAGCATGGGCCCAACATAAACTTTGTACAAAAGTTTACTTTCCAAGGACAACAATGGTACTTCTATATCACACGTGGGAAAATCCTTTGGGTAAGGACTCAAAAATGGGTGTGAGAATTAAATGATGGTGAGATTTAACAAACCAGAAAACCTGCAACAGGAGATTATGCATCATATCTTGAAGCTGGAGCAAAAGTTCAACATAAATGTGACTTAAACAAATGTCCAAATTCTGATCTTTAAATCTCCCTGTTCCAGCATGATCTGAGGGAGTTCTCAGACTTTTCAGAAAGCTTGTAACATGCTTTGTAAATCCTCTTTGAATTACTCTTACAAACTCTGATTGGACCTACGTGAAAACTGGCCCAGAAGATCCAACCAAATTTTGTCTCGGAAATGCCCAGAATTTACTGAGTGCTTTAATTTCATGGACGTGTCTTCAAAGATTTATAAGTTGAAATCCTAGCATTTCTAGGATAAGTCTTATTCTACAATGTTTTAAATCTCGTTGAGATCTAAAACTCTCATGTCAGAAGTTCTTCCTAAATCATCTTGCATCATGATGAAAATTTGACTAGAAGTTTTGAACTTATCATCTTTTCTTAACACTTAGAAAAATTTCTAAGTGTTTAGAATTTTTGACTTTTTCAAAGTAAATTTGACTTTTGATTTTCTTGATGAAACAAACCTTATATTCTAACATGTCTTGATGAAATATGATTCTTGCAACTTGATTTTGATCCAAAAGTCAAAGTTTGACTTTTCAGTGTGCATTTTGACCATTTTGCCCTTGTGTCAATTTAAACCTAAGTTGATGTATCAATGCTACAAACTTGAGTCATGGGAGATATCGTGAGAAATTTCTTGAGAAATGAGAGGGCAAATTTTGGGGTACAACAACTGCCCCTGTTCAATCTACTTAAACCTGAAGAGTTAGATTGACGAGTCTACCATTCATGACTTGAAGGTGGAAGATGATTGAACATTAAAGTGCCCAGAAATTTGCACTCGATGATGTGTTAGTTGACTCTTTAGGGAATGGGCTTAGAGATGCCATTCAGAGTGACTGGGGAAGGTATCAGGATAAAATCTTTTGGTTTATTTATATTGAAATGGTAGATGTCTTTTGCCTGTTTATTTTTCCTGCAAGGAAAAGGATTAGTTCCATGAAAATGTATGTATGGCGTAATGATGTTCTCAAAATAAATGAGATTATGCTGTATGAATTTGTTGTGTATGTACTATGATTTATAAATTTGATTCCTTTATTGCAGCGTGTTCTTTGTTTAGGAAAATAAATCCTTGACAACATGTTGGGGAACCTTGGGAGGTTGAATCCTTAACCATTGTTGGAGAATAGATGTATCTTCAACTTTGTTTAGAATATTTCTGCTGGGAATTCCTATTCTATGTTTGAGGAGAAACTCCACTGGGGAATATCAGTTTGTTTAAGAAGACTTTGTGGAGAGTGTTGATTTCTGCTTGGAGGAATAAAGTTTAGGAATTTTGGTTGTCCAATGCTCTACTGGGGAAATATTCCTGACTGGAGAGCATCGAAAGTTGGCTGTTATCTGGTCGAAATCCAGGCTTGGCAGAAATTTGTTGAGGATAATGAAGTTGACTATTATCTGGCTATATTCCAGGTTTCATAGTGACTTGCAGGGGAAGATGTGAATTAAACTGCTATCTGATCGCATTCTAGGATTCACAATGACTTACTGGGGGAAGATTAAATTAACTGTTATCTGGTCGGATTCCAGGCTTCACAAAAAATCACTTGGGAGAGTGTAGTTAAGCTGTTATCTGGTTGTACTCCAGGCTTCGCAGCAACTTACCAACTTTGAACTGTTATCTGGTCGGATCCAGGTTTCGCAGCAGATTTCTGAGATGGATGAAGTTATTTGTTATCTGGTCGAACTCCAGGCTTCACAATAAATTTCTTGAAAAGATGAAATTGAAACTGATATTTGGTCGGGTCCAGGCTTTGCAGTAACTCTCTTGAATTTAATTGTTATCTGGTCGGATTCCAGGAATCACAACAAATTTCTGAGGGAATGAAGTTAATTGTTATCTGGTCGGATTCCAGGCTTCACAATAACTTTCTGGAAGAGATGAAATTGAAACTGGTATCTGGTCGGGTCCAGGCTTTGCAGTAATTCGCTTGAATGGGTGAAGTTGAAATGATATCTGGTCGGGTCCCAGGCTTCACAGTAGCTTGCTTAAGAAGATAAATTTGAACTAATATCTGGTCAGCTCCAAGCTTTACAATAACTTGCTGGGGGTAGAGGCAAACTCTACTGGGGGAAAGAAATTAATCCCTTGTCAGGTTGAGTCCAGGTTTTTCAATATCTTGAGAAGTAAAAAAAACTATTATCTGGTCGGGTCCAGGCCTCATAGTATCTTGAGAAATTAAACTATTATTTGGTCGGGTCTAGGCTCCATAGTACCTTGAGAAGTTAAACTATTATTTGGTCGGGTCCAGGTTTCATAGTAACTGAAAGTTGAACTACTATCTGGTCGGTTCCAGGCTTCATAGTATTTGGAGGAAGTTAAACTAAAATTTGGTCGAGTCCAGGTTTCAGCAATTCAAACTGTTATCTGGTCGGGTCCAGTCTTCACAGTAAGTCGTGAGTACGATGATGTTGAACTAGTATCTGGTAAGGGCCAGGATTCATATTAACTTGTTTGAAAGAATGAAGTTTATTGTTATCTGGTCGGGTTCCAGGCTTTACAACAACTTTTGGAGATATTAATGACTTTGTTGGCAACTTCACTAGGGATTAGGAGTTGCAGATCTCTGATTTGTAATAGTCTGAGAGGCAAACTCAAGCTGGGGAATCTGTAGTTTATTGGGGAAATAAACCCTGTTGAAGAGGATATTTGATGAACTGTTGACAAGGTGAATTCTTTAGGAAGAAATCCACAAGGCTTCTTCTTTTAAGACCAACTCAGTTGGGGAGAGGGCTGTCAAGAGACTCTGGCCGGGGACTACCCTATGAAAAGGACTTTGTGGGGATAAGGTTAATGAAATAACTCTGTAGGGATATCTCGAATGCATTAAAGAGACGTTCGTTGCTTCTTGGTAGCACAAATTTGCTAAATAGTTTAATCATGTTCATATGCATATGTTCATTCAATTTTAGTCATTGGACATCTTTGCATTCAAAACAAAAAACAGAAAGTTTGCACTTCAAAGTATACTTGTATTGATGCTTTCCCATGAATAGGCATTTTTGTACAAAGAGACGGAGATCCTAGTAAGAGGAAATCGTCTAAAGGAAAACTAAATTGAAAACAAAGATAACAGCCATGTGGAAATGATCTTATTGTGTTCCAACTCTACTATTGCCCCAATGTCTTCGAACGTCCCTTGCCATTTACAAAAGTTGATTGGATTGATCCTAGACCGTTTGAACTCGAACCTTGGTAATAAAGTTGATTGTGGTGATTCAACGGGACATAGTCATACGCTTTTGATCCTTAACTTTTGCTTGGACCGCCCTTTCGGGTTTTCAGCCTACCAAGATACCCATTTTTTCCCAAGTCGCCCTTTCGGGTTTTCGACTTGCCGGGTGTACAATCTTTTGCATATATCCCTAATTTTTTCCTAAACCTTTGGTTTGTCGGGATGCCCTTATCTTGCCTAGGTGTGTCAACCTAGCGGGCCTCTTATGCGTAGTATTTTTTAACTATGTTCGCGTTCACAGGATGTGGGAAATCTTCACCGTCCATAGTGGTCAGCATCATGGCACCATCAGACAAAACTTTCTTGACAACAAATGGCCCTTCATAAGTGGGAGTCCATTTGCCCCTGGGGTCGCCTTGCGGAAGAATGATGCACTTTATTTCCAAGTCACCAGCTTGATATACTCGAGGCCTGATCTTTTTGTTGAAAGCCTTGATCATACGTTTTTGGTACATCTGACCATGACAAG
Source organism: Vicia faba (assembly GCA_948472305.1). NCBI lineage: Eukaryota > Viridiplantae > Streptophyta > Magnoliopsida > Fabales > Fabaceae > Vicia > Vicia faba. The sequence goes on along the minus strand of OX451738.1, from coordinate 1,381,962,783 downwards.
CAGCAGTCAGTCGCTTTTCATCAATCAAGTTCAACTGATCCAATCTTGTCTAAATATATTCGTCTTTGCCTAAGTCTGCTTCATTCACAATCCTTATAGAGGGAATATGAACTTCCACTGGTAGGACAACTTCTATGCCATATACCAAAGAAAAGGGAGTTTCCCCAGTTGATGTCCGATCTGAAGTACGGTAGCCATGAAGAGAAAATGGTAACATCTCATGCCAGTCTTTGTAGGTTACTACCATCTTTTGCACAACCTTCTTAATGTTTTTGTTGGCTGCTTCCACTGCGCCATTCATTTTAGGTCTATAAGGAGAAGAATTGTGATGCTTGATTTTGAACTGAGTACAAAGTTCGGTAATCATAGAATTATTGAGATTGGTCCCATTGTCAGTGATGATCCTTTCGGGGATACCATAGCGGAAAATGATGTTGTGTTTGATGAATCTGGCTACGACGTTCTTTGTGACTGAGGCAAAGAAGGTAGCTTCGATCCACTTGGTGAAATAATCTATAGCGACAAGAATGAAGCGATGTCCATTGGAGGCAGTGGGTTTTATCTCTCCAATCATGTCAATGTCCCACATTGCAAATGGCCACGGAGTGGTCATGATGTTTAGAGGGATAGGAGGAACATTGACCTTGTCAACATAGATTTGGCATTTGTGGAAAGTCCTTGAGTGGTGATGGAAATCAGTCTCCATTTTTGACGAATAGTAACCAGCTCTCAAGATTTTATTAGCCATAGTATTTCCGCTAGAGTGAGTCCCAAAGAGACCATCATGCATGTCTTCCGTAATTTCCTCTGCCTCCTTCTTGTTATCGGAGTAGAGTAGAATCATGGTTGCGTTTCTACAGGGTTCCATTGCTTAGGAAGAATTTCGTTGAGAATCTTCGTAAGAATTTTTTTTCATTGATGGAATCTCCTTCAGGATACTCTTGTGCTTCAAGGTACCTCTTCACCTCATGGTACCATGGCTTATCGGTGTCAGTGTCAAACTCATAGAAATGCGCAGGTTCGTCAAATCTATCAATTGTAATCATATGAGCTTCGTTGTCCCATTTGACCTTGAACATAGAAGACATTGTAGCCAAGGCATCGGCTAACTGATTTTCTTCTCCAGGGAAGTGTTCAAAGGTGATTTCTTCGAAGTAAGGAATCAAAGATAGCATAAGCTCTTTGTAAGAAATAAGATTAGGATACTTAGTATCCCATTCTCCCTTTACTTGGCTAATCACTAGAGAGGAATCTCCGAACACATTCAAATGATTGATCCTTAAATCAATGGTAGCCTTTAGACCCAAAATGCATGCTTCATATTCGGCCATGTCATTCGTATAATCGAAGCATAATATAGCAGTGAAAGGAGTGTGGAAACCTTCATGGGAGATTATCACAACACCAATTTCGTTACCCAAAGCGTTGGAAGCCCCATCGAAAACCATAGTCCATTGGGATCCTTGTCCAGGTCCATCATACGGTCCAGGTTTCACACATTCAGTTACTAGCATGATATTCTCATATGGGAAGTCAAAGTTAATAGACTTATAATCATTAACACCTTGATGGGCCAAATGGTCTACCAATACATTTCCTTTGATGGCCTTTTGTGTTGTGTATTGAATATCGTACTCAGTCAAGATCATTTTCCATCCAGCTATCCGTCCAGAAAGAGCGGGTTTCTCGAAGATGTACTTGATAGCGTCCATCTTAGAAATCAATAAAGTGGTATAGGTCAACATATAATGTCTTAGCCGGCGTGCAACCCATGCCAGAGCGTAACAAGTTTTCTCGAGCAATGAATATCTGGTTTCACAGTCGGTAAACTTTTTGCTCAGGTAGTAAATAACATGCTCTTTTTGGCCAGACTCGTCATGTTGACCCAACATGCACCCCATAGAATTCTCTAGCACAGTCAAGTACATGATCAAGGGTCTTCCTTCAACTGGAGGCATGAGGATATGAGGTTATTGCAGACACTCCTTGATTTTTTCGAAGGCAGCTTGGCATTCATCATTCCATATGACTACTTGATCTTTCTTCAAGAGTTTGAAGATTGGTTCACAAGTAGCAGTTAAGTGATATATGAAGCGAGAGATGTAGTTAAGACAACCCAAGAATCCTCTAACCTCCTTTTCAGAATGGGGAACATGCATTTCTTGGATGGCTTTTACCTTTGTAGGATCAACTTCGATGCCTTTACCACTGACAACAAAACCTAGAAGTTTTCCAGATCGTACCCCGAATGTGCACTTATTAGGGTTCAACCTCAGCTTGTACTTTTTCAACCTCTCGAATAGTTTGTATAGGTTATTGAGATGCTCCTCTTCAGTTTGTGACCTGGAAATCATATCATCCACATATACCTCTATTTCATGATGGATCATATCATGAAACAAAGCTACCATATCCCTTTGATATGTCGCCCCTGCATTCTTCAACCCGAATGGCATGACCTTGTAACAAAAGGTGCCCCATTACGTAACAAAGGTGGTCTTCTCCATGTCTTCGGGAGCCATCCCAATTTGATTATAGCCGTAGAAACCATCCATGAAAGAGAATACTTTATGTTGAGTGGTGTTATCGACTAAGACATCAATATGAGGTAAAGGGAAGTCATCATTGGGGCTTTCCCTATTCAGATCCCTGTAATCTACGCACATATGAACTTTTTCGTATTTCTTTGGCATTGGAACCACGTTCGCAACCCATTGGGGATAAGATCTCACTGCTAGAAATCCTGCGTCGAATTGTTTCATCACTTCAGCTTTTATCTTTTCAGACATGTCAGGCCGCATGCGATGAACTTTTTGCTTGACAGAAGGACAATCTTCCTTTGTAGGCAGACAATGAATTACAAAGTTGGTATCCAACCTTGGCATATATTTGTACGACCAAGCGAACACTTCCACATAGTCATGTAACATCTGAACCAATCTATTCTTGACACTGCTTCCTAGTTTGGCGTCGATCTTGATGTAAGTACGAAGTGCGCCTAAGAGGGGGGGTGAATTAGGTACTTTAAAATTCTGGTTTTTAGTGATGATGGTTCTTATTTTTCTGGTTATAAGTGAGTTTAGGAAATCTTAAGAATGCAGAAAAATAAAGAGACACATGCGATATATCGTGGTTCCCCTCACAGTCTGAGAGTACTCCAGTCCCCTTTCAACATGAAAGAGATTTCCTTATTGTGGCAAACTTAAACAAGAACTACCAAACAAACCAAGAACAATCCTCTTGGACCAAGAACAATCCTCTTGGATTTTCACTAAGTTACCTATGAGAACAATCCTCTCAATGTAACTACACTTGTATCCAACAACTTTAGAAAGACAAGATTTCAACAAAAACACTTAAACGTAATTCCAACAATCTTGGAAATTAAGTAAGTAAATATCAATTTGTGAGTTTGAGTGAGTAGAGTAATATTGATCACTTAGAGTGATTTAACAATGTATGATCTTCTTCTTCCAATAATAATATTGTACAAAAACTTAAGATATATTTGCTCAAAGTTTTCTGTTTGTTAATGTATGAAAATATGAAGAAAACTTATGCATGAAAATGAAAAATGCTTGAGTTTGTATTTTGATATTTCAGGAAATATTTATGGAGGAAGGTATTAGATCTGATTTTGAAATTGAATATTTATATGTTCATAACAACCTTTTGAAACATCATGAAGTTCTGAAAATGTATCATGAACAAATGCCAAGTTTGAGTGAAAAGATGTAATGAAAAGGCATGACGAACAAGCATGAACAAAGCTGCTATTTTTCAAATTCGTGCAGTATGCAATCGATTGCACCCTTGGTGTAAATCAATTGCACAAGGTTTTAACAGCTATTTTTTCAAAATCTTTAAGAGTGCAATCGATTGCATTATCAATGTAAATCGATTGTATGCAAAGTCAGTAGCAAAAAGTAAGTGAGTGCAATCGATTGCACTTGCAATGTAAATTGATTGCACTAAGAAACAGTAGCAAACATTTTGAAAAATTAAGTATGCAATCGATTGCATAGGCAATGTAAATCGATTGCACAGAGAAACAGAAGCAAAAGATCTGAAATTTTTGAAGAGTGCAATCGATTGCACTAAGATGTAAATCGATTGCATGCAAGAGAAAAATGAAATTTTATCTTTGAAAAGCTTGAGTAATGATTCTTAAACATTTCTTTTTCATTTTTGAGCATCCATATCTTAAGATCAAAGTAGATAATATTATTATACCTTTAAGGTTGTTTGAGAGCTTTGAATGGAGATATTATTCTTAGATGCTTTGAGCTTTGATCATAAATCTTTGCCTTCTTTGTTAGCCATGGTTTGTCTTCATCAAAACAAAAGCTTATTTGTGAAGCTTGATTTTACATTCTCCCCCTTTTTGATGATGACAAACAATCTTGCTTTATGCAATGTACTTTCCGGAAGAGCTTCTCCCCCTAAGATGCAAAACTCCCCCTATGTAGGAGAGGGTTGGAATCCTTTGCAATTCTTCATCTTTATTGGAGAGTACCTTGAATATTAAGACACAAGAAATACAAGCATAAAGTACCACACATCTTTCTCCCCCTTTGACATTATCAAAAAGAAGGGAAAGATGCCTAAAGCAGTTAATAATAGAGCAATATATTGAGCGAATATTTAGAATTAAAACATATATATAAGAGTTATATCAAGGGTATAATGCACCTTATAAGTCGCGTTCGTCAAGTATGCCGAGCTCTCGACGAATTTTGTAGAAAGGTTCTTTTGCCAAAGGTTTGGTGAAGATATCGGCAAGTTGATTATGAGTATCTACAAAGGTTACCTTGACATCTCCTTGAAGAACATGATCACGGAGGAAATGATGTCGAATGTCTATGTGTTTAGTTCTTGAATGCATGACGGGATTCTTTGTAATGTTAATTACACTGGTGTTGTCGCATCTTAGAGGAATGCACCCTAGATCGAGTCCGTAGTCACGAAGTTGTTGTTTTAGCCACAAAATTTGAGCGCAACTACTACTCGCTGCAATATATTCAGCTTCGGCCGTGCTTAGAGCAACACATGATTGTTTCTTGTAGGCCCATGATACTAATGAATTACCAAGAATGTGACAAGTACCACTTGTGCTTTTTCTATCTGTTTTACACCCTGCATAATCCGCGTCAGAATAACCAATTAAGTTGCAGACACTACCTTTAGGATACCATAATCTGACATTTGTTGTCCTTTTGAGATACTTCATGATCCTCTTTACCGCCGTGAGATGAGATTCCTTTGGGTTAGCTTGAAAGCGGGCACATAGACAAACACTAAACATTATGTCAGGACGGCTTGCCGTCAAATACAATAAGGAGCCAATCATACCTCGATATTTAGTAATGTCGATGGAAGTACCTGATTTATCTTGATCAACATAAGAACCAAAACCCATTGGTGTAGACATTTCCTTACATTTATCCATGTCAAACCTTTTCAAGAGTTCCTTGCAATATTTGGATTGGTTGATGAAGATGCCATCTTTTAGTTGTTTGATTTGAAGTCCAAGAAAATAGTTCATTTTACCCATCATGGACATTTCAAATTCTCCTTGCATCATTGATGAGAATTCTTCACACATTTATTGATTTGAAGAACTGAAGATGATGTCATCAACATAGACTTGTGCTAGCAAGGCGTCATCTTTGATTTTCTTGATAAATAGAATCTTATCAACTTTACCTTTTTCGAAACCTTTTTCGCATAAGAAGTTGCTTAGCCGATCATACCATGCCATTGGTGCTTGTTTTAGTCCATATAGAGCTTTTCTCAATTTAAATACATGAGTTGGATTCTTGAAATCTTCGAACCCCGGGGGTTGCTTAACGTAGACTTCTTCAGTGATATATCCATTCAAGAATGCGCTTTTGACATCCATTTGGAAAAGTTGAAAATTTAATGAACAAGCATAGGCAAGTAAGAGACAAATAGCTTCTAACCTTCCAACTGGAGCGAAAGTTTCTTCAAATTCTATTCCTTCTTCTTGATTATAGCCTTGTGCTACCAATCTTGTTTTGTTGCGAACAATTATTCCATTCTCGTCAAGTTTGTTTTTGAACACCCATCTTGTTCCAATAATGTGTTTGTTGCTTGGCCTAGGGACGAGTTCCCAAACTTGATTCCTTTCAAATTGATTCAATTCTTCTTGCATAGCTATGATCCATTGGTCATCGCCTAAAGCTTCATCAACTTTGGAAGGTTCAATTTGAGAGACAAACGCCATGTTTAGGCAAGCATCCTTGAGATTTAATCTTGTAGACATGCCTTGACTTATATCACCAATTACTTTATCAATAGGATGATCTCTATGAGTTCTCCTTTATTTTGGTAGATCATTGAGATTCGATTCTTGTTGAGGTGATTCTTCGAGTTGAATGGGTTGATCCTTGGAAGAGTTTTCTTGAGGACCTTCTTCATCGGATTTCTCATCAAACTTACCCAAATTATCTTTGTCATTGTTTAGGGCAAAGCATTTGCACCCAAAGATATGAAAGAAAGAAATGTTTGGTTTTCTCCCTTTGAAGAGTTCATATGGAGTTTTCTTTAAGATTGGTCTAATGTTAACTCTATTGCTAACAAAACATGCCGTGCTCACGACATCCGCCCAAAAGTATTTTGGAAGATTTGAGTCGCTAAGCATTGTTCTAGCAAGTTCCACAAGAGACCTATTCTTTCTTTCAACCACTCCATTTTGTTGTGGAGTCCTAGGTGCCGAGAAGTTGTGAGATAATCCATGTTCTCCATAGAATTCTTCAAATAGAGCATTTTGGAATTCTCCGCCATGGTCACTCCTTATTGAAGTAATTGTTAGAGACTTCTCATTCTGAATTTGTTTAGCATACTTCTTGAACGCCTTGAATGCATCACTTTTCGGCACTAAAAAGAATGTCCAAGTATATCTAGAGAAATCGTCAACAATAACCAAAGCATATACATTACCTCCGAAACTCCTTGTTCTCAATGGACTAAATAGATCCATATGTAACAATTGTAGTGGCCTTGTAGTGGACACCACATTCTTATATTTGAAAGTTGATCTAGTTTGTTTCCCTTTTTGACAAGCATCACATAGTCTATCTTTGACGAAATTTCTCTTAGGCAACCCAATGATAAGATCATGCTTGATTAATTTATTCAAGTGTTCCATATGAATATGAGCAATTATTTTGTGCCAAAGCCATGAATCATCATTGTTTTCCATGAGACATTTAACCTTCAAAGATGGATCATCAAGGGAAATCATGAATATATTATTGATTCTTTTACCTTTAAGTATAACCTCATGAGTGACTTCGTCTTCTATCAAAGATTCATCCTTGGTGAACTTGATTTTGAAGCCTTTGTCACAAAGTTGGCTAATACTTAGAAGATTGTGCTTTAGTCCTTCAACATAAAGAACATCTTTAATGGATGTGAAAGGTGGAGCACCAATTTTGCCTTTGCCTAGGATTCTTCCCTTATTATTGTCTCCATAAGTGACAAAACCCTTGGCCTTTAGCGCTAGATATGAAAATTGGTTTATGTCTCCTGTCATATGCTTTGAACAACCACTATCAAGATACCAAAGATTGCATGTGGTCTTCAAGCATACCTGCAAAACAAATTAGGTTTTGTTAGGTACCCAAGTTGCTTTGAGTCCTTCATAATTAATGCCTTTCTTTACCCATACATAATGCCCACTTGCCACACTGAAATTTCTAACATAGCAAGCATTAGGTGTATAGCCTTTAATACCACAATAAAAACAAGTAGGTTCAAAGTTACTTCTATATCTAGAAGGATAAGATTTCTTCTTTGGAAATGTTTTCTTTTTAGGATAGTGACACACTATTTTGGGTTTGTTCACTTTCTCTTTGGATGATTGATCATTAGCCTTAACAAAGATAGTTTTGTTAGAACTTGGTTTTGAAAACTTTGAATATCCAAGTCCACTTTTATTATTGGAGTATCTTTGTTGGCTAAGAACACCTTCCAATCCAATTTGGCCTTTTTCATATCTTTCAATGAATCTTTTTAATTGGACAATTTGGAAAGAGAGTGAATCACAATTTTTGCCTACAAAATTCTGTTTTTGTTCATCACTTGATTTTTGTTTTTCTTCTTTGAAATCTTTTTCCATTGAAACATATTTTTCTTCTAAGGATGAAATTTGTTTCTTTTGTGATGAAATGGTTTTGTACAGAATATTGCATTCATTCAATAGTTCATCTATAGCACCTTGTGCATCACTATCAAAAAGAGAGAATTCATTACCAACCTCATTGTCTTCATCATCAGAATGGTGTGAGGCCATCAATGCTAGATTTGAACTTTCATCACTATCGGAATCAGATGAGGAACTTATTTCATTGTCCTCCCATGCGATGTAAGCCTTTTTGTTCTTGAATCCCTTCTTTCTTTTGAAGCCACCTTTCTTGGAGAGTTTTGGACAATCCGGCTTGATATGACCTTGCTTACCACATTCATAACATGTGATTTCTTGTGTTGATATGGAGCCTTCCTTTTTCTGAAATTGTTTCTTTCCTTTTGAATGAGAAAAAGGTTTGTCATTTCTACCGAAGAACTTACCAAGCCTTTTAACAAGAAGAATGGAGTTTTCATCTTCTTCTGGATTGTTTTCCTTTTCAACTTCCTTGGACTCTATCTTCAAAGCAATATTCTTGGATTTCTTCTCTTAGTTTTCATGCTTTTCAAGTCTTCCGAGTTCCGTTTCGTATTCTTGAAGTTTCCCAAATAATGTCGTAGATGTCATGTCGAAGAGACTTTTCTTTTCTAAAATTGCCGTTACCTTTGGTTGCCATTCCCTAGTTAAGGACCTAAGTACTTTCAGATTCAATTCATCATTCGTCAAAGTTTTACCAAGAGCACTTAGATGATTGGTCAAGTGCACAAATCTCTTTTGTAAGTCAAGAATGGTTTCTCCGGGCTGCATTCAAAATAATTCGTATTATTGACTTAGGGTATTTAGTCTTGATCTTTTTACTTCAACCGTTCCTTCATGAGTTTGTACCAAGGTATCCCATATTTCCTTTGCTGTTTTGCATGCCGAGACACGGAAGAATTCGTCCATGCTAAGTGCACCTTGAAGAAGGTTTATTTCCTTTTCGTCATAGAGAACTTTCTTCTTATCATCATCGTCCCATGCAGTTTTAGACTTTGATGAGTCGACACCATTGATTACCGTTATAGGGATTAATGGACCATTTTTGAAGGCATCCCATATTTCTTCTCCTTGTGCTTCTAGATGTGCCTTCATGCGTATTTTCCATAAGTCAAAATATTCACCACAAAATAGAGGAGGCTTGTTGTTACTACCACCATCTCTGAAAACGGGATTTTGATTTGCGGAAGCCATTCTGGATCTTTTAGGAGCAGGTTACCTATAACTTGCTCTGATACCAATTGTAAGTATGAACTACGTCTAAGAGGGGGGGGGGGTGAATTAGGTACTTTAAAATTATGGTTTTTAGAGATGATGGTTCTTATTATTCTGGTTATAAGTGAGTTTAGGAAAGCTTAAGAATGCAAAAAAATAAAGAGACACGGGAGATATATCCTGGTTCCCCTCACAGTCTGAGAGCACTCTAGTCCCCTTTCAACATGAAAGAGATTTCCTTATTGTGGCAAACTTAAACAAGAACTACCAAACAAACCAAGAACAATCCTCTTGGACCAAGAATAATCCTCTTGGATTTTCACTAAGTTACCTATGAGAACAATCCTCTCAATGTAACTACACTTGTATCCAACAACTTTAGAAAGACAAGATTTCAACAAAAACACTTAAACTTAATTCCAACAATCTTGGAAATTAAGTAAGTAAATATCAATTTGTGAGTTTGAGTGAGTAGAGTAATATTGATCACTTAGAGTGATTTAACAATGTATGATCTTCTTCTTCCAATAATAATATTGTACAAAAACTCAAGATATATTTTCTCAAAGTTTTCTGTTTGTTAATGTATGAAAATGTGCAGAAAACTTATGCATGAAAATGAAAAATGCTTGAGTTTGTATTTTGAAATTTCAGGAAATATTTATGGAGGAAGGTATTATATCTGATTTTGAAATTGAATATTTATATGTTCATAACACCCTTTTGAAACATCATGAAGTTCTAAAAATGTGTCATGAACAAATGCCAAGTTTGAGTGAAAAGATGTAATGAAAAGGCATGATGAACAGGCATGAATAAAGCTACTATTTTTCAAATTCGTGCAGTATACAATCAATTGCACCCTTGGTGTAAATCAATTGCACAAGGTTTTAACAACTATTTTTTCAAAATCTTTAAGAGTGCAATCGATTGCATTATCAATGTAAATCGATTGCATGCAAAGTCAGTAGAAAAAAGTAAGTGAGTGCAATCGATTGCACTTGCAATGTAAATCGATTGCACTGAGAAACAGTAGCAAACGTTTTGAAAAATTAAGTATGCAATCGATTGCATAGGCAACGTAAATAGATTGCACAGAGAAACAGAAGCAAAAGATCTGAAATTTTGAAGAGTGCAATCGATTGCACTAAGATGTAAATCGATTGCATGCAAGAGAAAAATGAAATTTTATCTTTGAAAAGCTTGAGTAATGATTCTTAAACATTTCTTTTTCATTTTTGAGCATCTATATCTTAATATCAAAGTAGATAATATTATTATACCTTTAAAGTTGTTTGAGAGCTTTGAATGAAGATATTATCCTTAGATGCTTTGAGCTTTGATCATAAATCTTTGCTTTCTTTGTTAGCCATGGTTTGTCTTCATCAAAACAAAAGCTTATTTGTGAAGCTTGATTTTACACTTGACCTCCTTCTTGTGTGTCTTGGTACCTAGGTTGATGACTTCAACTGACTCTTCATGCGGCTGAATAGCTTTTTCCTCTTGCGTTAGAAGTCTGGCTAGTTCTCCCGGTATTTCACAATCTTCCCCACCTTCGTCTTTGGCTTGGTTAATTGGATGTTCAAAATCATAGTTGGCAATAGTAGAGTCATTGACAATGAGATCCAGATTGGACGAGGACATGCAAGAGTGTGTATATGTGCATGTAAGATACATGGCTATTTTTGAAAAACGCATTGAAGAAAAAGAAAGACAATGAGCACAAAGATTTGAATGAAAAAGTCCAATGGTTTGCATTGAATGATCATATGATAAAATGAACATAAATAAAACCCTTAACAAATGGACCAAATTTCCCTGAGCCAGGCATATGGCTTAAAAGCCATTGTTTAATATTACAGACAAAAGGTTCTTGAATTGATAGAAAGAAAATAAATAAGTAATTACTCCTCAATGAAGGAGATGGTAACGAAGTCCTTTGCGTGCCAATTGTTGAGCTCTGTTGTAGTAGGGTATACCCATTATTCGAATGCACATTCATCATCAGAATCCTCCACATCGTTTACTTCATGATTTCCAATACAGAGGGGGGGCTTTCCCGCGCGAGCGCGCCTTACTTCCTTCCGAGCCTTGATAGTAAAACCTAACCAACATTTTTCTACTTTGAACAGGATCTCGTGGAGTTTCATCTAGGTACCACAACTTCCATCTTCGACTGCAGCACGAGCATCTTTGAATGAAACCATCCTTGGCACTACCTTATCAGCTTTGGGCATATAAGAGGAAATTTTGGTAGTAGAAACCATAGGCGGAACAACTTTAAAAGCCTGACACAGGGTTTCTATAAATTCACCATCCATCTCCACATATTTGAAAGAATTGAGATGGCTTACCATGAATTCCTCCTCTCCATAAACAGTGACGATCCTTCCCTTGATTGGGTACTTTAGCTTTTGGTGAAGGGTTGATGTTACTGCCCCTGCTCCATGAATCCAAGGGCGACCCAGCAAACAGGAGTAAGCGGGACGCATATCCATGATGTAGAGAGTAGAGTTTCAAATCCATGATCCAACTTTGATCGGGAGATCCACCTCTTCATGAACCGTCCTTTTGGACCCATCGAAAGCCCTCACAATGATGTCACTCGGCTTCAACACCAGTCCTTCGCAGTCTAAACGGTCCAAATCCCTCTTGGGTAGCATGTTTAAGGAAGATCCAGTGTCAACCAAAACATGTGCTAGGGTAGTCCCCTTACATTCGATAGAAACATGCAGAGATTTGTTATGGTTTCTTCCAAGTGGTGCCAGATCAGCATCCGAAAACCCCAAACTGTTGTCGACCGTCAAGCTTGCCACACAACTTTCAAACTGGCCAGTTGTGGTCTCATGACGGACATGAGCCTTCTTTAAGAATTTTACCAATGCTCGAGCATGAGCATCGCAACAAAATAGCAAATATAACATGGAGATCTTGGAAGGAGTTTGCCCCAGCTGCTCCACTATCTTGAGTTCACTCCTCTTTATAATTTTCAAGATCTCATCCATTTCTTGAGCAAAAGGTTCCTCAACAGCAACATCCTTTGCAGGCGTCTCTATCTCAGCAGGCTTAACTACTTTCTCCTTTCCCCTTGTGTTAGCACTAGGCTTAGAAGCGGTGATGCGGATAGGTGACGTTGTAGCAGTTGGGGGTGAAATGTTGGGCGAAAAGATTCTCCCAGTTCTGGTCACCTTACTAGATCCAGTAATATTACCAACGTCATCAGCCTTTCTTTCTTCAATTCAAGAGTCTTGCTTTATTCCATGGTAAAACACCTCAGCACCATAGTTCCACGTCACTGCTTTGTTGGAAGAGTACAAAATTAGCCTAGGGGTAGTAATTATCAGAGGAGCAACCATCAGTTCATTAGAAATTCTGATAGGACCTTTGGAGGAGATCCTAAGAGGCTTGTTTGAAATTGTTATGATGGAGAGGTCTTCGACCTTATTGGTCAAACTTTTGACGGACGAAGTTTTCTCAAATAGGATCTCATGACTATTCATCAGACGTTGAACGCCTTCTCTCAGCCATTTTCATCCATTAGTTTGTGTGGCGCAACAATAAAAGTCCTTCGAACATCCAGGGAAAACCCCGACTTTCAGTAGATTCTTTTTGACAAAGGTTAACAGAGTGGTCAAGTCTTCGACGGAGGAAACAAAAATGGCATCTTCAATTGCGTTGACACCTTTGCCATGGTTTGGAATTGGTGCCGTTATCACATTGGGAATTGTAGGCAGATCAAATTTGATTGTCTTGTTGTCTATTAGGTCTTGAATTTTATTCTTCAGTGCCCAACATTGATCGGTCTCATGCTTGGGACTATTCGAGTGATATGCACAATTGGTATTTGGATTGTATTTAGGTGAGGAGGTATCCGGATTGGCCGGAGGATCACGCAGTGTCAACAAGTTAGCCTTTAATAGGTGTTGTAAGGCTTGGGATAGAGACATGCCTATCCTTGTAAATTTTCTTCGTGGAGTCTCAAATCGGTGATGATTGGAAGGTTGTCTTTGAACAGGAGCAGGGTTGGAAATTTAGAACGGAATTAACGGACAAACGATTATCCTTCTTGGTACGGGCCCTTGCTCCATACACAACATTAGTTTATTTCTTCCCAGTGAATGGTTTCTTTACAGGATTGGAGGTGGAAGTAGACGCCACAGGGATTTTCCCGCTTTTGATACCACTTTTGACCCTTTCACCGGTCAAGATTAGCTCGGTGAAACCAGACGAAGAACACCCAACCAATAAGTTGAAAAGTGGACAAGATAACATACCCATAAACATATCAATGTGTTCCCTGTCGGTTAACGGCGGTTGGACCCTACTGGCAATATCCCTCCACTTTTGGGCGTACTCTTTGAACCCTTCATTTTTACCCATCTTCATGTCTTGCAGTTGAACTCTTGTCGGCGCCAAGTCGGCATTGTACTACTATTGGTGATAGAAAGCAGTGGCCAAGTATTCCCATGTATGGATACGGGAACCCTACAATTGGTAAAACCACTCTAGTTGAGTCCCGACCAAGCTTTCTTGAAAGAAGTGGACCCATAGTTTTTTTCCGGTGGTGTGTGGTTGTATTTTACACACGTATGACTTCAGATGAAGCTTTGGGCAGGAAACCCCGTCATATTTAACGAAGACTGGTATCTTGAATTTATGGGGAATGACAACCCCAAATATTAAACCCAAATCATCAAAATCCAAACCAGGAATGGCTTGAATCTCAACAGCCTTCAGTCTATCCTCTAGCTGCTTGTACTTAACATCGGTAGAAGTATACTGTTCGTCAAAATAGTCTTCATCATCGGACACTCGATTATTGATGCACCCAGCCTTGGTACTCTTTTCTTCTTCAATTTAATTTTTGTCTTCCTCCGACGAATCTTCAACGATTGGCATTTGGTGGATCGGCTCTCTGAATCTTCTACCCATGTTGACTAGGACTTTACTCTTTGGTTTCTTTTTGGATGCCATCAACGTCATCAACTCTTGTTGCCCCTTGGCCAGGATCAACAGAGTCTCTTGAAATTGGGAGTTTTGTGCTTGCAGATCTTTCACTGTTTTCTCTATATCCATCTTGCTGAATTAAACAGCAGAAAGATAAGGAAACACGTCGTGGAAAACCTATTATGTTATGATGCATGAAAAATGTGCATGCAAATGATTTCAAGGATTTATGAAATTTAAATTTGTCTAGACAAAGAATGAACAAACGTCAAATTGCATTAATCAGTTCAAGATGGTTACATCATGCCTCTTGGGCTTACAAAATAAATTTCTAAGATAAAAAGGTTGAACGCATCCTCTTCAGTGCTAGGTAGGTGTTCAGGCTCTGTTCTTCATGAAGTTGCTTTGTAAGCTCTAAAACCCTTTTCTCTCTAGCGTAGAATTAAGTTTCGAAGGTGTCTCTCTCTTCCTTTAGATGAATCCAACCCTTTTGTAAGTCTTCAAGAGAAGTAGGCATGTTGGGATGGAGGACAGTATACGGGACCTCTCCTTCAACAACATGCTCCATGATAACTGGTAGGATGGAGGGGTAAGGCATTACAAGCTTCTGAGCACGAGCTCATACCCACCTAAGGTAAGGCTTAAGGGGAATGGAATTCTTGCGTCCTAAAGTCTCACTATCTGCTTTATTTACCATCATCCAAGCTCGTGCAAACCTCTGACGGTAGCCTTGATTGTCGCTCTTGTAGTCGAATACCAAACCTTAAATGAGCATATCATGAGGACCATCTCTTCGGGCATACCCAAACTGTCGTAAATCTAAGCAAGGGTTGTAAGTGATCCCTCCCATAATTGCAAGCAGAGGGACATTAGGGAATTCCCCACAATGGTCAATGATAGAAGTATCTTCCAAGGATCTTGAACACCAATGAATATCAGAGTGGGTAAGGGATATCATCCTTTGGGACCATGTTAATCTTTGTTCGTTCTTTAATGTTGATCGAGGTAGGTGTAAAGTAAACCACTTGGCGAGTAGGGGAATGCAACACAAGAGAGTACCTCTTTTTATCATGGTGCGGGTATGGAAACAATGTAAGATGTCTCCTAGCAAGGTAGGTACAGGATCACGAGAGAAAAAGATTTTGATGGTGTTCACATCTATGAATTGGTCTGAGTTGGGAAATAGAACCAAACCATAGATGAGAAGGGCCATGACATTTTCAAAGGCTCGAAAATCCATATCTTCCGAGAATGAAAGAGCCATCTCTAGTAAGAACTTGGCTAGGAACCCTTTGACTCCGCTTCTTGTCTCCCAATTTGCTATAATGTCGGATCTCTTCATATGCAAGGCTTCGACAATGACTTCAGGTTTCGAAATACCTTTTAAACAAGTGAATAGTGCTTGATCAAGCATAGACGCTCCTAATATTAGAGAGAATTCTTCTAGTGTTGGCACCAACTGATAGTCAGGGAAGGTGAAGCAATGATGCATGAGATCAAAGAGTTGGAAGAGCACGCACAACATTTCTTCTTGGAAATTGGAGGTAGCCAAAATAAGGAGTCGACCATATTTCTTGGTGAAAGGAGAGTCTTCAGGCACTCTTAATGCTAACTCTTAGAGTTGAGGGTGTGCTTTCACGAAGTTGATTCTGATGGTATTCCTTCAGACGGAATTCATGGCCTACAAAACAAAACAAAGATAAATTCCTAAATCCTTGAAATGGTTAGTGAGAATGCTTATGATGTTTATGATGTTATGTACAAGTAAGAAAGTTGTTTATGTACACACAAAGCAGACAAGTCCTTAGGTTTAGGCTTGCATGGAGTTGATAGGTAAGTACCCTCTTGAAGTTTAGTTGGCTCAACCTGTCCTAGAAAGTAATCGGGTTCTAAAGGATCTCTGTATCACTAACCTTTATTTCAGGCATTGTCTCAGCATAATCAATATTTTCTTGTGGCCGAGATATCCCAAAAGTCCAATCTCAATGAGTGTAGTATCGAGTATCAACCAATTTTCAGCTTTCCACCGAAACCGGCTATCTCACTACTTCCTAATGGCCAAGTTGTTCAATTAAGGTTCTAAGCTCAGTTAGTGCTTCATGACGCTGCTCAGCGGCCCCGTATTCTCCTCGATTCAACACAAGGGACACCGGTACCAACAAATGTGTCACACTAACATAGCCATTGCTTCAACCATATCGGTCTACACCGTACATTTTCCACAATCTATTGCTACTTACCTAAAAAGGTGTTCCATATCCGGGTAGAGGATCAAAACAAGCCCAAACAAGGAACCATAATGTAAAAAAAACTAATCAAACAAGGAAAGAAAGTAAATGTGATCTAGCCCTAAGGTAACCCCACTTTTTTAAGATACTCCCCAACAGAGTCTCCAGTTCTGTAACACGGTGGGAGAACTGACTTGGGTGTTTTGCGTTTTATCGCAATTATTGCGGATAGCAAGATTTTCCACCGACTTTTCTTTTATTCAAATAAAGGAAAGGGTGAAAAGAACAAGAAAGACCTTTGAGATTATTTTCTTGAGTTCAGGGGATAGACTATGAAAAGGGAAGGTGTTAGCACCCTTTTCATCCATAATTATTTATGGGCTCTTAGTTGCTTGCTAGATCATTGCTTTTGTTTGAAAGTGTGCTTTATGGTGAGTTTTGAAAGTATTTTTTTAAAAAGCGCATTCGTTTAGGAAAAATTTGTAATGATTCTCGTCTCTATAAGAATGTATACAAAGTGTTGGACTTTTTGAAAATATTTCACGTTTTGAAAGTGTTTAATGTGTGCTTGGAAAGATGTTTGTTTTGAAAATGAGCAAACAACTAAGAATGTTTCTACCTACTCAAAAGTCTTTTGTTCATTTCCTCCCTTCCTTTGATACTGCTATCTTACAATTGATTGGTAAGAAGCCTTATCTTTGGATGTAAAAAGGGACGGGCGTGGGTCATCGTATGGTCATGATATCAATGTTGTGAGATATCTTAGCATTTCTCTTGAGGTACTAAGATCATTTATAAGGAAACATTCGAAACGTCATCGAGGTACTATGATCTTATGTTTTTGATTGTTCTTGCTAAGACGTCTCACATGCATAACATGACCAGTTTTCATAAGGAAACAGGTGGAATTACACTAGGGGTGCATGTGTGAATAGTGTGTTTGAATTGCATGCATTTAGTCTTTGATTAAGGGTTGTCTACTCGTTGTTTTTATCTTGCCATACAAATCCTAATTACTAGCATTTATATGAAAGTGATAAATTGCGGAAAGTAAATATTATATGCTATTACAATCATTTGGGGAATGAGGTGTACAAATTTACAAATGGGGATTGCAAGAAATTAAAGTCCTAATTATCTATTTCAACCATATTGAAATAATGTACAAGAAATGCAAAAATAGACTTGTTTTGTTTTTGTTAAGAGAAGAAATAGATTTTCTTAAGAAAATATTTTTAGTCTTTTTGTTTTAAAAGAAATAAAGTAAAGTGTATGAATATAAAGTGTTTTTGGTGTTTTTGATTAATGAAAATAGAAGTGATGACAAAAATAATAAGAGGAAAAAGAATCAGAGTCAGAGAATTACTGAAAGGATAGAAATAAGGAGCAGAAGTTCTGACTCTGGTGTGCTGCAAATCAGAAAGAAAATGTTAGCAGAAACGGGGAAGGCCAGAAGTTCTGGATCCGGGCGCACTAAAGTTCTGGGGTTGCTGGGAACAAAGGAAATCCTAGAAGTTATGATGCAACTGGGAACCTAGAAGTTCTAGTGTTATTGGACAGTCAGAAGTTCTGGTTGCTGAGGGAGCCTGGAAGTTTTAGTGCAGCTGGAAGCCTAGAAGTTCTAGTGTTACTGGAAAGCTAGAAGTTCTGATGATGGGTCTGTGAGGTGTCAATGTTGTTGGATGGGAATATCTAGAAGCTCTGGTCCATAATCACTATTTTGAAAATTAACTAAAGGGGGTTTATCTAGAAGTTCTGGTCTAGAATCAATGTTTGACAAATAATGGGAAAAATGTCAATAAATAAACAAAAAAGGTGTTTCTGGGGCTAGAACCCAGGACCCTTAACACTAATGTCTTATGCGCTCACTCACTACCACTGGGGTGGCTATACATCCGGTATTAGAAACGAAAACATAAACATATATTAAAAGGTAAGTTCTGATGATAAATCTCATCTCCTTCTCCGCGCCAGCCATAGCATCTGCAACTTAGTTATTTCTCAACAAAAATGAAAAATGCAAACATAGAAGTTATGACAGATTTCATCATGATTTCAGAAATATAAAGCATCAAAACTGTAAATCAGAAGCAAGCATGAATTTTACTAATCCTAATTTTGAGACCTAATTTCCTCAAGAAGTTCTGATATGAAATTCTCTCTACTTAGGAAAAATACTTGAAATTCAATAATATATACAGAATCAGAGTCACGATGTCTACATTGTATCTTTGGAAATGCAAGCCTAACAATGAGATAAAAGTCAGAAGAAACTTACCTTGCAGCTGTAAATTGTTCTGTGAATTAGAGCCTGGTTCAGGCTGCTGTGATGTTTTGATCAACTTCCTCAAGTTCTCAGAAAGAAGAAACAACTCTTAGCTTGAGCTATGAATGCTACGAAAGTTCTGGTGCAGCCAAGGTGCAAAGTTCTGGTTTTTTGAAACAGAGAGTGGTGAAGACTGTTTTACAGTTTAAAAACAGAATTTGGGAAAGCTTCTATGTGTATTCTAGAAACTGTATGGATGATTTGGTTCAGAAACACACAAGAAAATTTAGAGTTTGAATGCAAAAATCAGAAAACTAGCAGGTTTTGTGTTTATGTTTGCAGCTCCAAGTTCTTGTGAAATTTCAACAAGGTTTTAAGTCTTTTTCTCAAATCTTCGACCTCTTTAACAATTGCAAATGAAGTTCAATTTATGGGCAAAGGATTTAGGAGTTTTGGAGAAGTCAAGAGTACAACCATCATGTGTTATGGCGCTGACTTGTTCTTACAGCAAATTTGGACAAGTATGGTTCAAGGCAAAATAGAGTGGTTAGAAGATTTTAGCCGTGACTAATATGATTCCGTAGGCATGATTTATGGAGAAGTACACTCAGAAGAAAAAGTAAAGCATGGGCCCAGCATAAACTTTGTACAAAAGTTTACTTTCCAAGGACAATAATGGTACTTCTATGTCACACGTGGGAAAATCCTTTGGGTAACGACTCAAAAGTGGGTGTGATCATTAAATAATGATGATATTTAACAAACCAGAAAACCTGCAACATGATATTATGCATTATAGCTTGAAACTGGATCAGAAGTTCAACATAAACGTGACTTAAACAAATATCCAACTTCTGATCTTTAAATCTCCCTGTTCTAGCATGATCTGAGGGAGTTCTCAGACATTTCAGAAATCTTGTAACATGCTTTGTAAATACTCTTTGAATTATTTTTGCAAACTATGATTGAACCTACGTGAAAACTGGCCCAGAAGTTCCAACCAAATTTTGTCTCGGATATGCCCAGAATTTACTGAGTGCTTTAATTTCATGTACGTGTCTTCAAAGATTTTTAACTTGAAATCCCAGCATTTCTAGGAGAAGTTCTATTCTGCAATGTTTTAAATCTCGTTGAGATCTATAACTCTCGTGTCAGAAGTTATTCCTGAATCAGCTTGCATCATGATGAAAATCTGACCAGAAGTTCCGAACTTATCATCTTTTCTTAACACTTAGAAAAATTTCTAAGTGTTTAGAATTTTTGACTTTTTCAAAGAAAATTTGACTTTTGATTTTCTTGATGAAACAAACCTCATATTGTAACATGTATTGATGAAATATGATTCTTGCAACTTGATTTTGATCCAAAAGTCAAAGTTTTACTTTTCAATGTGCATTTTGACCATTTTGCCCTTGTGTCAATTTAAACCTAAATTGATGTATCAATGCTACAAACTTGAGTCATAGGAGATCTCGTGAGTAATTTCTTGAGAAATGAGAGGGAAAATTTTGGGGTATAACACGTATGCTCAAGACAAAAAGCTAATGATCAATTGTTTCTAAGACAGCTTATGTGGGGCATCCATGGATTAGTACATGCAATTGGAGCGAATCCATATCCAGAAATGGGCAGATCTTGCTAATGCTTTCTCGAGACAGTACAAGTCTAACTTGAACATGACGCCTACCCGCACGCAACTCCAAAACCTATCTCAGAAAAAGGAGGAGTCTTTCAAGGAGTATGCTCAAAGATGGAGATAAATGGAAGCCTGAGTACAACCACCACTTTTGGAGAAAGAATTAGTCGATATGTTCATGGGAACTTTACAAGGGTTGTACTACAAAAAGATGGTAGGAAGCGTCTCTTCCGGTTTTTCTGATTTAGTGACTATAGGTGAAAGTATTGAAGCAGGTATAAAGAGAGGAAAGATAAAAGGGGCATCATATAGTACCACTTACAATTAAAAAAGACATGTTCATAACTTCTCGAAAATGAAGGAAGGAGAAATTAATGTTGTAGCCTCACATCCAAGGGTACAACAACCCTTAATAATTCCACGAGAACAACAACAAAACAGGTTTAAAAGGCCACCGAGAAGGTTTAATCCGCTCCCCATGTCGCACAGTCAATTATTGCAACACTTAGTCAAGACATCTTTGGTAGAGCTGAAACCTCTAGCTCCTCCAATCGGGGCACTCCCACCAAGATATGATGCCAATGCCATATGTGAGTATCACGCCAATTCTCCCGGGCATAATATAGATAAATTTTGGGCCTTTAAACACAAGGTACAAGATCTGTTGGACTCTTAGGATATCACTTTCGATAAATCGAACATCAAGACAAACCCCATGCCTCTGCATGGTGGACCAACTATAAATGCATTCGAAGTGGTCACTGACTTTGGGGCATCCAGCCGAGTAAAGGACCCAATAAACCTTTTGAAGGAATATATGTTGGAGTGTGGGTTCCTCTTGGAACATAATGAATCTTTTGAGAAGACATTACAAAAATTGGTGGATCAGGGGATAGTCCAATTTGGATCATACTCCAAAGGAGAATATGTAGCTGAAGTCGAGGAAAATACAAAGAAGCCATTGGTAATTCCTTGCCAAAGGCTGAACCATAATAATAAGACTTTTATGGTTCCATGGGGAGAGTCAACAGAAACACCAGTGATGATACCAAGACAAACTCTGAGAATACCAGTAGTTCCAAAGACTACGATGATAATTAGGGGACCATTTCCTACCCCTTACAAAAGTGACAAAGAAGTACCGTGGAGTTATGATTCTACTGTATACGTCAATAGTTTAAAGCAAGAATGTGAGCCATGGACAAGTCAAGTACCTACAATCTCAAATATAGCAGGAATGGAGGGCAAGACTCGTAGTGGTCGAATCTTTGGCTCCGAATCACAAAAGAAGAATAATGTTATGGTGAAAAATAAGAATGATACTCTTGTAGAAGATAAGTAAAAAGCGGCGGTGGAGGCGAATCAAGAACAAGAGCCTCCAAGCAAGAATTTTACCAACCAAGAGGCAGAATAATTTTTGAAAATAATAAAGAGAAGTGATTATAGGGTGGTGGATTAGCTTCACCAAACCCCGACCAATATTTCCATACTCTCGTTGCTCCTCAACTCAGAAGCACATCGAGACTCTCTAATGAAGGTTATGAGTTCTCCTCATGTCACAAAAGAGATTACAGTAAATCAGTTTGACAATGTTGTTGCAAATCTAACATATGAATCATATATGGGTTTTAATGGCAGTGATTATCCTCCACAAGGTCGAGCTCACAATAAGGCGTTGCACATTTTCGTTCAGATAGGTACCACAAGTCTATCCAGGGTACTCACCGATACTGATTCTGCCCTGAATGTGTTACCAAAATCTAGCTTGATGAAGTTAACACTATATAGTGTTGTGATAAGGCCCAGTTCTATGATAGTTAAAGCTTTTGACGGTTCTCAAAGTTCAGTATTTGGAGAAGTGGACCTTCATGTCAATATCGACCCACATATGTTTCATATCACTTTTCAAGTGATGGATATAGAGCCAGTGTATACATGTTTTCTTGGAAGACCATGGATTCATGCAGCAGGGGAAGTCACTTCAACTTTACATCAAAAATTGAAGTTCCTCGTTGAAGGGAGATTGGTTATAATCGACAGTGAAGAGGACATCTTTGTAAGTCACATAGATTCATACAGATATATCAATACAGATAAAGATTGCATAGCGACACCGTTTCAAGTCCTAGAGGTTGCTTCAATGGTAACCTTACTGGTGGAAACAATAAAGAAACCTACTGTGACTTTGTGGAGATATTTTCAAATCGTTGTGGAAAATGGTACTCAAAGGGTTGGGGTAAAATTTCAGTGATTCATGAAAAGAAGAATCATTTTGGTTTGGGCTATGAGTCATCAAAGGCTACCCTGAAAGGCAAAGCACAGTTTCCTCCAGTCTAGGAGACCTTCATCAACAAAGGAATTAAGCATGGAGGACAGGTGGAAATGATATCTAACAAGAACAACATCAAAAGGGCATATGATTTCATCCATGAATGCGCCCCAGGCGAAGAACTCAAGAACTGGACAACTATGGAGATTCCAAAGATATTTTTCTTTCCAAAGTAATTTTCCTTATTTTTGAAATAACCTATGTCAAGCCCGAGGCATAGGGGTAGCTTTTAAGGGTCCCCAAATTTTTTTAAGACAATATTCACAAATAATAAAAGTTATATTTCACATTCAATTAAGATCCATGTCTTTCTCTTGCATTTATCTCTTATATTTAAAAATAGCAATAATTTTCTTCATGTGCATTTTCCAAATTCACATACTAAAACTGCACCAAAACATGATAAATATGTAGATCCATGCCTAAAATCACCGATAATGTTATTGCTGCTATCCGATATAATTTTGATGCAAAACCCATCAACCAAGCGGAAGAGGAAGATGATGAAGATCTTGATCTCTCTGAAGAATTAGCGAGGGAGATAGAGCAAAAATCTGACAATATACAACCATACCAAGAATCAATTGAGACCATTAATCTTGGCACAAAGGAAGATCTGAAAGAGATCAAGCTAGGGGCAACATTGGAGAAAAGCGTCAAAGAAAGACTGATCAAGTTGCTACATGACTATGTGGATATATTTTCCCAGTCCTACAGAGACATGCCAGGATTGGATACATATATTGTGGTACATAGACTACCTCTCAAGGAAGGTTGTTCTTCAGTCAGACAGAAGCTCAGAAGAACCAGTCCAGACATGTCGAGCAAGATTCGAGAAGAGGTCCTTAAACAATTTGACGTAGGGTTCTTAGCGGTGGTATATTATCCACCTTGGATAGCTAACATCATTCTAGTTCCCAAGAAGGGCGACAAAGTATGCATGTGTGTAGATTATCGAGATTTAAATAAAGAAAGTACCAAAAACGACTTCCCGTTACCTCACATAGATGTCTTGGTGGATAATACAGCTCAAGATTCGGTTTTCTCAGTCATGGACGGTTTCTCATGCTATAATCAAATCAAAATGGCACCCAAGGATATGGAAAAGACTACCTTCATGACTCTGTCGGGCACTTTCTGTTATAAGGTAATGCCTTTCAGTCCAAAGAACACAGGGGCAACTTACCAACGAGCTATGGTCACATTATTCCATGATATGATTCACAAATAAGTTGAGGTATACGTAGATGATATGATTGCCAAATCTCATACATAGGAGGATCACATTATACATTTAAAAAAGCTATTAGAGCGTCTGCAAAAATTCAAACTGAGATTGAATCCAATCAAGTGTACATTTGGAGTAAGGTCAGGTAAGTTACTGGGTTTTACTGTAAGTCAGCATGGTATTGTGGTAGACCCCGACAAGGTAAAATCCATACAAGAAATTTCAGCTCCAAGGACAGAAAAAGAGGTATGTGGTTTCTTAGGATGATTGAGTTACATTTCAAGGTTCACATCACATCTAACAGCTACGTACGATCCTATATTCAAATTACTTCGAAAAGATCAGACAGTGGTATGGAACAATGATTGCCAAACAACCTTTGAGACAATAAATAAATATTTACAACAGCCACCAATCTTGATGTCAACAGTTCTAGGAAGACCACTCATCATGTATCTGACAGTGCTTGAAGGATCAATGGGATGTGTATTAGGACAACATGACAAAACGGGTAGAAAAGATCATTCAATATACTACCTTATCAAGAAATTTACCGACTGCGAAACCAAGTACTCACTTCTCGAGAAGACTTGTTATGCATTGGCTTGGGATACTAAAAGGTTGAGGAAATACATGTTAACTCACACCACGTGGTTAATATCAAGAATGGATCCTTTAAAGTATGTGTTCGAAAAATCAACTCTTACAGGAAGGATTTCCCGATGGCAGATGTTACTATCAGAATACGACATCTAATATGTTACTCAGAAGGCCATCAAGGGTAGTGTACTAGATGACCATTTATCTCATCAACCATTACCAGAATATCAACTAATGAAGTTCGACTTTCCAGATGAAAACATCATGGTTTAGGTGATTATGTAATACCAGGGCTCGACGAAGGACCTAAACCAGGGGCATGTTGGACACTCATGTTTTACGGGGCTTCAAATGAATGGGGCACGCCATTGGGGTAGTTTTGACTTCTCCGAAGAATTTTCACAAGCCTTATACTGCAAGGCTATGTTTTGACTGCACCAACAATATCGCCGAATACGAAGCTTGTATCTTGGGTCTAGAAGCTGCTATCGATCTAAGAATCAAACATCTCGAAGTATTTGGAGACTCCACACTAGTTATATACCAAGTCAACAGCGAATAGGACACTAAACATCCCAGATTGATTCCATATCGGGATCATGTTTTAAATCTAGCTACAGATTTCACTGAAATTACCTTCAGTCATATCCCACGAGAAGAAAATCAGATGATATATGCCTTGGCAACTTTATCAGCCATGTTCAAAGTAACTTGGCCAAACCACGAACCACGCATTACAATCAGACATTTTGAAGAACCAACATATTGCCTTTCTATTTAGAAAGGACTGGATAACAAGACTTTGTTATATGACATCAAGAGGTACCTTGAGAAACAATAATATCCAGAAAATGCCTTTGTCATTGACAAACGAACTCTGTGGAGGCTAGCCTAAAAAATCTTTCTAAATGGTGACATATTATACAAAAGAAACTACAATATGGTATTACTCAGATGCATAGAGAAATAGGAAGCAAATACACTTATGAGAGAAATCCATGAAGTTACTTTTGGAACACATACAAATGGACATGCCATGGCTATAAAAATCATGCAAACAGGTTATTATTGGTTGGTGATGGTAGCCTATTGCTACCATTATAGAAAGACATCACAAATTCCAAATATACACTGACAAAATGCATGTGCCACCAACTCCTCTGAATTTCATGAGCTCTCCTTGGCCATTTTCGATGTGGGGAATTGATATGATAGGCATGATCGAACCGAAAGCATCCAACGGACACCGGTTCATACTAGTCGCCATTGATTACTTCACAAATGGGTGTAAGCGACATCCTACTCCAATGTGACAAGTCAAGTAGTTACTCAATTTATCAAGCAGAATCTCATATGCAGATATGGGGTTCCAAGCAGAATAATTACGGGCAACAAGTCTAATTTGAACAACAAAATGATGAAGGAATTGTACGATAATTTTAAGATCGAGCATCATAATTCCTCACCATATCAACCTAAGATGAACGGGGCCGTTGAATCTTCCAATAAGAACATCAAGAAAATCATTCAGAAATGGTAAAGACATACAAAGATTGGCATGAAATGCTTCCCTTCGCTTTACATGGATATCGTACTTCCGTACGTACATCAACAGGTGCAACCCCTTTCTCCCTAGTATATGGCATGGAGGTTGTGCTCCCAGTTGAAGTAGAGATTCCGTCACTTCGAGTTCTAATGGAAACAATGCTTGAAGAAGCAGAGTGGGTTTAGATGCGACTTAATCAACTCAACCTCATTAAAGAAAAACACCTGACAACTTTGTGCCACGGTCAATTGTACCAAAAATAGATGAAGATAGCATTCGACAAGAAGGTTTATCCTCGAGTATTCAAAGAAGGGGATTTGGTGCTCAAAAATATTCTGCTACCTCGCCTTGTTTCACGTGGAAAATGGACACTCAACTACGAAGGTCCATATGGGGTAAAAATAACATTCTCTAGTGGTGGCCTTATCCTCACAACAATGGATAGAGAAGAACTACCATATCCGGTGAATTCAAACGCAGTAAAAAAATACTATGTATAAAAAGCTCGCTAAGTTCGAACCCTAAACAGGCAACTTAGGTAAAAAGGAGCATCCCGGTGGATTGGAAAACCAAAAGGGTGATCCAGGAAAAAATTAGGAACACACACAAAAATATTAAGGATCTTATTAAAAAATAAAGAAAAAATACTACGATCCAAGAACCACGACCATAAATGAAAGGATTGATCCAAATCATTTGACTCATAAGCAAAGGAAATTGGAGCTGTCAAAAGGACATTGAGGAAACATCAGTAGCAATTATCATTTTCATTTCCATTTTCAGTTTTAAAACTTTATATAATTACCTCTTTCAAGGAATCACATCTTGTACTCTCGCCTATTCAGAGGCACATTTTTCAATAAAGCATTTACTTTTTCAATCTTTAAACTGTGTTTTTTCCTTTTCGAACTTGTTTGCAAAATACTATGATTATTTTTGTGAATACTTCATTGAAATCATTTTGGGGATTTGATAAATAAAAACATTTGATATAACATTAAAAAAAATTTGGTTATAAAAACATAAAAAGAAAATCCATGCCTACGTCCACGTCCACACCCGCATCCACGCCTACATCCACATGTATATCTACGTGCACACCTGTGTCCACAACTACGTCCATGCATACACCTACACACAAATATCAAAATCCTGCCGACACCTTTCATCTTGTTCAAATCAATTCAAAGATACCACAACAACACAACATACAATGTTGGGGAGTTGGTAACACAAAACCAATGGTTTAAAAGAAGAGAATGTAAAAAAACATTTTTTTTTCATTACATTTGGGGCATATACAAACATAACATTTGGGGCATACACAAAATACTCGATGCATATACATTTTGGGTTCCATATCAATCTAGGATTATGCATATACATCATACATGGCATTTTTCAAACACACTTTGGGTAAAACCAATATCTTGGGGACCTTTGTCAGATTATCAAAACAAGCAATTACCTTGGTTAAGAATATACACAACTGGTAAAACTGTAATCTCATCTTTGGTATAGTTATCTAATATTTGATCATCAAAACACTTTTAAATCATCTACCCTCTAGGTGGCGGTAGGTATGCGAATTCTCAGGATTATGTTATTTATCCTCTAGGTCATGATAAATACGTAAGACTATTCTTGTGACGTTTATCCTCTAAGTCGTGATAAATACACAAAACTATTCAATCATCTATCCCCTAGGTTGTGGTAGGTTTGAGAATTATCAGATTCATATTATTCATTCCCTAGGTTGTAATGAATACAAGAATCTATCTTTGTTCCATTTATCCTATAGGTCGTGGTAAACACACAAATTCTTCAAATATTTATCTCCTAGGTTGTGATAGGTATGCAAATTTTCAAGCTTATACTATTCATCCCCTAGGTCATGATGAATAACGTAAGCCTATCCATGTTGTCTTTTATCCCCTAGGTCGTGATAAATGGACATGTTCATCCTCGTACTGCTTACTCTCTAGGTTGTAGTAAACAATAACAAAATCTGCATAATTCATTGCATCAGTCTCCATGCGGCAATGCACTATCAAAACTCGGTTTTATTCATCCCCTAGGTTGTGATGAATAGACAAAATTCGCATTATAAGCTTACTATGTTAGTCTCGTAGCGTTAGTAACTTAACTTTCAAACTTGTGTTATTTATCTAATATGCAAAATCTACGATCTCTTTTCTAGGTGTTGGCGAGTTGTCTGCATCTTCATATCTAGGTCAATTTCACTTTCTGTTCAAACTCTGGTAATATGATACATCATCATCTATGCCTATTTTTCCATACTCTTGGGAATGTTGTACAGTGTATCCTTATAATCAATCAAACAAATTTTAGGGTCTTACATATTTAATGAACCTCCAATTCGAACGTGTGAGACCTACATATTCTCGCACTAATCAATCAAAAGGAAATTAAATAGGGGCAGCTGTCATACCCCAAATTTTCTCTATTGATTTAACTAAATTATTCTTTGTTGTTATCTAATGTTATCATTTGTCTCTATAAGGTTTAGATTACTATGGATAAACTCATTAGGGATTTAAAACCTTAAAATGGGGATGAGTTTTTATATAAAGGGGTTAATGGGCTTTCTAAATCAAAAAGGCCCATGTGAAGTTGATGATCCACTCAGTGTGTCGTACGATTAAAAAGACAGGCTGTATTTTGTTTCTAATCCCACTAAGGGGTGAGGTCCGTTCTAAATAATAGAAAGGGGTGTGCGTTTTTTTAAAGAAACCTGTTGCTACCGTTTTTTATTGGGGTAGTCCATTAAGAGTTTTTTGAAAGGCCCAATAGTTTGATAATTTTAGTCCATTTCAATAATTACAGCCTGAGTCCATTTCTAATTTTTACCTATTTATTGCAAAATATATTTTTATTACGATTTGTTAATGTTATTATCATTATTATCATTATTATTATTATTATTATTATTATTATTATTATTATTATATTATTATTATTATTATTATTATTTATATTATTAATTATTAATGTTGACTCTTAGTCAAAATTAGGGGTGGAAACCCTAATTCGTCTACGACACCACTTCCTTCTTCGGTAAGTCAACACAATCCAAGGCCCAGAGAAACGCATACTGTTCAGATATAAACAGAAGAAATGCATATTTTATGAATCAAATCAACTAAAATTCAACCTTATCAATTACAAATAAAATTATATCAATTCATACATAATCAAATCTTTACTTGACAAATCGTCCAAAAATCTTACAAACAGAATCAGATACATAATTAATTACAACAAATTAAATCTTCTAAACTCATCAATCTACTCCTAATCAATGTAACTCTAATCACAACAATATTTCCTAATCTATCTAAAATCTAAGACTATAAATAAACCTAGAATTTCTAAAGAAAGGGAAAAATGGAGACAAAAAGAAGAAGAGAAAGAAGCTTGCGGTGTTGATTCTCATACTAAAGCCATCTTCATCCAGGATCTAGGTTTCAAAATCTGAAACCTTAGATCTATGAGATTCACCAATGCCGCGCCTTCATTTCTATCGTCATCCAACGTACCTGCAAGACAAAGAGAGGAGAAGGAGATTAGAAGGAGAAGCGGAAAACCATAAAGGAAAATTATATGACCAGTTTCATTGCAGGAGAGGTAATCTAAGACACATAGCTTAGGGTTGTTAATTATTGTTGAACGTTTGGATTATTGATGTTTGATTGTTACGGTTTTGGAAATTTTGGGTTTCTAGGTCTTGTACCCCCAAAATTTTCCATCCCATTATTCAAGACATTCTCCTAGGATTTTCATTTGCTTAGGTTACTCAAGAATTGATCAGACAAGTTCTCCTCCTAAGCAATTAACCTACAACTTGGGTTTCACTTTTCTAAAGGAAGATTGGGTTTCTAAGCCCTCCGGTGGATCTCATGGTTTCTTATATTTCTTTAAGAATGCTCATACCAAGTTTCAAGTCTTGCATCACAAGTTTTCTTAGTCAATGTCTCAGATGACTAAAAATCAACTGTATTGGATAAAAAGTCAACTGTGGTCAACATACAATCAAACCTCTATATTTTTGGTCAACATCAAGATTTTTAAGTAACATTCATCATTTGATCAAGTGTTGATCATGACTCATCAAGAAAAGTTAAGATCCATCAAAAGTCAAAAGTTGGCAAATTAGGGTTTTCTTTAGGAGAAGTCAACTGAACTATGACCAAGCATAACTTCCACATGCTTCATCAGATTTCCTCAACAAAATCTCATTTTGAAGGAAATTCAATTCTCTACAACTATGTCTATCTAAGCTCAATTCCAAAAAATGTTTCATTTGAGAGATATGGGCAAAACAATTATAGATCATTTCAAAAGTCAACAAAAATACACTTTTTGTCAAGGAAACTTACATCAAGATAAATTCTTCAAATGCAAAAATGATCAAAATAGAGATTGTAAAGGACATATCGAGCTTTCCAAAAAGTCAAAGATCACACTCGAATGATAAAAATTGAGGGTGAAATTATGGAACAGCAGACTCAGATGTCCTACAAGGATGTCAAGACATCTGATCTAACATAAACACACAGGAAAGATAAAACAGTACTGAAAAGATAAAGAACACACCAGAATTGTTTACCCAGCTCAGTGTACAACAACACCTACTCTAGGGGCTACCAAGCCAGGAATGAAGCTCACTAACAGTAGTATCAATTTGTAGACCCTACAGCCAACACACTCATTAACGATCTACACACTTAATCACTACCCAATGACCCTTATACCTAGGTCCTCCCTAGATATGGAATATCCCTATTCCACTTCCAATCATCTCAATGATTTCTAGAAGTCAACACCTCAATCACTGCATCAACGACCCTTCACCAAAATTCTGATCATACAAATAGAAGTTTGGAAGACATACGTGCATGAAAACCTAGCTAAGTCTCCAAGACAAGCTCCACTGTTTGTTATCTTTGATCCTAACATATCCTGAAGTTTCTTCGAAGCTTCCTCCAAGAACAAAACACCTCTTACCAACAGGCTTCGAGGTGAACATGGTAACCTTCCCACAACCCGAGAGGTTTACCTTGACAAAACCCTAGACTTCTACATCTTGAGCCGTATTTCTTCTATGTTACAAACCCTTCTATTTATAACCTTTTACCCAAATGGTTTTGGGCCTTCAATCACAAAAAATCAGCTGTAACAAACTGCAAAAACTTCTACCCCAAGAAAGGTCTTCAATCTTTACTTTCCTAAATAATCTCCTTATTTAGAAAGTCTTCATTCTCCTTGATTTCTGATTGAGTTTTCTGGACCTTTAAATATGCGCCACATAGGATGCATAATATTCTCCTGAATATTCTACTTATGTTAAGAACAAACTGAATCTTATTAATCCATCTCAGCAGGCGTGATGTCAAGACATCTTCTTTGACATGTTGTTCCAGTTGTTGAAAAAGTTCAACACAACATGGTCTGAAATTGTAATATGACTTCTTGTTCTACATGTTCTTCTTATCAAGTTTATACATCCTTTTCTACATTACACTATTGCTGATATTATTTGTTTTACAAAAATTAAGCCAATTCTAAAATAAGAGAAGTAAAAATCTCCCCCTTTGGAAAATTTTGGCTAAAACAAATAATCTAAAAACAATTTCAATCTAGGAGATTACAGCAATTCAGAAGCTACTGCACACAATGATAGATCTTCAGTTGAAAATGATGTCTCAACATCTTGTTAGACATCTTCTTTGCAGCACTCTGAAGAACTCAATTGCATTAGCACCTACGAACATCCGTTTCGGGATAAAAGGAAGGAAAGTCCTGAAGTTTGGTTGATGCACACGAGGAAGAAGATAGTAGAAGATAACTTGTACTCCGCTTTAATCCAGGAACATCTTCTAAACATAGAAGACCAATGGTTGAATAAGATAACTCTTAATAACTCCTTAAGACCAAATCAACCACTGCCCATGATAACTCAAAACAGAGGTCACAAACATATGTCACAAATAATAACCCACTTGACATTCGTGAACACTAATAATAACCACTTGTGGAAGTAGCAGTAGCATTTGAGCAGAAGCATCTGAGCTAATTCACCTTTCTCCCCCTTTATAGCCAAAACTTGGCAAAGGAGACCTTCATAATACCAGACCCAAGCACAGCTTACCCAAATTTGAATAAAAGCCATAAGAATTATGGACTCAAGAAACTCACGGGTTACACAGAAACAGAGAACTCTCTATAAATAACTAGGATTTTTACTTGGAAAATAACGATCCTAGATTGTAGCATCAATCTTGGTCAAAAGGAAACGATATTTGAGGAGACAACTTCAAGTATCAATGTGTACCGTCCATAATGGCTTTGAATGCTGTAGCTACTTCTTGTACATACACATGCATAGTCTGACAAAAAATTTCTCCTCCTGTTTACAGCCACGTGTTTGAACACATAGGCCACTCCACCCTATGTTGACCATGCAGAAACATGTCCTGTATAATGTCCTGACACTTAGTCAGACATTGTCTTCTTATTTCAGTGACAACACATCTTCTCTCACTAATCAGGGTTGCTTCACCAGATTATCCACCTGTTCATACTGGATTCTAACTGTTCTTCTTTCACTTAGACATAATGACATACACTAAGATATCAAAATATCATAGTTGTGACACCTCTTCATAATATAGACCCTCAAGGAGTCTTTTTGAAATCTACAGAGAAAAATAAATTCTCCCATACTTCCCTTTAAACTTCTAAGAGATATGTGAAATTCTGATCTTCACCAAGCTTCTCATAATTAGAAACAACCATGTCTTGTTAAATGTCACAACATGTTGTTTATACATCATTTCCTCATAGAACCTTTACAAAAGTGAACAATATTCTGGCTTGACAATACCTGTATCATTGCAGCAACAATTTATAAATATCCACATGACTCTCTTTGTTATGAGTAACTAATGCTCCAGCTGAAGATGAAGACTTGTGCACTAGATGAGAAACTTCAGCACTTCCCGCATATGCGGAACCTTGACTCCCTTAGTAGAGTCAAACCAGAAGTCAGATATTCTCACACCTTGAGAATACTTCCAAGAACCCTGACTTCTTAACAACACAAGGATACATTTTATCATTGTCTTATCATAACCACACTCTGTATCATGACCTTTTGAATAGGCAATATTTCACTCATACTTGGTGTGAAGTCACTCACAAACTCCAAAAACTCTTAGTTTCTCCAGATCACCAAACCTTTTCTGGAGTGACTTGCAGCAAAAAATACCCCTTAAGTATCTGCTAGCAGCCTTCTGCCTTTATATCCACTAGTAGTTACTGATACTATTGGAGTCTTCAATAAAATAGTCATGCATTCACTAAGCATGCTTTTGTAGACAGGATTAGACTCTCCATATTCTAATCCACATAGTCAGAAATTCCACTTCTCACAATAATGCTTAAGCATCCAACTTCACATGAACAATCCCAAGCATTAAACAAAACAACCATCAACAATCATGATGTTAAGACATCATGCGTGTTGTACCCCAAACTTTTCACTCCCATATTTCCCAATACATTTCAAGTGAGGTCCTCAAATTGCACAAGGAAGTCCAAGGGTTGACCAGACAAACTCTCTCTTAAGGCAGTCTACCTCAAATTATGGTTTCATTTTACATCAAGAGGCTCGAGTCCAAAGGATCCCAAATGCTCACCATTGTCCTAATATGTTCTCAAGATCATCCATGTCAAGTTACAAGCCTTGTAGAGGAACTTTGCTCAGTCAATTGCTCAAAGGCCTGAAAATCGATTGTGCTAGGGCAAAAGTCAACTGTGGCCCACATACAGTCAAACTTCAAGTTTTTTGTCAACATTATCATTTTGAAGTATTATTCATCATTTGATCAAGGATTTATCATTATTCCTCAAGGATTGCTCACAATTCAACAAAATCCAAAAGTTGCTAAATTAGGATTTGCAGGAAAAGTCAACCTCAACTTTGACCAAGCATAAATTTCTCATACTTTATCCAAAATGACCCATCCAAAGCTCATTTTGAAGAGGATGTAATTCCTTAGAATTCATCTTCATCTCCCAAGTTTAAAATATGCACTCACAGGAAGATATAAATTTGGATATTATAGGTCATTTTGAAAAGTCAACAAAAACACCTTTTGGGTCAAAGCTTCATACATGAACATGGAATACTAAATTGAGATAAGACCAAAAGGGTTTCATATAGGACATACTAGGCTTTCTAAAAAGTCAAAGAACACCTCTCTAGGGTCAAAATTGAGAGAGTTATGCATTGGCAAAGTTAACCCTTTTTGCAAAATTGCCAAAAGTCAAAAGTGTCCAAAATTGCATTTTTTGCTAAATGGGTCCAACTTTTTATACTTGCACTGAGTTTGTAATGTGACCCACGACCCATGAGCCCTTCCACTTGTCATTCTTTTATTTTTTTCTTTTATTTTGATTTTATTTCATTTAAATCAAATAAAATCAAAATAAAATAATGAAAATATCAAAAACTAATTAAATCTTGAGATTTTGTGCATGTTAAGGTTCATTGCACAGTTGGAAACAAGATCAAATCGTGCAAGGTAAAAAATGGACAGAAAAAGATTGGATTTGCTTGATTTGGAAATATTTTGTACAAGGATCAAACCATGAATCAATATTCATAATTGGAGAAGATTTGAAACAAATGGCAACCCTAATTCATTCTTGGATACATAAGGAACAAGTGCAAACCAAAAAACAAGAGGTTGGAGGCGTGCAAAGGAGAGAACGATTTTCAAAAATTCAAGGAAAAGTTGCAAGCTGATTTCCAGGTTTCAGGTCACCTCAAGGCATTCTAGTAACACCAATTAATTGTTGGACTCCCCAGGATCCAGATTCAATCGCTAGCAAGCTTCCTCACGCCTTGAAACATGCTGTAAGGTTCATACAGTTTCCATATTTTCTTGATTTCGAATACATTAATTCTGGCATATTTAGCATGATTAATAGACATATTTTTCATCCTTGAGATGTTTGCAAGCTAATGGTTATGATTAATTGCATTTTTGTTGACTGTATATCTAGTCGCCATGGCTAGGGTTCATGCTCTGTTTTTAGGGATTTTTCATACATGAACAATTGACCATTAATAATGGTACCATGATGCTCGTGAGGTTGCAACGAGTAAATTGGTACAATTGGTTGTGATTTATCATACATGTACATGATTTTGGAATGGACAAGGGTTGTACCTACACTTGGTGTCCGTAGGTAAAGGTCTTTTGTCTAAAATGACGGAAGCAATGAAGAAGACAGTGGTGTGGCAGTCTATGAGTGGATCATTTGAAGACAGTGGCCAGGAGGTTGTTGGGCCCATAATTGCAAATCATACCCCCTTTCTGCTAAATAACACCAGGCCCATTCTTTCTTTTCTTTAATTTTCTTTTATTTATTTAATTTGTTTAAATTATTTTCTAACAAAATTAATTTCTTTTTTCACAAAAAATCATAAAATCATGTTTCACAAATTTAGAATTAGGTTTTTATTTTATTTTATCAAATTTAATTTAATGTTATTTTAATTTAATATAGGATAATTCTAACCCTTTTTTATATAATTAAAATCAATTAGAAAAATTAGGGTTAACTCTTGATTTGATTTTTATTTCTTTCTCAAAATAAAAAAAAAAGGTTAATTTAATTATTTTCTTCTTAATTAAAATTAATTAGTATTTAGGGTTTTTTTATTTATTCAATTAAACTTTATTTTCTCAAAATAATCAAAAACAACACAAAAAAAAAAGATTTTTCTTTTAAAATTATAATTAGGTAGTTGGGGTCAAAACCCTAAATCTCTCGTTTTCGATTCATCGCGCGCGTTTATTATTATTTTTGCAATATTAATGTAACTTCTCACAGTATGTAATAGTTTAAATTAGGATTTTCTTTATTTATCATTTTTATGGGTTTTTTGGCTATGTAATTAATCCCTACCCGAAGCCTTGTAATAGCGTAGGTTTTACTTTCCCGCATTTTAATTCTCGCAAATATTAACTGTTTAGATGTATGACAAGATTGCATGATAATTTAAAACGACTAGAAAACCCTAATGCTCAAAGATAATAACTGAAATCAAATCACTCGCACATGCGCACTCTTATGGTATACTCTCACTTCGGTTGCCTTCGGTAAACGACCATCAAGTATAGGGTGTCTTAGTGGTTTCCCTCCTGTCTAAACAAAGATCAAAAGTCCCGTTCAGAAATGTTGCCTCGGAAATGTTGCCTCTGAAATGTTGCCTCGAAAACTTCGCCTCGGAAATGTTGCCTCGAATATGATATTAAGACTTTAGGGCTATTATTAAGACATCCTAACATTGCTTTAGTGATTGTATGTCCCTTTCGAATTGACCCTTACAACTCCAATGACAATGCTACCTATTTCTCAATAGTAGGATAGCATTGTCTAAAGGAAACAAGAATAGAAACAATTCTTTTTCGAGTAGGTAGATGCTAGTAGGTACTTGCTCAAAACAAACTTTTTCACACTAAACACTTTTCAAACAAAGTTTTTTCAAAACAACTTCATAACACTCTTGAGGATAAAAACAAGGGTTAAAACGAAGTAAAACAAAACTTTTCAAAACAAACACACACAAGCAATTTCTAAAGATGAGCAAGTACCTAAGAGCCAGTGGAAAACCACGGATAGAAAGGGTGCTAACACCTTCCCTTTCTATAATCTACCCCTTGTACTCAATATCTTGAAAATGGAATTTTTTTGTGCTTTTTTCCTTTCCGGTTGGATAAAATAAAAGTCGATGGCGACTCTTGCTTACCGCGACATTTTGCGAATACAAAACGTAAAACGCAAGCCAGCATTTTCAAAACAGTTGGTTCTGCCACCGTATCACAATGTGGAACATCAAGTCCATAATATAGAACCTAATAAAACTGGTTATCAATCATTTAAAGGACTCATCTTGCATAAAAATCCTTTAAGAAGCTCCCATTAGAACACACAGTCGGTGCACAGGTTCCTTCATGTTTTAGAGTCTGGTTTGCAGTAATGACTTTGCACACCTGATTATCAGTCACATTCAACTCACAACAATTTTATTTAGACCTTCGCAGATAACTATTAATGACAACAAGGGAAAAATCAACACAAACACCTTCCTATATTCTAAGCCAGCAACAGAAATCAACTCCATAATCTCTTTGCACTCCAGTGCACCTTCTACCAATTCTCTTTCAAGGGAAATTCTTCTTTGAGACACATATTTCCACTTTTCAGCATTGCCAGTAGAATGGAAGGAAATGTTGTCAAGAGGAGCACCAGGCACCCTGACATAAAGCTTCTTGCTTGCAGACTTCTTCAAAGGAGAGATATCCTAGACATCATCCTCATCATCATCTGAGGAGCTATCAGGTCTAACTTTTCTTTTGTTGGAGGGAGGAACTTCTTTACTCCAGGGCTTTGGGGGACTATACTGTAGCGGTGAAAATCGGAGATCAAGCTATTAATTAACTTGACTCGCAAATAGCAAGAGTCGCCATCGCGCTTTATTATTTCCAAGGGGAAAGGGAAAAGAGTGAAATAAAACCCTAAAACATGCAATGTAAAATAATACTTAAAAGTAATGAAAATACAATGCGTTTTTGAAAGAGATCGAGAGTTCGGGGGTTGATTATGCAATGGGAAGGTATTAGCATCCAATGCATCTGCGGTACTCTACAGGAACCTTTTGAAATATCTGTTTTTTTAATTAAAATTGTTTGTTTAATTAAAATGGTTCGTTCGGCTAAAAATAGGTGTGAGCGAGATCTTGAAGATATGACGACCTAGTATCGAAGTTTTGACTTAAAAGGGGTGGGTTTTTTAAAATTGAGTTCTTTTAGAAAATTTAACAAAAAATCTAAAATGTATGAAGGGTTTCGCACAATCGGATAACATATTTGATGACATGAAGACAATAATTTTAATTCTTTCCCTTGGAGTAAATCGAGCGAGTAAAGTAAAATGGACATCAAAATATAGGCACTCGAAAAATTCACAAGAAAACAAAACTAACGATCAAAAGGCACCAAAAAATTAAAATGACAGATACATTTAAATACAAATAAAAGAGAATATAACTAATTATCTAAAGAAGTTATTTGAACTAAAAAAATTAAGATTACTTACTAAAATAATTCTAAACTAATTACAAATTCTAAGAATATAAAAGTACTAAATTAGACCTAAACCAAATTACAATTCTAAGGTTATAAAAAAATAATTCTAAAATTACTAAATTAGATCTAAACTAAATCAAATTTTTAACTAAATTCCTTATAAAATTACTAATTAAAATCTAAACCATATTAACAATAAAAGGAGGTGTGTAACATAAACTTGAGGGGTTATGAGATGAAAATTGGATGGGCTTAAGAATTGGGATAAGGCCCAAGATATGAGTAATAAAAAACTAAAATAAACATATAAAATTGTAACCGGGCCGAAACGGGTCAGGCCCAGACCCGTTGCCCTGTAACACTGAAATTGGGGTTGAAAAAAATAATAAAAAAAGGGTTAATACCTATTTTCACCCCTGACATATGGGGTGTATTTGAAAAAACCCCCTCTAATTTTTAATTTCATATGGCATTTATATTAATATTTTATTAATTGAGTGTTAATTCAAAGTTAAAATTTTTTTGTCCTTCAACAGGAATTGAACCATGGACATACCGCCTGCAGTGAACGCTTCTTACCACTAGACCAATGCATTTTCTTTTTTACATATATGCATTAATAAATATTCATATCATTAACATATTAATTACAATTATCAATAAATTTTCTTAACTTGTTTGTTTAAATAATATTTAAAAAAATGTTTTACATATTTTATCTTTTTACTGTAACTTTTTTTAAATTTTAAATTTTCAAAATCACTTAAATTTAAAATTATTTTAAATTTAAAATTACTTTAAATATTTTTTCGTAAATAAAATTGATTGTTTTTAATATTTTGATTTTATATTTAAGTTAGTTGATGTTAAAATTAATCTTTTAATTTTAAAAAAATAAGTTGAAAATTTTTATAATAACTATTTAAAAGAAAATAACTTTTTAAAGCTAAACAATTTATAAAAAAAACTTTTTAAATTATTTAAAGATTTAAAAAGTTTTTACTGTAACTTTTTTAAAAAAAAATCGTAAATAAATCTTTAAATTTTTTTGTAAATAAATTTTTTAACAATTTTCGTTAATAATTTATTTACTGTAACTTTAAACAATTTTTTCAAAAAGATTTATTAAATAAATTTTCAAAAATCTTTTTAAATTATTTAAAGATTTATTTAAAAATTTACGAAAAAATTTACTGTAACTTTCAAAAAGATTTATTAAATAATTTATTTACTGTAACTTTAAATAATTTACGAAAAAAAATTTAAAAAGTTACAGTAAAAACTTTTTAAATCTTTAAATAATTTAAAAAGTTTTTTTTAAAAATTGTTAAATAATTTAAAAAGTTTTTTTTAAAAATTGTTTAGCTTTAAAAAGTTATTTTCTTTTAAATAATTATTATAAAATTTTTCAACTTATTTTTTTAAAATTAAAAGATTAATTTTAACATCAACTAACTTAAATATAAAATCAAATATTAAATACAATCAGTTTTATTTACGAAAAAATATTTAAAGTAATTTTAAATTTAAAATAATTTTAAATTTAAGTGATTTTTGAAAATTTAAAATTTAAAAAAAGTTACAGTAAAAAGATAAAATATGTAAAACATTTTTTTAAAAATTATTTAAACCAACTAGTTAAGAAAATTTATTGATAATTGTAATTAATATGTTAATGATATGAATATTTATTGATGCATATATGTAACAAAGAAAATGCATTGGTCTAGTGGTAAGAAGCGTTCACTGCAGACAGTATGTCCATGGTTTGATTCCTGTTGAAGGACATAATTTTTTAACTTTGAATTAACACTCAATTAATAAAATATTAATATAAATGACATATGGAATTAAAAATTAAAAATTAATTAAAAATGACAACTAATCAAGCCATGTCATTAAAATAATAATAAAAATATAACAAAAATATAAGACACATCAGCCTTTTAGGTGATGTGGCATCCTCAAGGTAAAAACTGAAACTTTTAAAATTTGTCAAGGTAACAATTGGAACTTTTTTTTTGGCAGGGGGATTTTTCAAATACACCCCATATGTCAGGGGTGAAAATAGGTATTAACCCTAAAAAAACCTAAAAGGTAAAGAGGAAATCGACGTCGCGTGATGTGTTGGGAAGGGAACAAAAAAGAATTAATCATCAATTCTAGTAAACTCTTATCTCCATGTCTTATCACAAAAAGAAACAAGAAAAACGAGACTCTCTCTAAATCCATCTCTTTATCACTCTCTTCTTCAGTTCCTTTCGATGCAAAGCAGTCACCTCCTCTTGCAATCTCAAGTTTGCTGATTTCAGGGACATCATTGTCTCCTCCCTTTTCATCGTCGCCAGCATCTTCAACAGCAGTGTCTTCATCAGAATCCAACGGATTATCACCTGGTAACTTGATCATCGCCGGAACTAGCCGCGCGAGCTACAGCTTCCAGCTCCTCTTCATCTTCTTCTTCGTTAATCTGTTGAATTACTTTCTCTTCCTCCGATGAGCTCGACAAGTTAGAGAATTCTTCGATGGAAGAAACTTGTCGCTTTGAAGCTTTTGCCATTGAATCTCAAATTCGAGGGTTTGTGTCGTGAGCGGTAGAGAATGAAAGAGGGGTTAATGGAGCAGAAGTGTGGTTGTTTGGATCTTTTCTCCTTGGTGAGAACGAGGGCTTTGTTATTTGGGGTTGAAACGTCGTCATTTTAAGAGGAGGTTCGATCTGGAAGAAGATGAAGTTTATGATTGAAGGATGCAGACTGTGGTTGGAACGGTTTCGTAAACAAAAGGTTGGGGGAACTAGATATGGGAGTATGAGGCAAAAATGGTGAGGTGATGGTGAGCATTGCAGAGAAAAAGATTATGTGAGATATTGGGTGGACAATTTTAGAGTTATGTAGTATTTAGAAGTATTTTCGTGTGGAATAAGGTGAGTCCTCTCCTCCTCTCAGTGGCTTCTCGATTCTTACAGTAACAATATTTGAATGAAGTTCTCAGAAAACTCTCAGTCTAAAAAAAATCACAGCTTTTCTATTGTTACAGAAGTTATGGACTATAATGTGAATTTAAAGCACAAACTGAAAGAAAACAAGAAAGCAAATAATAAGGTACCTCTTTATTCTTCTCTATTTATGATTTTCGGTTGCATTCTATTCTCTACCTCTTCTCTGTCAGCTTCGTGTGTTGACACTTCAAACAATCACAATTATTTTTAGGCCCCCTGGTATGTTGAATCGCCTTTGATTCTGTTCTTGGTCTTTCTCCGACATTCCTTCTGAATCCAAATTGCATCTTCTGCGTTTGTGTCTTGTTCTTCCAAAACTTCCAAACGATCTTTAAGCTCTTTCACGTATTTAATAGACTCAACTAATACATAAGCTTTTTCCATCTTTTTGAGGTTAGGAACAAGAGAAGCGAGAGCAATGAAACTCTGGCTGAGTATCTCTCTTCACTTTCTCTCAGCCATCATATGAT
Source organism: Vicia faba (assembly GCA_948472305.1). Lineage (NCBI taxonomy): Eukaryota > Viridiplantae > Streptophyta > Magnoliopsida > Fabales > Fabaceae > Vicia > Vicia faba. The sequence continues at coordinate 1,381,920,950 of OX451738.1, read as the reverse complement.
CCTCTGTGTTAACTCTAGATCTCTTTGGTTGCGAGGTTTTTTGTTTCCAAGTTGTGTTTCGAGTTTGGAGTATTGTCAAATTCAAAAATTGGGGGGTGTTGGTAGCAGGTTAATTTGGGAGGTTTTCAAAAGAGAGAATCTGAGACTGGAAAGATGAGATAAAAGATGATAAATGCAGTTTCAGTGATATAGAAGCTTGTGGTTCTTGGTGTTCTCTGTGAAAAAAGATGTCATGAATTTAGAAAGAGAGAAAAGGAGTTTTTTTGGGTGTATTTTGTCTGTTAATTTTCTCCCCCATTTTTCTCTACTGCCTTCATATTGTTTTATAGAAGATGGGAGATGGAATTGGAGGGACTTTGGGGGGGGGGGGATTCCAGTGAGTTTGGACTAACATGGTAATCTTTTTTCTGGATTTTTGATGCAGATTTGTTATGGTCACTTTCATGTAAGTTCTTTTTTGGGTGTATTGTGGTGCAGAGCAACAAGATGAAGGGCAGTAAGGTGCAAAATAGTTTTGGACAACAACATTTTTAGCTTTGTTTTAGACTGTTTTTGTAGATGATGCAGGGCTGCATAGGGGTTTATGGGTAGCAGTAATAGGAGCTATTTGTGCAGAATTTTTGGACTCTTTTGCAGGGTAGCATTGCAGACTGTTTTGACAGCAGTAAAACAGTAACATAGGCTGATCTTGGCTAGGCATGGTAGGCTTTGCACTGAATTGATTTTGGACTGTTTTGTGACAGTTTTGACAAGTTTTGTTGCAACTTTAATCAAGGTTTTAAAATTGTTTTTTTTTTTTGTGTTTTGGATATAAGGCTACCATTAATTGTTTTTACATGATGAAATAATGAAACAAGGCAAGGCACGGGAACTTGAAGGCGGAGCATGAAGATTGATCTTGATGTTTAGGCTTGAAGATTAGGATATTTAACAAATTTCATGTAATTTATTTATATTTCAAAATGTAATAACATGATAATTTGTAATCACTTTATCTTGCAATGAGCTTTGAATCTTGTATTAAACTCTTTGAATGGATATTGCAAACCATGAGTAGGATTATTCAAAGCTTAGACTCAGAAGTTATGTGACTTTTGAAGCTTGAATGAAAAGATAACTTGAGCAAATTCTCTTAATGACATATTCTTGTGATAAGAAAATGGTTCAAAATATTTGATGCAAGATCAAAGTTGAATGGTTTGTAAAGTCTTTGTCATAGGATTTGAATTCTCATGATATACTTGAAATTTGTGACATAAGAAACTAGGAATTCCTCTTGTAACACAAAAATGATGGTGATGTCTCCTGGAACTTAAATCCAAACAAGTCTTGAATAATCCCAGTAGTGTAAATTATGAAAAAAAATGTGTTTGGATTCTCAATATACACTTTGAATGAAATTTGAATGGTAGATGAACGGGTATCTTATATTTTCTCCTAAAATTCCTAACAAATTACACGACTTGATCTTCAAAATTGAGCAAACTTGCATCATGAGAAATTAGTTCTTTTGTATATCTTGCATCCGAAAGCAAATTCATATGAATGAATTGCGCTTCGCACACTTGAATCGATTCGAAATCAAAAAGAATTATTCGAATTGTTCCTCAAATCCTCTTCTTTACAAAACCATATCATCAATTCGTGGTAACTTGCAATACAAGCCAATAATACAAATTGCGCCTTTAAGATATTTAACTAATAATCCACCCTAATCCAATGATCGCTACTGTTCAATTGCAAAATTACTTGAAGTAGTCCACAATCAATCAAAGAATCATTGGACTAAAACTCCTGTTTCATGAATTATCCCAACAGAAAAATCAAACATTCTTGAGAAAAAGTCTGTGGCATGACTTGAACTTTAATCTTTGAAGTAATCTCATAAACAACGCTATTTGTGATACTTTGCAAAAGAATCACCTCAGGAAGTTGAAAATTGAAGAAGTTATGGCCGTTTGAACTTGAACTTGCAAGGGTTTACTTTTGGTCGAAATTCTTTGAATCGACTTGCAAACTTGATCTTTCCTCGCACTCTAAAGCATCTTGATGCACATGTAAACCAATGATGATGAAATCTTGACTGTGGTTTGGGGAAGTTTGGAAGAAGCTTGATACCACTTGTCGAACAAGGCATGGAAATAAACACACGATTCTCCTGATGAATCAATCTTCAAGAATCAACGATCAACTGTACTTCTGGCTTGAGAGATTCTGAACCCTAATCGAGGCATGATGCCTGATGCTCTTGATTCAGATCTGTTTCCTGTAAATAAAATCAAAGAAACTAAAAACACACACTTTGTGCTTGATTAGAAGTTAGTGATACATAGGCTAATAATGTTCAAAATACTAGACAATCTCTGCATAGTCAATGCTCTAAGGTAAGAGGTTAACACCGACTGTATTTAGTGACCTTGACTTTTGTACAAAAAATGCAAAAAAATAAAAATGGGATCTTAGGTCAAAAATTGGGGTATGACAGCTGCCCCTATTTATGTTTCTTCTATCCGGAGATATGAAGATTCGAATCTTCATTTCGACGAGATTGAAGGGACTTAAATATAGAATACACAATTTTTGGCCTTAAGATACCGCAATTATGTAATATTTTGAATTTAATGAGGAATGATGTCGTATGAGAAAAACTACTGCTGGAGAAACCAAGCACATTATACAGTAATCCCACAGGGGAAAATATTATAACTCCACTGGGGAAACAGAGTCATAGACTTCAAATGAGAGACTCTTATTTAGAGAATAACTTTGAGGGAAGAAATGAATGATTTACATAAGTATTAAGACTTGAAAAGAAATGATTTACATCAGTACATAGACTGGAAATATAAAAGATTGACATCATCACTGTGGCTGGAAAAGGAAATGATTGACATTAGTACTGATACTGGAGAAAGAAATGATTGACACCAGCACTGTGACTGGAAAACAAAATGATTGACATCAGTACTGAGACTGGCAAAGAAATGATTTACATCAGTACGGAGACTGGAAAAATAAATGATTGACATCAGCACTGTGACTGGAAAAGGAAATGATTGACATCAGTACTGATACTGGAGAAAGAAATGGTTGACATCAGCACTGTGACTGGAAAACAAAATGATTGACATCAGTATTGAGACTGGAAAATGATTGGCATCAGTACTGAGACTGGAGATAAACATCTTTGACTTCTGAATTATACCAAGAACGGTAACACACTTCTTCTTTAACCAAGATATCACTTGAAAAAGGATAAAATACAAACTTCCCCACATGTCTTTTCCGAAGAGATCTCGTTTTCTAAGTAAACATTATTGTTGGGGATACACAAGCTGCTCAAATAAAGAAGCCGCCACTTGCTATCTTTCAAAGGTATAAATAACATACAAGTTGCTCATGAAGAGACCGCCGCTTTTTATTTTTTTAAAGGTAACAATAACACAAGTTGCTCATGAAGAGACTGTCGCTTGCTGTTCTTTCAAAGGTATCAAAAACACACAAGTTGCTCATGAAGAGACCACCGCTTGCTGTTTTTTCAAAAGTATTCATAACATACAAGTTGATCATGAAGAGATTGTCACTTGTTGTTTTCAAAGATGACAATAACAAACAAGTTGCTCATGGAGAGACTGCCGCTTGCTGTTTTTTCAAAAGTATTCATAACATACAAGTTGCTCATGAAGAGACCTCCACTTGTTGTTTTCAAAGATGACAATAACACACAAGTTGCTCATGAAGAGACCACCGCTTGCTGTTTTTCGAAGTTATCAATAACACACAAGTTGCTCATGAAGAGACTGCCGCTTGCTATTTTTTCAAAAGCATGAATAACACAAGTTGCTCATGAAGAGACTGCCATTTGCTATTTTTTCAAAAGTATTCATAACATACAAGTTGCTCATGAAGAGACCGCCGCTTGTTGTTTTCAAAGATGACAATAACACACAAGTTGCTCATGAAGAGACCGCCGCTTTCTGTTTTTCGAAGGTATCAATAACACACAAGTTGCTCATGAAGAGACCGCCGCTTGTTGTTTTTTCAAAAGTATCAATAACACAAGTTGCTCATGAAGAGACTGCCGCTTGCTAATTTTTTCAAAGGTATTAATAACACACAAGTTGCTCATGAAGAGACCACCGCTTGCGGTTTTTTCAAAAGTATCAATAACACAAGTTGCTCATGAAGAGACTGCCGCTTGCTGTTTTTTTCAAAGGTATCAATAACACACAAGTTGCTCATTAAGAGACCGCCGCTTGCTGTTTTTTCAAAAGTATTCATAACATACAAGTTGCTCATGAAGAGACCACCGCTTGCTGTTTTTTCAAAAGTATCAATAATACACAAGTTTCTCATGAACAGACCACCGCTTGCTGTTTTTTCAAAAGTATTCATAACATACAAGTTGCTCAAGAAAAGACCGCTGCTTGCTGTTTTTTGAAGGTATCAATAACACACAAGTTGCTCATGAAGAGACTGCCGCTTGCTGTTTTTTCAAAAGTATCAATAACACAAGTTGCTCATGAAGAGACTGCCGCTTGCTGTTTTTTCAAAAGTATCCATAACATACAAGTTGCTCATGAAGAGACCGCCGCTTGTTGTTTTCAAAGATGACAATAACACACAAGTTGCTCATGAAGAGACCACCGCTTGCTGTTTTTCAAAGGTATCAATAACACACAAGTTTCTCATGAAGAGACTGCCGCTTGTTGTTTTTTCAAAAGTATCAATAACACATGTTACTCATGAAGAGACTGCCGCTTGCTGTTTTTTCAAAAGTATTCATAACATACAAGTTTCTCATAAAGAGACCGCCGCTTGTTGTTTTCAAAGATGACAATAACACACAAGTTGCTCATGAAGAGACCGCCGCTTGCTGTTTTTCGAAGGTATCAATAACACACAAGTTGCTCATGAACAGACCGCCGCTTGTTATTTTTTCAAAAGTATCAATAACACAAGTTGCTCATGAAGAGACTGCCGCTTGCTAATTTTTTTCAAAGGTATCAATAACACACAAGTTGCTCATGAACAGACCGCCGCTTGCGGTTTTTTCAAAAGTATCAATAACACAAGTTGCTCATGAAGAGACTGTCGCTTGCTGTTTTTTTCAAAGGTATCAATAACACACAAGTTGCTCATGAAGAGACCGCCGCTTGCTGTTTTTTCAAAAGTATTCATAACATACAAATTGCTCATGAAGAGACCACCGCTTGCTGTTTTTTCAAAAGTATCAATAATACACAAGTTTCTCATGAACAGACCATCGCTTGCTGTTTTTTCAAAAGTATTCATAACATACAAGTTGCTCAAGAAAAGACCGCTGCTTGCTGTTTTTTGAAGGTATCAATAACACACAAGTTGCTCATGAAGAGACTGCCGCTTGCTGTTTTTTCAAAAGTATCAATAACACAAGTTGCTCATGAAGAGACTGCCGCTTGCTGTTTTTTCAAAAGTATCCATAACATACAAGTTGCTCATGAAGAGACCGCCGCTTGTTGTTTTCAAATATGACAATAACACACAAGTTGCTCATGAAGAGACCACCGCTTGCTGTTTTTCAAAGGTATCAATAACACACAAGTTTCTCATGAAGAGACTGCCGCTTGTTGTTTTTTCAAAAGTATCAATAACACATGTTACTCATGAAGAGACTGCCGCTTGCTGTTTTTTCAAAAGTATTCATAACATACAAGTTTCTCATAAAGAGACCGCCGCTTGTTGTTTTCAAAGATGACAATAACACACAAGTTGCTCATGAAGAGACTGCCGCTTGCTGTTTTTCGAAGGTATCAATAACACACAAGTTGCTCATGAACAGACCGCCGCTTGTTGTTTTTTCAAAAGTATCAATAACACAAGTTGCTCATGAAGAGACTGCCGCTTGCTAATTTTTTTCAAAGGTATCAATAACACACAAGTTGCTCATGAACAGACCGCCGCTTGCGGTTTTTTCAAAAGTATCAATAACACAAGTTGCTCATGAAGAGACTGCCGCTTGCTGTTTTTTTCAAAGGTATCAATAACACACAAGTTGCTCATGAAGAGACCGCCGCTTGCTGTTTTTTCAAAAGTATTCATAACATACAAGTTGCTCATGAAGAGACCACCGCTTGCTGTTTTTTCAAAAGTATCAATAACACACAAGTTTCTCATGAAGAGACCACTGCTTGCTGTTTTTTCAAAAGTATTCATAACATACAAGTTGCTCATTAAGAGACCGCCGCTTGTTGTTTTTTCAAAGGTAACAATAACACAAGTTGCTCATGAAGAGACCACCGCTTGCTGTTTTTCGAAGGTATCAATAACACACAAGTTGCTCATGAAGAGACCGCCGCTTGCTGTTTTTTAAAAGTATCAATAACACAAGTTGCTCATGAAGAGACTACCGCTTGCTGTTTTTTCAAAAGTATTCATAACATACAAGTTTCTCATGAAGAGACCGTCGCTTGTTGTTTTCAAAGATGAAAATAACACACAAGTTTCTCATGAAGAGACCGCTGCTTGCTGTTTTTCGAAGGTATCAATAACATACAAGTTGCTCATGAAGAGACCGCCGCTTGCTGTTCCGTTGATATTCCAAAAGGATGTTGTGGTAACACTACTAGGTAATAAAGTTCTTCTTCAAAGGGAACCATGAATATGTCCTTCCTGAGGATACCAAGTATATTAATGTGCAAAATAAATGCGCTCTTCATCCAAGTTTCACAACCTAGAGAACACCATGGGGTAGCCTATACAAGAGAGAAAGTTCAATCCAAGAATAAAACGGAGAGAAAACAATCAAACAAGACTCCACGCAATGAGGAAATAACTCAATTGGGGATTCATTCTATCCAGAGATAGACAAGGAAGGCTAAGCAAAATTCTTCCATGAGGATTAGCTCAGTAGGGAATTAGAAAGGAGGCACACTTTCTGCTTAAGTTGACACTATTTGGAAAGAGCACATTGTTGTACCCCAAAATTTTCCCTCCCATATTTTTCAAGAAAATTGCCAAGCCAAGCTGCAAAATTCCCCAAGGGTTGCACAGTGCAAATGCCTCCTATACAGACAAGATTAGGGTTTGTGCTCTGATCAAGAAAATGAAGTTTTCAAAGGCCCAATCAAGTCTCACATGCCTACAAATGTGGTCAAGCATCCTCATATCAAGTTTCAAGGCATTCAGCACAAAATTGCACAGTCAAAACCCTAAATTGCACTACAGTCAACTGTAGGGGCAAAATGGTCATTTGACAGTCAAAAGTTCAAATTTTTGGTCAACATATCATTTTGAAGCCACAAACATCATTTGATCAATGCCTGATCATGATTCTTAAAATTTGGCTCAGAAATCATCAAAGATGCAAAAGTTGCTATATTTGGACAGCTGAAAAAGTCAACTGAAATTGACCAGGGCATAACTTTCACATGGATTATTAGAAAAATTCCATCCAAAGCTCATTTTGAAGAGAAAGACATTTCCTACAACTCATCTTCATATTCCAAGTCCAAGAAATGCTCTCACAAAAAGTTATCAATTTCAACATTATAGGTCATTTTCAAAAGTCAACAAAAAGGGACTTTAAGTCAAAGGCCATAACTTGAGATTGGTAAATCAAAATGACATGGGACCAAAGGCATTGGTTAGAGGACTCAAAGACCTTTCCAAAATGTCCAAGAACATGTGAAAAGCTGAAAAATTGAGCAAGTTATGCCTTGTGGAAGTTGGGAAATATTTGGGAATTTTGAAAAGTCAACAATGGTTCAAATGACCTAAAAATGCAAATGGGCCCATTTTTCTTCCAAGTTTCTTCATGCCAAGCCTATTCACGACCATTAGGCCCAAAAGGAAGTTTTTCTCCATTTTTATTTATTTATTTGGATTATTTATCATTTATAATTCATTTAATTAAATAAAATGCACAAAAAATACAAACCTAATGAAAACAAATCTTTTTATGTAGGTTTAGACTCAATATTTCGTGTAAGTGCTAAAGGGGAAAGTTTTGGTGTGATTGGAGCATGATTGACACAAATTGCACATGGAAAAGATTTGGAAAAGATCTTACAAAATCAAAGATTGAAAACAATGAAAGCAATGGATTTTATTCAATTTTTTTGACCTAATCACCTCACCATATAACCCTGACCATAAACCTAATGCCTCAGGACTCAAAGCTGCGCCCAAAAAAGCTATTGCATATTGAAATTTTTCCATAAAAATACAAAACTGATTTCAAGGTTAGGGGTGGTGTTAAGCTCTAATTCTTATACCAAAAGCTTCCTTAGGCACTCCTGATCAAATTCCAATCAAGAACATCAACCAAAACGCAAAGAAGTGGTATCAAGAACTCTCACGGCATCAAGAATTTTTTGAAATCACATATCATAAATCATACATCTTTTTGCATTTTTGTTTATATATTCATGTTCCTGATGAAGTTTGTGAGCTAACCATCATGTTTAATTGCGTTATCATCCTGTATATCAAATTCTACCATGCGCGATTTCTAGGTTTTGCAGGGTACAAAATTAGGGCTTTTGCATAGGGGAAAAATTAAGACTCATGAATACCATGGTTGCATTCAGTAGGTCCGGACGGAGAAGACACTATACTCGCGATGAATTTATGAACCTCATAGCGCTAGTCGCTATTTTCTGTAAACCTGCCTAATGCTACGCGTTAAAACCGTGGCCAATGTGTTTTGTGTTTCAGGAAAACGAAGAAGAAGAAGCCGTGTCAAAACGTGATAGGTCCATTCAAATCTCGCGCGAATTTCCAAAGTCATTAACGTTTTCTTCTTATAATATTTGTTGTTTATTATTTGTTAAATGAAATACAAGTGGCTCAGTGGGCAGGGATACGTGCATGTGACTCTCATGACCTGGGTTCAAATCCCAGGTCTTGCAAATTCCAATATTATTTTTCAATACAGGTTCCTGTGCAACACTAGCGTTAAGGACTACCATATCCCATCCAGATCAGGCCATACACACGTCCATCCAATCCAGATCAATGGCCAGGATTCAAAGAACGCTATAAGCACCAGTCAACGCATCACACCTAATTCAAAAGGTCAACGAATTCAAAACTAATGGGCCAGAAATCACCAGGCCTGTACCTCCAATTTGGGGCTACCCCCCCTGGTTTGCATTTTTCTATTTTTCTTCTTATTTTATTCTTGCTATTTTTATTTATTTTATTTGTTTTTAACATAATTAATTTATTTTCATAAAAATATAAAAACATTCAAAAATTCAGAAAAGACCAAAAAAATAATATTTACCTTATTATAATTATTTTCTTAGCATGTAAATAAATTAATTTCAAATTAGGTTTAATTTATATTTTTCCATAACAAAAAAATCCAAAAATGTTAATTTAGGTTAATTGATAATTTTTATACCTTTTTATTTTTCCTTTTTCTCACAATATTATTTATTTATTTATTTTATTTTTATAATTAAATGTACATAAATAAAAATTAGGGTTTAATTTAGGTTAATATAATATTATTACAATAAACTTAAAGAACAATAGAATTAGGGTTAGTCAATTATAATTAATTCCTTTTTTTCTTTTAAATCTTAAAAAACACAAAAATACCCAAAACATTTAATTTTTTTATTTTTTATTTTAATTCCTTATTAAAGTTAATCTTTTTTGCAAAAAGGGTCCAACGCCCATTGTTTTTAATTATTTAATTTGCGCATTTATTTTATGCCATTTATTACAATTTTGTATCTCTCCCAAAGCATTGTAATTTAAATTTCTCGCACTTTTTTTTATCGCTTTATTTATTTTCCGCTAAATCGGGTCCGGTTTAATTTTGGCGATGTGGACCCGCGCCATTTGTAATAACCTTAGATTTATTTTCCCACAAACTTATAACTGTTAAAAAACATGCAAGTATGAATGTCTTAATTAAAAATCAAGCGTAGATCACAAATAAACATGACAAGACAAATAACTGAAACATGACACACAATTCGCACACACCACCCCTAGGGTACGCCTCACTGTTGCCTTTCGAAAGGTGATCGTCGAGTAGAGGATGTCTTAGTAAGTCCTCATGATCCGGGAACCTGGCATGAGGGTAGCTTCTAAGGTGTCTTCCCATTGCTCTGGTGGTCACCATGTCCCTAAAAATCGAATTGACCCGAACACCTCCAACGGTGGTGCTACCTACCTCTCAATGGTGGGATGGCACTACTTTTAAGGACATTTACACAGACGAATTCCTTAGGGTAGGTAGGTTCTCGTAGATACTTGCTCTCTTTAAAAACTAAACAAATCAAAATCTTTTCACACCAACACATTTTCAAAAGCTTTCAAAACAAACTTTTCAAACACTCTGACACAAGAGTCGATCTGAAACTTTCAAAGAAACTTTTAAACCCACATTGAAAAGCAAACAATTTTGAAAACACAAGTGAGCAAGTATCTAAGAGCCCATGGATAACCATGGATAGAAAGGGTGCTAACACCTTCCCTTTCTATAACCTACCTCCCGAACCGAGAGCAATCTCTATAAGGAATTTTTCTGTGCTTTTGTCCTTTCCATTTGGAGAAAATAAAAGACGGTGGCGACTCTTGCTTACCGCGACATTTCGCGAACCAGCGTTAAACAGTCAGTTCCAGATCCACCGATCACAGAACTGGCGACTCTGCTGGGGAAATAACTTAAAGTGAGGTGTACCTTAGGGCTAGCTTATAACTATGTTTTCAATTGTTTTCCTTGTGTGCTTTATTATTGTGGGTTGCTTGGGAGTTCTATAGATCCTAACCCGGATCTGGGGGATACCTTTCTTAGAAAGTAGCAACAAGGCTGTGAGGGAACTGTGCGGGGTATACCGACATGGTTGAAACAGTCTGCTACGTTGATGTGGCACTTTGGTGTGTACCGGTAACCCTTGAGTTCAGTCAAGGAGAGTACGGGGCCTCCGCGTGGTGTCGTGAAGCATCAACAGACCTTAGGAACCTTAATTGAACTATCTTGGCCTCTTTAGGGTAGTGAGATAACTGACTTTGGTGCAGTCCGAGGTTGGCTGATACTCGATACTACACCCAATTGAGGGTTGCTTTCCTGGAATATTTCGGTCGCCCGTTCAGTGGCTAAATCGAAACGATGAACAATGAAAGCAATCCCGTGATATTGGGAACCTTAGAACCCGGTTACTTTGATTAGGACAGGTTGAACCCACCAACTTCAAGAGGGTACTACCCAGACCCCATGCTGGCCTTAAACCTTAAGGGCTTGTCTTGTGTGCCTTGTGTGCCTTACATGTTTGTCTTTGTATATATCTGTGGTGTGTTTAAACATAGCATCATGACATCATCCAGCATCATATGCATTGACTAACCATTTCAGGGGTTCGAATTTTCACCTTTGTTCTTGTTTTGTAGGACATGGAAACTGTTCGTAGAAAGACCATTCAAGTCAGTCTTGTAAGGATCCCTCCTCAGCTTAAGGAGCTTATATCCAGGATTCCCGAGAACTCTTCATTCAGTGAAAGGCATGGAAGCCTCATCAGCTTGGTCAACACCAACATGGAGGAAGATATGATTAAGGTCCTGTTCCAGTTCTTTGACCCTCTGCATCACTGTTTTACCTTCTTGGACTATCAGTTGGTACCTACATTGGAGGAGTTCTCCCGGCTCCTGAAGATCCCTATCCTTGACCAGCTACCTTTCAACGGTACAGAAAAGGAACCTAAGCTTGAAGAGATTGCTAAAGCCTTGCACCTACAGTCATCTGACCTCAAGGGACATTGGGAAGTTAGAAGTGGTGTCAAAGGATTCTTAGCCAGATTTCTGTTTGAAAAGGCCCTTGAATGTTGGAACTCCCTTGACTTGCAAGCTTTTGAAGAGGTTGTGGCCCTCCTTGTTTATGGTTTGGTGTTGTTCCCTAACCCAGATCAGCTCATTGATATCAGTGCCGTTCAGATCTTTATGTCCAGGAATCCCATACCTACGTTGCTGGGGGACATCCTTCACTCATGTTACACTCGAACCATGAGAAAAAGAGGTGTCCTTATGTGTTGCACTCCTCTCCTGGGAAGGTGGTTTATTTCTCACCTTCCGCAATCAGTCCTGAAGAATGAGCGGGGTTTGAGATGGTCACAACGGTTGATGACTCTTACACATGCAGATATACATTGGTGTCCTAGATCCAGAGGAGATGTCACTATCATTGATCGTTGCGGGGAGTACCCTAATGTTCCTTTACTTGGAATCAGAGGAGGTATTACTTATAGCCCATGCCTGGCTTGGAGACAGTTTGGTTATGCTCGGAGGGACGGTCCCCATGACATGTTAATTCCTGACATAGTTTTTGACTTCGACAATGATACTCAAGGACTTCGTCAGAGATTTATCAGAGCCTGGAGGATGCCCAGTAGGATAGACAGCAAGACACTGGGGCACATGAACTCCATCCCTTTGGAGCCTTATCTCAAGTGGGTACGGGCCCGCTCTCAGAAGTTAGTGATGCCTTATCCTCACATGCTTCCAGTAATCAAAGAACCAGTCTTGAAAGGGGAAGTGTCCTACACTATTCAGCACCCTGATATGCCCACGTCCTGGGAAGAGATGCAGAAGAGCTGGATCCAGCTTAAGGAGGAAAGGACTTCTCTTGAGACTAGTCTGCATGCCAGTGAAAAGAAGGTCTTGGAGCTCACCCGTCTGTTGCATGAGGAGAGGAACCTCAACACCTACATAGCTCCGAAAAGGATGCGCAGTGTATTTTGGGATTGACTTGATTTTTTGTATTTTTTGCCCATGAGGCCTTGATGTATTAAACAATGATTTGCTTTAATGATAACGTGTGTTCTTTTTGTCTACAACAAATTTGAACTTTCGAACCCTTGAATGCATTGCATACGCATATTCATACATCATGTGCATAGCAGGTTTTTCCCCTTTTCAGGTTGCTTACAGTTCTTCGCTGTTTATTTCAGCATCATGAATCCCGGATCTGAATCAACAGAGACATCAATCAAGGCTCTCCAGGCGCAGAATGCGCAGTTTCAAGAACTAATCATGGGTCTAGCTAAAGGCCAAGAAGAACTGAAGACTATGCTCCTGAAGAAGGAGAAGAAGAAGAAGAGAAGAACTGTTCTGTTCAACTCGGGCCGAAGGTTGGGTAATACTCTGCAGCATGAAGAGGCTGGTTCTTCTGTTGGCAGGAGTCCTTCTCAGGCAGAAGTCAAGGTTCCTACTCCAGTCGTCTCCGACAACGAGACAGATTTCGATGAGGAGCAGTACCCTCCTGCAGATGACAGATACAAACAACTGGAGGACAGGTTGAAGGCTATGGAGGTGCAACAGGCACCTGGGCTGGATTTCGGAGATCTGGGTTTGTCGACTGGTGTGATTATCCCGCATAAATTCAAAGCACCCACCTTCTCCAAGTATGACGGGGCATCTTGTCCCAAGCTGCATTTGAGGTCCTATGTTCGGAAGATTCAGCCGTACTCTGCGGACAAGAATCTATGGATCCACTTCTTCCAGGAGAGTCTTTCAGGGACTCATCTCGAATGGTTCTATCAGCTGGATGGGACCAAAGTTCGTAACTGGGAGGAGCTGGCTACTGCTTTCTACAAGCAGTATCAGTATAATGCCGACCTTGCCCCCACACGTACCCAACTCCAGGGTATGGCGTTAGGTGCAAGCGAAGGTTTTAAGGAGTACGCTCAGAAGTGGAGAGACCTGGCTGGCAGGGTGCAGCCACCATTGACTGATCGGGAGTTGGTTGACATGTTCTTGGGGACCCTATCTGGGCCATTCTTTAACCATCTCATTGGGAATTCTTCTGCTGGTTTCACTGATTTGATCTTAACTGGAGAGAGAATTGAAGCGGGGTTGAAGTCTGGGAAGATTGCCAAAGGTGCATCATCATCTAGTTCGGAAAAGAAACCGTTCAAGAAGGAGTCTAGTGCCGTGTATGGTTCTAGGAGATCAGAGAGAAATGAACACCGCCAATCTGTCAGTGCGGTCATGATTGCTCAGCCTGTTGCCGCTCCCCGGCCAAACAATTCTCAGAAAGCTGAAAGACCCCGGAGGGAATTCACCCGTTTAAACATGACCTTGTCGCAGATCCTGCCACAGTTGCTCGCAACTAATTTAGTGACTGTCAGGGAGGCGCCGAAGTTTCCAAATACTGCATCCCCCAAGTACAACCCGAATGCTCGTTGTGCTTACCATTCAGAAAGCCCGGGGCACTCTACTGATGACTGTTGGGCGTTAAAGAATAAGGTGCAAGACCTTATCGATGCTAAGGAGATACAATTCGAAGCGCCTGCAAAGCCAAATGTAGTCACTGCCCCTATGCCTCAGCACGGGGTAAATGCTGTTGATGAAGACGTCTATGCTGTTTCTGTGGATGATCTAGCCACTCCTCTAAAGATCGTTAAGAAGAACCTACTGCAGGCCGGTTTATTTCCGGGTTGTAGTGAGGGTTGCCTGTTCTGTGTTGTGTCCCCATCCGGTTGTCCCTTGCTAAAGTTAGGCATCCAAAGCTTAATGGATAGCAGGGAGATTCTATTCAAGAAGTCTGCTGTTCGTTTGGTTCCAATGGAAGAAGTCTCTGTGGTGACTATCTTCAATAATCCGATCCCGGCTCTCCAGAAGAAGCCCGCTCAAATTCTGACCGTTGCACCTGTAACTATCACTGTTCCTGGGCCCCTGCCCTATGTATCTAACAAAGCTGTCCCTTGGCACTATGGGGCAGATGTATATATAAACGGAGTTAAACAAGAGCTCAACGCTGGCGCCAGCATCTGTGACATCACAGGCCCAGCCAAAGTTACCCGCAGTGGCAGGCTCTTCTCGCCTGACATTGCGCCACCTGCTGTCCGAAGACCGCTCCTGATAATTCCTGCAAGTACACCTACTCCCGTTGCTGATCAAGTTGTTGTTCCGGCTGCTGATCCGATTGTCTCTCCTGCTGCCGAGTCATCCAATGCTCGGGGCAAGGGAATTGAAACTGAGCCTGCCCAGATGGAGGCACCCATACCCATAGCTGCTGAGGCCTCCCCACAAGAGATGGAGGAGATTTTGAAGATTATAAAGAAGAGCGATTTTAATGTCGTGGAACAGTTGGGGCATACGCCCTCCAAGATCTCCATGCTCTCTTTACTGCTATGCTCTGAGGCCCATGCAAAGGCCCTCATCTCATTCCTCAAGACGGCCCATGTGCCACATGAAACCTCTGCAGTCCAATTCACTGATTGCATGGCAAGTCTAACGGCAGACAATGGCTTGGGTTTCTCAGATGCTGATTTGACCACAAAGGGGAGAGATCATAATGATGCTCTGCATGTCTCAATCGAATGCAGGGGCACCACCTTGGCACATGTGTTAGTTGATACTGGGTCATCTTTGAACGTGCTACCCAAGAAGGCTCTGGATCGTCTAGATTGTGAAGGCCTGGATTTGAAACCCAGCAACATCATCGTCAGGGCCTTTGACGGTTCAAAGAGGATGGTCCATGGGGAGGTTGACATTCCGATTCGTGTGGGCTCTCAGGTGTTCGACTCCACTTTTTATGTGATGGATATCCGTCCGTCTTACTCTTGTCTGCTGGGTCGACCCTGGATACATAAGGCTGGGGCAGTGACCTCTACCTTGCATCAAAAGCTGAAGTACCCCGTCAGAGGGAAGATTGTCACCGTGCAAGGTGAGGAAGAATATATGGTGAGTCACCTGAACTCGTTCAGATACATTGAGATGGATGGGGAGTTCATTGAGACCCCCTTTCAGCACTTCGAGGAGGTGTTTCCAATTGCAGCAGAAACAACAGAAGCGAGTGGTCCTTTGAAGATGGCCTCTCTGAAGGATGCCAGGGCTGTGGTGCAGAAGGGTGAAGGTGCCAACTGGGGCAGACTTCCAGACTTCACCCAGAAGACTGATAAACTTGGGCTGGGTTTCACCTCAGAAGGGCAGAGAGCCATGAGGAAAGAGAAGATCGGAAGGCCTCCGGTATTTATTAAAGGTTCAGAAGTGAATGCTGTCGGGGAAGACCTTGAAGTGGACGAAGCCGAATTCAACAGCTGGATTTATCCGACGGCCGAAGACGGATTAAACAATTGGAGTGCAAAGGACCATACCCCTGTTACCTTTGTGACACAGTAATGAATTCCCATGTTTTATTATTTTGTAATAAACAATGATAAACTCTATGGCCCGGTGTCTTACCCGAGGCACCGTGGTTCTATTTGTGAGGGCATACAAACTGTCATTTTATACATCATGAATGAAAATTTTGGACGTTTTTCGCATTGCAAATATTGTGTTCCTTTTCTGTCCTTCTTTTCCTTTACATAATTTTCAAAACAGCTGTATTTACACACACACTCACTCATACAGGTTCCAATCCACTCTGGATCTCACTGATAACAGCTCTGCTAATGCCAATTATGACTTCGAAAATCCGATCAACTTAGCCGAAGACGAAGGTGAAGATGATTGCGAAGTGCCTGGCGAGCTTGCTAGACTGTTGCTTCAAGAAGAGAGGGCAATTCAACCCCATGAAGAGCCAGTAGAAACCATAAACCTGGGTACTGAGGCAGATAGGAAAGAGGTAAAGATTGGTGCCAACCTAGAGCTCAGCGTGAAGCAACGGTTAACCAAGATGTTACATGACTATATGGAGATCTTTGCCTGGTCCTACGAAGACATGCCCGAGTTGGATACCGATATTGTTGTCCATCATTTGCCGACTAGGGAAGACTGCCCCCCAGTTAAACAAAAGGTTCGTCGGATGCGTCCAGAGATGTCAGAGAAGATTAAAGCCGAGGTCATGAAACAGTTTGATGTCGGTTTCCTTGCAGTGACTTCTTACCCTCAGTGGGTTGCTAACGTGGTGCCGGTACCTAAAAAGGACGGCAAGGTCAGAATGTGTGTCGACTACAGGGATCTAAACAGGGCCAGCCCCAAGGATGACTTCCCTTTACCTCACATTGATGTCCTTGTTGATAATACAGCTCAGCACAAGGTGTTCTCTTTCATGGATGGTTTTTCAGGCTACAATCAGATCAAGATGGCACCTGAAGACATGGAAAAGACTACATTTGTTACTCAGTGGGGCACCTTCTGTTACAAGGTCATGCCGTTCGGATTAAAGAATGCTGGGGCAACCTATCAACGTGCCATGGTTGCCTTATTTCATGACATGATCCATCACGAGATCGAAGTATATGTGGACGACATGATCGCTAGGTCCCAGACTGAGGAAAAGCATCTAGATCATCTACAGAAGTTGTTTGACCGGTTGAAACTGTACAAGCTGAGATTGAACCCGAACAAGTGCACCTTCGGGGTAAGATCTGGGAAGCTGCTAGGCTTCGTGGTCAGTGATAAAGGTATTCAAGTGGACCCTGCTAAGGTCAAAGCTATTCAAGAGATGCCAGTTCCTAAGACAGAGAAGGAAGTCAGAGGCTTTTTAGGGCGTCTGAATTACATCGCTCGATTCATCTCTCATCTAACTGCTACCTGTGAGCCAATCTTCAAGCTGCTGAAGAAAGATCAGGTAGTACGTTGGAACGATGAATGTCAGGCTGCTTTTGACAGAATCAAAGAGTATCTCCAAGAACCAACTATCCTTATGCCACCGGTTGAAGGGAGACCTCTGATACTATATCTGACAGTGCTTGACAATTCAATGGGGTGTGTGCTGGGGCAGCATGACGAGTCTGGCCGAAAAGAGCACGCCATTTATTACCTTAGCAAAAAGTTTACCGACTGTGAGACCCGATACTCACTGCTTGAGAAAACTTGCTGCGCTTTGGTATGGGCTGCTCGCCGGCTGAGACAGTATATGCTGACTCACACTACCTTATTGATCTCAAAAATGGATCCGATAAAGTACATATTCGAAAAGCCTGCTCTGTCTGGGAGAATTGCAAGATGGCAAATGATCTTGACGGAATACGACATTCAGTACACAACCCAGAAAGCCATCAAGGGGAGTGTATTGGCAGACCACTTAGCTCATCAAGCTGTAGATGACTACCAATCAATGAACTTCGAGTTTCCGGATGAAAGCATCATGATTGTGACTGATTGTGAAGTACCTGGACCGGATGAAGGACCTGAGCCAGGATCCCGATGGTCTATGCACTTTGACGGAGCTTCCAATGCCTTGGGAAATGGTATTGGCGCCATCATCATATCTCCTCAGGGTACTCATACTCCACTCACTGCCCGGCTATGTTTCAACTGTACCAACAACATGGCGGAGTATGAGGCGTGTATCATGGGTCTTCAAGCTGCGATTGACCTAAGGATCAAATTTCTAAGTGTCTTCGGAGATTCCGCTCTTGTGATCAATCAGATCAACGAAGAGTGGGATACGAAACATCCAAACTTGATTCCTTACAGAGAATGTGTGTTGACCCTGATTCCCCACTTTACAGAGATAACCTTTGAGCACTTTCCAAGAGAAGAGAATCAGTTAGCGGACGCGTTAGCTACAATGTCTTCAATGTTCAAGGTTAAATGGGATAATGAAGCTCCCCGGATCATCATCTGGAAACTGGACGAACCGGCATACTGTTGTGATCTCGAAACTGAATTGGTAACTGAGAAGCCTTGGTACCACGAAGTGAAGAGATATCTGGAAGCTCAGGAATACCCTGAAGGTGCCTCTGTCAACGATAAGAAATTCCTGAGGAGGTTCGCAGCCAAGTTCTTCCTAAGCAACGACATCTTGTATAAGCGAAACCATGATTCAACCTTACTGCGTTGCGTGGATAAGACTGAAGCGGAAAGAATCATGGAAGAGCTACATGAAGGGACCTTTGGTACGCATTCCAGTGGGCATACTATGGCTAAGAAAATCCTACGGGCAGGATATTACTGGTCCACCATGGAAGCTGATTGCTACCAACACTCCAGGACATGCCACAAGTGCCAGATCTATGCAGATAAGGTGCACGTTCCTCCGGTTCCCCTGAATGTCCTGACTGCGCCTTGGCCGTTTGCAATGTGGGGCATAGACATGATCGGCGAGATCAAACCTACGGCATCCAATGGACATCGCTTCATCCTAGTGGCGATTGATTATTTTACGAAGTGGGTTGAAGCAGCATCCTATGCTACAGTGACCAAGACTGTTGTGGCACGGTTTATTCGGCACAACCTGATCTGTCGGTATGGCGTTCCTGAGAGGATTATTACGGACAACGGTACCAATCTGAACAATAAGATGATCGCTGAGCTCTGCGAACAGTTCAAGATACAGCACCACAATTCTTCTCCTTACAGACCGAAGATGAATGGGGCTGTAGAAGCAGCTAACAAAAACATCAAGAAGATCGTGCAAAAAATGACAGTAACTTACAAAGATTGGCACGAGATGTTACCGTTCGCTCTGCATGGATACCGTACCTCAGCTAGGACGTCAACCGGGGCAACACCATTCTCTCTGGTTTATGGCATGGAGGCAGTCTTGCCGATTGAAGTACAAATTCCCTCTCTCCGGATAATGAAGGATGCAAATCTGAACGAAGATGATTGGATCCAGACACGACTTGATCAACTCAACCTCATTGACGAAAAGAGACTTGCTGCTATCTGTCATGGTCAGACGTATCAGAAACGGATGATCAGGGCATTTAACAAAAAGGTCAGACCACAGGAATATCAAGTTGGGGATCTGGTTATCAAGAGAATCATCCTTCCTCAGAGTGATCCAAGGGGCAAATGGACCCCTACATACGAAGGGCCATTTGTGGTTAAACATGTGTTCTCAGGAGGAGCAATGATATTAACCAACATGGATGGTGACGACCTTCCTCACCCCGCCAATGCAGACATAGTTAAAAAATACTACGCATGAAAAAAGACCCGCTAGGCTGACATGCCTAGGCAAAAATTAGGGCTTCCCGTCGAACCAAAAGGGTTCGGGCAAAATGAAGGGATGAAAATAAAAAAATCTGTACACCCGGCAAGTCGAAAACCTGAAAAGGCGGCTTGGGCAAAAATGGGTATCCCGGTGGACTGAAAACCCGAAAGGGCGGTCCAGGCAAAAATTAGGGATAAAAGCGTAATACTATGTCTCATTGGATCACTTTGCATCCAGAATCCGGTATCTACATCAAGTTCAGACGGCATCGATCAGTCAGCTTCACTTTCAACCAAGGTCATCAAGTGATGAGACGCTCGGAGTTATAAAGGCAATAGCAGAGTTGAAACCCAGTGGATCATTCATCTTTCACACAGCTGTTTTATTTTCTTTTGTACAAAACTTGTATAAACTCTTTTGATCGGCGACGTACCTCTTACTAGGACGTCAGCCTCTTGTACACAAAACGCCTATTTTCAGGCCATTCAAAAATCAATAAGAATATATCTTCAGTTAAACGTGCCAAGTGTTTTCTTTTTCTGTTTTGTTTTGCGAAGAACGTCCAAGGTTCAATTTGTGATATATGTATTGACAATAATTTGCTAACTCATAAATATTTGCATACGAAACAAAGGAATTAGTTGCAGGTGACACTAGAAACAGGGGCAATAAAAAGTTGTCCAAGCAGCCTAATTGTTCTATCCTCCGAGGTACCAAGGTAGGTTCAGCTAAAGAACACGACCAGTACATATTGATTCCCCAGAGAGTGGTTCAGCAAAACAATACGCTCTTCTCCAAGTAAATCTCAAGGAAAGTGAGTATCCTCCAGCCGATCTCAAACATTCCCCAGCAGCAATATATATATATTCTTAACAAGCATCCCCGGCAGTCTTGGTCTAAAGATTGTTCCCCGGCGGCATACCAACGTTCAAAGGAATCATTTCCCTGCAGAGTCCAGTCCAATCCAGTTTCCCCAGGAAAGTTGGAATTCATATCTCCCCAAGCAGTAAGCTTATCCCCAGTAGATCCTGGAAGCTTATCCCTCGCAGAGCACGAACGCGTCGTCCGGCTTTATTTAAAGAGTTATTTCCTTAACAGGATATAACTGGGTTATCCTCAGCCAAAAGCCACGAAAAGAGCGTTGTCGACAAAGTCTTCCTATCCCCAGCAAATTATTATCAACACTCAGCAAAGCATCTCTATCCCCACAGAGTATTGCTTCCCAGCATGGTCGCTAGAGCATTTTTTCTCCCCGCAGAATCTTCCATTCGCCAAGTTTATTCCGCAACGGAGTTATCTCCTCCTACCGGTATTCTTGCAGTTATCATCCCCAGCGGAAGCAAAAATCTATTCTTCAACGTCAGCCCAGGATACAACTTCCCGACACCCGTCAAGGATTTACTTTCCTAGACGAAAACATACATAAAACTTCACATACATCATCATAGCATGCATAACGCACTGCATCATACAAGTCTCATTTATATTTAGAACATCATTGCTTGATCCATATCATGCATTGCATATGACTGACCTTTACCTTTCAGGAAAGATGCAGTTGAAATTCTCAACCATATTTCAAGACCTTGTCCGGTTCAGTTAAATCGACCCTAAGATTTTCCTGATGCTTATCCAGTCAAAGGCCCTCTCTGGTTCAGTCAGATCGACCCTAAGATCTCCCTGATGCTTATCCAGTTGAAGATATTCCAAGACCTTGTCCGGTTCAGTTAAATCGACTCTAAGATTTTCCTGATGCTTATCCAGTCAAAGGCCTTCTCTGGTTCAGTCAGATTGACCCTAAGATCTCCCTGATGCTTATCCAGTTGAAGATGTTTCAAGACCTAGACCGGTTCAGTTAAAATCGACCCTAAGATTTTCCTAATGCTTATCCAGTCAAAGGCCTTCTCTTGGTTCAGTCAGGTCGACCCTAAGATCTCTCTGATGCTTATCCAGTTGAAGATATTCCAAGACCTTGTCCGGTTCAGTCAGATCGACCCTAAGATCTCCCTGATGCTTATCCAGTCAAAGGCCTTCTCTTGGTTCAGTCAGATCGACCCTAAGATCTCCCTGATGCTTATCCAGTTGAAGATTCCAAGACCTTGTCCGGTTCAGTTAAATCGACCCTAAGATTTTCCTGATTCTTATCCAGTCAAAGGCCCTCTCTGGTTCAGTCAGATCGACCCTAAGATCTCCCTGATTCTTATTCCAGTAGAAGACACCCAAGATTTTTCTCAACAAGCGTTGTTGAAGTTAAAGTCGCCCAAGGTTCTCTTACCATTCATGCTAAGGTAGTAACCATCCCTGGTTCATTCATCAGCGTTTGAAGCTCCAGATTCAGCTCCTGTAATCAGTCAGGACACATCTATACCAAGCATCTAAAATCAGCTCCTGCAACGTGTCAGGTACCCATTTTCTCTTTTGCAGGTATGCAGGTTCTCGCTAAGGAATCTCCTACGCGATCAATCTCCAAATGGCATCTATAAGCCCATTCCCCCATCACACTGCTAACATGTGAGCGCAAATTTCTGGGCACTCTAGTGTTCAATCATCTTCCACCTTCGGATTACGAAAGGCACGTCAGCCAATCTGCATCCTCAGGTCTAAGAAGATTGAACAGGGGCAACTGTTGTACCCCAAAATTTTCCCTCCCATATTTTTCAAGAAAATTGCCAAGCCAAGCTGCAAAATTCCCCAAGGGTTGCACAGTGCAAAGGCCTCCTATACAGTCAAGATTAGGGTTTGTGCTCTGATCAAGAAAATGAAGTTTTCAAAGGCCCAATCAAGTCTCACATGCCTACAAATGTGGTCAAGCATCCTCATATCAAGTTTCAAGGCATTCAGCACAAAATTGCACAGTCAAAACCCTAAATTGCACTACAGTCAACTGTAGGGGCAAAATGGTCATTTGACAGTCAAAAGTTCAAATTTTTGGTCAACATATCATTTTGAAGCCACAAACATCATTTGATCAATGCCTGATCATGATTCTCAAAATTTGGCTCAGAAATCATCAAAGATGCAAAAGTTGCTATATTTGGACAGCTGAAAAAGTTAACTGAAATTGACCAGGGCATAACTTTCACATGGATTATCAGAAAAATTCCATCCAAAGCTCATTTTGAATAGAAAGACATTTCCTACAACTCATCTTCATATTCCAAGTCCAAGAAATGCTCTCACAAAAAGTTATCAATTTCAACATTATAGGTCATTTTCAAAAGTCAACAAAAAGGGACTTTAAGTCAAAGGCCATAACTTGAGATTGGTAAATCAAAATGACATGGGACCAAAGGAATTGGTTAGAGGACTCAAAGACCTTTCCAAAATGTCCAAGAACATGTGAAAAGCTTAAAAATTGAGCAAGTTATGCCTTGTGGAAGTTGGGAAATTTTTGGGAATTTTGAAAAGTCAACAATGGTTCAAATGACCTAAAAATGCAAATGGGCCCATTTTTCTTCCAAGTTTCTTCATGCCAAGCCTATGCACGACCATTAGGCCCAAAAGGAAGTTTTTCTCCATTTTTATTTATTTATTTGGATTATTTATCATTTATAATTCATTTAATTAAATAAAATGCACAAAAAATACAAACCTAATGAAAACAAATCTTTTTATGTAGGTTTAGACTCAATATTTCGTGTAAGTGCTAAAGGGGAAAGTTTTGGTGTGATTGGAGCATGATTGACACAAATTGCACATGGAAAAGATTTGGAAAAGATCTTACAAAATCAATGATTGAAAACAATGAAAGCAATGGATTTTATTCAATTTTTTTGACCTAATCACCTCACCATATAACCCTGACCATAAACCTAATGCCTCAGGACTCAAAGCTGCGCCCAAAAAAGCTATTGCATATTGAAATTTTTCCATAAAAATACAAAACTGATTTCAAGGTTAGGGGTGGTGTTAAGCTCTAATTCTTATACCAAAAGCTTCCTTAGGCACTCCTGATCAAATTCCAATCAAGAACATCAACCAAAACGCAAAGAAGTGGTATCAAGAACTCTCACGGCATCAAGAATTTTTTGAAATCACATATCATAAATCATACATCTTTTTGCATTTTTGTTTATATATTCATGTTCCTGATGAAGTTTGTGAGCTAACCATCATGTTTAATTGCGTTATCATCCTGTATATCAAATTCTACCATGCGCGATTTCTAGGTTTTGCAGGGTACAAAATTAGGGCTTTTGCATAGGGGAAAAATTAAGACTCATGAATACCATGGTTGCATTCAGTAGGTCCGGACGGAGAAGACACTATACTCGCGATGAATTTATGAACCTCATAGCGCTAGTCGCTATTTTCTGTAAACCTGCCTAATGCTACGCGTTAAAACCGTGGCCAATGTGTTTTGTGTTTCAGGAAAACGAAGAAGAAGAAGCCGTGTCAAAACGTGATAGGTCCATTCAAATCTCGCGCGAATTTCCAAAGTCATTAACGTTTTCTTCTTATAATATTTGTTGTTTATTATTTGTTAAATGAAATACAAGTGGCTCAGTGGGCAGGGATATGTGCATGTGACTCTCATGACCTGGGTTCAAATCCCAGGTCTTGCAAATTCCAATATTATTTTTCAATACAGGTTCCTGTGCAACACTAGCGTTAAGGACTACCATATCCCATCCAGATCAGGCCATACACACGTCCATCCAATCCAGATCAATGGCCAGGATTCAAAGAACGCTATAAGCACCAGTCAACGCATCACACCTAATTCAAAAGGTCAACGAATTCAAAACTAATGGGCCAGAAATCACCAGGCCTGTACCTCCAATTTGGGGCTACCCCCCCTAGTTTGCATTTTTCTATTTTTCTTCTTATTTTATTCTTGCTATTTTTATTTATTTTATTTGTTTTTAACATAATTAATTTATTTTCATAAAAATATAAAAACATTCAAAAATTCAGAAAAGACCAAAAAAATAATATTTACCTTATTATAATTATTTTCTTAGCATGTAAATAAATTAATTTCAAATTAGGTTTAATTTATATTTTTCCATAACAAAAAAATCCAAAAATGTTAATTTAGGTTAATTGATAATTTTTATACCTTTTTATTTTTCCTTTTTCTCACAATATTATTTATTTATTTATTTTATTTTTATAATTAAATGTACATAAATAAAAATTAGGGTTTAATTTAGGTTAATATAATATTTTTACAATAAACTTAAAGAACAATAGAATTAGGGTTAGTCAATTATAATTAATTCCTTTTTTTTCTTTTAAATCTTAAAAAACACAAAAATACCCAAAACATTTAATTTTTTTATTTTTTATTTTAATTCCTTATTAAAGTTAATCTTTTTTGCAAAAAGGGTCCAACGCCCATTGTTTTTAATTATTTAATTTGCGCATTTATTTTATGCCATTTATTACAATTTTGTATCTCTCCCAAAGCATTGTAATTTAAATTTCTCGCACTTTTTTTTATTGCTTTATTTATTTTCCGCTAAATCGGGTCCGGTTTAATTTTGGCGATGTGGACCCGCGCCATTTGTAATAACCTTAGATTTATTTTCCCGCAAACTTATAACTGTTAAAAAACATGCAAGTATGAATGTCTTAATTAAAAATCAAGCGTAGATCACAAATAAACATGACAAGACAAATAACTGAAACATGACACACAATTCACACACACCACCCCTAGGGTACGCCTCACTGTTGCCTTTCGAAAGGTGATCGTCGAGTAGAGGATGTCTTAGTAAGTCCTCATGATCCGGGAACCTGGCATGAGGGTAGCTTCTAAGGTGTCTTCCCATTGCTCTGGTGGTCACCATGTCCCTAAAAATCGAATTGACCCGAACACCTCCAACGGTGGTGCTACCTACCTCTCAATGGTGGGATGGCACTACTTTTAAGGACATTTACACAGACGAATTCCTTAGGGTAGGTAGGTTCTCGTAGATACTTGCTCTCTTTAAAAACTAAACAAATCAAAATCTTTTCACACCAACACATTTTCAAAAGCTTTCAAAACAAACTTTTCAAACACTCTGACACAAGAGTCGATCTGAAACTTTCAAAGAAACTTTTAAACCCACATTGAAAAGCAAACAATTTTGAAAACACAAGTGAGCAAGTATCTAAGAGCCCATGGATAACCATGGATAGAAAGGGTGCTAACACCTTCCCTTTCTATAACCTACCTCCCGAACCGAGAGCAATCTCTATAAGGAATTTTTCTGTGCTTTTGTCCTTTCCATTTGGAGAAAATAAAAGACGGTGGCGACTCTTGCTTACCGCGACATTTCGCGAACCAGCGTTAAACAGTCAGTTCCAGATCCACCGATCACACACATACACTATTTGAATAGACATAACCAAGGTATACGAACCCAATAATATCAGCAAATACAAATGCGCATGCATGATGCAAGTGTGGGTGAATAAATGAGTGTCATGTATATGATTGAAAAAAAAGATAGAAAAGATAAATTGGAGATATAAGACATCATAGTACAACTCGACACTCAGCTAATCTCAACAAGATGGGAACATTACTGGAGATAGAACAAAAGCCATCATTGGAGTAAAGTCCTTTTACAAGGCTTAAATCTCTCTGGAGAGGAAGGTCTTTTTCAGTAGAAAACCCAAAGTCCAGTCTTCTATCGTCAACAATCCATTAAAAGGATAACAACACGAACAATGCTTCAGCTGGAAAGAGTCTTGCTTAGCTGGAGATACTGGGAACACCGGCCTTTGATAATGTGTATAAAACATATCACATATCTTGACAAATCTGGATTGCCCCTGGGACTAATTTTGGATGCCCCAATTTTATTGTTGATAAGCTGCGTGATGCACGACAATTCTTGCGAATAACTTCACTTCTAAAATGCCCCAAGCTATATGGATGATGAGGAGAAATCGTCTCAAGAGTATTTTACAAAATACCTGGCATCCATCATGCTCTGGTGTCTTCGAACTCTTAGAGATATTCGTTGAATCTCGACGTGATTGCCCCAGATTGACTGTAGTTGGCACAACAAAGTCTTCAATTTTTTCCCAAAAGAGTAAACAAGTTGGGAAAGCATTAACTGGGAGAAGAAACATGTTCATGCTTATGGTCTTCATGTGACATGCCTCTTGATATGATTTTTCTTGAAATGATTCACCAATTACTCAACATAGTTCCAGGCCTTAAAAGAATGAACTCATCGCTAGTGCTTATATGTGAGTTTCCTTGATATCAAACAAATGTTTTGCAGTTAGAAAAAGTTTATTATGAGAATGAAAATTCTAATGTAACAATTATGTAAGTCTTAAAGATTTTGAAAAGATATCGCACAAATTTTGTGAGTCAGAGCACCATTAATTTTTGTATAGCAAAAGCTTATGATACCAACATAACTATTTAACAAACATTCATGGGAGTCAGGAACACCATCTCATTGAAGTATGCTTTCAAAATAACATTTCTTCAATTAGGACTTTTGAAGGTTGTAAAGTGGCCTGGTTTATGGATTTTAGAAAAAAAAAAGATTTTTAAGGCTCAAAATTTATAGGTGCCCATCCATTCTTCGTGATGTTCTCCAACCCTATGTTTAGTTAATTCAACATGAGTGTTCATCTCTCAAAAGGATTTTGTGATGGTTAAGGAAACGACGAGGCTTTCGGAGTAGCAACCACCCTTATGTCTTCGCGTTTGTAGTCACCAATTTATTCTTTGCTGAGGATTTTTATTTGTATTCCTTCCTTTGCAAATTTTTATTTTCCCTAACTTTTTCCTGAACTAATTCTTTTGAATTGATAGTCCAGCGGGATGCCCTAATTTTTGCCAAAGCCGCACGTTTTCAAGTTTTCGACTTAGCAGGCTTTTTTCTTTTTTTTTCTTGATTTTTGAGTTTTGAACAAAACATGTGACATTAGCTTGTCTTTAATTATTGATAAGATTGTGACTGCCTCGTTTCTTGATGAATGAGGGATAACATTATGGTTCCACATCTTCTGGCTTCATTATACATGAAGGATAGCCCTCGCAGTTTCTCTTCAGAAATATCTTCCTTATGAATTTTGAACACTCAATCAGATTAACTGAAAACTACCCTGCCCCGGGTTAAAATTTGAGGGGTTTTTTCGTATAGAAAAGAAACTTCTACTTCAAAGGCTCAAAATGGGTTAGCAAGGGATTATCTTCCTTATATCTTTGGTGTTTAGGGATTTGAAACAATGTCTGTACATCGTCAGCAAGATTTTATCCAAAAGCATACAACTAGAGATTTTGTGTTTTTTAGATCATCATCCTCCCTTCAATCTCTTCCTAGGCAGGAGAATGGGCAACAAGTTGGTATCATAATGCAAAAAGCAATTTAAAATTTGAAAACAAATATGAGTGAAACGAATGAACTTCTTCAAGACAAACATACTCATTGTATTAAGATAATCATTCAGATGCAAACAAGTTCTTACATGTAAACAATGTTTTGATAAACAAGAAAAATTACAAAAAGAAGAAATGAGTTAATAATTTGGGAAGGCTTTCCAACTGGACTTGTGCTGAAGGAAACGTCTCCTAACCTTCAAGGCCAAAATTAATAAAGATTCACTCATGCTTTAGCAAAGGGATTGACTTAAATGTTAAGAATGCCGTCATTAAATGATAAAATACCACCTTTGACCATCTTCTGAACCTCAATCTTCAAAGCAAAGCAACTTTTCAAGTCGTGCCCAGGAGCACCTTGATGAAAGGTACAAGTTAAATCAGCTTTGTAATATGTTGTACCCCAAAATTTGCCCTCTCATGTTTTCAAAGGCCTTCCCTTACATGGTTGGTCACAAACCCTTGCCTAAGGAAAAAGAAAATTTTTGAGTGGTGCTTTAAGTACCTTTCGATTGGCATTCTGAAAGACACTTCGATTGGTGTTCTGAAGGAGCCTTTCGATTGGCATGGATAATTCCCTTTGAGTGGCATTATGGCCAATCCTTTCAATTGACATTCCAAAAATGCTTCAATTGGCATTATGGACAAGCATTTCGATTGGCATTATGTCAAGGCCTTCGATTGGAATTCTGAAAGACCTTTTCGTTTGGCACCCTGGGCTAAGCCTTTCAATTGGCATGCCAAGGGATCCGTTGATTTAGCATTGTGCCAAGGCAGCTTCGACAGGCATGTTAACTATGTCCTTCGAGTAGCATGAACAAGATATTTCGATTGGCTTAGCAAAGGACTCTTTGATTGATATTTCAATAAATACCCTTCGATTGATATTTGGACAAGGGCCATTTGAAGAACTCCTTCCAGGCCATTCGAAAAAGGCCATCAAGAGGGCACTCAAAAAACATGTCCAGGTACATTGAACATGAGAAGATGGCATGTTTTCCTTGCAAATATGGCAAGAATTCAGTTGATTGTGGATTCAATTCCAGAGTTAAAGGCCAGATTCTTGCCTTTTCTATTCCTAACTCCACAAGAGTTGATTCGACCAGAGTGATTCTTTTCAAATCAAGCAGTCGAAGTAGAAGGAGTCTCAATCGAAGGGGCTGTGACATCGAAGATAGATTAATTCGAAGTGGAGCTTAGAGCTATCGAAGAGAGTAGATTAGAAGGGAAGTGGATCTACAAAAGGCAAGTCAGCTTTCGATTTTCATCATGTTGGAGGCCCAAACAACTCATAACAGGCTGGCAGTAACGCATGAAAGCAGATCGGCACGTGATTGAATCAAAATAGAAAGTCTTTATGAAGAAATCAAATCAAATTCGTGTAAAGGCGTGGTGTGGACAAAAAGATTGAATTAGGCTATTTTTGGAATGATATTCAAAGTGAATCAAATCAAATCTCTTCATCATAATGGGCCAAGATTTGATACACAAATATTGACCTAAATTCCTTTGTCTATATAAACCTCATGCTCACAAAGAAAAAAGAACGACGGGGAAAGACACACAAAAAAATCTGCAAAAACGGAAAAATCCACGAAGAAGGCCACACATAACTTGCCTCGCAAAAGCACCAGCCTGCCCCATGAAAGTCTAGACTCCATTACAGGCACCTTCCGTCCAAATCCAGGCGCCTCTAGTGGTATAATGTTCAATCTCACTTAATCTTAAAATTACTCATAATTGCATATTCATAGTTTTTTTTGTTATGACTTGTGAGCGATTTAACAAAGCGTGTATAAGCTGCATTGTTCATACGTTTGAACCCCCCCATGGATAAAGTTTCTTTCAAAGCAGGTTACATTTGAAATCCATGATCTTGGCTGTGACAAATCGTAACCAACCCAGATCTGGGTTCAGGAATTGATTTCAAATGAGACGTTTCTCTATGTTGTTTAGTTCCGAATTAACTAATTTGCAGGGCCAAAAGCAGGAATCACGCCTTTTGAATGAGCAAGCAGCTCAGGGGTGAAAGGGAATTCGCTCAATCGAAGGTACTAGGATCCAATATCACAGGCCTTGTATTTTCAATTTCTAATAAACTTCCTTGCAGAATTCTAGATCGGAGGATGTCATATCCAGATCGAACGCCCCGTACGTGCAGTCTCGTGGGCACCTTCAATCATCCCCTTGGATCGAAGGGCAACCCAAGCTCCTTTGAATCCCAGGTCCCCCAAACAATTATTTGGTTTTGCTTTTCAGGTACTCAGGTGTAGCGCCCCAAAGTGTGGATCGTCATACTTCCCATCTCATCAAATGCCAAGTGGCCCACTAGGCAGGTTCAAGGATCCAGATTGCACGCCTACCACACACTCTGGTCAGCAAGCGCATAGGCAATCTGAAAGGTCAAACAAGGCTGAAACGTTGATGGACCTCAAAATTGCTGAATCAACCTCCCTTCTGAGCCCAAACCCATTTGGTTTATTCTTTTTCTTTCCTATATTTCTTTTACTTAATTTGTTTTATTATCTTTAACTAATTAATTAACTAACTACCCTTTTTTTCATAAAAATCAGAAAATAACAAAAAAATAATATTTATTAATTTCACTATTTTATTTTTGTAAATAAACCATTAATTAATTTATTTAGTTTAAATAGGTTTAATGATGATATATTTTGCAATAAATTAAAATTGATTTAGAATTAGGTTTTTTATATTTTTACCATTCTTATTTTATTTCCTTAATTAAAATAAAACTCAAAAAAATATTTTCTTTTTAATTAATTAATCTTTAGTTAGGATTAATTCTTAAATCAAAAGTGACAAAAAATATGCTTTATTTAATGAAAAAAGGGTCAAAACCCTAGGACGTTCCGATTCAATTTTCTCGCGCGCATATTATTTTTGATCCATATAATTGTAATTGCTCCGAGGATGTAATAGTTTTAACTTAGGACCTTTATTTACCGCTTTTATTTAATTTTTCGCATTTAATTTTAAGGGTTTGTTTTTGGCGATGTAAATACCCGACGCCTTGTAATAGCTTAGTTTTATTTTCCGCAATTTATTTTCCGCAACCATTAACTGTTAGATGTTTGAACAATAGGTTATGCATGACAAGATTAACCTTTAATTTAAAATCAACCGTAGCTCACCATAACATGTACAAAGATAATATAACTGAAAAACAATACACTCGCACATGCCACTCTTAGGGTACGCCTCACTTGGTTGCCTCGAACATGGTCATTGAGTATAGGGAGTCTTAGAGGTCGCCCTCTTGTCCAAAGATCATAGTTGCCTCGAAACGGTTGCCTCAGATAAAATGATCTAAGACATAGGGTTACCACTAAGGCGTCCTAACATTGCTTTAGTGACCACACGTCCCTTAAATCGAATTGACCCGAAAACTCCAACGACGATGCTACCTACTCCTCAATAGTGGGATGGCATTGTCTAAAGGACACTTGCACAGTCTAATTCCTTTTTGAGTAGGTAGAGGTTCTTAAGTACTTGCTCCTTTTAAAACAAAACAAAACTTTTCGCACTTACACTCTCTTCAAAACAAAAACTCTTTTCAAACCCACAGACACAAAGAAAAGAAAACTTTTGAAAACATAGTGAGCAAGTACCTAAGAGCCCGTGGATAACCACGGATAGAAAGGGTGCTAACACCTTCCCTTTCTATAATCTACCTCTCGAACCCGAGAAACATCTCGAAAAGGAATTTTTCTGTGCTTTTGACCTTTCCTTGTTGGATAAAATAAAAGACGGTGGCGACTCTTGCTTACTGCGACATTTTGAGAAAACAAACGCAAACGCGAACCAGCATTCCAAAACAGGCAGTTCTCATTCCCACCGATCACAGAACTGGTGACTCTGCTGGGGAATTATTTTTATAAGTGAGGTGTACCTTAGGATTAGATCACTATGTTTTCAATTGTATGCTTTGTATGCTTTAATTTTGTGGGCTTGTATCAGAGTTCTATAGATCCTAACCCGGATCTGGGGATACCCTTTAGGTAAGTAGCAATAAACTGTGAGGGATCTGTCCGGCGTAGACCGACACGGATGAAGTAGTAGCTACGTTGGTGTGGCACCTTAGTCTGTACCGATATCCCTTGTGTTGGAACAAGGAGAATATGTGTCTTCTAAGGAGTCATTAAGCACCAACTGACCTTAAAACCTTAAATTGACCAACTTGGCCATAGAACAGTAGCAGTATGCTACACTCATTGAGACTAAACTCTCGCGATGATTTCGGCCGCAAGAAAAGGTTGCTAAAGTGGAATTATGACCGATTGAGGGTAGTCAGTGATATTGAGATCCTCTAGAACCCGGTTACTATTTTTTAGGACAGGTCTTAACCAACTGAAACTGAAAGAGGGTAATACCTAAACTCCATGCCAGCCTAAACTTAAGGCTATATGTGTGACTTGTGTGCCTTCAAACTTGAACTACTTGCACATTCTTGTTATCTGACAACATGAGTTCCTTGCAGGTTTTGTTTACAGTCCTTATCTAATAATTTGGATTTATTGCAGGGTTTACTTACATCACCTCACATTTTTGCTTAAACGCATAGCATACACATCATAATATCATGCCTTAACATTTCCTTAACCATTTCAAGGATCTCAAGGGTTTGTGATGCAGGTTATGGTAAATCAAATGTCCAGCAAGGGGCAAAGGGGATTTATTTTCCTCTAGCCAAGGTTGTCTAGAAATCAGAACACGATAACTTGAGTCAGGGGCTATGACCCACTCGATATGGTGAGCTTGACTCTTGAAGAAGGACTCTTAACAAACGCGAAGTTTCTTCAAACAAATTCTAACAAGTTTCTTGTTTACCCCGCGAGATCCTTGAAAACATTGCATACATATATCATACATATCATTGCATAACAGGTCTCCCAATACAGGTCTCTCATGTTCTCGCTATTTATTTCAGCAATGGCTTTCCAACCAGACAATCAAGATCTTCAAACTCGAGAGGCTCAGTTCAGGGAAATCTTCCTAAACCTATCCAAGGGGAAGGAAGAGTTGAAAGCACTCCTCGTTGGGGACTTGGTCAAGAAAAGTCCTGAAGACAATAAGGACGAACGGCTGGAACAACTACAAGCTGAGTTCAGTGCCATGAAAACCCTAACACTGGGGCAGATGGCTCTTATCCAAGGCTTAGCTCGGGAACAAGAAGAGATGAGAACTATTATCAACCAGCTTCATCAAGACAGATACAACAGTATGAAGCAAACGGTCAAGGCTGGGGATCAAATCATTAATCAGCCTCCAAGAAGACAAGAGTTTGGTATGGTGAAGAATGGACCTCTCCAAGTTACTACTACCTCACGGGTCCAACAACAACCTTGCCATAAACAACAGGTTAATCAGAGGCAGTTTACCAAGCTCAACATGTCGTTGTCCCAAGCTTTGCAACACCTGTTGAGATTGAATCTGGTGACATTGGTAGGACCTCATCTGAATCCTAAGACTTCTTCACCCAACTACAATCCCGATGCAAGGTGTGCATACCATTCTAACAGCCCGGGGCATGATACTGACGACTGTTGGAAGTTGAAGTACAAAATTCAAAACCTGATTGATGAAGGAGCATTGGAATTCATACAAGATGGTCAGGCTGAGTTCTTCTACCACCCCTCCAAGGCTCACCATTTGAAGTGACAAGTCCCGAGACGAGAAGACTTTTTGTTCATTAGAATTTTCAATTTGTAATTTTCTTTTGATTGTTCAGACATTTATTCATGTCAAACTTTGTTACTTCATCAATGCATTGGATATGTCTGTTTTGAATCAATCCATTTGTATTCACTACATTCAAATTGCTTTCATTTTTGTGATGATCAACTCTCGATTAAAAAAAATTCTAAGCCTTTAGAGGGAGGATGACGAAAACGATACCACGATCTTTACAGTATACTTTTGAATAGACCCCGCTGATGAGGTTCATGCATTGTTTCAAATCCTAAACAGTGGAGTTATAAGAAAGATAATCCCTAGTCAACCCCTTTGAGCCAACGAAGTTGGAGTTTTTCTTTTCACAAATTAAAA
This sequence comes from Vicia faba, assembly GCA_948472305.1. Lineage (NCBI taxonomy): Eukaryota > Viridiplantae > Streptophyta > Magnoliopsida > Fabales > Fabaceae > Vicia > Vicia faba. Next base: position 1,381,886,715 of record OX451738.1, on the reverse strand, counting down.
CCCTTAATCACAACCTGGGGCAGGGTAGTTTCTCAGTTGATCCAGGTGCACAAAAAATGGCATCAAAGAAGTCCTTCCGAAACAAAAGACGGTGTTGGCTCCGTATAATCGTAAGGACAGGCAGCCATTATATATCAAAATAAAAGCCCAATAAGTCAAAACCTGTGAAGGAGACTTAAGAAAAACTGGGGAATCCCGCTGACTGTAGTCACAAAAAGAAACAGTTCAGGCAAAAAACAGGGATAATAAAATCAAAAAGAGGTCCTAAAAACTCTCAACAAAAATGAATGCCTGTTCAAAATAAATTGTCAGTATCCGAACCATCACTGGAATATCAAGAGCAAAGACTCAAACGAGATCTAATGCACGATTAGCTGAGTTTAGGATCGAAGAACATCACGAAGAACGGGTGGGTACAAATAAAATTTGAGCCTTTATCCTTTGTTTCTTAAACCGTGAACCAGGCCACGTTATAACCCTTAAAAAGTCCTAGCTGAAGCGTGAGTTAGTTCAAAAGCATACTGTTATAAAAGGTATCCTAACTCCTGTAGGTCTTGCTGTAAATCCTGAGTTGACATCACATTTTACAAAATTTGCCTGTTTTACTGAAAAATGCATTTTCAAAAACTTCAAGACAGACATAAGCTTTGCATTCTTAAAACAACATTGTTTGCATATGACTATTTGTTCAACAGCAGAGAAATTCGGACGACGAATATCTAGTGAACAAAAAAACCTTTTCAACAAAAAGGGTCACCTCAAGTGGAAAAAACACTTCCAACCAAGGGGCACGACATGAGCATTGTCTATCATCTGGGGCAGTCAAGTCAAGATTCAAGGAGTCTCTCAAAGATGCCAAATAGCCAGGGGCAGATCTCCATCTGAATCACTTGGGGCATTGGACATGAATTCCAGCAACGAATCTTGTATGATCAAACGAACATCTTCTGGTAGTATGGCAACACAACACTACCGACAGTGACACCTCCCTACATCCTGAGAGCATGGACATAGTCAAACAGTACTACGCATAATCAAAGACCCGCTAGGTTGACTGGCCTAGGAAAAAATAAGGGCTTCACAGCGAACCAAAAGGGTTCGGGCAAAAATAAGGGATGAAAATGAAAAATTTGTACACCCGGCAAGTCGAAAACCTGAAAAGGCGGCTTAGGCAAAAAAGGGTATCCCGGTGGACTGAAAACCCGAAAGGGCGGTCCAGGCAAAAATTAGGGATCAAAGCGTACGACTATGTCCCGTCATCTCGTCACTTACCTACCAGAAGAAGACTTGTTATTTCAATCGAAAGATACCAAGCACCTCATAGGTTGGGATAATACTCGATCCACAAGGCCTCCGCAGGCACCTTCTCCCGCAAAAAACAGGGGCAAATAAGAATTGTCCGAACTGTACAAGTTGCTCTGTCCACCAGGTACCAAGGTATATCTTCAGTTGAAGAATATGGCTAAGATACTTTCACTCCCTGCAGAGTAAGACAATAATGATAACTCTCTCAACTGAGACTTGCAACTATGGACGAATCAGCAATACTCTCCCCAAGCAGAGTTAGTCTATGATTAACCCTAAAAAGGCTTGGTATCCCCAAAAGGTCTTAATATTCCCCAGCGGAGTATAAGAATATTCTCCAGCAAGTATCAGAGTATCCCCGGCAGTCTTAAAATTCATCCACGGAGTATAAGAATGTTCCCCGGCAGAATGAAAGATACCCCCAGTGGAGTCAATATTTTCCCATCACAACCTGAAAAAGCTATCCCAACGGAGTTGAATCATCTTCCCCCAGTAGACTCTGGAAGATCATCCCCAGCAAAGTTCTTTCTTTCCCCCCAGCAGGACTTCTATCCTCAACAGGTTCAATATCACCAGCAACGGTAATCTATCCCCAACGGAGTTTATCATCAAAATCCCCAACAGAGCTTATCAATGGAATCCCTAGCGGAGTTTATCGTTAAAATCCTCATCAGAACATCTCTTCCCCACAGAGTAATTCCCCTCAGAGTAATCTCTTCTTCAACTTTATTCCCCAATGGAGTTCTTTTCTCCTGCAGGTTTATTCTCACAATCATCTTCGTTCATTATCCCCAGCGGAAACGAAGAACTCAACTCTATTCTCCAGCAGCTCCAGGATTTATTTTCCCCAGCTAAAGCATCATTTCCATACTTCATGATACATGCATGTACGCATCATACCATACAATCTCATTTATGTTGAGAACATCATTGCTTGATTCATCTCATGAATTGCATGCGACAGACCTTTACCTTTCAAGAAAAATGCATTTAAGTTCTCAACTTAGTCGAAGATCTGACCAGTTTTTAAATATCAATTGAATTATCCTTGGTTGAATTTCAGATAAGGTTCTCAATCTCGACAATTTTCCTCTGTCATAGTGTGGACAAGTTATATAACCTCAGCGGTATACTCCATTGAGCACGAGACAGTTCCTAGATCTTGATGAAGATGTTTCCCTATGTCATAGTGTGGACGAGTACTATAACCTCAACGGTATACTCCATTGAGCATGAGTCAGTTCCTAGATCTTGATGTTTTCCTCCGTCATAGTGTGGACGAGTAGTATAACCTCAACGGTATACTCCATTGAGCATGAGTCGGTTCCTAGATCTTGATGAAGATGTTTCCCTACGTCATAGTGTGGATGAGTACTATAACCTCAACGGTATACTCCATTGAGCATGAGTCAGTTCCTAGATCTTGATGTTTTCCTCCGTCATAGTGTGGACGAGTACTATAACCTCAACGGTATACTCCATTGAGCATGAGTCGGTTCCTAGATCTTGATGAAGATGTTTCCCTACGTCATAGTATGGACGAGTACTATAACCTCAATGGTATACTCCATTAAGCATGAGTCAGTTCCTAGATCTTGATGTTTTCCTCCGTCATAGTGTGGACGAGTACTATAACCTCAACAGTATACTCCATTGAGCATGAGTCGGTTCCTAGATCTTGATGAAGATGTTTCCCTACGTCATAGTGTGGACGAGTACTATAACCTCAACGGTATACTCCATTGAGCATGAGTCAGTTCCTAGATCTTGATGTTTTCCTCCGTCATAGTGTGGACAAGTACTATAACCTCAACGGTATACTCCATTGAGCATGAGTCGGTTCCTAGATCTTGATGAAGATGTTTCCCTACGTCATAGTATGGACGAGTACCATAACCTCAACGGTATACTCCATTGAGCATGAGTCGGTTCCTAGATCTTGATGAAGATTTTTCCCTACGTCATAGTATGGACGAGTACTATAACCTCAACAGTATACTCCATTGAGCATGAGTCAGTTCCTAGATCTTAATGTTTTCCTCCGTCATAGTGTGCACGAGTACTATAACCTCAACGGTATACTCCATTGAGCATGAGTCGGTTCCTAGATCTTGATGAAGATGTTTCCCTATGTCATAGTGTGGACGAGTACTATAACCTCAACGGTATACTCCATTGAGCATGAGTCAGTTCCTAGATCTTGATGTTTTCCTCCGTCATAGTGTGGACGAGTACTATAACCTCAACGGTATACTCCATTGAGCATGAGTCGGTTCCTAGATCTTGATGAAGATGTTTCCCTATGTCATAGTGTGGACGAGTACTATAACCTCAACGGTATACTCCATTGAGCATGAGTTCCTAGATCTTGATGTTTTCCTCCGTCATAGTGCGGACGAGTACTATAACCTCAACGGTATACTCCATTGAGCATGAGTCGGTTCCTAGATCTTGATGAAGATGTTTCCCTACGTCATAGTATGGACGAGTACTATAACCTCAATGGTATACTCCATTGAGCATGAGTCAGTTCCTAGATCTTGATGTTTTCCTCCGTCATAGTATGGACGAGTACTATAACCTCAACGGTATACTCCATTGAGCACGAGACAGTTCCTAGACTTTGATGAAGATGTTTCCCCCCAATTGAATTATGGATAGGTTCTTAAGACTCAGCCGAGGCATTATCTTAGTAGAAGTACAGGCAGGTTCCTAAATCTCAACAAAGTTAGACTTCCCCTGCGGAATCTTCCACAACAACAGGTATGCAAGTTCTCGCTAAGGAATCTCTTATGCGATCGACGCTCCTGCAGATGGCATCTGTAAGCCCATCCTCCTATCAGCAATCTCCAAATGGCATCTGTAAGCCCATTCCCGACATTACAATGCTGATACTACACCGTGCGAGTGCAAATTTCTGGGCACTCTAGTGTTCAATTATCTTCCACCTTTGGATCACGAAAGGCTCCAAAGCCAATTTGTATCCTCAGGTTTAAGAAAATTGAACAGGGGCGACTGTTGTACCCCAAAATTTGCCCTCTCATGTTTTCAAAGGTCTTCCCTTACATGGTTGGTCACAAACCCTTGCCTAAGGAAAAAGAAAATTTTTGAGTGGTGCTTTAAGTACCTTTCGATTGGCATTCTAAAAGACACTTCAATTGGTATTCTGAAGGAGCCTTTCGATTGGCATGGATAATTCCCTTCGAGTGGCATTATGGCCAATCCTTTCGATTGACATTCCAAAAATGCTTCAATTGGCATTATGGACAAGCATTTCAATTGGCATTATGTCAAGGCCTTCGATTGGAATTCTGAAAGACCTTTTAGTTTGACACCCTGGGCCAAGCCTTTCAATTGGCATGCCAAGGGATCCTTCAATTTAGCATTGTGTCAAGGCAGCTTCGACAGGCATGTTAACTATGTCCTTCGAGTAGCATGAACAAGATCTTTCGATTGGCGTAGCAAAGGACTCTTCGATTGATATTTCAATAAATACCCTTTGATTGATATTTGGACAAGGGCCATTTGAAGAACTCCTTCCAGGCCATTCGAAAAAGGCCATCAAGAGGGAACTCAAAAAACATGTCCAGGTACACTGAACATGAGAAGATGGCATGTTTTCCTTGCAAATAAGGCAACAATTCAGTTGATTGTGGATTCAATTCCTGAGTTAAAGGCCAAATTCTTGCCTTTTCTGTTCCTAACTCCACAAGAGCTAATTCGACCAGAGTGATTATTTTCAAATCAAGCAGTCGAAGCATAAGGAGTCTCAATCGAAGGGGTTGTGACATCGAAGATGGATTAATTCGAAGTGGAGCTTAGAGCTATCGAAGAGAGTAGATTAGAAGGGAAGTGGATATACAAAAGGCAAGTCAGCTTTCAATTTTCATCATGTTGGAGGCCCAAATAGCTCATAACAGGCTGGCATTAACGCATGAAAGCAGATTAGCACGTGATTGAATCAAAAATAGAAAGTCTTTATGAAGAAATCAAATCAAATTCGTGTAAAGGCATGGTGTGGACAAAAAGATTGAATTAGGCTATTTTTGGAATGATATTCAAAGTGAATCAAATCAAATCTGTTCATCATAATGGGCCAAGATTTGATACACAAATATTGACCTAAATTCCTTTGTCTATATAAACCTCATGCTCACAAAGAAAAAAGAACGACGGGGAAAGACACACAAAAAACTCTGCAGAAACGGAAAAATCCACGAAGACGGCCACACATACCTTGAATCGCAAAACACCAGCCTGCCCCACGAAAGTCTAGACTACATTGCAGGCACCTTCCGTCCAAATCCAGGCGCCTCTAGTGGTATAATGTTCAATCTCACTTAATCTTAAAATTACTCATAATTGCATATTCATAGTTTTTTTTGTTATGACTTGTGAGCGATTTAACAAAGCGTGTATAAGCTGCAGTGTTCATACGTTTGAACCCCCCCATGGATAAAGTTTCTTTCAAAGCAGGTTACATTTGAAATCCATGATCTTGGCTGTGACAAATCGTAACCAACCCAGATCTGGGTTCAGGAATTGATTTCAAATGAGACGTTTCTCTATGTTGTTTAGTTCCGAATTAACTAATTTGCAGGGCCAAAAGCAGGAATCATGCCTTTTGAATGAGCAAGCAACTCAGGGGTGAAAGGGAATTCGCTCAATCGAAGGGACTAGGATCCAATATCACAGGCCTTGTATTTTCAATTTCTAACAAACTTCCTTGCAGAATTCTAGATCGGAGGATGTCATATCCAGATCGAACGCCCCGTACATGCAGTCTCGTGGGAACCTTCAATCAGCCCCTTGGATCAAAGGGCAACCCAAGCTCCTTCGAATCCCAGGTCCCCCAAACAATTATTTGGTTTTGCTTTTCAGGTACTCAGGTGCAGCGCCCCAAAGTGTGGATCGTCATACTTCCCATCTCATCAAATGCCAAGGGGCCCACTAGGCAGGTTCAAGGATCCAGATTGCACGCCTACCACACACTCTGGTCAGCAAGCGCATAAGTAATCTGAAAGGTCAAACAAGGCTGAAACATTGATGGACCTCAAAATTGCTGAATCAACCTCCCTTCTGAGCCCAAACCCCTTTGGTTTATTCTTTTTCTTTCCTATATTTCTTTTACTTAATTTGTTTTATTATCTTTAACTAAGTAATTAACAAACTAACCTTTTTTTTCATAAAAATCAGAAAATAACAAAAATATAATATTTATTAATTTCACTATTTTATTATTGTAAATAAACCATTAATTAATTTATTTAGTTTAAATAGGTTTAATGATGATATATTTTGCAATAAATTAAAATTGATTTAGAATTAGGTTTTTTATATTTTTACCATTCTTATTTTATTTCCTTAATTAAAATAAAACTCAAAAAAATATTTTCTTTTTAATTAATTAATCTTTAGTTAGGCTTAATTCTTAAATCAAAAGTGACAAAAAATATGCTTTATTTAATGAAAAAAGGGTCAAAACCCTAGGACGTTCCGATTCAATTTTCTCGCGCGCATATTATTTTTGATCCATATAATTGTAATTGCTCCGAGGATGTAATAGTTTTAACTTAGGACTTTTATTTACTGCTTTTATTTACTTTTTCGCATTTAATTTTAAGGGTTTGTTTTTGGCGATGTAAATACCCGACGCCTTGTAATAGCTTAGTTTTATTTTCCGCAATTTATTTTCCGTAACCATTAACTGTTAGATGTTTGAACAATAGGCTATGCATGACAAGATTAACCTTTAATTTAAAATCAACCGTAGCTCACCATAACATGTACAAAGATAATATAACTGAAAAACAATACACTCGCACATGCCACTCTTAGGGTACGCCTCACTTGGTTGCCTCGAACGTGGTCATTGAGTATAGGGAGTCTTAGAGGTCGCCCTCTTGTCCAAAGATCATAGTTGCCTCGAAACGGTTGCCTCGGATAAAATGATCTAAGACATTAGGATTACCACTAAGGCGTCCTAACATTGCTTTAGTGACCACACGTCCCTTAAATCGAATTGACCCGAAAACTCCAACGACGATGCTACCTACTCCTCAATAGTGGGATGTCATTGTCTAAAGGACACTTGCACAGTCTAATTCCTTTTTTGAGTAGGTAGAGGTTCTTAATTACTTGCTCCTTTTAAAACAAAACAAAACTTTTCGCACTTACACTCTCTTCAAAACAAAAACTCTTTTCAAACCCACAAACACAAAGAAAAGCAAACTTTTGAAAACATAGTGAGCAAGTACCTAAGAGCCCGTGGATAACCACGGATAGAAAGGGTGCTAACACCTTCCCTTTCTATAATCTACCTCCCGAACCTGAGAAACATCTCGAAAAGGAATTTTTCTGTGCTTTTGACCTTTCCTTGTTGGATAAAATAAAAGACGGTGGCGACTCTTGCTTACCGCGACATTTTGCGAAAACAAACGCAAACACGAACCAGCATTCCAAAACAGTCAGTTCTCATTCCCACCAATCACATAATACCAATGCATCTTCTTGAAACTTTCGGTGGAGGTCGAGTCTGAATCAAATTCCTCTGCATCAGGACAGGGAACAAATCTGTATAGGTAATTGGAGTTGGATCAAACTGAGTTTTCCTCTAATTAGGAACTTGCTGATTCTGTTGATGAATAGGAGAAACATAATGATTCTGACGATGATTATTTCTTCCTCTGGTTCTCTTCTTGGGAAAGTTATTATCAAACTTCTTCACACCATTAGCTGAGCTACCATCTTCATATAAGAATCCCTTTCGGACATCTTCTTGTAGACACACTCCCACATTTACTTTTTCAGGGAAATCACTGGGCGCGTTGACTATCACTTTCTCATGAAAGAATGTTTTCAGAGTTTCTGTGAAGACCTTTGTCATCTCTTCTTGCTTCCCAGAAGGATTGACTTGGGCAGCAACCAAAGTTTTAATCAAAGAAGTTAGATGCCCCATACTAGCTTTCAAATTAGTCATCTCTCTACGGAGTTTAGAAACCTCTTGCTTAATATGCTCCATTATTCTCTTAGCGCGAGTGTTGTACTGATGAGACCAAATGAAAAATTAAGACTTGGAAATGACTTTTGAAAGTGAAAAAAAATGTATAATGATGTATGATATGAAAAAGAGAGTTTTTATTTGACTTTCAAGGAACTCAAGATATTAAGTTGTAAACATCAAAGTATGAAGATAGAAGATGAATTTTAAATTGGATCAAAGTGTTGATCAAGTTATCATCAAGATCAATCATCCATTTTGGCGGATTAGGGTTTTCACCCCATCAACACCCAAGATCCATTAAGCTTGACGAAACTTGTGATGTTTACAAAGAAAGACTTCCAAATTCCTTGAAAATCGAGTGAACAGGGTTTTATGGATGCATGAAGGCATGGATATGCAACAACCACAAGCAAGGTTATAAACAAAGTCGAAAGGCTCAACGTTACGAGCATGGAGTCAAAGGTAAAGACCATCCCCAAGGTATGTATTAAAGGTTTAATCACACCTGTATAACAAGGTTTTAAAAGTTCCCAGAGTCTACATTCCTCCTTCGAATATTACCAACGTCCCGACTACTCAGTAATTAGCAATATTCTCAAGAGAAACTCGTCTGAGTGCAGCATCGCGTGACAAATACTTCCGGATTACTCCGTTATAGTCTCCGCACTACACCTAAGAGGACAAGATGGGTTAGGGTTCTACGGTTCTCAGCTTCTCTGGCTCCCAAGTCGAAAGCAGTAATGTCTTCCCGATTACTCAATAAACAAATACTACGTTCCAAGGGGCTTCCACTGAGTGGGGGATTTCATGTCTCCTTCTTCGAGATTACTCCCTCAAAGTTAACATGACTATACTGCCCGTCCTATTCCTAAGTGTAACTTAGTCTGGGTATAGGAATTTTCCTTTGTAAATATCATCAACACCCAAATAATCACAATATATCACATATGTGATACGGTGGCCAGAACCGGGAATTTTTCTTTTTTAGGATTTGCTGGTTTGCGTTTTACGTTTGTGTTCGTAAAATGTCGCGTTAAGCAAGAGTCGCCACCGACTTTTATTTTATCCAACAAGGAAAGGAAAAAAACACAGAAAAATCCTTTTTCGAGATATTTCTGAGTACGGGGGGTAGATTATAGAAAGGGAAGGTATTAGCACCCTTTCTATCCGTGGTTTTCCACAGGCGCTTAGGTACTTGCTCATCATTTTCAAAATTGATTCTTCATGTGTTTGTGTGATTTGAAAAGTTTTTGACTTTGATTTAACTCTTGCTTCTGTCTTCAAGAGTGTTACAAAGTGTTTTTGAAAGCTTTGTTTTAAAAGAGGAGTGTAAGTGTGAAAAAGTTTGTTTGGATTGAGCAAGTACTTAAGAACTAATCTACCTACTCGAAAGAAAGAATTGTTCTATGTTCGTTTCCTTTAGACAATGTTATCCCACTATTAGTGAGTAGGTAGCATCGTCGTTGGAGTTTTTGAGGGTCGATTCGAAAAGGCCGTACGGTCACTAAAGCAATGTTAGGACGTCTTAGTAATGACCCTAATGTCTCAGATCAATTATTCGAGGCAAAAATTCCGAGGCAACTTTGATCTTTGGACAAAAGGACGACCACTAAAGCATCCTATACTCAATGACCGTTTACTGAAGGAAACCAAGTGGGAGCGTACCCTAGGAGTGCACATGTGCGAGTGGTTCAATTTCAGATTATTTATCTTTGCACATTTTAGGGTTATCTAACTGTTTTAAAGTTAATCATACATTCTTGTCATGCATCCCTAATATCATACATCTAACAGTTTAATATTTTGCGAAATTTAAAGTGCGGAAAATAAACTACACTGTTACAAGGCTTCGAGTATTTACATATCCAAAAAACAAACCCTTAAAAATAAAGCGGTAAATGAAAATAAAAGACCTAATTAACTATTACAACCCGTGGGCAGTTACATCAATATGGTAAAAAATAAAACAATAAAGCACGCGCGATGAAATTAGAACGATAAGAAAAATTAGGGTTTTGACCCCTTTTTGACCTAATTAAAAGAAAAATGTTTTTGTTGTTTTTAATATATTTTTTAAGAAAAGGTTTAGGTTTTCTAAATTAAATACACAATTAATTATCTAATTAAATTAATTAATGAAAATAAATAAATGGCCTATTTTTGTGTTTTTGATTATTTTTATGAAAAGAAAATAATTAAGTTAGAAATAAAACCTGATTGTTCTAATTGTTTTTTCAATTTATTTACAAAATAATTGAAATTACCTAAAATTAACAACCTAATTAAATTAATTAAATTTTTTGTATAAAAAATAAATATCCTAAATTTAATTGGATGAAAAATATTTTTGTGATTTTTTTGATAAAAAGAAAATAATTAATTTGTTAGTAAAATAAATAAATAAAATTAAATAAAATGTAAAAGAAAAGAAAAAGAAAGCTGGGCTTGAAAGCAATATGGGGGTGCATCACTAGCAATCTGGGCCCAAGAAGCAAAGGTCCATATTGACCCTCAGGATCTGATGCTATGCGTTTGACTAGGCGTTTGGTGCTCCCTCATTGATGGCCCTTGGATCTGGCCATATGGCCACTTGGCAAACTGGATGATGAGGCCCCATGATGGACCTTGGTCTTTGGTGTGCGCTGAATTACCTGAAAGGAAAAAATATGAAGAAATTTGGGGGACCTGGGATTCGAACCCAGGCCCCACGGGACTTTCCAACGCTTGGCAACCAGATGAGCTACGCTTCTTATTTGTACATAAAATAAACAATAATAATAATATACAAAAACAAGAATTAGTGGAGAATAATAAAAAAATGCGCGCCAGAAGTTTGAATGGACCAATGGTTGCTTGCTAGCTAGTCATCTTCAACCTTGTTTTGTTGGTAAAAGTCCCAGACTTTTACCTACGAACGTTCGTCCATAGCTACAGGTCCTGTAAATATCAAAACTCAATGCAAGCGTGATAAATAAAAATGAAGGCCATGGATAGCTTTGTTTGGACCTGCTGAGTTCAATAGTGGCCCTTTCATGGACCAATTTTGCCTGTAAACAAAAATCCCAAATCGAAGCTACAAACCCTAATAATGGTGAAATCTTATACAGTCCTTATAAATGCAATTAAACAATATAGAAAGCTTGCAAATGTTCCAAGGATCAAGAATATATGGTTAATTCATGCTAACAATGTCTAAATCATGAAATCCGAATGCAAGAAAAGCCCAAGGTCGTGGCTGGCTTACAGTGAGTTTCAAGGCCTGGGAGTACTTGTTCTTGATTGGTTTAGGTCCCTTGTGATCCAAGGAAGCGATTGGGATGGTCAAAGGATCTTGAAATTGCCTCAAATTATGAATTCATGTTTTTACTTTTTATGATTTTTTCCAAGTTTTGTTCTTGATGATGCGCCTCTCTCTAGCCTCTCTTTGGGTCTGCACATCATCCTTATGTACTGAGGAATGAATTAGGGTTGAAAGAATGATCACAATCTTCTTCCATCAATGTCTTTGATCTTAATTTGATTCACTTTAAAATCATTCCAAAAATAGCCTAAAATCAATCTTTTTGTGCACTCCAAGCCTTTACACGAATTTGATCTCATGCTAGCTAGAATTTAAGACCTAAAACATGTATCAAATCTTTAGATTTCAATATTTTGGATTTTCTATGATTTATTTTGATTTAAATTAATTAAATTCAAATAAAAATAAAAATAAATAATAAAAATAAGATAATGACAAGTGGCAAAGGCTAGGGCTCGTGGACCATGTTGCCAACTTAAAACAAGTGAAAAAGATTGGGCCCATTTAGCAAAAATTGCATTTTTAGGCATAGTTAACTTTTGGCAATTTTGCAAAAAAGGTCAACTTCACCAATGCATAACTTCCTCAATTTTGACTCTTTGAAATTGTTCTGGGACTTTTAGAAAGCTTGAGATGTCCACTAAGCAACCCTTGTGGTCTCATCTCAATTTGATATTCCATGCTCATGTATGAAGCTTTGACAAAAAAGGTGTTTTTGTTGACTTTTCAAAATGACCTATAATGTCCAAATTCATAACTTCTTATGAGTGCATATTTTGAACTTGGGAGCTGAATATGGATTGTATAGATTTGCATCCTCTTCAAAATGAGATTTGGATGGGTCATTTATCTTAAAGTATGAGAAAGTTATGCTTGGTCAAAGTTGAGTTGACTTTTCCTACAAAACCCTAATTTAGCAACTTTTGGTTCTTGATGAATTATGAGAAATCCTTGATGAATCATGATCAACCCTTGATCAAATGATGAAAGATAATTCAAAATGAGGATTTTGACCAAAAATATTGAAGTTTGACTGTATGTGGGCCACAGTTGACTTTTGTCCTAGCACATTCGATTTTCAGGCCTTTGGGCAATTGACTGGGCAAACTTTCTCTGTAGGGCTTGAAACTTGACATGGATGATCTTGAGAACATATTAGGACAATGGTGAGAATTTGGGGTCCCTTGGACTCAAGAATATTGATGCAACATGAAACCCTAATTTGAGATAGATTGCCTTAGGAGAGGGCTTGTCTGGTCAACCCTTGGACTTCCTTGAGCAACTTGAGGATCTTTCTTGAAATGTTTTGAGAAATATGGGAGGGAAATTTTTTGGGTACAACAACATATAATCAAACAAACAAGTAATAATAACAAAAACAGATATTATAAGTTAGGCCTAACCCACTTAGGGATGGACCAGCAAGAGGTCAATCTGTCCCCAACAGAGTCGCCAATTCTGTAGCGGTGAAAATCGAAGATCAAACTATTAATTAACTTGACTCGTAAATAGAAAGAGTCGCCACCGCGATTTATTATTTCCAAGTGGAAAGGGAAAAGAGCGAAATAAAACCCTAAAACATGCAATGTAAAATAATACTTAAAAGTAATGAAAATACAATGCGTTTTTGAAAGAGATCGAGAGTTCAGGGGTTGATTATGCAATGGGAAGGTATTAGCATCCAATGCATTTGCGGTACTCCGCAGGAACCTTTTGAAATATCTGTTTTTTTTTAATTAAAATTGTTTGTTTGATTAAAATGGTTCGTTCGGCTAAAAATAGGTATGGGCGAGATTTTGAAGATACGACGACCTAGTATCGAAGTTTTGACTTAAAAGGGGTGGGTTTTTAAAATTGAGTTCTTTTAGAAAATTTAACAAAAAATCTAAAATGTATGAAGGGTTTCGCACAATCGGATAACATATTTTATGACATGAAGTCAATAATTTTAATTCTTTCCCGTGGAGTAAATCGAGCGAGTAAAGTAAAATGGACATCAAAATATAGGCACTCGAAAAATTCACAAGAAAACAAAACTAACGAAACAGATTAACGACCAAAAGGCACCAAAAAATTAAAATGACAGATATATTTAAATACAAATAAAAGAGAATGTAACTAATTATCTAAAGAAGTTATTTGAACTAAAAAAATTAAGATTACTTACTAAAATAATTCTAAACTAATTACAAATTCTAAGAATATAAAAGTACTAAATTAGACCTAAACCAAATTACAATTCTAAGGTTATAAAAAAAATAATTCTAAAATTACTAAATTAGATCTAAACTAAATCAAAATTCTAACTAAATTCCTTATAAAATTACTAATTAAAATCTAAACCATATTAACAATAAAAGGAGGTGTGTCACACAAACTTGAGGGGTTATGAGATGAAAATTGGATGGGCTTAAAAATTGGGATAAGGCCCAAGATATGAGTAATAAAAAACTAAAATAAACATATACAATTGTAACCGGGCCAAAACGGGTCAGGCCCAGACCCGTTGCCCTGTAACACTTAAATTGGGTTTGAAAAAAATAAAAAATAAAAAACCTAAAAGGTAAAGAGGAAATCGACGTCGCGTGATGTGTTGGGAAGGGAAAAAAAAGAATTAATCACAATTCTAGTAAACTCTTATCTCCATGTCTTATCGCAAAAAGAAACAAGAAAAACGAGACTCTCTCTGAATCCATCTCTTTATCACTCTCTTCTTCAGTTACTTTCGATGCAAAGTGGTCACCTCCTCTTGCCATCTCAAGTTTGCTGATTTCAGGGACATCATCATCTCCTCCCTTTTCATCGTCTCCAGCATCTTCAACAGCAGCGTCTTCATCAGAATCCAACGGATTATCACCTGGTAACTTGATCATCGCTAGAACTAGCCGCACGAGCTATAACTTCCAGCTCCTCTTCATCTTCTTCTTCGTTGATCTGTTGAATTACTTGCTCTTCCTCTGATGAGCTCGACGAGTTAGAGAATTCTTCGACAAAAGAAACTTGTCGCTTTAAAGCTTTTGCCATTGAATCTCAAATTCGAGGGTTTGTGTCGTGAGCGGTAGAGAATAAAAAGAGGGGTTAATGGAGCAGAAGTGTGGTTGTTTGGATCTTTTTTACTTGGCGAGAACAAGGGATTTGTTATTTGGGGTTGAAACGTCATCGTTTTAAGAGGAGGTTCGACCTGGAGGAAGATGAAGTTTATGATTAAAGGATGCAGACTGTGGTTGGAACGGTTTCGTAAACAAAAGTTTGGGGGAACTGGATATGGGAGTATGAGGCAAAAATGGTGAGGTGATGGTGAGCATTGGAGAGAAAAAGATTATGTGAGAGATTGGGTGGAAAATTTTAGAGTTATGCAGTATTTAGAAGTATTTTCGTGTGGAATAAGGTGAGTCCTCTCCTCCTCTCAGTGGCTTCTCGATTCTTACAGTAACAATATTTGAATGAAATTCTCAGAAAACTCTCAGTCTCAAAAAAATCACAGCTTTTCTATTGTTACAGAAGTTATGGACTATAATGTGAATGTAAAGCACAAACTGAAAGAAAACAAGAAAGCAAAAAATCAGGTACCTCTTTATTCTTCGCTATTTATGATTTTTGGTTGCATTCTATTCTCCTACCTCTTATCCATCAGCTTCGTGTACTGACACTTTGAACGATCACAACTATTTTTTAGGCCCCTTGGTATGTTGAATCGCCTTTGACTCTGTTCTTAGTCTTTCTCCGAAATTCCTTCTGAATCCAAATTGCATCTTCTCCGTTTGTGTCTTATTCTTCCAAAACATCCAAACGATCTTTAAGCTCTTTCACGTATTTAATAGACTCAGCTAATACATAAGCTTTGTCCATCTTTTTGAGGTTAGGAACAAGAGAAGCGAGAGCAATGAAACTCTGGTTGAGTATCCCTCTTCACTTTCTCTCAGCCATCATATGATCCCCTGTGTTAACTCTAGATCTCTCTGGTTGCGAGGTTTTTTGTTTCCAAGTTGTTTTTCGAGTTTGGATATTGTCAAATTCAAAAATTGGGGGGTGTTGGTAGTAGGTTAATTTGGGAGGTTTTTAAAAGAGAGAATCTGAGACTGGAAAGATGAGATAGAAGATGATAAAGGAAGTTTCAGTGATATAGAAGCTTGTGGTTCTTGGTGTTCTCTGTGAAAAAAGATGTCATGAATTTAGAAAGAGAGAAAAGGAGTTTTTTTTGGGTGTATTTTGTCTGTTAATTTTCTCCCCCCTTTTTCTCTACTACCTTCCTATTGTTTTATAGCAGATGGGAGATGGAATTGGATGGACTTTTGGGGGGGGGGGGAAATTCCAGTGAGTTTGGACTAATATGGTAATCTTTTTTCTGGATTTTTGATGTAGATTTGTTATGGTAACTTTCATGTAAGTTCTTTTTTGGGTGTATTGTGGTGCTGAGCAACAAGATGAAGGGCAGTAAGGTGCAAAATAGTTTTGGACAGCAACAGTTTTAGCTTTGTTTTAGACTGTTTTTGCAGATGATGCAGGGCTGCATAGGGGTTTGTGGGCAGCAGTAATATGAGCTATTTGTGCATAATTTTTGGACTCTTTTGCAGGGTAACATTGCAGACTGTTTTGATAGCAGTATAACAGTAACATAGGCTGATCTTGGCTAGGCATGGTAGGCTTTGCACTGAATTGATTTTGGACTGTTTTGTGACAGTTTTGACAAGTTTTGTTGCAACTTTAATCAAGGTTTTAAAACTGTTTTTTTGTGTGTTTTGGATATAAGGCTGCCATTAATTGTTTTTACATGATGAAATAATGAAACAAGGCAAGGCACGGGAACTTGAAGGCGGAGCATGAAGATTGATCTTGATGTTTAGGCTTGAAGATTAGGATATTTAACAAATTTCATGGAATTTCTTTATATTTCAAAATGTAATAACATGATAATTTGTAATCACTTTATCTTGCAATGAGCTTTGAATCTTGTATTAAATTCTTTGAATGGATATTGCAAAACATGAGTAGGATTATTCAAAGCTTAGAATCAGAATTTATGTGACTTTTGAAGCTTGAATGAAAAGATAACTTGAGCAAATTCTCTTAATGACATATTCTTGTGATAAGAAAATGGTTCAAAATATTTGATGCAAGATCAAAGTTGAATGGTTTGTAAAGTCTTTGTCATAGGATTTGAATTCTCATGATATACTTGAAATTTGTGACATAAGAAACTAGGAATTCCTCTTGTAACACAAAAATGATGGTGATGTCTCCTGGAACTTAAATCCAAACAAGTCTTGAATAATCCTAGTAGTGTAAATTATGAAAAAAATGTGTTTGGATTCTCAATATACACTTTGAATGAAATTTGAATAGTTGATGAATGGGTATCTTGTATTTTCTCCTAAAATTCCAAACAAATTACATGACTTGATCTTCAAAATTGAGCAAACTTGCATCATGAGAAATTAGTTCTTTTGTATATCTTGGATCCGAAAGCAAACTCATATGAATGAATTGCGCTTCACACACTTGAATCGATTCGAAATCAAAAATAATTATTCGAATTGTTCCTCAAATCCTCTTCTTTACAAAACCATATCATCAATTCGTGGTAACTTGCAATACGAGCCAATAATACAAATTACGCCTTTAAGAGATTTAACCAATAATCCACCCTAATCCAATGATCGCTGCTGTTCAATTGCAAAATGACTTGAAGTAGTCCACAATCAATCACAGAATCATTGGACTAAAACTCCAGTTTCATGAATTATCCCAACAGAAAAATCAAACGTTCTTGAGAAAAAGTCTGTGGCATGACTTGAACTTTAATCTTTGAAGTAATCTCATAAACAACGCTATTTGTGATACTTTGCAAAAGAATCACCTCAGGAAGTTGAAAATTGAAGAAGTTATGACTGTTTGAACTTGAACTTGCAAGGGTTTACTTTTGGTCGAAATGCTTTGGATCGACTTGCAAACTTGATCTTTCCTCTCACTCTAAAGCATCTTGATGCACATGTAAACCAATGATGATGAAATCTTGACTGTGTTTTAGGGAATTTTGGAAGAAGCTTGAGACCACTTGTCGAACAAGGCGTGGAAATAAACACATGATTCTCCTGATGAATCAATCTTCAAGAATCAATGATCAACTGTACTTCTGGCTTGAGAGATTCTTAACCCTAATCGAGGCATGATGCCTGATGCTCTTGATTCAGATCTGTTTCCTGTAAATAAAATCAAAGAAACTAAAAACACACACTTTGTGCTTGATTAGAAGTTAGTGATACATAGGCTAAGAATGTTCAAAATACTAGACAATCCATGCATAGGCTAAGAATGTTCCAAATACTAGACAATCTCTACATAGTCAATGCTCTAAGGTGAGAGGTTAACACCGACTGTATTTAGTGACCTTGACTTTTGTACAAAAAATGCAAAAAAATAAAAATGGGATCTTAGGTCAAAAATTGGGGTATGACATATACATAGTCTTCTTCTTGATACTCTTGGCAGAGGATATGACATCTCCTAATAATCAACAGGATAGTCTTCTTTGTCCCATTCACTGCTGCAGAGAAAAATAAATTTTCGTAGAACCAATAAATCCTCTTGGAGAAGGATGGTATACTCTATAAGCATTTGGATGGAGTCTTCAGAGACTAATAAGGACATAAATAACTACATCTTGTAGAAACATGTCTCAGTATGTTATCCAACATCATCTTTATTGTAGGACAATAACTTTGTATGCTTAAACATCACAACCTCCAAACAAACCAATTATTCCACTGACTTCATTATGGAGAAAACACAACACTAAACACCCACTAGTTTACTGGGAATAACTCCAAGTACCCTGAACTAGTCACATAACCAGCACATCTCTGATTCATGCCCTTGCACCTTCAGACATATTATCATGACTCTTTGGATGGCTAAGATGTCATGCAACCATAGTCTGAAACCAACTTCCAACCATTTCTTAGTGTGCTTAAGAGTTTTACTAAGATTCAGACTCTCCAACAGAAGGATTACCCCTTAACCAATATGCGGATTAAATCCTCCTTCTGCATATTACTAGTATTTGCTGACACTAGTAAAGTATTCAAACCAATATAGTAGTTATACATTACTTGAGCATACTTCTCTAAACAAACTCAGAATCTTCTTATTCTAAACCAAAGATATAACTGCCACTTCTGAATGAGGTGGTAGAATATTTAAGATTCACGGTCGCAAGTCTCTCCCACAGACTATCATCAACAATGATGTTACAACATCATTTGGGACATTAATAACTTACTACAGAACCTATCACCATCCAAGGGACTTATTTCCACACATTCCCTCTACAAACCTCCCAATATACACAATAGGATCCCAATAGATATCATCTTCAGTATCTACCACAATCAGAGCATAATTTAAGAGGCATAAGCTCTCAAATATTTTCTGAAAGACATGTTCAAGAATCAGATTTGCACTCAATCATCAGACAAACACTCGACTCCTGTCAAGGTATTTATAGTCAACTTTCATGCATAATCCTAATAAATACTCAGTCACCCATCAAAGTACTTATCAGTTAGCCAGATATGATTACCTTCTCACACTAGGTAGAACGTTAATCTGGCATCCTTCCTCTTCACACTTGTGATACTTTCTGAATCTTCAACATGACATCCAATTATGGCAGCCAAAATATTCCAGGTTAGGTCAGTGACTTGACCTTAAGCTCAAACCTTGTAGAAAACAGAATATACTAGAGCCACATAGACCCAACAGGGGTATAGACAGCTACACCTAGTAGCCACAGGTCACAACATGTTACCTGTAATCTTCACAAGCTTGAATTACACGCAAGCTCCATAACTACTACAACAATAACCATAGATAAGTTCTAAGCTCCCACTATAATGGACAAACAAGGCTTATGAGGATGAACACTTGGACACCAGAAGACAAACAAGAGACTTCAAGCACTCACTGAAACATATCAACACTCTTGTGAAAATAACTTATCCTAAATCTGATATACCAACTCCAGGTCTTCAGACTTTTACAAGGTCATGTCTGATACATGGCCACACAAATATCCATACATCTTTGGATAGCCAAGATATCGTGAACACATACTTGGACATCATACAATCACAAGCCCTCAAATAGCTTGTTTTAACCATACTTGTAATAGAGGAAAACCACCTTCTTCATATTCCTTTGTTCTAACAATCACTAGAAATTGCTGGTACTAGTGAAGTCTTCAACATAGTAGTTATGTAGTCACTAAGCATACTACTAAGGACAGGATTAGGATCTGCATCTTCTAATCCACAAAGTCGGAACTCCTTATTTTGGCAACCATATTGATCCTCAATCTTCCATAATCATAATCCCAAACCTTCCTTTACAAAATGATGTTATAACATCATTTAGGACATCAACCTTTCTTCACAGATCCCAATAATTCAGTTCTTAATTTATCAACTAAAGAGATTATTAATCTTGATTGTATTTTAGAAGAAGATCACAAAAGATTACATCTACAGTCACCTGAACACTATAGAGAGAAATAAACTCTCAACAATATCAGAATCATCAATTTAGATAGTAGATTTGCATCCATACCTCAGATAAGTACTCAGCTCCCCACAATGTATTTGTCATCAGAGGAAAAACTTCCGCACATAACTGCAGATGATACTCCTTTTCAATAGATGTTAGAGCACTTGAACTGACATCCTTCTTCTTCCTCGTTCAACACACGAGGATCCTTTCAACATTCCAGACTTGGTCAGAGACTGGTCTTCAGCTCCATCATGATCAAACATTCCAACTTTGAACTTCACTGGTGAACAACAATACTCCCTCATGATCTACATAATAACTTCCTTTTTAGAGGAAGCACACACCTAGAAGTGATGTCCTGACATCAGATATGACATCATCCATTATTACTATGGTTTTGGGGGTAACTTCCATAGTAACGTATAATCAAATCTCGTGGGGGTTAACACAAGGACACAAACCAACAACAACTGATCAAATCTCCAGGATCAGGCTACCAACATATGTAGGGGATTGCACGAGCCACATCTCAATAAGCTTTTCTTTAGACCTCATGTATAACTTTTAGATGATTGACGCCATTGTTTTTCAAAAGCAGATATTTCCCTTGGTTCTTCAAAAACAATGACCTTTAGATTTTAACATCTTCAAAGATATCATGACATTCTGTTTGATATTATATCAACCCTTGACAAGGGAATCTTTTTCAACAACTTTTGAGGGTACACAAAGAGAATCACTACTTCTCTTCCTTAAGAGCAATTAAAGCAATACTCAGGAGCATCAAATACTGTGGTTGGATCACAAAAATCCTCTTTTATCAGAGGGATCTTCCAGATACGAGCTCATATATATCTAAAGGGTCTGATGGAGATTCCTTTATGAGTGCTTCTCAAGAGAATGAAGCTTAACCTTTATACTCCCATAAGCTTTAAACTGACACATGGAGTAGATAAACTGTTGATCGTGTCCTAATAAACCTGCACAAACTAGATGCCTCCTCTTCCAGATCAGGATTAGGTTCCAAACAAAAAGTATTCAGCACCCAAAGCATTTGTTCTTCAATTGGTAGTTGCATGCCAGCTGAAATAATGTTCTAACATCCCATAGAACATCAGTTCCTTCTTCTTGGAACACACCATCCTTGACAGTCTTCAAGGTCAATATGCAGATGTATATGAGCATCATTGATCAATCAATCTTATTGATAAATGTCTTTATGAGTTAACTTGAGGAAAATCTCAAGTATCTTTGACACTTTTAATACGGTTGAAAGTATCAGCATATATTTTGTTGAGGGTAATAACCCTAGTATCCTTCCAATACTTTCAGGGTTATATCAGAAACCATGCAGCGGAATATAACAAACTCCTCAACAATATTCAGACACAATGCTTTAAACAACTTATCCAAGTACAAGCATGGCAACCTAGGATAAAAGAAATAAAACCTACATACAACCGCTTCCACTAAGCTGCTGGCCTGATGGAAACAACCAGGAACAATACCTGTCACATATAACCAATGATCCTTGCCAAGAGATCATCCATACAGTAGTATGAATTATCCAAGTTCATACTTCTTTTCAGTAAATACTTTCTTCCTTGCCCATGACTAGAAAGTACCTTCCCAGGATCTCATCCAGAGCAGAACATGATGCCTACTCTGATACCAATTGAAATTCTAGCACAGTAGACTCATATGTCCTACAAGGATGTCGAGATATCTGATCTGACATAAACACACAAGCAAGATAAAACAGTACTGAAAAGATAAATAACACACTAGAATTGTTTACCCAATTCATTTTACGACAACACCTACTCTAGGGACTACCAAGCCAGGAATGAAGTCCACTATCCCTAGATATGGAATATCCCCATCTCACTTCCAATCATCTCAATGATGTCTAACAATCAACACCTCAATCATTGCATCAACGACCCTTCAACAAAATTTTGATCACATAGATAGAAGTTTGGAAGACATACTTCCATGATAACCTAGCTAAGTCTCCAAGCCAAGCTCCACTGTTTGTTAGCTTTGATCCTAACATATCCTGGTGTTGCTTCAAAGCTTCCTCCAATAACAATACACCTCTTACCTACAGGCTTCGAGGTGAACATCATAACCTTCCCACAACCCGGGAGGTTTACCTTGACAAAACCCTAGACTTCTACATCTTGATCCGTGTGTCTTCTGGGTTACAAAACCTTATATTTATAACCTGTTACCCAACTGGTTTTGGGCGTTCAATCACAACAAATCATCTGTAGAAAACTGCAGAAACTTCTTCCCCATGAAAGGTCTTCAATCTTTACTTTCCTAAATAATTTCCTTATTTAGAAAGTCTTCATTCTCCTTGATTTCTGATTAAATTTTTTGGAAATTTAAATATGCGCCACATAGGATGCATAATATTCTTCTGAATATTCTGCTTATGTTAAGAACAAACTGAATCTCATTAATCCAGCTCAGTAGGCGCAATGTCAAGACATCTTCTTTGACAGGTTGTTCCAGTTGTTGGAAAAGTTTAACACAACATGTTCTGACATTGTAATAGGACTTCTTGTCGTACCTGTTCTTCTTAGCAAGTTTATACATCCTATTCTACATTACACTATTGTTGCTATTATTTGTTTTACAAAAATTAAGCCAATTCTAAAACAAGAGAACTAACAGAGGGAGTTATGAATAGTGCTTCAAGGTCCATGCGTGTTATATACTTCATAGTGAATCTCAAAACTTATTCATACAGCCATTGGGTTTTTAATTTATTTATTTTTATTTATATTAATTTAAATTCAAAATAAAATAAGATAAAGTCAAGGCTTTTCTTACAAGGTCCAAGCCCACAATCTTTTGACCTAATTCAAGCATTGTATATCCTCTTCATTCAGACATCAAGCTACATGAAACCCTTGTGCAAGAAACTATTCCAAACAAATTCAATAATTCTCAAAAACTAGGGCAAGTTGTAAACCCTAGTCGCAGTCACCTTCAAAGCTAACCAGCCTTTCCACTCACCTCCAGAATCACGATATGGTAAGGTTGGATTATTTGTGATGATCCAAAGAGCGTGAAACTAGCATACATGTTGCTCCATTTTTCCATTCTTGCATGAATTCATATTTATGTTTTTCTTTGAGTATTAATGCATACTGTTGTACCCCAAAATTTTCCCTCCCATACTCATCACAAGGCTCTTGGAACTCAAGATCAAGCTAGGGTTTGCTCTGCTCAAGATACCTCCTTGCACTGTTGACCTAAATTAGGGTTTGAGTTTGCACAAGGATTTTCTGACCTACAATTCCCAAATTGACTTTCATACTTCATGTTGGACTCACGAGTTTGTCCATACCAAGTTTCAAGCCTTGATTCAAATTTTTGCCCAATCAATTGGACAGTTGACCTAGAAATCAGTTGTATTGGGGAAAAAGTCAACTGTGGCCAATTGACAGTCAAACCTCATGAAACTTGACCCACATCAACATTATGAACTCATACGAACCACTTGATAAAGTTTGGATCACAATTCCACAAGAAATTTGATCAGATCACCAAAAGGGCAAAATGGTCATTTTTAGGGTTTTGACTGCACAAAGGCAATTTTTGACTTTTTGACCTAGCCAATGGCAAATTGGGTTTAAGCATGGACTCAAGGACTCAATGGCATCATTTTGACCTATTCACAAGGTTCAAAAGATCTCAAATGCATAGGATTGACAGATGAATTTTTCAGTCAACTGATCAAAATTTGACTGTACACTAAAAAGTCAAACTTTGACTTTTTGGTCAAAATCAAATGCCAAGAGTCATTTTTCACCAAGACATGTCAAATTATGAAACTTGTTCACCAAGAAACCCAAAAATGCAAATTAGGGTTTAAAATGGAAAATTTTCATAACTTAGAAATTTTCTAAGTTATGAAATTTTCTTATTTTTTCCTAATTTGTCCCAATTTTTCACCAAGATGAAAATGGATTCAAACAAAACTTGCAACATGCAAGTTGTAGTCCATCACAAAGTCTACAACTTTTATTTACAAATTTTTCTCAAAAGAAGCTTGTATCTCAAGTTATGATTTTTGGAACAAGGGTACCTAAAACTTTTAACTTAGAGAAAATTTGCCCTAATCTAGGTAGGATTTTGACCCATCTTCTTGGCCACTTTTCACATAATTCCACTTGGAGTTTCAAGTTGCATTTCAAATATGGATTATAGTACATGTTCCAAGCTTTCCAAATTGTCCAATAACTCCTCAAACACCCTTGTGGTTAGAGAGAATCGAATGCTTGAAGTTGGCAAAAACTCACTTTTGTTCATGGCAAATACATGTTCATACCAATTTGCAAATCTGATCTAGCTAGCTTGGTTCACAATTACAGGCCTCAAAACTAGTTTGTACTCCATAATTTAATGCATATACATTGAGTTAAGGTTTTGTCTTGGTCATTAGGGCATTGTACACAAGATTAAGCCCTAAATGGTAAAAGGTATATTGCCATTTTTGCAAAAGGTTACTTTATGTCAAAACACTAAGCATTGAGCCTTGAACAAAATCTTATACTGTAAACCAAATCCATGAATTAGAGGGGCCAAGAGTGTTGTGTGCAGGGTGATAGGAGGGCCTGTACAAGGCTATAACATCACTCCCATTCTTTTGCTTCAAGTAGAAGAAAAGTTGCAAATCATATCTATCTCACACATCTGTTAAAACCAACTTACACAAACATTGTAGACAAGTTGGATACCTCCCAACAAGCCATAAACACGACTCTTCTGCCTCCCAAACCCCCTTGTACACAAAATCCCTGTTTTGCTGCAAAATAGGGCAAGCTCTGCAAACTTCAAGCCATAACCAAATTCCATCGTGCGTTTTGTCAAAAGATACTTCAAACACCTTCCAACCAACATATCTAAGCTATCCAGATCATCCATTGCTAGCTGTAACACCTCTAACACACATTGCCATTTTTGTTTCAAAGCTTTGCAGGTTGAGTTCTCTGGCACGATTCAAGCTATTTCAAAACAAGCCAAGCATTGGAAAAGCTTCCTTGGACCTCAGGCAAGCTCAAAAGAAGCTCAAACACCATTGAAAGTTGCCACATTGTCCAACTCGAACTCAACTGAAACAGGTATTTCATGGACTTCTATCTCTCTATTTAGGAATAGTTAGGCTTAGGTTTGTGAATGAAAAATGTTGTACTCATAGCCCTGAAGCCATACATATGCTTAGTTTTTGTTTACATTAATCGTGCTAGGAGAATTTCATCCATGAACTTTCTGAAAAAACTAGGTTAGAAATTAGGTCCAGAGAAATTCTCTCTGGTCTTTGAGAGTTAGTCCAAGTTTTTTATATGGTTGGATTCGTTGTTTAATGCTCTACAATGTTCATGTTATGAGTTTTGTCAAAAAATCAAAGAATCAGGAGATGGCATTTGTGTACAGAAGCGCGCGTGTTTTGATTCAAAGGAAGAAGATGAAGTCTGACTGGGCTGGGCCTGGTTGTTCTTTGCTTTTGACACCCCACTTTTCTGTTTACACCCCCCTGGCCCATTTATTTGAATATTTGTCATTTTGATATTTTTATTTTTTATTCTGACTTTATTATTTTTTATCTAAATATAAAAAACGCCAAAAAATTATTTTCTATATTTTTCATATTTATTTGATATTAATTTTTATCTTACTAGTATAAATATGTAAATAGTTTATTTTTCTTTTATTAAAACTCAAAGAATAATGTAAAAAATATTTTCTTAAATATACATATTTTTGTAAATAATTAATTTTTATTTTTTATATATATTTAATATGTTTAATATATATATATATATATATATATATATATATATATATATATATATATATATATATATATATATATATATATATATATATATATATATATATATATATATATATATATATATATATATATATATATATATATATTTTATTTTATTAAATAATTAGGTCAAAAATACAAAAATACTATATTTTTATTTTTATTAATATTTTACACTAAAAAACATCTTTTTTTACAATATACTTTTATTTTTGTATAAATTAATATATTATTGTATATAATTAATAAATAATACTATTTATTTAAGAATTAGGGTTTTGCCCTAAATAACAAAAATAATTAAATTTTTTTTTATTATTTATTTACATTTCAAATTGAAAAATACTTTTTACATACATGAAAATCTTTTTTTTGCATAATATATTTTATTTGATATTTATTTAATTGTATTTATTTAAATATTAAATATTGCCTTGTACATTCAATATGGTTGTAATAACTTAGAATTTAATTTCTTGTCAAATACCCCCAATTCAAATTTGTACCCCCCTCCCTATATCATGTTGTAATAGTGTAGCATTTAAATTCCCGCACATTTAAAAGCCTCCAATTATGCCATGCTTAGACTTAGGATTTGTATGCAAAATAAAATCAACAACTAGCTTGACCTAATCCAAGATAAACATGCATGAAAAACAAACACAATGCACACTTGCACCCCTAGGGTTTCAATCCACTTGTTGCCTTCAAAAATGGGCCATGATTGCATGTCAAGTACTTTGGCAAAACAAAAACAAACAAAAAGATCATAGTCCCTCGATGACGCTATCTGAGTTGCCTAAACAAAATGATCAAAGTCCCTCAAGAAAATTGTCAAAAATACTTGACACAATTGCTATCATGGTCTATACGATGACCCGCGTCTGTCCCGTTTAACATCCTAACACAAGGTTGTTCACTAAATACAATGGTGAAACAACACTGTTAAAAGGGTTAAAAACATAAGAAAGATCTTTGAGTAAAATAGGGTAGATAGCTCTTAGTTACTTGATCAAACTTGCAAAAAACATCCTTTCTACTTTCCAAAACACACTTCACAACACAATTTCAAAACCCTACTTTCAAACATTGAAAACTTTTCAAAATACAAAAAAACACCTTTGTATACATTCAAACAAGAATCATTACAAAGGTTGCCACAACGATGGCCTCTTTTCAAAACATCTTTCAAAATCACATACAAGAGCACCATTTCAAACAATTGAAAAGCAAAGCAAGTGATCTAAGCAAGTAACTAAGAGTCCATGGATAACCATGGATAAAAAGGGTGTTAATACATTCCCTTTCTATAATCTACTCCTCGAACCCAAGAAAACATCTCAAAGGTCTTTCCTGTGCTTTTTGACCTTTAGGATAAAATAAAAAGTAGGTGGCGTCTCTTGCTAAACCGAAACATTTGCGACAAAAACGCAAAACCTCAAGTCAGTTCTCCCACCGTATCACAGAACTGGCGACTCTGCTGGGGATGACTTTAAAAGTGGAGTAACCTTAGGGCTTAGATCACCCTTTGCATGATTATTGTTTACTTTGATTGCTTTACAGTTGGTTCTCTTGTTTGGGCTTGAAATCCTGTGCCCGGATTTCGGAAACATTCATAGGTAAATAGCAATACATTGTGAAAACTGTGCGGGGTATACCGACACAGTTGAAGCAATAGCTATATTAGTGTGACATATTTGTGAGTACCGGTAGCCTTTGAGTCAATCAAAGAGAATACGGGGCCGCTGAGTGATGTCATGAAGCACTAATGAACTTTTAGAACCTTACTTGACCATCTTGGCCTTTTATTAGGGGTAGTGAGATGACCAGCTTTGGTGCAGTCCGAAGTTGGTAGATACTCGATACTACACTCATTGAGGGTTGTTTTCTTGGAATATTTTGGTCGCTAGTTAAGTGGATAAACCAAAACAATGAACATAAAAAACAATCCAGTGATATTGAGCTCCTTAGAACCCGGTTACTATTTATAGGACATGTTTGAGCCAACTAAACTCAAGAGGGTACTTACCTATGAAACCTCATGCAAGCCTGAAACTAGGGTTTTGTGTGATTTGCTTGTACATGTGCTTGTGCATACATCATGAACATCATAAAGCATCATATGCATCCACTAACCATTTCAAGGGTTTGGATCTTCATCTTTGTTCTTGTTTTGTAGGTCATGGAATCTCTTCGCAGAAAAACAATTTAAGTCAACCTTGTGAGAATCCCTCCTCAACTCAAGGAGCTTACTTCCAGGATTCTAGAGAATTCTCTCTTCAGTAAAAGACATGGTAGACTCCTCAACTTGGTCAACACCAACATTGAAGAAGACATGGTGAAAGTTCTCTTCCAGTTCTTTGACCCCCTACACCACTGTTTCACTTTCCATGATTATCAATTGGTGCCTACTTTGGAGGAATTTTCTCAACTCCTGAGAATTCTTATCCTTCATCAACTAACCTACAACGGTACGGAAAAAGAACCAAAGCCTGAAGATGTTGCTCAAGCATTACACTTGCAACCTTCTGACATCAAGGGGCATTGGGAAACCAAAAGTGGTGTCAAGGGCTTCTTGGCAAAGTTTCTATTTGAGAAGGCACAAGACTGCTGGAATTCTCTTGATCTACAAGCGTTTGAAGAGATTGTGGCACTCCTTATCTATGGGTTGGTCCTGTTCCCAAACCCTGATCAACTTATAGATGTGAATGTTGTCAAGATTTTCATATCCAGGAATCCCATACCTACATTGCTTGGGGACATCCTACACTCATTTTACACACGAACAATGAGGAAAAGAGGTGTTCTCATGTGCTGTACTCCTCTCCTAGCAAGGTGGTTTATTTCTCACCATCCACAATCAATTTTGAAGAATGAGCAGGGTTTAAGGTGGTCACAACGGTTGATGACCCTCACACATTCTGATGTACATTGGTGTTCTCAGTCCAGAGAAAATGTCATCATCATTGATCGTTGTGGGGAATTCCCTAATGTCCCACTACTTGGCATTAGGGGAGGTATTACCTACAACCCCTGTTTAGCTTTGAGACAATTTGGATATGCTCGGAGGGATGGCCCTCATGACATGCTGATTCCTGACCTAGTTTTTGACTTCGACAACGATGCTCAAGGACTTTTACAAAGGTTCATCAGAGCTTGGAGGATGCCTAACAAGGTAGATAGTAAGACACTGGGGCACAAGAATTCCATCCCCCTTGAGCCTTATTTCAAGTGGGTACGAACCCGCTCCCAGAATCTTATGATGCCATACCCTCACGTTCTCCCCTTGATCAAAGAGCCTGTTATGGAAGGAGAGGTTCCATACACCATCCTACATCCTGACATGCCAACATCATGGGAAGAAATGCAAAAGAGTTGGATCCAACTCAATAAAGAACGGGATACTTTTGAAGCCAGCTTCTATGCCAGTGAGAAGAAGGTTTGGGAGCTTACCCGCCGACTTCACGAGGAGGAAACTCTCAACACTTACATCGCACCGAAGAGGATGCGCAATGTATTTTTACATTAAGAATTTTGTAATATTTCGCTCATGGGGCATTTATGTACTAACAAATTTCTTCTTAATATGACATGCGTTCTTTTTGTTTGCAACAGATTTGAATTTTTGAACCCTTGAATGCATTACATGAATAACATACCATTCATCATATGCATAAACAGGTCTTCAAGCTAGGTTTCCTTATCTTTCTGCTGTTTATTTCAGCAAGATGGATTTGGAGCAAACAGTAAAGGATCTGCAGGCATAAAATTCACAGTTCCAGCAACTCCTCATGACTTTGGCAAAGGGTCAAGAGGACCTCAAAGTTTTGTTGGAGAAGAACAAAGAGAAAAAGAAAAAGAGACCTGGGGTAGCCACTTTCGGAAGAAGGTTTGAGAGAAATGCTAGGAAGGTTCTGGAGTTCCCCTCAATGTCTGATGAAGGGGCTGGCAAAGGGACAGGAGTTACTGTACCTTCTGAGTCTGAGGTAGAAGAGGAGGAAGAGGAAGAAGACAAAGACTACTCCGAACAACAGTATCCACCAGCGGATGATAAATATAAGAACCTTGAAGATAGACTGGAAGCTATGGAGTTGCAGAGGGTCCCTGGTTTAGACTTTGAAGAACTAGGGCTAGTGGCTGGGATTGTTATCCCTCCCAAGTTCAAGGTGCCAACATTCGCCAAGTACGACGGTCTGTCT
The DNA here is from genome assembly GCA_948472305.1 of Vicia faba. Classification (NCBI taxonomy): domain Eukaryota; kingdom Viridiplantae; phylum Streptophyta; class Magnoliopsida; order Fabales; family Fabaceae; genus Vicia; species Vicia faba. The sequence continues at coordinate 1,381,856,512 of OX451738.1, read as the reverse complement.
TGCCCTAAGATGCACCTGAGGTCGTATGTTAGAAAAATCCAACCCCACTCTTCCGATAAAGACCTATGGGTACACTTTTTCCAAGATAGCTTGTCTGGCACACAGTTAGACTGGTTTTATCAGCTTGAAAGATCAGAGGTTCACAATTGGGAAGACTTGGCAGCCGCTTTTTATCGTCAGTATCAATACAATGCTGATTTGGCGCCCACTCGTACTCAGTTACAAAGTATGGGGATGGCTTCCAATGAAGGGTTTAAAGAGTACGCTCAAAAGTGGCGTGATCTGGCTGGAAGGATGCAGCCGCCGCTATCAAATAGGGAGTTAGTTGACATGTTTCTGGGGACCCTGTCTGGCCCCTTCTTCAATCATCTGATCGGAAGTTCTTTCGCGGGATTTACTGAACTGATTTTGACCGGCGGAAGGGTGGAGGCCGGTATTAAGAGTGGAAAGATTCAAAAGGATGCTTCCACCTCCACGGCTGTTAAGAAACCTTTCCCAGTCAAGAAGGAAGCATCTGCTGTGTATTCTCAGAAGGGATTAGGAAGAACTGAGCGTCAGCCGACTGTAGGGGTTGTGATGATTCAAAACTCGTCAAATGATCAACCTCGTAACAATCAGTCTAGACCTACTCAACAACGGGTGGAAAGGCCACAACGGCAGTTCACTCGCATCAACATGACGCCCACTCAGGTACTTCCTCATTTGTTGAAGCTGAATCTGACCAGTTTGAAGGAGGCGTCAAAGAACCCTAACACCTCCTCTCCATACTACCACTCTAATGCCAAGCGTTCCTACCATTCCGACAGTGCTGGGAACGATACCAATAATTGCTGGGCGCTTAAGAACAAAATCCAGGATCTGATTGATGCTAAAGAAGTAGAATTCGATGCGCCTGAGAAGCCCAATGTTATATCTGCTCCGATTCCCAAGCACGGCCTCAATATTCATGCTGTTATGGAGGACACTCATGTTACTGATATTGTTGATTTGTTGACATCGTTACTTGTGATTAAAGAAAATTTGTTGAGAGCCGGGATCTTTCCTGGTTGTGGTAAAGACTACTATTTTTGTTTGAACATACGAGGTGATTGCCCAATGTTGAAGTCAGGTGTCCAACGCCTGATGGATACCCAAGAGACACTTTTCCAGAAAACCCCTGTTGATACCTTCAATCCTGTTACTCCTGATACTTTTGCTACTACAACCAACGATATTGCAATTATAACCATTTCCGACAATCCTCCCAAGGCTTGCAAAAGGCCTGTCAGGATTACACCCAACTCTGAATGTGTACCTTTAATGATCACCATGTCGGGACCTGTCCCATACCAATCAAGCAAAACGATACCATGGAACAATGGGGGGAAAATCTTCTACCATGGTATCAAACAAATCGAAACAATCCAAGAGATTTCTGAAGAAGGAAGCCCTGATATAGGGAACATCGTGGGTACAAGCAAGATAACCCGCAGTGGCCGGATCTTTTCTCCGGAGATTTCTCCCCCTCGAGCAGTTTTCGGAACCTTGAAATCTTCTGTACCTGTTGGACCATCTGTGCAAGGCCCAGTGATTGAAGAATTGAATACTCCTGAAGTAAGACCATCTGCTGATACTACCGACAAGGGTAAGGGGATACTGGAAGTGCCTGTCAGAACAAAGGCTCATGTTGTGGTTATCCCCGAAACCACTCAGAAAGAAATGGATGAAATCTTGAAAATAATCAGAAAAAGTGACTACGATGTTGTGGAACAGTTAGGGCAGACCCCTTTTAAAATTTCAATGTTGGCTCTTCTGCTCTGTTCTGAGGCCCACGCTAAGGCCCTGATCAAATTCTTGAAGGCGGCACATGTTCCCCAAGAAACTTCGGCTGACCAGTTCCAAGAATGTGTGGCCAGTCTTACTGCTGATAATGGCCTTGGCTTTTCCGATGCTGACTTAACTCCCAAAGGAAGGAAACACAATGATGCGTTACATGTTTCAGTTGAATGTCGGGGAACCACTCTCGCCCATGTCTTAGTTGATACTGGCTCTTCCTTGAATGTGCTACCCAAGAAAGCCTTAGACCGTTTGGACTGCGAAGGACTGACTCTCAAACCTAGTAACATCGTTGTTAGGGCTTTTGATGGTTCCAAGAGAATGGTTCATGGAGAGGTTGATATTCCTATCAAAGTAGGCATCGAAGTTTTCAACTCCACCTTCTACGTGATGGACATCCGTCCTTCATATTCATGTTTGCTAGGGAGTCCATGGATCCATTATGTCGGGGAAGTTACCTCCTCTTTGCACCAAATGTTGAAATATCCTGTTAAGGGTAAGATTATAACAGTGCACGGCAAGGAAGAATACATGATAAGTCATCTCAATTCCTTTCGCTATGTGGAGTTGGACGGCGAGTTCATCAAAACGCCTTTCCAGCATTTCGAGGAAGTGTCTCCTGAGTAGCAGTTGCGAAGACAATGGTTAAGGTGCCTATCATTCCCAAGAATGTATCCAGGATGGCATCTCTCAAAGATGCAAAGGCGGTGACCAAAGAAGGGAAGAGTACATTATGGGGACAATTGCCTGACTTCCCCCATAAGACGGACAAGTTTGGGTTAGGGTTTACTGCTGTAGGACAAAAGGCTATGCGTTGCTCCAAGGCTGGAGGGCCACCCGTCAAGATCTCTCACCATGGAATCAATGTTGTAGAAGATGAAGATGAAAAGAGCCACTTTGAAGATTGGATCTTTCCGACCGTCGAAGGGGGTTTGAGAAACTGGGAAGCAAAGGATTTTGTTCCTATCACCTTTATCAACCAGTAATTTTATCTTTGAACAATTTCCCATTTTTATGGTCTGTAATAACTAAAACAATTCGCACACTATTTTCACCTCATGCCTTGCCCGGGGCATGTAGGTCCATTTGTAAGGGCTTGAGTTTCTTCATAATCATATGCCATGTTTTAATGAATCATTGGACGTTTTTCATCTATAAACTGTTATGTTCATTTTCTTTCCTTTTGCATTTTTGCTTGTTTAAGGATGGCTATCCCTTACACACACCCACACTCACAAATGCAGGTACCCATCCACTCCGGATTCCATGGGTGACTATTCTGCTTTAGCCTTCGATAACTCTGAAGATTTGGTCAATCATGCTAAGTACGAAGTTGACGAAGATTGTGAAGTGCCGGGAGAGTTAGCCAGACTTCTACAACAAGAAGAGAGGGCCATTCTGCCTCATGAAGAGTTGCTAGAAACCATCAACTTGGGGACAGAGGAAGACATGAAAGAAGTAAAAGTGGGTGCCAACCTGGAACCAAGTGTCAAAGAGCGCTTAGTGCAAGTGTTGAACGAATATGTTGAAATCTTCGCCTGGTCTTATGAAGACATGCCAGGGTTAGACACAGATATCGTGGTTCACCGTCTTCCTACAAGAGAAGATTGTCCACCGATCAAACAAAAGGTCCGCTGGATGAGGCCTGACATGTCTAAAAAAATCAAGGCTGAAGTAATGAAACAATTCAACGCTGGCTTTCTGGATGTTACCTCCTATCCACAATGGGTTGCTAACATCGTGCCCGTGCCTAAGAAGGACGGCAAAGTCAGAATGTGTGTGGACTATCGGGATTTAAACAAGGCTAGCCCTAAAGACGATTTTCGGCTGCCACATATCGACATCTTGGTTGACAACACAGCTCAGCACAAGGTATTTTCCTTCATGGACGGATTCTCGGGATACAACCAGATCAAAATGGCCCCCAGGACATGGAGAAAACTACTTTAGTCACGCAATGGGGTACCTTCTGCTACAAAGTGATGCCATTCGGACTGAAGAATGCAGGGGCAACTTATCAACGCGCCATGGTAGCTTTGTTTCATGATATGATACATCATGAGATCGAAGTTTACATAGATGACATGATAGCTCGATCACAGACAGAAGAAGAACACATTGGTCATTTGCAAAAGCTGTTTGACAGGTTGAAGGAGTATAAGCTTAGGTTGAACCCTAGCAAGTGCACTTTTGGAGTTAGGTCTGGTAAGCTTTTGGGATTTATTGTCAGCAACAAAGGCATTGAGGTTGATCCAGCTAATGTAAAGGCTATACAAGAAATTCCCGCCCCCCGTACTGAAAAGGAGGTTAGAGGATTCTTGGGACGCTTGAACTATATCGCCAGGTTCATCTCTCACCTGACGTCTACCTGTGAGCCAATTTTCAAACCATTGAAGAAGGATCAGGTAGTTGAATGGAACAATGATTGTCAAGTTGCTTTTGATTAAATCAAGGAGTATTTGTTGGAACCTCCTATTTTGATGCCACCCGTCGAAGGAAGGCCGTTAATCATGTATCTGACTGTATTGGATAACTCAATGGGGTGTGTGTTGGGCCAACATGACGAGTCTGGCCGAAAAGAGCATGCCATTTATTACCTTAGCAAAAAGTTTACCGACTGTGAGACCCGCTACTCACTGCTCGAGAAAACTTGTTGTGCTTTGGTATGGGCTGCTCACCGGCTGAGACAGTATATGTTGACTCATACCACCTTGCTGATTTCCAAAATGGATCCGATCAAGTATATCTTCGAGAAGCCTGCTTTATCTGGAAGAATCGCTAGATGGCAAATGATCCTGAATGAGTATGATATCCAGTATACTACCCAAAAAGCTATAAAGGGGAGTGTACTAGCCGACCATCTAGCTCATCAAGCCGTCGAAGATTACCAATCTATTAGATTCGACTTCCCAGACGAGGACATCATAACTTTGGACAACATTGAAGGTAACGGACCGTATGACGGACCGGAACAAGGATCCCGATGGACCCTGTACTTTGATGGTGCTTCAAATGCACTTGGCAACGGAATCGTTCCAGTACTCATTTCTCTGGAAGGTTTCCATACACCCTTCACTGCCCAACTTTGTTTCAGCTGTACCAACAACATGGCCGAATATGAAGCTTGCATTTTTGGTCTCAAGGCTGCTATAGACTTGGGAATCAAATCTTTGGTCGTATTTGGGGACTCGGCTTTGGTTATCAGTCAAGTCAAAGGAGAGTGGGATATTAAACATCCTAATCTTATCCCATACAAAGAGCATGTCCTGACGTTGTTGCCTCATTTCGAGCAGATTACTTTCGAGCACATCCCGCGAGAAGAAAATCAGCTAGCAAACGCTCTGGCTACAATGTCTTCCATGTTTAAACTCAATTGGGATAACGAGGCTCCCCAAATTACCATCGAGCGAATGGACGAACCTGCACATTGTCATGAGATTAATACCGAAGAAGTAGTGGAACAACCCTGGTTTCATGAAATCAAAAGGTATCTCCAGACTAGAGAGTACCCTGAAGGAGCTTCCGTCAATGACAAAACGTTCTTAAGGAGATTTGCTGCCAAGTTTTTCCTAAGCAATGGTATCCTTTATAAGCACATCCATGATTGTGTTCTACTTCGTTGTGTGGACAAAGCTGAAGCAGAGTTGATCATGACCGAGATACACAGTGGTGTATTTGGTACCCACTTGAGCGGACATACGATGGCTAAAAAGATTCTAAGGGCAGGCTACTACTGGTCTACCAGGGAAGCTGATTGTCATCAACATTCCCGTACTTGCCACAAATGCTAAGTCTACACCGACAAGGTACATATTCCTCTTGTTCCTGTCAACATTCTGACAGCTCCTTGGCCATTCGCAATATGGGGCATTGACATGATTGGAGAGATCAAGCCCACGATATCCAATGGACATCGCTTCATCTTGGTCGCTATTGACTATTTTACTAAGTGGATCGAAGCAACTTCCTTTTCCTCCGTTACAAAGAATGTGGTTGCCCGCTTTATCAAGCAGAACCTCATATGCCGGTATGGTGTCCCCGATAGGATTATCACGGACAACGGTACAAATTTGAACAATACTATGATCACCGCTCTATGCGAACAGTTCAAGATTTATCGTCACAATTCATCTCCCTATCGGCCGAAGATAAACGGTGCTATTGAAGCCGCGAATAAGAATATCAAGAAGACTTCAAAAGATGACAGTCACCTACAAGGAATGGCATGAGATGTTACCGTTTGCTCTACATGGATATCGTACCACGGCACGTACTTCAACAGGGGAAACCCCATTTTCTTTGGTGTATGGCATGGAAGCTGTTCTACCCATGGAAGTTCAGATTCCTTCTTTAAGGATTATGAAGGACGCTGGTTTGAGTAAAGACGATTGGATTCAGACCCGGCTTGACCAACTCAATCTGATCGACGAAAAGCGACTTACCGCTGTTTGTCATGGCCAGACGTATCAAAAACGAATGATCAAGGCTTTTAACAAGAGAGTTAGACGTCAAGTATATCAAGTCGGAGATCTTGTAATCAAGCGGATCATCTTACCGCAAAGTGATCCCAGGGGCAAATGGACTCCTACTTACGAAGGACCATTCGTAATCAAGAGCATCTTTTCTGGTGGGGCAATGATTCTGACCACCATGGACGGCAACGATTTGCCGCACCCTGCAAACGCAGACATAGTCAAAAGATACTACGCATAAAACGACCCGACAAGTTGAAAACCCGAAAGGGCGACTTGGGCAAAAATGGGCATCCCGATGAATCGAAAACCCGAAAGGGCGGTTCAGGCAAAAATTAGGGATAAAACAAAAAAATATGTACACCCGGCAGGTTGAAAACCCGAAAGGGCGACTTGGGCAAAAAAGGGTTTCCCGGTGGATCGAAAACCCGAAAGGGCAGTCCAAGCAAAAATTAGGGAATTAAAGCATATGACTATGTCTCTTCGGATAACTTCAAGAACAATCTCTTCACCAACAAACTCCAAGCTTCTGATCAATCTAGTCATCGGAGGACGAAGCAGCGAATGGACAAGATATTCAGAGTTGTGAAGGCTATAGCAGAATGGGAATCCCATGAAATTGTTACACATAGCCATCTTTCTTTTGTATAAAATTTTTCAATTTTTACGACAACATTCTCTTACTAGGATGTCTGTCTCCTTTGTACAAAGATACTCACAAAAGTTAATACAAACATACTTCAAAGTGCAGAAATTCGCTTGCCTTTCTTTTCTTTTTTACACTTATGATTTATTTGAAAACGTCCAATGTTTTGTTAAAAAGGCATATGCATTTGAACATAATCACTGCTTACAAATAAAACGAAACTGAAAAAAAAGATAATTACTGATAGGTTGAAGGAGTAGGAAGAAATCTTTATGCCGTTCCAGAAGAAGTCCCCTACGACACATCATTCAGATCCTCAATAAGGCAAAATTTGGAGTATATTTCGCCAGCAAAGTTAAGCTTCAAGATCTGCAGCGGAGCCAGTGCAGTCTAAAACTTGATTCCCCAGCGGAGCCAGAATAGTGAACATTCTCCCCACAGAGTTATCTTCCAGCAGATTGAAGATTCTCCGTCTGATTGCTCCAGCAAAAGTCTCCCAAGTTTTAACTCCCCAGTGGAGGTCGTCAGAGTTTTCCTTATTCCCCAGGAAAGTCATGAAGAATTCTCATTCCCCGCAGAAGTTGGTAAAGCTCTTGTTAAAATCCCCACAAGTCACCAAGGATTTTCAATCCCCAGCAGTGGTCCTAGGATTTCTCATTCTCAACAATCAAAGATCTTTAATCCCCAAGCAGTCAGCAAGGATTTCTCATCTTCAACAATTAAAGATTTTTTGAATCCTCGACATCGGTCAGGAATTTACTTCCTCCGACAGCAATAAAAAATTCCATTATCTCCAATTATCAAGGATTTATTTTCCTCAACAAGACAGCTACTCGGTTTATATGCACATCCATTACATTCATATATCATAAACATTGATGAAACACAATTCATTGCATCATACATATCATACAACATAACTTTGGGTTTTAGCTAACATTTTACCCTTTTCAGATAAGATTAAAAGGTTATCGTTAACAATTATTCAGATATAGTATGGATACACCCCAGACACGGCGGTCATTCTATTACTCATTCAGTATTTCAAGTCAAATACAGTACAAATACACCCCAGATACGATGGTCATTCTACTACTCATTCAGACTTCAGCAATCCGATACAGACTAGATACGCTCCAAACAAGGCGGCCATTCTATCTCTCATTCAGATTCAATTATCAACTTCAAGTTCAGATATGCTCCAGACACGGATGCCATTCTGGCCCTTACACCAGCAGCTTGATTCTCCCCAGTGCAATCGCCACGGAAGTCATTCTGTCACTTATTCAGATCCCAGTTGCAGTCTCAGATATACTCCAGACACGGAAGTCATTCTGCTACTCATACAGATCTCAAATTCAGATACAATACAGATACACTCCAGACACGGCAGTCATTCTGATATTCATTCAAAGTTCAAATACAGTTACAGCTCAGATACGCTCCAGACACGGACGCCATTCTTTTGCACATACAGACTCAGTCTCCAGATACAGTTCAAATGCATTCCAGACACGAATACCATTTTGATGCTCATTCTTCTGACCTACCACATTGCAGTTCAATAAACACTCTTGAATGGAATCTTTAAGCCCATCTCCAGCAAGGTTCTACCATCTCCAAATGGCATCTTTAAGCCCATTCCCTCAGCAATATTTTAACGAGTGCAAATTTACGGGCACTCTAGTGTCCAATCCTCTTTTACCTTCGAGTCACGAAAGGCAAACTTGCCAATCTAACTCTTCAGGTTCAAGAAGATTGAACAGGGGAAAATGTTATACCCCAAAATTTTCCCTCCCATATTCATCAACATTTCTCATCACAAGGCTCTTGGAACTCAAGATCAAGCTAGGGTTTGCTCTGCTCAAGACACCTCCTTGCACTGTTGACCTAAATTAGGGTTTGAGTTTGCACAGGGATTTTCTGACCTACAATGCCCAAAGTGACTTTAATACTTCATGTTGGACTCACTAGTTTGTCCATACCAAGTTTCAAGCCTTGATTCAAATTTTTGCCCAGTCAATTGGACAGTTGACCTAGAAATCAGTTGTATTAGGGAAAAAGTCAACTGTGGCCAATTGACAGTCAAACCTCATGAAATTTGACCCACATCAACATTATGAACTCATATGAACCACTTGATCAAGTTTGGATCACAATTCCACAAGAAATTTGATCAGATCACCAAAAGGGCAAAATGGTCATTTTTAGGGTTTTGACTGCACAAAGGCAATTTTTGACTTTTTGACCTAGCCAATGGCAAATTGGGTTTAAGAATGGACTCAAGGACTCAATGGCATCATCTTGACCTATTCACAAGGTTCAAAAGATCTCAAATGCATAGGATTGACAGATGAATTTTTCAGTCAACTAATCAAAATTTGACTGTACACTAAAAAGTCAAACTTTGACTTTTTGGTCAAAATCAAATGCCAAGAGTCATTTTTCACCAAGACATGTCAAATTATGAAACTTGTTCACCAAGAAACCCAAAAATGCAAATTAGGGTTTAAAATGGAAAATTTTCATAACTTAGAAATTTTCTAAGTTATGAAATTTTCTTATTTTTTCCTAATTTGTCCCATTTTTTCACCAAGATGAAAATGGATTCAAACAAAACTTGCAACATGCAAGTTGTAGTCCATCACAAAGTCTACAACTTTGATTTACAAATTTTTCTCAAAAGAAGCTTGTATCTCAAGTTATGATTTTTGGAACAAGGGTACCTAAAACTTTTAACTTAGAGAAAATTTGCCCTAATCTAGGTAGGATTTTGACCCATCTTCTTGGCCACTTTTCACATAGTTCCACTTGGAGTTTCAAGTTGCATTTCAAATATGGATTATAGTACATGTTCCAAGCTTTCCAAATTGTCAAAGAACTCCTCAAACACCCTTGTGGTTAGAGAGAATCGAATGCTTGAAGTTGGCAAAAACTCACTTTTGTTCATGGCAAATACATGTTCATACCAATTTACAAATCTGATCTAGCTAGCTTGGTTCACAATTACAGGCCTCAAAACCAGTTTGTACTCCATAATTTAATGCATATACATTGAGTTAAGGTTTTGTCTTGGTCATTAGGGCATTGTACACAAGATTAAGCCCTAAATGGTAAAAGGTATATTGCCATTTTTGCAAAAGGTTACTTTATGTAAAAACACTAAGCATTGAGCCTTGAACAAAATCTTATACTGCAAACCAAATCCATGAATTAGAGGGGCCAAGAGTGTTGTATGCAGGGTGATAGGAGGGCATGTACAAGGCTATAACATCACTCCCATTCTTTTGCTTAAAGTAGAAGAAACGTTGCAAATCATATCCATCTCACACATCTGTTAAAACCAACTTACACAAACATTGTAGACAAGTTGGATACCTCCAACAAGCCATAAACACGACCCTTCTGCCTACCAAACCCCCTTGTACACAAAATCCCTGTTTTGCTGCAAAACAGGGCAAGCTCTGCAAACTTCAAGCCATAACCAAATTCCATCGTGCGTTTTGTCAAAAGATACTTCAAACACCTTCCAACCAACATATCTAAGCTATCCAGATCATCCATTGCTAGCTGTAACACCTCTAACACACATTGCCATTTTTGTTTCAAATCTTTGTAGGTTGAGTTCTCTGGCACGATTCAAGCTATTTCAAAACAAGCCAAGCATTGGAAAAGCTTCCTTGGACCTCAGGCAAGCTCAAAAGAAGCTCTAACACCATTGAAGGTTGCCACATTGTCCAACTCGAACTCAACTGAAATAGGTATTTCATGGACTTCTATCTCTCTATTTAGGAATAGTTAGGCTTAGGGTTGTGAATAAAATATGTTGTACTCATAGCCCTGAAGCCATACATATGATTAGTTTTCGTTTACATTAATCGTGCTAGGAGAATTTCATCCATGAACTTTCTGAAAAAACTAGGTTAGAAATTAGGGCCAGAGAAATTCTCTCTGGTCTTTGAGAGTTAGTCCAAGTTTTTTATATGGCTGTATTCGTTGTTTAATGCTCTACAATGTTCATGTTATGAGTTTTGTCAAAAAATCAAAGAATCAGGAGATGGCATTTGTGTACAGAAGCGCGCGTGTTTTGATTCAAAGGAAGAACATGAAGTCTGACTGGGCTGGGCCTGGTTGTTCTTTGCTTTTGACACCCTACTTTTCTGTTTACACCCCCTGGCCCATTTATTTGAATATTTGTCATTTTGATATTTTTATTTTTTATTCTGACTTTATTATTTTTTATCTAAATATAAAAAATGCCAAAAAATTATATTCTATATTTTTCATATTTATTTGATATTTATTTTTATCTTACTAGTATAAATATGTAAATAGTTTATTTTTCTTTTATTAAAACTCAAAGAATAATGTAACAAATATGCCTATTTTTATTTATTATTATTTTTTTATATACTCTTAAAAAACATTTTCTTAAATATACACATTTTTGTAAATAATTAATTTATATATATATATATATATATATATATATATATATATATATATATATATATATATATATATATATATATATATATATATATATATATATATATATATATATATATATATATATATATATATATATATATATATATATCTATTTTATTTTATTAAATAATTGGGTCAAAAATACAAAAATACTACATTTTTATTTTTATTAATATTTTACACTAAAAAACATCTTTTTTTACAATATACTTTTATTTTTGTATAAATTAATATATTATTGTATATAATTAATAAATAATACTATTTATTTAAGAATTAGGGTTTTGCCCTAAATAACAAAAATAATTAATTTTTTATTTATTTATTTACATTTCACATTGAAAAATACTTTTTACATACATGAAAATCTTTTTTTTGCATAAGAAATTTTATTTGATATTTATTTAATTGTATTTATTTAAATATTAAATATTGCCTTGTACATTCAATATGGTTGTAATAACTTAGAATTTAATTTCTTGTCAAATACCCCCAATTCAAATTTGTACCCCCCCTCCCTATATCATGTTGTAATAGTGTAGCATTTAAATTCCCGCACATTTAAAAGCCTCCAATTATGCCATGCTTAGACTTAGGGTTTGTATGCAAAATAAAATCAACAACTAGCTTGACCTAATCCAAGATAAACATGCATGAAAAACAAACACAATGCACACTTGCACCCCTAGGGTTTCAATCCACTTGTTGCCTTCAAAAATGGGCCATGATTGCATGTCAAGTACTTTGGCAAAACAAAAACAAACAAAAAGATCATAGTCCCTCGATGACGCTATCTGAGTTGCCTAAACAAAATGATCAAAGTCCCTCAAGAAAATTGCCAAAAATACTTAACACAATTGCTATCATGGTCTATACGATGACCCGCGCCTGTCCTGTTTAACATCCTAACACAAGGTTATTCACCAAATACAATGGTGAAACAACACTATTAAAAGGGTTAAAAACATAAGAAAGATCTTTGAGTAAAATAAGGTAGATAACTCTTAGTTACTTGATCAAACTTGCAAAAAACATCCTTGCTATTTTCCAAAACACACTTCACAACACAATTTCAAAACCCTACTTTCAAACATTGAAAACTTTTCAGAAGACAAAAAAACACCTTTGTATACATTCAAACAAGAATCATTACAAAGGTTGCCACAACGATGGCCTCTTTTCAAAACATTTTTCAAAATCACATACAAGAGCACCATTTCAAACAATTGAAAAGCAAAGCAAGTGATCTAAGCAAGTAACTAAGAGCCCATGGATAACCATGGATAGAAAGGGTGATAATACCTTCCCTTTCTATAATCTACTCCCCGAACCCAAGAAAACATCTCAAAGGTCTTTCCTGTGCTTTTTGACCTTTCCTTAGGATAAAATAAAAAGTCGGTGGCGATTCTTGCTAAACCGAAACATTTGCGACAAAAACGCAACCTCAAGTCAGTTCTCCCACCGTATCACACATACTAACATCACTAATGTGTTTCTGAGGTTTAATAGTGCGGGATAACCCATCATGTGAGCCCCAGATGACTGAATCATGAATGGCCATACTCATACCAATTTGATTTATCTTCTTTATATCTCTTTCTACAACATGATTTAGTTAAAACTAATGGTCCCATTGAGTTTACAAGGCCTGAATTAGGGGAGTAGGGTCCTTGGAACTCACTAACATCCTTTATTTTGCAAGTATTAAAAAAATACCTCACCGGAGAAGACGACCGGAGCTAGGGCTCCGGCGCCTCTCCGGTCCACTTTTATAATATATTGACTCGTTTCTATTTGGTACACGGATGAGGGCGTAGTACTGCTGGTCAATGTGTTGGCTTGTAAGCGTAAGGGCGTGGTTTTGATCCTTGCTGTAGCGGTAGAAATGTTTAAGATTAAGTCATTGGATTGACTATACTTTTACAGATCAAAATAAAAATCGCCACCACGCTTTATTGTTTCTGAAGGAATGGAAAAAGAGCGAATAACCCAAAAAGAGGGGGAAATATTCAAGGTAAGGGGGTTGGTTATGCAAAGGGAAGGTATTAGCACCCTAAACATCTACGGTACTCCACAAGAACCTCTTTGTAAAATCTGTATATTTTGGCTATAAAATGTTGTATGTAAAATATATGGTAGAGGTGAGAAAAAGAAATATGTTTTTTATGATTTTTGCACCCACCGCGGTTGCGAACCTTTAGTGCCTACGTACCACCTTTCGTGCAATAGGGGATCAGGGTACACGTAGTTCCTGTTTTAAAAAAAAAATTAAAACACAAATATGTTAGTTAATTTTATGAGAAAACATCATCGTCATTGTCCGTGTGGAAAACATACCTACTACCCATAATTATGAGAAAGGAGAATTTGCATCATCTCAAAGTGGAGGATATGGCTTAGATTTTAAAATCAACAATGCCTCACTCAACACCCAAGTGGAAAATATCTCTCTTCACTACATATTTTAGAAGTATAGTTGTTTGCATCACTACAAGGATTGACAAGAGTTCAATCTTTTGATAAAAGTTTAAAGATAAAAGCCAAAATGGCAAGATGGTTTGAAATGAGATTGATTGACTTTTAGTCTTCTCACAAAAAAAGTCAAGGTATTATTAAGTTGATGGGAGTTTATGAAAATTTTTAGAAAATGCATGAACATAAGTCCAAGTTTATTATGAAAATGGTTCAAGTTTAAAAACAAGAAGAGTTCTCAAAAGGAGGAAGAAGATTTTTGAAATTAAAGAAGATGGGAGGAGAAGAAGGGACTATCCTAAAGCATAAGGTAAAAGCTAGGGATAAGAGCCATCTAACCAGCAAGAAGCCAATACTTGACATTATGAGCCAAGATAGAATTCTCATTCCTTGGATTGAAACCAATCAAGCAAAAAAACACTAGACCTCTTGAGAGAACCAAACTTCAAGTGTATTGAGTCTTCATAAATATTGGGCAGAGTAATGGCTGAATAAGGGTGACTTCCAGATTACAAACAAAGAGTGTAATCACAAAAAACCTGTACACAAAAACAAACAATAAACCCAATGTCTTGAGGTAAACCTCAAGAACTCCAGATAGAATAATCAGATAAGATCACCAGGTCTCCAAGATAGGCCAAGGTTTCTAATCCTAAGTCCAAGAAAAGTACCATGCTCCATAACGCCAAGGATAGTAACCAAATAGTCCAAGTACCATTAAAGATTTTTCAGGGTTTATGTTGATTATTAATTATCTTAAGAAAGGAAAAGAAAAGCTCAAGTGAGCAAAATAGAAATGACAAGAAAGTAAATGCTCGAATGAGCAAAGATGAAAATGGCATGAAATATAAATGCTAAAAGTAAATGGTACATAAAGCATAAAAAAGAATAAAAGCATAAAGTAAGACAAGTCAATAATTAGTGGTTAGTTGGATGACCATCTTGAAGCTTGCATTTGAAACTCATTAGAGGATTGAGAGAACCAAAGCCTCCACACAACAAGTTGCATTTGCTTTTTGTCAATAATGTTTAAGTGATCCGTATTGACTAAAGGTGTTGTAGATCCATTAGAGGATTGGTAGAACAAAAGCCTTCACACAATGAATCTCAAAGTTATTGGATCAAAGAGATCAAATTAACATACTTGGGCTTGCAAACATAAGTTTGGGCCACTGTTTACCTTGGGTTTTGGTAAACAACCGCTGATCCTCCAAATGGTTACTTATTTGGTTACTCGCAGGATCGATCAGATTGATCCTATGGACATAGGTTGATTTTGAAGTTTGATTAAGGTGGATAAGGCTTTAAATAAAAAGGTTTCAAGTAAATTGCATAAAGGAAAGACTTGGTAAAATAAACAAGGCTTTAAAGTAAAGGTTCGACAGGAAATGTAAAGAGAAAAACAAGTAAAATTCTGGGAAAGTAAATGACTTTAATTGATAAAATTGGTGTTTCACACATACATTTCTCAACAATTCTTTCTCACACGCTGGGTACTCGAATCTAAATGAGTGACTTTGTATAGAATTGTGAACACACGCGAGAAACTACATGTCTACTCCTATTTATACTAAAACATTCCAAGTAACCGTCGGGAAGTTACACTGCTTCGAGATCAATCCACTTGGCACGTTCTCCATGCTCGACGCTCCAGATCCTTGCACGTTTGCACGTAGTAACTGCTGGAAACCGTTTTCCCTCCAAAGCTTTGAATTTCAAACTGCTCCACTCTGGACCATCGAACACTTTCATCAAGAGATGTCTTCGACGAAAACTCCTTCGACGTCGAAGGCAACCAGCCTTCTTCCTTGGAAGAAATCTTCTAAGTATTTTGCCATCTTTCGACGGGCACTTCGACAGGCTTAGCCAGTCGAAAGCATCTTTCAGCTTTTAATGGCTGACATCAATCAAAACAAAGGTGTCGAATTTAGGAGCCAACAAATTGCCCCCCAAGAATGCCTTATTTCGACTCTGAAAGAAAAAGGCATTCTTTGAAAACGCCATTCGACACCTGTCTTTCCACGCTTAGTCACAAGTTAACTTGTGCACTTTTTGTTGCTTTTTACCAACTATTGGCAATCCCAAGAAACCATCATTGATTTGATCCTAGGACGTCACTTTCAGTACGGCGTGCAGTACCAAACGTCATTTCAGAATTTGTCATTATGACAAATCCCAAAAACGAGGACGCACGCTGCGTCTCTCTGTTTCTGCAGAAACGGCCAAAACAACAGGAGGCTGCCACGCGTCCCACTAACTCCTGCAGCATTAAATGGCATTTAATGTCCTCGTTATTGGGGATTTTTCCCACTACTATAAATAGCAGTGAACATCCCATTGTGGGACTTTTTACGCCAAACTAGCCTTCAAACTTCCTTGTTTTCGTACAAGCTTGCTCTCTTTGCAGAAAACTCTTCCTCTTTCAGTTCATCTTCAACCTCAACAATGGCCTCTGCTTCTACTGCTCCTAGTGCTAAAACACCAACCGAACATGTTAAACCCAAGGTTTTCGTCACTGCTCCGGTAGTGAACTCTACAGGCAAACGAAGGGTTCCTGAACCTTCTGACATCTCCGTTCGCGATGCTTACTCGCGCCACTTGATGATTCCGGTTGGATACTCCAACCAGATCTTCACAATGTCTGGCCCCATGAATCCAAGCATCTCTGAAGCTCTGAAGATCAAGAGCTATTTCCAAATCGTCGAGAAACTCAAGCCAGTAGCATGCGCCAAGAAAGACGCAGAAGACAACGAAGACCCTACTCGTGAAAAAATCGACCTCCGCTTCTTCAACAGAGGGGTTAGGGTCTTCAGGTCTTGCCCTAATCTGACCTCCGATTATGTTGCTTGGCTAACAAAGTTGGAGAAACATCAAACATCGATCTGGAAGGATATGGGAATCTTCGACTTAGTGATGCTGTCGAAGACGGGTTTGAACTACTCCCCAGAGATGCTGATAGCTTCGCTGTTGTTCTGGGATTACTCCCATTTTACTTTTCATCTTCCATGTGGGATGCTAACCCCCACACTCTTCGACGTGGCCGCTATTACTGGCCTTCGACCAACCGGAGATTACTTCGATCCGGAGGAGATGTCGGAGGACCAAATTGGCTTCTCTGAGACCAAGCCAACATACACCACTTTTATCAACCATTATCACGACAGGTCGACAGACGCGGTGTCGGATGTCGAACACATAGCGTTTCTAGCCTTATGGCTAACTCGCTTTGTGTTTTGCTCGAAGTCTCTGCAGGTGACCAAAAAGATGGTCACTCTTGCTACCCAACTGCATCACCACCAAAACATCTGTTTGGCAGAACTGATTCTGGCCAGTCTTTATGACTCGATCAGCAATGGGGCCACTCTTCTGAAACATATCGAGGATAGGGCCATCTTGCTACTCGCTGGGCCTTTTTGGCTACTTCAGCTGTGGCTCAATGCCACTTTCGAATCTTTCTTGCCCAAGAGGATTCAGATAAATGAACAGGCGCCAGCGATAGCGAATAGACGCATCGAAGGAATCAGGCTGGCTCTGCTGACACCTGTGGAAGACGACCTGGAGTTTCAACAAACCTTCACTAACTTCGTTCTAATGTTTGCTCGAAGGAAGGAGTTTGTTTCAACTATGGCTCCATTCGCTCAACGGAAGGTGGGGCCAGCATGGTTCACAAGGCCACATCCAAAGGAGTCGAGTGGTCCCAATGTCGATGAGCATTCAGTACTTTGGGAGGCGTTCCTTACCCCAAGGATCATGCCTCTTCGATTCAAGAGCTCAAAGACTCATTTGAGTCTGATTGCCTATCAACCAAATCTGGTATCTCGCCAGTTTGGTATTATCCAAACCCTGCCTTCTCCGATTTTCCAAAGGGAGAAGTCAATGTTGTACTTCTGCAACGATTATACAGAAGAAGCTGCCATCAAGCATATCGGAAGATATGCTGGTCGAACAATCCTCTCGCTGTTTAACTACCAGCTTAATTTCCTTTGCTCACCATCCTTCGAGGAGTGGTGGAGAAGCTATTATGCTGAGTACTTCTTCGACGAGAAGGACTTCATGGCTGAGTTGCAGAAGTCTTTTGTCCTTGTGTTGGACAAAGTAAAGAAATGTAAGTTCATACTCTCACATTACTTTTTGTCTTTCTCTTCGACTGCTAGCCTGTTAACTTTTCCTTTGCTTTCAGTTGTTCGAAAGCCTGTAGCCAAGAAGGCTACAGAAGGCCAACAGGGAGGAGCCCCTTCAACAAAACCTCCACCGCCGGCGAAGAATGTAGCGCCGGCGAAGACCACAGGCAACCAACATGGGGAAGGCTCTTCGAAGAGGCCTCCTATATCGGTAACCAGATTTTCTTCATTTTTCTTCTGGCTTTCGATTTTGATTTTCGATGTAATTATCCAATCGAATCCCTATTGGTTTTCTAGGCACCTTCGCCCAAGAAACGATCAACTCTGGTGGTCGAATCTGGGAGTGATGAGGAAAGTGATTCCCCTCCTGCCCCCTTGAAAAGGCGAAAGTTAACGAAGGATGCTTCTGTTCCTGCTCCTGCTCCCGAAGGTCGAACCGTCAGAATAAAGGTCGCTGTGAGAAAGCCTAGGCCACCTCCAGTGATCATCGAGGAGCCAACTGAGGAGGAACTGAACGCTCTTCTTACCAAGCCTGTCGAAAGTGACAATTCCAGCCCTGGGGCTGAAGTTAATCCACAGGTAATCCCTTAGACCTTTGTTATAACTTAGGCATAGACACCCGTATTCGATTGTGTCTCTTTCGATATCTGAAAATTTGTCTTCTTTCTCTTTTTCAGGACACTACTGAAAGTTCTCAACCAAGGACCTCAGAAACGCTGGAATCTGCTGAACTTAGCAGGCCTCAGGAAAAAGACTTGGGCAATGACGAAGCCCATACTGAGAATGAGGCCAATGCTGAAACAGTGGAGAAAACAACAGAGGAACCTATGGTGGATGAACAACAGCCAGTGGAGGAACAACAACCAGAAACGGTTCAGGTGGTGGATTTGTCAGAAGAGAATCAAGAAGAAAGGGACCAAGGCAATGATGTCGAAGAAAATCAAAATGATGTCGTCGAAGAGAACCAAGGTGGTACTGGCGAAGGACACCAGGGTGACGCTAGTGAAGAGCCACAAAATGACGCTGGCGAAGGACCCCAGGGTGATGCTAACGAAGAACCACAAGTCGATGCTGGTACTGCCTCAGTCAGAGTCGAAGAGCAACCAGTCGAGGCACTTAGCATTCAAGAACCTCAAACCCAAGATAATACTATTGCAAGGGTTGCCTCCTCGAAGCACAGGTCAAAAGAGGACTTGGAACTCTTGAAACAGACTGATCCTGTCAGCTACCTCAATGCAATCATCGAGAGTAAGAGTTCGTCTGACACTAGTCAGGAAATTCCTACCCTGTCGGGGAAGTCTACTGAAACTTCTCCTCTTGATGATGCATTGGCGAAGGTTAAGGCCCAGTTCTTCAAGAGGGACTTGATGAAGACTCTAGAGGGGGACCCCACTGCTCCATCATGCTTAAAAGAGGTCTTGAACGCTGTCGACTTTGAAGCTGTAGCC
Organism: Vicia faba; assembly: GCA_948472305.1. Lineage (NCBI taxonomy): Eukaryota > Viridiplantae > Streptophyta > Magnoliopsida > Fabales > Fabaceae > Vicia > Vicia faba. The sequence goes on along the minus strand of OX451738.1, from coordinate 1,381,837,047 downwards.
CCAGAAATCTCAGACTTGATCATGGAGTTACACTCTATGATTGATCAGGTCTCAGCAGATTACAGGCGCCAAAGAGGTTTTAACAGTCAGCTCGAGGTGTTGTATGGCAGAAGCTCCTCTGCGTGGACTGCTGTCTCAGATTCGACTTCTCGAATTGCTGAGTTGTCGAAACAAAAAGCGTCTGCACAGGAAAGAGTCGATGCCATTGATCGAGAGAATGTTTCCTTCCGAGCACAAATCGCAGAAATAGAGGCGAAGATAAACGCCAACACTGTACTCAAGGAGGAAATTCTTTCGACCATCTCCGACACTGAGAGCCAGACTGAGATCAAACAAGGCCTGGAATTCGCTGAGAAGGCCCAAAGCCTCGACGCTCAAATTGCCAAACTAGTGCAAGAAAACTCCTGGTGCAAGAAGAGGTTGGAGCTGCAGTACGCCAAGTATCTTCGACTCAAGAATTCTCTTACTTTTTGATTGATTCTCTTTTGTAACCATCTTCTGTAATCGTTATTCGACAACAATTGCCATCTTGGCTGAAATTAATAAAATTTCCATTTTGGCATTTTTTATGGTTAATTTAGACTTCTTTTATTATTTTATTTTTATCTCTTGAAGTATAGGTTTGTATTTTTTCAAATATTTACCATTTACTCTCAAGAGTCTTTTATCTCCACCTAACTCTTCGACTTCATAGGCTCCACCAGAAAAAGTTTGGATAACTCTAAAGGGTCCTTCCCACTTGGGTGACCATTTCCCCATGCTTCGATCCCTTCGATCCATGGGAAGAATTACCTTCCAAACTAAATCTTCAGGCAAAAATACCTTAGGTTTTACCTTTCTATTATAAGAGTCTTCTACTCTTTTCTTCTGAAGCCTGAGTAGGTCGAGAGCGTGTAATCTCTCTTCGTCTAAATCCACCAGTTCATCTAACATCATGTTCCAATAAACCTCAGAAGGAATATCATAATGCCTCTGAACCCTTGCAGATTGAAGACAAATTTCTGCTGGCAACACTGCATCATGGCCAAAAGTTAGCCTATATGGTGTTGTCCCAGTGGCTTCTTTTGGGGACGTTCGACAAGCCCATAAAATCTGGTCTAACGTCTTATGCCAATTCTTTGGCTTCTTCCCAACATGTTTCTTTATCAAGCCAATCACCACTTTGTTAGCTGCTTCGACTTGACCATTCGCCTGTGCATAATAAGGCGTGGATGTTAGGAGTTTGAAACCTGTTTCCTGAGCAAATTCCTGCATCTTTCGACCAGTGAAAACTGACCCTTGATCAGTTGTTATTGTCTCAGGAATTCCATATCTAAAGATAATGTTCTTTTGAATAAATTCAATGACATTTTCTTGGTCCACATTGACTAAAGGGATAGCTTCGATCCACTTAGTAAAATAATCAATGCCTACCAATATGTATTTCTGACTCTTTGATGATGCTGGTCGAATCTCTCCAATAAGATCCAACGCCCATCCTCTAAAGGGCCAAGGCTTCACTATCGAGTGAAGTTCGCTTGCTGGTACATGTTGGATGCCTGTATGAATTTGACACTCTTGGCAACCTTTGGCGAACTCAACACAATCTTTCAGCATAGTGGGCCAATATAGTCCTTGTCGAAACAACAACCATTTCATCTTATGGCCTGCTTGGTGAGCCCCACATGCCCCAGCATGCGTAGTCGAAAGGGCTATGTATGCTTCAGTTTCACTTAAACATTTCAGCAACACCCCTTCAGGCGTCTTCTTGAATAACTCATTACCCATGAGTACAAAACTCAACGCCCTGTATTTTGTTTTTCGTTCTGTCGAAGCTCCTGGATTTTGAAGATAGTCCACAATGGGTTTCCTCCAATCTTGCTCTGACAAATTATCAATGAACGAAATCTCGAAGTTTGAATGATCAGCATATCCTAGCCTCGTCGATTCCAAGTCTGATGGTGATAGACAAGTTGCTTTTATCTTCTCTCGAACTTCGATTGCTCTTTGTAATCTCGTTTTTGAAATCTTATACCCAGATGCAATTTGTGCCAAGTCATTGGCTATTTGATTTTCGACTCTGGGTATGTGTCGAATATTGACACTTTCAAATTGTTTCAATAAACGATTTGCTATCACAAAGTACATAATGAGATTTTCTCTTATGCATTTATATTCTTTTGTGACTTGCTTGATGACTAACTCTGAGTCTCCCATTATTTCGACTCGAGTTGCCCCCAATTCCAACAATATCTCAAGGCCAGTAATTAGAGCTTCATACTCAGCCTCATTGTTCGAACAAGAACCTGCTATTTTGTACTTGAATGTTGTTGGAATTTTATCTGGAGAAATAATCAAGACTCCTACTCCTGTTCCATCTTTATGGCTGGAACCATCGAAGTAGAATTTCCAAGGTTCTATCTCCACATAATTAATATCCTCGACTTGAATTGAGTGGTCGACTATGAAATCTGCAACCACTTGTCCTTTTACTGCCTTAAGAGGCATAAAGGTCAAGGAGTATTCAGTTAATGCTAATGCCCATTTGCCAATTCGACTATGCAAAATAGGTTTCGACAACATATATTTGAAAACATCAAAGTGAGACGAAACATAAACATCAACTGGTTTTATATATTGCTTGAGTTTTGTACAAGAAAAATACAGACATAGACACAATTTTTCAACTTCGCTATATCTAGTTTCTGCATCATTCAAAACTCGACTGAGATAGTAAATGGGTCTTTCGACTCCATTCTCATCCTCTTGGGCTAACATACTTCCCAGAGTTTTGTCAGATGCAGCTATGTACAATCTCATACTCCTATTGCTACAAGGAGGCACCAAAATAGGTGGCTTAGTGAGGTACCCTTTGATTTTGTCGAAGGCTTCTTGTTGCTCTTGCCCCCATTCGAACCCCTCTTTATTCAGTCGAAGTAAGGGTGAAAAGGCCTGAGCTTTCCCACTTAGATTAGATATAAACCTCCTTAAGAAATTTATCTTGCCTAAGAGAGATTGCAATTCCTTCTTATTCGATGGCGCTTTCGCTTCCAGAATTTCCTTCGTCTTGTTCTGATTGATTTCGATTCCTTTCTTGTGGACAACGAAGCCCAAGAAATCTCCAGCTTTCACACAGAACGCACACTTCAAAGGGTTCATCTTCAGACCATGTTCTCTCATTCTTTCGAATGATTGTCGAAGGTGGTCAATGTGACTCTTCCTGGAAACAGATTTTATAACAATATCATCAATATAAACTTGCATAAAAGTGTTAATAAAATCATGGAAGATAGTATTCATTGCTCGCTGGTACGTTGCCCCAGCGTTCTTTAGGCCAAAAGGCATCACTACCCATTCGTAAGTGCCTAAGGCCCCAGGGCATCGAAAAGCTGTTTTCGACACATCCTCCTCAGCAATGAATATTTGATTATATCCTGAATAACCATCGAGCATACTCAGGTATTCATAGCCAGCGGCAGAATCGACTAGCATTTCCGCCACAGGCATAGGATATTCATCTTTGGGGGTGGCAGCATTCAAATCTCTGAAATCTATGCACACCCTTAATGTGCCATTTTTCTTAATTACTGGCACAATATTTGCAATCCATTCGACATACCTTGTAACACGGATGAATTTGCATTTCAGAAGTCTTTCGACCTCCGTTTTGATCTTCGACAATATTTTTGGAGCGAAGCGCCTTGGATTTTGCTTGATAGGATTCTTTCCAGGTTTGATTGGCAACTGAAGTTCTACCAATCCTCTGTCGAGACCAGGCATTTCGTCATAATCCCATGCAAAACAGTCTTTAAACTCTTTCAGCAGTTGGATTACTTCCAACCTAAGTTCTGGATCAATTTTGGCGCTGATGTAAGTTGGCCTTTTCTCTGATCCTTCGCCTAAGTTGATTTCTTCTAAAGGGTCTTGTGCTAACATTTTAATGTTGTTCGCCAAGGGGTCCTTTTCGAAGCCCAAAGGCTCATCGTCATAGATGGCGTCGAGCCTCTGTTCCTGCATTTCTTCTGGCATGATATCAGGAGGTTTTGGATCGAAATCCTTTCCTGGGCCAACAGCAGATAATTGTTGATCATTGGCCTGTGTGGCCATGTACTTTACTTCGGCTTCGAGAGCCGTTATCATCTTGGTTTCGGCTACATAAGCCGAAATTCGCTTCAGAGATTGTGACTCAGTCATTATCACTGAATTCACTTCCCCAACCAGTTGGTTGGATATCAGTTAGCCCACTGAAGTCTATGTGGGACAAGTCTTCTCTGTCCCATTGGAAACCATGCTCAGGATGCAGGTATAGGGAACAAAAGGTGTTTGGCGCTGGCGCCATGTCGAAGTCAGGTGTTGGACATGGCCCTATGTGAGCCAAGTTTTTGTCGAAATCTGCCACGCCCAAGTGATTCACTTCGCCAAGGTAGTAGCTTTGATCTGCCTCTATGTTTTCGACCATCCCATCTGGACGCCATAGCAGCAGTCTTTGGTGCATCGATGAAGGCACAGCGCCTACACCATGAATCCACTCACGGCCTAACAAAAGGTTGTAGTTAGGTTTGGCCGATATGACCATGAACATCGTTGGTCGAAGGATGGACCCAACTTTGATATCTAACTGGATCACTCCAATGGTGGTCCCAATGCCGCCCTCATAGTTCGACAGGACCATATTGTGAGGTTTAATTTCCTCATCTCTTTTGCCAATCTTCCTTAGCATAGAGTGAGGGATAATATTGATAGTTGCCCCACAGTCGACCAATATTTTGTTCACAGTAGTCTCTTCGAGCTTAGCCCTTATGAACAAAGGCTTGAGGTGATTCTTCATCGCCTCTGTAGGTGGCTCGAAGAAGCCATTTTGTTCCTCTGTAGTGCCATTGTCCATGACAAAATAGCACACTGGCCTATGTTTGGCCATTTCTTATTCCACCTCCCAGTCACTTGCTTCGACTTCTACCTGTCGATTGAATTCCCTGGGCAGTACTGAAACAATATTCACCATTATATCCAAAGTATCGTCGGACTCAGCATCGTCTTCGTCTTCGACTTCACTTTGGTTAGGCCAAATTAGCCTGTTGGTAACTGGTTCTCTCTCTAGAGGCTTCCTTTGTTTCCTTTGGGGAACATTCGAACTCGTTTCTGCCTTAGGTTCGTTGGCAGCCTCCCTTTCAGCTTTTCGTCTCCTTTGATATCTCCTCCATTGGGATCGAGACATAGGATTTTTACCCTTGTAGTTGCTGGACACTTGAGTAACCTTAGGTGCAGCAACTTGAGGCTCTTTCTTTTGAGTCAAAGAGGAACCTCTTGGCACATCGAAAGAATGCCATTTCTCTTCACTTGGCCTTTTCCGGCCAGATGTTTTGTACCAAGTGTCTACTGGCACATTTGTTGGAGGCCTAAAAGTCAATGGCCTCTTGTCTTGATTAGAACCCCTTCTGGGATCATGTCGAAGGTCAGCATTCTCCCTTCTCTTGTTCGCTGCTCTCACGCCTTGAATGTGCTCAGCAGCTTTTTTATCAAAGATCGAACTGCATCTTGGACACAACATCACCTCTGATTTCTTCTTCTGGCATCTTTGTAAAAAATCTGCCAAGTTTTCGTTCTCCCGAGGGAAAGCCGTTTTATTAGCCTGCTCTTGCCTTATGGCCTCTTCTGATGCTTTAGGGTCAGAAAGCTCGACCATGTTGATATTCATTGTATCTTTAGTAGCAAGAGTTAACTGCTTCATTTGTGTCTCCAGATTCTCGGTCTGGCCTTGAACAGTGGCCAAGTGGGAACTGGGCTTTGGTCCAGTTTTTTGTGCTTCAGCAGTCTCCGATTTCGGGTCTTCGACCGCTTTCTGGACAGCTTCAATGGTCTTCCTGGATAAATTTCCAGAAAAACTGCCAAAGATTGGCATGTTGATGTGGTCCTTTGAGACTTTGACCATGGTAATTCCTGGCTTCTTCGACTGGATCCTGGTTGCCTCTATCATGTTCACCTCAGAGGGTTCTGCATAGTGGGCTTCAGCCTTCAGTGGATTGGAGTCGACAGCCATGGGGGATTTGTCAGCAAACTTTAATCTCCCTTCCTCAATAGCGTCTTGCACAAGATTCCTGAAAAGAAAACATTGAGAAGTTTTATGGCCCAAAAAATTATGATATTTGCAAAAACCTCTCTTCTTTCTTTGATCAAGAGGAGGCACTTTTACCCCAGGGGGTACTATCATTTGGCCATCTTTAACTAGCAAGTCGAATATTTCATCACATTTTGTGATGTCAAAACTATAAGTCTTTTTTGGGAACCTATCGTTGGTCCTGTCTGGACCAATGGGATTTTTCCCATTTGAGGGGACTAACTGTTTACAAGAGTATGGTGGCCCTTGTTTTAGTTCTGCTAAATCGACTTCTCCTTCTTCGACAGCTAATGTATCGTCGAAGGATTCTAGATCTTCATCATCCATCTCAACGTACGCTATTCTCTCTCTCTTGTGAGTTTTCGTTGCCTTAGCTTTTTCAGCTTTGAGGCGTTCGACCTGTCGAACTCTATCGGCCAGTTGGGCCATGTCTCTTAGGTACTGGGTGTCTAGCTTCTTCCTAATGGAATAATCTAAACCGCCTGCGGCTATTTCGACCAACTCATGTTCTGGCACTTGTGTAAAACATCTCGCCTTGAGCAACCTAAACCTATTCAGATATTCGTCTATAGGTTCAGTGAAACGTCTCTTCACACTGGCCAGTTCTTTTAGGCTTATCTTGGTTTGCCCCATGTAGAATTGTTCATGGAACAATCTTTCCAACTGGGTCCAATGATGGATCGAATTGGGGGGAAGCGTCGTAAACCAAGTAAAAGCGTTCTTGGTCAAAGAACTTGGGAAGTACTTGATCCTTAGGTTTTCGTTATTCGAAATGTCTCCCGCTTCGATTAAATATCTTGCCACATGCTCGACAGTAGATTCTGTCGTGTCCCCAGAGAACTTAGTAAATTTGGGGACTTTGCATCTAGGAGGTAAGTCCGTTTGTAACACATATTCTGACAATGGAGATGTGAAGTTGGGCCTTCGAAAGCCCAAGTTCATCCCATTCTGAGTCATGATCCTTTCGATCATGGTTGCCAGATTGTTTTCCAAACCCATGTTTTGGTATTGGATATGCTGAACCACTTCGTCAGCATTTTGGTTTCTGTTAACTAACCTTACCTCTGGGGCTATTACCCTAGGTTCTTCGACAGGTTGTTCGACAGGCTGTTGAGCCTGGTTAATGGTGGTTTCTTCCTCTACAAATATCCCCTGATTTCCCCTTATTTGCGCCCTTTGGGGCTGTCGAATAGGTGGGGGTACTCCAAAGAAATCAGCCAAACGCGTCATTTGCGCTGTAACTTGCTGATTCGATTGAGTAGTGTTTTGTATTAGAGGGTTTAGCACTGTGCTCAAAGTTTGTGCCAACATTTGCACCATATCATGGTTGCTTTCGTCCATTTGTTGCCTCAAGACTGCTGTCGAGGCATTTGTAAGGCCATGGGCTACTTGGGACGTTCCTCCTAAGAGTTGGGTCCTATTTCTATTCGCCATGCCTACTCCAGAGCCTTGGAGTGGCGAAGAGGCACTCACGAAAGGGTCTGAAAAAGTGGACGCCGCATTCGTCAGGCTTGCCACTTCAGAAGTTGGCATACCATAGAATGGAATAAATCCTGGGGGAACCACAGGCCTCGTGCCTATATTTCCCCTTGGTGGGGGAGTTCCCAAAGGTATTCTGGGGCCTGTTAACGAAGTTATTGGCCCCGTGGTTGTGACCGACACTGCTGGCGTCGAACCAACGTTTGTCGCTTCACTTACGGTCATACTAACCGTTGCTCCCACACTCGTTTGGGGGATTTCGTTATTGTTTGGCGGATTCGCCATCTCTTCCCTTCTTCTGGCAGTATTGTTATCGTTGGTGTATATTCTACCACTCCTCAATAACATACAACTCGAAAAGATGAGATTATTTTCAACAATCAACACACAGTCCCATCAGGTGTGCCAATTTCTTTACCTTGGGTTTTGGTAAACAACCGCTGATCCTCCAAATGGTTACTTATTTGGTTACTCGCAGGATCGATCAGATTGATCCTATGGACATAGGTTGATTTTGAAGTTTGATTAAGGTGGATAAGGCTTTAAATAAAAAGGTTTCAAGTAAATTGCATAAAGGAAAGACTTGGTAAAATAAACAAGGCTTTAAAGTAAAGGTTCGACAGGAAATGTAAAGAGAAAAACAAGTAAAATTCTGGGAAAGTAAATTACTTTAATTGATAAAATTGGTGTTTCACACATACATTTCTCAACAATTCTTTCTCACACGCTGGGTACTCGAATCTAAATGAGTGACTTTGTATAGAATTGTGAACACACGCGAGAAACACTTTGTATAGAATTGTGAACACACGCGAGAAACTACATGTCTACTCCTATTTATACTAAAACATTCTAAGTAACCGTCGGGCAGTTACACTGCTTCGAGATCAATCCACTTGGCACGTTCTCCATGCTCGACGCTCCATATCCTTGCACGTTTGCACGTAGTAACTGCTGGAAACCGTTTTCCCTCCAAAGCTTTGAATTTCAAACTGCTCCACTCTGGACCATTGAACACTTTCATCAAGAGATGTCTTCGACGAAAACTCCTTCGACGTCGAAGGCAACCAGCCTTCTTCCTTGGAAGAAATCTTCTAAGTATTTTGCCATCTTTCGACGGGCACTTCGACAGGCTTAGCCAGTCGAAAGCATCTTTCAGCTTTTAATGGCTGACATCAATCAAAACAAAGGTGTCGAATTTAGGAGCCAACAGCCACGAATGATCATTTATTGGAATCGGGACAAAATTTAGCGCTATGTTAAGCAATCGTAAGTGGAATTATATAGAAGTTGCACCTATTTTGAGGCCGGTCAATAGCAATCTATGCACCATTTGTTTTGAGACATGATATAGAGATCATGCTCCAACAACATTTAGTGCAATAAGAAGGGGATGAGATGAAGAGGGATGGTAGAGAGTATACAAACCACTTTTGAATTAAATTTAATCAAACTATTATTAAAATCATTCATCCATTTTTATGGAGTTAAACTTAACACCATGGATCCAATGATGTTAATAAAGTTCATGATTTAAAATTTAACCCAAGATCAGACAGAAAATAGTCACAAAATAATATCACATTTTAATATATATATATATATAAAAGGGGTAAAAAATAATGTTTAAAAATAGAAAATAAAGAGAAAAATATCAACTATGTTCAAATTAATCAAGAAATAAAAAGTAAGACTATAGAAAAATCAGAAAAGGGCTCAAATAATTTTATAACTTTTTTGGTGATTTTTTAAAGTCAGAAACTATTTTTAAAATTAGAATAAATGAGTAAAATAAACCAAAAATGATAAAAAATAGTAAAGTCAGAAACAAAAATAAAATAAGGTCACCAATGTTTGTTACAATATCATTGGATCATTCCTTAATTTTTTCAAAATTTAAAAATGTATAAAAGTATTTTTAAACATTTAAAACAAATCAAATAAAGTGTAAATTTTAAAAAAATACCAAAACACAAAATTAAATTTTGAAAAAATGAAAATCAGGAAGAGAATAATCAAAAATATTTTTTATAATTTTTTTAGATTTTTTGGACTGAAAATGAATTTCTATGATTTTTTGAAATTTAAAACAATTAAAATATAAAAATCAGAAAAAGAAAATAAAAGTAAAATATGTGGACCATTGGATGAGAGTCAAAACACGTTAGTAATCAAATCCAAGGGATATGGCGCACTATGCATATCATGGTCATTAGTGAATAATGTAAAGAATCATTAATTGAATCAGATTTAAAAAAAAACAGATGGCGCACCTTCATTGGTTGGAAGATGACACGTTGGTCATCTTCAACTTCCAGCCAACACGAATTGTAGGTCTCTCAAACTGTAAAATCAAAAGCTCAGACCTATGCCATTCGCTTCGTCTCTTCAAGACGAAGACAACCATACCCTCGCGCCAAATTTATATAAACTGTAGCTCAAGCAATTTGGAAGGAAAGTTTTGAAAAGGGATTTGAAATTTCAAGGTCGAAACGTATTCCCAGAAAGAGGTAAGTGTTGCAACTAGAACGGGGAAATGAGGGCATCACAATGATATCAAAGTTTTGAAGAATTGATGAAGGAATCTACCTATTGAAGTTGAGTTGCAGAGCTCTTAAACTGGACTTCTATGGAGCAGTATAGGGCATGATTCTCCAATTTAATTATATGGTTAGCTTTAGGGAAGATCAAGTAAGGTGAATTGATGGAAAAATTGGATTGAAAAAGGCTCGAGAATGGATTTTGAGGTTACTGAATTCTGAGTTATGAAACAAGTTTGGCAGGGTGATTCTGGCTATCCAAGCTTGAGAAAATGAATGGGATGGTTCATGTATTTATAGGAGAAGCAAATGGGATAAAAAGGAAGAGTGAATGATTCATTTTGGATGGAATTCGTGCAAACTTGATGCACGAGTGAAGTGTGATCTAAACTTCACCAAAACTCATCCAATTCTTGCGTTTTGATGCGCTAATCCACTTGGGAAAGTTGGCTAATCATGTTTAGACCCAAAACGTGTGGTAGTTTGAAGTTTAAAGGTTGTAACATGAATTTCAAATTCTGACTTGCAATGAAACTTCAACTTCAAGTTAACACTTTTGAAACAATGGCATTATCAGCTCAAGGGGTCTTAAGGCATGATTCTTGATGCTTTAGAAAGATGAGGTTACAAGCTTTGTAATAGAAAAAGAATGGAGTTAAATGGATGCTTGAGCTAAAAGTTGTATTGAGTCAAAGTTGAAGAAAAATGGTTGACTTTCCATACTTAGAAATATTTCAAATTCTTCTTAAAAAATGACCTATAATGTCTTGCATCCAAACATGGCTTGCCACTTGGAATTTGTTCTTGACCAAAAAATATGGCATGAAGTAGATCTCTTGAATGACATTTTGAAACTTGAATCATTCAAAATATCCAAAATTTGAGAGAGTTATGAATTGTTGAAGTTGGAAAAAAATCATGACATGACCTATAATCTTTTGTATCCTTAAGGAAACTTCCATCCAATTTCTCACTTTTCACATAAAAGAAAGCATAAAATTCACATCTTCAAGATCATTATGGAAAAAGAATGGACTCAAGGTGATAAAAATTGACCAAGTTATGACCATTTGAAGTCACACATGGAAAATTGGGGATTCATCTGGAGGACTTGTAATCTTTCTTCCTCATCAAGTCTCTTCCTCATGAAAACTCCTTGGAACTTTTGAAGTGATTTATTAGTAACCCTTTTAAGAGAAGGATGTCTTTGGAATTACTCAAAAATAACAAAATATGAGCAAGATATATTCCTTTTAAACTCAAAACCCTAACTCTTGGATCAAGAAAAATGCCTTGAGGAACTTTGACAAGCTTGAACAAACTTCTTATACCAACATTCTTTCTTTGTGAATAGAAGTTGTTGAGGATGATAATGAGGAATCATAGCCACAAAAACCACTTCCATATCTTGAAATTTGAGAGAAATATGCTCTTGTGACCAAAAGGAATAAGGCCTTGTCCAAACATGACAACTTCTCCAATCAAACCCCTTGTACTTTTCAATCAAATTTGATAATCTTGGAATGTGGTGAAAAAAATAACCTTTCATCCGCGTCGTTTTTGATTACTTCACAAAGTGGGTTGGAGCAGCCTCATTTGCCTCCGTTACTGAGAATGTTGTGGCCCGATTCATTAAGCATAATCTTATATATCGGTATGGCATCCCCGAAATGATTATCACGGACAATGGTACTAATCTTAACAATACTATGATCACGAAACTCTGCACGTAGTTCAAGATTAAGAATCATAATTTTTCTCTGTATCGATCGAAGATGAATGGCACAGTGGAAGCCGCTAACAAGAATATTAAGAAGATTATATAGAAGATGACAGTGACATACAAAGATTGGCATGAGATTCTACCATTTGATCTTGATGGCTATCGCACCTGAGTACGTACATCAATTGAGGCAACCCCATTCTCTCTAGTCTACTGTATGGAAGCTCCCCTACCTTTCGATGTCCATATTCCTTATCTAAGGATTATTAAATACGCAAATTTAGACGAAAATGAGTGGATTCATACTAGGTTAGATGAGATAAATTTGATTGACGAGAAAAGGCTCACAGTTGTTTGTCATGGTCAGATGTATTAGAAACGTATGATCAAGCTTTAAATAAGAGAGTCAAGTATCGGGTATATCAAGATGGTGACTTGGTAATAAAGTGCATCATCCTACCACAAGGTGATCCTAGGGGAAAATGGACCCCCATCTACAAAGGGCCATTTGTGATCAAGAAGATATTTTCTAGTGGTGCTATGATACTTACCACCATAGACTGTGAATATTTTCCGCACCCTGTGAATGTGGACATAATAAAAAAATACTACGCATGAAAGTGACCCGCTAGGTTGACTGGCCTAAGAAGAAATAAGGGCATCCCGACGGACTAAAAAGGTTCGGGCAAAAATTAGGGCTATATATAAATATTGTACACCCAAAAAGTCGAAAACCTGAAAAGGTGGCTTGGGCAAAAAAGGGTATCCCGGTGGATTGAAAACCCGAAAAGGCGGTCCAGGAAAAAGTTAGGGATTAAGGCATACGACTATGTCCTGTTGGATCACCTACTTACAATAAGCTTTATTATCAACATCAAGCTTTATTATCAATGACAAGTTCAAATGGTGCAGATCAATTTAGTTAACTTCTTAAGACAACGAGGGATGAGATACTTGAAGACATAGGGGCAATATCAAAGTTGAAACTTGATGGGATCATTTCTATATAACTATTTTATTTATTTTCCTTTATACTTTTCATCATTCCTATGACTATTTCCTCTTACTAGGATTTCTATCTCTTTGTATAAAACACCTGTTTATAGGAAAATTATCAATACAAGTCAAATTCAAAGTTCAAATTTGCTTTTATTTTTATGTTTTGTTTGCAAAAACATCCAATGACTAAATTGAATAAACATATGCATATGAATATGATTACTGTTAATAAATATGTGCATAAAAACATGAATAAGCATTTATTAAAGACTCTAGCAGTTAGGATAATGTTCAAGTTATCCACAAATCCCCACAGAGAAATCCCTGCAGAGCTACCTTCACAAGCTCATCCCCGACGGAGATACATTCCCCAACAAGTCTAATATGCCTTCTGTTGTACCCCAAAATTTCCCACCCTTTTCTTCAAGACATTTCTCACAAAAGATCTCAAATGCTCAAGGATTCTCAAAGAGTTGATCAGACAAGCTCACCTCCTAAGCACTAAGACCACAAATTAGGGTTTTGGTTTTCACAAGGAAAATTGGACTTCTAATTCCCCAAATGACTTTCATGGTTCATCATAGACCTCAAAGAATGCTCATGCCAAGTTTCAAGTCTTGCATCTCAAAATTGCTCAGTCAATTGTTCAGATGATTGAAAATCAGTTTTATTGGGTAAAAAGTCAACTATGATCAATATACATCGATATTTTGAAGTCATATTCATTATTTGATCAAGGGATGATCATAATTCCTCAAGAAAAGCATTCAAATCATTAAAGGGGCAAAATTGACCAAATTAGGGTTTTGACTGAGAATGATTGATCATTGACTTTTGACCTAGTACATGACCTAATGGCTTGAAGCATGATCTCAAGGACTCAAACATAATGTCTTGACCTAATTTCATGGCTTAAACCATCTCAAATATATAAAGGAGTGATAGTTGAAATTTGGGTCAACTAATGAAAAGTCAAACTTTGACTTTTTGGTAAACATTGAATTTCAAAGATCAAAATTCATAAAGATATTCAAAAAAATAAAACTTGATCATCAAGAATCTAGAAAGTCAAGAAAATTTAACAAAAAGTCAAGATTTCCGAGACTTAGAAAAAATTCTAAGTGTTTTTACCCTTATTAAATTCACTACTTCATGACCATTTTTCACCAAGATGCAAGATGATTCAAAGAAAACTTTCAACATGAAAGTTATAGATCTTGCTAAATTATACAACTTTTTCCTTGAGTGTTGATGTCCAAAAAATTCTTGGATTAGGAGATATAGGCTCATAAAGTCATGACATTTTTAACAAAATACTTAGTGAAATTTTTAACAAGTTTGGTCAGATTTTTGTCCCAACTTCTTGGAAATTTTCATCAAGTTTAAAGTTGATTTAGCCAAAGTGGTTAGAATGAAGGCCGTATAAAATGTTTCAAGCTTTCCAAAATGTCCAAGAACTTGAAGAGATCATGCTTAAGCTAAGAGATTCGAAGAGATGAAGTTGAGCATTCATTCTTGAATTACAAGGCATTTTGATGATGAACACATAACCAAATCTCAAACCTATGCTGCATAATATTGCTTTGAAGGCCTTCTAACTTGAAAATAACTCCATAATTTAATGTTTACACAATTGATTGAGGTATGATCCAAGTGATTAAGCCATTGTCTAAGGCAATTTTCCATTTTTGGCATAAAGTTACCACTTCCATTCTTGTAAAGTGGCTTTAAACACAATGTCAACTTCTTGAGCCTCTCACTTGCTCCCTCTGCACACACTTAACATGTATGCTCAGAAGCAACATATCTAGAACTCCTAACCACCCTATAAGCCCCTGTACCATCACATTGGAACAATATATTTCAAGCTTGCTTTAAAAATAAGTTTCATAACCATAACACGTGATCTTTCAATTCTGGTTACTTGAGCATTCCAAATCTTTTCTCTATAAATAGAGAGGTTGTTTGCAAGCTAGAGCACGAATTCAATACCCCTCAAATCCCCTTAAACTCCCTGAAAATAGAATTGGCATCCAAAACCTCCACTGTTGCACATTCTAACGTTGAATTCCAAATACAAAATCCACTCGTGCGTTTTCATTCTAAATCATTCACAAAGCTTCTATAACTTATATAAAGGCTATCCAAACACTTTCTACACATATGTAACACCATCTTCATCATCCTCTATTTCCAAAAACAGCAACCTGCAACTTGACTTCTCCAAAAAGTTTTAGACGCTTTCAGTTCAAAGTAAGCATTGTAATAGCTTCCTAGGAGTTCAGTGAAGCTATCCAGATCATCAAAACATCTCCAGGAGTGCTCCAGCTTCAAACACGATTTCCAGTTTTTAGGTAAGTTTTCTCAACTTTGAACTCCTTATACAAGCATCATCAATGGTTACTTTGAGAATAAAAAATGTAGACATCATTGTTATGAAGCTAACCATGCCTTTTGTTTTCATTTATGTTAACTGTACGTGGAGAATTTTGAGGTTGAAGTTTCAGAAAAATTAGGTTTTAATTTGGTACCAATAGAAATTCATGCTCATCTTTGATTTATAACTTAAGTTATTTACATGGTTGAATTCATGGTGAAAAACCAAACAACTTTCATGTATATATTTTTGAAAATGGTTGAGAAACGAGCAAGTTTGAAACTTAAAAAACAACGGTGTTGTTGTTCTGGCGCGAGGTAGGGGATGAAGAAGTAATCAGGAATGAGTTTATTTTAAATTTAGTGTAAGTTGTATTATGAACGGATGAAACAACCATCCCAGTGGTAAAGAAGTACACGCTAAGTCTCTTGTCTATATGGACCTGAGTTCGAGCCCGAGTGGTACCCTTTTGTGTTTTCACATTATTTTCTTGTAGATTCAGTATATCAAGCATAGCGCGCATGCTATACATCCTTGTGACTGGACCATCAGAGCTGCCAGCCATCAAATCCAATGCCTCAAGCGTGCTTGTCCACCATGAGCCATCAAGGGCCAACCTCATTGAATCATCTAGCGCCTGGGCTTGGTGATTCTGGGCCTTTTTGCTTTTACTTGTTGACACCCCTCCATTTTTCTTTTTCAAACGCCGGCCCATTACAATTTCTTTTTATTTTATTTTTTTGTTTCTAACGAAAACTGGTTTGGGCCCAGTATTTTTCTCTTCTTTTCACTCCCCAGATTGCCTTTATACTCAAGCCCATTAACTTTCTTTTTATTGTTTTTTTTAATTTAATCCATTTTATTTTCTTTTAAATAATTATATTAAAAGTAATAAAATCATAAAAAAAGTTAGGTTTGGGTTTTCATAAATTAACTTAATTTTCATAATTACATATTAATTTAATTTAATCATTTTTTGCTTTATTTTGTTAATAATTTTGAGGGATAATTAGAATTAGGTTTTCTTTTATTATTATTTTACAATTTTCTCTAAAACCTTAATATCTAAATTATTTTCTAAACAAATCATTAAACTTAGGTTTTATTTTCTTAAATTCTAATTAATTTATATTTCTAGGTTTTGTTAAATAATTAGCTAACGTATCTTATAATTAAAATTAATTAGTTTGATTAGGTTAATTTAAAACCTTTTCCATAAAAAAAACCACAAAAACAATTTCTTTTCTCTTATTCATATTTACATTTTGTGCATTTTATTATTATTATTCATATTCAATGGTTTGTAATAGATAATTAGGCCTTATTGCTCCCTTCCCCTCATTCACAAACTTGTACTCCCCATTCCTAAAACATTGTAATAGCGTAGGACATTTAAATTCCGCAATTTATCACTTTTTCTTATTATTGTTAGTAATTAGAGTTTTCATGACAAGACTTAAAATAAAAATTAGCAAAACCCTAATTCAAGATAAAAATAATTGAAAACAACACATTTTGCACACATGCACCTCTAGGGTAAACCTCACTTGTTGCCTCGGATAAAAACAATCATGTCCCTCGAATATGGGATGCTTTAGCAAAGACCCTCGACTAAAATATCATAGTCCATTGATGGCCCTTCGATGCTGTCTTTGGTAAACAATCTTAGTCCCTTATGAAAATTGCTAAAACATCTTACAAGTTGCTTTCTATGACTGTATGATGACCCACGCCCGTCCCTCACATCTAATGATATGGCTCCTTACTAACCAATGGTAAAATAAAACTATCTAAAGGAGGAGGAAAAGAACATAGACTTTTTGAGTAGGTATATTTTCAGTAATTACTTTCTCACAAACTAAAACAATCTTTACACCTCACACTTTCAAAACACTTTTCAAAAACAAACATTTTGTATACATTCTCAACGATACGAGAACCATTACAAAATTGCCTTACATTGGCATTTTCAAAAATATTTCCAAACACTCCAAATATTTTCAAAATGAACATTTTGTATATATTCTCAATGATATGAGAATCATTGAAAAATTTCCGCATTTAGGTATTTTCAAAATATTTGCAATACAGAAACACAAGGCATTTTCAAAGTAATCAAGCAATTAAGAGCATGTAGATAACTATAGATGAAAAGGGTTCTAACACCTTCCCTTTTCATAACCTACCCCCGAAACTCAAAAAAATTCTCAAAAGGTGTCTCCTGTTCTTTTCACCCTTTCCTTTATTGGATAAAAGAAAAGTCGGTGGTAACTCTTGCTATCCGTAACATTTGTGATGAAACACAAAACACAAAGTCAGTTCTCCCACCGTATTATAGAACTGGCGATTCTACTGGGGAGAGGAATAAAAGTGGGGTTACCTTAAGATCTAGATCACCTTTATTGATTTACTTGTTTGCCTTGTTTTCTTTACATTTTAGGTTATGCTTGGGTTTATTTCTTGTATAGATCATATACCTAGATCTGGGGCATTTTAGGTAAGTAGCAATATATCATGGAAACTGTACGGCGTAGACCGATATGGTTGAAGTGATGGCTATGTTAGTGTGACACATTTGTTGGTATCAGTGTCCCTTGAGTTAAATCAAGGAGAATATGGGGCCGGTGTGTGGTGTCATAAAGCACTAACTCACTGTAGAACCTTAGTTGAACAACTTGGCCATTAGAAAGTAGTGAGATAGCTGGCTTTGGTGCAGACTGAAGTTGGTTGATACTCGATACTACACTCATTGAGATTGGACTTTCGGGATATTTCGGTTGCAGTTCGATGCTTGTGATGAAACAATTCCCGATGAAGAAAGATTAATGATATTGAGATCCCTTAGAACCCGGTTACTTCTTTTAGGACAGGTTGAACCAACTAAAACTTCAAGAGGATACTTACCTATAAACCCCATGCAAGCTTGAACTTAAGGCTTTATGTGTTTTGTTTGTGATTAATTATTCATGACATCATAAATATCATGACATCATGCCATATCAATTTTACTAACCATTTCAAGGACCTATAGATTTATATTTGTTCTTTTTTGTAGGTTATGGCTTCCGCTCGCAAAAATACCATCCAAATCACCTTTGTAAGGGTGCCTCCTCAACTCAAAGAGTTAGCATCAAGGGTTTCTGAAAATTTTCCCTTCACCAAAAGGCATGGTCGACTACTCAGTTTGGTTACTTACGGTTTTGAAGAAGACATGATGTGTCTGCTCTTTCAGTTCTTTGATCATGTACATCATTGTTTCACATTTCCCGATTATCAATTGTTGCCCACAATGGAAGAATTCTCTCAACTATTGGGAGTACCGATTCTTGATTAAATACGATTCACTGGTTTAGAGAAAGATCCACAACCTGAAGAGATTGCATCAACCTTACATTTGAAGCCGTCAGACATCATAGCTAATTGGGAAACAAGGAGCGGAGTCAGAGTTTTTCTAGCTAAATTTCTGTTAGAGAAGACTCAACTATTTTGGGATGCTATGGATTTTCAAGCTTTTGAATAATTCTTGGCTCTTATTAAGGTTTGGTATTGTTCCCTAATCCAGACCAACTTATAGATGTGAATGTCGTCAAGATTTTCCTTTCTCATAACTCTGTGCCTACTTTGCTCGGAGACATTTTGCATTCTCTTCACACTCGTACTATGAGGAGGAGAGGGGCTCTTATGTGTTGCATACCTTTTCTATCTAGGTGGTTTATTTTGCACCTTCCCCGGTCGGTATTGAAGAATGAACAAGGCTTGATGTGGCCTCAAAGGATAATGTCGCTCTCTCATTTGGATATTTATTGGTATTCCTGATCTTTAAAGGATGTTACTATCATTAACCGCTGTGGGGAATTCCCTAATGTTATGCTCCTTGGCATTAGGGGAGTTATTACTTATAACCCTTCTTTGGCTCTACAATAATTTGGTTATGCTCGAAGAGATGGTCCTCATGATGCGCTTATCCAAGGTATTGTATTCGACTACGAGAACGATGTTCAAGGTTATCATCAAAGGTTCGTACGAGCTTGGGGCATGGTAAACAAGGTTAATAGCAAAACTTTGGGACATAAGAATTCCATTCCTTTGGAGCCTTATCTCATATGGGTGCGAGTTTGCTCTCAAAACCTCGTGATGCCATATTCAGTTGTCCTACCAATGATTATGGATCCCATTTTCGAAGGGGATATTCCTTATACCATTCTCCATCCTGACATGCCTACTGACCTCGAGGAATTGCAAAAGTCGTGGATTCAACTCAAGGGATAACGAGACACCTTTGAATCTAGATTCTATGCAAGCGAGAAGAAAGTGCTGGAGCTCACAAAGCAACTTCAAGAGGAGAAAAGCCTGAATGCCTACATCAAAACGAAGAGGAAACGTTTGTGGGAGAGTTGAGCTCTTTGTTTTAGGAGTTCATTTTGTTGCCTCTTCGAGACCTTTTTGCTTTTTCATTGTATGCCCAAGGGGTAATTGTAATTTTTGAACCTATTAATGCAATTTTTGTTTTTGTTTATTTTTTGCTAGAAAATTTAAATCTCCTAAGGTCTTTGAAAACATTGCATCCACATATCATGCATCATTTTATAACAAGGTTTTCTGATACATGTTTCCATATCTATTTACTATTTATTTCAGTATAAGATGGATCTCGAGCGAACCGTCAAAGATCTGCAAACTCAACACGCACAATTTCAAGAGACCCTCCTGAACCTAGCCAAAGGACAACAAGAGATGATGGCACTCCTTGTCACTAAAAATAAGACCAAGAAATAGATTGTTATCAACATGGGAAGAAGGTTCAAAGGCATTGTCCGACTGGCTCAAGATGAAGATGTTTCCTCTGAGGAGGATGACAATCAAGATGAGGATGTTAGAAGCACTTGGGCTAGGGGTGGAAATAACAAGATTTCTAAGGATGAATACTACTCCGGTGAGCAGTACCCACCAGCGGATGACAAATACAAACAACTGGAAGACCGATCCAAGGTTGTGGAGATCCAAACAATGCCTGGTTTGGACTTTGGAGACTTAGGTATGGTCCTTGGGGTGGTCATTCCCCACAAATTCAAGGTCCCTATCTTTGCCAAATATGATGGAGTCTCTTGTCCAAAACTCCATTTAAGGTCACATGTCCACAAGATTCAACCACACACCGCCGATAGGAAGTTATGGGTTCATTTCTTCCAAGAAAGCTTATCTGGAACATAGTTGGAGTGGTACTATCAACTATAAGGGACTAATATCCACACATAGGAGAATTTGGCTTCTACCTTCTATAGAAAATACCGATATAATGCTGATCTTGCACTAACTCGCGTGCAATTACAAAGTATAACTATGGGCTCAAACGAAGGATTTAAGGAATATGCCCAGAAATGGAGGGACCTGGCTGGAAAGGTGCAACCCCCTTTGACTGAAAGATAATTAATAGACATGTTCATGGGAACTTTTACGGGTCCATTCTTTAATTTGTTAATTGGTTGTTCTTCGTTGGGGTTTACTGAGCTGATTTTGACTAGCGAACAAGTTAAAAGTGGAATCAAAAGCGGGAAATTCAGATGGAGGCATCCTCTAGTACTGTGAAGAAACCATTCATTGGAAAGAAATATACTAATGCTATTTATGGCCAGAGGAGCTGTATCAAGAATGACCGTTATCAGTCGGTAGGAGCAGTATTGGTTTCTAACCCGACCCCAGTTCAACGACCATTACAACAAAACAATCAACAAAGGCGGGATGCCCCGACAAGGCAGTTCACTAGGATCAACATGCCATTGTCTCAAGCTTTAAAACATCTGTTGAAGGCAGATTTAGTAACGCTGCGAGATCCTCATCCTAATTCCAATACTCCCTCTCCCAAATACTTCGAACGTGAAATGCGTCTATCACTCAAATAGCTATGGGCATGACACTAAAAGCGGTTGGGTATTGAAGAATAAGATCCAAGATTTGATTGATAACAAAGTGATAGAGTTTGACCCTCCACACCCTTAATGTGATTACCGCACCCATGCCCAGTCATGGTAAAGTTGTTAATGATGTTGATGATGTTTCCTATGTCTCCTCCATTAGTGATTTGACTACTCCCTTGATGACCGTTAAGAAGAATCTATTAAGAGACAATTTATTTCTGGGCTGCCTTAAGAATTGTTACCATTGTGCTTCCCAAACTAATGGTTGTATGTGGTTGAAGAAAGGTATTCAACGCCTGATTAATAGCAATGAAATTTTGTTCGAGAAAACCCCGTCCATTAAGAGCTTGCATGAAGATGTATCCCAAGAGCTGAGACTTGAAGATTTTTCTATAATCACCATTTCCAATACTCCTATAAGGATCACCTCTAGAGGTCCTATAAGGATTCCTACTGAGCCGAGAGTTGCTCCCCTGATCATCACTTCACAGGGGCCAGTCCCCTATTCCTCTGACAAAGCTGTTCCTTGGAACTATGGGGTAGAGGTTTATTATCATGGTGTCAAGCAAGAGCCATGGATTAATGAAAATGAAGATCCTGAAATTAAAAACATTTTCGGAACTAGTAAGGTCACTAGGACATGAAGGATCTTCTCTCCGGAGATCTCTCCTCCAACAACTACTACAACACCTATTCATATTCCTACTATTGGGCCAACTAATGACGCCCGAGGTAAAGAGAAAGTATCTGAGCCGGCCCAGATGGAGGCTCCATCCAAAGATGTTACAATTGAAGACCCATCTAGACAAGAGATGGAATAAATTCTGAAGATCATTCATAAAAGTAACTACAAAATAGTTGAACAACTGGGGCAGACACCCTTAAAAATATCCATGATGTCCTTGTTGTTCTGCTTCGAAGCACTTGCCCAAGCTTTGTTGAAATTCCAGAAGAATTCCTATGTACCACAAGATACCACTGCAGATCAATTTGAGAACTGTGTTGCGAGCCTAACTACTGATAATGGTTTAGGCTTTTCTGATGCAGATTTAACTCCGGCGGGAAAGAATCATAACAAGGCTCTACACATCTCTATCAATGAAAAGACACTACTTTGGCGCATGTGTTAGTAGATATGGGTTCCTCCCTGAATGTTTTACCCATAAGTGCTTTGGATAGATTGGACTGTGAAGGACTGGTGCTGAAACCCAGCGAAATTGTGGTAAGAGCCTTTGATGGGTCAAAGAGGATGGTCCACAAAGAGGTTGATCTTCCGATCAAGGTGGGATCTCAAGTCTTCAATTCAACTTTTTATGTAATGGATATCCACCCAGCCTATTCTTACTTGCTCGGACGCCCATGGATCCATGGGGTAGGTGCGGTTACCTCTACATTGCATCAAAAGCTGAAATACCCAGTAAATGGGAAAATCCTCACAGTTTACGGAGAGGAAGAATGTATGGTTAGCCATTTGAATTCTTTCAAATATGTTGAAATGGACGGTGGATTCATTGAAAACCCTGCCAGACATTTGAAGTAATCCCTCCGACGATTGTTGTTGCTAAAGCTACTCTTTCTACTCCTAAGATTGCCAAGGACACACCGAGAATGGCCTTTCTGAAGGATATTAGGGCTGTGGTAGAAGATGGAGGTTGCACTATCTGGGGACAACTTCATGATATCCCCTATGAATCTAACAAATTTGGATTGGGTTTCACTTCAAAGGCTCAAAAGGAGGTTCATCATGTTCGTGTTGGAGGACCACCTCTCCGTATTAGCAACGATGAAGTCAATGCTCTAGAAGACACTAATAGTGATGGTGACTTGGACAACTGGATATTCCCTACTGTTGATGGTGGACTCAACAAATGGAAGCCCAAAGACTTTATATCAATCTCCTTCAGCCATGAGTAATTACTATTTCCTATTTTTATTGCTTTAAGAAGTTTGTCTGTATAATTTGTTTTAAAATAATGACTTTAAACCTTGTGCCTTGCCCGAGGCACAATGGTTTATTTGTTAAGGGTTGTTATTTCATATATCATATGCTTATTTAATGAAAACATTGGACGGTTTTGCATTCAAAATTGGCACTCCTTGTCTTTCTTTTACTTTACTGCATTTTCAAATAGCCATGTGACCTTACACGCGCGCACACACATTTAAAGATCTACATCCACTCCGGATCTCATTGAAAACAATTCAGCTATTGCCATTTATGACTTTAAAAATCCAATCTATCAAGCCGAAGACGAAGGTGAATAAGATTGTGAGATACCTGGAGAACTCTCCAGACTCCTGATACAAGAGGAAAAGGCTACCCAACCACACAAAGAATCGACCGAAGCGATAAACTTGGGTACTGAGGTAGATAAGAAAGAAATCAAGATTGGCACCAACCTTGAAGACAATGTCAAGAGCAGATTAGTTCATATGTTACACGAATATGTTGAGGTCTTTGCTTGGTCATACAAAGACATGCCGGGGCTCGATACTGATATTATGGTTCATCGTCTGCCAATGAAAGAGGGATGTTCTCCGATCAAACAAAAGGTTTGACGTATGCGTCCCGATATCTCAGAGAAAATCAAGGTTGGGGTAATGAAACAGTTCAATGCAGGTTTCTTGGAAGTTACATCATATCCCCAATGGGTTGAAAATTATGTTCTAGTGCAGAAGAAAGACGACAAGGTCCATATGTGTGTAGACTACAAGGATTTAAATAGGGAGAGCCCTAAAGGTGACTTCCCACTATCGCATATTAATGTCTTGGTTGACAATACTGCTCACCACAAGGTATTCTATTACATGGATGGCTTCTCGGGTTATAACCAAATCAAAATGGCGCCTGAAGACATGGAGAAGACTACTTTTGTCACATAGTGGGGCACCTTCTGTTATAAGGTCATGCCTTTTAGGCTGAAGAACACAGGTGCAACTTATCAATGGGCTATGGTGGCTCTATTTCATGACATGATTCATCATGAGATAGAAGTATATATTGATGACATGATAGAGAGATCTCAAATGGAGGAAGAACATCTTGATCATCTGCACCAGTTGTTTGAAAGGCTGAAGAAATATAAACTGAGGCTGAATCCAAACAAATGCATCTTTGGGGTAAGGTCTGGAAAGCTCCTAGGCTTCGTCATCAATGGTAAAGGTATTGAAGTCGATCCTGCCAAAGTTAAGGCTATTCAAGAAATGCCGGTTCCCCGTAATGAGAACGAGGTCAAAGGTTTCTTGGGACGACTCAATTACATTGCTCGATTCATCTCTCACTTGACAGCTACTTGTGAACCAATTTTCAAGCTGCTAAAGAAAGATCAAGTAGTCAGATGGAACAACGACTGTCAAATGGATTTTGATAAAATCAAGGGTTACTTGCAAGAACCTCCAATTCTGATGCCACCATTTGAAGGAAGACCTCTGATCATGTACCTGACTGTGTTAGATAATTCAATGGGGTGTGTGTTGGGGCACAATGACGAGTCTGGTCGAAAAGAGCATGCAATATACTTCCTTAGCAAAAAGTTTACCGACTGTGAAACAAGATATTCACTGCTCGAGAAAACTTAGTGCGCTTTGGCATGGGATGTTCGCCGACTAAGACAATATATGTTGACTCATACTACTCTATTAATCTCAAAGATAGATCCTATCAAGTACATATTTGAGAAGCCAACTCTCTCCGAAAGAATAGCCCGATGGAAAATGATCTTAACTGAATATGTTATCCAGTACACCATCCAAAAGGCAATCAAAGGAAGTGTACTGGAAGATAATTTGGTGCATCAAGTTGTAAATGAATACCAATCCATGAAATTCGAATTCCCGGACGAGAGTATCATGCTAATAGCAGATGGTGAAAAGCCTGGACTGTATGAAGGACCTGAGCAAGGATCCCGATGGACTATGGTTTTTGATGGAGCTTTTAATGCACTTGGAAACAAAATTGGTGTTTTGATCATTTCCCCCGAAGGTTTCCATACGCCTTTCACTGCCAGACTTTCCTTTGACTGTACCAACTACTTGGCTGAGTACAAAGCGTGCATCTTGGGTCTTAAAGCTTCTATTGACCTAAGAATCAAATTCTTAAGTGTATATGGAGATTCAGCTTTGGTAATCAGTCAAGTTAAAGGAGAGTGGGATACAAAATATCCAAATCTTATCCCTTACAAAGAACTTGTGCTAACCTTGATCCTGTACTTTGAAGAGATCACCTTTAAATATATCCCAAGGGAAGAGAATTATTTGGCAGATGCCTTATCTACAATGTCATCCATGTTCAAGGTCAAATGGAACAACGAAGCTCCCAGAATTACTGTCGAAAGATTTGACGAACCAGCACACTATTATGAGATTGACACTGATGAAGTAGAGGAAAAGCCTTGGTTTCGTGAAGTGAAAAGGTACATTGAAGCGCAAGAATACCCTGAGGGAGCTTCAATAAATGATAAGAAATTCCTGCGGAGGTTCTCTGCCAAATTCTTCTTGAGCAATGGGATTTTGTACAAGCGCAACCATGATTCAACCCTGCTTCTTTGTATGGACAAGAAGGAAGCTGTTGTACCCCAAATTTGCCCTACCTCGATGATCATATTTTTAGGATTAAAAATACAAGAGAAATGTTTTAATTAAGGATGGTCCAGTAATATCTGATGGCACTTTCTTAAATCCAAGACAACCAGGGGGTGTATTTTAATTCTAGGGAATGGGGCTTTCTAAATCAGAAAGACCCATATACTCGTAGGTCCATTTACGAAGCATGTTGGCCAATGACCCATGAGATTCGAATATGGAAAATTATTTCAGAAAAAATATTAATAAGGCCTATTTAAGTATTATTGCTGTTTGTAAAAAGGTGGTGCTACTTCGAATTAAAAGTCCATTAGAATTTGGTCTATTTCGTAATTAAATAGCGAAGGGGGGGGGGGGGGGGGGGGTTATGATTACACATTGCAGGCCCATTGGGGTTTTTTTAAAATCGGTCCATTTGTCATTTTTGTTGCTGATTTATTTTAGAAAATTATTATAAAACGTTTGCTGTTATTATTACTTTTCTATGAAAATTCTTCTTTAGAATTTGTTAAAAGAAATTTATTTCACTTATTTCTAAAAAAGAGGTAAATTGTTTTATTAAATAATATTTATAAAAGTTATTTGTTTTGTTTTTAATTAAACTACCAATCCATCAAGTTTCTAGCCCATTTAACATGTTATTGTAGGGAAAATCATTATTTCATTAAAAATTGTTTGTTATCTTACTAAAAAAATCTCTTCTATTATTGAAGGCTTTGTTATTTATTTATTATAACAATGTTTTCATTACATAAATTTTTATTTATTAAGATTTTTTGTTTTGGAAAAAAAAAGATTTGTTGGATAATTTGATGCTAGATTAGGCCCATTTGGTATTAAAAAAATGTAAGTTGGATGAAGCAAATAAAAGTAGCGCGAGGCCCATGATCAATTAACAATTACTGTGCCAATCAACAGAAAAAATGCACGTTTTTGTTACAAACTAATATTGTAGAAATCAAAAACAAATTAAATCTCTAGTAAATTTAAATAAACTAAATCAAATCAGTTACAATTGAAATAAAATATCCAGAATCATTACAAAAGCTTAGAAATCTTCTATTACAATCCAAATCTAAAATTATACAAACAAAATTCAATCAAATCTATTACAGTAAAACGAAATCAAATATATTACAACTTGAATCAATTACAAAGATTTTCAAATCCATAATTTTGTTCTAAAATCCCTAATCTAAGTCAAATGAATTAGTAACGACAATTAACGACCTAACCCTATAAATACAGAACAAAAATATGGTACGGGGGGTGGAAGAACTACAAATCGAAGAATACAGAAGAGGCAGGCGAAGAACGGAAATAGAAGAGATATACAGAGGCGGAGAATTTGGAGGAGTAGAAACGAGAAGATTCGAGGGGAGAAAACGAAGAACCAATACCCATTGTTGAAGAAGGGATAAGACGATTAGGGTTTCAACATCTAAAACCCTAACCACTACTGACAGCATCCACGCCCGACCGTCGTCACTCCACTTCCGCACCCTTAAGTACCATCGTTGACCTGCACAATCGAAGAAGAAGAAGGATTAGCAATGAAGCTCGAAGAACTCAGAACCGAAAATTGCTCAAAAGGGGTCAAAATACACTCAACTTTCTTTGTTGTTTGAATTTTGATTGAGGGTTTTGTGGGTTGGTTAGCGCTTAAGAAGGGGTTACAGTTATAGAAGGGTCTAAGGTGTAGCCGTCGCTGCTGCGATTTTGTTTTAGGGTTAGGAAAAATAAAAGGAAAGAGTAGTGAGAGAGAGGATAGTTATTGTAAGTGAAACAAGAAAATGAAAAAAAAACATTGTTTGTTATCCATTCCGATCCTGTACCACGCGTCCATGTTAGTTATTATACTCCCTCAATCTTGTCCGCATGATAATGATCAAGCGACCGTTAGGCCAAGTTCTATGGTGAGACTGTGCTCCGCGTCACATACGATCTGGCCGGACCTCCTACCAAGCGTGTTGGGCTTAACCCCACTACTGCCCACACCCCCTTTTACTGAATATTGTTAAAATCCAAAACAATTCACACACCCCGCCTAGAAAATATATTTGGGCCCAGCTTACCAATGCTATTGTCACTCCCCTCTTTTACTTGATTATTAGAAAACGCACCCCCTGGTAATTATTTATTTTTTTACATTTTTTTTATAATTATTATATTCTATTTTCTTATTACTATTATATTATATTTTCATAATAATTATTATTCAATCTATAATAATAATTATTATCATTAGAAATTGTTATATTATTATTATATTATATTTATTATTTATTTATCATATATAATAAATTATTTTTATTCAAGAATGCATATATTATTTTCTTATATTATTTGCATTAAATATTTTTTAATCATGCATTAATAAGATATTTTGCAATCAATACGATTAAAAAATACTAATCAATCTCAAACTATTTTTCACAATCAACTAAGCTAATCAATTGTTTTTGCAAAAGGGTTTCAAACGGATTTTGACTAATCGTGCATTTAGCCAAAATCTCCACAATCACTATTCTCGGTCAAAATGTGAGGTGATTCAAAATACATTTGCAACCCCTAAAAAACACAAACCCCATACGAACTACGAATTGGGACTCTGATTCCTCATAAGAGAATACGTAGGCATATGATCAAAAATCGTAGTGAGTTCCCTTATAAAAAATTAAAATGCTTTTTCCTCCCTATTAAAACTTAAAACCCTATTTTACCCAAACCTAAACCTAAAACCTAGTATCCTTGTGAACAAGGTAGATGATGAAAGGTGCCTAACACCTTCCTTTCGTCTAATGAAGTCTGAAACCTAGAATCTCTGTCTACGAATTAGGGTTTCCTATCATATGCCCTTCCTTAAGATAAAAACTGATAGTGGCGACTCTTGATTTAAAAACCAGTCGCAATAGCTGGCGGCTCTGCTGAGGACACCACCCTAGGTTTTAGGTTTACGTTGGGTTTTCTATTTTTTTAATTATTTTTTATTATTTGTTGCATTTATTTATTTATTGCATTTACTTATTTATTGTCTATTTCTTTTTATCATCATATATTTACTGTGTGGCGGAAATTTTTATCTCAAAATATTTTCAATATAACCCTTAGATAGAAGGTTCGTCTATTAGCTTAGGGGATACATCATCCCTGCGAGTTTATGTGACGACTTCGCCTAGAGTCGGTGGACTTCCGAAAAAGGAATACTTATCAAGAGATATCCTCTTGACGAGTAGGACTTTAAAAGGACACCCATGACTCTTTGTAACGACCTTAACCTAAAATCTCATGATGAGACCTTTCACGACTTTGAGACGAAAGTTTCGGTCCGTAAAGAGGCTCCACCTAAGGGAGGCCCTTGTGACTTTTCCCTCTGGTGTTATTAATGACAACCTTAAGGAAACCACCTTTTGGGGAGGGTAAACCAACCGTAGGTTAAAATTAAGGAGCCTACCTTCTAAGGGTACTTATCACAAAAACCCCGTCACTGAACCATACATCCCTACCTTATAGGGGTACTTATCACAAAATCCCGTCACTCAACCCTACACCTATGCATTCATACATTTCATATATTCGTCACCAATTTCTTTTTATTTGTCTTATTCACAGGGGGTTCAAAAAATAATAATAAAATCAAGATCTCAGTGGTTGTCTTTAAAAATGGACACCAAAGGAGACAACTTGTCCGCGCCAATGCGCCAAACATGTCTAAAATCAAAGCCACAAAAGGGAAATAATGTGCTGAAGACTTTCTCAAGCTTTGTCAAGCAAAGGTGGATGGTTTCAAGAGAAGACATCTGCAGGTGCACCTAGAAGAGTTATTTCCCTAGGCTTAATTTCACGCAAACAAGTTTTGATTTAAGATTGTAATATTTTTCAATATCTGAATTATGTTACCTTCAATAAAGGAATTTTGTTTCCATATCTCATTTGCGTATCTATTTTTAAGCTGGTAACCGAATAAAAAGAAGTGAAAAATAAATATATACCCAAGTGAATAAGACATTTAACCCTGCTCATATTCATACATATGCATTCGCATGCATGCATTAATAAACACCTCCATATCATATAAAAACTCGTCTTTTTAAAAATTAAAAAAAAAACTCTCCAATTAAGCCATGGGTAGAAGAAGATCACCACCTCCTTGGCCTCTATATCAAACAAGGGTCCATCAACAAAGAACCCTGGAACAGATCGAGGAAAAGCAGGCTACATTCAAGAAAGATCTAGACCAAGTCAAGGGTGATGTGATTTCGATGAAAGGAGATCTGAGTCAAGTTCTCCTAGCCCTAAATAACTTTATTGACAAACAAGATCAGATTCCCAGGGTAGCTTTCGAAGAAGTAGCTCAAACGATTGGTGCATCAAGCAGTCGCCGACTAAGAAAATATCCAGAAGCAAGACCCCACAATCCAAAAAGGCCCGCTTCAGACTCCTCGAAAAGAAAGGAGGGGGAAATTAATGTTGTAGCATCACAAGCAAGGGTACCACAACCATTAGTGATCCCACAAGGGCAGCCGCAAGACAGATTTGGAAGGCCACCAAGAAATTTTGATCCACTCCCCATGCCACCTAGCCAATTATTACAACACTTGGTTAATGCATCCTTGGTGGAAATCAAGCCTCTAGATCCTCTAGTCGGGTCACTCCCGCAAAGATACAATGTCGACGCCAGATGTGAATACCATGCTAAATCCCTGGGGCACACCATAGAACAATGTTGGGCATTCAAGCACAAGATTCAGGTTGTTAGAATCTAAAGACATTACCTTTGAGAAGCCTAACATCAAATCAAACCCTATACCTCTGCATGATGGGCCGATAATAACTGCAATTGAAGTAGTCATTAACTTTGGGGCAATCAGACAAGCAAAAACCCCAACCAACTTGTTGAAGTAATATCTGTTCGAATACGGGTTCTTGTTAGAACATAATGAAGCCTTTGAAAGAACGATACAAAAGCTAGGGGACCAGGGGATAGTCCAATTCGGACTATACCCTGAAGAAGAATAAGTAGCTACTCTGAAGGGCGAAGCACATTTTCCTCCGATCTAAGAGACCTTTGTCAACAAGGGAGTAGAGCATGGAAGACATGTGGCGATGCTATCTATCAAAGTCAATACCAAAAGGGCAACTAACTTCACCCGAGAATGCGCCCTAGGAGAAGAACTCAAAAGATGGACTGCCATGGAGACTCCTGAGATCTTTTTCTTTCCTAAATAATTTTTCTTGTTTTAAAAAGAACCTATGTCTAGCCCGAGGCATATGGGTTGCTTGTAAGGATACCCTATTTGTTTTAGACAATATTTTCAATTAATAAAAGTTATATTTTGTTTTCAATTAAGATCCATGTCTTTCTCTTGCATTTATCTATTAAATTTCAAAATGGCAATACTTTCTCTGCATATGCATTTTCAAATTTCATATACTAAAATCTGCACCAAAACATGATAAAGGTGCAGATCCATGCCCAAAACCACTGATAATGCTACTGTTGCGGCCCAATATAATTTTGATGCGCCTATAAACCAAGCTGAAGAGGAAGATGATAAAGATCTTAAAATCTCTGAGGAAATGGTGAGGGAAATAAGATGAAAGGCTGATAATATACAATTGTATCAAGAGGCTATTAAGACCATTAAACTGGGCACAAGGGAAGATCCGGAAAAAAATTAAGCTAGGGGCAATGTTAGAGCAGAGCGTCAAAGAAAGGCCGATTAAGCTATTATCTAGCTCACCAACCACTGCCAAAATATCAACCTATGAAGTTCGACTTTCCAGACAAAGATGTCATGGCTATAGGTAATTATGAAATAATAGGACCTAACGAAGGACCCGAGCCAGGGGAATGTTGAACACTCATGTTCGATGAGTCTTCAAATGCACCGAGGCACAGTATAGGGGCAGTTTTGACTTCTCCAAATAATTATCTCAAGCCCTATACTACAAGATTGTGTTTCGACTGCACTAACAACATCGCTGAGTATGAAGCCTGCATACTAGGACTGGGAGCTTCCATCGATATAAGAATCAAATACCTCGAAGTATTTGGAGACTCTGTGCTAGTCATATACCAATTCAACGGAAAATGGGAAACTAAACACCCAAAACTGATACCAAATCGGGATCATGTCTTAAAGTTGGCTACGGAATTTACAAAGATCACTTTCAGCCACATCCCATGAGAAGAAAATCAAATGGCAGACGCTCTGGAAACTATATCAACTATGTTCAGAGTAACATGGTCAAACCACGAACCGCACATTACAATCAAGATCCCGCACACTGCTTGCTATCAAAGAAAGACCGGATGACAAGCCTTGGTTTTACGACATCAAGAAGTACCTCGAAAAACAAGGACATCCAGAAAATGCCTCTAGCATCGACAAACGAACTCTACGGAAATTAGCCTCAAAATTCTTTCTGAGTAACGGTGTACTGCACAAAAGGAACTACAACATGGTATAATGCTCAAGAAGATTCTTCTACCTTGCCTCGACTCCCGTGGTAAATGGACACCTACTACGAAGGTCCATACATAGTCAAAACAACATTCTCCGATGGTTGTATTATCCTCACAACAACGGATGGGGAAGAACTACCGCATCCGGCAAACTCAGACGCAGATAAAAAATACTATGTATAAGAAGCTCACTAAGCTAGAACCCTAAAAGGGTGGCTTAGGAAAAAAGGAGCGTCCCGGCGGATCGAAAATCCTAAAGGGCGATCCAGGAAAAAAATATGGGCATATAAACAAAAAAACTATCCCGGTGGATTGAAAACCCGAAAGGGCGAGCCAGGCAAAAATTAGGGATTTCATACAAAGAAATAAAGAACAAAAAGACTGCGATCTAAGAACTGCGACTACGAACCACGAAGGGAGAGATGGATCAGAATCATACAACTCAGAAGCAAAGGAGATAAGGGTTATTAAAAGGATATTGGGGAACAACTGCAACAATTGTCATTTTTTATTTACATTGACAGCTTTAAAACTTTCTGTAATTACCTCTTTCTAGGAATTGCATCTTGTACATTTGCCTATTCAGAGGCATAATCAATAAAACATCCACTTTTCTTTTCACCTTTCAAATTGTATTTTTCTTTTCTCAGACTTGTCTGTAAAATACTTCAATTATTATTTGTGAATATTGTCTTGAAATCATTTTGGGGAAATTAACAAATAAAAGCTTTTAATAAAACATCGAAAAACATTTTGGGTTAGAAAAACATCAAAAGAAAATCCACGACCGTGTCCATGCACACTTCTATGCCTATGCCCACAACACAAAGTCTATGTCCGCACATGCGTCTACGCCTACGCCTGCACTTAAAAAAGTCTATACATACGCCAATACACGCGTCTACGTCTACGTTCACGCTTACGATACAAAAAGCTAATGTTCAAAATCTTACTAACACTTTTTCGTTGCGTTCAAATCAAGTTCAATGATGCCATGACAATACAACATACAACGCTAGGGGTTGGTAATTCAAAACCAATGGTTTAAAGAAGAGAAATGCCAGAACTAGTCTTCATGACATTTCAAGGCATACACACATTTTACACACATTTCACACATACATTTTGCAAAGCATACATACGTTATACATTTTTGCATATACAAACATTCCATACACATATACTCAGGATTCCATATCAATATAAAACATCACACATTTTGCATACATACAAAAATTCAACACACATACACCTAGGGTTCCATCTCAATATCAGACAGCATACGCCTGCATCACACAACAAACAAACCATCTCACCCTCGATTCAATCTTTTAAGGGTCAGTCAACGAAACACTTCTCCTACGATTCCACCCGTCACCTAAGTCTCCATGTCGTGATGCATTCAACCCATCACCTAAGTATTTATGCAGTGATGAGTTCCTCCCAAAGTAGTCCATTACCTAAGTCTCCATGCAATAATCTACGAAGCTCAGTACATTGCCTCTAAGCCTCAATGTACTCACCCCATCCAGCCCACTGCTTAAGACATCATGCAGTAGTGCAGTTCGTCGTGACGTAATATAGACCATTGCCTAAGACCTCGAGCAGCAATGTGCTTCTTTATTCTGCAACCCAAACATCGCCTAAGTAGACGTGCAGTGATGTTCAGAAAAAAAAAACTCGATACATTGCCTCTAAGCCTCAATGTACTCTCCTCATCCAACCCACTGCTTAAGACATCATGCAGCAGTGCGGTCCCTTGCACCGTAATAAAGACCATTGCCTAATACGTTGTGCAACAATGTGCTTCTTTATTCCGCAACCCAGACATCGCCTAAGACAACATGCAACGATATTTGGAAACAAAACCTAGTTCATCGCCTAAGACTGTGGGAAGCAATGCAACTTAACCCACTGCCTAAGACGTCGTGCAGCAGTGCAATTCCTTGTTCGATAATATAGACCATCGCCTAAGACGTCGTGCAGCAATGTGCTTCTTTATTCCTCAACCCAGACATCGCCTAAGACGACATGCAGCGATGTTCAGAAATAAAACCTAGTTCATTGCCTAAGACCACGGGCAGTAATGCAACTTATCCCATTGCCTAAGACATCATGCATCAGTGTGGTTCTTTGTTCGGTGATATAGACCATTGCCTAAGACTTCGTGCATCATTGTTCTTCTTTACTCCGCAACACAGACCATCGCCTAAGATGACATGCAGCGATGTTCGTAACCAAAACCTAGTTCATTACCTAAGACCGCGGGCAACAGTGCAACCTAACCCACTGCCTAAGACGTCGTGCATCAATGCAGTTCCTTGTTACATAATAAATACCATTGCCTAAGACGTCGTGAAACAATGTGTTTCTTTATTCTATAACACAGACCATCACCTAAGACTCCACACAGTGATATGTTCAGCCCATCACCTAAGCCTCCATGCAGTGATGTGTTCCTTACAACGTAACATTACCTAAGTCTCCATGCAGTAATGTGCAAAACCAAGTACATTGCCTAAGACTCCATGCCGCAATGTCTGAAAGCCAAATAAGATTCGTCACCTAAGATCCATGCGGTGACGTGTTCAGTCCATCACCTAAAACTCCACGCAGTGATGTTTTCCCTCTACAATGAAGTTCATTACCTAAGAATACATCCAGTAATGTACGAAGCTAGGTACATTGCCTAAGACTCCATGCCGAAATGTATTCCCCTCATCTTACCCATTACCTAAGACCCTAGGCAGTAATGCATGAAACTTAGTTCATTTCCTAAGACTCCAGGAAACAGTGCAACATAACCCATTGTCTAAGACTCCATACAACGATGTGTTTCCATCTCTTCACCCATTACCTAAGACTCCATGCAGTAATGTGCGACACTCGTCAATATAGATCATTGCCTAAGACTCCATGCCGCAGTGTTCGAAATCTAAACCTAGCTCATTGCCTCAGACTCCACACAGCGATTCGCAAACATAACCCATTGCCTCAGTCTCCAAGCAGCCATGCGTTATCAAGTGTTTTTTTATTCATCCCCCAAATGGATGAATAAGAAAAATTAAGTGAAGACCTACCATACTATCCTCTCAAGATTTAAACCATTTTCCTGGTCTTCAAACCCCAGTAAGCGATATATCATCAACTTTGCCTACTTCTTTAAGACTCGTAAGAGTATGCTATATGAGGGTAACCTTATGTTGTCAGACAAATTTTGGGGTATTCCAAATATTCAATAAACTCCAAATCAAAATGCGCAAGACTTGTGCATTCTCGCGCTATTCGATTGAAAGATAATTGAATAGGGGCAGCTGTTGTACCCCAAATTTTCCCTACCTCGATGACCATATTTTCAGGGTTAAAAATACAAGAGAAATATTTTAATTAAGGATGGTCCAACAATATATGATGACTCATTCTTTAATCTAAAACAACCAGGGGGTGTATTTTAATTCAAGGGAGTGGGGATTTCTAAATCAGAAAGACCCATATACTCGTCGGTCCATTTACGAAGCATGTTGGCCAATGGCCATGAGATTCGAATATGGAATATTATTTTAGAAAAAATTATTAATAAGGCCTATTTAAGTATTATTGCTGTTAGTAAAAAGGGTGTGCTACTTCTAATTAAAAGTCCATTAGAATTTGGTCCATTTTGTAATTAAATAGTGAAAGGGGGTGTGATACGGTGGCAGAACCGACTGTTTATACTGGTTTTGCATTTGTATTCACAAATTTTGTGGTAAGCAAGAGTTGCCACCGACTTTTCTTTTATCCAAATTAAGGAAAGGGTGAAAAGAACAAAAAAAGACCTTTTCGAGAATTTTCTGAGTAAGGGGGTACATTATGGAAAGGGAAGGTGTTAACATCCTTTCCATCCATAGTTTTCTATGGGCTCTTAGATGCTTAGCTCATTTAAAAAATAACTTTGTCTTTTTGTGTGTTTTTGAAAAGTATTTTGAAATTCCTTAGTGCAGCGACTTGTTTTATGATAACTCTTGTATCAGTCCTCAAGAGTGTTGACAAAGCAAATGTTTTTGAAATTTTTTTTTGAAATGTGGAAGTGTAAAAAGTTTGTTTTGAGCATAGCATCTAAGAACTATCTACTTATACTCGAAAGGTTTGTTCTTTTCCTCCTATCCTTTAGATAGTGCTATCCTACTATTAGTGAGTAGGTAGCCCTATCATTGGATGTATGAGGGACATTCGAAGGAACGTCCAATCATAAAGGCAACATGTAGAGACACTGTAGCAATTTTTGTTTAGGGACTAGATCATTTACTGAAAGACAACTGTAGGATCATAGAGGGACTATGATCTTTTGATTTACGGGTCTTCGCTAAAGCGTCACCGTTTCGAGGGACATGATTGTTTTTCCGAAGGAAACTAATGTGGGCGTGCCTTAGAGGTGTATATGTGAAATGTGTGTTATGTTCAGTTATTTTTGTATGTTTTGTTTAGGTTTGCTAGCATTTTGATTTTAATCCTTGCCATACAATCCTATTAGTCATACATCTAGCAGTTAATATATGTACACAAATTAAAATTGCAGAACTATAAATCCTACGCTATTACAATGCTTCGGGGAGGGGGATATTTACATGTCCAAATGGGGGAAAGAAAATAAAGGAAAAAGCAGTAAAGCCCTAGTTAATTATCTATTACATTCCATCAGTAGATACAAAAATATGAAAATGCGAAAAATAAATAACGCGCGCGAAACGGAAAAGAGACGTCTAAAAATTTTCTAAGTAAACAAGAAAATCCTTTTTTGTTGTTTTTGTTAAGAAAATATTTGAATTAAATAAACCTAGGTCTAGTTGATTTTAAATTGATAAAATGAAGTTAAAATAATTAATTTAATTAATTTACAAAATTAAAATTAATTAGAAAAACCTAAGGCTAATATTGTTTTTAATGATTTTTTGATTTAAAAGAAATGCAAAAAGTAAGAGTGAATGCAAGAAAAGGAATCCTTCGACCAAGGACAATGATGGTCTTCGATCCGTAGAGACATGTCTTCGATCTTGTGAAGACAGACCTTCGATCCAGCAAAGAATGTTGCTGGAGGCGTCTGATGACTCGCTTATGGAGAAAAGCACTAAAATCTTCAAGAAAAAGTGTCAACAAAGCAAAAGCATGACTTCGGTGTAAACCCAGATCTTTTCCTAATTCGACCTCCCATTAACTCAACTTCTTTGAGTTCGAATTTAGGTTCATTTCCCGTAGAAAACCATGGTTTCTTGGGATTCGATGAAGAACATAGATCGTGCCCTCTATCTTTGTATGCCCATGTGAACGATGTGCTATATAATATCCTGGGCATAAATCAGACACTAGAAAACATAAATACATCATGAAAACAAGAATATAAATTTGAAATTTTACCAAGGAATAGATGCTTCGACTTGGGCGTGAATTGGTTAGTGCTCGGGAACACTTCCTGCAGACTTCAGGGAGTGAATGAAGCGTTGCTATAGATTCCTTCGATTGGGACCACTTATGAGGATTTTGATAGCTTTGGGGTGGTTTACGGGGCAGCGTGTCTCCAATGTGTGTGTGTATCTCCTCCTTGACCGGTGGTGTGAGTGTCTTGTATTTATAGGAGATGGGGGTGTGTGGAAATGGAAAGAGACAACCATTAACCAGTTTTGAAAGACATGAGACCAAAATCAAACACATTAAGAAACTTCCACTTTTGAAACATTCATGCCTCTTTGAGCCTTAGGATGAACCTGGACACATTTGGCTCCTTCGAATTCCCTCCAGTATTGCTCTTTGATTGACCTAGAGTTTTGATTCGAAGTGTTCAAAAACTTCTTTATTAGAGCTTCTTCGATAAGTTAGCTTATGCATTGATTGCTTGATTTTGTTGATATGTGCATCTAAAGACATCTTGCTCTGATATGCCAATCAAAGGATACTTTGTGGTTCATGCCTTCGAAGTACCCCTTATCCTTTCTCTTCGATTGGCCCAGAGCTGTCTCCTTCAAATGGACTACAGGTATATCCTTATAGCTCCTTTGATTGAGTCAATCTACATCAATTAAAATTGCTCAGATCTTTGATGACTCTGAATCCCAATTGTTCAGAGTCTTCCTTTATCAGAGTTTCTGCAATTAAGTCACCATCTTCCTCAATTCGAATTTCCCGGAATTCTCTTCGTCAGAGCATTATACTTTTTGATGATTTTGAATTTGAATCTGTTCAGAGTTTCCCTTATCAGGGCTTCTTTGAAATCCCCTCAGATCTTTGCTTTTCGATTGGCTATGACTTTCTCCTCATGGCTCCTTCGATTGGACCCATCTATTTGCCTTAGCTGCTTGATTCAAATAACCCAAATGAAGACTTCATTCTGGCCAATCGAAGCCTCCTTTGTCATGATTGTGATGGTGCATGAGGCTTGAACTTGGCAGCATATGATATCCTGCTCAGTAAGCATCTTGAACCAACCTCATCAAAAGGCAAAACAAGTTTGTTTCCAACAAATGTGTGTCTTTCGAGTAGACCAAATGTATGTCCTTCTAAGGCACCATTTGTGTGTTCATAATGTGGCAATCTTGTCTTTGTGAAACGAAAGAAGGCATGAAGAGGGAACATTTTACATTGTGAATTGGAGGCAAGTCTGGAGAAGCCCTTTGCCTTGTGAATTGAAGGCAATTCGAAAGGGGCCTTTGCCTTGCGCATCAAAGGCAAGTCGAAAGAAACATTTTGCCTTGTGAATCGAAGGCATGTAGGAAGTCCTTTGTCTAATGGATCAAAGGCAAGCGTGAAGAGACCTTTGCCTCAAACAAAGCTGGCATGCATGATTCCACTGTTTTGTGAATCAAAATAAGAATGCAGGAGGCCACTGCTGGTGAATCGAAACAAACTTGTAGAGGGTTCTTGCCTTGTGAATCGAAGGCAACCCTGAAGTAGCCAATGAACAGTCGATGCCTTGTGATTTGAACATGATCGAAGGCGGGCCCAGTGCCCAATCGAAGCTTGTGAATCAGAACTGCATCGAAGAGTGCCAAATACCTAATTGAAGACTTTGAAACAAAGCTTGCTCGAAGGATTTAGATGCCCAATCGAAGCTTGTCAAGATGCCAATCGAAAGACACCTTGTTCAGATGCCAATCAAAAGACACTTGATTATCTTTAAAAAATTTATATTTTTTGTTAAGCAAGTGTTTGTAACCAACCATGTAAGAAAAGATCTTGGAAAACATGAGAGGGAAAATTTTGGGGTACAACAGCTTCCCCTGTTCAATCTTCTTAAACCTGAAGATTTAGATTGGCTTGTTTGCCATTCGTGATCTGAAGGTGGAAGATGATTGAACACTAGAGTGCCCAAAAATTTGCACTCCATGAAGTAACATTGATGGTTGATGATGTCGGGAATGGGCTTACATATGCCATTTGAAGGAGATGACAGAGAATCGTTGGAGATAGCCTTAAAGATGCCATCCAAAGTAGATGCTGATTTCATAAATGGTCCCTTTGTGGGGATTCCTGTTCCTGTTGTCTGAGGAGGAACCCGCTGGGGAGTGTAGGTTTCTGGTGTTCTCCTGCTTGAGGAAACTCCGTGGGGAATAGAATCTAGGAACTTTAGTTGTCCAAGGCTCTACTGAGGAACTATCTTTGGAGAGATGAAAGTTTGTTGTTTTCTGTTTGAAATCCAGGCTTCACAGTAACTTGCTGGGGATAATGGAATTAACCGTTACCTGAAAATGTATTAGAAA
This sequence comes from Vicia faba, assembly GCA_948472305.1. NCBI lineage: Eukaryota > Viridiplantae > Streptophyta > Magnoliopsida > Fabales > Fabaceae > Vicia > Vicia faba. The sequence continues at coordinate 1,381,797,143 of OX451738.1, read as the reverse complement.
GAACTAGTGTAGGGCTGTTCCAGGATGAGTATTTATTAGTATGCATCCAGAGATATATGAGAAGGAGCCTGTGTGGGGATGTTTCAAGATGAGTCTGTGCTAGACTGCATCTGGACGATGAGAAATAACCCGTGTAAGATTTCTTTGGGATAAGTCCGTGTTAGACTGCATCAGGATGATGAGAAGGAACCCGTGTAAGATTGCTTCGCCTGGTCATGTAGATAGTTTTACGGTCTGGTTCCAGGTGTTAATCTACAAATCAATTGTTTGCAGATAGTTTTCCTGGCTGGTTTCAGGTATTAATCTGGAACTCGAAAATTGTTGGTTGTTAAGATAGTTGTCTTGGCTTGTTACACGTATTAATATCTGACTTGAGAAATAAAGATAGTTTTCCTGGCTTGTTACAGGTATTAATCTCCAATCTCCTCATGTAGATAGCTCTCCTGGCTTGTTACAAGTGTTAACCTATAGTTCGTCATCCACATATAGTTTTCCTGGCTTGTTACATGTATTGATCTGGGACTCTTCATGTAGATATCTTTCTTGGCTAGTTTCAAGTATTAATCTATAATCAGTCATCCACAGATAGTTTTCCTGGCTTGTTACAGGCGTTAATTTGGAACTTGAAAATTGTCGGTCACTGAGATAGTTGTCCTGGCTTGTTACAAGTATTAATCTGACCTGAGAAAGAAAGATAGTTTTCCTGGCTTGTTACAGGTATTAATATTCAATTTCCTCATGTAGATAGTTTTCCTTGCTTGTTACATGTATTAATTTATAGTCGGTAGTCCACAGATAGTTCTCCTGGCTTGTTACAGGTATTAATATGGAACTTGTTTATGTTGGTAAACTAGTATTTCTTCGAGAGTTCATACCACTTGGTCGTGTAGATAGTTTCCCCGTCCAATTTCAGGCATTAATCTTTAATCTGATGTATAAGTTGATGGTGTTTGTCTGTCTGCAAACTCAACCTGGAAAGGTAAAGTCAGTTTCATGCGATGTCATGATGTATGAATTGCATGATGCTCTCAAAATAAATGAGATTGTGATATATTCATTTGTGCTGTATATGCTATGATGTTTTCAGAAATGATGTATGAATGCAATGTATGAACATGTCAGTTGTTCCATTGCTGTATTGTCGAATTAGGGAAAATAAATCCGTGATTGTTGTTGGGGGTGAAGAATGTAGGTCTTCGGACTTTGTTTGAAGTTGACATATTGGGAGATGATCTTCCGTTGTTAGAGAAATAAACTTCGTTGGGGAAGTAAAGCGCCGTGAACTGCTTGTGAATTTTGTGAAATCCTGCTGGGGAATCCTGAGAGGCTTGGCGACTTCGCTGGGAAATCTCTTGTTGGAGTGGTAGTTGGAGATTTTACTCCGCCGGGGATACGAGAACCTGACACCTTTAGGCTGCATGCTGAGAATATGGCGGTGACTTTGTAGCAGGATGCCCCTGCCTCCGTACCTGTTGGAGAAGGTATCTATTGGAGAAAACATTTGCAAGGATTTTGTTAATGACCCTTAGATATTGTTCCATTTCTTAAAGTCATTAGTAATTGTCTTTCTGTTTTTTTATGCATATATTTGTAAGCAGTAATCACATTCAAATGCATACGTTCAAAAATAATCACTGGACGTTTTGAAAACAAAACATAAAAATAAAAACATAAGTTTTGCACTTTTAAAGGAATAACTTTGTGTTAAGTTGAATAAGCGTTATTGTACAAGGAGACGAACATCCTAGTAAGAGAATTTCGTTGTAAGAATGGAAACTATACAACAATAGTATACAAAGAAAAACAGCTATGTGAAATAATCCCATTGGGTTCCCATTCTGCTATTGCCCTTATGTCTTTGAGCGTCTCATCTCTTTCACTGCTTGTCCAAAGATGACTGGATTGATTAGTACCATTTGAGCTTGATAGCTGATACCGAAGATTGGTTGTAAGGTGATCCAACGGGACATAGTTATACACTTTCAATCCCTAATTTTTTCCTGGACCTCCCTTTCAGGTTTTCAGTCCATCGGGATACCCTTTTTGGCCCAAGCCTCATTTTTAGGTTTTCGACTTGTCTGGTGTACACATTTTTTTATGTATATCCATAATTTTTTCCCGAACCCTTTCGGTTCGCCGGGATGCCCTTATTTTTTCCTAGGCTAGACAACCTAGCTGGTATTTGTTTATGCGTAGTATCTTTTAACTATGTCCGCGTTTACCAGGTGCGAAAGGTCGTCGCCGTCCATAATGGTTAAGATCATGGCTCCACCTGAAAATATGTTCTTGATCAAAAATGGCCCTTCGTATGTGGGAGTCCGTTTACCCCTGGGATAACCTTGTGGCAGGATAATGCGCTTGATTACGAGGTCACCATCCTGATATACCTAACATCTGACTTTCTTGTTAAAAGCTTTGATCGTACATTTTTTGTACATCTAACCATGACAGACAGTCGCGAGCCTATTCTCGTCAATCAGGTTTAACTGGTTAAGTCGAGTCTGAACCCATTCTTCTTCGCTTAGCTCTACATCCTTCATGATGCTCAAGGAAGGGATATGGACTTCTATGGGTAGGACAACTTCCATACCATATTGTTGTAACCCAATTTTTGCCCCTAAGATTCCCCTATCATATCATGTCCACTTGATCATAACAAAATCATATCAGGGTTGGTTCTTCCTCTTTTTTCTATCTCCTATCTTTAAGTTTGCTCTTGAGGAATCTCCAAGCACCTTAGTTGTGTATTTTGTATATGCATTGATAATTAACCTCTAACCAAAATACAAAAAAAAATATATTTGTCTTTGTCTTTGCAAAATTGTGTTTTGTAGGTACCGAGTCGAAGCATCCAACAAATAAGGTTTTCCGGTATTATTTCCCTACAATCTCTTTTTTGCAAATAAAAATAAAAATAATTAAAATTTTTCATTTTTGTTTTCCTGTGCAATCAATGGCACAGAGTGTATTATGTACAATCTTTGAAAAAAAACTGTGTTTTCAGCCTTCAAAAAATCAAAAAAATTTAGTATTCATCGACACATACATGTTATGTTTCGACTCATGCAAGTTGGTTGATTCTGTATTGTGTCGAAGTAGCAGATTACATCGACACATACATGTTATGTTTAGACTCATGCCAGTTGGTTGATTCTGTATTGTGTCTAAGTAGCAGCTTGCATCGACACATACATGTTATGTTTCGACTCATGCCAGTTGGTTGATTCTGTATTGTGTCGAAGTAGCAGCTTGCATCGACACATACATGTTATGTTTTGACTCATCCTGCTTTGTATAACTAGCATGTGTCGACACATACATGTTTTGTATTGACTCATGCAAGTTGATTGATTTTGGATTGTGTCGAAGTAGCAGCATGCATCGACCCATAGAGGCTTGTATCGATCATCCTGCTTTGTATAACTAGCATGTGTCGACACATACATGTTATGTATCGACTCATGCAAATTGGTGGATTCTGTATTGTGTTGATATAGAAGCTTGTATCGACCCATAAAAGCTTGCGTCGACTCATGCTGTGTTATACAACTAGCATGTGACGACGCGTACGACTCTTGTGTCGACTCATAGCAGCAAACCACACGTGTTTTTTTTAAAAAAAAGCCAGCAATTTCAAACCTGTCATCTTTTTGGCTCCAATTTTTCTGCATAATTTGAAAATTATATCATTAATTCAATTTTTGGCTCCAAGAATCAATTACCAAATTACCACTAATCCCAATCCTAAACTCTATAAATAGAGCCCTCATCTCATTCTAATTTCAAGCTTTTGATAGCTAAAATCATTTTGCTAAAAAATCTCTCAATTCTCCCCATCTACCAAATTCACTCAAAGCTCCATTTTCAAAAAGTTAGTAAGCTTTGCATTGAAGCTTACTAATCTTTGAGCTAAACCTCCATTCAAACACTTTTTCTTCATCAATTCTCTACATCCAAGCTTTGGTAAATTGATTCTTGTGGTTGAATTGAAGCAAATTCTGGAAGTTGTTTGATAATTCTCTAATTCTACCTTTGGTAAGTTGGATTATCGTCTTTCACAATGTGATCTCTTGTGAATTTATGGCTTTGATCCATTGAGCACTGTTTTATGATTCCATTAGTTCTATTTTCTCATAATTTGATGGAATTTTCACGCTCAATTGGATCCATGATCATAAGGTGTTTGATGAAAAGTTGGAACAAGAATTTGATCCTTGAAATGTTGTTTTTCGACTGATTTTAACAGGTTGCAATCAATTGTTGTAACATTGCAATTGTTTGTCACAGAAAGTTGACTTGAAAAAAAACTACACTGATGCAATTGGTAGCTGTCGAAGCACAATTGATTGTAACAGTGTCGAAAATACTTTTTCTCCCTTATCTTGGGGTTGTTTCGTCTCAAATATTTTTTTTTGCTCACTCTCTTTGATGGATAATTTGGATTACAATTTTAAATGTCCAATTTGTCTTTAAACTCAATGGACTTTGTGATGTAGATGAAGTTGGATAAATATTCATCAATTTAAATCTACCTAAGAGTGAATTATTTAATTCATTTTTGGTGCTCTAGATTAATGATATGTTTAGTGCTTTAATCCATCTAGAGGAGTGGTTGAATTTAAAGATGAAAGAATTTTGAGATGGTGATCCAAATTAGTTTATCATTACCCTCCCTCTTCATCTTATCCCTTTATTTTTTAATTGTGTTACATGTTAAGGGATGGTGATCTCTATATCATTTATCCAAACATGAAGTACATAGATTGCTATTGACCGGCCTCAAAATAGGTGCGACTTCTACATAAGTCCACTTACGATTGCTTAACATAGCGCTAAACTTTGTCCCAATTTGAATAAATGATCATTCGTGGCCCAAACTTATGATTGCAAGCCCAAGTATGTTAATGTGATCTCTTTGATCCAATAACCTTGAGATTCATTGTGTGGAGGCTTTGGTTCTACCAATCCTCTAATGGATCTACAATACATTTGGTCAACGCGGATCACTTAAACATCGTTGATCATTAAATGTTACTTTTGAGAATTCCAAAATGGATGATATACTCGATAAAAAGCAAATGCAACTTGTTGTGTGGATGCTTTGGTTCTACCAATCCTCTAATGAGTTCCAAATGCAAGTTTCAAGATGGTCATCCAACTAACCACTAATTTCTAACAATTGACTTTACTTTATGCTTTTATTTTATATGATTTATGTACCACTTAATTTAAGCATTTACATTTCATTCTTTTTTATTTTATTTTTTCTCACTTGAGCATTTATTCTTATGCCATTTTTTATTTTTTGCTCACTTGAGCATTTACTTTTATGTCATTTTTATTTTGCTCACTTGAGCTTTTCTTTTCCTTTTAAATACACCTAATAATCAATATGAACCATAAAAATCTTTAATGATACTTGACCTATTTGGTTACTATCCTTGGCATTATGGAGTATTGGACTTCTTGGACTTAGGATTAGAAACCTTTGCCTATCTTGGAGACCTTGTGATCTTACTTGATTATTTTGTCTGGAGTTCTTGAGGTTTACCTCAAGACATTGGGTTGTTTGTTTGTTTTGTGTGCATGTTATTGTGATTACATACTTTGTTTGTAATATGGAATTCACCCGTATACAGCCGTTACTCTGCCCAATTTTTGCGAAGACTTAATACACTTGAATTTTAGTTCTCTTAAGAGGTCTAGTATCTTTGCTTGCTTGGTTTCAATCCGAAGAATGGGAATTCTATATTGACTCATAATGTCAAGTATTGGCTTCTTGTTGGTTAGATGGTTCTTATCCCTAGCTTTTACCTTATGCTTTAGGATAGTCTCTTCATCTCCTCCCATCTTCTTTAATTTCAAAAATCTTCTCCCTCCTTTTAAAAACTCTTCTTATTTCTAAACTTGAAAAACTTTCATAATAAACTTGGACTTAGGTCCATGCATTTTCAAAATATTTTCATAAATAAATTTCAAGCAATTTAATAATACCTTGACATTTTTGTGAGAAGACTAAAAGTCAATCAATCTCATTTCAAATCATTTTTGCCAGTTTGGCCTTTTTATTTTAAAACTTTTCTTAAAATATTAGACTCTTGTCAATATTTGTAGTGTTGCAAACAACTATACTTCTATAATATGTAGTAAAGAGAGATATTTTCCACTTGGGTGTTGAGTGAGGCATTGTTGATTCTAAAAATCCAAGCCATATCCTCCACTTTGAGATGATGCAAATTCTCCTTTCTCATGATTGTGGGTGGTAAGTATGTTTTCCACACGGACAATGACGATGATGTCTTATCTCATAAAATTAACCAACACACTTGTGTTTCAATTTTTAAAAAAAGAGGAACTACGTGTACCCTGATCCCCTATTGCACGAAAGGTGGTACGTAGCCACTAAAGGTTCGCAACCGCGGCGGGTGCAAAAATCATAAAAATATTTCTTTTCTCACCTCCACCATCCATTTTATATATAACACATTTTTATAGCCAAAATATACAGATTTTTAAAAGAGGTTCCTGCGGAGTACCGTAGATGTTTAGGGTGATAATACCTTCCCTTTGCATAACCAACCCCCTTACCTTGAATCTTTCCCCCTTTTTTTGGGTTATTCGCTCTTTTCCCATTCCTTTGGAAATAATAAATCGCGGTGGCGATTTTTATTTTGATTTGTATAAAGTCTAGTCAATCCAATGGCTTAGTCTTGAACATTTCTACCACTACAGAAAAATGGCGACTTCACTGGGGAAAGATTGACCTCTTGCTGGTCCATCCCTAAGTGGGTTGAGTCTATCTTTGTTTATATCTGTATATGTGTTATTGTGTTTATGTGTTATATTTTGTATATATGTTTTTTTGGATTTTCCTGGTTTATAGGGTGCTTGGTGATTACTTATAAGTCATATACCCAGACTTGGGAAAAATTTAAGATATGACAGGCGGTATAGTCATGTTACCTTTGAGGGAGTAATCCCAAAAAAGGAGGCATGAGATCCCCCACTCAGTGGAGGCCCCTTTGACTGTAGTGTTGTTTACTGAGTAATCGAGAAGACGTACTGCTTTCGACCTGGGAGCCTGCTGAAGCTGAGGACCGTAGATTACCTAACCCATCTTGGCCTTTTAGGTGTAGTGCGGAAGCTATGACGGAGTAATCTGGAAATAGTTGTCACGCGATACTATGCTCAGATGAGTCTTTCTTGAGAATATTACTAATTACCGAGTTAATCGGGAAGTTGGTAATATCCGAAGGAATGCCGTAGACTCTGGGAACCTCTTAGAACCTTGTTCGGCAGGTGATAACTTTTTAGACCAATACCTTATGGGTAGTACCTTCGACCTCATGCTCGTGACGTTGAACCTATGAACCCTATATGTGTGATCTTGTGTGTGATTGTTGCATCATGCATCCATGCACTCATAAGCATCTTTTGAAGAAAACAATATTTCAAGGGATTTAAAAGTTGACTATTTATGAATATCTCAGGTACTTTTAAACCATGGATTATGGAAAGAGAAAGACCGGGAAATACAGTTTCAAGGATCCTAAGATAAATTAATTGATCAGTTTAATTCCCGAGATCGAGTGTTCTGCAGACTTTTGGAAGAAGTATGGATCCATTATTCCTCTCATGAAGCTGAAGATGAAGGAGGGTATTCTCTCAACTTTGGTCTAGTTCTATGATCCGGTGTATCACTGCTTTACCTTTCCCGATTATCAGTTGATGCCAACACTGGAAGAGTATTCCTATCTATTGGGTTTACCTGTTACCAATCGTGTTCCTTTTACTGGTTTGGAGGGTGAGCCAAAACCACATGAGGTTGCTGCTTTGATTCATCTGGGGAAGTCTGAGGTGGAAGCCCATATGACTACCAAAGGATGTATTAGAGGATTTCCAGCTCAGTTCTTATTGGAGAAAGATCATTACTTTTCTAGGATGAAGAGTACGGTTGCTTTTGAGGCCATCTTTGCTTTACTTGCTTATGGATTATTCTTATTTCCTAATGTGGACAAGTTTGTCGATATTAACGCTATCAGGATTTTCATGATTGGAAACCCGGTTCCTACACTGTTGGGTGATGCTTATTACTCTGTTCATCTTCGGAGTTCCTATCATGGGGGAATGATTATCTGTTGCACGACTTTGTTGTACCCGTGGTTTGTCTCTCATATGCCTCATTCTGATGCTTTTTGGGATGCCAAGAAGGAACCCCGTTGGGATCCTAAAATCATGGCACTTACTCACTCAGATATTGATTGGTATCATCGAGCTTACCAGGATGTTGAGGTTATTGATAGTTGTGGTAGTTTCCCCAATGTGCCTCTTCTTGGTACAAAGGGAGGAATTAACTATAACCTTGTTCTTGCACGGCGACAGCTTGGTTACGCGATGAAGGATAAACCGAATAGTATTCATTTGAGTAGTTTCTTTCTGAAGGAAGGAGAAGACCACAGGGAAGATAGGGAGAAGATTGCGAAGGCCTGGCGTCACATTCATAAGAAGAGTAGGAAGGATTTTGGACCTAGAGGTGTTGTTTCTTTGGAGCCATATCTTTAGTGGGTCCGATCAAGAGCCATTCAGTTAAAGATGCCGTATACTCGGGAGACACGCATGCCTGATCTATTTGTGAAGACCAATCCTCCTTTGTTAGATTATCTAGAGGAGTTGCAACTTGCTTTGGTTAGGATGCAACAGGAAAGGGATGCTTGGAAGAACAAGTTCCAGACTTTAGAGAGTTCCTACAGAGTAGACCTGAAGGAGAAAGATGATTTGATCGAGATCCTTGAGAGTCAAGCGGTGGAGTCTATAGAGAGGCGAGGGGATTTATTTTCTCCTAAGCCTCAAACAGGTGTTGATTACTCACTTCCTGCTTCAGATGATTGGAAGGAGGTTGCCATCAGACATGTGGAAGAAAACCAGAGGTTGAGAGCTCAGATTGCCAGGCTCACAGGGAAGCTCCAACGTACAGATTGATCTCCATTAGTTCCTCTTCTCAGGATTTTAGATTGTATTTTCATCTTGTACTTGGGATCATTGAAACTTGTAATCCATTTTGAAGTTATTATAATAAAAAAAAATTAGTATTTCAAAAGCTTTATTACTTGGATGTTTGCAATATGTCTATAAACCATAAATCCCTTGAAATATTAAATGATAAAGTAAAAATAATCATATGAATTGCATATCATGCATCATATTGCATATATTTCTTGCATTTGTTATGCATATCCAGGTGTCTTACCCAGCTTCTTTACTTCACTCAGAAAGCTGACTCATCACTACAACACTCGGGCTAATTTCAAAAAGAAGATGGACAACTTAGAACAGGAGAATCGCGAGTTGTGCAAAGAAGTTTCCTCTTTGAAGGCTGGCTTGGCCAACTTGACTACTCTGATGGAAGCTCTGGTGGTTTCTCAGAATCAGCCACCGAGTGTTCAACCTCAACCAACAAGGGCAAATGATGAAGTTCCTACTGTTCCTGTATCTGCTACTCTGGCTGTTGTTCAAAACCGTATGCCTCAGGGTTATCCATGGGGAATTCCAGAGAATTTTGCACCTGAAGGTTTCAATCATGGCCCTCAAGATGCTCCATTGGTTCAAAATGTTGTTACTCCTGCACCTCCTGTGGTGCATACTGTTCCTGTTGCACCTCCTTCGGTGAATTTGGTTCCGTTTGTTAATGAAGATATGTGTCATCCTTTCCCTCCGCCGAGTGAAGACTTGGGTCTTTATGACATAATGGATGATTTCCAAGAATAGCTTGATAGAATGCAAAGAGAGATGAATGCTCTTAGGGGAAAGAGCTATTTGGGAAGAATGTGAATGAGCTGTGTTTGGTCACGAATGTTAAAGTGCCTGCTAAGTTCAAGGTCCCAAAATTTGAGAAGTATAAGGGTAACACTTTCCCTCATGCTCATTTGGTGATGTATGTAAGAAGAATGTCTACCCACACTGATGATCAGCGTCTGCTGATTCACTTTTTCCAGGATAGTCTGACCAGTGCAGCGTTGAAATGGTACATGAGTTTAGACAACACCAACATCCATACTTTTAATGATTTGGGAGAAGCATTCATTAAACAATACAAGTACAATGTGGACATGGCGCCTGACCGTGACCAGCTTAGGGCCATGGTTCAAAAAGGCAGAGAATCGTTCAAAGAGTATGCACAGAGATGGCGCGAAGTGGATGCACAAGTGATTCCTCCCATAGAGGATAAAGAAATGACTAAGATTTTTATAAAGACGCTAGGCGCTTTCTACTACGAAAGAATGGTAGCAAGTGCCCCAAGTGATTTTACAGAGATGGTAGGAATGGGTGTCCGCCTAGAGGAGGCAGTAATAGAAGGCCGTTTGACAAAGGGTGAAGGATCTGGAGGGGTGAAAAAGCCAGCTTATGGGTTTATAAAGAAGAAATAGGGGGATACAAATGTTTTTATGCAAGAGAGAAGGGTAAACGCTCCTAGAAAGAATTATCAGCGTCATCAGCAAGTCGCCTCAGTTACTCCTGTTATGAATGCCGCTGCGACTACCGTTGCTTATCAGAGACTGTCCCAGCAGGGGAATCAATGGTATAATCAGAGAAGGGAGAACTATGATCCTATTCCAATGAGCTATGCAGAGCTACTACCAGCATTGATTTAGAAGAAGTTGGTCCAGACACGACCACCTCCCACCATACCATCACCATTGCCTTGGTATTACAAAGCAGACCAGACGTGTGCCTTTCATCAGGGACACCAGGGCATAGTGTTGAGAATTGTTATCCTTTTAGGACTGAAGTGCAAAGGTTGGTGAAGTCTGGAATTTTATCTTTCAAAGACGTGGGACCTAATGTGAAAGACAATCCTCTACCCAAGAACGGTGGGGTGAATGCTATAAATATGGTGGCCGGTTGTCCAGGCGACTTTCGCATTTTTGACATTAATCTGGTTAGAGTAGATTTGGTGAAGATGCACGCAGACCTCTAAATTCAGTTATCATATGCATGACCATGCCGGTTGTGCTATTTGCAGTACAGATATATAGGGTTGCGAGAAGATAAAGGCTGGTTTGCAGGAGATGATAGATGAAGGTTTAATCCATATAATCAGGCCTAGGGCGGAATATGAAGAGGAAGTGAATATGGTTTCTGGATGTCCGGGTGAATTCAGAATTTTTGATGTGGATCATTTGAATGAGGATCTCGTGCAGTTGCATGCTACCTTCTGCTGTACTGCTGGTCAGGTGGAACACCAATATGGATCTTGCATCGTTTGTTGTCGAAACCCCCGGGGATGTTCTATTGTGAGGGAAGGTGTTCAGTTGCTGTTAGACAATGGAACTATCAAGATCACATGTCAGAGAGATGATTATCACGAGATTAATATGGTTGAAGTTAGTTTGATGGAAGAAGAGTCAGAGGAAGAGTATGCCTCCGCAGATGAGTATTTCTCTTCAGACGAATATTTGTTTGCCGGAAATGACTTTTTGATGGCAGATTGTGTTGAGGAAGGGGTTAACGTCATTGTACCTTTTTTTGGTGCACCCACTCATCTTGAGGTGAAGTACCATAGTAAACCAGTTGTTACCCCATTGGTAATTAGTCTGCCAGGTCCTGTTCCACATGAATCAGATAAGGTTGTGCCTTACAAATACAACGCTACAATCTTAGAAGACGGGGTAGAGATTCCCATCCAGCCAATGCCAGATGTTGGAAATATAGCTGATAATAGCAGGGTGACCCGTAATGGCTGTGTGTTTGCGCCAGCTATTCGAAGAGATGTTGTTTCTGGAAAGGAAATTGCTGAGAACGATGAGCCTAAGAAGGCTACATGAGAGACTAGTGGAGCTACATTAGAGAAAGAAGTGGATGATATTTTGAAGATGATTAAGATGAGCAACTATAAAATTGTAGATCAGCTATTGCAGACTCCTTCCAAGATATTTATCCTAGCTTTATTAATGAATTCCTCTACTCATAGAGAATCACTGATGAGAGTACTAGACCAAGCTTTTGTGGAGAATGACATGCCATTAGATCAATTCAGCAGCGTAATTGGAAACATTATGTCATGTAACAATTTGAGTTTCTGCGATGATGAGTTACCAGATGAAGGGAGGAATCACAACCTGGCCCTCCACATATCTATGAACTGCAAGAATGATTCGCTTTCCAATGTGCTAATTGATAACGAATCCGAGCTGAATGTTATACCGAGGAGTACCCTCATGAAGTTAAAGTATCAAGGAGCACCTATGCGCCAGAGTGGCATCATTGTGAAGGCTTTTGATGGGTCGAGGAAATCTGTCATTGGTGAAGTGGACTTGCCCATCCATATAGGACCACATTTATTCTTGATAACCTTCTAGGTCATGGACATTATTCCCGCATATAGTTGTTTTCTAGGACGGCCATGGATACACGAAGCAGGGGCTGTCACTTTAACTTTGCATCAGAAATTAAAGTTTGTGCGCGAAGGGAAGGTGGTGATCATAAATGGGGAGCAGGCGTTGTTCATATCCCATCTATCCTCTTTCAATATTGTAGAAGCGGATGAGGCTTCTATTGGAACACAGTTCCAAGCCCTATCTATTGACAACATAAGGAGGAATGACAATTTTGTGGTTTCGCTGAAGGACGCGCAATAGGTTGTGCGCAATGGTCATAATGCAGTTTGGGGACAACTTGTGGATCCACCCATGAACAAAAATAGAGTTGTTTTGGGTTTCTCTCTGAAGATTGGTAAAGGAGAAAGTTTGAAGTCAAAGTCTTCTGTGAACAGTTATCATGATGTTTTCCCCAGCGGAGGCTACCTCCATCCAATTGGTTCTCGAATTAATGTTATTGAAGAGGATGAAGCAGAGCAGAAAGTACTGAATTATGTGACGCATGGAGTCCGAGTTCAGAACTGGGTCATCATTGATGTTCCTTCTTGCATACATATTTCAAAGTAATTTGTTTTGTTAATCTGTTCCTTTCTTTTGAAAAGCTTTCACTCTGCCCAAGGTGAAATTATTGTGTGGGCTTATCTGTTTGCTTCGACTGTTAAGATCATTAATAAAAGTTGTCTTTGCTTCCAAAAATATGTCTTTATTTTCTGCTTTTTCTTGGGAAATGGTAATAAAAAAATAAAGAACCCTTTTCAAAATAAATAATAACTGAAAATTAATCTGCATGATCACTTGTTATATGTGTTAGTTTCTAAAAGCAATCATAAATCACATGTGCAGATTAATTAAAAAACCCGTTGAATACAATGACCCTGCACCCTCTCCCAACTTTGAATGTCCTGTGTATGGAGCTGAAGAAGAAGATTATGATGAGATTCCAGAAGAGGTCTCACGGTTGCTTGAGCACGAGGAAAATACCATTCAGCCATTTAAGGAGCCTTTGGAAGTGATTAATGTGGGTTCAGAAGAAGATCCGAAGGAAGTTAAGATTGGATAATCGTTGCATCCTGATGCGAAGAGCGGGTTGATTGAGCTGTTGAAAGAGTATGTGGATATTTTTGCTTGGTCTTATTAAGATATGCCTGGTCTAGATACAAACATTGTCGAGCATCGTTTGCCGTTGAAGCCAGAGTGTCCGCCAGTTAAACAAAAGTTGAGAAGAACCCACCCAGATATGGCAGTAAAGATCAAAGAGGAGGTCCTAAAACAGATTAATGTTGGTTTTCTTGTGACGTCAGTGTATCCTCAATGGATTTCCAATATTGTCCCAATACCGAAAAAAGACGGAAAAGTCCGCATGTGCGTAGATTACAGAGATCTAAATAAAGCTAGTCCGAAAGATAATTTTCCATTACCTCACATTGACATGTTAGTGGACAGCACAACAAAATTCAAGGTATTCTCGTTCATGGACGGATTTTCCGGGTATAATCAAATAAGAATGGCTCCAGAGGACATGGAAAAAACAATGTTTATCACACCCTGGGGAACATTCTGTTACAGAGTGATGCCCTTCGGGTTGAAGAACGCTGGTGCAACGTACCAGAGGGCTATGACAACCCTATTCCATGATCTGATGCACAAGGAAATTGAAGTATATGTTAATGATATGATTGCAAAATCCTAAACTGAAGAAGAGCATATAAAAGATTTGTTGAAGTTGTTTCAGCGTTTGAGGAAGTATCATCTCCGCTTGAATCCAAATAAATGCACCTTCGGAGTTAGATCGGGAAAATTGTTGGGTTTTATCGTTAGCCAGAAAGGAATTGAAGTTGACCCTGATAAAGTCAAAGAAATTCAAGAAATGCCAGCACCAAGAACTGAAAAGAAAGTCAGGGGTTTCCTCGGGCGTTTGAATTATATTTCTAGATTCATTTCCCACATGACTGCAAAGTGTGAACCGATCTTTAAGTTGTTAAAGAAAGATCAAGGTTGTGTGTGGACGGATGACTGCCAAAGGGCATTTGAGTGTATTAAAGAGTATCTACTTGAACCTCCTATCTTGCTCCCTCCCGTAGAAAGAAGACCGTTGATTATGTATCTAACAATGTTAGATAAATCCATGGGTTGTATTCTGGGACAATAGGACGAAACAGGGAAGAAAGAGTTCTCCATTTATTATCTCAGCAAAAATTTCACTGATTGTGAGTCGCGGTATTCCATGCTAGAAAAAACGTGTTGTGCTTTGGCCTGGGCGGCAAAGCGTTTGCGGAAGTATATGTTGAATCATACCACTTGGTTGATCTCCAAAATGGATCCAATCAAGTATATTTTTGAGAAGCCTGCTCTTACTGGGAGAATTTCCCGCTGGCAGATGTTGTTATCTGAATATGATATTGAGTAGCGCACTCAAAAATCTATCAAAAGTAGTGTGTTCGTAGATTACCTTGCTCACCAGCCGGTGGAAGATCATCAGTTTGTAGAATATGAATTCCCCGATGAAGATATGATGTTCTTGAAAGTGAAAGATTGTGATGGATAATTTCCTGAGGAAGGCCTCGGCCCTAAATCTCGTTGGAGTATGATATTTAATGGAGCGGTGAATGCTTATGGTAAAGGAATTGGTGTTGTGATCATCACTCCTCATGGATCGCACATTCCTTTTACTGCAAGGTTAACATTTGATTGCACTAATAATATGGTGGAATATGAGGCTTGCATCATGGGTCTTGAGGAAGCTAATGATCTCAGAATCAAAATTCTAGATATGTATGGCAATTCAGCATTGGTAATAAATAAGATTAAAGGAGAATGGGATACTCGTCACCCTGGCTTGATCCCTTACAAAGATTATTCTAGAAGATTACTACCCTTCTTCAATAAAGTTGAATTCCATCACATTCCTAGAGATGAAAATCAAATGGCAGATGCTCTGGCAACTCTGTCTTCCATGTACCAAGTAAATGCTTGGAATGATATACCCCGAATTACAGTTCGACGGCTGGATAGGCCCGCTCATGTGTTTATGACAAAGGAGGTAGCAGATGAAAAACCTTGGTATTATGACATCCAACATTTTCTTCAGACTTAGGAATACCCGATTGGTGCGTCGAGGAAAGATAGAAAGACACTGAGAAGATTGGCAGACAGTTTCTTCCTCAATGAAAATGTGTTATACAAGAGAAATTATGACATGGTCTTGCTCAGATGCATGGATAGACACGAAGCAGACATGTTGATGCATGAGATTCATGAAGGTTCATTTGGCACTCATGCTAATGGGCATTCAATGGCTAAAAAGATGCTAAGGGCGGGTTACTATTGGTTGACAATTGAATCTGATTGTTACAAATTTGCAAAGAAGCGCCATAAATGACCGGTTTATGCAGACAAGGTCCATGTGCCTCTGACACTTCTCAATGTGATTTCCTCCCCATGGCCTTTCTCTATGTGGGGTATAGACATGATCGGGATGATAGAACCCAAAGCTTCGAATGGACACCGTTTCATCTTGGTAGCAATTGACTACTTTACCAAATGGGTAGAGGCTGCTTCTTATGCCAATTTTACCAAACATGTGGTTGTGCGTTTCATCAAAAACAATCTTATATGCCGGTATGGTGTGCCGAGTAGAATCATCACTGACAATGGCTCGAATTTGAACAACACGATGATGACAGAACTGTGTGAAGAATTCAAGATTGTCCATCACAATTCGTCTCCATACATGCCAAATATGAATGGGGCTGTTGAAGCTGCTAATAAGAATATCAAGAGAATTATCCAGAAAATGGTTGTTACTTATAAGGATTGGCATGAAATGCTCCCTTTTGCTCTGCATGGGTATCGAACATCTGTCCGCACTTCAACAGGAGCAACCCCGTTCTCCCTGGTATATGGAATGGAAGCTGTACTCCTTGTTGAGGTAGAGATTCCCTCATTGCGTGTGATAACGGAAGCCAAGTTGACAGAGGCTGAATGGGTCCATAACAGGTTTGACCAATTGAATTTGATTGAAGAGTAGAGAATGACAGCTTTGTGTCATGGGCAGTTATATCATAAAATAATGAAGAAATCATTTGATTAAAAGGTCAAACCTCGTGAATTTAGAGAAGGCGACCTCGTGCTCAGAAAGATCATGTCTTTTAACACTGATTCTAGGGGCAAGTGGACTCCCAATTTTGAAGGCCCGTATGTTGTCAAGAAAGCCTTCTCTGGTGGTGCATTAATTCTTGAAACTATGGATGGCGAGGAGTTTCCACGTCCCATGAACGATGACGCAGTCAAGAAATACTTTGCCTAAAGAAATAAAAGAACAACTTGTTAAGTTGAAAACCCAAAAGGGCGGCTTAGGCAAAAAAGAGCGTCTCGGTAGGCTGAAAACCCGAAAGGGCGGTCTACGCAAAAATTAGAGACATAAATAGAATAAATTTCCCGCTAAGTTGAAAACCCACAAGGGAAGATTAGGCAAAAGTTAGGGATTTTTCTTGGCAAGTAACTACATCAGATAAGACTTGATCGTTGAAGAAACAATCTTCTCGGATCCTCACCATACTTCAACAAAAGCTGCTGCTCAGGATTTCAAAAGTTGTTAGGGGGAATGGTTGTCATTGTATCTCAATTTATCTTTTCCATTATATATTACCATTTCCCAAACTTTGTAATTATCCATGGAGTCTCGCCATTCGCAGACTACCATTCTATTAATGAAATTCGAGCTTTTGCTCAATTCTTTATGTTCTTATTTTTATTTAGCTTGCAAAGACTCCATTTATTACTGATAATAATTTTTAAAGCAAAAAGATTAAAAAGAAAAATTGACTTTTCAAAAAAAAGGGGAGATCTTCAAAATTCAATTTACTTTGGGATTTGTGATGAAACAATGACAACAAAAATGGAGATCCCAGGAATGAACAAACTCCGGTTGTTTTAAGAAGATTTACTTCCTTCATGAAGGCTTTTCTCAGGTCATTTTGCTGGTATGTGCGCAATCTTTGTGTGTTTCTCAGATAGTTAAAGACGATACCAGTGGGTGCAAGGTACGGTATTAGGTTTGTGATCCCATTATCCCCGACCAAGTCTTGGTTCGCTTTTGATTTTGGGTTTGCATGGTCAGAAGCCTCCGTCCCAGATTCCCCATCGAAGTTTTCCCTTATATGATGAAAGGTTTTATTCCCTCGGTGTGCTAAGATATCGCTCTTTTTGTAGTATTGGCATTAGTGTTGACTTCTTGATTTCCCAGGAAGACTATACCAGGGCATCTTTTGTTGGAATAGGTTTGTATGATATGAAGGCTCAATCCAATATTCTCCAGTGAAGGCCTCCTTTATTTGATAGAAGTTATTTCTCCCCAAAGAAGTTGGTGCATTAATTACTCTCGAAGAACACGTATCTCCGGTTTCCCCAGTGAAGAACGTATCTTGGTTTCCCCTTGATGATGTGGTTTTAACCTCCCCAATGAAGTCAGCATAAAGTCCCCAGTAGATGTCTCAATGATGAAGCATTGTATCCCTTAGTGAAGTCTGTATGTTTTTCCTCCTTCAAAGTGGGTCTGAATCCCCCAGTGAGGTTTGATTGTCTCGGCGTCAGTCTGCTTTATTTGAGGCTGATCTTGCAATCTCCAGTAGGCATGGTTCTTTTGAAAAATTGGTTTTTCTGATGAAGCCGGAAGAAAGATGTTCTATCCTGGTATCTGTTTGATTTAGCTACATCCGGATTATGTTTCTCCTCAGTGAAGTTAGGAAAAGAAATAGGTTTGGTTTCTGCAGTTGCTTTTACCTTTCTTGGATTGATCATTCTGGCTGAAGTTTAGCCCAATGTTATTGGTACCTGAGACGGTTTTGTTTGTTTTTACTGATTATGTATCCTTTTACCAGCATATGCACGATATCACTCATACATTCATACATGCATCATGCATTGCTACAAATCATTTTTTATTGACATTGTGTTCTAACCTTCCTGCAACGTTCCTTGCTTAGGTTGATTTAGTTTTCCCTCTTGAGTTTATTTCTCAAAGGATGTATCTTCGTTAGTCGTCTTGCTCCAGTTTGTTTCTAATTGGATTCGTGGTTGCATGACGATATTATTTACTTTGGATTTCCGAGAACTTTGAGTTTTGGTTTGTGCATTTATTTTGCACGAGAATACTTTATCCCCTCAGCAGGAATAACGTGGCACTTCCCTAGGAAGTCATATCTCTTTCCCCAGGAAGTCATATCTCTATCCCCAGGAAGTCATATCTCTTTCCCCAGGAAGTCATATCTCTTTCCTCGGGAAGCCATATTTCTATCCCCAGAAAGTCATTTCTCATTGCAATTCCCCTTGACAATGAGTGGAAGTCTCTTTATTTGAGATAAGCTTACATATTACCCTTTCCAGGCAGAGTGCCTTGGTTAAAGAAGAAGTTGAGACCCGTTCTAGGTAAAACACCAGAATTTTAGGGAAAACTTGATATTTTCTCTTTCTACCTTCAGTGAACGTTGGTAGGACATCGACATTGAACGTCAGTGTTTGTTATCTTTTTTCTATCTTCAATGAACATTGATAGTTCATCATCACTGAATGGCGATGGTATGATATATTCTCCTTCTACCTTCAGTGAACGATTGGTAGGACATCGGAAGTGAACGTCGGTGTTTGTTATCTTTTTTCTATCATCAGTGAATGTTGATAGTTCATCATCAGTGAATGGCGGTGGTATGATATATTCTCCTTCTACCTTCAGTGAACGTTGGTAGGACATCGACAGTGAACGTTGGTGTTTCTTATCTTTTTGCTATCATCAGTAAACGTTGATAGTTCATCATCGGTGAATGGCAGTGGTATGATATATTCTCCTTCAACCTTCAGTGAATGTTGGTAGGACATCGACAGTGAACGTCGGTGTTTGTTATCTTTTTGCTATCATCAGTGAACGTTGATAGTTCATCATCAGTGAACGGCGGTGGTATGATATATTCTCCTTCTACCTTCAGTGAACGTTGGTAGGACATCGGTAGTGAAAGTAGGTGTTTGTTATCTTTTTGCTATCATCAGTGAAAGTTGATAGTTCATCGTCAGTGAATGGCGGTGGTATGATATTTTCTCTTTCTACCTTCAGTGAATGTTGGTAGGACATCGGCAGTGAACGTCGGTGTTTGTTATCTTTTTGCTATCTTCAGTGAATGTTGATAGTTCATCGTCAATGAACGGTGGTGGTATGATATTTTCTCTTTCTACCTTCAGTGAACTTTGGTAGGACATCGGCAGTGAACGTCGGTGTTTGTTATCTTTTTGCTATCTTCAGTGAACATTGATAGTTTATCGTCAGTGAACGGAGGTGATATGATATTTTTTCTCTACCTTCAGTGAACTTTGGTAGACATCGGAAGTGAACGTCGATGCTTGTTATCCTCCTCTCTGATTCAATTCTTTTGGTCCACCAGTGATTTATTTTCCTGGTGGGGTTGCTCCTTTGTTTCTTCATTTTTGCGGCATCCCTAGTGATACTTTGCGTCTCTTTTGTTCTGTTCATATGCATTCATAATTATAAGCATTGCATAGCATCTTAGAGACAAAAATATGGATTGTTTTATATTTAAGTATCTTCAATCGCGTCGACACAAAGATTTTTAACCTTCGTATCTCCAGATAGAAGACACTTAAATAAGGGAAGTTGTTGTACCCCAATTTTTGCCCCTAAGATTCCCCTATCATATCATGTCAACTTGATCATAACAAAATCATATTAGGGTTATTTCTTCCTCTTTTTTCTATCTCCTATCTTTAAGTTTGCTCTTGAGGAATCTCCAAGCACCTTAGTTGTGTATTTTGTATATGCATTGATAGTTAACCTCTAACCAAAATACAAAAAAAAAATTTGTCTTTGTCTTTGCAAAATTGTGTTTTGTAGGTACCGAGTCCAAGCATCCAACAAATAAGGTTTTCCGGTATTATTTCCCTAAAATTTCTTTTCTGCAAAGAAAAATAAAAATAATTAAAATTTTTCATTTTTGTTTTCCTGTGCAATCAATGGCACAGAGTGTATTGTGCACAATCTTTGAAAAAAACTGTGTTTTCAGCCTTCAAAAAATTAAAAAAATTTAGTATGCATCGACACATACATGTTATGTTTCGACTCATGCAAGTTGGTTGATTCTGTATTGTGTCGAAGTAGCAGCTTGCATCGACACATACATGTTATGTTTCGACTCATTCCAGTTGGTTGATTATGTATTGTATCGAAGTAGCAGCTTGCATCGACACATACTTGTTATGTTTCGAGTCATGCCAGTTGGTTGATTCTGTATTGTGTCGAAGTAGCAGCTTGCATCGACACATACATGTTATGTTTTGACTCATCCTGCTTTGTATAACTAGCATGTGTTGACACATACATGTTCTGTATCGACTCATGCAAGTTGATTGATTTTGGATTGTGTCGAAGTAGCAGCATGCATCTACCCATAGAGGCTTGTATCGACTCATCCTGCTTTGTATAACTAGCATGTGTCGACACATACATGTTATGTATCGACTCATGCAAATTGATGGATTATGTATTGTGTTGAAATAGTAGCTTGTATCGATCCATAGAAGCTTGCGTCGAATCATGATGTGTTATACAACTAGCATGTGTCGACGCATACGACTCTTGTATCGACTCATAGCAGTAAAACTCACGTGTTTTTTAAAAAAAAGCCAGCAATTTCAAATCTGTCATCTTTTTTGCTCCAATTTTTCTGCATAATTTGAAAATTATATCATTAATTCAATTTTTGGCTCCAAGAATCAATTACCAAATTACCACTAATCCCAATCCTAAACTCTATAAATAGAGCCCTCATCTCATTCAAATTTCAAGCTTTTGATAGCCAATAACACTTTGCTAAAAAATCACTCAATTCTCTCCATCTACCAAATTCACTCAAAGCTCCATTTTCAAGAAGTTAGTAAGCTTTGCATTGAAGTTTACTAATCTTTGAGCTAGACCTCCATCCAAACACTTTTTCTTCATCAATTCTCTACATCCAAGCTTTGGTAAATTGATTCTTGTGGTTGAATTGAAGCAAATTCTGGAAGTTGTTTGATAATTCTCTAATTCTACCTTTGGTAAGTTGGATCATCCTCTTTCACAATGTGATCTCTTGTGGATTTCTGGCTTTGTTTCATTGAGCACTGTTTTATGATTCCATTAGTGCTATTTTCTCATAATTTGATGGAATTTTCACGCTCAATTGGATCCATGATCATAAGGTGTTTGATGAAAAGTTGGAACAAGAATTTGATCCTTGAAATGCTGTTTTTCGACTAATTTTAACAAGTTGAAATCAATTGTTGTAACATTGCAATTGTTTGTCACAGAAAGTTGACTTGAAAAAAAACTACACTGATGCAATTGGTAGCTGTCGAAGCACAATTGATTGTAATAGTGTCGTAAATACTTTTTCTGCCTTATCATGGGGCTGTTTCGACTCAAATATTTTTTTGCTCACTCTCTTAGATGGATAATTTGGATTACAATTTTAAATGTCCAATTTGTCTTTAAACTCAATGGACTTTGTGATATAGATGAAGTTGGATAAATATTCATCAATTCAAATCTACCTAAGAGTGAATTATTTAATTCATTTTTGGTGCTCTGGATTAATGATATGTTTAGTGCTTTAATCCATCTAGAGGAGTGGTTGAATTTAAAGATGAAAGAATTGAGATGGTGATCCAAATTAGCTTATCATTCCCGTCCCTCTTCATCTTATCCCTTTCTTTTTTAATTGTGTTACATGTTAAGGGATGGTGATCTCTATATCATTTATCCAAACATGAAGTACATAGATTGCTATTGACCGGCCTCAAAATAGGTGTGACTTCTACATAAGTCCACTTACGATTGTTTAACATAGCACTAAATTTTGTCCTGATTCGAATAAATGATCATTCGTGGCCCAAACTTATGATTGCAAGCCCAAGTATGTTAATTTGATCTCTTTGATCCAATAACCTTGAGATTCATTGTATGGAAGCTTTGGTTCTACCAATCCTCTAATGGATCTATAATACCTTTGGTAAATGCAGATCACTTAAACATCATTGATCATTAAATGTTACTTTTGGGGATTCCAAAATGGATGATATACTTGACAAAAAGCAAATTCAACTTGTTATATGGAGGCTTTGGTTCTACCAATCCTCTAATGAGTTCCAAATGCAAGTTTCAAGATGGTCATCCAACTAACCACTAATTTCTAACAATTTACTTTACTTTATGCTTTTATTTTTTATGCTTTATGTAACACTTAATTTAAGAATTTACATTTTATGCCTTTTTTTTTAATTTTTGCTCACTTGAGAATTTATTATTATGCCATTTTTTATTTTTTGCTCACTTGAGCATTTACTTTTATGTCATTTTTATTTTTCTCACTTGAGATTTTCTTTTCCTTTTAAAGACACCTAATAATCAACATGAACCATAAAAATCTTTAATGATACTTGGACTATTTGGTTACTATCTTTGGTATTATGGAGTATTGGACTTCTTGGACTTAGTATTAGAAACCTTGGCCTATCTTGGAGACCTTGTGATCTTACTTGATTATTTTGTTTGGAGTTCTTGAGGTTTACCTCAAGACATTGGGTTGTTTGTTTGTTTTGTGTGCAGGTTATTGTGATTACATACTTTGTTTGTAATCTGGAATTCACCCGTATACAGCCGTTACTCTTCCCAATTTTTGCGAAGACTTAATACACTTGAAGTTTAGTTCTCTCAAGAGGTCTAGTATCTTTGCTTGCTTGGTTTCAATTCGAAGAATTGGAATTCTATATTGACGCATAATGTCAAGTATTGGCTTCTTGTTGGTTAGATGGTTCTTATCCCTAGCTTTTACCTTATGCTTTAGGATAGTCTCTTCATCTCCTCCCATCTTCTTTAATTTCAAAAATATTCTCCCTCCTTTTAAAAACTCTTCTTATTTCTAAACTTGAAACACTTTCATAATAAACTTGGACTTAGGTCCAAGCATTTTCAAAACATTTTTATAAATAAATTTCAAGAAATTTAATAATACCTTGGCATTTTTGTGAGAAGACTAAAAGTCAATCAATCTCATTTCAAATCATTTTTGCCACTTTGGCCTTTTTATTTTAAAACTTTTCTTAAAAGATTAGACTCTTGTCAATCCTTGTAGTGATGCAAACAACTATACTTCTATAATATGTAGTAAAAAGAGATATTTTCCACTTGGGTGTTGAGTGAGGCATTGTTGATTCTAAAAATCCAAGCCATATCCTCCACTTTGAGATGATGCAAATTCTCCTTTCTCATGATTGTGGGTAGTAAGTATGTTTTCACACGGACAATGACGATGACGTCTTATCTCATAAAATTAACCAACACATTTGTGTTTCAATTTTTTTAAAAAGAGGAACTACGTGTACCATGATCCCCTATTGCACGAAAGGTGGTACGTAGGCACTAAAGGTTCGCAACCGCGGCGGGTGCAAAA
The DNA here is from genome assembly GCA_948472305.1 of Vicia faba. Classification (NCBI taxonomy): domain Eukaryota; kingdom Viridiplantae; phylum Streptophyta; class Magnoliopsida; order Fabales; family Fabaceae; genus Vicia; species Vicia faba. The sequence continues at coordinate 1,381,773,280 of OX451738.1, read as the reverse complement.
ATCATAAAAATATTTATTTTCTCACCTCCACCATCCATTTTATATATAACACATTTTTATAGCCAAAATATACATATTTTTCAAAGAGGTTCCTGCGGAGTACCTTAGTTGTTTAGGGTGCTAATACCTTCCCTTTGCATAACCATCCCCCTTACCTTGAATCTTTCCCCCTTTTTTGGGTTATTCGCTCTTTTCCCATTCCTTTGGAAACAATAAAGCGCGGTGGTGATTTTTATTTTGATTTGTATAAAGTCTAGTCAATCCAATGGCTTAGTCTTGAACATTCCTACCGCTACACGTATAACAGAGAAAAAGGAGTTTCCTCTGTTGATATGCACATTGTGCTATGGTAACCATGAAGAGAAAATGGTAGCATCTCATGCCAGTCTTTATATGTCACTGTCATCTTTTGTATGATCTTCTTGATATTTTTGTTAGTAGCTTAAACAATGCCATTCATATTTGGCTGATAGAGAGAAGAGTTATGATGTTGGATCTTTAATTGCATTCAGAGCTCAGTGATCATAGTGTTGTTGAGATTGGTACCATTATCTATAATGATTCTTTCTGGAATACCGTATTGATACATAAGGTTATGTCTGATAAATCGAGCCACAATGTTCTTGGTAACAGAAGAAAATAAAGCTACCTCGACCCATTTCGTGAAGTAATCAATGGCAACCAGGATGAAGTGGTGCCCATTAGAAGTTGTAGGTCTAATCTCTCCAATCATGTCGATGCCACACATTGCGAATGGCCAAGGTGCAGTCAGGACGTTTAGAAGAACCATAGGCACTTGTACTTTATCAGCATAGATCTGGCATTTGTGACAAGTTCGTGAATGCTGATAATAGTCTGCTTCCATAGTGGACCAATAGTATCCTGCCTGTAGGATCTTTTTAGCCATCGCGTGTCCACTAGACTGGGTTCCAAAGGTTCCTTCATGTAAATCATCCATAATCTTCTTTGCCTCACACTTGTCTACACACCGAAGCAAGGTAGAGTCGTGGTTGCACTTGTAGATGATTCTGCTACTGAGGAAGAACTTGGCGGATAACCTTCTTAGGAACTTCTTATCATTGACTAAAGCTCCCTCAGGATACTCTTGGGCTTTGAGATACCTTTTGACTTCATGGAACCAAGGTTTGTCCACTACTTCTTCAGTATCAATCTCATGACAGTATGTCGGCTCATCCATTCTCTCAATAGTGATATGAGGAGCTTCATTATCCCACCCGACCTTGAACATGGATGACATAGTAGCTAGCGCGTCCGCTAGTTGATATTCCTCTCGTGGAAAATGCTCAAATGTAATTTCTTCAAAGTATGGAATCTGTGTCAACACATGCTCTTTATACGGGATGAGATTAGGGTGCTTCGTGTCCCATTCTCCTTTGATTTGACTGATTACTAAAGCCGAGTATCCAAACACACTCAAGAATTAGATCCTCAAGTCGATAGCATCTTTTAGACCCATAATACATGCTTCATACTTAACCATATTGTTGGTATAATTGAAACACAATCTGACAGTGAAAGGAGTATGACAACCTTCAGGAGATATGATCACAGCGCTGATGGCTGTAGCGATAAAAAATGTAGCGGGGTAAATCAGAGATCGAGCTATTAATTAACTCGTCTCACAAAAGCAAGAGTCGCCATCGCGCTTTATTATTTCCAAGGGAAAAGGGAAAAAGAGCGAAATAAAACCCTAAAATATGCAATGTAAAATATTACTTTAAAAGTAATGAAAATACAAGGCGTTTTAAAAAAAGGTCTAGAGTTCGAGGGTTGGTTATATAATGGGAAGGTATTAGCACCCAATGTATCTATAGTATTCTATAGGAACCTTTTGAAATATATGTTTATTAAAAAAAGTTTGTTTTGATTAAAAATATATTGTTTGGCCAAAAATGGGTATGGACGAGTTTTCGAAAATACGACGACCTAACGTCGAAGTTTTGACTTAAAAGGTGAGAGTTTTGAAAAATTGAATGTTTGGGAAAATTATCTTAAGTTTTTAACAAAATAATAAACGGAAGATGAATGAGGGTATTCGCGCTATGTGTTTGATGACATGAAGTCGACAAAAATTTAAACGATTCCCTTGGATTGAAACAGACGAAAGATATGCGGATTAACGATCAATTAATTAAAATTACAATTGAACAATTAACTAATGAAATTTAAATCACACTAGCATGCATTTTAACGATTAAATAAATAATCAAAAGTACATGAAGATTAAATTACGAAATCATAGATTTTTAATAATTAAACACATAACAAAAATTAAATCATGAAACATGTATTTTGAATAATTAAATAAACAACAACACAAAAATAAAAATAAATACTAATAGTATGTTGACGAAATTAAATAAGGATGAATTTTAATTAAACATTTTTTATGTGTTTTTTTTAATAATAATTAATAATTATACAGCAAAGTAAATTAATGATTAATTAAGTATGTTTAAATAAAAGGGAAATGGCCAAAAGAATAAAAGACAGGAAAAAAAAGACCCCACAAGGACTTGAACTCAGGACCTTTAGATTGCTGTTAACACTCTTTACCAATTGAGCCATGCTATTATTCATTAATTAACATGATTTAAATAAAACATAAACGAAAGAATTAAAATTGCAATTGGATCAAAAGAGGCCCAATGGGCCACCGGGTCAAGAAGGGAATAGGAAAAGAAAATGAAGTAACCCTAGGAGGCTAGGGGCGTCACGCTGCTGTACCTCTTGTATGAAGGAAAGAAAAAAAATTATATTGCTACTGTGCTTTTTATTGGGAGAAGGAAAAGATAAATTATATTATATTTCAATAAAGAACAACAAAAACAGTAAAGGTATGTTTAAAAAAAACAGCGTTATCTCTCTTCTCCCAAACAGATCCAAACCTCTTCCTATCTCACGCATATTCAACTTCTTCTCTCTTGCCTCACAGAACCATATTCTTCTCTCTTTATTCCTTTTTGGTGGTTGTTTGTGTATGGAGTCGAATCGGAGGATTTGAGACAAATCGGTGACGGAACAGAGGTGGGAAGAGGATTTTAAGGTGAGCAGATGAAGCTCACACAGAGAGACGAAGGTAGAATGAGACGGTGGCACACGATTAGTCGCGTCAGTGAAAATGGATGAGGGAGGTGGATGGATTCGGTGAAGGCGTAACCTATTGCGGATTTGTCGCAACGCAGGTTGTTGTGGGCCTGCGACATTTGTTGAGACGAAGGGCTTCTCGTTGGAGTCCTGTGTTAGGTACGGTGAAGGCAACTTCCCGATTCGAAATCTTCCTCTTCTTTTTGTTCAACAATGACCCATAAACAAAACCAAAAGGCAACAGAAGGAGAAATTGCACAGTCACGGTGGCAGCATCAATCTACTTCTTATTTCTTTTCCTATCTAATGTTTGTTACGGGTGAAGGTTCTATGTTAGATGATAGAATTGTGTTAATGGTTTTTAAAGGTTGAAGAGAAAAACTGAAAGATTAGCGTATGGGTTACATTGTTGAATGTCAAAAGATAAAGGTTCGTGGTTTTGTTTGAAAAAAAATTATTATTGTTAAAACAACAACAACAGGTTTATTATTGTCGCTGTAAAAGCATACCAACAAAAGTTTTATGGATTTTAAATTTTTGCAACAGCAAAAATGGTTTTCTTGGTTTTGTGCAAGTTAAGCATTTGAAGATTATATGCCGTTTTGGATTTTTGCAACAACAAGTGGTTTTGGAGGTTTTAAGATTTTTGTAACAGCAAAAGGATAATAAGCTCTTCTTGGACAACAACAGCAAAAAAATGGTTTTATGGATATTTGTAACAGCAAAATATTTTTTGGTTTTGGATATTAGAATAGCAAAATATTTTTTTGGTTTTTGTAACAACAAATGTTTTAAAATTTTGTGACAGCAAATGATTTGTGGACTTTGAGATTTTGTAAAGCAAAAAGGAAAACCAAGTTTTTGGACAACAAAGGTGTTTCGGACAACAAATTCTAAACAAGTCTTTGGGACAGCAAGGTGTTAAATCAGTATTACGCGACGGAAGAAGTAAGCTTTTTATTACACTCGTTATTATTACCGATATTATGAATATTAACATGTTTAAATACTAACGATCATGCAGCAACTCAACTCAAATAAAATGGCACAAGGAAAAGAATGATAAGGCAAATATTACATGGAAAATAAAATGACACAACAAGTGATTCAAGCATGAACATATGCAATAGTAGATAGAGAGGAGAAAAAGAATAATACCTATCGGAGCCTCTCCGATGGGGCTTCCAGTAAAATGGTAAGCTTCCTTGAGTTTGCTATCTTTTCTCCTTGCTGGATTTTTTTTTAGAACAACACAAATTTTCTGTTTTCACTCTTGCTGAAACTTTAGAACAACACTCTATTTTTTCTGGTTTTTCTTACTTGCTGAATTTTTTCACTTCCCTCCTTTGTGTTGACAAAGGCTCTTATTTATAGTGGAGTATGTGGGATTTGAGGGGGAAAAACAGTAGAAACTTGAACTGTTTTGGCAAGTTGTTTCTATGCTTTGTTCACACAAATTACTTTAGCCATTTTGATACAAGTTGTTGCTACTTTGATGCAGGTTGGAGCAGGTTTTGGCAGCACTTGGAGCTGCTGTATGTTGCTGTTTTTTTACTGTTTTGTAGCATTTTACAACATCTCTATTTGCTATTTTTTTTCAGGCTGTTTGAAGCATTGTTGACCAAAAAAAATGCAGCAAAAGTGGGCTTGAAGAAAGGTTGCAAACATGGACTGCATTAGCAACTTTGGCTGAATTTTTTTTTATGTTGAAAATACATTTGTACACACTCTTAGCTTCTTGCAACTTTGTAATAAACTCCAATAAATTGTAACATGAATAAACATGAATTCTTCAATATATTTTCCATTCTTTTGATAGTTATGAATAATCTTGAATCTTCACATAAACATGAATTTTGATATATCTTGATAAAAATTCAAGATCTTTCATTTAGATTTGGGAAATAATTGAATAATACTTGGATGAATTGTTGAATGAAGAATAAATAATAATGAAAGTCTTGGACTTTAATCTTGCACTTTTGTAATAGAAATCCAAATAAATCACATGGATTAATTTTGTAATCAAATAGACTTCCTCATGTAATTAAATAGAATTCCCCACTAACTTCTTGAAATAATGCTTCATGTATTTAAATAACTATGATGTAGATCTTCCAAAATAATCACAAAAATAATCTTGAATAAATATTCCATGTGATAAATGAATATTCTCGAATGAAATCTCTTGAATAGCTCCTCTTTAATTATAACTTGGATTCAAATAAAGAAAATTCCAAATATTCCGAATAAATTCTTCTAGAACGGTTTGGAATTTAATTATCCCATTTCGGCAAAATTCAACCCGCGTCATGAGAAAATTTGCAGATGACTTTTGGTTCAAGAAATCAAAAATGACGGTATAACCTGTTTTTTCTTGCATTTTAGAACAATGTGAAACACACATGAACCAAAGCCGGTAGAATTTCGACTGTTCTTCCTGAAAAATATTCGGAGAAAAATGGAGACCATTTGCTGGACATAGTGTGTAAATAAACGCACAATTCTCTGAAATTCTTTGATGAACTAGTCTTTTGGAAATTCACGAACGACAACATTTCTATTCTGAGACTCGAAATCCTGATCGACGTACAACGTCTAATGCTCTTCTTTCAGACCTATTTTCTGCACATGAAAATAAAACAGCAAAACATACACTTCGTGCTTGATTAGTGGTCAGTCATTCATAAAATGCTCACAACACTCGGTAATCTCTACACAGTCAAAGCTCGAAACGTTTGAAACCTACCCTATTCTGTGACCTTGATGTGTATGAAAAATAATGCAAATGAAGCAGGGATCTTGGCTGCCCCTATTTAAGTTTCTTCTATCCGGAGATATGAAGATTAAAATCTTCGTCTCGACGAGATTGAAGGTACTTAAATACATAATACGCAATTTTTGCCCTAAGATACCGCCATTATATTTATGATATGAATGTAGTATTTAAATTCATAGAGAATGATACTGTATGAGACAAAATAATGCTGGAGAAACCAAGCACCAACAAACCACAGGAACATAGATTATACACTACTGGGGAAATGAGCCATCGACTTCGAATGATAGACTCTTAACGGTGAATAAAATTTGAGAGAATACGACCTCTGACCCTAACAAAGAAGGCGCCTTGCATATGCCATGAAACAAATAGGTTATTGACCCAAGATAAAGGTGCATTCACAACCTGAGGTCAAAGATAGACAAAAGATTTGTCAATTTTGCTGATAACGGATTACCAACTTCTAAAGGTAGAAATTCACAACAAATTTCTCTGTGAAATTTTTCCAGAGGGATACCAATTAATGCCGAAAAATAATATGGGTGTAGATACACAAGCTGCTCAAATAAAGAAGCTGCCACTTGCTGTCTTCCAAAAAGACTATAACATACAAGTTGTTCAAATAAAGAAGCCGCCACTTGCTGTCTTCAAAGGATGTCTATAACATACAAGCTGCTCAAATAAAGAAGCCGCCACTTGTTGTCTTCCAAAAATACTATAACATACAAGCTGCTCAAAGAAGCCGCCACTTGCTGTCTTCAAAGGATGTCTATAACATACAAGCTACTCAAATAAAGAAGTTGCCACTTGCTGTCTTCCAAAAATACTATAACATACAAGCTGCTCAAATAAAGAAGCCGCCACTTGTTATTGTCCAAAAATGCCAATAACATACAAGCTGCTCAAATAAAGAAGCCTCCACTTGCTGTTTTCCAAAAACATGATAACGCATAAGTTACTCATGAAGAGACCGCCGCTTGCCGTTTTCCAAAAAAATAAAATAACGCACAAGTTACTCATGAAGAGACCGCCGCTTGCCGTTTTCCGAAGAATAATAACGCACAAGTTACTCATGAAGAGACCGTCGCTTGCCGCTTTCCAAAAATATGATAACGCACAAGTTGCTCATGAAGAGATCGTCGCTTACCGTTTTCCAAAAATAAAATAATGCACAAGTTGCTCATGAAGAGACCGCCGCTTGCTGTTTTCCAAAAATAAAATAACGCACAAGTTGCTCATGAAGAGACTGCCGCTTGTCGTTTTCCGAAGAATAATAACGCACAAGTTGCTCATGAAGAGATCGCTGCTTGCCGTTTTCCGAAGAATATTTCAGAAGAAAGTTGCGATAACACTATCAGAGAATAAAATCTTCGTCAAAGGGAACCATGAATAGATCCTTCCTGGGGAGATCAAATACTTAAATGCGCAAAATAAATGCACCCTTCATCTAGGTTGCCTAGCCTGGAGAAAACCACAAGATAGCCTATGCAAGAGACGAAAACTCCCTCCAGGAATAAACCAGAGAGAAGACAGTCAAACAAGACTCCACCCAATGAGAAAATAACTCAATTGGGGATTCATCCTATCCAGAAATGGACAAGGAAGGCTAAATCAAAAATTCATCCACGAGGATTAGCTCAGCTGGGGGAATTGGAAAGGAAGCACATTTTCTGCCTAAGTTAACATTCTACTTGGAAAGAACATGTACGCTGTTTGAATAAACATAAACAAGGTATACAACCCAAAATCAACGACAAATATGAATATGCATGCGTGATATAAGTGTAAATGAGTAAATGAATGTTATGCTGACAAAACAGGCAGATGGAATATCTTGAAGATGATAAGATATCACGAAAGAATAGATACTCGGCCAATCTTAGAGAGACGGAAAATAACTGGAATTGGAACCAAAAAGCAACATCAGAGCGTATCGCGCTACAAGGCTTAAATCTTCTGGGGAGAGAAGTATTCAAAACCAATCTTCTAACACCAATAGACCACTGACATGATACAAAACGTACCACACTTCAGAAATTGCTCAAATAAAGATAACCAAAACAAAGTTTAACCAGAATTGCTGGGGAATCACAAAACTTAGTACCGCTAGAAACGCAAGTTTACACAGCCAACATCTCATGACGATTTTGAAAGAAAACATGTTCATCATGCAAGGATAAATTACTATATTGTTTTGCATTTCATGGCTTGGCCATCCTTGGAACAACTGTTAATATTCCTTTCAGTATTCAACGACATATTTAAAAAAAAATAGGAATGCGTTGAATAACTTTGTTTCAAATATTGCCGTAAAAGCTGAAATTTTGCCCACAAAAAGATAAATGATCAAGTTTCATTAATAAGATGGTAGTTCGCTAACAACGCGACTCCAACGGTTTACAAAAGTTTTTGGGAAATAGTACATGAAAGAAAAAGGTTACACAAAAACAATGATCACTATTCTCCCTAACAACTTCGAATTCCGAAATGTGCTCAAATGCCAAGACTGGTCTGACCAAAAGCTTGTCTAAACCGCCCCTTTGGGTTTTCAACTTAGCGAACTATCAACTCAAACCTAGGCAAAATACTTCTTGACTGCATCGGCGTTCACGAAACGCGGGAGTTCTTCACCATCCATATTTGTGAGAATCATGGAACCTCCAGAGAAAACCTTCTTAACGACATACGATCCTTCATAATTCGGAGCCCACTTGCCCCTAGAATCAGGTTGGAAAGATAATATCTTCTTGAGCACGAGGTCACCTTCTCTGAACTCGCGTGGTCGAACCTTATTATCAAAATCCTTCTTCATTCTCTGCTGATATAATTTACCGTGACACAGCGCTGTGAATCTCTTTTCTTCAATTAAATTCAACTGATCATATCTACTTTGACACCATTCAGCCTCATAAAGTTTAGCTTCCATCAAAACTCTCATAGACGGGATCTCAACCTCCACGGGGAGTACTGCTTCCATGCCATAAACTAGGGAAAATGGGGTTGCGCCTGTTGAAGTTCGAACTGAAGTACGGTATCCATGTAAAGCAAACGGAAGCATTTCATGCCAATCTTTATAAGTTACCACCATCTTCTGGACAATCTTTTTAATGTTCTTTTTAGCAGCTTCAACAACCCCATTCATCTTCGGCCTGTAGGGAGAAGAGTTATGATGTTCAATCTTGAACTCTTCACAAGCTCTTTCATCATTTTGTTATTCAAATTTGAGCCATTATCAGTGATGATCTTGCTCGGGATTCCGTATCGACAAATGATCTGATTCTTGATAAATCTGACTACCACCTGTCTGGTTACATTAGCATAAGATGCTGCTTCCACCAATTTAGTAAAATAATCGATCGCTACAAAGATGAAACGATGAACATTTAAAGCTTTAGGTTCAATCATTCCAATCATATCAATGCCCCACATAGAGAAAGGCCAAGGTGAAGAGATAACATTGAGGAGGGTCGGCGGCACATGTATCTTATCCGCATAAATTTGGCATTTATGACATTTCTTCACATATTTGCAACAATCCGATTCCATCGTCATCCAATAGTAACCAGCTCTCAACATCTTTTTAGCCATTGCATGTCCGTTGGCATGAGTGCCAAAGGATCCTTCATGTACTTCTTGCATCAGCATGTCTGCTTCATGTTTGTCTGCACATCTGAGTAGGACCATGTCGTAATTACTCTTATATAACACTTCTTCATTAAGGAAGAAACTGCTTTCCAATCTCCTCAACATCTTCCTATCTTTATTGGATGCCCCAGGCGGGTACTCTTGAGTTCGAAGAACACGTTTAATGTCATAGAACCATGGTTTGTCCTCGGTGACCTCTTCTACTGAGAACACATGAGCAGGTCTGTCGAGGCGCATAACTCTGATTGTAGGCACATCGTTCCAACCATTCACTTGAAACATTGAAGACAAAGTATCTAAAGCATCAGCCATTTGGTTTTCATCTCTAGGGATATGATGTAATTCCACTTTGCTGAAGAAAGTTAACAATCTTCTAGCATAGTCTTTGTAAGGGATCAAACCAGGATGACGAGTCTCCCATTCTCCTTTGATTTGATTAATTACCAATGCCGAGTCTCCGTAAATATCAAGAATCTTAATCCTTAGATCCACTACTTCTTCGAGACCCATAATACATGCCTCATATTCAGCCATGTTGTTCGTGTAGTCAAACTTCAATCTCGCCGTGAACGGGATATGAGTACCTCGGGGAGTGACGATGATTGCCCCAATTCCATTTCCATAAGAATTCACAGCTCCGTCAAAAATCAAACCCCAACGGGATTCGGGATCGGGTCCTTCTTCGGGTAACGGCTCTTCACAATCTTTAGCTTTCAAGTACATAACATCTTCATCTGGGAAGTCAAACTTGATGGATTGATAGTCGTCAATTGGTTGGTGGGCCAAATGATCAGCTAAAATACTCCCTTTGATTGCTTTCTGAGTGTGATACTCAATGTCATATTCAGATAACAACATCTGCCAACAGGCTATTCTTCCAGATAAGGCGGGCTTCTCAAAGATATACTTGATCAGATCCATTTTGGAGATCAACCAAGTGGTATGGTTAATCATATATTGGTGCAGACGGCGAGCAGCCCAAGCTAAAGCGCAACAGGTCTTCTCAAGCAATGAGTATCGAGACTCACAGTCTGTGAATTTCTTACTCAGATAATATATGGCATGTTCCTTTCTTCCAATCTCATCTTGTTGACCAAGCATACATCCCATGGAATCTTCCAATATAGTCAGGTACATAATCAAAGGTCTTCCTTCCACCGGAGGAATAAAAATGAGAGGTTCAAGTAAATATTCTTTGATGCTATCAAAATCTTTCTGGCAATCCTCTGTCCACACACATCCTTGGTTCTTTCGGAGAAGCTTGAAAATCGGCCCGCAGGTAGCAGTCATGTGAGATATAAATCTAGAAATATAGTTCAGTCTCCCAAGGAATCCTCTTACTTGTTTTTCCGTCTTGGGTGCGGGCATTTCCCGAATAGCTTTGACTTTATCAGGATCTACCTCAATAACTTTCTGACTGACAATGAAACCCAGAAGTCTTCCAGAACGAACACCAAAAGTGCACTTGTTGGGATTCAGACAAAGTTTATACTTTCTCAAACGCTGGAATAATTTCAATAAATGTTCTAAATGATCTTCTTCAGTTTTTGATTTGGCAATCATGTCATCTACATACACTTCTATCTCTTTATGCATCATATCATGGAACAAGGCAGTCATGGCCCTTTGGTACGTTGCACCAGCATTCTTCAAACCAAACGGCATTACCCGATAACAAAATGTTCCCCAAGGTGTAATGAAGGTTGTCTTCTCCATATCTTCTGGCGCCATCTTGATTTGATTATAACCATAGAAACCATCCATGAAAGAAAAGACTTTGAACTTTGCAGTGTTGTCGACCAATACGTCAATGTGTGGTAATGGAAAATCATCCTTTGGGCTAGCTCTATTCAGATCTCTATAATCTACACACATTCGAACTTTTCCATCCTTCTTAGAAACAGACACTATATTGGCTGTTGTACCCCAAAATTTGCCATCCCATATTCTTCAAGAAATTGCCAAGCCAAGTCACAAAATTCCCCAATGGTTGCACAGTGCAAAGGTCTCCCATACAGTCAAAACTAGGGTTTGTGTTCTGATCAAGAAAATGGAGTGTTCAAAGGTCCAATCAAGTCTCACATGCCTACAAACATGGTCAAGTATCCTCATATCAAGTTTCAAGGCATTCAGCTCAAAATTGCACAGTCAAAAACCCTAATTGCACTACAGTCAACTGTAGGGGCAAAATGGTCATTTGGCAGTCAAAAGTTCAAATTTTTGGTCAACATATCATTTTTAAGCCACAAGCATCATTTGATCAATGCTTGATCATGATTCTCAAAATTTGGCTCAGAAATCATCAAGATGCAAAAAGTTTCCTTATTTGGACAGTTGGAAAAGTCAACTGAAATTGACCAGGGCATAACTTTCACATGGATTATCAGAAAAATTCCATCCAAAGCTAATTTTGAAGAGAAAGACATTTCCTACAACTCATCTTCATACTTCAAGTCCAAGAAATGCTCTCACAAAAAGTTATCAATTTCAACATTATAGGTCATTTTCAAAAGTCAACAAAAAGAGACTTTAAGTCAAAGGCCATAACTTGAGATTGGAAAATCAAAATGACATGGGACCAAAGGCATTGCTTAGAGGACTCAAAGACCTTTCCAAAATGTCCAAGAACATGAGAAAATCTTAAAAATTGAGCAAGTTATGCCTTGTGGAAGTTGGGAAATTTTTGGATATTTTGAAAAGTCAACTTTGATCCAAATGACCTAAAATTGCTAATGGGCCCATTTTTCTTCCATGATTCATCATTCCAAGCATGTGCACGACCACTTGGCCCAAAGGGAAGTATTTTCTCATTTTTTATTTATTTATTTGAATTATTATTCATATTAATTCATTTAAATCATTTAAATATGTGAAAAATATATAACTTGACCTAATAAATCTTTTCATGCATGTTTTGCCCTCAATATTTCGTGCACATTCAAAAATAGGAAGATTTGATTTGATTTGAGCATAATTGATACAAGAGCACATGAAAAAGATATGAAAATTATGGTGGAAAAAATCAAATATTCAATCAATGATTACAAGAGATTTGGATCCAATTTGTTAACCTAATTGATTCATATATATGCCAGGATCATAACCCTAAGGGAGAGATACACAGAAAGCTGCGCAAGAAAGGCCATTGCAAACTTGAAAAAATTCCTTAAAAACTCAAAACTGTAAACCCCTTTGGAGGTGATTTCAAAGCACAATTTCTATTCCAATAGCTTCCTCAGGGTCTACTGACCACGTTCCAACCAAGCACAGCCATCAAAACCTCAAGAATTGGTATATTGAACTTAAACTGTACAGCAAAAAACTCACAATCGTATATCATATTCTAGGCATTCTTTGTGAAATTTAATTGTTGATTCATGTTTATCACCTTATCCTGAAACTAACCAATGCATTCAATTTGATTTTTATGCTGTATATAAGATTTCACCATGGTCGATCTTTAGGGTTTTCAGAGTTTTGAATTGGGGTTTTTCACCCAAGGAAAAATTAGGATTCAAGACCACCATCATTGGATTCAGCAGACCTGGACGATCCTAAACATGCCCTCGCGCCTAATTTATGTTCAAGGGTAGCCTAATCGCTATTTTCTCAAAACGTGTCTAAGAGAACGTCCCAAAAACCGTTGCCTCATATTTTATGATACAGGGATGGTGAAGACGATGATGTGGTGGCAACAAGTGATACGTTGTTTTGAATTTCGCGCGTTTCAATCCATTAACGCGTTGCTTCTTTTTATATTATTTGTTTGTTTGTATATTAATTGAATGCGCACTTAGCTCAGCTGGCAAGCAGGATGGGTGGTGAAGGTACATGACCTGGGTTCGAGCCCCAGGTCTCACATATTTCAATATTATTTTTCCCTAACAAATCCTATGCAGCTCTTACGTTGAGGACTATCATGTTTCTTCATCATCTAAGCGTACACGCGTCTAACGAATCCAAATCCAAGGCTGGGAATTGATGAACACCATGAGGATGAGTCAGCCGTCCCACACGCGTGCACCAAAGTCAACAAGGCCATGATACAAATGGGCCTGAATTGCTAAGGCCATTCCTCACAATTGGGGCCTGAACCCCCCCCTGGTTTGCAATTTTCTATCTTTTTCTTATATTTTATTTTTTCAATTATATTATTTTCTTTATTATTTTAATTTAATTAATTATGTTTACAAAATATAAAAAAAAAACATCATAAAAGTCAGAAAAGATAAAAACATAATAAATATTTTATTGTAATATTTTCTTGTAAATAATTGCATGTAAATTAATTTAGTATAAATTAGGGTTTAATTTTAATTCTTTTCTTAAAAAATCTAAAAAGAAGTAGAATTAGGTTTAATTAATGTTTTTATCCCTTTTTTTAATTTTTTCTTTTCTCATAATAATATTTATTTATTTTATTTACTTTTATAATTAAATATGCATAAAAACTTGTAAAATAAATTAGGGTTTCATTTAGGTTAAAAAACTCCAATATTTTTCTTAATAACTTAAAAAATAATTAGAACTAGGTTTAACATTTCATTTTAGTTTAATTAGTTCTTTTTCTATTAAATCTTAAAAAACATAAAAATACCAAAAAAAACATTCTCTTTTAATTTTTAAATTTTAATTCCTCGTTAACATTAATTTTGCAAAAGGGTCCAACGCCCATGTTTTTAATTGTTTAATTTCGCATCTTTATTTTATTTCGCTTGAATAATTATGTACATCTCCCAAAGCTTTGTAACATTTATTTCTCGCACTTTTTAATTCTTTATTCGCTTTTATTTACTTTTCTGTCAAATCGGGTCCGGTTTAATTTTGGCGATGTGGACCCGCGCCATTTGTAATAGCTTAGAATTTACTTTTCCCGCAATACTTTTAACTGTAAACAAAGCATGCAAGAATGAATGGCCTTAAAATAAAATCAAGCGTAGAACACCAATGAACATGACAAGACAAAAATAAATGAAAACGACACACGAATCGCACACACCACCCCTAGGGTACGCCTCACTGTTGCCTTGCTTCGAAAGGTGATCGTCGAGTAGAGGATGTCTTAGTAAGTCCTCATGATCCGGGAACCTGGCATGAGGGTAGCTTCTAAGGTATCTTCCCATTGCTCTGGTGATCACCATGTCCCTACAAACTCGAATTGACCCGAACACCTCCAACGGTGGTGCTACCTACCTCTCAATGGTGGGATGGCATTACTTTAAAGGACATTTACACAGACGAATTCCTTAGGGTAGGTAGGTTCTCATAGATACTTGCTCTCTTCAAAAACAAACAAAAATACTTTTCACACCAACACATTTTCAAAAAGATTTCGAAAGCAATTGTTCAAACACTCTTGAGGACCGATACGAGAGTCGAACTGGAATTTTCAAAGAAACTTTTTAAAACCCACAGTTGAAAAGCAAACAAACCATTTTGAAAACACAAATGAGCAAGTATCTAAGAGCCCATGGATAACCATGGATAGAAAGGGTGCTAACACCTTCCCTTTCTATAATCTACCTCCCGAACCGAGAGCAATCTCTATAAGGAATTTTTCTGTGCTTTTGTCCTTTCCATTTGGAGAAAATAAAAGACGGTGGCGACTCTTGCTTCCGCGACATTTCGCGAACCAGCGTTAAACAGTCAGTTCCAGATCCACCGATCACAGAACTGGCGACTCTGCTGGGGACTTAACTTAAAGTGAGGTGTACCTTAGGGCTAGGTCATAACTATGTTTTCAATTGTCTTCTTTGCTTGCTTTATTATTGTGGGTTGCTTGGGAGTTCTATAGATCCTAACCCGGATCTGGGGGATACCTTTCTTAGAAAGTAGCAACAAGGCTGTGAGGGAACTGTGCGGGGTATACCGACATGGTTGAAACAGTCTGCTACGTTGATGTGGCACTTTGGTGTGTACCGGTAACCCTTGAGTTCAGTCAAGGAGAGTACGGGGCCTCCGCGTGGTGTCATGAAGCATCAACAGACCTTAGGAACCTTAATTGAACTATCTTGGCCTCTTTAGGGTAGTGAGATAACTGACTTTGGTGCAGTCCGAGGTTGGTTGATACTCGATACTACACTCAATTGAGGGTTGCTTTCCTGGAATATTTCGGTCGCCAGTTCAGTGGCTAAATCGAAACGATGAACAATGAAAGCAATCCCGTGATATTGGGAACCTTAGAACCCGGTTACTTTGATTAGGACAGGTTGAACCCACCAACTTCAAGAGGGTACTACCCAGACCCCATGCTGGCCTTAAACCTTAAGGGCTTGTCTTGTGTGCCTTGTGTGCCTTACATGTTTGTCTTTGTAAATATCCGTGGTGTGTTTAATCATAGCATCATGACATCATCCAGCATCATATGCATTGACTAACCATTTCAGGGGTTCGAATTTTCATCTTTGTTCTTGTTTTGTAGGACATGGAAACTGTTCGTAGAAAGACAATTCAAATCAGTCTTGTAAGGATCCCTCCTCAGCTTAAGGAGCTTATATCCAGGATTCCCGAGAACTCTTCATTCAGTGAAAGGCATGGAAGCCTCATCAGCTTGGTCAACACCAACATTGAGGAAGATATGATAAAGGTCTTGTTCCAGTTCTTTGATCCTCTACATCACTATTTCACCTTCTTGGACTATCAGTTGGTACCTACATTGGAGGAGTTCTCCCGGCTCCTGAAG
Organism: Vicia faba; assembly: GCA_948472305.1. Classification (NCBI taxonomy): domain Eukaryota; kingdom Viridiplantae; phylum Streptophyta; class Magnoliopsida; order Fabales; family Fabaceae; genus Vicia; species Vicia faba. The sequence continues at coordinate 1,381,757,063 of OX451738.1, read as the reverse complement.
ATCCCTATCCTTGATCAGCTACCCTTCAACGGTACAGAAAAGGAACCTAAGCTTGAAGATATTGCTAAAGCCTTGCACCTACAGTCATCTGACCTCAAGGGACATTGGGAAGTTAGAAGTGGTATCAAAGGGTTCTTAGCCAGGTTTCTGTTTGAAAAAGCCCTTGAATGTTGGAACTCCCTTGACTTGCAAGCTTTTGAAGAGGTTGTGGCCCTCCTTGTCTATGGTTTGGTGTTGTTCCCTAACCCAGATCAGCTTATTGATATCAGTGCTGTTCAGATCTTTATGTCCAGGAATCCTATACCTACGTTGCTGGGGGACATCCTTCACTCATGTTACACTCGAACCATGAGAAAAAGAGGTGTCCTTATGTGTTGCACTCCTCTCCTGGGAAGGTGGTTTATTTCACACCTTCCACAATCAGTCTTGAAGAATGAGCGGGGTTTGAGATGGTCACAACGGTTGATGACTCTTACACATGCAGATATACATTGGTGTCCTAGATCCAGAGAAGATGTCACTATCATTGATCGTTGTGGGGAGTATCCTAATGTTCCTTTACTTGGAATCAGAGGAGGTATTACTTATAGCCCATGCCTGGCTTGGAGACAGTTTGGTTATGCTCGGAGGGATGGTCCTCATGACATGTCAATTCCTGACATAGTTTTTGACTTCGACAATGATACTCAAGGACTTCACCAGAGATTTATCAGAGCTTGGAGGATGCCCAGTAGGATAGACAGCAAGACACTGGGGCACATGAACTCCATCCCGTTGGAACCTTATCTCAAGTGGGTACGCGCCCGCTCTCAGAAGTTAGTGATGCCTTATCCTCACATGCTCCCAGTAATCAAAGAGCCAGTCTTGGAAGGGGAAGTGTCCCACACGATTCAACACCCTGATATGCCCACATCCTGGGAAGAGATGCAGAAGAGCTAGATCCAGCTTAAGGAGGAAAGGAATTCTCTTGAGACCAGTCTGCATGCCAGTGAAAAGAAGGTCTTGGAGCTCACCCGCCTGTTGCATGAGGAGAGGAATCTCAACACTTACATAGCTCCAAAGAGGATGCGCAGTGTATTTTGGGATTGATTTGATTTTTGTACTTTTGCCCATGAGGCCTTAATATATTAAACAATGATTTCTTTAATGATAACGTGTGTTCCTTTTTGTCTACAACAAATTTGAACTTTCGAACCCTTGAATGCATTGCATACGCATTTCATTCATCATGTGCATAGCAGGTTTTCCCCTTTTCAGGTTGCTTACAGTTCTTCGCTGTTTATTTCAGCATCATGAATCCCGAATCTGCATCAACTGAGACATCAATCAAGGCTCTTCAGGCGCAGAATGCGCAGTTTCAAGAATTAATCAAGGGTCTAGCTCAAGGCCAAGAAGAACTGAAGGCTATGCTCCTGAAGAAGGAGAAGAAGAAGGAGAAGAAGAAGAGGAGAAGAACTGTTCTGTTCAACTCGGGCCGAAGGTTTGGCAATACTCTGCAGCATGAAGAGGCTGGTTCTTCTGTTGGCAAGAGTCCTTCTAAGGCAGAAGTAAAAGTCCCTAGTACGGTAGTCTCCGACAACGAGACAGATTTTGATGAAGAGCAGTACCCTCCTGCTGATGACAGATATAAGCAATTGGAGGATAGGTTGAAAGCTATGGAGGTTCAACAGGTACCTGGGCTGGATTTCGGAGATCTGGGTTTGTCAACTGGTGTGATTATCCCTCACAAGTTCAAAGCACCATCCTTCTCCAAATATGACGGGGCGTCTTGTCCCAAGCTGCATCTGAGGTCCTATGTTCGGAAAATTCAGCCGTATTCTGCGGATAAGAATTTATGGATCCACTTCTTCCAGGAGAGTCTTTCAGGGACTCATCTCGAATGGTTCTATTAGCTGGATGGGACCAAGGTTCGTAACTGGGAGGAGTTGGCTACTGCTTTCTACAAGCAGTATCAATATAATGCCGACCTTGCCCCCACACGTACCCAACTCTAGGGTATGTCGTTAGGTGCAAGCGAAGGTTTTAAGGAGTACGCTCAGAAGTGGAGAGACCTGGCTGGCAGGGTGCAGCCACCATTGACTGATCAGGAGTTGGTGGACATGTTCTTGGGGACCCTATCTGGGCCATTTTTTAACCATCTCATTGGGAATTCTTCTGCTGGGTTCACTGATTTGATCTTGACTGGAGAGAGGATTGAAGCTGGGTTAAAGTCTGGAAAAATTCCGAAGGGTGCATCATCTAGTTCTGAGAAGAAACCCTTCAAGAAGGAGTCTAGTGCCGTATATGGTTCCAGGAGATCAGAGAGACATGAGCACCGCCAATCTGTCAGTGCGGTAATGATTGCTAAGCCTGTTGCCGCTCCCCGGCCAAACAATCCTCAGAAGGTTGAAAGACCCCGGAGAGAATTCACCCGCTTAAGCATGACTTTGTCGCAGATCCTACCACAGTTGCTCTCAACCAATTTGGTGACTGTCAGGGAGGCGCCGAAGTTTCCAAATACTGCATCTCCCAAGTACAACCCGAATGCTCGTTGTGCCTACCATTCAGATAGCCCGGGGCACTCTACTGATGACTGTTGGGCGTTAAAAAATAAGGTGCAAGACCTTATCGACGCAAAGGAGATACAGTTCGAAGCGCCTGCGAAGCCGAATGTAGTTACTGCTCCTATGCCTCAGCATGGGGTAAATGCTGTTGATGAAGACGTTTATGCTGTTTCTGTGGATGATCTAGCCACTCCTCTAAAGATTGTCAAGAAGAACCTACTGCAGGCCGGTTTATTTCCGGGTTGTAGTGAGGGTTGCCTGTTCTGTGCTGTGTCCCCATCTGGTTGTCCCTTGCTAAAGTTAGGCATCCAAAGCTTAATGGATAGCAAGGAGATTCTATTTAAGAAGTCTGCTGTTCGGTTGGTTCCAGTGGAAGAAGTTTCTGTGGTGACTATCTTCAATAATCCGATTCCGGCTCTCCCGAAGAAGCCCGTCCAAATCATGACCGTTGCGCCTGTTATTATCACTGTTCCAGGGCCCCTGCCCTATGTATCTGACAAAGCTGTCCCCTGGCACTATGGGGCAGATGTATATGTAAACGTGATTAAACAAGAGCTCAACGCTGGCGCCAGCATTTGTGACATCACTGGCCCAGCCAAAGTTACCCGCAGTGGCAGGCTCTTCTCGCCTGACATTGCACCGCCTGCTGCCCGAAGACCGCTTCTCATAACCCCTGCAAGTGTATCTGTTCCTGCTGTTGATCCAATTGTTTCTCCTGCTGCCGAGTCATCCAATGCTCGGGGCAAAGGAGTTGAAGTTGAGCCTGCCCAAGTGGAGGCACCTGTACCAATAACTGCTGAGGCCTCCCAACAAGAGATGGAGGAGATTCTGAAGATTATAAAGAAGAGCGATTTCAATGTTGTGGAACAGTTGGGGCACACGCCCTCCAAGATCTCCATGCTCTCTTTATTGCTGTGCTCCGAGGCCCATGCTAAGGCCCTAATCTCGTTCCTCAAGACGGCCCATGTGCCACATGAAACCTCTGCAGTCCAGTTCACTGATTGCGTAGCAAACTTGACGACAGACAATGGCTTGGGTTTCTCCGATGCTGACTTGACCGCAAAGGGAAGAGACCATAATGATGCTCTGCATGTCTCTGTTGAATGCAGGGGCACTACCTTGGCACATGTGCTTGTGGACACGGGGTCTTCTTTGAATGTGCTACCCAAGAAGGCTTTGGACCGTTTGGATTGTGAAGGTCTGGAGTTGAAACCCAGCAACATCATCGTCAGGGCCTTTGATGGTTCAAAGAGGATGGTCCATGGAGAGGTTGACATTCCGATTCGTGTGGGCTCTCAGGTGTTCGACTCCACTTTTTACGTGATGGACATCCGTCCATCTTACTCTTGTCTACTGGGTCGACCTTGGATACATAAGGCTGGGGCAGTGACCTCTACCTTGCATCAGAAGCTGAAATACCCCGTCAGAGGGAAGATCGTCACTGTGCAGGGAGAAGAGGAATACATGGTGAGCCACCTGAACTCCTTCAGATACATTGAGATGGATGGGGAATTTATTGAAACCCCCTTTCAGCATTTCGAGGAGGTGTTTCCAATAGCAGCAGAAACAGCAACAGAAGAAGGTGGTCCTTTGAAGATGGCTTCCCTGAAGGATGCCCGGGCTGTGGTTCAGAAGGGTGAATGTGCCGACTGGGGCAGACTTCCAGACTTTACTCAGAAGACTGATAAACTTGGGCTGGGTTTTACCACAGAAGGTCAGAGAGCTATGAGGAAAGCGAAGATCGGAAGACCTCCGGTATTTATTAAAAGTTCAGAAGTGAATGCTGTTGGGGAAGACCATGAAGTGAACGAAGCTGAATTCAACAGCTGGATCTATCCGACGGCCGAAGGCGGATTGAACAACTGGATTGCTAAGGATCATACTCCTGTTACCTTTGTGACGCAGTAATAAATTTCTTTGTTTTGTTATTTTGTAATAAACAATGATAAACTCTATGGCCCGGTGTCTTACCCGAGGCACTGTGGTTCTATTTGTGAGGGCATACAAACTGTCATTTCATATATCATGAATGAAAATCTTGGACGTATTTTTCGCATTGCAAATATTGTGCTCCTTTTCTGTCTTTCCTTTCCTTTACATAATTTCCAAAACAGCTGTATTTACACACACACTCACTCATACAGGTTTCAATCCACTCTGGATCTCACTGATAACAACTCTGCTACTGCCAATTATGACTTCGAAAATCCGATCAACTTAGCCGAAGACGAAGGTGAAGATGATTGCGAAGTGCCTGGCGAGCTTGCAAGACTGTTGCTTCAGGAAGAGAGGGCAATTCAACCCCATGAAGAGCCAGTAGAAACCATAAACTTGGGTACTGAAGTGGACAGAAAAGAGGTAAAGATTGGTGCCAACCTAGAGCTCAGCGTGAAGCAACGGTTAACCAAGATGTTACATGACTATATGGAGATCTTTGCCTGGTCCTACGAAGACATGCCCGGGTTGGATACCGATATTGTGGTCCATCACTTTCCGACTAAGGAAGACTTCCCTCCAGTTAAACAAAAGATCCGTCGGATGCGTCCAGAGATGTCTGAGAAGATTAAAGCCGAGGTCATGAAACAGTTTGATGCTGGGTTCCTTGCAGTGACTTCTTACCCTCAGTGGGTTGCTAATGTGGTGCCGGTACCTAAGAAGGACGGTAAGGTCAGAATGTGTGTCGACTATAGGGATCTGAACAGGGCCAGCCCCAAGGATGACTTCCCCTTACCTCACATTGATGTCCTTGTTGATAATACGGCTCAGCACAAAGTGTTCTCTTTCATGGATGGCTTTTCAGGATACAATCAGATCAAGATGGCGCCTGAAGACATGGAAAAGACTACATTTGTTACTCAGTGGGGCACCTTCTGTTACAAGGTCATGCCGTTCGGATTAAAGAATGCTGGGGCAACCTACCAACGTGCCATGGTTGCCTTATTTCATGACATGATCCATCACGAGATAGAGGTGTATGTGGACGACATGATCGCGAGGTCCCAGACTGAAGAAGAGCATCTAGATCATCTGCAGAAGTTGTTTGACCGGTTGAAACTGTACAAACTGAGATTGAACCCGAACAAGTGCACCTTCGGGGTAAGATCGGGAAAGTTTCTAGGCTTCGTGGTCAGCGATAAAGGTATTCAAGTGGACCCTGCTAAGGTCAAAGCTATTCAAGAGATGCCAGTTCCTAAGACAGAAAAGGAAGTCAGAGGCTTTTTAGGACGCCTGAATTACATTGCTCGCTTCATCTCACATCTGACTGCTACCTGTGAGCCAATCTTCAAGCTGCTGAAGAAAGATCAGGTAGTACGTTGGAACGATGAATGTCAGGCTGCTTTCGACAGAATCAAAGAGTATCTCCAAGAACCACCTATCCTTATGCCACCGGTTGAAGGGAAACCTCTGATACTATACCTGACAGTGCTTGACAACTCAATGGGGTGTGTGCTGGGGCAGCATGACGAGTCTGGCCGAAAAGAGCATGCCATTTATTACCTTAGCAAAAAGTTTACCGACTGTGAGACCCGATACTCACTGCTTGAGAAAACTTGCTGCGCTTTGGTATGGGCTGCTCGCCGGCTGAGACAGTATATGCTGACTCACACTACCTTGTTGATCTCAAAGATGGATCCTATAAAGTACATATTCGAAAAGCCTGCTCTGTCTGGGAGAATTGCAAGATGGCAAATGATCTTGACGGAATACGACATTCAGTACACGACCCAGAAAGCCATCAAGGGGAGTGTATTGGCAGACCACCTGGCACATCAAGCTGTAGATGATTATCAGTCAATGAACTTCGAATTTCCGGATGAGAGCATTATGATTGTAACAGATTGTGAAGTACCTGGACCGGATGAAGGACCTGAACCAGGATCCCGATGGTCTATGCACTTTGACGGAGCTTCCAACACTTTGGGAAATGGTATCGGCGCCATAATCATATCTCCATAAGGTACTCATACTCCACTCACTGCCCGGCTGTGTTTCAACTGTACCAATAACATGGCGGAGTATGAGGCGTGCATCATGGGTCTTCAAGCTGCGATCGACCTAAGGATCAAATTTCTAAGTGTCTTCAGAGATTCCGCTCTTGTGATCAATCAGATCAAAGGAGAGTGGGATACGAAACATCCAAACTTGATTCCTTACAGAGAATGTGTGTTGGCCCTGGTCCCCCACTTCACAGAGATAACCTTTGAACACTTTCCGAGAGAAGAGAATCAGTTGGCGGACGCGTTAGCTACAATGTCTTCTATGTTCAAAGTCAAATGGGATAATGAGGCTCCCCGAATCATCATCTGGAAACTGGACGAACCGGCATACTGTTGTGATCTCGAAACTGAATTGGTGACTGAGAAGCCTTGGTACCACGAAGTGAAGAGATATCTGGAAGCTCAGGAATACCCTGAAGGTGCCTCTGTCAATGATAAGAAATTCCTGAGGAGGTTTGCAGCCAAGTTCTTCCTTAGCAACGGCATCTTGTACAAGAGAAACCATGATTCAACCCTACTGCGCTGTGTGGATAAAACTGAAGCAGAAAGGATCATGGAAGAGCTGCATGAAGGGACCTTTGGTACACATTCCAGTGGGCATACTATGGCTAAGAAGATCCTACGGGCAGGATATTACTGGTCCACAATGGAAGCTGACTGCTATCAACATTCTAGGACATGCCACAAGTGCCAGATTTATGCAGACAAGGTGCATGTCCCTCCGGTTCCCCTGAATGTTCTGACTGCGCCTTGTCCGTTTGCAATGTGGGGCATAGACATGATCGGTGAGATTAAACCTACGGCATCTAATGGGCATCGCTTCATCCTAGTGGCGATTGATTATTTTACGAAGTGGATTGAGGCAGCATCCTATGCTACAGTAACCAAGACTGTTGTGGCACGGTTCATTCGGCACAACCTGATCTGTCGGTACGGCGCCCCTGAGCGGATTATTACAGACAACGGTACCAATCTAAACAATAAGATGATCGCTGAGCTCTGCGAACAGTTCAAGATACAGCACCACAATTCTTCTCCTTACAGACCGAAGATGAATGGGGCTGTAGAAGCAGCAAATAAGAACATCAAGAAAATCATGCAGAAGATGACAGTGACCTATAAAGATTGGCACGAGATGTTACCGTTCGCTCTACATGGGTACCGTACCTCAGCTAGGACGTCAACCGGGGCAACTCCTTTCTCTCTGGTTTATGGTATGGAGGCAGTCTTGCTGATTGAAGTACAAATTCCCTCTCTCCGGATAATGAAGGATGCAAACCTGAACGAAGATGATTGGATCCAGACACGACTTGATCAACTCAACCTTATTGATGAAAAGAGACTTGCTGCTATCTGTCATGGTCAGACATATCAAAAGCGGATGATCAGGGCATTTAACAAAAAGGTCAGACCACATGAATATCAAGTTGGGGATCTGGTAATCAAGAGAATCATCCTTCCTCAGAGTGATCCAAGGGGCAAATGGACCCCTACGTACGAAGGGCCATTTGTGGTTAAGCATGTGTTCTCAGGAGGAGCCATGATACTAACCAACATGGATGGTGACGACCTTCCTCACCCCGCCAATGCAGACATAGTAAAAAAATACTACGCATGAAAAAAGACCCGCTAGGCTGACATGCCTAGGCAAAAATTAGGGCTTCCCGGCGAACCAAAAGGGTTCGGGCAAAATGAAGGGATGAAAATGAAAAAAATCTGTACACCCGGCAAGTCGAAAACCTGAAAAGGCGGCTTGGGCAAAAATGGGTATCCCGGTGGACTGAAAACCCGAAAGGGTGGTCCAGGCAAAAGTTAGGGATAAAGCGTAATACTATGTCTCATTGGATCACTTTGCATCCAGAATCCGGCATCTACATCAAGTTCAGACGGCATCGATCAGTCAGCTTCACCTTCAACCAAGGTCATCAAGTGATGAGACGCTCGGAGATATAAAGGCGATAGCAGAGTTGAAACCCAGTGGATCATTCATATTTCACACAGCTGTTTTATTTTCTTTTGTACAAATTTGTATAAACTCTCTTGTTCGGCGGCGTTCTCTTACTAGGACGTCAGCCTCTTGTACACAAAATGCCTATTTTCAGGCCATTCAAAAATCAATACAAATATATTTTCAGTTAAACGTGCCAAGTGTTTTTCTTTTTCTGTTTTGTTTTGCGAAGAACGTCCAAGGTTCAATTTGTGATATATGCATTGACAATAATTTGCTAACTCATAAATATTTGCATACGAAACAAAGGAATTAATTGCAGGTGACACTAGAAACAGGGGCAATAAAGAGTTGTCTGAGCAGTCTAATGGTTCTATCCTCCAAGGTACCAAGATAGGTTCAGCTAAAGAACACGGCCAAGTACATCTTAATTCCCCAGAGAGTGATTCAGCAAAACAGTGCATTCTTCTCCAAGCAGAGTTATCAAATCTCAAGGAAATTGAGTATCCTCCCGTGAATCTCAACATTCCCCAGCAGCAATATACGCATTCTTAACAAGCATCCCCGGCAGTCTTGGTCTAAAGATTATTCCCCGGCGGTATATCAACATTCAAAGGAATCATTTCCCCAGCATATCAAAACTCCCCAGGAGAATCCAATCCAGTATTCCCCAGGAAAATTGGAATCCATATCCCCAAACAATAAGCTTATCCCCAGTAGATTCTGGAAGCTTACCCCTCGCAGAACACGAACACGTCGTCCGGCTTGATTTAAAGAGTTATTTCCTTAACAGGATATAACTGGGTTATCCTCAGCCAAAAGCCACGGAAAGGTCGCCCTCGACGAAGTTCTCTTACTCCCCAGCGAAGTCTATCAACACTTCAAATACAACAAAGATATCCTCAGCAAATTATTATCAGTTCAGCAAAGCATATCTATCCCCACAGAGTATTGCTTCACAGCATGGTCGCTTGAGTATCTTTTCTCCCCGCAGAATCCTCCATTTGCCAAGTTTATTCCGCAACGGAGTTATCTTCTCCTACCGGTATTCTTGCAACTGTCATCACAAGCGGAAGTAAAAGCTTATTCTTCAACATCAGCCCAAGATACGACTTCCTGGCACCCGTCAAGGATTCACTTTCCTAGACGAAAACATACATAAAACATCACATACATCATTATAGCATGCATAGACGCATCATATCATACGAATCTCATTTATGTTGAGAACATCATTGCTTGATCCATATCATGCATTGCATATGACTGACTTGTACCTTTCAGGAAAGATGCAGTTTAAATCCTCAATCACATTTCAAGACCTAGACCGGTTCAGTTAAATCGACCCTAAGATTTTCCTGATGCTTATCCAGTCAAAGGCCTTCTCTGGTTCAGTCAGATCGACCCTAAGATCTCCCTGATGCTTATCCAGTTGAAGATATTTCAAGACCTTGTCCGGTTCAGTTAAATCGACCCTAAGATTTTCCTGATGCTTATCCAGTCAAAGGCCTTCTCTGGTTCAGTCAGATCGACCCTAAGATCTCCCTGATGCTTATCCAGCTGAAGATATTTCAAGACCTAGACCGGTTCAGTTAAATCGACCCTAAGATTTTCCTGATGCTTATCCACTCAAAGGCCTTCTCTGGTTCAGTCAGATCGACCCTAAGATCTCCCTGATGCTTATCCAGTTGAAGATATTTCAAGACCTAGACCGGTTCAGTTAAATCGACCTTAAGATTTTCCTGATGCTTATCCAGTCAAAGGCCTTCTCTGGTTCAGTCAGATCGACCCTAAGATCTCCCTGATGCTTATCCAGTTGAAGATATTTCAAGACCTTGTCCGGTTCAGTTAAATCGACCCTAAGATTTTCCTGATGCTTATCCAGTCAAAGGCCTCCTCTGGTTCAGTCAGGTCGACCCTAAGATCTCCCTGATTCTTATCCCAGTAGAAGACACCCAAGATTTTTCTCAACGAGCGTTGTTGAAGTTAAAGTCGCCCAATGTTCTCTTGCCATTCATGCTAAGGCAGTAACCATCCCTGGTTCATTCATTGCCGTTCGAAGCTCCAAACCCAGCTCCTGCGACCAGTCAGGACATATCTATACCAAGCATCTAAAAATCAGCTCCTGCAACGTGTCAGGTACTCATTTTCTGTTTTGCAGGTACGCAAGTTCTCGCTAAGGAATCTCTTACGCGATCAACATCCAGATGGCATCTATAAGCCCATCATCCTATCCAACAATCTCCAGATGGCATCTATAAGCCCATCATCCTATTCATCAACCTCTAAATGGCATCTGTAAGCCCATTTCCACCATCACTGCTACTATGTGAGCGCAAATTTCTGGGCACTCTAGTGTTCAATCATCTTCCACCCTCGGATTACGAAAGGCACGTCCGCCAATCTGCATCCTCAGGTCTAAGAAGATTGAACAGGGGCAACTGTTGTACCCCAAAATTTGCCCTCCCATATTCTTCAAGAAATTGCCAAGCCAAGTCACAAAATTCCCCAATGGTTGCACAGTGCAAAGGTCTCCCATACAGTCAAAACTAGGGTTTGTGTTCTGATCAAGAAAATGGAGTGTTCAAAGGTCCAATCAAGTCTCACATGCCTACAAACATGGTCAAGTATCCTCATATCAAGTTTCAAGGCATTCAGCTCAAAATTGCACAGTCAAAAACCCTAATTGCACTACAGTCAACTGTAGGGGCAAAATGGTCATTTGGCAGTCAAAAGTTCAAATTTTTGGTCAACATATCATTTTGAAGCCACAAGCATCATTTGATCAATGCTTGATCATGATTCTCAAAATTTGGCTCAGAAATCATCAAGATGCAAAAAGTTTCCTTATTTGGACAGCTCGAAAAGTCAACTGAAATTGACCAGGGCATAACTTTCACATGGATTATCAGAAAAATTCCATCCAAAGCTCATTTTTAAGATAAAGACATTTCCTACAACTCATCTTCATACTTAAAGTCCAAGATATGCTCTCACAAAAAGTTATCAATTTCAACATTATAGGTCATTTTCAAAAGTCAACAAAAAGAGACTTTAAGTCAAAGGCCATAACTTGAGATTGGAAAATCAAAATGACATGGGACCAAAGGCATTGCTTAGAGGACTCAAAGACCTTTCCAAATTGTCCAAGAACATGAGAAAAGCTTAAAAATTGAGCAAGTTATGCCTTGTGGAAGTTGGGAAATTTTTGGATATTTTGAAAAGTCAACTTTGATCCAAATGACCTAAAATTGCTAATGGGCCCATTTTTCTTCCATGATTCATCATTCCAAGCATGTGCACGACCACTTGGCCCAAAGGGAAGTATTTTCTCATTTTTTATTTATTTATTTGAATTATTATTCATATTAATTCATTTAAATCATTTAAATATGTGAAAAATATATAACTTGACCTAATAAATCTTTTCATGCATGTTTTGCCCTCAATATTTCGTGCACATTCAAAAATAGGAAGATTTGATTTGATTTGAGCATAATTGATACAAGAGCACATGAAAAAGATATGAAAATTATGGTGGAAAAAATCAAATATTCAATCAATGATTACAAGAGATTTGGATCCAATTTGTTAACCTAATTGATTCATATATATGCCAGGATCATAACCCTAAGGGAGAGATACACAGAAAGCTGCGCAAGAAAGGCCATTGCAAACTTGAAAAAATTCCTTAAAAACTCAAAACTGTAAACCCCTTTGGAGGTGATTTCAAAGCACAATTTCTATTCCAATAGCTTCCTCAGGGTCTACTGACCACGTTCCAACCAAGCACAGCCATCAAAACCTCAAGAATTGGTATATTGAACTTAAACTGTACAGCAAAAAACTCACAATCGTATATCATATTCTAGGCATTCTTTGTGAAATTTAATTGTTGATTCATGTTTATCACCTTATCCTGAAACTAACCAATGCATTCAATTTGATTTTTATGCTGTATATAAGATTTCACCATGGTCGATCTTTAGGGTTTTCAGAGTTTTGAATTGGGGTTTTTCACCCAAGGAAAAATTAGGATTCAAGACCACCATCATTGGATTCAGCAGACCTGGACGATCCTAAACATGCCCTCGCGCTTAATTTATTTTCAAGGGTAGCCTAATCGCTATTTTCTCAAAACGTGTCTAAGAGAACGTCCCAAAAACCGTTGCCTCATATTTTATGATACAGGGATGGTGAAGACGATGATGTGGTGGCAACAAGTGATACGTTGTTTTGAATTTCGCGCGTTTCAATCCATTAACGCGTTGCTTCTTTTTATATTATTTGTTTGTTTGTATATTAATTGAATGCGCACTTAGCTCAACTGGCAAGCAGGATGGGTGGTGAAGGTACATGACCTGGGTTCGAGCCCCAGGTCTCACATATTTCAATATTATTTTTCCCTAACAAATCCTATGCAGCGCTTACGTTGAGGACTATCATGTTTCTTCATCATCTAAGCGTACACGCGTCTAACGAATCCAAATCCAAGGCTGGGAATTGATGAACACCATGAGGATGAGTCAGCCGTCCCACACGCGTGCACCAAAGTCAACAAGGCCATGATACAAATGGGCCTGAATTGCTAAGGTCATACCTCACAATTGTGGCCTGAACCCCCCCTGGTTTGCAATTTTCTATCTTTTTCTTATATTTTATTTTTTCAATTATATTATTTTCTTTATTATTTTAATTTAATTAATTATGTTTACAAAATATAAAAAAAAACATCATAAAAGTCAGAAAAGATAAAAACATAATAAATATTTTATTATAATATTTTCTTGTAAATAATTGCATGTAAATTAATTTAGTATAAATTAGGGTTTAATTTTAATTCTTTTCATAAAAAATCTAAAAAGAAGTAGAATTAGGTTTAATTAATGTTTTTATCACTTTTTTTAATTTTTTCTTTTCTCATAATAATATTTATTTATTTTATTTACTTTTATAATTAAATATGCATAAAAACTTGTAAAATAAATTAGGGTTTCATTTAGGTTAAAAAACTCCAATATTTTTCTTAATAACTTAAAAAATAATTAGAACTAGGTTTAACATTTCATTTTAGTTTAATTAGTTCTTTTTCTATTAAATCTTAAAAAACATAAAAATACCAAAAAAAACATTCTCTTTTAATTTTTAAATTTTAATTCCTCGTTAACATTAATTTTGCAAAAGGGTCCAACGCCCATGTTTTTAATTGTTTAATTTCACATCTTTATTTTATTTCGCTTGAATAATTATGTACATCTCCCAAAGCTTTGTAACATTTATTTCTCGCACTTTTTAATTCTTTATTCGCTTTTATTTACTTTTCTGTCAAATCGGGTCCGGTTTAATTTTGGCGATGTGGACCCGCGCCATTTGTAATAGCTTAGAATTTACTTTTCCCGCAATACTTTTAACTGTAAACAAAGCATGCAAGAATGAATGGCCTTAAAATAAAATCAAGCGTAGAACACCAATGAACATGACAAGACAAAAATAAATGAAAACGACACACGAATCGCACACACCACCCCTAGGGTACGCCTCACTGTTGCGTTGCTTCGAAAGGTGATCGTCGAGTAGAGGATGTCTTAGTAAGTCCTCATGATCCGGGAACCTGGCATGAGGGTAGCTTCTAAGGTATCTTCCCATTGCTCTGGTGATCACCATGTCCCTACAAACTCGAATTGACCCGAACACCTCCAACGGTGGTGCTACCTACCTCTCAATGGTGGGATGGCATTACTTTAAAGGACATTTACACAGACGAATTCCTTAGGGTAGGTAGGTTCTCGTAGATACTTGCTCTCTTCAAAAACAAACAAAAATACTTTTCACACCAACACATTTTCAAAAAGATTTCGAAAGCAATTTTTCAAACACTCTTGAGGACCGATACGAGAGTCGAACTGGAATTTTCAAAGAAACTTTTTAAAACCCACAGTTGAAAAGCAAACAAACCATTTTGAAAACACAAATGAGCAAGTATCTAAGAGCCCATGGATAACCATGGATAGAAAGGGTGCTAACACCTTCCCTTTCTATAATCTACCTCCCGAACCGAGAGCAATCTCTATAAGGAATTTTTCTGTGCTTTTGTCCTTTCCATTTGGAGAAAATAAAAGACGGTGGCGACTCTTGCTTCCGCGACATTTCGCGAACCAGCGTTAAACAGTCAGTTCCAGATCCACCGATCACATTGGCTAACCATTGAGGATAGACCGATGTAACAAGGAAACCTGCATTAATTTGCTTTTGAACTTCTTCTTTGATCTTGTCAGCCATATCGGGACGAGTCCTTCTTAAATTCTGCTTAATCGGCGGAAATTCAGGTCTCAACAGCAAACGATGCTCCACAATATTGTTATCCAAACCTGGCATGTCTTGGTAGGACCAAGAAAACACATCAACATATTCTCTGAGAAGTTCCAACATTTTCTCTTTGACCTCTGGGATAAGCAATGCTCCGACCTTGACTTCCTTTTTATCTTCTTCATTACCCAGATTGATCACCTCTATAGGCTCTTCAAACGGCTGAATAATCTTTTCATCATGCTCAAGTAAATGGGAAATTTCATCAGGAATCTCTTCACTATCTTCTTCCTCGGCTCTGAACACAGGGAATTCAATGTTGGGAGGGGGCATAGGATCATTTTTTTCAATGGTTAAGTCATGGATTAATCTTCACACATGATTATGCTTTATTTTAGAAATCGATTAATATGAATGTTGTACAGATAAAACAAAAGATTATTATATTTTCCTATTACTACCAATTAATTTTCATTACTATTTCCCAGAAAAAGTGAAAAATAAAACAGTAGTGGACAAAATAACATTTTTATTCATGATTGGCAATACTTGAAACAAAAGAGCCCAAACATTTTCTCTTTTTCCTTGGGCAGAGCAAAAGGATTTATTTTCAACATAGCCCGACACAAATACTTTTTCGCCTTGGGCAGAGCGGAAGTTTTTTTCAAAAATAAAACAAAGCATTACTCAGAAATATGCATAACAACAGGAACATCAACAGAAATCCAGTTCTGGAAAACCACTCCATGCGTTACAAAGTCAGGTAAATCCTCTTCAGAATTGTCTCCTATTATAGCATCAACTTCAGGCGGAGTCGGATGGATAAAACCTGCGCTTCAAAAAACTTCTTGTATCATAAGGGTAACTGCATCCTTCTTAACTCTTGTAGACACGGGATGAAAACCAAGACCTTCTCCAGACTTGTTCTCAGGCAAAGTCAACACCTAGCCCCAACCTTCAGCCGAACCACTTTCAACTACTCGTCGCGCATCCTCAAAAGAAGAAATAAATGTCCCTTGCTTCTTAACTTCATTACTAGCAACATATAGAGCTTGGAATTGGGTTCCAACATCCTCATCAGCATCAATAAAAGAGAAAGATGACAAATTTCTTACCACCATAGCCTGCTCTCCACCAATCATTACCAGCTTTCCATTCCTTACAAACTTCAATCTCTGATGGAGCGTTGAAGTGACTGCCCCTGCATCATGGATCCATGGACGACCCAATAGGAAACTGTAGGCGGCACAAATATACATTACTTGAAAAGTGATCTGAAAGGTATGAGGACCAATTATTATAGGAAGATCCACTTCACCAATGACAGTCTTCCTAGAACCATCAAACGCTTTGACAATTACTCCACTAGGTCTCATGGGAGCACCTTGGTATAAAAGTCGAGATAATGTAATTTTGGGAATTACATTTAACGACGAACCTGTATCCACTAGCACACTTGATAAAGTATCATTTCCACAACTTATTGAGATATGTAAAGCCATATTATGGTTTCTTCCCTCCTCCGGAAGCTCCTCATCGCTGAAACCAAGATTGTTACACGAAGTAATATTTCCCACAACATCATGATCCACGAATGCCTGGTCCAAGACCTTCATCAAGGCTTCTCTATGGGCACCAGAATCTCTCAGTAAAGCAAGAAAAGAAATCTTGGAAGGAGTTTGCAATAGTTGGTCCACAATCTTATATTCACTTCTCTTGATGAGCTTCAAGATCTCATCATCATCGGGGTGTGGGATAGGTTCATTGGATCGGCCTACCTCAACCCTGGGTTCAACATTTCTCGCTGGAATTTCTGCCGGTATGGGCCTTCTGACTTGGACTTCTGGTCTCTTCAAAGGTACTGCTGCAAAGATACGCCCGCTTCTTGTAACTCTGCTCACATCAGCGATGTTAACAAAAGATGGCATTGTTGGTATAGGGACTTCTACCCCATTCTCAATCATTGTGGCATTATACTTATACGGTATAGCTTGGTCTGAATTGTAAGGCACAGGACCAGGTGGATAAATGATCAAAGGAGCAACAGGTGCAGTCTGACTGTCATAAACGATCTCTACTGGTTCAGGCAAGTTGAATTGTGGTATTATAACATTCACTTCATTAACTGGATCTCTATCATGCGTAATAGTGATAACCCTCTGGTCTAACAATTTTTAAATATCCTCCTTCACAATAGGGCAATCAACTTCGCTTGAACAAAATTCACAAACATCATAATCATGCTGATGCCTAAAAAAGGCAAGTCTTCTTAAGCTCTGATGTAACCTGATCAACAAATCTCTTATGTGTTCAACTTGACAAACTCGAAACTTTCCTTGACAACCTTACACCATATTCACTGATGATGCCCCGTGTCGAGGCAAAGGATTATCTCTAACATTCGGGTTAACATCCTTGAAAGACAAGATACCGTTCTTAATCAACCTCTGCACATCCGCCTTTAGAGCAAAGCAATTTTCAATGTTGTGCCCCGGCGACCCTTGATGATATTCACAGAACTGATCCTCCTTGTACCACGGAGAAGTACTATTTGGTGCGACAAGAGGAGGCTTCGTTGTTATGAGGTTTTTCCTGATCAGAGCGGGGAACAACTCAGTGTAAGTCATGTGAATGGCATCAAATTGCAGTTTCCTTGGTGAACGATTCTGGTTATTAAATTGATGAGCCTGTTGTCGAGGCTGATGTGAAATGGCCATTGCTGAATTCGTGGGGTTTGATGAGTTGGGGTCACCATTGTTGGGCGGACAGCCGGAGTGACTGCCGCAACATGTGAATAACCTCTCCTTGGTTTCCCAGGAAAAATTACACTGACATCTTGTTCTTTCCTTTTAGGGAAAACATTTCCGAACCTCTTGATACTGCTAGATGGACTTCCTTCCTTAACCAAACGTCCCTCACGAATTCCTTCTTCCAACCGCATGCCCATACTTACCATCTCGGTGAAATCACTGGGTGCGCTGGCAATCATTCTTTCATAATAAAAAGAAACTAAAGTCTTCAGGAATATCTTTGTCATTTCCTTCTCCTCAAGAGGGGGATAAATCTGAGAAGCAATCTCGTGCCACCTCTGGGTATATTCTTTAAAGGACTCTCTGTCTTTCTGGGACATTGCTCGGAGTTGATCTCTGTCCGGTGCCATGTCGACGTTGTACTTATACTGGAGAACAAAAGCTTCACTAAGATCATTGAAATTACGGATCCGGGTGCTGTCCAAACCCATATACCACATTAGAGCGGCACCAGTCAAACTGTCTTGAAAGTAGTGAATTAACAAATTAGGATCATCAGAATATGTAGACATCTTTCTTACATACATAGTCAAATGACTCCACGGACACGAGTCACCTTTATACCTTTCAAAGTCCGGCACTTTGAATTTGGCTGGAATCTTTACATTTGGAACTAAAGACAAATCATGAGCATTCTTTCCAAACAAATCTTTTCCTTTTAACGCTCTGATCTCCCTCTGTATCTCTTGAAACTTGTCCTAAAATTCCTCCATTCTATCGAAAAGACCCAAACTTTCAGCAGGCTCAGCATGATAAGTAGGTTCATTCATGTATGGCATAGAATGAACCATAGGAACGACTGTTGTCATCACCGGTTGAGGGAAATGTGACATAGACGGAATTACAGGTGACACAATAATAGTCTCCGGTTGAGGAAAGGACACAGTAGGTTGAACCAAAGATTGTACGGCAGGCTGATACCCTTCTGGCATGAAGTTATAAGGCATTCCCCACGGAAAACCTTTTGGAATCTGATGTTGAAGCAGAGAGTTGACTTGAGTCACAGATGTTGGAACAGTGACAATCTCAGAAACCACAGTAGTTGAAGTATGAATCTCAGCAGCTGAAGTCGATGGCTGATTCTGAGCACCCATCAAACTTTCCACTAGCGTAGTTAACTTTTCCATTCCTACACGAAGGGTAGCAACCTCCTCACAAAGCTCGTGGTTTTCCTGTTCCAGATCTTCCATCTTCCTCTGACAATTGGCTCGGGTATCGTACCGATGAGACAACTTGACAATCTATCGGAGTGGAAAAAGAAACAAGGATAAGACTCTAGAAAACATGTGAAGTGGAATGTTGGATGATGCATGATATGTGATGCAAATGATCATTCATTTTGATAGTTTTTTCAAGGAACATCAATAATTTTGCACACATCAATGGTAAAGGAATTTGGAACAACAAAAACTTATTTCATTAATCAAAAGCGGTAAATTACAACTTACAACTTCGGAACAACAAAACAACAAATTACAACTTTGGGACAACAACCCAATAATAAAAAGCAATAAATTACAACTTTGGAACATGAAGCCCTTTTACAGAGTTTTACAAAATGACATCAGTAATAAAAATAAAACTAAGAACTAAAGATCACTCAGAATCATCAGATGAAGGACCGAATGCCAACTGTAACTGAAGATTCCTAATCTTCTCTTCATAAAAGTCTTCCATCTCTTTCTTCTCAGCTACCAGTCGATCAATGATTTCCTTTTGTGGATTGGGAACAAGGGCAACGCTTACCGAATCTTGCTTCTTTCTCTTTCTTTCGCTAGCATACTTCTTGAGTAATGCATCCTTTTGACGAAGCTTCTCATCATGATTAATGAACCAGCCGTCTTGAATAAATATCAAATCCTCCTTTTCCTTTAGCTGTCGAGTCAGGACCCGATTCTCATATTCAGACATATTATACTTTTCTTTCCAAGCATCTCTCTCGGACTTCATCCTAGCCAGATTTCCTTGGTATTCTCCCATGTTCTCGACAGGGATATCAATAGATGATGATGCAACAATAGGGAATAAAGGTTTCTCGGGTTTATAAGGCATTTTGAAAGCACCATCCCTAGCACGAACCCATTGTAGGTAAGGCTCCAAAGAAACAACACCTCTTTGTCTTAACATGTCTCTCCCTTTTCTATGGATGTGACACCAAGCTCCTTCGATCTCCTTCTTAGCTGCTTGATGATCTTGTCCTTCTTGTAGAAAGAAACCACTCACATGGATGTTGTTCGGCTTGTCCCTTATCGGGTATCCAAACTGAAGGCGCGCGAGAACATGATTATAGTTAATTCCTCCTTTCGTACCAAGAAGAGGCACGTTAGGAAAAGCACCACAACTATCGATGATCTTCACATCATAGTAAGCTCGATTATACCAATCTACATCGAAATGAGTGAGAGCCATAATTTTTAGCGCCCATCGCGGCTCCTTCTCGAGATCCCAGAAAACATCAGACCTAGGTAGACGAGAAACATACCACTGATACAACAACGGTGCACAACAAATAATCATTCCTCCTTGATAAGAGTTCCGAAGGTGGATGGAGTAGTAGGTATCTCCTAGTAGCGTAGGGACCGGATTTCCAATCAAAAAAATTCTGATGGCGTTGCTATCCACAAACTTATCAATGTTAGGGAACAAGAATAGGCCATAAGCGAGTAAAGCAAAAACATCTTCAAAGGCAATAGTATCTTTTATCTCAGCGAAATGATGAGCTTTCTTCAACAAAAACTACGCAGATAAGCCTCGGATTCCCCCTTTTGTAGTCATGTTCTCCTCTACCTCTGACTTCCTCAAGTGGGTGATGGTCGCTATCTCGTGAGATTTGGGTTCCTCTTCTAAGCCAGAGAAAGGAACACAGTCGATGATCGGCAAACCAAGTATGTAGGAGTACTCTTCTAAGGTGGGCATTAACTGGTAATCCGGAAAGGTGAAGCATCGATACAAAGGATCGTAAAATTGGACCAACGTACTAAGGATGCCTTCTTTCATATTGCGCTTCATGAGAGGTATAATGGACCCATGTTTCTTCTAAAACTCCGTCGGATTCCTGATCTTAGGAATCAAACTCTTCAGCTCTTCAATCTCGGGCTCCTTAAACCTATAACTTCGAGTGTTTCTTCTTCCAAACTCCATAATAACAGTACCTGAGATGTCTGCATAAATCATTCTTAAGTTCCTTAAAAACATGTTTTTACAAAAAATGTTTATGGATGCATGGATGAATGATAATGTAACAGTTACACACAAGTTCACAAATATGGGGTTCAAAGGTTCAACGCTTCGAGCATGGAGTCAAAGGTAAATCCCACCCCAGGGTATGTACTAACGGTTTAATCACACCTGCAAGACAAGGTTCTAAGAGTTCCTAGAGTCTACATTCCTCCTTCGGATATTACCAACGTCTTGATTACTCAATAATTAGCAATATTCTCAAGAGAAACTCATCCGAGCGTAGCATCGCGTGACAACCACTTTCGGATTACTCTGTTATAGTCTCTGCGCTACACCTAAAAGGCCAAGATGGGTTAGGGTTCTACGGTTCTCAGCTTCTCTAGCTCCCAGGTCGAAAATAGTAATGTCTTCCCGATTACTCGGTAAACAAATACTACGTTCAAAAGGGCCTTCCACTGAGTGGGGGATTTCATGCCTCCTTCTTCGGGGATTACTCCCTCAAAGTTAACATGACTATACCGCCCGTCCTATTCTTAAGTGTAACTTAATCCGGGTATAGGATCCGTCCTTTGCAAAAACCCAAACAACCCCAATATAAACATATAATCAAACAAATCAAATAAATAATAATAAAACAAATAAGACAAACTAGGCTTAACCCACTTAGGGATGGACCAGCAAGAGGTCAATCTTTCCCCAGCAGAGTCACCATTTCTGTAGCGATAAAAAATGTAGCGGGGTAAATCGGAGATCGAGCTATTAATTAACTCGTCTCACAAAAGCAAGAGTCGCCACCGCGCTTTATTATTTCCAAGGGAAAATGGAAAAAGAGCGAAATAAAATCCTAAAATATGCAATGTAAAATAATACTTTAAAAGTAATGAAAATACAAGGCGTTTTGAAAAGAGGTCTAGTGTTCGGAGGTTGGTTATACAATGGGAAGGTATTAGCACCCAATATATCTATAGTATTCTATAGGAACCTTTTTAAATATCTGTTTATTAAAAAAAAATTGTTTTGATTAAAAAAAAATTGTTTGGCCGAAAATGGGTATATACGAGTTTTCGAAAATACGACGACCTAACGTCAAAGTTTTGACTTAAAAGGTGTGAGTTTTGAAAAATTGAATGTTTGGGAAAATTATCTTAAGTTTTTAACAAAATAATAAACGGAAGATGAATGAGGGTATTCACGCTATGTGTTTGATGACATGAAGTCGAAAAAAATTTAAACGATTCCCTTGGATAGAAACGGACGAAAGATATGCGGATTAACGATCAATTAATTAAAATTACAATTGAACAATTAACTAATGAAATTTAAATCACACTAGCATGCATTTTAACGATTAAATAAATAATCAAAAGTACATGAAGATTAAATTACGAAATCATAGATTTTTAATAATTAAACACATAACAAAAATTAAATCATGAAACATGTATTTTGAATAATTAAATAAACAACAACACAAAAATAAAAATAAATACTAATAGTATGTTGACGAAATTAAATAAGGATGAATTTTAATTAAACATTTTTAAGTGTTTTTTTTATAATAATTAATAATTATGCAGCAAAGTAAATTAATGATTAATTAAGTATGTTTAAATAAAAGGGAAATGGCCAAAAGAATAAAAGAGAGAAAAAAAAAGACCCCACAAGGACTTGAACTCAGGACCTTTAGATTGCTGTTATCACTCTTTACCAATTGAGCCATGTTGTTATTCATTAATTAACATGATTTAAATAAAACATAAACGAAAGAATTAAAATTGCCATTGGATCAAAAGAGGCCCAATGGGCCACCGGGTCAAGAAGGGAATAGGAAAAGAAAATGAAGTAACCCTAGGAGGCAAGGGGCGCCGCGCTGCTGTACCTCTTGTATGAAGGAAAGAAAAAAAATTATATTGCTACTGTGCTTTTTATTGGGAGAAGGAAAAGATAAATTATATTATATTTCAATAAAGAACAACAAAAACAGTAAAGGTATGTTTAAAAAAAACAGCGTTATATCTCTTCTCCCAAACAGATCCAAACCTCTTCCTCTCTCACGCATATTCAACTTCTTCTCTCTTGCCTCACAGAACCGTCTTCTTCTCCCTTTATTCCTTTTTGGTGGTTGTTTGCGTATGGAGTCGAATCAGAGGATTTGAGATAAATCGATGACGAAACAGAGGTGGGAAGAGGATTTTAAGGTGAGTAGATGAAGCTCACACAGAGAGACGAAGGTAGAATGAGACAGTGGCACACGATTAGTCGCTTCAGTGAAAATTGTTGAGGGAGGTGGCCGAATTCGGTGAAGGCGTAACCTGTTGCGGATCTGTCGCAACGCAGGTTGTTGTGGGCTCGCGACATTTGTTGAGACGAAGGGCTTCTCGTTGGAGTCCTGTGTTAGGTACGGTGAAGGCGACTTTCCGATTCGAAATCTTCCTCTTCTTTTTGTTCAACAATGACCCATAAACAAAACCAAAAGGCAACAGAAGGAGAAATTGCACAGTCATGGTGGCAACATCAATCTACTTCTTATTTCTTTTCCTATCTAATGTCTGTTGCGGGTGAAGGTTCTATGTTAGATGATAGAATTGTGTTAATGGTTTTTAAAGGTTGAAGAGAAAAACTGAAAGATTAGCGTATGGGTTACATTGTTGAATGTCAAAAGATAAAGGTTCATGGTTTTGTTTGGAAAAAAAATTATTATTGTTAAAACAACAACAACAGGTTTATTATTGTCGCTGTAAAAGCATACCAACAAAAGTTTTATGGATTTTAAATTTTTGCAACAACAAAAATGGTTTTCTTGGTTTTGTGCAGGTTATGAATTTGAAGATTATATGCAATTTTGGATTTTTGCAACAGCAAGTGTTTTTGGAGGTTTTAAGATTTTTGTAACAGCAAAAGGATAATAAGCTCTTCTTGGACAGCAACAACAAAAAAATGGTTTTATGGATATTTGTAACAGCAAAATATTTTTTGGTTTTGGATATTAGAATAGCAAAATATTTTTTTGGTTTTTGTAACAGCAAATGTTTTAAAATTTTGTGACAGCAAATGATTTGTGGACTTTGAGATTTTGTAAAGCAAAAAGGATAACCAAGTTTTTAAACAGCAAAGGTGTTTTGGACAGCAAATTCTAAACAAGTCTTTGGGACAACAAGGTGTTAAATCGGTATTACGCGACGGAAGAAGTAAGCTTTTTATTACACTCGTTATTATTATCGATATTATGAATATTAACATGTTTAAATACTAACGATCATGCAGTAACTCAACTCAAATACAATGCCACAAGGAAAAGAATGATAAGGCAAATATTACATGGCAAAGAAAATGGCACAGCAAGTGATTCAAGCATGAACATATGCAACAGTAGATAGAGAGGAGAAAAAGAATAATACCTATTGGAGCCTCTCCGATGGGCTTCTAGAAAAATGGTAAGCTTCCTTGAGTTTGCTATCTTTTCTCCTTGCTGGATTTTTTTATAGAACAACACCAATTTTCTGTTTTCACTCATGCTGAAACTTTAGAACAACACTCTATTTTTCTGGTTTTTCTTACTTGCTGAATTTTTTCACTTCCCTCCTTTGTGTTGACAAAGGCTCTTATTTATAGTGGAGTATGTGGGATTTGAGGGGGAAAAACAGTAGAAACTTGAACTGTTTTGGCAAGCTGTTTCTATGCTTTGTTCACACAAATTACTTTAGCCATTTTGATACAAATTGCTACTACTTTGATGCAGGTTGGAGCAGGTTTTGGCAGCACTTGGAGCTGCTGTATGTTGCTGTTTTTTTACTGTTTTGTAGCATTTTACAACATCTCTATTTGCTGTTTTTTTTTCCAGGCTGTTTGGAGCATTGTTGACCAATAAAAATGCAGTAAAAGTGGACTTGAAGAAATGTTGCAAACATGGACTGCATTAGGAACTTTGGCTGAATATTTTTTTTATGTTGAAAATACATTTGTACACACTTGTAGCTTCTTGCAACTTTGTAATAAACTCCAATAAATTGTAACATGAATAAACATGCATTCTTCAATATATTTTCCATTCTTTTGATAGTTATGAATAATCTTGAATCTTCACATAAACATGAATTTTGATATATCTTGATAAAAATTCAAGATCTTCCATTTAGATTTGGGAAATAATTGAATAATACTTGGATGAATTATTGAATGAAGAATAAATAATAATGAAAGTCTTGGACTTTAATCTTGCACTTTTGTAATAGAAATCCAAATAAATCACTTGGATTAATTTTGTAATCAAATAGACTTCCTCATGTAATTAAATAGAATTCCCCACTAACTTCTTGAAATAATGCTTCATGTATTTAAATAACTATGATGTAGATCTTCCAAAATAATCACAAAAATAATCTTGAATAAATATTCCATGTGATCAATGAATATTCTCGAACGAAATCTCTTGAATAGCTCCTCTTTAACTATCACTTGGATTCAAATAAAGAAAATTCCAAATATTCTGAATATTCCGAATAAATTCTTCTAGAACGGTTTTGAATTCAATTATCCCATTTCGGCGAAATTCAACCCGCATCATGAGAAAATTTGCATATGACTTTTGGTTCAAGAAATCAAAAATGACGGTATAACCTGTTTTTTCTTGCATTTTAGAACAATGTGAAACACACATGAACCAAAGCCGGTAGAATTTCGACTGTTCTTCCTGAAAAATATTCGGAGAAAAACAGAGACCATTTGCTGGACAAAGTGTGGAAATAAACGCACAATTCTCTGAAATTCTTTGATGAACCAGTCTTTTGGAAATTAACAAATGACAACATTCCTGTTCCGAGACTCGAAATCCTGATCGACGTACAACGTCTAATGCTCTTCTTTCAGACCTACTTTCTGCACATGAAAACAAAACAGCAAAACATACACTTCGTGCTTGATTAGTGGTTAGTCATTCATAAAATGCTCACAACACTCGGTAATCTCTACACAGTCAAAGCTCGAAATGTTCGAAACCTACCGTATTCTGTGACCTTGATGTGTATGAAAAATAATGCAAATGAAGCAGGGATCTTAGGCAAAAAATTAAGGGTATGACAATGGCATTGACAAGAGCATTGGAAGCTCCTTCGAAAACCATAGTACATTGGGATCCTTTTTCAGATCCTTCATCCGGTCCAGGTTCTTCACAATCAGTTACTAGCATGATGTTTTCATCCGGGAACTCAGAATTTAAGGATTGGTAGTCGTCCACAGCCTGATGAGCAAAATGATCAGCTAGTACACTTCCCTTAATTGCTTTCTGGGTTGTGTATTAAATGTCGTATTCGGTCAGGACCATTTGCCATCTCGCCATTCTTCGGGAGAGAGTGGGCTTCTCAAAGATGTACTTGATAGGGTGTTGTACCCCAATTTTTGCCCCTAAGATCCCTTCATCATACCATATTGTTTCAATCACCACAAAACCACATTAGGGTTTTTGGTTCTTCTACATATCTTTAGCTTTGCTCTATGAGAAGTTACCAAGCACCTTAACTTGTTTTCTCTTGTGTTCATGGATATTTTGCTTTGATTTTCTCTAATTAACAAAATGCGATATTGGTTTGTCTTACTTGCTAATAATGTAGATAAAAGCAATGAGGTCTAGCAAGTTACATCAAGGGTTCATGAGTTTATTTCCATGCCCTAGTCAAAGCTTGAGAGATTCAAACTTGACCCATGAAGTTGTTTTGAAAGTAGTTTGGGTGGCCATGAGTCCTCATCATCATCCTCAACAATCTCTATTCACAAAGGTAGAGTATTGGCACAAAAAGTTTGTTCAAACTTGGCAAAGTTCCACCAAGCTTTCTCTTGATCTAGAGGCTAGGGTTTTGGACTTCAAAGGGGCATATCTTGCTCATCTTTTGGTATTTTTGAGTGATTCCAAAAACATTCTTCTCTTCAAAGAGTTACCAACAAATAACTTCAAAAGTTCCAAGGAGTTTTCATGTGGAAGGAACTTAAATGAAGGAGAAAAATTACAAGTCACCCAGATGAATTCCCATTTTCCTATATATGATTTCAAATGGTCATAACTTGGTCAATTTTTATCACCTTGAGCCCATTCTTTTTTCATGATTACCTTAAGGATGTGTACTTCATGCCTTCTTTTATGTGAAAAGTAAGAAAATGGATGGAAGTTGCCTTAAGAATGCAAGAGATTATAGGTCATTTCATGATTTTTGGCCAACTTCAACAAGTCATAACTTGCTCAATTTTTGGAGATTTTGATTGGTTCAAATTGAAAAATGTCATTCAAGAGGTCTATTTTATTCCATCTTTTTTGATCAAGAGCAAATTCTAAGTGCAAGGCCATGTTTGGAAGCAAGAGATTATAGGTCATTTTTAAAGAAGAATTTGAAATATTTCTAAGTATGGAAACTCAACTATTTTTCCTCAACTTTGACTCCATGTAACTTTCAGCTCAAGCATCCATTTGATTCCATTCTTTTTCCATTACAAAGCTTGTAACATCATCTTTCCAAAGCATCAAGAATCTTGCCCTAAGACCCCTTGAGATGGAAATGCCATTGGATTGAACTTGGTAACTTGGAACTGAAGTTTCACCATGAGTCAGAACTTGAAATCCATGTTTTGGCCTTTAAACATCAAATTAGCATGAGTTTGTAATCTAGACATGTTTAACCAAGTTACCAAAGTGGATTAGAGCCTTAAAACGCAAGTATTTGATGAGTTTTGATGCAAATCATATCGGACTTTGCTCGTGTATCAGGTTCACACAATTTCCCTCCAATTTGCATCATTCCACGCGCTTGAGCATTCCATTTGATTCCCTATAAATAGAGGGTCATCCCCCATTCAAATTCTCAAGCTTAGATATCCAGAATCACCCTGCCAAACTTGCTTCACAACTCAGAATTCAACTACTTCGAATCCTATTCTCAAGCCTTTTTCAATCCATTTTCTCCATCAATTCACCTTCCTTGATCTTCCCTGAACCTAACCATACATTTACATTCAAGAACCGTGCCCTACATTGCTCCATAGAAGTCCAGTTTCAGAGCTCTGCAACTTAACTTCAATAGGTAGATTCCTTCATCAATTCTTCAAAACTTTGGTATCATTGTGTTGCTCTCATTGCCCTGGTTCTAGTCGCAACAGTTACTTTCATCTGGAAGCACGTTTTGACCATGAATTTTCAAATCCCTTTTCAAAACTTTCTTTCCAAATTGCTTGAGTTACAATTTATATAAAAATGGTGCGAGGGTATGGTTGTCTTCGTCTTGAAGAGATGAAACGAATGGCATAGGTCTGAGCTTCTGATTTTACAGTTTGAGAGACCTGCAATTCGTGAGGCTGGAGGTTGAAGATGGCCAACGTGTCACCTTCTAACCAATGAAAGTGTGCCATTTGTATTTTTTGAATTTCTGATTTTATATTTAATTCAGTGCTTTATTCAGTAAAGACCATGATATGCACAACACGCCAGATCCTTTGGATTTGATTACTAACGCATTTTGACTCTCATCCAATGGTCCACATATTTTTCTCTTATTTTCTTTTTCTGATTTTTATATTTTAATTGTTTTAAATTTCAAAAAATCATAGAAAATTCATTTTTAGTCCAAAAAATCTGAAAAAATTATGAAAATTATTTTTAATTATTCTCTTTCTGATTTTTATTTTTTCACAATTTATTTTTGTGTTTTGGTATTTTTTATGAATTTTACACTTATTTGATTAGTTTAAAATGTTTAAAAATACTTTTACACATTTTTAAAATCTGAAAAAATTATGAGATGATCCAATGATATTGTGACAAATATTGGTGACTTTATTTTATTTTTGTTTCTGATTTTACTATTTTTTTTATCATTTTTGTTTATTTTACCCATTTTATTTTAATTTTTTAAAATAGTTCCTGACTTTTAAAAATTCCCAAAAATTTTATAAAAATATTTGGACCCATTTCTGATTTTTCCATGGTTTTATTTTGCATTTCTTAACTAATTTAAAAATTATTCATATTTCCCCAATTTTTTTTAGTTTATTTTAACATTTTCCATCCTTTAATATATATTAAATATTATATCATTTTGTGAATATTTTCTGGATGTCTTGGATTGATTTTTTGGTCATGGTTTTATTAACATCATTGGATCCATGGTGTTGAGTCTAACACCACAAAAATGGATGAATGATTTTAATAATAGTTTGGTTAAATATTAATTCAAATGTGGTTATCTTTTTTTACCCTAATTCCTCTTCATCTCATTCCTTCTTCTTGCACTAAATGTTATTGGAGCATGATCTCTATATCATGTCTCAAAACAAATGGTGCATAGATTGCTATTGACCGGCCTCAAAATATGTGCGACTTCTATATAAGTCCACTTACGATTGCTTAACATAGCGCTAAATTTTGTCCCGATTTGAATAATGATCATTCGTGTCCCAAACTTATGATTGCAAGCCCAAGTGTGTTAATTTGATCTCTTTGATCCAATAAGCTTGAGATTCATTGTGTGGAGGCTTTGGTTCTACCAATTCTCTAATGGAACTACAACACCTTTGGTCAACGCGAATCACTTAAACATCGTTGATCATTAAATGGTACTTATGAGAATCCCAAATGGATGATATACTTGACAAAAAGCAAATGCAACTTGTTGTGTGGAGGCTTTGGTTCTACCAATCCTCTAATGAGTTCCAAATACAAGTTTCAAGATGGTCATCCAACTAACCACTAATTATTGACTTGTTTATTTTATGCTTTTATTCTTTTATGCTTTATGCACTATTTATTTATTTTTTCTAGCATTTACATTACATGCCATTTTCATCTTTGCTCATTTGAGCATTTATTTTCTTGCCATTTTTACTTTGCTCACTTGAGTTTTTCTTTTCCTTTTCTTAAGATACTTAATAATCAACATAAACCCTAAAAAACTCTTAATGGTACTTGGACTATTTGGTTACTATCCTTGGCATGATGGAGCAGTGGACTTTTTCTTGGACTTAGGATTAGAAACCTTGGCCTATCTTGGAGACCCTGTGATCTTATCTGATTATTTTGTCTGGAGCTCTTGAGGTTTACTTCAAGACATTGGGTTGCTTGTTTGTTTTTGTGTGCAGGTTTTTGTGATTACACTCTTTGTTTTGTAATCTGGAATTCACCCGCATACAGCCATTACTCCGCCCAATTTTCGTGAAGACTTAATACATTTGAAGAGGTCTAGTATCTTTGCTTGCTTGGTTTCAATCCAAAGAATGGGAATTTTACCTTGGCTCATAATGTCAAGCCTTGGCTTCTTGTTGGTTAGATGGTCCTTATCCTTAGCTTTTACCTTATGCTTTAGGATAGCCTCTTCTTCTCCTCCCATCTTCTTTAATTTCAAAAATCTTCTCCCTCCCTTTTAAAAAAAAACCCTTCTTGTTTTGAAACATAAACCACTTTCATAATAAACTTGGGCTTATGTCCATGCATTTTCAAAAATATTTTCATGAATAAACTCCAATCAATTTAATAATACCTTGACATTTTTGTGAGAAGACTAAAAGTCACCCAATCTCATTTCAAACAATTTTTCCATTTTGCCTTTTATCTTTAAAACTTTTCTCAAAATATTAAGGCTCTTGTCAATCCTTGTAGTGATGCAAACAACTATACTTCTATAATATGTAGTGAAGTGAGATATTTTCCACTTGGGTGTTGAGTGAGGCATTGTTGATTTTAAAATCCAAGCCATGATCCTCCGCTTTGAGATAATGCAAATTCTCCTTTCTCATGATTGTGGGTGGTAAGTATGTTTTCCACATGGATAATGACGATGATGTCTTACCTCTTAAAATCAACCAACACATTTTGTGTTTCAAATTTTTTTTTAAAAGAGGAACTACGTGTACCCTAATCTCCTATTGCATGAAAGGTGGTACGTAGGCACTTAAGATTCGCAACCGCGGCAGGTGCAAAAATCATAAAAAATATATTTCTCTTCTCACCTCCACCATCCATTTTATATATAACACATTTTTTATAGCCAAAATATACAGATTTTACAAAGAGTTTCCTGCGGAGTACCATATATGTTTAGGGTGCTAATACCTTCCCTTTGCATAACCAACCCCCTTACCTTGAATCTTTCCCCCTCTTTTGGGTTATTCGCTCTTTTCCCATTCCTTTGGAAACAATAAAGCACGGTGGCGATTTTTTATTTCTGATTTGTATAAAGGCTAGTCAATCTAATGGCTTAGTCTTGAACATTTCTACCGCTACAGAAAAATGGCGACTTCACTGGGGAAAGATTGGCCTCTTGTTGGTCCATCCCTAAGAGGGTTAAACCTATCTTTGTTTATATCTGTATGTATGCTATTGTTGCTTATGTGTTATATTTTGTATATATGTTTGTTTGGGTTTTCCTGGTTTTCAGGGTGCTTGGTGATTACTCATAAGTCCTATACCTGGACTTGGTCAAACTTTAAGATAGGACGGGCGGTATAGTCATGTTAACTTTGAGGGAGTAATCCCAAAAAAGGAGGCATGAGATCCCCCACTCAGTGGAGGCCCCTTTGACTGTAGTGTCGTTTACCGAGTAATCGGGAAGACGTACTGCTTTCGACCTAGGAGCCTGCTGAAACTGAGGACCGCAGAATACCAAACCCATCTTGGCCTTTTAGGTGTAATGCGAAAGCTATGACGGATTAATCTGGAAATAGTTGTCACGCGATACTACGCTCGGACGAGTCTTTCTTGAGAATATTACTAATTACCGAGTTAATCGGGAAGTTAGTAATATCCGAAGGAAGGATGTAGACTCTGGGAACCTTTAGAACCTTGTTCAGTAGGTGATAACTTTTTAGACCAAAACCTTATGGGTAGTACCTTCGACCTCATGCTCGTGACGTTGAACCTATGAACCCTATATGTGTGATTTTGTGTGTGATTGCTGCATCATGCATCCATGCACTCATAAGCATCTTTTGAAGAAAACAATATTTTAAGGGATTTAAAGGTTGACTATTTGTGAATATCTCAGGTACTGTTAACCATGGATTCTGGAAAGAGAAAGACTAGGAAATACAGTTTCAAGGATCCCAAGATAGATGAGTTGATCAGTCTGATTCCAGAGATTGAGTGTCCTGCAGACTTTCGGAAGAAGTGTGGATCCATTATTCCTATCATGAAGCTGAAGATGAAGGAGGGTATTCTCTTGACCTTGGTCCAGTTCTATGATCCGGTGTATCACTACTTTACTTTTCCCGATTTTCAGTTGATGCCTACAATGGAGGAATATTCTTATCTATTGGATTTACCGGTTACCGATCGTGTTCCTTTTACTGGTTTGGAGGGTGAGCCAAAACCACATGAGATTGCTGCTTTGATTCATCTAGGGAAGTCTAAGGTGGAAGCCCATATGACTACTAAAGGAGGGATTAGAGGATTACCAGCTCAGTTCTTATTGGAGAAAGCTTGTTACTTTGCCAGAATGAAGAATAAGGTTGCTTTTGAGGCCATCTTTGCTTTACTTGCTTATGGATTATTCTTATTTCCTAATGTGGACAATTTTGTCGACATTAACGCCATCAGGATTTTCATGATTGGAAACCCAGTTCCTGCACTATTGGGTGATGCTTATTACTCTGTTCATCTTCGAAATTCTTATCATGGGGGAATGATTATCTGTTGCACGCCTTAATTGTACCGGTGGTTCATCTCTCATATGCCTCGATCTGATGCTTTTTGGGATGTCAAGAAGGAACCTCGTTGGGCTCCTAAGATCATGGTACTTACTCACTCAGATATTGATTGGTATCATCGAGCTTATCAGGATTTGGAGATTATTGATAGTTGTGGTAGTTTCCCCAATGTACCTCTTCTTGGTACAAAGGGAGGAATTAACTATAACCCTGTTCTTGCACGGCGGCAACTTGGATACCCGATGAGAGATAAACTGAACAATATTCATTTGAGTAGTTTCTTTCTGAAGGAAGGAGAAGACCACAAGGAATCTAAGGAGCAGATTGCAAAGGCCTGGCGTCACATTCATAAGAAAAGTAGGAAAGATTTGGGACCTAGGGGTGCTGTTTCTTTGGAGTCATATCTTTAGTGGGTCCGATCGAGAGCCATCCGGTTGAAGATGTCGTATACTCGAGAGACACCCATGCCTGATCTATTTGTGAAGACCACTCCTCCTTTATTATATGATCTAGAAGAGTTGCAACTTACTTTGGTTAGGATGCAACAGGAAAGGGATGCTTGGGAGAACAAGTTCCAGACTTTAGAGAGTTCTTATAGAGCAGACTTAAAGGAGAAAGATGATTTGATCGAGATCCTTGAGAGTCGAGCGGTAGAGTCTATGGAAAGGTAAGGGGGTTTATTTTCCCCTAAGCCTCAAGCAGGTGATGATTACTCACTTCCTGCCTCAGATGATTGGAAGGAGGTTGCCATCAGACAGGTGGAAGAAAACCAGAGGTTGAGAGCTCAGATTGCCAGGCTCACAGGGAAGCGCCAGCGTACAGATTGATCTCTATCAGTTTCTTTCTCTCAGGATTTTTAGATTGTATTTTTGTCTTGTACTTGGGATCACTGAAACTTGTAACCCATTTTGAAGTTATTATAATAAATGTTTTCAGTATTTCAAATGCGTTATTATTTTGATGTCTGCAATATGTCTATAAATGTTAAATCCCTTGAAATATTAAATGATAAAGTAAAATTAATCATATGCATTGCATATCACGCATCATATTGCACATATTTCTTGCATTTGTTATGCATACCCAGGTGTCTTACCCAGCTTTTTACCTCGTTCAGCAAGCTGACTCATCACTACAACACTCAGGCTAATTTTAAAAAGAAGATGGACAATTTGGAACAGGAGAATCGTGAGCTGCACGAAGAAGTTTCTGCTTTGAAGGCTGGTTTCTCCAATTTGACTACTCTGATGGAAGCTCTGGTGGTTGCTCAGAATCAGCCACCGAGTGTTCAACCTTAACCAACAAGGGAAAATGTTGAAGTTCCTACTATTCCGGTATCCGCTACTCCGACTGTTGTTCAGAATCGTATGCCTCAGGGTTATCCGTGGGGAGTGCTAGAGAATTTTGCCCCTGAAGGTTTCAATTTGGGCCCCCAAGATGCTCCAGTGGTTCCAAATGTTGTTACTCCAGCACCTCCTGTGGTGTATGCTGTTCCCGCTTCACCTCCTTCAATGAATTTGGTCCCGTTTGTTAATGAAGATGTGTGTCGTCCTTTCCCTCCGCCGAGTGAAGACTTGGGTCTTTTTGACAGAATGGATGACTTCCAAGAGCAGTTTGATAGAATGCAAAGAGAGATGAAGGCTCTTAGGGGAAAAGAGTTATTTGGGCAGAATGTGAATGAGTTGTGTTTGGTCCCGAATGTTAAAGTGCCTGCTAAGTTCAAGGTCCCCGAGTTTTAGAAGTACAATGGAAACACTTTCCCTCGTGCTCACTTGGTGATGTATGTAAGGAGAATGTCTACCCACACCAATGATCAGCATCTGCTGATTTACTTTTTCCAAGATAGTCTGACCGGTGCAGCGTTGAAATGGTACATGAGTTTAGACAGCGCCAACATCCATACCTTTAATGATTTGGGAGAAGCATTCATAAAACGATACAAGTATAATATGGACATGGCGCCTGATCGTGACCAGCTTAGGTCCATGGTTCAGAAAGACAGAGAATCATTCAAAGAATACGCGTAGAGATAGCGCGAAGTGGCTGCACAAGTGATTCCTCCTGTGGAGGAGAAGGAAATGAATAAGATTTTTCTGAAGACGCTAAGCGCTTTCTACTACGAAAAAATGGTAGCAAGTTCCCTGAGTGATTTTACAGAGATGGTAGGAATGGGCGTCCGCTTAGAAGAGGCAGTAAAAGAAGGTCATTTGACAAAGGGAGAAGGATCTGGAAGTGTGAAGAAGCCAGCTTATGGGTTTACAAAGAAGAAAGAAGGGGATACCAATGTTGTTATACAAGAGAGGAGGGTAAACGCTCCTAGAAGGAATTATCAGCGTCAGCAGCAAGTTGCTTCAGTGACTCCTGTTATGAATGTCGCTCCAACTACCGTTGCTTATCAAAGACAATCCCAGCAGGGGAACCAAGGGAATAGTCAGAGAAGGGAGAACTATGACCCCATTCCCATGAGTTATGCAGAGCTACTACCAGCATTGATCCAGAAGAAGTTGGTCAAGACACGAGCACCTCCGGCAATACCATCACCATTTCCTTGGTATTACAAAGCAGACCAAACGTGTGCCTTTCATTAGGGAGAACCAGGGCATAGTGTTGAAAATTGTTATCCTTTGAGGACGGGAGTGAAAAGGTTGGTAAAGTCCGGAATTTTATCTTTTAAAGACATGGGACCTAATGTGAAAGACAATCCTCTGCCCAAGCACGGGGGAGTGTGTACTGTGAATATGGTGGCCGGTTGTCCAGGTGACTTCCGGATTTTTGAAATTAATCTGGTTAGAGGAGATTTGGTGAAAATGCACGCAGACCTCTGAATTCGGTTATTATACACATGACCACGTCGGTTGTGTTGTTTGCAGTACAAATATACAGGGTTGCGAGAAGATAAAGGCTGATTTATAGGAGATTATGGATGAAGGTTTAATCCATATAATCAGGCCTAGGGAAGAGAATGAAGAGGAAGTGAATATGGTTTATGGATGTCCTGGTGAATTCAGAATTTTTGATGTAGAGTATTTGAATGAAGATCTCGTACAATTGCATGCTACCTTTTGTCGTACTGCTGGTCAGGTGGAACACCAATATGGATCTTGCATAGTTTGTTGTCAAAACCCCCGAGGATGTTCTATTGTGAGAAAGTGTGTTCAATTGCTGTTAGAGAATGGGACTATCAAGATCACAGGTCAGAGAGATGATTATCACGAGATTGATATGGTTGAAGTTTGTTTGATGAGAGAAGAGTCAGAGGAAGAATATGCCTCCACGGATGAGTATTTCTCTTCAGACGGAGATTTTTTTGCCAGAAATGGTCTTTTGAGGGCTGGTTGTGTTGAGGAAGGTGTAAATGTCATTGTACCTTGTTTTGGCGCACCCGTTCATCTCGAGGTGGAGTACCATAGCAAACTAGTTGTTACCCCACTGATAATGAGTCTGCCAGGTCCTGTTCCCTATAAATCAGATAAGGTTGTGCCTTACAAATACAATGCTACAATCTTGGAAGTTGGGGTGGAAGTTCCCATCCAGCCAATGCCATATGTTGGAAATATAGCTGATAGTGGCAGGGTGACCCGTAGTGGTCGTGTGTTTGCGCCAGTTGTTCGAAAAGATGTTGTTGCTGGAAAGAAAATTGATGAGAATGATGAACCGGAGAAGGCTGCACGAGAGACTAGTGGAGCTACATTGGAGAAAGAGGTGGATGATATCTTGAAGTTAATTAAAATGAGCGACTACAAAATTGTGGACCAGCTATTGCAGACTCCTTAGAAGATATCCGTCCTAGCAATACTAATGAATTCCTCCGCTCATAGGGAATCACTAATGAGAGTACTAGACCAAGCTTTTATGGAGAATGACATGCCATTGGATCAATTCAGCAGCGTAATTGGAAACATTATGTCATGTAACAACTTGAGTTTTTACGATGATGAGTTACCAGATGAAGGGAGGAATCACAACTTGGCTCTCCACATTTCTATGAATTGCAAGAATGATTCGCTGTCCAATGTGCTTATTGATAACATATCTATGTTGAATGTTATACCGAGAAGTACCCTCATGAAGTTGAAGTATCAAGGAACTCCTATGCGCCCGAGTGGCATCATTGTGAAGGCTTTCGATGGGTCGAGGAAATCTGTCATCGGTGAAGTGGACTTACCCATCCATATAGGACCACACTTGTTCTTGATAACTTTCCAGGTAATGGACATTATTCCTATGTATAGTTGTTTGTTAGGACAGCCATGGATACACGAAGCAGGGGTTGTCACTTCAACTCTGCATCAGAAGCTAAAGTTTGTGCGTGAAGGGAAGGTAGTGATCATAAATGGGGAGCAGGAATTGTTGATATCACATTTATCCTCTTTTAGTATTGTGGAAGCGGATGAGGCTGCTGTTGGAATCCAGTTCCAAGCCCTATCCATTGACAACATAAGTAAAAATGAGAATTCTGTGGTTTCCCTAAAGGATGCGCAGCAGGTGGTGCGCAATGGTCACAATGCAGTTTGGGGACGACTTGTGGATCCACCTGTGAACAAAAATAGAGATGGTTTGGGTTTCTCTTCAAGGAGTGGCAAAGGCGAAGGTTTGAAGTCAAAATCTTCTGTGAACAGTTATCAGGATGTTTTCCGCAACGGTGACTATCTCCATCTGATTGGCTCTGGAATTAATGTTGTTGAAGGAGAGGAAGCAGAGCATGAAGCACCGAATTATGTGACGCATGGAGTCCGAGTTTAGAACTGGGTCACCATTGATGTTCCTTCTTGCATACATATTTCAAAGTAATATGTTTTGTTAATCTGTTTCTTTTGAAAAGCTTTCACTCTTCCCAAGGTGGAAGTATCAATGTTGTAGGGCTTATCTGTTTTCTATAACTGTTAAG
Source organism: Vicia faba (assembly GCA_948472305.1). Taxonomy (NCBI): domain Eukaryota; kingdom Viridiplantae; phylum Streptophyta; class Magnoliopsida; order Fabales; family Fabaceae; genus Vicia; species Vicia faba. Next base: position 1,381,719,714 of record OX451738.1, on the reverse strand, counting down.
ACCATTAATAAAAGTTATCTTTGCTTCCAAATTATGTCTTTATTTTATGCTTTTTTTTTGGGAAATGGTATAAAAAAAACCTTTCAAATAAATGATAACTGAAAATTAATCTGCATGATCACTTGTTATATGTGTCAGTTTCTAAAAGCAATCATAAATCATATGTGCAGATTAATTAAAAAACCCGTTGAATACAATGACCGTGCACCCTCTCCCAACTTTGAATGCCCTGTGTATGGGGCTGAAGAAGAAGATTATGATGAGATCCCGGAAGAGGTCTCACGGTTGCTTGAGCACGAGGAAAATACCATTCAGCCATATAAAGAGCCATTGGAAGTGATTAATTAGGGTTCAGAAGAGGATCCGAAGGAAGTTAAGATTGGAGCATTGTTGCATCCTGATGTAAAGAGCGGGTTAATTGAGTTGTTGAAAGAGTATGTGGATATTTTTTCTTGGACTTATCAAGATATGCCTGGTCTAGATACAGACATTGTCGAGCATCGTTTGCCGTTGAAGCCAGAGTGTCCGCCAGTTAAACAAAAATTGAGAAGAACCCACCCGGATATGGAAGTAAAGATCAAAGAGGACGTCCTAAAGCAGATTAATGTTGGTTTTCTTGTGACGTCAGTGTATCCTCAATGGATTGCCAATATTGTCCCAGTACCGAAAAAGACATAAAAGTCCGCATGTGCGTAGATTACATAGATCTAAATAAAGCTAGTCCAAAAGATGATTTTCCATTTCCTCGCATTGATATGTTATTGGATAGCACAACAAAATTCAAGGTATTCTCGTTCATGGACCGATTTTCCGGGTATAACCAAATAAGAATGGCTCTAGAGGACATGGAAAAAACAATGTTTATCACACCCTGGGGAACATTCTGTTACAGAGTGATGCCATTCGGGTTGAAGAACGCCGGTGCAACGTACCAGAGGGCTATGACAACCCTATTCCATTATCTGATGCACAAAGAAATTGAAGTATATGTTAATGATATGATTGCCAAGTCCCATACTGAAAAAGGGCATATAGAAAATATGTTGAAGTTGTTTCAGCCTTTGAGGAAGTATCGTCTCCTCTTGAATCCAAATAAATGTACCTTCAGTGTTCGATCAGGGAAATTATTGGGTTTCATTGCTAGCCAGAAAGGAATTGAAGTTGACCCTGACAAAGTCAAAGCAATTCTAGAAATTCCAGCACCAAGAACTGAAAAGCAAGTCAGGGGTTTCCTTGGGCGTTTGAATTATATCTCCAGGTTTATTTCCCACATGACTGCAACGCGTGAACCGATCTTTAAGTTGTTAAAGAAAGATCAAGGTTGTGTGTGGACGGATGACTGCCAAAAGGCATTTGAAAGTATTAAATAATATCTGCTTGAACCTCCTATCTTGCTCCCTCCCATAGAAGGAAGACCGTTAATTATGTATCTAACAGTGTTGGATAAATCCATGGGTTGTATTCTAGGACAACAAGATGAAACGGGAAAGAAAGAGTTCGCCATTTATTATCTCAGCAAAAAGTTCACCGATTGTGAGTCGTGGTATTCCATGCTAGAAAAAACATGTTGTGCTTTGGCCTGGGAGGCAAAGCGTTTGCGGCAGTATATGTTGAATCATACCACTTGGTTGATCTCCAAAATGGATCCAATCAAGTATATTTTTGAAAAGCCTGCTCTTACTGGGAGAATTGCCCGTTGGCAGATGTTGTTGTCTGAATATGATATCGAGTACCGCACTAAAAAAGCTATCAAAAGTAGTGTGTTGGCAGATTACCTTGCTCACCAGCTAGTGGAAGATCATCAGTCTGTAGAGTACGAATTCCCCGATGAAGATGTGATGTTCTTGAAAGTGAAAGATTGTGATGAACCATTGCCCGAGGAGGAACCTGATCCTGAATCTCGTTAGAGTATGGTATTTGATGGAGCTGTGAATGCTTATGGTAAAGGAATTGGTGTTGTGATTGTTACTCCTCATGGATCGCATATTCCTTTTACTGCAAGGTTAACATTTGATTGCACTAATAATATGGAAGAATATGAGGCTTGCATCATGGGTCTCGAAGAAGCTATTGATCTTAGAATCAAAATTCTAGATGTATATGGCGATTCAGCATTGGTAATAAATCAGATTAAAGGAGAATGGGATACTCGTCACCCTGGCTTGATCCCTTACAAAGAATATGCTAGAAGATTATTACCCTTCTTCAATAAAGTTGAATTCCATCACATTCCTAGGGATGAAAATCAGATGGCGGATGCTTTGGCAACTCTGGCTTCCATGTACCAAGTGAATACTTGGAATGATATACCCCGAATTACAGTTCAACGACTCGATAGGCCCGCTCACGTGTTTGCGACAGAGGAGGTAGCAGATGAGAAACCGTGGTATTATGATATCAAGCATTTTCTTCAAACTCAGGAATACCTGTTTGGTGCATCAAAGAAAGATAGAAAGACACTGAGAAGGTTGGCATGCAGTTTCTTCCTCAGCGAAAATGTGTTATACAAGAGAAATTTTGACATGGTCTTGCTCAGATGCGTGGATAGACACGAAGCAGACATGTTGATGTATGAGATCCATGAAGGTTCATTTGGAACTCATGCTAATGGACATTCAATGGATAAAAGGATGCTAAGGGCTGGTTGTTATTGGTTGACAATGGAATCTGATTGTTACAAGTTTGCAAAGAAGTGCCATAAATGCCAGATTTACGCAGATAAGATATATGTACCTCCAACACTGGTCAATGTGATTTCCTCCCCGTGGCCTTTCTCTATGTGTGGTATTGACATGATCGGGATGATAGAAACCAAAGCTTCGAATGGGCATCGTTTCATCTTGGTAGAAATTGACTACTTTACCAAATGGGTAGAAGCTGCTTCATATGCCAATGTTACCAAACAAGTGGTTATGCGTTTCATTAAAAACAATCTTATATGCCGGTATGGTATGCCGAGCAGAATTATCACTGACAATGGCTCTAATTTAAACAATAAGATGATGACTGAACTGTGCGAAGAATTCAAGATTGTCCATCACAATTCATCTCCATACAGGCCAAAGATGAATGGGGCTGTTGAAGTTGCTGATAAGAATATCAAGAAGATCATCCAGAAAATGGTTGTCACTTATAAGGATTGGCATGAAATGCTCCATTTTGCTCTACATGGATATCGAACGTCCGTTCGCACTTCAACAGGAGAAACCTCGTTTTCTCTAGTTTATGGGATGGAAGTTGTACTCCCAGTCGAGGTAGAGATTCCCTCGTTACGTGTGATAATGGAAACCAAATTGACAGAGGCTGAATGGGTTCAAAACAGGTTTGACCAATTGAATTTGATTGAAGAGAAGAGAATGACAACTTTATGTCATGGGAAGTTATATCAGAAAAGAATGAAGAAAGCATTTGATAAAAAGGTCAAACCTCGTGAATTCAGAGAAGGCGACCTCGTGCTCAGGAAGATCATGTTTTTCCACACTGATTCTAGGGGAAAGTGGACTCCCAATTTTGAAGGCCCGTATGTTGTAAAGAAAGCCTTCTCTAGTGGTGCATTAATTCTTGAAACTATGGATGGCTAGGAGTTCCCACGTCCCATGAATGTTGACGCAGTCAAGAAATACTTCGCCTAAAGAAATAAAAGAACAGCTCGCTAAGTTGAAAACCTAAAAGGGCGGTGTTGTACCCCAAAATTTTCCCTCCCATATTTCTCAATACATTTCAAATGAGGTTGTTGTACCCCAAAATTTGCCCTCTCATATTCTCCAAGATTTAACAAGAATCATATTCAAATGGTTCAAGATTGCTCAAGGGATTGCACAGTCAAACAGGCCTCCTAAGCCAGTCAAAATTAGGGTTTTTGTTCTTGCAAAGAATTTGAGCTTTTCAATGGCTCAATCAAGTCCCATAGGCCTATATACATTGCCAAGCATCTACATGTCAAGTCTCAAGTATCACAGCATCAAATTGCACAGTCAAAAGCCCTATTTGGTTCACAGTAAACTACAGGGGCAAAATGGTCATTTGGCAGTCAAAAGTCAAAATTTTTGGTCAACATCTTATTTTGAAGCCACAATCATCATTTGATCAAGTCTTGATCATGATTCCACAAGCATGGCTCAAAAATCATCAAGATGCAAAAGTTTCTATTTTTGGACAGCTGAAAAGTCAACTGTAACTTGACCAAGGCATAACTTTTTCATGGTTCATCAGAAAAATCACATCCAATGCTCATTTTGAAGGGGATGACATTTCCTACAACTCATCTGCACATTCCAAGTCCAATAAATGCTCTCACAAAAAGTTATCAATTTCTACATTATAGGTCAATTTCAAAAGTCAACAAAAAGGCATTTTAAGTCAAAGACCATAACTTGATATTGGTAAATCCAAATGGCATGGGACCAAAGGAATTGGTTAGAGGACTTCAATACCTTTCCAAAATGTCCAAGAACATGTTCATATGATCAAAATTGAGCAAGATATGCATTGGAGAAGTTGGGAAATTTTTGGGAATTTGCAAAAGTCAACTATGCTCAAAACACATCATTTTTGCTAATGGGCCACAAATTTCTTCTTGAATCTTTGTCCAAGGCCTATGCACGACCCATTGAGCTTAAATTGATTTATTTTCTTATTTTTAATTAATTAATTGAATTTTTTATTAATATTAATTCATTTAATTGATTTAATTGTAGGAAAATACCAAGATATGGTTTTCAAATCTTTTTGTGATGCAAATAAACTCCAGACATGCTGAAGATTTCGTGTATCAATCAAGGGGACCAAAATCTCCATGTTTGGCAAGTTTTATCAATCAAAAAGATGCAAAACTATGTGATTGGAAATCAAATATTGAAATCGTTATTTCATGGATTCTTGGACAAAGTTTTACCCTAATTCCATTCTATTACATATACTAAAGCTAAACCTAATTCCATTCACGTGCAAATTGCTGCAGAAACCATAAACACATTGAAAAAAACAAGAACAAAGTCAAAACTTAATTCCACCTTCCAGCACGATTCAAAGCTTTCTCTTGATTCAAACCTATTACAGGGATTCCCAGAAGCCTTTTGCAATCAAAATCACGTGCCAACACCCAAGGAATCCTAAGAACAGTCGTACGGTTTGCCCATTCTTTTTCATAATCGAAACTCACTTTTTATGCATCATTAACATGATATAATCAAGGCTTTGCATTGCTATAACCTTTCTGAAGCTAATGGTATAGGTGAATCGCGTTATGGTGACCTGAAACTGAAATCACCATTGTTGAATTTTAGGGTTCTTCAGTTTCAAAATTGGGGTTTTCCCATACAAGAAAAATCAGGACCAATGATACCCATGGTTGAAACAGTCTGGACATGACGAACCCAATGGACCTATCGCGCCATATTTATATAGCATAGAATCCTATTCTCTATTTTTCCTCGTTCAGGTTTGTGGGGGTTAAAAACCCCCGCTAATTGTTTTTGTTTTACAGGAAAAAGGATGAAGACGAAGGACGTGTGGGCTGGTGATTGGAGCGTTCAAACGAACGCGTGCTTTTTTCTTTTTCCAGCATGTCATTTATTTCCCATATATTATTTTCATTACTTATCTTATTAACAAACGCGTTCAAGTGGCCTAGTGGTTGGTGATCTGTCCAAGAACCATTGGGACCTGGGTTCGATTCCCAGGTCCACCCAAATATTTGTTTCATATTTTGTTTAACATGATTGCATGCAGCGCTTTCCAGTGACGTCTACCATACATATCCAGATCCCAGACGCCAAGTGTCTTCCCACTCAAAACCAATGGCCAAAGATGAAAGGCTATGGTGTTCTCTAGTCAATGAGCACGCACCTGATTCCAGAAGTCAACAAGGGCTTGATCATTATTGGGCCAAATTTCTAAACAAAACCTCCATTCTTGGGTCAACACCCCCCCTGGTTAATTGCTTTTTTTATTTTCTTTTAACTAACTATTTTTATTATTAATATTATTATTTATTTAACTAACATAATTAATATTAATTTTCATAATAAATTCAGAATTAAAAAAATTTAAATATTTTTATTATGTATTAATTTCATTGTTAATTATTATTTTGGTAAATAAAATGTAAATTAATTAAATTAGTTAAATTAGGTTAACTTTAATCTTTTTTTCATAATAAATAAAATAAACTTAGAACTAGGGTTCTCTTGACTTTTAATTTCTTTTTATTTTTATTAAAACCTAAAAAACATAAAAAACATTTTTTCTTTTTTTTTTTAAATAATTAATTAATTAATTAGTTTAGGGTTAATATTCAATTAAGTGCAAAGGACCAAAATTGCTTTATTTCTCAAAAGGGTCAAAACCCTAAGGACGTCCCGATTAAATTTCTTTTCGCGCATTATCATTATTTTTGATTATATTTGATGTAACTGTTTCCAAGGATGTAATAGTTAATTAGGATTTTACCGCTTTCTTTAATTTTCTCGCATTTATTTCCAAACGGGTTTTTGTTTTTGGCGATGTATAGACCTGCGCCTTGTAATAGCGTAGATTTACCTTTCCGCACTTTATTTTCCGCATTCTTAACTGTGAAGAATGCATGAAAGACTTGTATGACAAATAAAACCAATCCGTAGCTCACAAATAACATGTACAAGATAACATAAACTGAAACAACACACATGCACATGCCACTCTTAGGGTACGCCTCACTGGTTGCCTCGACGTGGTCGTCAAGCATAAGGTGTCTTAGAGGTCGCCCTCCTGTCTAAAGATCCAGTTGCCTCAAAACGGTTGCCTCGGATAAAAAGGATCCAGGACATTAGGGTTATCGCTAAGGTGTCCTACTATTGCTTTGGTGACCACACATGTCCCTTATAATCGAATTGACCCGAATAACTCCAACGACGGTGCTACCTACTTCTCAATAGTGGGATAGTACTGTCTAAAGGACTCTTACACAGCCTAATTTCTTAGAGTAGGTAGATTTCTCATGTGTACTTGCTCTCTCAAACAAACAAAACAACTTTTCACACTTACACTTTCAAAAAGTTTTCAAACAAATTTTTCATACACTCTTGATGACAGATACAAGAGTTACTTAGAAATTTTTCAAACAAAACTTTTTCAAAACCCACACACACTTGAAAAGCAAACAATTTTTGAAAACATAAGAGCAAGTACCTAAGAGCCCGGGGATAACCACGGATAGAAAGGGTGCTAACACCTTCCCTTTCTATAAATCTACCTCCCGAACCGAGAGACATCTCAAAGAAGGAATTTTGCTGTGCTTTTGTCCTTTCCATGTTGGAGAACATAAAAGACGGTGGCGACTCTTGCTTACCGCGACATTTCTCGAACCAGCTTAAAAAACAATCAGTTCTATTTCCACCGATCACAGAGGTCTTCAAATTGCTCAAGGAAGTCCAAGGGTTGACCAGGCAACCTCTCTCCTAAGGCAGTCTACCTCAAATTAGGAATTCGTGTGGCATCAAGATACTTGAGTCTAAGGTATCCCAAATGCTCAATATTTTCATAATATGTTCTCAATATCATCCATGTCAAGTTTCAAGCCTTGCAGAGGAAGTTTGCTCAGTCAATTGCTCAAAGGCCTGAAAATTGACTGTGCTCGGGCAAAAGTCAAATGTGGCCCACATACAGTCAAACTTCAAGATTTTTGATCAACATCCTCATTTTGAAGTATTATTCATAATTTGATCAAGGGTTGATCATGATTCATCAAGGATTGCTCACAATTTATCAAGAACCAAAAGTTGCTAAATTAGGGTTTTGCAGGAAAAGTCAACTCAACTTTGACCAAGCATAAATTTATCATACTTTATGAGAAATGACCCATCCAAAGCTCATTTTGAATAGGATGCAATTACCTACAATCCATATTTAGCTCCCAAGTTCAAAATATGCACTCACAAGAAGTTATGAATTTGGACATTATAGGTCACTTTGAAAAGTCAACAAAAACACCTTTTTTGTCAAAGCTTCATACATGAACATGGAAGACCCAATTGAGATGAGACCAAAATGGTTGCTTAGGGGACATCTTGAGCTTTCTAAAAAGTCCAAGAACACATTCAAAGAGTCAAAATTAAGGAAGTTATGCATTGGTGAAGTTGACCTTTTTTGCAAAATTGCCAAAAACTTAAAAGTGCCTCAAATTGCAATTTTTGTCAAATGGGCCTAACGTTTTGCACTTGTTTTGAGTTTTTAGCATGGTCCACGAGCTCTAGCTCTTCCTATTTGTCTTTATCTTATTTTTGCTATTTATTTTGATTTTTTTTATTTCAATTAAATCATTTTAAATCAAAATAAAACATGAAAAATCCAAATCATTCAAACTTCAAGATCTTGTGCACATTTCAGGTCCCATATACAGCTAGCAAGTGAATCAATTCGTGCAAGGCATAGGTGGGCACAAAAAGATTGATTTTGGCCTATTTTGGAAGGAATTTTATGGAAATCAAATCAAGATCACAAATCATAATTGGCAAAGATTGAGATCATATTTGTAAACCTAATTCATCCCTTGGTATATAGTGAACAATTGCAGCTAGAAACAACAAGCTTTGGAGGCGTGAGAAGTCAGAACTGAATTCAAAAAAATCACTCAAAAGTGTTGGTTCGAATTACTAGTTAGAGGAATATTTAAGGCAATTTGAAGCAGCTGATCCACTCCTGGACCTTCTCTGAAGCAGATTCAATCGTTTGCCAGCCCTTCCAAGCCCAGAAACGGGACGTATAGTCATCACGGTTTGGTATATTTTCCATATTCGATTATCCAAATTCTTGCATCCTTATCATGTTTCAATAGCATATTTGTAATCCTGATCATGTTTGCAAGCTGATAGTACCATTTAATTGCATTATTGTTAGCTGCATAGGAATCCACCATTGTTAGGGTTCCATGTTGGGTTTTGGGTTTTTCTTACACAGGCAAAATTGGTCCACAAGAAGGGCACCATAATGCTCAGCAGGCCAAGGCGGTTTGATTCATGGCTTTGGATTTCATTTATCGTGCCTGTGGATGATTCTGGAAAATCGTTGGCTTATAGTTATGGACATTCGTCCGTAGGTAAAAGTCAGTGATCTTTTACCAACGAAGAGAGGACAGGGACGACTTGTGTGGCACCATCTTATTTGTTCATTTGAATTTTGGTGATTTTTTTTATTTTTCCCCCTACTAACTTGCATTATTATATATTATCAATTATTGTTATTCTATGTACAATAAAAGCACGCAGCTCAGTTGGTAACAAGGCCAGTGGAAAAGGTCACATGACCTGGGTTCGAATCCCAGGTCCCCCATATATTTCATGTTCTTTTCATTTGCATAATCAGGTATGTGTGTATCATGAAGTCCACTATACATCCTCAAGGCTCCACCGTTGGATCTCCAGATGGCCAGATCTAAAGGCCATCATATGAAGGACCATCATACATCTTGGTCAACACATAGCATGGGAACATGGGAGTCAACGTGGATCACTTTCTTTTGGGCCCAGAATTGTTATTCACACCCCTCCAAAATTGCTGATTGCAGGCCCATTTTCTATTTTCTTTTCCTTTTATATTTTCCTTATTTTATTCATTTTAATTATTTTTACTAACATAAAAAATCAATTTTTTTATTAAAAAATCATAAAAATAATTTTTCATCCAATTAGATTTAGGTCATTTTTTATCAAAAAAATTAATTTAATTAGTTTATGTAATTTTAGGGTAAGTTTAATTCTTTTGTAAATAATTAAAACAAGTTAGAAATTGGGGTTTTGTTTACTTTAAATTCTATTTTCTTTTTCTTAAAAATAACAAAATACAAAAATAGGTCATGTAATTTAATTTTATTCAATTTAATTTCATTAGTAATTAGGTCTTTGCATATTTAATTCAAACCTTATTTTTCTTAAAAATAATTAAAAACAACAAAAATAATTTTTCTTTCAGTTAGGTTAGACGGGGTCAAAACCCTATTTCTCTCTCGTTCTCGACTCATCGCGCTTATTTATTTTTATAATATTGATGTAATTGCTCACAGGATGTAATAGATTAATTAGGTCTTTTTCTTTTCATTTATCATTTTTTTACGGGTTGTCTTTGGCTATGTAATTAATACCCGAAACCTTGTAATAGCGTAGCTTTACTTTCTGCACTTTAAATTCTTGCAAATATTAAACCAATAGATGTATGGTATTAGGGTTGCATGACAAGAATTGTGATATGGTGGCCAGAACCGGGATCGTGGTTTCCCTATTTCGTTAGGGAAATTTTGTTGGTTTGCGTTTTGCGTTTGTGTTTGCAAAATGTTGCGGTAAGCAAGAGTTGCCACCGACTTTTATTTTATCCAACAAGGAAAGGAAAAAAGCACAGAAAAATTCCTTTTTCGAGATATTTCTGAGTACGGGGGGTAGATTATAGAAAGGGAAGGTATTAGCACCCTTTCTATCCGTAGTTATCTACGGGCTCTTAGGTACTTGCTCATCATTTTCAAAATTATTTTCTTTGTGTTTGTGGGCTTTGAAAATTTTTTATTTTGACTTCAATTTAACTCTTGCTTCTGTCTTCAAGAGTGTAATGAAGTGTTTTTGAAAACTTTGTTTGTAAACGAGTGTAAGTGTGAAAAAAGTTTGTTTTGATTGAGCAAGTACTTAAGAGCTAATTTACCTACTTGAAAAAAGAATTGTTCTATGTTCGTTTCCTTTAGAAAGCTCTATCCCACTATTAATGAGTAGGTAGCACCGTCGTTGGAGTTTTGAGGGTCAATTCAAAAGGGACGTACGGTCACTAAAGTAATATTAGGACGTCTTAGTAGTAACCCTAATGTCTTAGATCATTTATCCGAGGCAACTATTCCGAGGCAACCATTCCGAGGCAACTTTTGATCTTTGGACAAAAGGACGACCACTAAAACATCCTATACTCAATGACCGTTTACCGAAGGCAATCAAGTGGGAGTATACCCTAGGAGTGCGCATGTGCGAATGATTCAATTTCAGTTTATTTATCTTTGCATATTTAGGGTGATCTAACTATTTTAAATTTAGTCATACATTATTGTCATGCAAACCCTAATTATTCATACATCTAACAGTTAATAATTTACGGAATTTAAAATGCGGAATTTAAACTATGCTATTACAAGGCTTTGGGTATTTACATAGCCAAAAATAAACCCTTTGAAATAAAAGCGATAAATGAAAATAAAGCCCTAATTAAAACTATTACAAACTGTGAGCAGATACAATAATTGGAAAAAAATAATAAAGCGCGCAATGAGAAATTAGATCGAATGTGAAATTAGGGTTTTGACCCTTCTATCCTAATTAAAAGAAAAAATTGCTTTTTGTTTTTAATATTTTTAAAGAATAGAATTAAGTTTTTCTAAATTAAATATGAAAATTAATTAGTGATTAAATTAATTAATAAAAATAATTACATGACATATTTTTGGTTTTTTGTTATTTTAGGAAAGAAATAAAATGATAAAGTTAGTAATAAAACCTATTTATTGTAATTAATTTTAATTAAGTAAAAAGAAATTAAAGTTGTCTAAAATTAATAACCTAATTAAATTAATTACCTTTTTTAATAAAAATAAATATCTTGAATTTAATTGGATAAAAAATGTTTTTTGTGATTTTTTGATAAAAAAGAAAATAGTTTTTGGTTGGTAATTAAATTAAATAAGTTAAATAAAATAAATATAAATAAATAGAGAAAAAGAAATGGGCCTGAAAAAATGGGGGTGCCAATAGTCAGATCTGGGCCCATTTGAGAAGGTCCACGTTTGACTTTTGAAATCTAGTGCTGCATGTTGATTGTGGATCATGGTGTTCTTTCAGTGGTGGCCATCAGATTTGGCCATCCAGCCACTTGGCATACCAGATCTTGAGAGAGTATGATGGGCATTAGGCTTGTACGCGCATTGGATTGCCTGCAAGAAAATATGAAAATAACAAATGCTGGAGGCAGGGATCGAACCCCTGACCTCCAGCTTTCCAATGCCTTAACACCCAACTGGCTACCACTGGGGCACTTTGTTTTTGTTGTACAATTATGGAATAATAATAATAATATATGAAAACAAAGAAATATTGGAAAATTAAAAAACGCACGCTGAACGTTTGAACGAGCCAGTAGGGGAGTGACAACTCATCGTCTCCTTCCTCTCTCCGTCGCTAAAGGTTTGATAACCTATACCTACGGACAAACGTCTGTTGCTATAGACTTATGCTTTCTCAAAATCTTCCACATGCCATGGAAATAACATCTAAAGCCATGGTTGTGTTCGTCTCGTCCTCCTGAACATGATAGTACCACTTACGAAAGCCAATTTTCCCTCTAATCAAAAACCCTAAAAGAAAGCTACGAAACCTAGCAATGGTGATTTCTTGTATAGGTCATATAAATGAAATTAAATGATGCAGGAAGCTTGCAAATGCCTCATAGATCAAGAATATGCAATTAATTCATCCTAACAATGCCTATATTATGAGATTCGAATTCAAGAACAGGGATATGTCATGATGGACTTACAGTGCGTTTTGGGACTGGAATGGACCTGTTCTTGATTGCTTTAGCTTGCAGAGACTCCCAGGAGTCGATTGAGATCCTTCAAAGGTCTTGAAACTGCCTCTAAATGCCAATTCGATCTCACACTTTTCTTGCTTTTTTCAGTTTTGGTTCTGCCTCTTGCGCATGTCTCTAACTTCTTTTTAGGTCCGCACACACTCTATATGTACCAAGCAATGCATTAGGGTTGATAACTGCATCCAAATCTTTCTCCTTCAATGATTTTTGATTTGATTTGATACACTTTTAAAACTTTCCAAAATTGGTCCAAATCCAATCTTTTTGTGCATACATGCCTTGATACGAGATTGAATGATTTTCTAGCTGTAATTGGCACCTGAAACAAGCACAAAATCTCTTACTTTCACTATTTTGGATTTTATTTGATTTGTTTTAATTTAAATTGAATTAATTCTAATAAAAATCAAAATAAATAATAAAAATAAGATATGGAAAAGTGGAAAAGGCTAGAGCTCATGGAATATGTTTCCAACTCAAAACAAGTGAAAAAGATTGGGCCCATTTGGCAAAATTTGAAGTTTTAGGGATAGTTGACTTTTGGCAATTTTGCAAAAAAGGTCAACTTCAACAATGCATAACTTCTTCAACTTTGACTCTTTGGAGGTGTTCTTGTACTTTTTAGAAAGCTTGAGATGTCCTACAATCAACCCTTTTGGTCTAATCTCAATTTGATATTCCATGCTCATGCATGAAGCTTTGACATAAAAGGTGTTTTTGTTGACTTTTCAAAATGACCTATAATGTCCAAATTCATAACTTCTTGTGAGTGCATATTTTGAACTTGGGATATGAAGATGGATTGTAGGGAATTACATCCTATTAAAAATGAGCTTTTGATGGGTCATTTCTCATAAAGTATGAGAAAGTTATGCTTGGTCAAAGTTGAGTTGACTTTTCCTACAAAACCCTGATTTAGAAACTTTTGAGTCTTGATGAATTATGAGAAATCCTTGATGAATAATGATAAACCCTTGATCAAATGATGAAATATACTTCAAAATGAGGATGTTGACCAAAAATCTTGAAGTTTGACTGTAGGTAGGTCATAGTTGACTTTTGCCCTAGTATAGTCGATTTTTGGACCTTTGAGCAATTGACTGAGCAAACTTCCTCTGCAAGGCTTGAAACTTGACATGAATGATCTTGAGAAAATATTAGGACAATGTTGAGCATTTTGGATTACTTGGACTCAAGTATCTTGATGCAACATGAAACCCTAATTTGAGGTGGACTACCTTAGGAGAGAGCTTGTATGGCCAAACCTTGGACTACCTTGAGCAACTTGGAGATCTTTCTTGAAATATTTTGAGAAATATGGGAGGGAAAATTTTGGGGTACAACAAGAATGTATGTTAAATTTAAAACGGTTAGCAAACCCTAAATGTGCAAAGATAATAAATTGAAATTAAATCACTCGCACATGCGCACTCCTAGGGTATACTCTCGCTTCGGCTGCCTTCGGTAAACGATCATTAAGTATAGGGTATTTTAGTGGTCTTTCTCTTGTCTAAACAAATATCAAAGTCCCATTCAGAAAAGTTTCCTCGAAAAGGTTGCCTCGGATACATTGCCCCGAATATTGATCTTAAGACATTAGGGTTATTACTAAGACATCCTAACATTGCTTTAGTGATCGTACGTCCCTTTCGAATTGACCCTTAAAACTCCAACGACGGTGTTACCTAATCACTAATAGTGGGATAGCACTATCTAAAGGAAACAAGAATAGAAACATTCTCTTTTTCGAGTAGATAGATTAGTTCTTAAGTACATGCTCAAATAAACAAACTATTTCACACTTACACTCTTTTCAAAAAAAGTTTTCAAAACGACTTCGTAACACTCTTGAAGACATAAGCAAGAGTTAAATCAAAGTAAAACAAAAACTTTTTCAAATCAAACACACACAAGCAATTTTGAAAATGATGAGAAAGTACCTAAGAGCTCGTGGAAAACCACGGATGGAAAGGGTGTTAATACCTTCCCTTTCTATAATCTACCCCCCGTACTCAGAACATCTCGAAAAAGAAATTTTTCTGTGCTTTTTTTCCTTTCCAGTTGGATAAAATAAAAGTCGGTGGCGATTCTTACTTACCGCGACATTTTGCAAACACAAACGCAAAATGCAAACCAGCACTTTCCTAAAACAGTCTGGTTCTGCCACCGTATCACAAAACTGGCGACTCTGCTGGGGAGTTAATAAGTGGGGTATACCTTAGGATTAGTTCATCATATTTGCTTCTATTGTCTGATTTGATTGCTTTATCTTTGAGGGCTTTGTATTGGGAGTTACTATAGATCCTAACCCGGATCTGGGGGACACCTTTTAGGTAAGTAGCAATAAACTGTGAGGGAGCTGTATGGCATAGACCGATACGGTTGAAGCAGTAGCTACGTTGATGTGGCACATTGGTTAGTACTGTTATCCCTTGTGGATAAACGAGGAGAATACGGGGCTGCTATATGGGTCGTTAAGCATCAACTGACCTTAGAACCTATAATTGACCAACTTGGCCAGAGGAAGTAGTGAGATAGCCGGTCTCGGTGTAAAGCTGGGAACTGGTTGATACTCGATACTACACTTATTGAGACCATACTCTCGCGATAGTTCCGGCTAAAAGAAATGATTGCGTGAGCTGAAACCATGACCGATGGAGGATGGTCAGTGATATTGAGAACCTCTAGAACCCGGTTACTATTATTAGGACAGGTTGAAACCAACTGAACTTCAAGAGGGTAGTACCTAGACTCTATACAAGCCTGAAACTCAAGGGCTATTGTGTGACTTGTTTGCCTTTACCATGTCTGCTATCTGCTATACCTGTTGTGTGTTTTATCATGACATCATGCATCATAGCATAGCATGCATACTTCATTAGACTAACCATTTCAAAGACCGAGGGGATTTATCTTTGTTCTATTTTGCAGATTATGGCTTCCATGCGCAGAAACACCATTCGAGTTAACTTTGTGCAAATACCTGCTCAACTCAGAGAGTTAGTCTCAAAGGTTCCGGATGCTTCTTCATTCGTTAGAAGACATGGTCAGCTCCTTAGTTTGGTCACTTCAAAGTTGGATGAGTAGATGATGAGCATGCTCTTCCAGCTCTTCGATCCGGTGTGTCATTTTTTCACCTTCCCGGATTATCAGCTAGTTACCACTTTGGAGGAGTTTTCCGACTTACTGGGCATATCTATCCTCGAGCAGACACCCTTCACAGGTTTGGAGGAGGTTTCTAGACCCGAGGACATTGCTCCATCCTTACATCTAAAAAGGGTTGATGTAGTATCCAACTGGGAAACACGGAGCTGGTTAAAGGTTTCTTGGCCAAGTTTCTGATGGATCAAGCTCAACAGTTATGGGATAACTTGGACTTTCAGGCTTTCAAAGACATTTTGGCTCTCCTCATCTACGGCTTGGTTCTCTTCCCAAATCCAGATTCCTTCATAGATGTGAATGCAGTTAAGATCTTCCTGTCCTGCAATCCAGTGCCTACTTTCCTGGGTGATATCCTACATGCTCTCTATACTCGTACCATGCGAAGAAGAGGGATCCTCATGTGTTGCACGCTGCTGCTGGCGAGGTGGTTTATTTCTCACCTCCCCAAATCTGTATTGAAAAATGAGGAAGGTTTAGGTTGGGCTTACAGAATCATGTCCCTCGCCCACACAGACATTCTTTGGAGTTCTAAGGATATGGAAAGGGTAGATATCATTGATCGATGTGGGAAATACCCTAATGTCTTGTTTCTTGGAATTAGAGGGGAATAACCTACAATCCTTGTTTGGCTTTACGACAGTTTGGTCGCGCTCGGAGAGACGGTCCTCATGAGCTGCTTCTTACAGATATTGTCTTTGACTATAAGGAGGATGTTGATGAGCATCGCTGAAGGTTTATACGAGCCTGGGGCATGGTGAACAGGTCTTACCCTCAAGATCTAGGACCAAAGACTTCTCTCCCTATGCAACCTTACTTCCAGTGGGTCCGATCTCGATCTCAGAAGCTTGTTATGCCTTATGAAGCTTTGCTACCAGTGATTGTGGAGCATACTAATTAAGAAGGGGTTCCTTACACAGTCCTTTATCCCTACATGCCTATTGATCTTGGGGCGTTAAAGAGATCCTGGATTCAGCTAAAAGAGGAGAGGGATACCTACAGGGAGAAGTATCATGAGCAAGAGAGGAAGATCTTGAAGCTCACGAGGAAACTTGAGAATGAAAGGACGATCAATGACTACGTCAGCACGAAGGGAAAGCGATCATGGGTTTTCTGACTTTGCTTGTTTCTAGTTTAGATTTATTTTTAGTATTATTTCTTTTGTAACACCTTAAAGGAATTGTTAAACATTCTTACAAGTTTAAATATAATAAAGTTTGTTTATTTCTTGGTTCGCAAATTTAAATCTCCCAAAGTCTTTGAAATCATTTCCTACGCATTCCATTATCATGCACCTCATTACAGGTATCATTACAGGTTTCTCATCTTCTTCGTTGTTTATTTCAGCACAAAATGTCTTCTGAAATACCTATCGATCAAGCCATTAAAGCTCTTCAAGAACAAAATGCTCAGTTCCAAGAGATGTTCCTGAACTTGGCTAAAGGGCAACAGGATTTGAAGACTCTCATCTTGAAGGAGAAGAAAAAGAAGAAGAAGAAGGTGGTTCTGCTGAATATGGGTCACATATTTGGGAATAGGTTGCGACAGGAAGCTGATTTGTCTCATTCATATAAAGGAGGAGAGAATCAAGAGGAAGAAAAGGGTCCTAGTCCTGTAGTCTCTGATAATGACACTGATTTTGATGAAGAACAGTATCCTCCTGCTGAGGATAGGTATAAGCAACTTGAAGATCGTCTGAGTGCAATGGAGATTCAGAAGATACCCGGTTTGGACTTCGGAGATCTGGGACTAGCATCTGGGGTGGTGATCCCGCACAAGTTTAAAGCTCTTGTCTTTGCTAAGTACGATGGAGTATCCTGTCCAAAACTCCACCTCCCCTCGTACGTCAGAAAAATTCAACCTTACACTACTGATAGAAATTTATGGGTGAATTTCTTTCAAGATAGTCTGTCAGGGACTCAACTTGAATGGTTCTATCAATTAGAAGGAGCTAATGTCCACAACTGGGAGGACCTTGTTGCTGCTTTTTACAAGAAATACCAGTATAACGCCGACCTTGCTCCCACGCGTACTCAGCTTTAGGGTATGTCTATGGGCGCAAGCGAAGGTTTTAAGGACTATGCTCAGAAATGGAGAGATCTGGCTGGAAGAGTCCAACCCCCTCTGTCTGATAGGGAGTTGGTTGATATGTTTCTTGGGACTTTGTCTGGTCCATTTTTCAATCATTTGATCGACAGTTCATCGTCTGGGTTTACTGAACTAATTTTGACCGGGGAGAGAGTAGAAGCTGGTATCAAAAGTGGCAAGATACAGAAAGGTGCTTCATCGAGTACAGAAAAGAAGCCTTTCAGGAAAGAAGCTAGTGCAGTTTATAGCTCGAGGAGCCAAAAGCGACATGAACGCCGCCAAGCAGTTAATGCAGTAGTAATATCAAGACCCACCGTTGCCCCACAATGTAACAATCAGCAAAGAGTAGAGAGACCGCAAAGACAATACACTCGGCTCAGTATGACCTTGTCTCAAATTCTGCCGCAATTGTTGAAGACTAACCTGGTAACTCTGAGGGAGGCCCCAAAGAATCCCAACACTACATCTCCGCTGTATAACCCAAACACTCGTTGCGCCTATCACTCCGATAGTCCAGGGCATGATACAATAAATTGTTGGGCCTTGAGAAATAAGGTTCAAGATTTGATTGAAGCTAAAGAAATTGAGTTTGACGCTCCAGAGAAACCCAACATCATGACTGCTCCTATGCCCAAGAAAGGAGTAAATGTTGTGGACGATGATTTATTTGTGACCTCTGTGGAAGACATTTCTACTCCGTTGATGTCAGTAAAACAGAACCTATTGTTGGCCGGTTTATTTCCGGGTTGTGGCGAAGGTTGCCACCTATGTTCAATCCTGCCTGCTGGTTGCCATTTATTGAAATCAGGTGTTCAACGCCTGATGGATAACAAAGAGATCATGTTCGAGAAAACTTTGATTTCGTTGATTCCTGTTGAAGATGTTTCCATCATAACCATTTCTGCCAATCCTTCTAAGGCTTCCTCGAGAAATCCTGTTAAGATTACATCCATTCCAAGAGTTTCTCCATTAATCATTACTATTCCTGGTCCTGTCCCATACACTTCGGATAAGGTTGTCCCGTGGCACTATGGGGCCGATGTGTATTATCATGGGATCAAACAATACTTGAAGGTTGAAGAAGCTGATGCTGATGTCAGCAGCATTGTCGGGGCTAGCAAGGTCACCCGAAGCGGAAGACTCTTCTCTCCTGAGATTTCCCCTCCGATCGTCAAAAAGCATATCGCCATTCCATTTGCCAGTACATCGACTACTGTCCCAGTACATATTCCAATTATCACCCCTGTCGCTGAGTCATCTGACGCTCGGGGCAAAGAGATCACAGGTGAGCTTGCCTGGACGGAGGCACCTAAGAAGATTGTTGTAGAAACCTCTAGGCAGGAGATAGAGGAAATTCTGAAGATTATCAAGAAGAGCGACTACAACATAGTCGAGCAGTTAGGGCAGACCCCATCTAAGATCTCCATGTTATCCTTATTGTTGTTCTCGGAAGCCCATGCAAAGGCTTTAATTGCTTTCCTTAAAACTGCGCATGTGCCGCAGGAAAATTCTGTTGATCAATTCAAAGACTGTGTGGCTAGTTTGACCGCTGACAACGGGTTGGGTTTCTCCGATGCAGATCTGACTGCCAAAGGAAGGAATCACAATGATTCTCTGCATGTCTCGATCGAGTGTAGGGGCACTACTCTGTCCCATGTACTGGTGGATATTGGGTCCTCATTAAATGTTTTACCCAAGAAAGCATTAGATCGGCTGGACTGTGAAGGCTTGGTTCTGAAGCCGAGTAATATTGTGGTTAGGGCCTTTGACGGATCCAAAAGGATGGTGCACGGGGAGGTGGATGTCCCTGTTAAAGTTGGCTCTCTGACTTTTGCATCTACGTTCTATGTGATGGACATATGACCATCTTATTCTTGTTTGCTGGGTCGCCCATGGATTCATAAGGCTAGGGCAGTGACTTCTACGCTCCATCAGATGTTGAAATATCCAGTGAAGGGGAAGATTGTTACAGTACGAGGAGAAGAGGAGTACATGGTGAGTCATCTTAACTCCTTTCGCTATGTGGAGGTGGATGGAGAGTTCATCGAAACCTCGTGTCAGAACTTTGAAGAGGTCCCCCAGACTCTGGCGTCGACTGAAATTGCTGTTGAAGAACCTCCGATGAAGATGGCTTCCCTCAAGGATGCCAGGGCTGTAATTGAAAAAGGTGGGTGTGCAAATTGGGGCCAACTCCCTGACTTTGCACACAAGACAGACAAGTTCGCTTTGGGTTTTACTGCAGAAGCTCAAAGGGTTGTTCGGCGCGTGCGAATTGGAAGACCTCACCTGCGCATCAGTAATCCTGGAGTGAATGCAATTGAAGATGATGAAGAAGAGTCAGAGTTCGACAGCTGGATTTACCCGACTACCAACGGTGGATTGAACAATTGGACGGCGAAGGACTTCATGCCCGTTTCTTTTATTACACAATAATAGACTTTTGTTTTTGAGATTTGTAACAGACAGTTTAAAACTTTACGGCCCGATGCCTCGCCTGAGACACAATGGCTTTGTTTGTGAGGGCTTATTAAATGTCATTTCCATATATCATCAATAAAGCATTGGACGTTTTCTTGCATTACAAACTTTGCGCTCCTTGTTTTTCTTTTCTATCTTGCACTTTATTAAAACAACTTTTGTCTTACACACACTCACATATCATAATGCAGATCCACATCCACTCTGGATCCCATTGATAACGACTTTGCTACTGCCAGTTATGACTTCGAAAATCCGATCAACCAAGCCAAGGACGAAGGTGAGGAAGATTGCAAAGTGCCTGGGGAACTTGCTAGATTGTTACTACAAGAAGAGAGGGCCATACAGCCCCATGAAGAGCCGGTTGAATCAGTAAATTTGGGTACAGAGGAAGACAAGAAAGTGGTCAAGATCGGTGCAAATCTAGAGTCTAGTGTCAAGCAACGGTTAATACAAATGTTGTGTGACTATGTTGAGATCTTCGCTTGGTCTTATGAAGATATGCCTGGGTTGGATACTGATATTGTAGTACACCGCCTGCCAACTAAAGAGGACAGTCCTCCGGTAAAGCAGAAAGTTCACCGCATGCGCCCCGAGATGTCTGAGAAAATCAAAGCTGAGGTCATGAAACAATTTGATGCCGGTTTTCTAGCAGTTAATTCTTACCCGCAGTAGGTTGCCAACGTGGTTCCGGTGCCGAAGAAAGATGGTAAAGTGCGGATGTGTGTGGATTATAGGGATCTAAATAGGGCGAGCCCCAAGGATGATTTCCCACTTCCTCACATCGATGTTCTGGTCGACAACACCACTCAACATAAGGTCTTCTCCTTTATGGATGGGTTTTATGGTTACAATCAGATTAAGATGGCTCCCGAAGATATGGAAAAAATGACCTTCGTTACGCAGTGGGGTAACTTTTGCTACAAAGTCATGCCGTTCGGATTGAAGAATGTCGGGGCAACATATCAGCACGCCATGGTTGCTTTGTTCCACGACATGATTCACCATGAGATTGAGGTTTACGTTGATGACATGATTACAAGGTCCCAAACTGAAGAAGAACATCTTGACCATCTCCAAAAGCTATTTGACAGGTTGAAGATGTACAAGCTGAGGTTAAACCCGAACAAGTGCACCTTCGGGGTAAGATCTGGTAAGCTACTGGGTTTCGTCGTTAGTGATAAAGTTATTCAAGTGGATCCTGCAAAGGTGAAGGCTATACAGGAAATGCCAGCTCCCCAAACAGAAAAAGAAGTCAGAGGCTTTTTGGGACCTCTGAATTACATTGCCCGATTCATTTTGCACCTGACTGCTACTTGTGAACCAATTTTCAAGCTGTTGAAGAAAGATCAAGTGGTAAGATGGAATGATGAATGTCAGGCCGCTTTCGAAAGGATCAAGGAATATCTCCAAGAGCCACCTATTCTGATGCCTCCAGTTGAAGGGAGACCTTTGATATTATACTTGACAGTACTCGACAATTCAATGGGGTGCGTGCTGGGGCAGCATGACGAGTCTGGCCGAAAAGAGCATGCTATTTACTACCTTAGAAAAAAGTTTACCGACTGTGAGACCTGATACTCACTTCTCGAGAAAACTTGTTGCGCTTTAGCATGGGCTGCTCGCCGGCTGAGACAGTATATGCTGACTCACACTACCCTATTAATATCAAAGATGGACCCAATCAAGTATATCTTCGAAAATCCTGCCTTGTCCGGAAGAATAGCAAGATGGCAGATGATCTTAACTGATTATGATATCCAATACACAACCCAAAAATCAATCAAGGAGAGTGTGTTGGCAGATCATTTGGAACATCAGGCCGTGGATGATTACCAGTCTATGAATTTCGAGTTTCCAGATAAGAACATCATGTTGGTGACTGACTGTGAAAAACCTGGACCAGATGAAGGACCTGAGGAAGGATCCCGATGGTCTATGTATTTTGATGAGCTTCAAAAGCATTAGGAAATGGCATTGGCGCCGTGATCATATCTCCTGAAGGCTGTCATACTCCATTCACCGTCTGATTATGTTTTAACTGCACCAATAACATGGTGGAGTATGAAGCATGCATCATGGGTCTTCGAGCTGCTATTGACCTAAGGATTAAGTTCTTGAGTGTATTCGGAGATTTCTCTCTCGCGATCAGTCAGATTAAAGGCGAGTGGGATACGAAGCACCCAAAGAGTATGTATTGACATTGCTTCCGCACTTCGAGGAGATAACCTTTGAACACTTCCCAAGAGAGGAGAATCAGTTAGCGGACGCACTAGCTACCATGTCTTCTATGTTCAAGGTCAGGTGGGAAAATGAAGCTCCCCAGATTACCATCGAGAGGTTGGACGAACCCGCACATTGCTATGATATAGAGACTGAAGAGGTATCAGATAAACCCTGGTTTCACGAGGTAAAGAGGTATCTTGAGGCTCAGGAGTACCCTGAGCGTGCATCTGTAAATAATAAGAAGTTTCTAAGGAGGTTCGCGGAGAAGTTCTTCATCAGTAATGGTATCCTTTATAAGCGTAACCATGACTCAACCCTACTGCGATGTGTGGATAAGAACGAGGCATAAAGGATTATGGCAGAGTTACATGAAGGTACTTTCGGAACTCATTCTAGTGGACATACCATGGCAAAGAAAATCCTACGGGCAGGATATTATTGGTCTACTATGGAAGCCGATTATTATCAGCATTCTCGGACCTGTCATAAGTGCCAAGTTTATGCTGATAAGGTGCATGTACCTCCAGTTCCTCTGAATGTTTTGACGACACCTTGGCCTTTTGCAATGTGGGGTATCGATATGATCTGTAAGATCAGACCTACCGCGTCCAATGGGCATCGTTTCATTCTGGTAGCAATTGACTATTTTACGAAGTGGGTTGAGACACCTTCCTTTGCTACAGTAACCAATAACGTCGTGGCGCGGTTTATTCGACACAATTTGATATGTCGATATGGTATACCAGAGAGGATCATTACGGACAATGATACAAATCTCAACAATACGATGATAACTGAGCTCTGCAAGCAGTTCAAGATACAACATCACAACTCTTCTCCTTACCGGTCGAAGATGAATGGGGCTGTTGAAGCAGCCAATAAGAATATCAAGAAGATTGTGCAAAAGATGACGGTGACATACAAAGATTGGCACGAGATGTTACCATTTGCTCTTCATGGGTACCAAACCTCAGTGCGGACTTCAACAGGGGAAACACCCTACTCTTTGGTGTATGGCATGGAAGCAGTCCTACCCATTGAGGTCCAGATAACCTCTCTTCGGATTATGAAGGATGCAGGTTTGAGCGAGGATGATTGGATCCAGACCCGGCTTAATCAGCTGAACTTAATCGATGAGAAGATACTTACTGCTATTTGTCATGGTCAGACGTATCAAAAGCGAATGATCAAGGCATTTAACAAGAAATTTAGACGACAAGAGTATCAAGTTGGGGATCTGGTGATCAAACGCATCATACTGCCGCAAGATGGTTGTGATACGAAGGGAGAACTGACTTGAGGTTTTACGTTTGTTTTCGCAAATGTTTCGGTTGAGCAAGAGTCGCCACCGACTTTTTATTTTATCCTAAGGAAAGGTTAAAAATCACAGCAAAAACCTTTGAGATGTTTTCTTGGGTTCGGGGAGTAGATTATAGAAAGGGAAGGTATTAGCACCCTTTCTATCCATGGTTATCCATGGGCTCTTAGTTACTTGCTTAGATCACTTTCCTTGTGTTTTCAATTGTTTGAAATGGTGCTTTCAATTGTTTGAAATGGTGCTTTGTGTGTGGGTTTGAAAATGTTTTGAAAAGAGGCCAGTTGTTGTGGTAACCTTTGTAATGATCCATGTTTGAATGTATACAAAGGTGTACTTATCTTTTGAAAAGTTTTTCAATGTTTTTGAAATTTATTTTGAAAGTGTGTTGTGATGTGTGGTTTTGAAAAGTAGGCAAGGATTTGTTTTGCAAGTTGGTAAGTAACCAAGAGCTATCTACCCTAAATTTCTCAAAGATCTTTCCTATGTTTTTAACCCTTTTAACAATTTTGTTCCACCATTGTATTTGGTGGACAATCTTGTGTTAGGATGTGAACGGGACGGGCGCGGGTCATCGTTTAGACCATGATTGCAATGGTGCCAAGTGTCTTTGGCAATTTTTCCTTTAAAGGACTTGATCATTTTTAGGCAACTTTCGAAAGCGTCATCGAGGGACTATGATCATTTGATATTGTTTTGTTTTGCCAAAAACACTCAACATGCAACATGGCCCATTATTGAAGGCAACAAGTGGAGTAACCCTAGGGGTGCAAGTGTGATTGGTGTTGTCCATTTTCATGCTTTTTGTCTTTTGTTTAGTCAAGCTATTTGTTGTTTTTGATTTGCATACAAAACCCTAAGTCTATCATGGCATATTTAGAAAGCTTTTAAATGCGAAAAATAAAATCTTAAATTATTACAACACAATTATGGGATGGGGGGTACAAATGTTCAAATGGGGGTATTTAGCAAGAAATTAAAATCTAAGCTATTACATCCAAATTGAATATACAAAGATTAATTGTACAATAATTAAGTAAATAAATATGCAAAAATGTATTTATGCACAAAAATGGTTTTTATATGTATGGGAAGGTATTTTTTTATGTGAAATATAAACAAAAAAATAAAAGAATCAAATTTTGGATATTTTGTGTTTTTAGGGCAAAACCCTAATTTTGCTAAATAAAAAGTATTTATTATTTATTATATGCAATATTTATTAATTATATACAAAAAAATAAATAAAGAGAAGTATATTGTAAAAAAGTGATTTTTGAGGTCAAATATTAATAAAAATAAAAATGTATTATTTTTATGTTTTTTATCCTAAATATTCTAAATATATAAGTATTTATATTATTTACTAAATATATTAAATATGTACAAAAATAAAAAAAAAAGTTAATTATTTACAAAAAAAAGTATATTTTTTAGAAAATGTTTCCAAAATGTAAATAAAAAATAATAACTAAAAAAATATATATTTTGTATTATTATTTTAATGTTTTAAACAAATAGTACTATATTTATTTATATATGTAACTAAATGAAACAAATAAATAACAAATAAAATGCAAAAAGTGTGAGAAAAATATTTTTAGTGTTTTTTCATGCTTGAATAAAAATATAGTACCAAAATCAAAAAGAAAAAATCAAAAATGAAAAATATATCACATAATGGGCCAGGGGGGTGCAAATTGAAAAAAGGGGTGCAAAAACTAGGACTGACTCAGGCCCAACCCAAGCCAGTCATCTCCAACCTCCAGACTTGTTTGAACAACAAAAACGCGCGCTTCCTAACTCCTGATTCCTGGACTTTCAAGCAAAACTCATAACACCAAAAATGTAGAGCATCAAGAGACGAATCCAGGCATATAAAAAACATGACTTAACTCTAAGAAACGAGGGAGAATTTCTTCATCCCCAATTTCTGACCTAAGTTTTTTCTAATGTTCAGGTTCCAAATTCTCTTAACACACACAATATAAATGAAAAGTGAGGATATAGGTAGCTTCAGGGCCATGAGTAGAGCATGTTTCATTCATAAACCTAAGCCTAACTCTTCTTAGATTGAGAGATAGAAGTCCAAAGTTTTACCTGTTCAGCTGGAATCGTGTGCAACAATGGAGGTACTTTCAATGCAATGTGAGGACTTGTACAACTTGCTTGAAGTTCAGGGATGCTATTCCAACCTCTAGCTTGCTTTGAAACTAACTGAAACGAGCTATGTAACTCAACCTGCACAACTGAAAAAATGAAAATGGTGAACTTGGTTAAAGGTGTTACAGTCTGCAGCTAGGGCTTGGGATAGTTTGTATGGATGATATAGGATGTGTTTGAACTGGTTTGGATGAAAACGCACGAGGGAAATGAACTGGCCAAGTCAAAATGCAGAAGGTACCCTGTTTTGCCACAAAACTATGTTTTGATGAATGAGGGAATCTTAGGGATGGCTTGGTCGTGTTTCAGGTTACTTAGGGAGTGTGAAATGTGTTCACAAAGTTTGTTTTGGTTAGTTCTTATAGGAATGAGAGATGATGTTCAATATGCAAGTTTTCTTCTTTTTTAAGCTAAAGTGGTCAAGTTGGGTTATAGGCCAAGGCAGGTACCTCAAGCATGCTGCATAATCTCTCCTTGATCAGTGGGATTAGTCCATAAACTTGTGCCTCAAAGATCTACATTGTACTTCTTTGATTTGTGTTTTGACATAAAGTGCACCTTTTCAAAAATGGCTAAGTTACTTTTTCTAATTATGGATTAAACTTCCATGTAATGACCAAATGAGCAAAATAACATCTTGGCACAAAGGTTTAGCATTGAATTATTGAGTGCAAATGGGATTAGAGGCCTGTAACCTAACTTGTGCAAGCTGAGTTTGAAAATGCATAGTGTATGAACATGCCTTTGGCCAAGAACAAAAGTGACTTTTGCCCAACTTTGCCAATTCTATTCTCCCTAACCACAAGGGTGTTTGAGAAGTTCTTGGACAATTTGGAAAGCCTGGAATGTGTACTTCAATCCATCTTTGTAATGCAAATTTAAAATCCAAGTGGAAGCATGTGAAAAGTGGCCATGAAGTTGGGCAAAAATCCTGCCTAAAATAGGTCAAAAAATTTCTAAGTTAAGAATGTTTTGTACCCTTGTTCCAAAAATCATAACTTGAGCTACAAGCTTCTTTTGAGGAAACTTGTGTATCAAAGTTGTAGATTTTGCAATGGAATACAACTTTCATGTTTTGAGTTTTGTTTGAATCCAAATGTATCTTGATGAAAAAATGGGACAAAGTTAGGAAAAAATAAGGAAGTTTCATAACTTAGAAAATTTCTAAGTTATGAAATTTCTTCATTTCAAACCCTAATTTGTAATTTTTGATTTCTTGATGAACAAGTTTCATAATTTGACATGTCTTGATGAAAAATGAATCTTGGCACTTTATTTTGACCAAAAAGTCAAAGTTTGACTTTTCAGTATACAGTCAAATTTTGCTCAGTTGACTGGAAAATTCATCTGTCAATCTTGTGCATTTGGGATCTTTTGAACTTGTTGAACATGTCAAGACAATTCCATTGAGTCCTTGAGTCCATATGTGAGCTTGGTTTTCCATTGGTTAGGTCAAACAGTCAAAAATTGCCTTTGTGCAGTCAAAACCCTAAAAATGACCATTTTGCCCTTTTGGTGATCTGATCAAATTTCTTGTGGAATTGTGATCCAAACTTGACCAAATGGTTCATATGAGTTCATAATGTTGATGTGGGTCAAAAATCATGAGGTTTCACTGTCAATTGACCACAGTTGACTTTTACCCCAATACAGTTGATTTCTAGGTCAACTGTCCAATTGACTGGGCAAAGATTAGAATCAAGGCTTGAAACTTGGTATGGATAAACTTGTGAGTCCAACATGAAGCATGAAAGTCATTTTGGGAATTTTAGGTCAAAACATCTTTGTGCAAACTCAAACCCTAATTTGGGTCAGCAGTGCAAGGAGGAGTCTTGAGAAAATGTTGAGGAAATGGGAGGGCAAATTTTGGGGTACATCAGTTGCCCCTGTTCAATCTTCTTAGACCTGAGGATGTAGATTGGCTTGCATGCCTTTCGTGATCCGAAGGTAGAAGATGATTGAACACTAAAGTGCCCAGAAATTTGCACTCGCATAGTGGAGTATCGGCAATGTGATGTCGGGAATGGGCTTATAGATGCCATTTGGAGAGATGGTGGATAGCAGGATGGGCTTATAGATGCCATCTGGAGATGTGACAAAACCTTGTCGAGAATGGGCTTATAGATGCCATTTGGAAGTGTTGATCGCGTAAGAGATTCCTTAGCGAGAACTTGCGTACTTTGAGAAAGAAAAATGGTTTCCTGGCTTGCTACAGGTGTTGATCTTCAGTCTCTTCATGCAGATATGCCCTGGCTAGATACAGGTATCGAATCTACAATCAAATGCTCACAGATATGCCCTGGCTAGGTACAGGAATCGAATCCGGAACTTCAAAATGTTGCTTACAGACGTGCCCTGGCTGGATACAGGTATCGAATCTCTAAACTCTTCATACAGATATGCCCTGGATGGATACAGGTATCAAATCTGGAATTTGTCATCTACAGATATGCCCTGGCTGGATACAAGAATCGAATCTTGAATTAGTCGTCTTCAGATATGCCCTGGCTGGGTACAGGTGTCGAATCTGGAATTTGTCGTCTACAGATATGCCCTGGCTGGATACAGGAATCGAATATGGAATTTGCCGCCTACAGATATGCCCTGGCTGGATACAGGTGTCGAATCAGGAATTTGTCGTCTACAGATGTGCCCTGGCTAGATACAGGTGTCGAATCTGGAATTTGTCGTCTACAGATATGCCCTGGATGGATACAGGTATCGAATCTGGAAACTCTTCATGCAGATATGCCCTGGCTGGATACAGGTATCGAATCTACATTCAATCACTCACAGATATGCCCTGGCTAGATACAGGTATCGAATCTGGAATTGCGATAGTTGATAGTAATCATCTTTGGATTGACCTTTTCCTGAAAAGGCAAAACATCAGTTGTATGCAATGTCATGATGTATGAAATGCATGATGTCATGATGCTCAAAATGAGATAGTGTTGTATGCACTTTATCATGTATGCAAACAAGATGTATGAAGTGTGAAATGTCTATGAATGTAATTTCGTCTAGGAAAATAAATCCTTGACGAGTGCCAGGAGTTTGTGGAATCCTGGGTTGATGTTGAAGAGTGGAGTTCTTCGTTTCCGCTGGGGATGATGGTTGCAAGAATAAACCGGTAGGAGAAGATGACTCCGTTGGGGAATAAACTTGTTGGAGAGATTACTCTGCGGGGAATGACTATGTGGGAAGAGATACTTCGCTGAGGTTTTGATGAGAGCTCCGCTGGGGATTCCACTGATATGTTATGTTGGGGAATTTGATGAACTTCGCTGGGGATAGGAAGAACTTCACCGAGGACGATCTTTCCGTGGCAATTAGCTGAGGATAACCCAGTTATACCCTGGTGGGGAAATAACCTTTGAATAAAGTTGGGGAGAGACGTATGCACTCTGCAGGTGATAAGCTTCCAGAATCTACTAGGGATAAGCTTCCAGAATCTACTGGGGATATGGATTCCACTGGGGTGTGTTGAGATCTTCTGGGGATACCCAACTTTCTTAAGGCTGACCGTAGGCTAACTCTGCTTGGGGAGAGTATCGCTGACTTGCTGGAGATACTGTGCCTCTTCAGGGCTGATGGGAGACCAAACTCTGCCTGGGGAGAGTATTGCTGAATCTCGTCTTACTCTATGGGGAGTTGAGGTAACTTGGTTACATTCTTCAGCCGAACCTACTTTGGTACCTTGGTGGACAGAGCAACTAGATCGCTTAGACAATTCTTTATTGCCCCTGTTTCTGATGTCATCTGTAATTAGTCCTTTGTTTCGCACGCAAATATTCATGATTAGCAATTAATGTCAAATGCATATATCAAGAATGAACATTGGACGTTCTTTGCAAAACAAAACAGAAAAAGGAAAAACGATGGGTAATTTGTCTGAAAAATTGAACTTGTATTGATTTTGAAATTTGCCTGTAAATAGGCGTTTTTGTACAAGAGGCTGACGTCCTAGTAAGAGAACGCCGCCGAGCAAAATAGAGTTTATACAATTTTGAAAATGAAACAAAACAGCTATGTGAAAAATAATCCCACTGGGTTCCAACTCTGCTATCGCCTTTATGTCTTCAAGCGTCTCATCACTCTGCTGCTTAGTTGAAGATGAAACTGATTGATCTGAGCCCGATAGTTGATGCTGAATTCTGGATGCAAGGTGATCCAATGAGACATAGTATTACGCTTTATCCCTAACTTTTGCCTGGACCGCCCTTTCGGGTTTTCAGTCCACCGGGATACCCATTTTTCCCAAGCCGCCTTTTTAGGTTTTCGACTTAACGGGTGTACAGATTTTTTTTCATTTCATCCCTTATTTTTGTCCGAACCCTTTTGGTTCGCCGGGAAGCCCTTATTTTTGCCTAGGTGTGTCAACCTAGTGGGTCTTTAATTCATGCGTAGTATCTTTTTACTATGTCTGCATTGGCGGGGTGAGGAAGGTCGTCACCATCCATGGTGGTTAGAATCATAGCTCCTCCTGAGAAGATATGTTTAACCATAAATGGCCCTTCGTACGTAGGGGTCCATTTTCCCCTGGGATCACTTTGAGGAAGAATGATGCGCTTGATTACCAGGTCTCCGACTTGATACTCTTGTCGTCTGACCTTTTTGTTAAATGCCCTGATAATCCGTTTTTGGTACGTTTGACCATGACAAATAGCAGTGAGTCTCTTTTTGTCAATTAGGTTTAATTGATCAAGCCGAGTCTGGATCCAGTCATCTTCGCTCAAACCTGCATCCTTCATTATCCGGAGAGAGGGTATCTGGACTTCAATAGGCAAGACTGCCTCCATGCCATAGACCAAGGAAAAGGGAGTTGCCCCTGTTGACGTCCGTGCTGAGGTACGGTACCCATGAAGAGCAAACGGTAACATTTCGTGCCAATCTTTGTAGGTCACTGTCATCTTCTGCACAATCTTCTTGATGTTCTTATTCGCTGCTTCTACAGCCCCGTTCATCTTCGGCCGGTAAGGTGAAGAGTTATGGTGCTGTATTTTGAATTGCTCGCAGAGCTCAGTGATCATCTTGTTGTTAAGATTGGTACCATTGTCTGAAATGATCCTCTCAGGTACACCGTATCGACAGATCAGGTTATGCCGAATGAACTGTGCCACGACGTTCTTGGTTACGGTAGCAAAGGAAGCTGCTTCAACCCATTTTGTGAAATAATCAATTGCTACTAAGATGAAGCGATGCCCGTTGGATGCCGTAGGTCTAATTTCGCCGATCATATCAATGCCCCACATTGCAAAAGGCCAAGGTGCTATCAAGACGTTCAGAGGTACCGGAGGAATGTGCACCTTATCACCATAGATCTGGCATTTGTGACACGTCCGAGAATGCTGGTAACAGTCAGCTTCCATTGTGGACCAGAAATATCCTGCCCGAAGGATTTTCTTTGCCATGGTATGTCCACTGGAATGTGTTCCGAAGGTACCTTCATGTAGCTCCGCCATGATCCTTTCTGCTTCAGTCTTATCCACACAACGCAGTAAGGTTGAATCATGGTTTCGCTTGTAGAGAATGCCATTGCTGAGGAAGAACTTTGCCGCAAACCTTCTCAAGAACTTCTTGTCATTAACAGATGCGCCTTCAGGGTATTCTTGAGCTTCAAGGTACCTATTCACTTCATGATACCAGGGTTTTTCAGTTACCTCCTCAGTCTCGAGATCGCAGCAATGTGCAGGTTCATCCAATTTCCAGATAATGATCCGGGGCGCTTCGTTGTCCCATTTGACTTTGAACATAGAAGACATCGTAGCCAACGCGTCCGCTAACTGATTCTCCTCTCTTGGGAAGTGTTCAAAAGTTATCTCCTCGAATTGAGGAATCAACGTCAACACATACTCTTTGTAAGGAATAAGATTTGGGTGTTTTGTATCCCACTCGCCTTTGATCTGATTGATCACGAGAGCGGAATCTCCGAAGACACTCAGAAACTTGATCCTTAAATCAATTGCAGCTTGAAGACCCATGATACATGCCGCATACTCTGCCATGTTGTTGGTGCAGTTGAAACATAGACGGGCGGTAAGTGGAGTATGAGTGCCTTTAGGGGATATGATCACAGCGCCAATACCATTACCTAAAGAGTTCGAGGCTCCGTCAAAGTGCATAGACCATCGGGATCCTTCCTCAGGTCCTTCATCCGGTCCAGGCACTTCACAATCAGTCACTACCATGATATCTTCGTCTGGAAATTCAAAGTTCATCGACTGGTAATCGTCCACTGCCTGGTGTGCCAAATGGTCTGCCAATACACTTCCCTTGATTGCTTTCTGAGTCGTGTACTGGATGTCATATTCCGTCAAGATCATTTTCCATCTTGCTATTCTTCCGGACAAGGCGGGCTTTTCGAATATGTACTTTATTGGATCCATTTTTGAAATCAACAGAGTAGTGTGAGTCAACATATACTATCTCAACCGGCGAACATCCCATACCAAAGTGCAACAAGTTTTCTCGAGCAGTGAGTATCGGGTCTCACAGTCGGTAAAATTTTTGCTAAGGTAATAAATGGCGTGTTCTTTTCGGCCAAACTCGTCATGCTGCCCCAGCACACACCCCATTGAGTTGTCCAGTACTGTCAAGTATAATATTAGAGGTCTCCCTTCAACCGGCGGCATAAGAATGGGTGGTTCTTAGAGATACTCTTTGATTCTTTCGAAAGTGGCTTGACATTCATCGTTCCAACGTACTACTTGATCTTTCTTCAGCAGCTTGAAGATTGGTTCACAGGTAGCAGTTAGATGCGAGATGAACCGGGCAATGTAGTTCAACCGTCCTAGAAAGCCTATGACTTCTTTCTTTGTCTTGGGAGTTGGCATCTCTTGTATGGATTTCACTTTGGCAGGGTCCACTTGAATGCCTTTGTCGCTTACGACGAAGCCCAACAACTTTCCAGATCTCACCCCAAAGGTGCACTTGTTTGGGTTCAACCTCAGCTTGTACAACTTCAGACGGTCAAACAGCTTCCGTAGATGGTCAAGGTGTTCCTCCTCAGTTTGGGACCTTGCAATCATATCATCAACATATACTTCTATCTCATGATGGATCATATCATGAAATAAAGCAACCATGGCACGTTGGTAGGTTGCCCCAGCATTTTTCAACCCAAAAGGCATGACCTTGTAGCAAAAAGTGCCCCACTGAGTGACGAAGGTGGTCTTCTCCATGTCTTTAGGAGCCATCTTGATTTGATTATAACCGGAGAAGCCGTCCATGAAGGAGAATACTTTATGCTGAGCAGTGTTGTCAACCAGAACGTCGATATGAGGCAGAGGGAAATCATCCTTAGGGCTTGCCCTGTTCAAATCCCTGTAATCAACACACATTCGGACCTTACCATCCTTCTTCGGCACTGGAACCACGTTGGCAACCCACTGAGGGTAAGAAGTCACTGCTAGAAACCCGGCATCAAATTGTTTTATAACCTCAGCTTTGATTTTCTCGGACATTTCTTGACGCATACGGCGGACCTTCTGTTTTACCGGAGGGCAATCTTCCTTGGTAGGCAGGTGATGAACCACAATGTTGGTATCCAACCCAGGCATGTCTTCGTAAGACCAGGCAAAGATTTACACATAGTCATGCAGCATCTGAATCAACCGTTGTTTCACACTGAGCTCTAGATTGGCACCAATCTTGACTTCCTTTCTATCTGTCTCAGTACCCAGATTTACCGTTTCCACTGGCTCTTCATGTGGCTGAATGGCCCTCTCTTCCTGGAGTAGTAGTCTTGCGAGCTCACCAGGCACTTCACAATCATCTTCACCTTCGTCTTTGGCTAAGTTGATCGGATTTTCGAAGTCATAACTGGCGGTAGCAGCGTCGTTACCAGTGAGATCCAGAGTGGATTGGAACCTGTATAGGTGAGTGTGTGTAAATATAGCTGTTTTGCAATGTATAATAAAGAAAGAAAAGGAGCGCAAGATTTTGAAATGCAACAAATGTCCAATGTTTTTTATTGATGATATATGAAAATGACACACAAAAGCCCTCACAAATGAAGCCACAGTGCCTCGGGTAAGACACCGAGCCATAAAAGTTTCAAAATATTGTCTGTTACAAATTCAAAACAAAAGAGTTCATTACGGAGTGACAAAAGTAATAGGTGTGAAGTCTTTGGCAGTCCAGTTGCTTGGTCCACCGTCGGTTGTTGGGTAGATCCAGCTGTCGAATTCAGATTCCTCCACGTCGTCTTCAATAGAATTCACTCCCGGGTTGGTGATGAACATAGGAGGTTTTCCAATTCTTGCCTTACGAACAGCCCTCTGAGCCTCTGCAGTGAAGCCCAAACCAAACTTGTCAGTCTTCGGAGTGAAGTCAGGAAGTCGGCCCCAGTTTGCACACTCACCCTTCTAAATCACAGCCCGGGCATCCTTTAAGGAAGCCATCTTCAAAGGAGGGTCTTCAATCACAGTTTCAGCTGATGCCAATGTCTGAGGAACTTCTTCAAAGTGCTAAAAGGGGGTCTCAATGAACTCCCCATCCATTTCTATGTATCAGAATGAGTTGAGGTGGCTGACCATATACTCTTCCTCCCCCTGAACTGTAACAATCTTTCCTCTGACCGGGTACTTAAGCTTCTGATGTAGTGTGGAGGTCACAGCTCCAGCCTTATGGATCCATGGACGACCCAACAAACAAGAATAGGATGGTCGGATATCCATCACATAGAATGTAGAATCAAAGACTTGAGAACCAACCCTGATTGGGATGTCAACTTCCCCATGTACCATCCTTTTCGAACCGTCAAAGGCCCGGACAACAATGTTACTAGGCTTGAGCTCCAAACCCTCACAATCCAACCTGTCTAAGGCCTTCTTGGGTAATACGTTCAATGAAGAACTGGTGTCTACCAACACATGGGCAAGAGTAGTGCCCCTGCATTTAATGGAGACATACAGGGCGTCGTTATGGTTCTTTCCTTTGGCAGTCAGATCAGCGTCAGAGAAGCCCAACCCATTATCGGCATTCAAGTTGGCCACAAAATCGTTAAATTGATCAGCAGACGTTTCTTGTGGCACATGGGCCGTCTTTAGGAAGGAAATCAGGGCCTTGGCATGGGCCTCTGAACACAACAACAGTGATAGCATAGAAATATTAGAGGGGGTGTGCCCCAACTGCTCAACGACATTGAAATCACTCTTCTTAATGATCTTGAGAATCTCTTCCATCTCTTGCTGGGAAGCTTCAACAGTGGTTGTCTTTGGTGCCTCCGTCAGGGCAGGAAAATCAGTAGCAATCCCTTTGCCCCGAGCGTCATATGACTCAGCAGCAGGGGTAGAAACAGGAACTTGATCAGGAAAGGAAGCAGGCACACTTGCAGGTGTGATGACAAGAGGTCTCTGAATAGCTGGTGGCGCAATATCTGGTGAGAACAGCCTACCACTGCGAGTAACCTTGGCTGGTCCGGTGATGTTGCTGACACCGGTACTAGTATCGAACTCTTGCTTTACTCCAAGAACATAAATTTCTGCCCCATAGTGCCACGGGACAGCTTTGTCAGATGTATAAGGGAGAGGCCCCGGAACAGTGATGATGATAGGAGCAATCTTCTGAGTGGACATGATTTTGACAGGCTTCTTTGAGAGAGCCTTAGGAGGTTTGTTGAAAATAGTAACAATAGACACTTCTTCAGCAGGGATAGCAGGAACAACAATCTTCTCGAACAAGATTTCTTTGCTATCCATCAGGTTTTGGACGCCTGACTTCATCAAAGGACAACCAGCAGGTGAAACAACACATAGAAGGCAATCTTTACCATATCCCGGAAATAAACCGGCTAGCAACAGGTTCCTTTTGACAGTCAACAAAGGAGTAACGATATCTTCCACAGAGGGTACATACAAGTCTTCTTCCACAGCATTCACTCCATGATGAGGCATGGGAGCGATCACAACATTGGGTCTTTCGGGCGCCTCAAACTGTATTTCTTTAGCATCAATAAGGTCCTGAACCTTATTCCTCAGAGCCCAACAATCATCCGTAGTATGCCCCGGGCTATCAGAGTGATAAGCGCAACGGGCGTTGGGGTTGTACTTTGGAGAAGCTGTGTTCACTACCTTCAGAGCTTCTTTGACAGTTACCAGATTGGTTGACAGTAGTTGCGGCAAAATCTGAGACAGGGTCATGCTGAGTCGAGTGTATTGCCTTTTGGGTCTCTCACCCATTGGTTGGTTATACTGCTGAGGAGAAGCAGCAGGCTTTGAAATTACCAACGCGTTGACAGTTTGGCGGAGTTCTGGTTTAATTTGTCTTCTGGGACCATAAACAGCACTGGCTTCTCTCTTGAAGGGCTTCTTTTCAGTACTCGCGGAGGAACCTTTCTGTATCTTCCCCGACTTGATACCAGCTTCTATCCTCTCACCGGTTAAGATCAGATCTATAAACCTAGTAAAAGAATTACCAATCAAGTGGTTGAAGAACGGACCAGACAGGGTCCCTAAGAACATGTCCACAAGTTCACGGTCAGTCAGTGGTGGCTGCACCCTACCAGCCAGGTCTCTTCACTTTTGCGCATACTCCTTGAATCCTTCGCCCGTCCCCAGTGACATACCCTGGAGTTGGGTACGTGTGGGAGCAAGGTCAAAATTATACTGATACTGTTTATAAAATGCAGTAGCCAAGTCCTCCCAGCTTCGAATACTGGCTCCATCCAGCTGATAGAACCATTCGAGTTGAGCCCCTGAAAGGCTATCCTGAAAGAAATGGATCCACAGGTTCTTGTCTGCAGTGTAAGGTTGGATCTTCCTTACATATGATCTGAGATGCAGCTTAGGGCAGGAAGCCCCGTCGTACTTTGCAAAGGCAGGTGCCTTGAACTTGTGTGGGATCACCACCCCAGAAGATAAACCTAGATCTCCAAAATCCAGCCCCGGCACATGTTGAATCTCCATGGCACTTAAACGGTCCTCTAGTTGCTTGTACCTGTCTTCAGCAAGAGGGTACTGCTCATCATTGTAATCCGTCTCGTTGTCGGAGACCACAGGACTAGGAGCCATTCCCCCTTGGGGACTGTCTTTCTCTACAGAGGAAGTAGCCTGATCAGCCTTATTCTGCAGTGTATTCCCAAACCTTCGTCCAGTGTTAAACAACGCAGTCCTCTTCTTCTTCTTTTTTTTCAAGAGCAGAGTCTTCAACTCCTGTTGACCCAGGGCTAAGCTCATGACCAGCTCCTGAAACTGGGCGTTCTGGGCCTGAAGAGCCTTGATAGCTTGTTCGGTAGTAGGCTCGGAAGACATGATGATTGAGTGCTGAAATAAACAGCGAAGAAGATTAAGCAACCTGTAGAAGAAGGGTACCTGTTATGCATATGATGAATGATATGCTTATTTATGCAATGCATTCAAGGATTTAGAAAATTCAAAATTGTTGCAAACAAAAAGAACGCACGTCATATTAATAAGAAGAAATTTGGTCAGTACATAAATGCCCCATGGGCCAAATATTACAAAAACTTCTCAAGGTAAAAAGACGTTGCGCATCCTCTTTGGTGCGATGTAGGTGTTGAGGGTCTCTTCCTCGTGGAGTCGGCGGGTAAGCTCAAAAACCTTCTTCTCACTGGCGTAGAAGCTGGCTTCAAAAGTATTCAGTTCCTCCTTGAGTTGGATCCAACTCTTCTGCATCTCCTCCCACGATGTTGGCATGTCAGGATATAGGATGGTGTAGGGAACCTCTCCTTCCTTAACGGGCTCTTTAATCACAGGGAGAACATGAGGGTAAGGCATCATTAGACTCTGGGCTCGGGTTCGTACCCACTTGAGATAAGGCTCAAGAGGGATGGAGTTCTTGTGCCCTAGCGTCTTGCTGTCTACCTTGTTAGGCATCCTCCAAGCTTTGATGAATCTTTGCCGAAGTCCTTGCACATCATTGTCGAAGTCAAAAACTAGGTCAGGAATCAACATGTCATGAGGGCCATTCCTCCGTGCATATCCAAATTGTCTCAAAGCTAGACAAGGGTTGTAGGTAATGCCTCCTCTAATGCCAAGCAATGGAACATTAGGGAACTCTCCATAACGATCGACAATGATGACATTTTCTATGGACCGAGAACACCAATGTACATCAGAATGAGTGAGGGTCATCAACCGTTGTGACCACCTTAAGCCTTGGTCATTATTCAAGACAGATTGTGGAAGGTGCGAAATAAACCACCTTGAAAGGAGAGGAGTACAGCACATGAGAACACCCCTCTTTCTCATTGTTCGTGTGTAAAATGAGTGAAGAATGTCCCCAAGCAATGTTGGTATTGGATTCCTGGATAAGAAGATTTTGACGGTGTTGACATCTACAAGCTGGTCAGGATTTGGGAACAGGACCAACCCATAAATGAGGAGTGCCACAATTTCTTCAAAGGCTTGTAGATCCAATGAATTCCAACACTCTTGTGCCTTCTCAAACAAGAATTTTGCCAAGAAGCCTTTGACACCGCTTATAGTTTCCCAATGCCCCTTGATGTCAGATGGTTGCAAGTGTAGTGCTTGAGCAACATCTTCAGGCTTTGGTTCTTTTTCCGTACCGTTGTAGGGTAGTTGATTAAGAATAGGAATTCTCAAGAGTTGAGAAAATTCCTCCAAAGTGGGCACCAATTGATAGTCAGGGAATGTGAAACAATGGTGAAGGGGGTCAAAGAACTGGAACAACACCTTTACCATGTCCTCTTCAATGCTGGTGTTGACTAGGCTGAGCAGTCTACCATGTCTTTCACTGAAGGGAGAGCTTTCTGGAATTCTGGATGTGAGCTCCTTGAGTTGAGGAGGTATTCTCACAAGGTTGACTTGGATAGTTTTCCTGCGAAGAATTTCCATGACCTACAAAACAAGAACAAAGATGAAGATCGAAACCCTTGAAATGGTTAGTGAATGCATATGATGCTTCATGATGTTCATGATGTATGCACAAAACATATGTACAAGCAATTCACACAAAACCCTAGTTTCAGGCTTGCATGAGGTTTCATAGGTAAGTACCCTCTTGAGTGTAGTTGGCTTAAAAACCTGTCCTATAAATAGTAACCGAGTTCTAAGGAGCTCAATATCATTGGATTGTTTTCCATGTTCATTGTTTTGGTTTAGCCACTTAACTAGCGACCAAAATATTCCAAGAAAACAACCCTCAATGAGTGTAGTATCGAGTATCTACCAACTTCAGACTGCACCAAAGCCGGTCATCTCACTACCCCTAATGAAAGGCCAAGATGGTCAAGTAAGGTTCTAGGTCATTAGTGCTTAGTGACATCACTCAGCGGCCCCGTACTCTCCTTGATTGAACTCAAGGGTTACCGGTACTCACAAATATGTCACACTAATATAGCTATTGCTTCAACCGTGTCGCTATACCCCGCACAGTTTCCACAATGTATTGCTATCTATGAATGTTTTCCCAAATCTGGGTGTAGGATTTCAAGCCCAAACAAGAGAACCAAGATATAAAGCAATCAAAGCAAACAATTAGTCATGCAAGAGGGTGATCTAAGCCCTAAGGTTAACTCCACTTTAAAGTTTTCCCCAGCAGAGTCGCCAGTTCTGTGATACGGTGGGAGAACTGACTTGAGGTTTTGCGTTTGTTTTTGCAAATGTTTCGGTTGAGCAAGAGTCGCCACCGACTTTTTATTTTATCCTAAGGAAAGGTTAAAAAGCACAGCAAAAACCTTTGAGATGTTTTCTTGGGTTCGGGGAGTAAATTATAGAAAGGGAAGGTATTAGCACCCTTTCTATCCATGCTTATCCATGGGCTCTTAGTTACTTGCTTAGATCACTTGCCTTGTGTTTTCAATTGTTTGAAATGGTGCTTTCAATTGTTTGAAATGGTGCTTTGTGTGTGGGTTTGAAAATGTTTTGAAAAGAGGCCATTTGTTGTGGCAACCTTTGTAATGATCCATGTTTGAATGTATACAAAGGTGTACTTATCTTTTGAAAAGTTTTTCAATGTTTTTGAAAGTTATTTTGAAAGTGGGTTGTGATGTGTGGTTTTGAAAAGTAGGCAAGGATTTGTTTTGCAAGTTGGCAAGTAACCAAGAGCTATCTACCCTAAATTTCTCAAAGATCTTTCCTATGTTTTTAACCCTTTTAACAATTTTGTTCCACCATTGTATTTGGTGGACAATCTTGTGTTAGGATGTGAACGGGACGGGCGCGGGTCATCGTTTAGACCATGATTGCAATGGTGCCAAGTGTCTTTGGCAATTTTTCCTTTAAGGGACTTGATCATTTTTAGGCAACTTTCGAAAGCGTCATCGAGGGACTATGATCATTTGATATTGTTTTGTTTTGCCAAAAACACTCAACATGCAACATGGCCCATTATTGAAGGCAACAAGTGGAGTAACCCTAGGGGTGCAAGTGTGATTGGTGTTGTCCATTTTCATGCTTTTTGTCTTTTGTTTAGTCAAGCTATTTGTTGTTTTTGATTTGCATACAAAACCCTAAGTCTATCATGGCATATTTAGAAAGCTTTTAAATGCGAAAAATAAAATCCTAAATTATTACAACACAATTATGGGATGGGGGGTACAAATGTTCAAATGGGGGTATTTAGCAAGAAATTAAAATCTAAGCTATTACATCCAAATTGAATATACAAAGATTAATTGTACAATAATTAAGTAAATAAATATGCAAAAATATATTTATGCACAAAAATGGTTTTTATATGTATGGGAAGGTATTTTTTTATGTGAAATATAAACAAAAAAATAAAAGAATCAAATTTTGGATATTTTGTGTTTTTAGGGCAAAACCCTAATTTTGCTAAATAAAAAGTATTTATTATTTATTATATGCAATATTTATTAATTATATACAAAAAAATAAATAAAGAGAAGTATATTGTAAAAAAGTGATTTTTGAGGTCAAATATTAATAAAAATAAAAATGTATTATTTTTATGTTTTTTATCCTAAATATTCTAAATATATAAGTATTTATATTATTTACTAAATATATTAAATATGTACAAAAAAAAAATGTTAATTATTTACAAAAAAAAGTATATTTTTTAGAAAATGTTTCTGAAATGTAAATAAAAAATAATAACTAAAAATATATATATTTTGTATTATTATTTTAATGTTTTAAACAAATAGTACTATATTTATTTATATATGTAACTAAATGAAACAAATAAATATCAAATAAAATGCAAAAAGTGTGAGAAAAATATTTTTAGTGTTTTTTCATGCTTGAATAAAAATATAGTATCAAAATCAAAAAGAAAAAATCAAAAATGACAAATATATCACATAATGGGCCAGGGGGGTGCAAATTGAAAAAAAGGGTGCAAAAACTAGGACTGACTCAGGCCCAGCCCAAGCCAGTCATCTTCAACCTCCAGACTTGTTTGAACAACAAAAACGCGCGCTTCCTAACTCCTGATTCCTGGACTTTCAAGCAAAACTCATAACACCAAAAATGTAGAGCATCAAGAGACGAATCCAGACATATAAAAAACATGACTTAACTCTAAGAAACGAGGGAGAATTTCTTCATCCCCAATTTCTGACCTAAGTTTTTTCTAATGTTCAGGTTCCAAATTCTCTTAACACACACAATATAAATGAAAAGTGAGGATATAGGTAGCTTCAGGGCCATGAGTAGAGCATGTTTCATTCATAAACCTAAGCCTAACTCTTCTTAGATTGAGAGATAGAAGTCCAAAGTTTTACCTGTTCAGCTGGAATCGTGTGCAACAATGGAGGTACTTTCAATGCAATGTGAGGACTTGTACAGCTTGCTTGAAGTTCAGGGATGCTATTCCAACCTCTAGCTTGCTTTGAAACTAACTGAAACGAGCTATGTAACTCAACCTGCACAACTGAAAAAATGAAAATGGTGAACTTGGTTAAAGGTGTTACAGTCTGCAGCTAGGGCTTGGGATAGTTTGTATGGATGATATAGGATGTGTTTGAACTGGTTTGGATGAAAACGCACGAGGGAAATGAACTGGCCAAGTCAAAATGCATAAGGTACCCTGTTTTGCCACAAAACTGTGTTTTGATGAATGACGGAATCTTAGGGATGGCTTGGTCGTGTTTCAGGTTACTTAGGGAGTGTGAAATGTGTTCACAAAGTTTGTTTTGGTTAGTTCTTACAGGAATGAGAGATGATGTTCAATATGCAAGTTTTCTTCTTTTTTAAGCTAAAGTGGTCAAGTTGGGTTATAGGCCAAGGCAAGTCCCTCAAGCATGCTTCATAATCTCTCCTTGATCAGTGGGATTAGTCCATAAACTTGTGCCTCAAAGATCTACATTATACTTCTTTGATTTGTGTTTTGACATAAAGTGCACCTTTTCAAAAATGGCTAAGTTACTTTTTCTAATTATGGATTAAACTTCCATGTAATGACCAAATGAGCAAAATAACATCTTGGCACAAAGGTTTAGCATTGAATTATTGAGTGCAAATGGGATTAGAGGCCTGTAACCTAACTTGTGCAAGCTGAGTTTGAAAATGCATAGTGTATGAACATGCCTTTGGCCAAGAACAAAAGTGACTTTTGCCCAACTTTTCCAATTCTATTCTCCCTAACCACAAGGGTGTTTGAGAAGTTCTTGGACAATTTTGAAAGCATGGAATGTGTACTTCAATCCATCTTTGTAATGCAAATTGGAATTCCAAGTGGAAGCATGTGAAAAGTGGCCATGAAGTTGGGCAAAAATCCTGCCTAAAATAAGTCAAAAAATTTCTAAGTTAAGAATGTTTTGTACCCTTGTTCCAAAAATCATA
This sequence comes from Vicia faba, assembly GCA_948472305.1. Lineage (NCBI taxonomy): Eukaryota > Viridiplantae > Streptophyta > Magnoliopsida > Fabales > Fabaceae > Vicia > Vicia faba. The sequence goes on along the minus strand of OX451738.1, from coordinate 1,381,676,961 downwards.
ACTTGAGCTACAAGCTTCTTTTGAGGAAACTTGTGTATCAAAGTTGTAGATTTTGCAATGGAATACAACTTTCATGTTTTGAGTTTTGTTTGAATCCAAATGTATCTTGATGAAAAAATGGGACAAAGTTAGGAAAAAATAAGGAAGTTTCATAACTTAGAAAATTTCTAAGTTATGAAATTTCTTCATTTCAAACCCTAATTTGTAATTTTTGATTTCTTGATGAACAAGTTTCATAATTTGACATGTCTTGATGAAAAATGAATCTTGGCACTTTATTTTGACCAAAAAGTCAAAGTTTGACTTTTCAGTATACAGTCAAATTTTGCTCAGTTGACTGGAAAATTCATCTGTCAATCTTGTGCATTTGGGATCTTTTGAACTTGTTGAACATGTCAAGACAATTCCATTGAGTCCTTGAGTACATATGTGAGCTTGGTTTGCCATTGGTTAGGTCAAACAGTCAAAAATTGCCTTTGTGCAGTCAAAACCATAAAAATGACCATTTTGCCCTTTTGGTGATCTAATCAAATTTCTTGTGGAATTGTGATCCAAACTTAACCAAATGGTTCATATGAGTTCATAATGTTGATGTGGGTCAAAAATCATGAGGTTTGACTGTCAATTGACCACAGTTGACTTTTACCCCAATACAGTTGATTTCTAGGTCAACTGTCCAATTGATTGGGCAAAGATTGGAATCAAGGCTTGAAACTTGGTATGGATAAACTTGTGAGTCCAACATGAAGCATGAAATTCATTTTGGGCATTTTAGGTCAAAACATCTTTGTGCAAACTCAAACCCTAATTTGGGTCAACAATGCAAGGAGGAGTCTTGAGAAAATGTTGAGGAAATTGGAGGGCAAATTTTGGGGTACAACAGTGGTCCTAGGGGCAAATGGACCCCTACTTATGAAGGGCCATTTGTGGTTAAGAACATTTTCTCGGAAGGAGCTATGATTCTAACCACCATGGATAGTGATGACCTTCCTCACCCCGTCAATGCAGACATAGTGAAAAAATACTATGCCTAATCAAAGACCCGCTAGGTTGACTGGCCTAGGAAAAAATAAGGGCTTGCCAGCGAACCAAAAGTGTTCGGGCAAAAATAAGGGATGAAATTAAAAATATCTGTACACCCGGCAAGTCGAAAACCTGAAAAGGCGGCTTGGGCAAAAAAGGGTATCCCGGTGGACTGAAAACCAGAAAAGGTGGTCCAGGCAAAAATTAGGGGTCAAAGCGTAACACTATGTCTCATTGGGTCATCTTGCAACCAAACTTCAGTATCGACTATCAAGCTCGGACGACACTAATCAATCTGATCTACCTACAACCTTGTAGCAAAGTGATGAGACTCTCGGGAATATAAAGGCAATAGCAGAGTTGGAACCCAGTGGGATTGTTCACATAGCTGTTTTTCTTTGTTTTTCACGAATTGTATAAATTCTATCTTTCGGCGGTGTTCTCTTACTAGGACGTCAGCCTCTTGTACAAAAAAACGCCTATTTACATGCCGACTTCAAAATCAATACAATTCATTTTCACAAAGAAATTTCATTTTTTTTTTTTCCTGTTTTGTTTTGCAAGAACGTCCAATGGCTCATTTTTGATATATGCATTTGACAATAATTGCTGCTCATAAATATTTACATGCGAAACAATAGACGATTACTCGTAATATCAGGAACAGGGGCAAACAAGAAATGTCCAAACCTTACAGTTGCTCTGTCCACCAGGTATAGGGATAGACCCAGCTGGAGAATACGACCAAAGGTACATTCACTCCCCGCGGAGCAAAAGGTATTTAAAAACATTGATTCTCCCCAAGCAGAGTTCATCTATCACCAACACGGGAAGTCCATCCCCAGTGGAGTTTATTTCTCCCACAAGCAGAAACTCAATCTCCAATAGGGTTCATTATTGCCAGCAACAGTAATTCATCCCCAGCCAAGGTTATTTCTCCAAATCAGCGGATCTTCAAACAAAGCATCTCTTCCCCACAGAGTCATTTTCTCGTCAGTTTATTCTCACAATCATCTTCGGTCGTTATTCCCAGCGAGAACGAAGAATTCAACTCTTTTCTCCAGCAGTAATCCAAGATTTATTTTCCTAACCTAGAGATTATCATAAAAACATTGCATATCCATACATCATGACATATGCATAAGCATCATACAACACAGTCTCATTTATTTTGAGAACATCATTTCTTGATATATGTCATGCATTACGTACGACTAATCCTTTACCTTTCAGGAGAAATACAAACAAATTCTCACAAAGTTCAAGCTATGAAGCCCGGATCCGACCAGATAATATCTTGATTTCTACATCATATTGTGAAGCCCGGAGAATGACCGGATAATAGTATCAAACACCGCGAAGCCTGGATTCGACCAAATAGTGGTTTATCTTTAAGCTATGAAGCCCGGATTCGACCGGATAATAGTTTAATCCCCAGCAAGCCGTGAAGCCCAGATTACGACTGGATAACAGCTCAGCAAGTACCATGAAGCCTGGATTCGACCAGATAGTGGTATATCATAAGCACAAGCCATGAAGCCCAAATTACGACCGGATAACAACTCAGCAGGTTATTATGAAGCCTGGATTACAACCAGATAGCAATACAAGTTTCTGTGAAGCCTGGATTACGACCAGATAATAGATACCATGAAGCCTGGATTACGACCAGATAGTGGTATATCTTTAGTACAAGTTATGAAGCCCAGATTCGACCGAATAGTATCTTGATTTCTCTGAACACCATGAAGCCTGGATTCGACCAGATAATGGTATAATGCATCGTGAAGCCTGGATTACGACCATATAACGATAGAAGCACTGAAGCCTGGGTTTCGACCAGATAACAGTACAAGACACTGCGAAGCTTGGATTTCGACCAAATAGCAGTTTTACCTGGACAATTACTGTGAAGCCCGGAGTCGACCGGATATTAGTGTGCCCTAAATTCAAGTTGAAGCCCGGATGCGGCCGGATAACAGCTTAATTCCTTCTGAAGCCTGGATTACGACCAGATAAGAATCGAGAAATTGCGAAGCCTGGATCACGACGGGATAGCAAGTTTAACCTCATCTCCCCAGTAAGTCACTGTAAAGCCTGGATTACGACCAGATAGCAGTCGGTCTTATCACTATGAAGCCTGGATTACGACCAGATAGTAGTTCACCTTCACTTCTTCAACCAAGAGACGATTCCCCTAGCAGAATAACGGACGACCGAAGCTCCTAAAATTCAACTTTTTCTCAAGATAGAGATCAACATTCCCCAACAAAATCTTCCTCAACAACAGGTATACAAACTCTCGTTGAGGAATCTCTTATGCGATCGACACTCCTTCGGATGGAATCTTTAAGCCCATCTTTCGTCATCAATCTCCAAATGGCATCTATAAGCCCATTCCCGACATCACAAGACAAATACCACTTCATGCGAGTGCAAATTTCTGGGCACTCTAGTGTTCATTCATCTTCCACCTTCAAATCACGAAAGGCAGACAAGCCAATCTAAATCTTCAGGTATAAGAATATTGAACAGGGGAAGCTGTTGTACCCCAAAATTTTCCCTCCCATATTTCTCAATACATTTCAAATGAGGTCTTCAAATTTCTCAAGGAAGTCCAAGGGTTGACCAGGCAAGCTCTCTCCTAAGACAGTCTACCTCAAATTAGGGTTTCATGTGGCATCAAGATACTTGAGTCCAAGGGATACCAAATTCTCAATATTGTCCTAATATGTTCTCAAGATCATCCATGTCAAGTTTCAAGCCTTGCAGAGGAAGTTTGCTCAGTCAATTGCTCAAAGGCCTAAAAATCGACTATGCTAGGGCAAAAGTCAATTGTGGCCCACATACAGTCAAACTTCAAGATTTTTAGTCAAAATCCTCATTTTGAAGTATTATTCATAATTTTATCAAGGTTTGATCATGATTCATCAAGGATTGCTCACAATTCATCAAGAACCAAAAGTTGCTAAATTAGGGTTTTGTAGGAAAAGTCAACTGAACTTTAACCAAGCATAACTTTATCATACTTCATGAGAAATGACCCATACAAATCTCATTTAGAAGAGGATGCAATTCCCTACAATCCATCTTCATTTCCCAAGTTCAAAATATGCACTCACAAGAAGTTATGAATTTAGACATTATCGGTCACTTTGAAAAGTCAACAAAAACACCTTTTTTGTCAAAGCTTCATACATGAACATGGAAGACCCAATTGAGACTAGACAAGAAGGGTTTCTTAAGGGAAATCTTTAGCTTTCTAAAAAGTCCAAGAACACCTTCAAAGAGTCAAAATTGAGGAAGTTATGCATTGGTGAAGTTGACCTTTTTTTGCAAAATTGCCAAAAAGTCAAAAGTGCCTCAAATTGCAATTTTTGTCAAATGGGCCTAACTTTTTGCACTTGTTTTGAGTTTGTAGCATGGTCCACGAGCTCTAGCTCTTCCCCTTTGTCTTTATCTTATTTTTGCTATTTATTTTGATTTTTTATTTCCATTAAACCATTTTAAATCAAAATAAATCATGAAAAATCCAAATCATTCAAACTTCAAGATCTTGTGCACATTTCAGGTCCCATATACAGCTAGCAAGTGAATCAATTCGTGCAAGGCATAGGTGGGCACAAAAAGATTGATTTTGGCCTATTTTGGAAGGAATTTTATGGAAATCAAATCAAGATCACAAATCATAATTGGCAAAGATTGAGATCATATTTGTAAACTAATTCATCCCTTGGTATATAGTGAACAATTGCAGCCAGAAACAACAAGCTTTGGAGGTGTGAGAAGTCAGAACTAAATTCAAAAAAATCACTCAAAAGTGTTGGTTCGAATTACTAGTTAGAGGAAGATTCAAGGCAATTTGAAGCAGCTAATCCACTCCTGGACCTTCTCTGAAGCAGATTCAATCGTTTGTCAGCCCTTCCAAGCCCATAAACGAGACGTATAGTCATCACAGTTTGGTATATTTTCCATATTCAATTATCCAAATTCTTGAAAACTTATCATATTTCAATAGCATATTTGTAATCCTGATCATGTTTGCAAGCTGATAGTACCATTTAATTGCATTTTTGTTAGCTGCATAGGAATCCACCATTGTTAGGGTTCCTTGTTGTGTTTTAGGTTTTTCTTACACAGGAAAAATTGGTCCACAAGAAGGGCACCATAATGGTCAGCATGCCAAGGAGGTTTGATTCATGGCTTTGGATTTCATTTATCGTGCTTGTGGATGATTTTGGAAAATCGTTGGCTTATAGTTACGGACATTCGTCCGTAGGTAAAAGTAAGTGATCTTTTACCAATGGAGAGAGGACAGGGACGACTTGCGTGGCACCATCTTATTTGTTCATTTAAATTCTGGCGCATTTTTTTATTTTCCCCCCCAATAACTTGCATTATTATATATTATCAATTGTTGTTATTCTATATACAATAAAAGCACGTAGCTCAGTTGGTAACAAGGCTAGTGGAAAATGTCACAGAACCTGGGTTCGAATCCTAGGTCCCCCATATATTTCATGTTCTTTTCATTTGCATAATCAGGTATGTGCACATCATGAAGTCCACTATACATCCTCAAGGCTCCACCATTGGATCTCCAGATGGCCAGATCTAAAGGTCATCATATGAAGGACCATCATACATCTTGGTCAATGCATAGCATGGGAACATGGGAGTCAACGTGGATCACTTTCTTTTGGGACCAGAATTTCTATTCACACCCGTCCAAAATTGCTGATTGCAGACCCATTTTCTACTTTCTTTTCCATTTATATTTTCCTTATTTTATTCATTTTAATTATTTTTACTACCATAAAAAATCAATTATTTTTATTAAAAAATCATAAAAATAATTTTTCATCCAATTAGATTTAGGTTATTTTTTATCAAAAAAATTAATTTAATTAGTTTATGTAATTTTAGGGTAACTTTAATTCTTTTGTAAATAATTAAAACAAGTTAGAAATTAGGGTTTTGTTTAATTTAAATTCTATTTTCTTTTTCTTAAAAATAACAAAATAAAAAAATAGGTCATGTAATTTAATTTTATTCAATTTAATTTCATTAGTAATTAGGTTTTTGCATATTTAATTCAAACCTTATTTTTCTTAAAAATAATTAAAAACAACAAAAATAATTTTCTTTCAGTTAGGTTAGACGGGGTCAAAACCCTATTTCTCTCTCGTTCTCGACTCATCGCGCTTATTTATTTTTATAATATTGATGTAATTGCTCATAGGATGTAATAGATTAATTAGGTCTTTTTTCTTTTCATTTATCATTTTTTTACGGGTTGTTTTTGGCTATGTAATTAATACCTAAAGCCTTGTAATAGCGTAACTTTACTTTCTGCATTTTAAATTCTTGCAAATATTAAACCGTTAGATGTATGGTATTAGGGTTGCATGACAAGAATGTATGTTAAATTTAAAACGGTTAGCAAACCCTAAATTTGCAAAGATAATAACTTGAAATTGAATCACTCACACATGCGCACTCCTAGGGTATACTCTCGTTTCGGTTGCCTTCGGTAAACGATCATTAAGTATAGGGTATTTTATTGGTCGCTCTCTTGTCTAAACAAAGATCAAAGTCCCGTTCAGAAAAGTTGCCTCGGAAAGGTTGCCTCGGATATGTTGCCTCGAATATTAATCTTAAAACATTAGGGTGATTACTAAGACATCCTAACATTGCTTTAGTGATCGTACGTCCCTTTCGAATTGACCCTTAAAAATCCAACGACGGTGTTACCTACTCACTAATAGTGGGATAGAACTGTCTAAAGGAAACAAGAATAGAAACATTCTCTTTTTTGAGTAGGTAGATTAGTTCTTAAGTACTTGCTCAAATAAACAAACTCTTTCACACTTACACTCTTTTCAAAAAAAGTTTTCAAAACGACTTCGTAACACTCTTGAAGATAGAAGCAAGAGTTAAATCGAAGTAAAACAAAAACTTTTTCAAATCAAACACACACAAGCAATCTTGAAAATGATGAGCAAGTACCTAAGAGCCTGTGGAAAACCACTAATGGAAAGGGTGCTAATACCTTCCCTTTCTATAATCTACCCCCCGTACTCAGAACATCTCGAAAAAGGAATTTTTCTGTGCTTTTTTCCTTTCCAGTTGGATAAACTAAAAGTCGGTGGCGACTCTTGCTTACCGCGACATTTTGCGAACACAAACGCAAAACGCAAACCAGCACTTTCCTAAAACAGTCCGGTTCTGCCACCGTATTACAGGCGGCTTAGGCAAAAAGGAGCGTCTCGGTAGGCCGAAAACCCGAAAGGGCGGTCTAGGCAAAAATTAGAGACATAAACAAAATAAATTTCCCGCTAAGTTGAAAACCCGCAAGGGCAGCTTAGGAAAAAGTTAGGGACTTTCTTGGAAAGTAACTACGTCAGACAAGACCTGATCGTTGAAACAACAATCTTCTCAGATCCTCACCATACTTCAACAAAAAGCGGTTGCTCAGGATTTCAAAAGTTGTTAGGGGGGATAGTGGTCATTGTATCTCAATGTATCTTTTCCATTATGTATTACCATTGCCCAAACTTTTTAATCATCCATGGAGTCTCTCCATTCGCAGACTACCATTCTATTAATGAAATTCGAGCTTTTGCCCAATTCTTTGTGTTCTTATTTTTATTTAGCTTGCAAAGACTTCATTTATTACTTATAATAACTGTTAAAGCAAAGAGATTAAAAAGCAAAATTGACTTTTCAAAAAAAAAGAGAAGAGATTTTTACAATTCAATTTACTTTGGAATTTGTGATGAAACAATGACAACGAGGGTGGTGATCCCAAGAATGAACAAACTCCGGTTGTTTTAAGAAAGTTTACTCCCTTCATGAAACTTTTCTCATGTCATTTTGCTAGTAGATGCGCAATCTTTGTGTGTTTCTCAGATGGTTAAAGACGATATCAGTGGGTGCAAGATGCAGTATTGGGTTTGTGACCCCACTATACCCAGTCGAGTCTTGATTTCCTAGGAAGGTTATCCCAGGGCATGTAAGATTAAGATTGCGCCTAAGAGGGGGGGTGAATTAGGTGATGGTCGATTTTTGACTTATTTTATACTTTCTGGTTTTGATTTAGTGCTTTGAAAACTGTAAAGTGCAGAAAGTAAAGAGACACGGAGAATTATCCTGGTTCCTTCCACAACCCGGAAGTACGTCCAGTCCCCTTGCAAACACGCAAGAGATTTTACTATATTGTTAGAACTTTTACAAGACTCTTCCTAGTCTTATCCACTAAAGAACCTAACAAATAACCAAGAACACCCTCTTGGATTTCCAATAAGTCTAATGAGAACAATCCTCTCAAAAGATACCTCTTGTTTCCAATAATGGACAACAAGGAACAAAAGTAATCTAATACTTAATTCCAACAATCCTGGAAATAAGTTACACTTTGTATGTTTTTATGAAGTATGATTTCTTGAAAGATGTTGATCACTTAGAGTGACTTCTTTGAAGTTTCTTCTTTCTTCTCTTGTAAGCAATTCAAACTGTAACACAATGGTTAGATAATGCTCAAAGATTTCTGTTCTTTATATGTGTGAAAGTGCAGAAAATCTTTGTTCTTAAAAGTTAAGAAATATGAAGTTTGAATATTTTACAAAGTTCAGATTTTATTGCAAGAGAAGAGATTTTTATGATTTGAAATATTTTGTAATATATAGTAATCAAGATACCTTTCTAAAAGGACACTTTTCTGTTTGTAAAACTTGACAAGATGCAATGTTTGATCATGCAACTATTGGAGAAAAGGTATGAAGGATATCTTGAAACCAGTTCAGATTTTTCAAAGTTTTCAATGTGCAAATCGATTAACATAACATGCAAATCGATTGCACGTGTTTGTAACGTTCAGAATTTCAAAAAGTTTGAAGTGTAAATCGATTAGCATGTTGTGTCAATCGATTTACAAGTGTTAAAAAATCAGTTTGTTCTGTGATCAATCGATTTACACAACCTGTAAATCGATTGCTGGCAGGAGCAAACAGTTTTTGAAAAAGCATGTGTAAATCGATTTACACAAGATGTTAATCGATTTACAGCAGAGAAAAACTTAAAAATTGTTTTGAAATATAATTGAAGTGATGTGGCAAGTGTGTATATCATTTTTGAGCATTTCTAATCAATGTAGTTTAATTGAGAATTGATATACTTGATTGCTTGCCAAGTTCCTTGAAGCTTTGAGTGAATGATGCTTTAAGATGATTTCCACTTCTTTTCCTTCTTTCCATAATGCTTGTTTGTCTTTCATCAAACTAGCTTGTTTGTCTTTCATCAAAACTAAAGTTGAGTTGAGGCTTGAGATTACATTCTCCCCCTTTTTGATGATGACAAACCATTTTCCTTTATGTGTTGATCAGAATTTGAGCAAAAGGTGTTTTCTCCCCCTGAGAAGATTTCTCCCCCTATGGAGAAAAAGATTTGAAAGTTTGCTCTGTAAAGACAATGAAAACAAACAACCATAAAGTGCTATTACATCCTTCTCCCCCTTTGACATTATCAAAAAGAAGGGAAAGATGCAACAAGAAAGTATACCAGAAAGAAATGTATAGGAACATGAATGAAAAACACAAAACTTTCAAAATTATCGAACAAAGTTTTAAGAACACAATACATAAAATGAACAAAATAAAACAAGACAAAATCCATAATGATACTTATACTAAGAATTTAATAACATTGATCAAGAACATTTTAGAAAGGTCCTTGATAAGGAAATTGTTGTTGAAGAGGTGGTTCGGTGTATTGAGGAGGCGGAGGTGCAGGATTGGTTGGGTCGTATGGAGGGATATGAAGATGTGAATAAAGATATGAAAATTGTTGGTTCACATCATTCTGAAAAGCATCTATTCGAGATGAGGTAGAGTCATTTATCTCCGTCCATCGAGCATTGATGTTAGAATTGAGAGAAGCAAACTGTTGCGTCATGAAATCCATAACATCTTGATTTGTGGGACCAGAAGCAGCAGCAGGAGGAGGAACTTCATGGTCTTCTTCATCTGCATTATGACCTTCATCGCCGACCACATCTTCTCCAATGTAAGTTATGGTTTTTGCTTCAGCATTGAAATGAACACCCATTCTTGAATCAACATTTTTGATGGAGATCCTAGTGGTGATTGGATCCATTTCAATCCGCTCAAATCCAGTGAAATCTATATCAAAAGCTGCCATAATCCTTGTAATGAAATATGCATATGGTAGAAAGGTGGCCCTTGCGGCAACTTTTAGCATATGCATCACAATCAATTTTGCCCAATTAACCGGGATTCCATTTTTCCTTGCATAGATGATTTGTAGTTCTAGGTCGGTCACCGTACAATGATTCCCTGCTCTAGGAAACAGAATATACACCAGAAAATAGTGAAACAACCTATCATCAATATGGAAATTTCCAGCACTCCATGTGTCCCTAGCTGGAGTAACCCCGCCAAGACTGCGAATCCGCTTGGCACGGTATTCAGATTCTGATAACCTTCCAATGCTATAGAAAAATTCTCGCTTCTGATAGTTTTCCCAAGCAGCATCTTCTGGATCATAGAGGGTACTTCCAGAATATGGAATGTTCAAGATTCTGCCAAGAGTTTTGGAATACAGAGGGATTCTTTTTCCAAGGACATATGTATAACATTTGTTGTTGTCATAGCACATGTTGCTGTAGAAAATTTTAACCAGATCCGGGTAATAGAAACCATGTGAAGATATTAATGGTTCTAACCCATAAGCAATGAAATCTCTTTGAAATGAGAAGCATTCATCTGGAAAAGTAGATAACATACCAAACTTTGGAGTAGAGATGATTTTCTTTTGAAAATGCTTGAGAAATCTGTCCCGCTGTGGATCCGTGAGGTACTCGAGCACAGAGTTTTCAGATGATGACGAAGCTGGCTTCTTTCCTTTCTCTGAGGCAGAGGCTTTTCTCTTGGGAGCCATGGATCTTGTTAGGGTTTTGAAAAGAGAGATATAGAGTTCTTTTGTGTTGTTATGTGAGAGAGTGTGTTGGTGTTATGAGATAGTTTTGGTGAGTTTAAATAATATAGAGAGTAAGTGAGGTCTTTATGAGGTTTTAATTTGGTAATTTTGGTCAAGGTTTCATTGATTGGGCAATAGTAAGGTGGGAGGTTGAGAGACAATGAATGTTTGACCAATATATTAAAAGCTCATATAGGTATCACATGTTAAAACAAAATAAATTGCATAGAGAAAATACATAAAAAATGCTTCAGATTCTGTGGTAAATCGATTTACCCCTTGGTTAAATCGATTTATACAGAACATTTTTCATAAAAAGTAATTTTCGTTCAGTGGTAAATCGATTTACATATTGTGTAGATCGATTTACACACAAGATTTTAAAAAAAAATGCTTTGCTTCAGTAGTAAATCGATTGACATATTGTGTAAATCGATTTACACAGAAGATTTTATTAAAAGAAATGATTTGCTTCAGTAGTAAATCGATTGACATATGGTGTAAATCGATTTACTTAAAGAGAAAATTTAAAACATCATTATTTTTAACATTTGAAACAATGTCTAACCACATATATATGTACATTAAGGTATAGTCAAGGATTGAGTGCACCTTAAATATCTTGTTCATCGAGGATTCCAAGTTCACGACGAATTTTGAAAAATGCATCCTTTGCAAGTGGTTTTGTGAAGATGTCCGCGAGTTGATTTTGAGTGTCCACAAATGTGATCTCGACATCTCCTTTGAGTACATGGTCTCGGATGAAATGATGTCTGATGTCAATGTGTTTCGTCCGGGAATGCATAACTGGATTTTCGTAATATTGATCGCGCTTGTGTTATCACATCGAAGAGGAATGCATCCAAGGTTTACTCCATAGTCAAGTAATTGTTGTTTTAGCCAAAGAATTTGAGCGCATCCACTTCCAGCCGCAATGTATTCTGCTTCGGCAGTGCTGAGAGCTACGCTTGCTTGCTTTTTGCATGACCATGAAACCAAGGCATTTCCAAGAATGTGACATGTTCCACTTGTACTTTTGCGATCAGTTTTGCAACCTGCATAGTCAGCATCAGAATAACCAACTAGATTGCACATACTACCTTTTGGATACCATAATCCGACGTTGGTTGTTCCTTTGAGATATTTTATTATGCGCTTGACTGCTGCAAGGTGAGACTCTTTAGGATTGGCTTGATATCTTACACATAGGCAAACGCTGAACATAATGTCAGGTCTACTTGCTGTTAAATAAAGGAGTGAGCCAATCATTCCACGATACTTAGTTATGTCAATAGAATTTCCTGATTCATCTGGGTCAAGATAGGTGCCGGATCCCATAGGAATTGCACTTTCTTTGCTACTTTCCATCTCAAACTTCTTTATAAGGTCTTTGCAATATTTTGATTGGTTTACGAAGATACCATGTTTGAGTTGCTTAATTTGAAGACCAAGAAAGAAATTCAATCTTCCCATCATAGACATCTCAAACTCTCCTTGCATCATGGACGAAAATTCCTTGCACATATTTTGGTTAGTTGAACCGAAAACAATATCATCTACATAGATTTGTACAAGTAAGGTATGATGATTAACACTTTTTATGAAGAGAGTGGTATCAACTTTACCCTTTACAAACCCTTTTTCACATAGGAATGCGCTTAGTCTATCATACCAAGCCCTTGGTGCTTGCTTCAGCCCATAGAGAGCTTTCTTCAGTTTGAAGACATGATTAGGATGTTTGAAGTCTTCAAATCCGGGAGGTTGCTTTACATAGACTTCTTCATTTATGAATCCGTTGAGAAATGCGCTTTTTACATCCATTTGAAAAAGTTCAAAGTCCAATGAGCATGCATATGCAAGTAATAGTCTTATTGCTTCCAAACGTGCTACCGGAGCAAAAGTTTCTTCAAAATCAATTCCTTCCTCTTGGTTGTATCCTTGAGCAACTAGTCTTGCCTTGTTTCGAGTGATTATTCCATTTTCATCCATCTTGTTTTTGAAAACCCATTTGGTTCCAATGATACGTTTATTTCCTGGATTAGGAACAAGTTCCCAAACTTCATTCCGCTCGAATTGGTTTAACTCTTCTTGCATGGCAAGGATCCATTGATCATCTTCTAGTGCTTGAGCCACTTTAGTGGGTTCAACTTGAGATACAAACGCCATATTTAAGCATGCATCCTTAAGATTTAGCAGAGTAGATACTCCTTTGCTAATATCTCCAATTATATTGTCGATTGGATGATCACGATGAGTTCTCCATTCTTGAGGAAGATCATCATCTTTTTCATTTTGATGTGAAAGTTCATGTGTTTGTTCCGGATTGACAATTTTGCCATCTCCGCAGGAAATCTCATGAGATAAATCTATAGAATCATCATCATCACAAATAGCAACTTCCTCCTTGGAGGTGTTAGATTCATCAAAAGAAACATGCATTGATTCTTCTATAGTTAAAGTTCTTTTATTGTAAATTCTAAAAGCTTTGCTAGAAAGGGAGTAACCAAGAAAGATACCTTCATCCGATTTTTCATCGAACTTACCGAGATTGTCTTTGTCGTTGTTAAGGACAAAACATTTGCACTCGAAAATATGAAAGTGAGAGATATTTGGTTTTCTTCCTTTGTAAATCTCATATGGAGTTTTCTTTAGTATAGGTCTTATGATCACGCGATTGCTTACATAGCATGCCGTGCTTACCGCATCCGCCCAAAAATATTTAGGCAAACTTGAGTCACTTAGCATGGTTCTAGCAAGTTCCACCAAAGACCTATTTTTCCTTTCAACTACTCCATTTTGTTGTGGAGTTCTTGGTGCTGAAAAATTGTGGAAGATCCCATTTTCTTCACAAAATTCTTCAAATAGACTGTTTTGGAACTCTCCACCGTGATCACTTCGGATTGATGTTATCTTTGATGACTTCTCATTTTGAACTTGTTTTGCATATCTCTTGAATGCCTTGAATGCTTCATTCTTGTGTACTAAAAACAAAGTCCAAGTGAAACGGGAAAAATCATCTACAATAACTAATGCATAAATGTTACCTCCGAAGCTTCTTGTTCTAGATGGACCAAAAAGATCCATGTGCAACAATTGAAGTGGTCTTGTTGTTGAAACCACATTCTTTGGTTTGAAAGTTGATTTGGTTTGTTTGCCCTTTTGGCATGCACTACATAATTTGTCTTTGATGAACTTCATCTTTGGTAGACCAATAACTAAGTCATGCTTAACCAATTTGTTCAAGTGCTCCATGTGAATGTGAGCAATCCTCTTATGCCATAACCAAGCGTCATTGTTGTTTACCATAAGACATTGTACCTTCATAGACAAATCATCTAGAGTAATCACAAAAATATTGTTAGATCTTATACCTTTGAGTTTTACCTCATTGGTTGCCTCATCCATAATAAGGCATTCTTCTTTGTTGAATTTGATCTTGAACCCTCTATCGCAAAGTTGACTTATGCTAAGAAGGTTGTGCTTTAATCCTTCAACATAGAGAACATCCTCAATTTGAATGGATGGAGGTGTGCCAACTATTCCAACGCCAAGAATCTTTCCTTTGGTGTTGTCTCCATAGGTGACATACCCTTTGGCTTTATGTACTAGATATGAAAATTGGTGTACATCTCCTGTCATATGCTTTGAACATCCACTGTCAAGATACCAAACATTTGAAGTGGATTTCAAGCATACCTACAAAAACAGATTATTTCTTGTTAGGTACCCAAGTTGCCTTGGGTCCTTCATAGTTAGTTCCCTTTTTCACCCATGCATAATGTCCACTAGCCATACTGAAATTTCTAATATAGCATGCATTTGGTGTGTGTCCAATAATACCACAGTAAAAACAGTTTGGAACAAATTTGCTCTTGTATCTAGGAATTTGTTTTCTTTTAGATACATTAGCCTTTTTCTTTTGATGATTATGAACAACTTGCTTCTTTTCTACTTTCTTGGGATTGGAACTATTACTAGCCTTTACAAAAACAGTGGGATTGTTACTTGGTTTCTTAGTATTCACATAACCAAGACCTCTTTTATCATTAGGATAACGTTGTTGGCTTAGTAATCCTTCCAATCCTATTTGTCCTTTTTCATATCGTTCAATGACTCTTTTCAATTGAACAATTTGAAAGACATTTGATTCACACTTGGAGCATGCAAAGTTTTCCTTTTCTTTTATAAAATTTTGTTTTTGAAGATCAAAATCTTTAGTCATGGTGTCAATTTTTTCTAGACAACTTAGAAGTTCTTTTTCTTGTTTTGACACCTTTTTGTATAAACTTTTGCATTCTTTCAAGAGTTCATCAATTGCACCTTGAACATCATCATCAAAAAGATTAAATTCATTACTAACCTCTTCTTCATTGTCGGAGTGATGCGATGCCATTAAGGCTAAGTTTGCACATTCGTCGCTTTCCGATTCCGATGAACTGCTCATATCATTATCTTCCCATGCTATGTAGGCTTTCTTTTGTTTTGAGTCCTTTCCTTTGAATCCATTTTTCTTTGGGAGATTTGGACAGTTTGGCTTGATGTGTCCTTGCTTTCCACATTCATAACATGAGACATCTTGAGTTGATGTGGAGGCTTCTCTTTTCTTGAAGTGCTTTCTCTTATGTGCATGAGATCCGCCTTTGTCATTTCTGCCAAAAAACTTCCCAAGTCTTTTCACTAGAAGCATGAAATTTTCATCTTCTTCCGGATTGTCTTCTTTTACCACTTCTTTTGAATCAATTTTTAAGGCAATGTTTTTGGACTTCTTTTCTAGATTCTCATGTTTTTCAAGTCTACCGAGTTCCGTTTCGTATTCTTGAAGTTTGCCGAATAATGTAGCGGAAGTCATTGCGGAGAGACTCTTCTTTTCCGAGATTGCCGTTACCTTTGGTTGCCATTCCCTAGTCAATGATCTAAGGATTTTCAAGTTGAGTTCATCATTTGACAGGGTTTTACCAAGAGCAATTAAGTGATTTGTCAAATGCACAAATCTCTTTTGTAAGTCAAGAATGGATTCTCCGGGCTGCATTCGAAATAGTTCATATTCTTGACTCAAGGTATTTAGCCTTGATCTTTTTACTTCAGACGTTCCTTCATGAGTTTGAACCAAGGTATCCCAAATTTCCTTTGCTGTTTTGCAGTTTGAGACACGGAAAAATTCGTCCATACTGAGAGCACCTTGAAGAAGGTTTATTGCCTTTTTGTCATAGAGAACTTTCTTTTTATCATCGTCGTCCCATACAGTTTTGGGCTTTGCAGACCCAACGCCATTGATTACCGTTATTGGGATAAATGGACCATTTTCAACAGCATCCCATACTTCCTCTCCTTGTGCTTCTAAATGCGCCTTCATGCGTATTTTCCAAAAGTCAAAATATTCACCACAAAATAGAGGAGGCTTGTTGTTACTACCACCATCTCTGAAAACTGGTTGATGATTTGCGGAAGCCATACTGGATCTCTAGGAGCAGGTTACCTATAACCTGCTCTGATACCAATTGTAAGATTAAGATTGCGCCTAAGAGGGGGGGTGAATTAGGTGATGGTCGATTTTTGACTTATTTTATACTTTCTGGTTTTGATTTAGTGCTTTGAAAACTGTAAAGTGCAGAAAGTAAAGAGACACGGAGAATTATCCTGGTTCCTTCCACAACCCGGAAGTACGTCCAGTCCCCTTGCAAACACGCAAGAGATTTTACTATATTGTTAGAACTTTTACAAGACTCTTCCTAGTCTTATCCACTAAAGAACCTAACAAATAACCAAGAACACCCTCTTGGATTTCCAATAAGTATAATGAGAACAATCCTCTCAAAAGATACCTCTTGTTTCCAATAATGGACAACAAGGAACAAAAGTAATCTAATACTTAATTCCAACAATCCTGGAAATAAGTTACACTTTGTATGTTTTTATGAAGTATGATTTCTTGAAAGATGTTGATCACTTAGAGTGACTTCTTTGAAGTTTCTTCTTTCTTCTCTTGTAAGCAATTCAAACTGTAACACAATGGTTAGATAATGCTCAAAGATTTCTGTTCTTTATATGTGTGAAAGTGCAGAAAATCTTTGTTCTTAAAAGTTAAGAAATATGAAGTTTGAATATTTTACAAAGTTCAGATTTTATTGCAAGAGAAGAGATTTTTATGATTTGAAATATTTTGTAATATATAGTAATCAAGATACCTTTCTAAAAGGACACTTTTCTGTTTGTAAAACTTGACAAGATGCAATGTTTGATCATGCAACTATTGGAGAAAAGGTATGAAGGATATCTTGAAACCAGTTCAGATTTTTCAAAGTTTTCAATGTGCAAATCGATTAACATAACATGCAAATCGATTGCACGTGTTTGTAACGTTCAGAATTTCAAAAAGTTTGAAGTGTAAATCGATTAGCATGTTGTGTCAATCGATTTACAAGTGTTAAAAAATCAGTTTGTTCTGTGATCAATCGATTTACACAACCTGTAAATCGATTGCTGGCAGGAGCAAACAGTTTTTGAAAAAGCATGTGTAAATCGATTTACACAAGATGTTAATCGATTTACAGCAGAGAAAAACTTAAAAATTGTTTTGAAATATAATTGAAGTGATGTGGCAAGTGTGTATATCATTTTTGAGCATTTCTAATCAATGTAGTTTAATTGAGAATTGATATACTAGATTGCTTGCCAAGTTCCTTGAAGCTTTGAGTGAATGATGCTTTAAGATGATTTCCACTTCTTTTCCTTCTTTCCATAATGCTTGTTTGTCTTTCATCAAACTAGCTTGTTTGTCTTTCATCAAAACTAAAGTTGAGTTGAGGCTTGAGATTACAGGGCATCTCTTGTTGGTAATGAGTATTTGTGATGAAAGTTTTCTCCAGGGAGGTAGGCTTGAATCCCCCAATGAAGTTTGGTTGTGTCAGCGTTAGTCCGCTTTGTTTAAGGCTGGTCTCGTAATCTCCAGTAGGCATGTTGCTTTTGAAAAGCTATTTTCTCCGATGAAACTGGAAGAAAGATGTTCTATCCCGATATTTGTTTGACTTGGTTACATCCGGATTATGTTTCTCTTCAATAAAGTTAAGGCAGGCAGTGGGTTTGGTTTGCGCCGTTGCTTTTACCCTTTTGGATTGATCTTTCTGGTTGAAGTTAGCCTATTGTTGTTAGTACCTGAGGTGGTTTTGTTTGTTTATACTGATTATGTATCCTTTTATCAGCATATGCACGATAGCACTCGTACATTCATACATGAATTATGCATAACTAAAAATCATCATTCATTAGCATTGTGTTCTGACCTTTCCTGCAACGTTCTTGGCTCAGTTGATTTTGGTTGTCCCGCTTGAGTTTATTTCTCAAAGGATGTATCTACACTGGCCGTCTTGCTCCAGTTTATTTCCGAATTGGATTTATGGATCTCTGAAAACTTTTAGTTTTGGTTCGTGCATTTATTTTGCACAAGAAAACTTTATCTCCTCAGCAGGAATATCGTGGCATGTCCCTGGGAAGTCATATCGCTATTCCCAGAAATTCATTTCTCTTTGCAATTCCCCTTGACAATAAGTGGAAGTCTCTTTATTTGAGACAGATTATGTATTACCCTTTCCAGGCAGATCTCATTGGTTAAAGAAGAAGTTGGGACCCGTTCTCGGTAAAACACCATAATCTTGGGGAAACTTGATATATATATATATATATATATATATATATATATATATATATATATATATATATATATATATATATATATATATATATATATATATATATATATATATATATATTCTCTTTCTACCTTCAGTGAACGTTGGTAGTACATCGGCAGTGAACGTTGGTGTTTATTATCTTTTTGCTATCTTCAGTGAATGTTGATAGTAACGACGGTGATATGATATGTTTTCTCTTTCTACCTTCAGTGAACGTTGGTAGTACATCGGCAGTGAACGTCGGTGTTTGTTATCTCTTTGTTATCTTCAATGAACGTTGATAGTTCATCGTTAGTAAACCGCGATGATATGATATATATTCTCTTTCTACCTTCAGTGAATGTTGGTAGTACATCGACAATGAACATCGATGTTTGTTATCTTTTCGCTATCTTCAGTGAAAGTTGATAGTTCATCGTCAATGAACGGCGGTGATACGATATTTTTTGTCTTTCTACCTTCAGTGAACGTTGGTAGTACATCAGCAGTGAACGTTGGTGTTTGTTATCTTTTTGCTATCTTAAGTGAACGTTGATATTTCGTCGTCAGTGAACGGCGGTGATATGATATGTTTTCTCTTTCTACCTCCAGTGAATGTTGGTGGTACATCGGCAATGAACGTCGATGCTTGTTATCCTCTTCTTCGATTTCTTTTCTTGGCGTTTACCAGTGATTTATTTTCCTGATGGGATTTCCTTTTTGTGGCTACATTTTATGTCACATCCCCAATGCTACTTTGTGTCTCGTCTGTTCCATTCATATGCGTTCATATGCATAAACATTTGCATGGCATCTTAGGGCCAAAAACAGGGTTTGTTTTATATTTAAGTGTCTTCGATCACGTCGACACGAAGATTTTTAACCTTCGTATCTCTGGATAGAAGAAACTTAAATAAGGGCAGCTGTTGTACCCCAATTTTTTCCTCTAAGATCCCTTCATCATACCATATTGTTTCAATCACCACAAAATCACATTAGGGTTTTTGTTTCTTCTACATATCTTTAGCTTTGCTCTACGAGGAGTTACCAAGCACCTTAACTTGTTTTCTCTTGTGTTCATGGATATTTTTCTTTGATTTTCTCTCTAATTAACAAAATGCAATATTGGTTTGTCTTACTTGCTAATAATGTAGGTAAAAGCAATGAGGTCTAGCAAGTTTCATCAAGGGTTCATGAGTTTACTTCCATGCCCTAGTCAAAGCTTGAGAGATTCAAACCTCACCCACGAAGTTGTTTTGAAAGTAGTTTTGGTGGCCACGAGTCCTCATCATCATCCTCAACAATCTATATTCACAAAGGAAGAGTATTGGCACAAAAAGTTTTTTCAAACTTGGCAAAGTTCCACCAAGATTTCTCTTGATCTAGAGGTTAGGGTTTTGGACTTCAAAGGGGCATATCTTGCTCATATTTTGGTATTTTTGAGTGATTCCAAAAACATTCTTCTCTTGAAAGAGTTACCAACAAATCACTTAAAAATTTCCAAGGAATTTTCATGTGGAAGGAACTTAATGAAGGAGAAAAATTACAAGTCACCCAGATGAATTCCCATTTTCCTATATATGATTTCAAATGGTCATAACTTGGTAAATTTTTATCACCTTGAGCCTATTCTTTTTTCATTATGACCCTAAGGATGTGTACTGCATGACTTCTTTTATGTGCAAAGTAAGAAAATGGATGGAAGTTGCCTTAAGAATGCAAGAGATTATAGGCCATTTCATGATTTTTGGCCAACTTCAACAAGTCATAACTTGCTCAATTTTTGGAGATTTTGATTGGTTCAAATTGAAAAATGTCATTCAAGAGGCCTACTTAATTCCATCTTTTTTGATCAAGAGAAAATTCTAAGTGCAAGGCCATGTTTGGAAGCAAGAGATTATAAGTCATTTTTAAAGAAGAATTGGAAATATTTCTAAGTATGGAAGTCAACTCTTTTTCCTCAACTTTGAATCCATGTAACTTTCAGATCAAGCATCCATTTTATTCCATTCTTTTTCCATTACAAAGCTTGTAACATAATCATTCCAAAGCATCAAGAATCTTGCCCTAAGACCCCTTGAGGTGGAAATGCCATTGGATTGAACTTGATAACTTGGAACTGAAGTTTCACCATGAGTCAGAATTTGAAATCCATGTTTTGGCCTTTAAACATCAAATTAGCATGCGTTTGTGATCTAAACATGTTTAACCAAGTTGCCAAAGTGGATTAGAGCCTTGAAACATAAGGATTTGATGAGTTTTGATGCAAATTAGATCACACTTTTCTCGTGTATCATGTTCACACGATTTCCCTCCAATTTGCATCATTCCACACGCTTGAGCATTCCATTTGATTGCCTATAAATAGAGGGTCATCCCCCATTCAAATTCTCAAGCTTAGATAGCCAGAATCACCCTGCCAAACTTGCTTCATAACTCAGAATTCAGGTACTTCGAATCCTATTCTCAAGCCTTTTTCAATCCATTTTCTCCATCAATTCACCTTCCTTGATCTTCCCTGAACCTAACCATACATTTACATTTAAGAATCGTGCCCTACATTGCTCCATAGAAGTCCAGTTTCAGAGCTCTGCAACTCAACTTCAATAGGTAGATTCCTTCATCAATTCTTCAAAACTTTGGTATCATTGTGTTGCTCTCATTGCCCTGGTTCTAGTCGCAATAATTACTTTCATCTGGAAGCACGTTTTGACCATGAATTTTAAAATCCCTTTTCAAAACTTTCTTTCCAAATTGCTTGAGTTACAGTTTATATAAAAATGGCGTGAGGGTATGGTTGTCTTCGTCTTGAAGAGACAAAACGAATGACATAGGTTTGAGCTTCTGATTTTACAGTTTGAGAGAACTATAATTCGTGAGGATGGAGGTTGAAGATGACCAACGTGTCACTTCTTAACCAATGAAAGCGTGTCATTTGTATTTTTTGAATTTCTGATTTTATATTTGATTAAGTGCTTTATTCAGTAAAGACCATAATATGAACAGCGCGCCAGATCCTTTGGATTTGATTACTAACACGTTTTGACTCTCATCCAATGGTCCACATCTTTTTCTCTTATTTTCTTTTTCTGATTTTTATATTTTAATTGTTTTAAATTTCAAAAAATCATAGAAAATTCATTTTTAGTCCAAAAAATCTGAAAAAATTATGAAAAATATTTTTGATTATTCACTTTCTGATTTTTATTTTTTCACAATTTATTTTTGTGTTTTGGTATTTTTTATGAATTTTACACTTATTTGATTTGTTTAAAATGTTTAAAAATACTTTTACACATTTTTAAATTCTGAAAAAATTATGAGATGATTCAATGACATTGTGACAAATATTGGTGACTTTATTTTATTTTTGTTTCTGACTTTACTATTTTTTACCATTTTTGTTTACTTTACCCATTTATTTTAATTTTTAAAAATAGTTCTTGACTTTTAAAAATTCCCAAAATTTTTATAAAAATATCTGGACCCATTTTTGATTTTTCCATGGTTTTATTTTGCATTTCTTGATTAATTTGAATATTATTGATATTTTCCCCATTTTTTTTAGTTTATTTTAACATTTTCCATCCTTTAATATATATATTAAATATTATATCATTTTGTGAATATTTTCTGGTTGTCTTGGGTTGATTTTTTGGTCATGGCTTTATTAACATCATTGGATCCATGGTGTTGAGTCTAACTCCATAAAAATGGATGAATGATTTTAATAATAGTTTGATTAAATATTAATTCAAATGTGGTTTTCTTTTTTTACCCTAATTCCTCTTCATCTCATTCCCTTCTTCTTGCACTAAATGTTGTTGGAGCATAATCTCTATATCATGTCTCAAAACAAATGGTGCATAGATTGCTATTGATCGGCCTCAAAATAGGTGCGACTTCATATAAGTCCACTTACGATTACTTAAATAGCGCTAAATTTTGTCCTGATTTGAATAAATGATCATCCGTGGCCTAAACTTATGATTGCAAGCCCAAGTACGTTAATTTGATCTCTTTGATCCAATAACCTTGAGATCCATTGTGTGGAGGCTTTGGTTCTACCAATCCTCTAATGGATCTACAACACCTTTGATCAACGCGGATCACTTAAACATCGTTGATCATTAAATGGTACTTATGAGAATCCCAAATGGATGATATACTTGACAAAAAGCAAATACAACTTGTTGTATGGAGGCCTTGGTTCTACCAATCCTCTAATGAGTTCCAAATGCAAGTTTCAAGATGGCCATCCAACTAACCACTAATTATTGACTTGTTTATTTTATGCTTTTATTCTTTTATGCTTTATGCACTATTTATTTATTTTTTCTAGCATTTACATTTCATGCCATTTTCATCTTTGCTCATTTGAGCATTTATTTTCTTGCCATTTTTACTTTGCTCACTTGAGCTTTTCTTTTCCTTTTCTTAAGATACTTAATAATCAACATAAACCCTAAAAAACTCTTAATGGTACTTTGACTATTTGGTTATTATCCTTCGCATGATGGAGCAATGGACTTTTTCTAGGACTTAGGATTAGAAACCTTGGCCTATCTTGGAGACCTTGTGATCTTATATGATTATTTTGTCTGGAGCTCTTGAGGTTTACCTCAAGACATTAGGTTGCTTGTTTGTTTTTGTGTGCAGGTTTTTGGGATTACACTCTTTGTTTTGTAATCTGGAATTCACCCGCATACAACCGTTACTCTGCCCAATTTTTGTGAAGACTTAATACATTTGAAGAGGTCTAGTATCTTTGCTTGCTTGGTTTCAATCCAAAGAATGAGAATTTTACCTTGGCTCATAATGTCAAGCCTTGGCTTCTTGTTGGTTTGATGGTCCTTATCCTTAGCTTTTACCTTATGCTTTAGGATAGCCTCTTCTTCTCCTCCCATCTTCTTTAATTTCAAAAATATTGTCCCTCCCTTTTAAAAAAAAAACTCTTCTTGTTTTGAAACATAAACCACTTTCATAATAAACTCAGGCTTATGTCCATGCATTTTCAAAAATATTTTCATAAATAAACTCCAATCAATTTAATAATACCTTGACATTTTTGTGAGAAGACTAAAAGTCACCCAATCTCATTTCAAACCATTTTGCCATTTTGGCTTTTATCTTTAAAACTTTTCTCAAAAGATTAAGGCTCTTGTCAATCCTTGTAGTGATGCAAACAACTATACTTCTACAATATGTAGTGAAGGGAGATATTTTCTACTTGGTGTTAAGTGAGGCATTGTTGATTTTAAAGTCTAAGCCATGATCCCCCGCTTTGAGATGATGCAAATTCTCCTTTCTCATGATTGTGGGTAGTAAGTATGTTTTCCACACGGATAATGACGATGATGTCTTACCTCTTAAAATCAACCAACACATTTTGTGTTTCAATTTTTTTTTAAAAGAGGAACTACGTGTACCCTGATCCCCTATTGCATGAAAGGTGGTACGTAGGCACTAAAGGTTCGCAACCGCGGCGGGTGAAAAAATCATAAAAAAATATATTTCTCTTCTCACCTCCACCATCGATTTTATATATAACACATTTTTTATAGCCAAAATATACAGATTTTACAAAGAGGTTCCTACGGAGTACCATAGATGTTTAGGGTGCTAATACCTTCCCTTTGCATAACCAACCCTCTTACCTTGAATATTTCCCCCTCTTTTGGGTTATTCGCTCTTTCCCCATTCCTTTGGAAATAATAAAGCGTGGTGGCGATTTTTTATTTCTTATTTGTATAAAGGCTAGTCAATCCAATGGCTTAGTCTTGAACATTTCTGCCGCTACATAGGATCCATTTTAGATATCAACAAAGTAGTGTGAGTCAACATATAATGTCTTAGTCAGCGAGCAGCCCATGCCAAAGTGCAACAAGTTTTCTCGAGCAGTGAGTATCTTGTTTCACAGTCGGTAAACTTTTTTCTAAGGTAGTATATTGCATGCTCTTTTCGACCAGACTCGTCATACTGCCCTAGCACACACCCCATTGAGTTCTCTAATACCGTTAAGAATATGATCAGAGGTCTTCCTTCAACTGGAGGCATAAAAATTGGCGGCTCTTGAAGATATTCTTTGATTCTATCAAAGGCATTCTGGCATTGTCATTCCACTTCACTGCTTGATCTTTCTTCAGTAATTTGAGGATTGGCTCACAAGTAGCAGTCATATGTGAAATGAATCTGGCTATGTAGTTTAGGCATCCCAAGAATCCCCTGACTTCCTTCTCAGTGCAAGGAGTTGGCATTTCTTGTATAGCTTTAACCTTTTTTGGGTCAAATTCAATGCCTTTGTTGTTGACAATGAAACCCAAGAGCTTACCAGATCTTACTCCAAAAGTGCATTTATTCGGGTTTAACCTCAGTTTGTATTTCTACAGCCTTTCAAATAGCTTCTGTAGGTGACCGAGGTTCTCTTCTTAAGTCTGAGACCAGGTTATCATATCATCAATGTATACCTCTATCTCATGATGGATCATATCATGAAACAAATCTACCATGACACACTGATAGGTTGCCCTGGCATTCTTTAGTCCAAATGGCATAACTTTGTAACAGAAAGTGCTCCACTGTGTGAAAAAGTTCATCTTCTCCATGTCCACAAGTGCCATTTTGATCTAATTATTCCCGGAGAAACCATCCATGAAGGAGAATACCTAATGTTGTACGATGTTGACAACCAAGACATTAATATGGGGAAGAGGAAAGTTATCTATGGGGCTTGCCCTGTTTAAGTCTCTGTAACCCACACACATACGTACCTTAACATCCTTCTTAGGTACTGGAACAACATTAGCAACCCATTATGGATAGGAAGTAACGGCTAGGAAACCGGAGCTGAACTGCTTCATGACTTCAACCTTGATCTTCTCTGACATCTCAGGCCGCATGCAAAGAACCTTATGTTTCACGAGAGGGAAGTCCTCTTTTTCAGGTAGGAGATGAACCATAATATCAGTGTCAAGTCCCGACATGTCTTTGTATGACTAGGAGAAAACCTCAACATAGTCATGCAGCATCTGTATTAACCACTCTTTAACACTATGCTCCATATCAGAACCTATCTTGACTTCTTTCTTGTCCTCTTCAGTACCTAAGTTAACTGTCTCAACTGGCTCTTTGTGAGGCTGTATTGCCCTCTCTTCCTATTGTAACAGTCTGGCCAGTTCTCCTGGTACCTCACAATCCTCCTCACTTTCGTCTTTGACTTGGTAGATCGGATTTTCAAAGTCATAATAGGCAATAGCAAAACCGTTATCAATAGGATCCAGAGTGGATGTGGATCTGCAGTTTGATATGTGGGTGTATGTAAGAGCATAGTTGTATATTTAAAAGTTAAAAAAGAAGAAAAGAAAAACAAAGAGCATAAAATTTGTATGCGAAGCGTCCGATGTTTTATTGATGACATATGAAAATGAAGTATTGACCCTCATAAATAGACCATTGTGCCTCAGGTAAGACACAAGGCTTTAATGTTTCAATTGTTCAGATATTACATTTCCTCAAAAACAAAAAATACAAATTACTCTTGAATAAAAATAATGGGCACAAAGTCTTTAACCTCCCAATTTTTGAGTCCACCGCTGATGGTTGGGAAGATCCACTTGTCCAGGTCATAATCAATATCGTTGTCATCCAGAGCATGGACTCCATGGTTGTTGATCCGTAAAGGTGGTCCCCCGGTGTGAGCACGTCGAACAACTCTCTTGGCTCCCAAAGTAAAACTCAAACCAAATTTGTCAGATTTGTAGGAAATATTCGGGAGTTGGCCCCAAATTATACACCCACCTTCTTTGATCATTGCCTTGGAATCCTTCAGAGAAGCCATCTTTAGTGGAGGTCCGGCAATCTTCGGGACCTTGGAAGCAGTCTTGGTTGCATCAATGGTCTGTGGAAACTCCTCAAAGTTTTGACAGGGAGTCTCAATGAACTCGCCGTCCATTTCTACGTACCTGAAAGAGTTCAGGTGGCTCACCATGTATTTCTCTTCCCCATTAACTGTGATAATCTTCCCATTGACTGGGTACTTTAGCATCTGATGGATGGTGGACTTCACAGCACCAGCCCCATGGATCTAGGGCCGACCCAATAAACAGGAGTAAGAAGGGAGGATGTCTATCACATAGAAAGTGGAACTAAAAGTCTGAGTACCAAATTTGATAGGGATGTCCACCTCCCCATGCACCATTCTTTTAGAACCGTCGAAGGCCCTCACCATAATGTTACTAGGCTTTAGTGAGATTCCTTCGGAATCCAACCTGTCAAGAGCATTCTTGGGTAAGACATTCAGCGATAAACTTGTATCCACCAGAACATGGGCTAATGTAGTGCCCCTGTACTCAATGGAGACATGCAGGGCATCATTGTATTTCCTTCCCTTGACAGTTAGGTCTGCATCATAGAATCCCAAGCCATTGTTAGCTGTCAAGCTAGCCACCCAATTCTCGAATTGATCAGCGGAGGTCTCTTGAGGCACGTGGGAAGACTTCGGGAATTTTACTAAATCCTTGGCATGGACTTTAGATCAAAGCAGTAGGGCCAGCATTGAGATTTTTGAAGGGGTCTTCCACAATTGGTCTACGACATTATAATCACCCTTCTTGATTATCTTTAAAATAACTTCCATATCCTTTTTAGAAGCCTCCAGAATGACTTATGGATGTGCCTTCGTTCGGATAGGCTCAACCAATACCGCTTTGCCTCGAGTCTCGGCCGACCCGGTAGCAGGGATAATAGCAGGACTAACAGTAGGAGTATCAACGGGAATACTGACAGGAGCAGCAACAAGAATAATCACAGGAGTAGTAATGGTCTTTGGAGAGATTTCGGGGGAGAAAACTCTTCCACTTCTTGTTATTTTATTGGTCCTAACAATATTGTCAATGTTAGGATCAATGTTTTCAGCAGCTTTATCTTCAATAGCCAATAGGTCTTGCTTGATTCCATGTTAATAGACGTCAGCCCCATGATTCTAGGGAACAACTTTATCTGAGGAATATGGTATTGGCCTCAGCATGGTGATGATCAGGGGATAAAACTTTGGAAAAGATGTAATCCTGACGGGTCTTTTGGTGGAGACCCTGATAGGATTGTCAAAAATGGTGATTATCAAGATATCTTCACACGAACTTCTTGCAGGAGGAATTTTTTCGAACATAATTTCTTTATTAACCATCAGGCGCTGAATGCCCATCTTCAGTAATAAACAGCCATCTGGTAGAGACATACATAAGTGGAAACCTTCACCACAGTCCGGAAATAAACTAGCTTGCAATAGATTTTCTTTAACAGTCAAAAGAGGAGTAGTTAATTCATCCACGGAGGAAACAAAATGGTCATCATCAACAACATTGACACCATCGCCATGTTTGGGCATTGGCGCTGTTATTACATTAGGTGTCTCGGGAAGGTCAAACTCAATCTCCTTCGCCTCAATGAGATCTTGTACTTTATTCTTTAAACCCTAACAGTCACTTGTATCATGCCTCGAAGTTTCAGAATGGTAGGCACATCAAGAATTTGGATTGTAGTGGGGAGAGGCAGTATTAGGATTCTTCGGGGCCTTCTTCAGAGTTACTAAACTGGACTTCAACAGGTGTGGTAAAACCTGGGATAGGGCCATGTTTATCTGAGTAAATTGTCTTCTGGGCGCATCTGGCATGTGCTGATTGTTTTGTTGTTGGTTTGAGGCAGGACTGGAAATCATAACAACCCCTACCGTCAGACAATGTTAAGTTTTGTTGTGA
Organism: Vicia faba; assembly: GCA_948472305.1. Lineage (NCBI taxonomy): Eukaryota > Viridiplantae > Streptophyta > Magnoliopsida > Fabales > Fabaceae > Vicia > Vicia faba. The sequence continues at coordinate 1,381,648,520 of OX451738.1, read as the reverse complement.
TTCCTCTGGCCATAAGCAGCACTGACCTCCTTATTTCCAGTGAAAGGTTTCTTTACATTACTGGAGGATGCATCTCTCTGTATTTTACCACTTTTGATGCCAGCTTCTACTTCGCCATTCAAGATCAATTTAGTAAACCCATCAGAAGAACTTCCAATCATACGGTTAAAGAATCGCCCTGATAACATGCCCAAGAAAATGTCCACCAGCTCGCTATTAGACAACGGAGGCTGGACTATTCCCGCAAGGTCTCTCCATTTTTGGGCATAATCTTTAAAACCTTCGCCGGAGCCCATGGACGTACTTTGCAACTGTGTACGAGTCGGGGCGAGGTCAGCATTATATTGATACTGCTTGTAGAAAGCAATAACATAATCTTCCCAATTGCGAACGTTGGTTCTCTCCAGTTGATATAACCATTCCAGTTGAGTCCCCGACAAACTTTCCTGTAAGAAGTGTGCCCACAGATTCCTGTCAGTAGTGTGGGGTTGAATCTTCTTGACATACGACCTTAAATGTAGCTTAGGGCAGGAGACACCATCGTACTTAGAAAATGTAGTGACCTTGAATTTTTGTGGGATGACCACCCCTGAAATCAGTCCCAACTTAACAAAATCCATCCCGGGTATCCTCTGGATCTCCATAGCATTGAGTCGATCCTCTAGCTGTTTGTATTTATCATCAACAGGAGGATACTGCTCCTAGAATAGTCAGGTTCATCTTCCTCAGACCCTGGGTTGTTGTTTTTTTCCACTGGCTTCTCTTCTTGATTGCCCCCCTCATTTGACGGGGTTGCGAAATCTATAGCTCGCTTAACCGGTCCTCTGATCCTTCTTCCCATATTCAATGCACCAGTTGGTTTCTTTGCCTTCTTGGTCTTCTCTTTGATAATAAGAGCTTTCAGATCTTCTTGCCCCTAGGCCAGAGCCAGGAACATTTGCTGAAACTGAGCATTCTGAGCTTGGAGGTCCTTCACTGTTTGTTCGAGAGCCATTTCTTTTGCTGAAATAAACAGCGAGAAGAATAAGAAACATGTTTTGAAATACCTGTTTATGCAATGAAATGCATGATATGCTTATGTAATGTTTTCAAGGGCCTTATAGGATTCAAACTCTTTTAACCAAAACATAAACAAATACTTTTTATAAGTAATTCAAATGAAATCAAAGTTTACAAAGGAATAACAAATAAGAAACTTCTAGGATTCCTAAGTCTCCCAAGGACGCTTCCTTTTGGTGTTAATGTAGGCCTTGAGATTCTTCTCTTCGTGAAGCTGCTTTGTCAGTTCCAACACCTTTTTCTCACTGGCATAGAATTGGGACTCAAATGTATCTCATTCTTCTTTGAGTTGTATCCAATATTTTTGCAATTCTTCGAAGTTTGTTGGCATATCAGGATGTAGAATGATGCGAGACTCGACCCCTTTAAAAATAGGCTCTGATGTCACTGGTAGGATAGCAGCACACGACATCATAAGATTTTGAGCACGATCTTGCACCCATTTGAGGCATGGCTCCAAAGGGATGGAGTTCTTGTGCCCTAGAATCTTGCTATCAGTCTTCTTAACCATTCCCCAAGCGCGGAAGAACCTCTAATGATAACCTTGTAGATCATTTGAATAGTCAAACACAATACCTTGAATGAGCATATCATGAGGACCATCCCTCCGAGCGTAATTGAACTGACGTAAAGCTAAGGAGGGGTTATAGGTGATGCCTACTTTAATGCCAAGGAGTGGCACATTGGGAAATTCTCCGCAACAATCAATAAAAGAGATGTCTTCTTGGGAGCGAGGGCACCAATAGATATCAGAGTGAGAAAGAGACATTAATCTTTGGTTCCATCTTAAACCTAACTCATTCTTCATTACTGACTGAGGAAGGTGTGAAATAAACCACCTACAGAGTAGAGGTATGCAACACATGAAAGTACCTCGCTTCTTCATGGTACGAGTATGGAGTGAATGCAGAATATCCCCGAGCAATGTAGGCACTGGATTATGAGAAAGGAAGATGTTGATGGCACTAACATCTACAAACTGGTTTGAATTGGGGAACAAAACCAACCCGTAGATCAAAAGAGCTCAAATATCTTCAAAGGTGTGGTAACTCATAGCGTCTAGGAATACCTGGGATTTCTTCATCAGAAAACTCGTGAGGAGGCCCTTAACTCCACTCCTTTTTTCCCATTTGGACTCAATGTCAGACGACTTCAAGTGCAAAGCTATGGCATAATCTTCAGCAGTTGGATCTTGTTCTAAACCAATAAAGGGTATCTGCTTCAATATAGGAAAACCAAGTATTTTGGAGAATTCTTCCAGCGTAGACACCAACTGATAGTCTGGAAATGTGAAGCAATGGTGCTTAGGGTCGAAGAACTGGAATAAGACACTCATCAAACCCTTGTCAAAACCAGTAGTAACCAAACTGAGCAAGTGACCATATCTCTTGCTGAATGATGAGTTCTCCGGAACTTTAAGAACCATTTCTTTGGGTTTGGGAGGAATCTCTACAAAATTGATTCGGATGGTTTTTCTACGAGCTAAATCCATAACCTACAAAACAGAGGAGAGATGAATCCATAGGCCCTTGAATTGGTTATTGTACATGACATGTTATGATGTTTATGATGTTATGATCACAAGTATATCAAACCCACACAAGTCACATAGAGACTTTAAGTTTAAAGGCTTGCATGAGTTTTAAAGGTAAGTACCCTCTTGAAGTTTCAGTTGGCTCAACCTGTCCTATTAATAGTAACTGGTTTCTAAGGAGTCTCATATCACTGGCCTTTCTTTTAGGCATTGTTCTAGCTCAAGCACCAAAGTATTGCAGACAGAATATACCAAAAGCCCAATCTCAATGAGTGTAGTATCGAGTATCAACCAATCTTCGATCGGAACCAAAGTCGACCATCTCACTACTTTCTAATGGCTTAGGATGAGTCAATTAAAGGTTCTAAAGGTCAGTTAGGGCTTAATGACACTATAAGGAAGCCTAATGTTATCCTTGACTAACTCAAGGAACATTAGTACTAGCCAGAGTATCATGCTAACGTAGCCATCACTTCGTCCATTTCGGTCTACTCCATACAGCTTCCATGATTTATTGCGACTTACCTAAAAAAGGTGCCCCAAATCCGGGTATAGGATCTTTTAGTAACAACCCAAACAAAACCGTCAAAAGTAAAGCATACAAAACAAACAAGGAAAGAAATTAAAATGATCTAAATTCTAAGGTAACCCCACTTTTTACATTTCCCCAGCAGAGTCGCCAATTTTGTGATACAGTGGCAGAACCGACTATTTATACTGGTTTTGCATTTGTATTCGCAAATGTTGCAGTAAGAAAGAGTTGCCATCGACTTTTCTTTTATCCAAATTAAGGAAAGGGTGAAAAGAACAAAAAAAAGACCTTTTCGAGAATTTTCTGAGTAAAGGGGGTAAATTATGGAAAGGGAAGGTGTTATCACCCTTTCCATCCGTAGTTTTCTACGAGATCTTAGGTGCTTAGCTCATTTGAAAAATAACTTTGTGTTTTTGTGTGTTTTTGAAAAGTATTTTGAAATGCCTTAGTAAGGCGACTTGCTTTATGATAACTCTTGTATCAGTCCTCAAGAGTGTTGACAAAGAAAATGTTTTTGAAAGTTGTTTTTGAAATGTGTAAGTATAAAAAGTTTGTTTTGAGCATAGAATCTAAGAACTATCTACTTATACTCGAAAGGTTTGTTCTTTTCCTCCTATCCTTTAGACAATGCTATCATACTATTAGTGAGTAGGTAGCCCTATCGTTGGATGTATGAGAGACATTCGAAGGGACGTACAGTCACAAAGGTAACATGTAGAGATGCTTTAGCAATTTTTGTTTAGGGACTAGATCATTTACCGAAAGGAAATTGTAGGGTCATCGAGGGACTATGATCTTTTGATTTACGGGTCTTTGCTAAAGCGTCCCCGTTTCGAGGGACATCACTATTTTTATGAAGGCAACTAAAGTGGGCGTACCTTAGAGGTGTATATGTGCAATGTGTGTTATGTTCAGTTATTTTAGTCTTTTTTGTTTAGGTTTTCTAGCGTTTTGATTTTAATCTTTTCCATACAATCCTATTAGTCATACATCTAGCAGTTAATACATGCATAGGAATTAAAAGTGTAGAACTGTAAATCCTACGCTATTACAATGCTTCGAGGAGGGGGATATTTACATGTCCAAATGGGGGAAATAAAATAAAGGAAAAAGCAGTAAAGCCCTAGTTAATCATCTATTACATTCCATCAGCAGATACAAAAATATGAAAAATGCGAAAAATAAATAGCGTACGCGAAACGGAAAAGAGACGTCTAAAAAATTTCTAAGTAAACAAGAAAATCCTTTTTTGCTGTTTTTGTTAAGAAAATATTTTAATTAAATAAACCTAGGTCTAGTTGATTTTAAATTGATAAAATGAAGTTAAAATAATTAATTTAATTAATTTAAAAAATTAAAATTAATTAGAAAAACCTAAGGCTAATATTTTTTATAATTATTTGATTTAAAAGAAATGAAAAAAGTAAGAGTGAATGCAAGAAAAGGAATCCTTCGATTAAGGACAATGATGGTCTTCGATCCATGGAGACAGGCCTTCGATCTTGTGAAGACAGGCCTTCGATCCAACAAAGAATGTTGCTCAAGGCGTTTGATGACTTTCTTGTGGAGAAAAGAATTAAAATCTGCAAGAAAAATTGTCAACAAAGAAAAAGCATGACTTGGGTGTAAACCCGGGTCTTTTCCTAATTCGGTCTCCCATTAATTCGACTTCTTTGAATTTGAATCTGGGTTTGTTTGCCTTAGAAAACCATGGTTTCTTGGGATTCGATAAAGAACACAGATCGTGCCCTCTATCTTTGTATGCCCATGTGAACGTTGTGCTATATAATATCCTGGGCATAAATCAGACACTAGAAAACATCAATACATCATGAAAACAAGAATATGAATTTGAAATTTTACCAAGGACGAGATGCTTCGAATTGGGCGTGAATTGGCTAGTTCTTGGGAACACTTCCTGCAGACTTCAGGGAGTGAATGGAGCGTTGCTGAAGATTCCTTCGATTGGGACCACTTATGAGGATTTTGATAGCTTTGGGGTGGTTTATGCGGCAACGTTTCTCTAATGTGTGTATCTCCTCCTTGACTGGTGGTGTGAGTGTCTTGTATTTATAGGAGATGGGGGTGCATGGAAATGGAAAGAGACAGCCATTAACCAGTTTTGAAAGCCACGAGACCAAAATCAGACACATTAAAAAACTTCCAATTTTGAAGCATTCATGCCTCTTTGAGCCTTAGGATGAACCTACACACATTTGGCTCCTTTGAATGCCCTCTAGCATTGCTCTTCGATTGGCCTAGAGTTTTGATTCAAAGTGTTCAGGAAACTTATTTATTAGAGCTTCTTCGATCAGTTAGCTTATGCATTGATTGCTTGATTTTGTTGATATGCGTATCTAAAGATTTCTTGATCTAATATGCCAATTGAAGGACACTTTGCTAGTCATGCCTTTGAAGTACCCCTTATCATTTCTATTCGATTGACCCAGAGTTGTCTCCTTCAAATGGAACACATGTATATCCTTATAGCTCCTTCGATCGATTCTATCTACATCAATTCGAATTGCTCAGCTCTTTGATGACTTCGAATCCCAATTGTTCAAAGTCTTCCTTTATCAGAGTTTCTTCAATTAAGTCATCATCTTCCACAATTCGAATTGCCAAAAATTCTCTTCGTCAGAGCATTTTACTTTTTGATGATTTTGAATTCGAATCTGTTCAGAGTTCCCTTATCTGGGCTTCTTTGAAAGCCCCTCAGATCTTTTCTTTTCGATTGGCTATGACTTTCTCCTCATGGCTTCTTCGATTGGACCCATCTATTTTCCTTGGCTGCTTGATTCAAATAACCCAAATGAAGACTCCATTCTGGCCAATCGAAGCCTCATTTGTCATGAATGTGATGGTGCATAAGGCTTGGACTTAGCAGTATATAATATCCTGCCCAGCAAGTATCTTGAACCAACCTCATCAAAAGGCAAAAAAAATTTGTTTCCAACAAATGTGTGTCTTTCGAGTAGACCAAATGTATGTCCTTCGAAGGAACCATTTGTGTGTTCATAATGTGGCAATCTTGTGTTTGTGAAATGAAAGCAGGCATGAAGAGGGAACCTTTTGCCTTGTGAATTGAAGGCAAATCTGGAGAAGCCCTTTTCCTTGTGAATTGAAGGCAAGTCGAAATGGGACTTTGCCTTGTGCATCAAAGGTAAGTCAAAAGAAACATTTTTCCTTGTGAATCGAAGGCATGTCAGAATTCCTTTGTCTAATGGATCAAAGGAAAGCGTGAAGAGACCTTTGCCTTAAACGAAGCCGGCATGCAGGAATCCACTGTTTTGTGAATCAAAGTAAGCATGCAGGAGGCCGCTGCTGGTGAATCGAAACAAACTTGTAGGGGGTTCTTGCCTTGTGAATCGAAGGAAAACTTGAAGTAGCCAATGTGGAGTCAAAGTCTTGTGATTTGAACGTGAACGAAGGGGGACCCAACACCCACTCGAAGCTTGTGAATTAGACCTGCATCGAAGAGTTCCAAATGCCTAATCAAAGACTATGAATCCAAGATTTCTCGAAGGATTTAGATTCCCAATCGAAGTTGGTCAAGATGCCAATCGAAAGACACCTTGTTCAGATGCCAATCAAAAGACACTTGATGCGAAAGATAAAATATGGTGATCCTCAGATGGGAAATTCCTTCTGAAATTTGAATGCTTGGGAAAATTAACTGAACATCTACCTTGCCCCTAGTTAAAAAAATAAGGTTTTTTTAACAGAATAGAAACTTCTACTTCAAAGGCTCAGTGGGGTTAACGAGGGTCTAACTCCCTTATATCTCCGATGTTTGGGGGTTGAAACAATGCTTGTACATCATCAACGGGGTTCTACTCAAAAGCATACCACTATAGTCATCGTTTTTATCTAAACTCCTTCCTCCAAACTCTTGGCTAAGCAAAAGAATTGGCACAATTGGTATCAAAATGCCCGAAAAAATCGATTAAAGAGTGATACTTGATGGATTAAGTAAAATGAAACAATTTTTTTCAAAGTAAAAATATTCAACGCATCAAGACTGACATTCGGCCATAAACAAAATCCTATATGCAGACAAAGCCAAAATAATCAATCAAGATAACACATGAAAGTGCGGCAAAGAAACGTAATAAAAGCCATTATGGGGAAGAAATATCTCCAACTAGGTTCGCCGATCTCACCGACTTGCCGTAATCTTGATATTACCCTGACCCATGACCTTTACCAACAGCACAGAGCGGTGAAATAAATTGGCAAGGCATCCACCAACAGAGTGAAGGAGAGATTCACCAAACATGGAACGAAACATGCCCCTCGCGCAGTAGAAATTGTGTTTGTTATCCGTATTTCAAGCAATTAACCAACCATAACTCATATTACCATTTCCGTGTAAAGCGCGCGAAGTTTATATGCATATGCTTATAAAAAATATTAGACGTTTTTGCAAACAAAATAGTAAAAAGGGGGAAAAGAAATGCATACGTATACTTGAAAGAAGATATTTTATTGATTTTGAGAGATCAGCTTGTGAAAAAGGCGTTTACATTTAGAAGCAAGTAATTACAAAATCAAAACAAACAAGTATTTACAAATGGCAATGTAAAATGTGAATATCCATCAAGTCCCAACTCTGTTATGACTCTTATGACTCTCATCTTCCTCCTTTCAGACAGATTGTTCTTGGATTAGCCTCGAGCTCATGCCAGTTGATGGATCAAAGGAAGGAAACAAAGGAACTCAGGCTGAACGTGGTCATTTGCTTTAAGTCCCTAACTTTTGCATGAATCGCCCTTTCGGGTTTTCGATTCACCAAGACACCCTCTTTTTGCCTAAACCTCCCTTTCGGGTTTTCAATTTAGCGGGCTCTTATTATTTTTTATGCAAAGTATTTTTTAACTACGCCGGCATTCACAGGGAGAGGGAAGTACTCTCCATCCATAGTTGTGAGCATCATCGCTCCTCCAGAGAAAACTTTTCTGACCACGAAAGGACCTTCATAAGTTGGAACCAACTTGCCCCTGGGATCTCCCTGGGGAAGAATTATCCTCTTCAGCACAAGGTCACCTGGCTTGTAACACTGAGGTCGTACCCTATTGTCAAAAGCTTTCCTCATCCTTTGCTGATATACCTGACCGTGACATACAACCGTCAACCTCTTCTCGTCAATAAGTTCCAACTAATCCAGCCGATTCTGTACCCATTCACTTTCATTCAGCTCTACATCTCTTATGAACCTAAGAGAAGGGATCTCAACTTCTACCGGTAATACTGCTTCCATGTCGTAGTCCAATGAAAATGGGGTTGCCTCAGTCAAAGTACGCACAGTGGTGCGATAACCATGCAAAGCGAAAGGCAGTATCTCATGCCAATCTTTATAGGTTACCACCATCTTCTGTACGATCTTTTTGATATTCTAATTGGCCGCTTCGACAACGCCATTCATCTTTGGTCTATATGGGGAAGAATTATGATGCCTGATTTTGAAAGACTCACAAAGCTCCTTCATCATCTTGTTGTTCAAATTAGACCCATTATCGGTAATGATCTTTTCAGGCACTCCGTAGCAACAAATAATATTGTGCTTAATGAATCGAGTTACCACCTGCTTGGCGACATTGGCATAAGATGCAGCTTCGACCCATTTTGTAAAATAATCGATGGCAACCAGAATGATACGGTGGCCGTTGGATGCAGTCGGTTCAATCTTGCCGATCATATCAATTCCCCACATCGCAAAGGACCAAGGGGAGGTCAAGACATTCAAAGGTACTGGCGACACATGCACCTTGTCAGCATAGACTTGACATTTGTGGCAAACCCGTGCATGATTGTAACAGTCAGTCTCCATGGTGGACCAATAATAACTTGCTCGCAAAATATTTTTGGCCATGGTATGCCCATTGGAATGGGTCCCGAAATCACCTTCATGTATCTTCTCAATGATTCTAGCTGCTTCTTTCTTGTCAACACATCTGAGCAGTAAATCGTCATGATGCCTTCTATACAACACACTACCACTGAGAAAGAACTTGGCTGAGAATCTTCTCAAAAACTTCTTATTTGTGACGGATGCCTCTTCAGGGTACTCTTGTGTTTCAAGATATCGTTTAACATCATAAAACCAAGGATTACCATCTGATTCCAAACTAGCCTCCAAACAGAAAGTTGGCTCACTCAAACTTCTGATGGTAATGGAAGGTGCCTCATTAGCCCACTTAACCTTGAACATGGAGGAAAAAGTTGCCAGTGCATCATCTAGATTGTTTTCTTCTTTGGGAATGTGCTCAAACGTGATCTCTTTGAAGTACGGAATCAGCTTCATAACATGCTCACGATAGGGAATTAGGTTCTGATGGCGAGTCTCCCAATCTCCATTAATCTGGCTAATAACAAGATTGGAATCCCCGTAAACTTTCAAGAATTTGATGCGCAGGTCGATCGCTGCTTCAATGCCATAAATGCAAGCCTCATATTCGGCCATGTTGTTAGTGCAATCGAAACAAATACGAGCCATGAAAGGAATGTGGTATCCCTCAGGGGAGGTGATAATAGCTCTGATGTCGTTGCCCATGGCATTAGAGGCACCATCAAAAACAAGCGTCCAACGTGATCCTGGCTCAGTTCCTTCGTTTGGGTTTGGAATATTACAATCCCGAATATACACAATTTCCTCGTCTGGAAAATAAAACTTCATCGATTCATAATCGTTCATGGGCTGATGAGCAAGATGGTCGGCCAGTACACTACCCTTAATTGCTTTTTAAGTAGTGTATTGGATATCATATTCGGTGAGTATCATCTGCCAACGGGCTACCCTGCCTGTAAGAGTTGGCTTCTCAAAAATGTACTTGATTGGATCCATTTTGGATATCAAGTAGGTGGTGTGAGTTAACATGTATTGCCTCAAACGTTTGGCGGCCCAGAAAAGCGTACAACAAGTCTTTTCCAGCAATGAGTATCTCAACTCACATTCCGTAAACTTCTTACTCAAGTAGTAAATAGCCTTCTCTTTCTTCCCTGTTTTGTCGTGCTGACCGAGGACACAACCCATTGAGCTCTCCAAAACAGTTAGATACATGATTAGTGGCCTTCCTTCCACTGGCGGCATGAGTATCAGAGGTTCTTGCAAATACTCCTTTATTTTGTCAAAGGCCTTCTGACAATCCTCATTCCATTTCACTGTCTGACTTTTCTTCAACAACTTGAACAAAGGTTCACAGGTAGCTGTGAGATGAGAAATAAATCTAGAAATATAGTTTAACCTTCCCAAGAATCCACGTACTTCCTTCTCTATCCTTAGCTTGGGCATTTCCTGTATTGCTTTTACCTTGGCCGAGTCTACCTCGATACCTTTTTCACTTACAATAAAACCCAACAGCTTGCCGGATCTCACCCCGAAGGTGCACTTATTCGGATTCAACCTCAGCAAGAACTGCCTCATCCTCTCGAACAATTTTTCCAGATGAACAAGATGTTCCTCTTCCGTGTCAGACTTTGCAATCATATCGTCTACATATACCTCAATCTCTTTGTGAATCAAGTCATGAAAGAGAGTGACCATGGCACGCTGATATATTGCCCGGGCATTTTTCAAACCAAACGGCATCACTTTATAGCAAAAAGTTCCCCAACGCGTGATGGATGTTGTCTTCTCCATGTCCTCCGGAGCCATCTTAATTTGATTGTAACCTAAAAAGCCATCCATGAACGAGAACACCTTGGAATGAGTAGTATTATCGACCAGCACATCAATATGCAGAAGAGGGAAATCATCTTTGGGGCTGGCCCTGCTCAAATCCCTATAATCCATGCACATCCTTACGTTACCATCTTTCTTGGGCACAGGAACAATATTTGCAATCCATGGCGAATAATTGACAACCTTTAAGAAATTTGCGTCCAACTGTTTTTGGACCTCCTCCTTGATCTTCTTGGACATCTCAGGATGAGTTCTTCGGAGCTTCTGCTTGACAGGAGAGCAACCTTCTTTGAGCGGTAGTCGATGCACCACTATGTCTGTATCCAACCCAGGCATATCTTCATAAGACCATGCGAAGATATCAGAATACTCATGGAGTAGCGCAATCAATCTGACCTTTATACTCTCTTCGAGATCTACCCCTATATTGACCTCTCTTCTTACCTTTTCTACGCCAATATTCACTACCTCAATCGAATCTTGATTCGGCTGGATAACTTTCTCCTCTTGTTTTAGCAATCTTGCTAATTCCTCAGGAAGATCACAATCCTCATATGCTTCTTCTTCAACTTGATAAAGAGGAGTATCAAAGTCATAATGAGCCATAGCAGGGTCATTATCAATAGAATCGGTGGTGGAAGTGCATCTGCATGAATGACATTTTGGCGTTTTTTAGTGACAGTGTGTGAAAAGAGAAACATTCCCATAAAAAGAAGAAAAAAAAGAAGCAAGATTTTGAATGCAAAAACGTCCTTCATTTCATGATAAACTTGAAAATAAACATGGTGGCCCTACACATAGGATCCACTACGCCTTGGGCAGAGCGTAGGAATTATGATATGATAATAAAAGAAACAAGAAAATTACTCCCCAGCGCTTGAAACTTGGATAACATCCATAGAAGTCCAATTGTTGAGTGTCTGGCCTGGAGTACTTGGTCGAATCTAATCTTCGATATTGTAGCCATCAACCCTATCGTCGCCAATTGCATTGACGTTTCCTTCTTGAGTAGCACAAGGACGGGAAAACTGCACAGGAGTAGATAAACTAGATGATCTGGGAGTTGCACTCTGTTGACCTGGGCTTAAACCAAGACCAAATTTATCAAACTTTGGGGTAACGTCCAGCACCCACCCCCAACCTTCAGGGTTACCATTTTCCACCACAGCTCTCGCATCCTTGAGAGAAGACATAACATTTTTCGGTTTCCTTTTCTGCTCCGGAGGAGGAAAGTTGACGGCATGAACTGTCTCAAACGCCTGAAACGGAATTTCATGAATCTCTCCTTCAACTTCAACATAGAGGAATGATGTCAAATGACTTACGATGTACTCTTCCTCGCCACACACAATTATCACCTTTCCCTCTGCAGGATACTTGAGTTTCTGATGAAGAGTAGAAGTGACTGCCCTTGCTCTATGAATCCACGACCTTCCCAACAAACAACAGTATGTTGGCTGTATATCCATCACAAAAAAAGTGACCGTGAAGGTGCGAGGACCTACCTTCATTGGTAACTCCACCTCTTCTATTACTGACCTTCGAGACCCATCAAACACCTTCACCATCAAGTCACTAGGGCACAACTCCAGTCCAGAATAATCAATCTTCATCAATGCTGACTTGGGTAATACATTTAAAGACGATCTGATATCTACCAAAACCCGGGATAACGTAGTTCCCCTGCACTCCATTGAAATATGCAACGCTTTGTTATGGTCTGGCCCCTCCGGAGGAAGATCAAAATCTGTGAAGCCCAAACCATTCCCGGCGGATATGTTAGCACAAACATTCTCAAACTGACTGACAGTTATCTCATGTGGCACAAACGCATTCTTTAACAATTTCATCAGAGCATTTCTGTGAGCTTCTGAATAAATCAACAAGGACAAGATACACATCTTAGAAGGAGTATGGCTCAGATGATCAATTATGCTATAATCGCTCTTTCTGATAATTCGCATTAACTCTTCAACCTCATCGGGAACTGAAGAAGCTTCTGGTATCGGAATTGGTTGAGTCACATTGGCTGGCGTAACCCCGGGATTACCAATCGTTACCTGTTGTTTTCCTTTTTCCCTTGCAGAAGCATCTGCCGCATCTTGCACATTGGAAGGACCAAATACTCTCCCGCTTCTAGTCATTCGACCCACACCAAAAAAGTTATGGACTTCCTCTTCATCACCTTCAACATGTTCTTTCTCAGACAAACGAGCATTAACCTCCTGCTTTACCCCATGGTAATAAACATCGGTACCGTAATGCAACGGGACCGCCTTCTTACTGGTATACGGCATGGGACCAGGTATTGTAATCATCATAGCAGGTGCCCTTGATGGGGCAGGAATACGCGCAGGGGTGTAAGGAATAGATATCACAACAACATCTTCTTCGGTGACCTTATGGTAGCTCAGTTTTCTATCAAACTGTAGGAAACCCTCCTTTATCATCAACTAGATACCGGCTTTTAAATCATCACAACCCTTCGGTTGCTCTCTACACTTGGCACACTCTGAAGTACAACCTGGGAAAATAGAATTGTCGAGCAAATACCTCTTAACACGGCTTAACGGAGTAGTTACTTGTTCCACATTCATGATCAAATTCAAGACTTCACCGTTATCATCAACCATATTAACAACACCCCTCCATGCCTTGGCATTGGGTTCTGAGTAACATTCGGACCAGTTACCGGGGTAAACTCGATGGCCTTAGCATCCAATAAGTCTTGTACCTTGCACTTCAACGTGAAACAATTGTCAGTAGAATGACTAACTCCGCCTGAATGGAATTCGCATATTGCATTAACATCATAGTTAAGAGGAAGTCTTGCGGGTGGTGGCGGCATATTTCTCAAACTGATCAGCTTCAAATCAAGCAGGTGGTGGAGTGCTTCAGTAAGAGTTATTGGCAAGGGATCAAATTTCCTTGGCTGTCTCTGTTGTTGGTTATTATACTGAAGGGGAGCATCTTGTTGCCTTTGTTGTTGAGGCATTGTATTTGGTCTCTATTGCGGAGGAGCACTAACAAGAATAGAAACAAAATTTATTTATTGGTGCTGACGATCCTCTCTTCTTCCTCTACGAGAGTAAACTGCGCTTGCGTCGCCTTCCCTTTTCTTAGGGTAAGTGTTGAATGGTTTCTTACTACCCCCTGATGAGCCACTAGAACCTCCAATCTGAATCTTCCCCAATTTCAAACCTACCTCAATTCTTTCACCAGCCATAACCAAGTCTGCAAATCCTGACGAAGTACTTCCTATCATGTGCTCATAGAATGGCCCTTGCAGGGTACTCATAAAAATATCGATGAGTTCTCTCTCCATGAGTGGAGGTTGAACCCTCGCAGCCAACTCAAGCCACTTCTGAGCGTATTCCTTGAAAGATTCTTTTGGTCCTTGTGACATATTCTGTAACTGAGTGCGATTAGGGGCCATATCCACATTGTACTGATAATGTTTGACAAAAGCCCGAGCAAGATCATTCCAGCAACGAATATGAGTTTTCTCCAACTTCATGTATCATTCCAAGGATGCCCCAGATAGGCTATCCTGGAAAAATGAATCAAAAGCCCCTGATCATCAGTATGCACTAACATCTTTTGGAAATAAGCAGTGGCATGAGTAATAGGACATGATGTTCCGTTGTACTTTTCAAATGTTGGAGGTTTAAATTTCGGAGGAACTTTCACCCCAGACACCAACCCGAGATCATTAGCATCCATACCAAGGACTCCTTGCCCTTCCACAGCCTTCAAACGCTCTTCCAATAAACGATACTTCATATCCTCAATCTGAACCCTCGGCTCTGAACGCCGCACAGAAAACTGATCTTCATCCTGGTTAAAGTCATAATCTTGTTCCTGATAATTCCTTACACCGCCCTGATTAACTCTTTTGTTCCCCACAAGACGAGGTCCAGGAGACAGAGGAAACTGCCCTACGTTGCGCACGAAAGGGTTTCCTGGCATCCCATGAAAATTTCCAACAGGCTGATCTTGCACATCCCCCAATCCTATAGAAACGTCCTGATAGAGCCCTTGATTTCCACCATCCCCTGGATAGCGGCGCTGGTTGTTGACGATGGCATCTAGTTCCTCTTATCGGCGATTCATATTGGTGATGACCTCCATGAACTAAGTCATCTGAGTAGCCATCTAGGCCCTAATTTCAGCGAGTTCAGCTTGAACCTGTTCCATCTGTCTTGGCAAATTATTTCTGGTGGAATATCGATGAGTAGTCATCTTGAATTCTGAATAAGAAAAGCAGCAGAATAAGAAAACCGTCTTGAGATAACCTGTAATGTTATGAAATGCATTATGTGCATGATATGTTTGTCATTTCCAAGTATTCAAGAGCCCTTTTATTCATCAGTCACGGCGTGCGACCATACAATCAAAAGAGAAAGGACAATAAGATGAACACTTCAATTATTTACAAACAAAAGAAATGATGTTCGGATGACTTCGGACAATTAAGAGCATAATGGTAAACAACTAAATACATATCTCAACAATAAAGCAAAAAGAACTGAATGATAACAAAAATCAAACGGTCCCTTCCAACAATTCTTGGGGTGAGAAAATATACCAAAAGTAAATAACAAAACTAAATCTCCGGAACTAAACATGCTTCAAGATACTAACAGTACTCTTCAAGTCTGGCTTTCTCCTTCAAAAGTTGAGATGCGACTATTTTACTTTCTTGGAACCTATCTTCTGCGACATGCTTCTGGGCTACTTCCTTCTCAAGTTGAGCATCTTTGTCTTTGAGTTGTTTCTCTAAGTTCTGAATCTTCTTCCTGTAGTTATTTTCAGATACCTGAAGCTTCCGACACTCTTGCTGAGTCTTACTCAATTCTTCTTCCATTTCAGCATGAGACCTCTTCCTAAAACTGGTTGCATCAGAAGTTTCCCCTTGAGCTTATTTGAGTTTGCGAGCTAAGTCGGCCCTTTCTTGATCTGCCCAATAAAGTTTCATCCCCACCTCACAGTCTTTTGCACGAAGCTGAATGTTCTCAACATGAACCTGGGTGAACATCTCGGTTGATACCGTGTTACTTAGAATAGCAGGAGGTTTCTCATATAGAGGATCCGACCTTGCAAATGGTAACCATAAGATCTTAACCCTGGCTTTAACCCACTCCATGTAAGGAACCCTAGAAATAGGAACCTTCTTGCCCAAAATAGTTCTATCCTTCTTGTGAATTCCCTTCCAAGCACTTGTCACTTTTTTTAACATCACAGGATCACTTCCTCTAGCAAAATAAACTGATTCAGACACCTCCTTAACCTTTGGCAGTCCATCCATTGCATATCCCAATTGACGATAAGCAAGCACATGATTATAGTTGATACACCCCTTAGTCCCTATGAGGGGAACATTAGGGAAATCTCCGCAACTAGTGACAACACTTCGTATTTCCCCATGTCATAGTTCCATCGGATATCAAATGAAGTGAGGTTGACAAGTCTTGATGACCATCAGAGAGAATGCCTGGTATCCACAAAAGGACCACTTACTGGTAGATGCATCTTAAGCCATTGATACAACATCAAATGACATAAACTTACATTACCACCTTTTCCATGCCTGGAATGAATGGTATAAAGAGTATCTGCCAAGAGTGTCAGTAACGGGTTCTTGTTTCTAAAAACACAAGTAGCCGCCAAATCCACAAAATTTCTCTTGTGAGGGAAGAGGACAATCCCGTATATCATGAGAGCAAACAAAGAGCTGAAGTCATTCCAATTCCATTTCTTTGCCCAGTCCTCAGCTTTCTTCACTAGAAAGTCCAAATAAAACCCTGTAGTACCCTCACTGGACTTCCAATTGTCTTTCACCTCTTTCCAACTCAAATGGATAATTTTGGTAATAACTTCGAACTTCGGCTTTTCCGGCACTTGGACAAAAGGAACTTCATCGGATAACTTGATATTAAGTAGGTACGCGTACTCTTCTAGTGTGGGAACCAGTTGATAATCTTGAAAAGTAAAACACCACAATTCCTTGTCATAGAACTGGAAGAGAGTGATCAAAGCCATCGGGTCAACTGGAGTGTTAAGGACTAGTAACAAATTGCCATAATTTTTGTTGAAACTATTCATAACATCACCCTTCAGATAAGAACTCAACCTCTTCAACTCGGACACATCAATAGTAGGGATCTGAT
This sequence comes from Vicia faba, assembly GCA_948472305.1. Taxonomy (NCBI): domain Eukaryota; kingdom Viridiplantae; phylum Streptophyta; class Magnoliopsida; order Fabales; family Fabaceae; genus Vicia; species Vicia faba. The sequence continues at coordinate 1,381,631,544 of OX451738.1, read as the reverse complement.
AAGAGAAAGTATGTCTAGTGAGCTCTTTAACACGAACTGAATCAAACTCAACTGACGGGAGGCCAGCCATTTCTGATGGAAAGAAGATTCTTGAATGTCCCTGGAATATGACATGCGCATGCTAGTTATTTTTTATACATCATTTTTTTAGAAATAAATATGCTATGATGCAACATGACAGGATCAAAGTTTCACACTGGATAGTGGCTGGACTATTACAGAACAACACCACTCAAGTTCAAAAGAAAATCCCAAAGCTTCAAGACTAAAATGGGAACCTGAGTCACCTTCGCAACACAAAGTCACCAACAGTACTTGTACCTGTAAGAAAAATTTTCCCGCCCCTCTCACGGGTGTAGTCTAGGTCAAGGTAAGGTTAAAAGCCAAATCAGAGTACGAGAGCTCGAATGTCGGTATCATCATACGATAACACTTATCCGAACTACCTCTGAAGTCGTGGGTCTCATGGTCCGGTCTACAAAGCATCCGCCTCATAGCTTCCATGGCCACTGTATTCCTAGTTCCTATGGAGTTCACTCATAGCCTGGGTATGAGGCCTTTTACCTCATGGAACAACCCACCCACCAAGAAATCCAAAATCCAAATAGTCCAGCCAAATCCAGTATGGAGAAAGTAAAGTGCACATAGGATGCAATGCAAGCAAATAAATATGCAAAGCGGTAAAAATAAACACCCAAAAAGAAAATAAACAAGAGCTAGGATCGACTTCGGGATGGACCAGCAAAAGGTCAATCTTTCCCCAGTGAAGTCTCCAGCTGAAACTACGCGGCCGGAACCCGTCATCTGGATGTTAATGAAACATCAATGAAGTCGCCACTGAACGTCTTTTATCCCGCCGAAAGGGAAAGGTAAACATCGAGAAAACCTGAAAAGGGAGAAATCACGGTCTTTCGACCGAGAGATCGGGTAAGGGAGTCTGTTACACGAGGGGAAGGTATTATCACCCCACACACCCGTAGTACTCTACGGTATCCACTCTTGTTGTATAATCTAAATGGGTGTGGTCAAATCCTATGTCTATGGTTTAAAACTGAAAAGGGAATGCATGCAAAATGAAAAAAGAAAATAATGTAGGGAAAATAAAAAATTGTGCTCGATCGGGCCCTACCCCAATGCCTACGCATCCCTTTTAAGGAATAAGAGCAGCCGTAGTTTGGCTTATATGTTTTGGTTGGTTTGTGGTTTTTAGTTAAGGCAAGTAAAAACAATCAAGATGGCAAAACATCGAATGAAACAACAAACAAATGAGGTGATCAAACATCGACTAAATAATAACAAAGTAACATGTCAAAGATGGCGAAACATCGAATGATAAAATAACACACCTAATAATGACATTGAGGGTCAAAGTTGGATAATCAAACATGTGCGATGGCAAACATCGGCTTCAAACAAATGTGCAATGGCGAAACATCGGCTAAGAGGTAACAAAGATATCATGGCAAAGATGACGAAACATCAATAAAACATATGACAAAATAAATCACACCCGACAATGATATTGAGAATCAAAGTAGGATAACAAACATGTGTGATGGTGAAACATCGGCTTCAAACAAATGTGCGATGGCGAAACATCGGCTAAGAGATAACAAGGTATCATGGCAAAGATGGCGAAACATCGATAAAACGGATAGCAAAATATCACACCCGACAATGATATTGAGAATCAAAGTAGGATAACAAACATGCGTGATGGCGAAACATCAGCTTCAAACTAATGTGTGATAGCGAAACATCGGCTAAGAGATAACAAGGTATCATGGCAAAGATGGCGAAACATCGTTAAAACGGATAGCAAAGTATCACACCCGACAATGATATTAAGAATCAAAGTAGGATAACAAACATGTGCGATGGCGAAACATCGGCTTCAAACAAATGTGCGATGGCGAAACATCGGCTAAGAGATAACAAGGTATCATGGCAAAAATGGAGAAACATCAATAAAACGGATAGCAAAATATCACACCTAACGATGATATTGAGAATCAAAGTACGATACAAACATGTGGGATGGCAAAACATCGGCTTCAAACAAATGTGCGATGGCGAAACATCGGCTAAGAGATAACAAGGTATCATGGCAAAAATGGCGAAACATCGATAAAACGGATAGCAAAATATCACACCTAACGATGATATTGAGAATCAAAGTAGGATAACAAACATGTGCGATGGTGAAACATCGGCTTAAGGATAACACGGACAGAGTAAGATTGGTTTGTATCTTTTACTTTGAAGAAGGGTTTGAGTTTATTAGAAATGTCTTATGATTTTCCAAGAAAACAACTTTTTGTTTTAAGATGCATAATGCATAGAAAGGGAAAACAACTAAGGGAAACTAACCTAGTACTATCCCTAGTGTTATCATACCATGGTTGACCCTAAGGTTGAGGATAAAGAAAAATCCTACCCTATGTTATCATACATGGGTTCCTACCTTAATTAACATGTCAAAGAAAGCTTAACAAAACTATCCTATAGGGAACATGCACTGAGAGCGAAGTCGTGATCTCAATTTCTAAATTGAGTGACTCATCGATCAACAATTAAAGAAGAAAAGCAATAAACATCCTATAGGGAACATGCACTGAGAGCGAAGTCGTGATCTCAATTTCTAAATTGAGTGACTCATCGATCAACAATTAAAGAAGAAAAGCAATAAACATCCTATAGGGAACATGCACTGAGAGCGAAGTCGTGATCTCAATTTCTAAATTGAGTGACTCATCGATCAAAAACAAACACAACACATGCATCAGACAAAAACCAGAGGGCCTTCTGACATATATCAGCAACAGAGGTCTCATCATGTAGTCAGAGATTTATGCAAAATGAAGATGGGAGAAAGGAAATGGTAAAATACCAAACAGATAACTATCTGTAGCAGTCAAGCAAGAATAAAAGAAACCCAGAGAAACTTCAAGCAAGTTGGCATCAGTAGACAAATTGAGTCAGGAATTACACCATCAGGATGTAAGCAATTTATCAGATATGAACAAATCCCAGGGGCAATGTGCAACATTCACAATCAAATGTATATGTCTTGCATGGAACATCAAATATGCCAAATATGATAGCAGTTCCAATATAAAAAGTTGTGTTTCACAAATAAAGTGAAACACAAAAGCCTTAGGTCAAAAGTGGAAACTTTCTCAGAGTACCTCGCACATTCAACAACCAAGCTAGTATTCCATAAGGTGAATGATGGCTCATACATGGGATGGAAGCAACATGATGAAGTGAGAACAACATAATAACAATTATCAAACATTAAACATGATAGAAAAAGAGGACACAGGCATATGCACAGAATAGGTCAAAAGAATCACAGAAATGTTGCTCCTTTCTATCACCATGTTGAGTTGACAATTGAATATCAATCAATGATCATAATAGCTTGAGAATAAAATGAACAAAGACCATGAAGGTCAGTAGCAAACACATTTTAATCATGCACAATTAATTCAATCACAACTTCATGAACACAATAAAAGATGGAACCTACATAATGCACTAGAAGGTTCAAACATTCAAACATGAGGCATTCAAACGAAATGGCTTAAGCTAACATGGACAGTCAGAATCAAAATGATCATTAGGTTCCCAATTATAGGCCTCACTCAAGTTCATTGGCCATCAAACAAATGGCAACAAGACATGCAAACATAATTGGACACCGTCACTTCACAATTACATCAAAAATAGAAATAATGGTCCATAATTCCAACCAAAAAAGTACTAGCATCTTTGAAAGGTATAGAAGTCAGAATGCAAGCCCTAAGTTCATGAATGATTGAGGATGAGACCAAATGAAGCTCAAAGTTCAAAGACTAGTTGGCAAAACTACCAAGCTAGACAAGTTTTCAAAATAATTTGTGGAAAAATGTCAAACCAAGTTAAAAAAATCAATATGAATGGTTTTGAGATCCTCCATGCATTCATGAACCCTAATCAAGACTTGAATCCTAATAAAAATCCAAGGCACAAGGGTTTTGAACATGAAACTTGCACCATAAGCAACAAAACCCTAGATTTTGACTTTTAATCCTATATATTAATTAAATAGGATCAAAACTCAAACTAATTAAACCAAGGTCATACCAATCACCAAGAAACCTTAAATGTCAGAAGATATATTTTTTCATATTTTTTTGAATTAGGAAAAGTTAAAAAAAGAAATTAAATTCAAACAATTATTCAATTAACAAATATTCACATATCAAAATAATATTTAAACCAAAAAGTCAGAAAAATGCCCAACAAAAATTATATTCAAATATTAGAACTAAAAACATACATCCCTGATTTTTTGTGGTATTTTTGAATTAAAGGAAATATTAAATTAAAAAAACAAACAAACAATTAATAATTAAACTATTTTTTAAGAGAAAAAAATGTAAACCCTAACCAAAAATCACAAAAAGGTCAGAATAAAAATATGTTCAGATCCTATGATTAAAAACAAGCTTACATAATTTTTTGAGAATTTTTGAATTAAAGGAAATATTAAATTAAAAAATCAAACAAAAAATATTGCAAATAACCTTTGAAATTAAATTTTAAATCAAAATTAAGAAAAATGATGAACCAAAATCAGAATCAATTTTTACATTATTTTATGAGTCTAGAATATTTTTTGTGTATTTTTTAGATCAAAGGAACTATTAAAATAAAAATAAACTTTGATCAATTAATTAATTAAACCTATGAATTTTTGAACCAACCAAAACATTTTCAAAAATTATCCAAAAAATACACAAGGTTAGAAATACTATTTTGAATTTGTGATACTTTTTTCAGAATTTTTCAATCATTTTTTAGTAAGAAATGAAATTATAGAAATCAATTTATAAAACAAAATTCAAATGAATTAAAGAAATAAGCCAACCAACCAGAGGAGGACACGTAATCATCTTCAACCTCGGGCTAGGGTAAAAACGCGCGCATGATCCAGTTGAACCTCTCATTTGCCAGTCAACATAACATGCTCAATTCTACACCATTTTCCATGAAATTTCGTGCAAATTCAAGCTAGCATTTCATACTTCACATTGCAATTTGAATCAAAACAAATAATGAACCATGGATCAAGAACAGATCGTGCAAATATTTCAAAAACTCACTTGAACAGAAAAATTCAGATGCATCATTCATGCATATCTCATCAAATTAAAAGTTCTGAAGCTTAAAAAACACTTAATGGACTTCAAATAACATGATTATGAACATAAATCTCACAATGCACGGCTAGAAATCAAAATCCAAAGTTGATAATTCAAACCTTTGAGAAAAAATGGATCTATTGTCTCCTTCACTCCAGTTGAAAAACAAGCCTTGATCTACAATCCTTATCACTTGGAGAAGAGAATGCAAGAAGAATTGACCAAAACGCGTAAGGGAGATAGAAGAATCGAAGAAAAATGCAGAGCAACAAGCTATGGAGTTTCTGACTTTGATTGATGAAATGAAGCACGAACCCCGCTCACTGAGGCTTGCTTCTCAATATATAGAGCATCAAGAGGAGGGTAGGATAGGTTTTTCGCGCTGGAAGTTCTTGGAAAGAATGAAATCTCCTTTTGGCCAAAATCAAGTATGCACATGCAGCCCCCCAATCCCTCGTGCGTGGGCTTGCTTTTTACGTGCATTTCAGTCCATTTTACCTCAGGAAGAGATTAGCAACAAAATTAAGACTTAAATCCTTGTATTAAGCTAGTGTTGGTGATTAGGCAACTTCATGCCACTTTTTGCAAAATCACGAATTCCCTTTGCATTTGCCCATGTGCATCTCAAGCTTTGGCATGATGGGCCTTGGTACGTTGCATGTTGGTCATGGGCTAAGTTTGAAGTGAAACAAAAGGCCAGAAATCAAGTTATCAACAATTTGCAAATTGCATGGCATGCATGAATTCAATGAAAAGCCTCAAAATTCTAAAGTCCACAACTTGCTCATACTTTTGAGTTTTTATACACATGAGCACAATTTGGAAAGGTATTGAAAAGATATACAATCCCTTAGTTTTGAGTTTTTGCAATTGAGTTCATTAAGTTTCTCAAAATTGGGCTTAAAATTCACTAATTTTGGAAAATGACCTATAATTTTGGTGACTTTAAAAGACCATAACTCCGTATTCCATTTCAATTTGGACATGAGACCAAAAGGAGGTGAAAGATCATTCTCTTATCTTTCCAAGCATACTTCATTTGCATTTTTGTGATCAAAAGGTGAATAAAATATGAATTTTTGAAATTGAGTCCTCATTTTTTCCAAAATTAGAAACTTTTAGGGTTTCTTCAAGAACGAGTTTCAACCCAAACTTCAATCTCCTTGATCCAATGACCAAAATGGACTTGAAATATGAAAATTACATCCTTGAATTGATGGTTGGCCAAAAGTTCACTTAGTCAACCTTGATTTTGACTGATCTTTACCAAAATGACCATTTTGCCCCTCTGAATCAATTGATCCACTTCCCTTTAAAATTGATGATCAAAACTTTAAACATATGATCTTCCAAATATATAGAGGCCATGTACAAAGTTTCACTTCTAAATTCTCAAGAAATCCTGATAAAAACCTAAACCCTAGTTTTGATCAACATCTCAAGAGACTGATGAATCATCTTTAAAACATCAAATCCTTTGGGTATCCTGGCCAATTTCTTGTACAAAGACTTTTCAAATACCAATGAGATGTTGTAGCTTCCAAATCAAGACTTGTACATTGATCAATAAGCTTGATCAAACAAAACCCTAATTTGACTGGTGAATCAAAAGAGTGATTCTTCTTATAATCACACAAACTTCAATCCTCTTATGATCCAAAGAGATGGATGAAATATCTTGAGATATGCAATAGCTTTTGAGCTTGAAAGATCCAGAGGTTTAGATGATAAGATTCTACTTGAGCAACTTGTCAATGCAAACAACCTTCAAGGCTTGAGGAAGACTTGATAACCAAAGTACTTTGATCCCATCACAATGTATGAATGCAATGCAATATGATATTCATGATGAAACATAAACTTAAATCAAGAGGGTAAATTTTGGGGTGCAACAAGGCTACGTGGGCTTTGGAGGCAACCAAAGAGGGAAGATCATTGGCTCTGGAACAATAGGTAATGGTAATCTTCCTTCTATCAATAATGTGATTTTAGTTGATGGATTAATGCATAACCTGTTATCCATAAGTCAATTAAGTGATAATGGTTATGATATAATCTTTAATCAAAATTCATGCAAAGCTGTTAGTCCGAAAGATGGAACTATCCTTTTTAATGGAAAGAGGAAAAACAACATTTATAAGATAAAACTTTCTGAACTAAAAAGTCAGAATGTAAAATGTCTTCTCTCTGTTGACAATGAGCAATGGGTCTGGCACAGAAGATTGGGGCATGTTAGTATGAGAAGAATATCTCAGATTAACAAACTCAATCTGGTCAGAGGACTTGCTAACCTGAAGTTTAGCTCAGATGCTCTGTGTGAAGCATATCAGAAAGGAAAATTTGCAAAACCTGCTTTTAAATCTAAAAATGTTGTTTCCACCTCTAAGCCATTAGAACTTCTGCACATAGACTTATTTGGACCAGTGAAAACTGCGTCTGTTAGTGGAAAGAAGTATGGGTTAGTGATCGTAGATGACTATAGAAGATGGACATGGGTAAAGTTCTTAAGACACAAGGACGAGTCACATTCTGTGTTCGTTGCATTCTGTAACCATGTTCAGAATGAAAAGGATCTTAGAATTGTCAAAGTCAGAAGTGATCATGGTGGAGAATTTGAAAATAAAAAGTTTGAAACATTTTTTAATGAAAAGGGCATCTTGCATGAATTATCTTGTTCTAGAACTCCCCAACAAAATGGAGTTGTAGAACGAAAGAACAGAACATTGCAAGAAATGGCCAGAACCATGATCAATGAGACTAACATTGCTAAGATCTTCTGGGCAAAAGCAATTAACACATCGTGTTACATTCAGAATAGAATCTTTATAAGACCTATTCTGGAAAAGACTCCATATGAATTGTGGAAGAACAGAAAGCCCAACATTTCTTATTTCCATCCTTTTGGATGCACCTGTTTTATTCTGAATACTAAAGATCATCTGAACAAGTTTGACTTTAAAGCACAAAAGTGTATTATGTTAGGATACTCTGAACGCTCAAGAGGGTACAGAGTATACAATACAGAAAAACAGATTGTTGAAGATTCAATCAATGTTAGATTTGATGATAAGCTTGACCCTCAAAAGTCAAAGCAGAATGAATCTTTTGCAGATATAGAAGTTGAATTCACAGGTAATGAATACAACCCATCAGAAGTTCCCAACAGAGACTCTCCAACAACTTCAGAAAGAAATATTACAAGTAATCTTGTACCTTATGTTGATCAACTCTAGAAAAGGCTATCCAGAAGCAGCATAGCTCACCCAGAAGATAAGATCCTGGGAAAGAAGGATGGTCAAATCAGAACAAGATCAACATTCAGAAACTCTGAAGAATCCCTCATGGGACTGGTCTCTCTGATTGAACCGACAACAATTGATGAAGCTCTTCTGGACAATTACTAGATTCTGGCAATGCAGGAGGAATTAAATCAGTTCACCAGAAATGAGGTATGGGATCTGGTTCCCAAACCAAAAGGATTCAATGTTATTGGAACAAAGTAGGTGTTCAGAAACAAACTGAATGAGCAAGGAGAAGTCATCAGAAACAAAGCACGAATGGTGGAACAAGGTTATAGTCAGCAATAGGGGATAGACTACACATAAACCTTTGCTCCAGTATCCAAGTTAGAATCTATCAGACTCTTAATCTCCTTTGCTGTAAACAATGGCATCACTCTGTATCAGATGGATGTCAAAAGTGCATTCTTAAATGGTTACATAGATGAAGAGGTATATGTGCACCCCCCCCCCCCTGGGTTTGAAAATTCCAAACACCCAGAATATGTTTTCAAACATAAGAAGTCACTCTATGGTCTGAAATAATCTCCCAGAGCTTGGTATGAAAGACTAAGTAACTTTCTATTAGAAAAGGAATTCACCAGAGGGAAAGTGGACACAACCTTGTTCTGTAAGACATTTAAGAATGAAATTTTAGTTTTTCATATTTACGTAGATGATATCATTTTTGGATCCACTAAACCTTATCTGGGAAGAGAATTTGCTAAGTGCATGCAGGAAGAGTTTGAGATGAGCTTAATAGGGGAACTCAAATTCTTTCTGGGCATTCAGATAAACCAAACTCCAGAAGGAACTTACATTCATAAGAGAAAATATATCAGAGAACTTCTGAAGAAATTTGACCTCTCAGAATGTAAGCCCTCAAAGACTCCAATGTATCCCACATGCATTCTAGAAAAGAAAGAGGTAAGTAAAAAGGTATAACAGAAAATCTACAGAGGTATGATTGGATCTCTCCTTTATTTGATGGCTTCAAGGCCTGATATTTTATTCAGTGTTTGCTTATGTGCTAGATTCCAATCAGATCCTAGAGAATCTCACTTAACAGCAGTTAAGCAAATTTTCAAGTATTTGAAAGGTACTACTAATCTGGGTTTATTTTATAGAAAATCCAATGAATACAGCTTAGTAGGATACTGTGATGCTGACTTTGCTGGAGACAGAGTAGAGCGTAAAAGCACTTCTGGAAGCTGCCAGTTTGTGGGAGACAATCTGATCTCATGGACAAGCAAGAGACAATCCTTAATTGCATTGTCAACAGCATAAGCTGAATACATAGCAGTTGCTGCATGTAGCACACAAATGCTCTGGATGAAAAGTCAACTTGAATACTTCAACATTTTTTAGAATAACATTCCTATCTTCTGTGATAACACTTCTGCCATATGTCTCTCTAGAAATCCCATTTTGCATTCTAGGGCTAAGCATATAGAAATAAAACATCACTTTATTATGGATTATATTCAGAAAGGAATTCTTACCTTGAAATTTATTGACACAGACCATCAATGGGCTAATGTATTTACTAAACCCCTTTCTGAAGATAGATTCAATTTCATTTTGAAACATCTCAGCATGAAATTGTGTCCAGAATAAAATGTTTTATTTTCATATCCTAACTGTTGTACCCCAAAATTTGCCTTCTCATTTGTCAAGTATTTGCTCACAAGATATTCTAAGACGTCAATTTTGCAGCACTGATACATCAATTTAGGCTTGAAATTGGCACAAGGGCAAAATGGTCAATTGCATATTGGAAAGTCAAACTTTGACTTTTTGGTCAACATTACAATCCAAAGATCAAATTTCATCAAGACATTCAAAAATATCAAGCTTGATCATTAAGAAGTCAAGAGAATCAAAAATCCAACTTTGCAAGACTTTGAGATTTTTCTATGTATTTTCTATACTTGGTTAATTTCATTTGCTTCATGGCATTTTACTACAACTCCAAATAATTCAAGATAATGCAAGTAATTCAAGTTATTACAAAATGACATTTTGCAAAATTACAAATTCTAAAACTATGTCTTGATTAAAACCTTGTCACAATATTTTTGCCTTTGACATAATGTGCACAAGACTAAATTTGTGACATGCTACAAACTATGCTGTCCAAAGTTGAAGAAAATATGATATATCACATTGCTACAACATCCTATGCTTCCCTGCAAGAAAGTTTGTGCCATGCTACATTCTAAGTATGCATGCTGCCAATACAGTCCAAAACTGCTCTATGCAGTCTACCCAAACCTGCACCACAACAGCCCCAAAATTGCACCAAAATGGCAAAGGAAAATTATGTGAAGAAAGTATCAAAGCAGTAGGCAAAAACAATTCAAACAACTTATTTGTTTTCCCCCCTAAACCACAACCAAGGGGTCTACAAAAGAGTAATGTCTCATAAGACAGGGAGGTTGGATTTTCGGAAGAGGCATAGAGAGAGAGAATAGAGAGTCTCATTGAACAGAAAAACAGTATCCTTGTTAACCTTGACTCATTTTTTTCAAAACATCAAATCTGTTCTTGTTCAAAACAGAACCCCAACCTCTTACTCCACCATACAAACTCTCCCTAAGCCAAACACTTCATACAAAGTTTGTCCAATCACAAAAAAACAGCTCATGTGTTGCTATTCATCTCCATATTCAAAACACCAAAAACATTACAGTACAGTCCAACTCAGCTCTAACAGTCCAGAGCAGTTTCCTGAAGACTCACCAGGTTATCACATCATTTGGAAGAGAATTCAGATCTAAAACAACCAGTGCAGCCCAAAGGTAAGTCCTCTTGACATGATATCTTGTCATTACATCATTAACAAGTTGTTGTTCTTTGAAGATAAGATGTAGTACCTTAACATCTTTTTGAACTAGTCATCTGCACTTTGTTTAGGCTTATTCAATCATTTGTTATTCATGTTTATTCATCATATGCCATAAACTAACTTGTACATTCAGTAAAATAATGTTTAAGACAGGAAAATGCAGCATGTATCGACACATATCCTCATGTGTCGACTCATCCTAGTGAAAAAACATGGTTTGAGTCGACACATAACCCCCATGCATCGACTCATACTTATTTTAGGTTGCAAAACAGAAGTGGGAAAAGACTATGTATTGACACATACGCACTTTGCATCGACACAAGAAGGGTGCATGAGTCAACACATCCCCTTATGTGTCGATACATATTAAGTTATTTTGTTTTGCAGAGGCAAGGAAAAGCTATGCGTCGATGCATAGTAGCATGGGTCGACACATAGAAGTTTAAAGTGCGGTTTTCCTTTTATTTTACACTATTTTTGCATTGTTTTCATTATCATTCGATGTGGTTTTAATATTTCAGTCTCCACTTCATCCCCATTGAAAATTTGTACTCCCATCCCCCTAAAGTGATGTAATAGCTTAGGATTTATTTTCCGCATGTTTACTTGCTTTCATATATTGCTAGTAAATAAGTGTGTATGGTAAGATAAAAACAACAAAATAGATAATAAAAAACAAGACAAAATGGATGCAATAAAGCACACTTTGCACACATGCACCCCTAGGATTTTCATCCACTTGTTGCCTTTAAAATGGCCATGGTATGCATGTTGAGTATCTTGGCAAAACAAAAACAAAACAAAAAGATCATAGTCCCTCGATGACGCTATCTTGGTTTCCTACACAAAATGATCTAGTCCCTCAAACAAAAATTTGCTAAGATACTTAGCACAATTTCTATCATGGTCAATACGATGACCCGCGTCTGTCCCGTTTAACATCCAAACACAAGGTTGTTCACAAATACAATGGTAAAACAACAATGTAAAAGGGTTAAAAATGTGTAGGAAAGATCTTTGAGTAGATAGGGTAGACAACTCCTAGTTACTTGATCAAATTTGCAAACATCCTTGCTATTTTCAAAAACACACAATACAATTTCAAAACATTTCCCAAAAACAAACTTTCAAACATTGAAATATCTTTTCAAAAGACAAACACCTTTGTATATATTCAAACAAGAATCATTACAAAGGTTTCCTAGACAAGGCCTCTTTTTCAAAATATTTTCAAAACCACACACAAAGCACCATTTCAAACAATTGAAAAGCAAAATCAAGTGATCTAAACAAGTAACTAAGAGCCCATGGAAAACCGTGGATGAAAAGGGTGCTAGCACCTTCCCTTTTCATAATCTACCCCCCGAACCCAAGAAAACATCTCAAAGGTCTTTCCTGTGCTTTTTGACCTTTCCTTTGGATAAAATAGAAAGTCGGTGACGACTCTTGCTAAACAGAAACATTTGCGAACACAAACGCAAAACCTCAAGTCAGTTCTCCCACTGTATCACAAAACTGGAGACTATGCTGGGGAATTATCTAAAATTGGGGTTACCTTAGGGTTTAAGATCACCTTTACATGCTTACCTTGTTTTCTTTGATTGCTTTACATTTGGTTCTATTGTTTGGGTTTGAAATCCTCTACCCGGATTTGGGAAACATTCATAGGTAAATAGCAATACGTTGTGGAAACTGTGCGGGGTATACCGACATGGTTGAAGCAATAGCTATATTAGTGCGACATATTTGTGGGTACCGGTAGCCTTTGAGTTAATCAAAGAGAATACGGGGCCGCTGAGTGATGTCATGAAGCACTAATGGACTTTTAGAACCTTTACTTGACCATCTTGGCCTTATTAGGGGTAGTGAGATGATCGGCTTTGGTACAATCCGAAGTTGGTAGATACTCGATACTACACTCATTGAGGGTTGTTTTCTTGGAATATTTCGGTCGCCAGTAAAGTGGCTAAACTGAAACAATGAACACAGAAAATAATCCAGTGATATTGAGCTCCTTAGAACCCGGTTACTATTTATATGACAGGTTGAGCCAACTAACTTCAAGAGGGTACTTACCTATGAAACCCCGTGCAAGCCTGAAACTAGGAACTTGTGTGATTTGTTTGTACATATACTTGTGCATACATCATGAACATCATGAAGCATCATGAAGCATCCACTAACCATTTCAAGGGTTTGGATCTTCATCTTTGTTCCTGTTTTGTAGGTTATGGAATCACTTCGCAGGAAAACAATCCAGGTCAACCTTGTGAGGATCCCTCCTCAACTCAAGGAGCTTACTTCCAAGATTCCAGAGAATTCTCCCTTCACTATAAAACATGGTAGACTTCTCAACTTGGTCAACTCCAACATTGAAGAAGACATGATGAAAGTTCTCTTCCAGTTCTTTGACGCCCTACACCATTGCTTTACATTTCCTGATTACCAACTAGTGCCTACTTTGGAGGAATTTTCTCAACTCCTGAGGATTCCTATTCTCCATCAACTACCCTACAACGGTATGGAAAGAGAGCCAAAGCCTGAAGATGTTGCTCAAGCCTTACACTTGCAACCATCTGATATCAAAGGTCATTGGGAAACCAGAAGTGGTGTCAAGGGTTTCTTGGCAAAGTTTCTGTTTGAGAAGGCACAAGACTACTGGAATTCTCTAGATCTGCAAGCTTTTGAGGAGATCGTGGCTCTTGTCATCTATGGGTTGGTCTTGTTCCCAAACCCTGATAAACTTATAGATGTGAATGCTGTCAAGATTTTCATATCTCGAAATCATGTGCCTACATTGCTTGGGGACATCCTACACTCATTTCACACACGAACAATGAGGAAAAGAGGTGTTCTCATGTGTTGTACTCCTCTTCTAGCAAGGTGGTTTATTTCTCACCTTCCCCAACCAGTTTTGAAGAATGAGCAAGGCTTGAGGTGGTCATAACGATTGATGACTCTTACACATTCGGATGTTCATTGGTGTTCTCGGTCTAGAGAAAATGTCATCATCATTAATCGATGTGGGGAATTCCCTAATGTCCCGTTACTTTGCATTAGGGGAGGCATTACCTCTAACCCCTGTTTGGCCCTGAGATAGTTTGGGTATGCCCGAAGGGATGGCCCTCATGACATGCTGATTCCGGATTTGGTTTTTGACTTCGACAACAACGCTCAAGGACTTCGACAAAGGTTCATCCGAGCTTGGAGGATGCCGACAAGGTGGACAGTAAGACACTGGGACACAAGAATTCCATCCCTCTTGAGCCTTACCTCAAGTGGGTACGAACCCACGCCCAAAGTCTTATGATGCCTTACCCCTACATTCTCCCTGTGATCAAAGAGCCTGTTATGGAAGGAGAGGTTCCATACACCCTCCTACATCCTAACATGCCGACATCATTGGAAGATCTACAAAAGAGTTGGATACAGCTCAAGGAAGAACGAAACACTTTTGAAGCCAACTTCTACGCCAGTGAGAAGAAGATTTTGGAACTTACTCGTCGACTCCATGAAGAGAAGACTCTCAACACCTACATTACGCCAAAGAGGATGCGCAACGTCTTTTTACCTTAGAATTTTGTATTATTTTGCCCATGGGGCATTTATGTACTAATAAATTCTATTATTAATATGACGTGTGTTCTTTTTGTTTACAAAAAATTTGAATTTCTGAATCCTTGAATGCATTACATGAATACATATCATTCATCATATGCATAAACAGGTCTTCACACCAGGTTTCCTTATCTCTCTATTGTTTATTTCAGCAAGATGGATATAGAGCAGACGGTCAAAGATTTACAAGCGCAGAATTCACAGTTCCAACAACTCCTTATGACCTTGGCAAAGGGTCAGGAGGATCTTAAGGCACTGTTAGAGAAGGAAAAGGAGAAAAAGAAAAAGAAAAGAGTTGGTGTGGCTACTATGGGAAGAAGATTTGAGAACCAAGCTAGAAGGGTCCTGGATTTCCCCTCAACATCTGATGAAGGGGTAGGAAAGGGAAAGGGAGCTGAAGTGCCCTCCGAATCTGAGGAAGAAGAAGAACAAGAGGATGAAGACTACTCTGAGCAGCAGTACCCTCCTGCAGACGACAAGTACAAGAATCTGGAAGAGCGTCTGGCTGCCATGGAGGTACAAAGAGTGCATGGGCTGGACTTCGAAGAGCTAGGGTTGGTTGTTGGGATTGTGATTCCCCCTAAATTCAAGGTGCCTACATTTTCTAAATATGATGGTTTGTCTTGTCCGAAGATGAACCTACGGTCTTACGTCAGAAAGATCCAACCTCATTCTTCTGATAAGGATCTGTGGGTCCAATTTTTTCAAGATAGTTTGTCGGTACACAATTAGATTGGTTCTACCAGCTTGAGAGATCTGATGTGCACAATTGGGAGGATTTGGCTGCTGCCTTCTACAGACAATATCAATATAATACGGACTTAGCACCTACTCGTACTCAATTACAGAGTATGGGTATGGTCTCTAATGAAGGCTTTAAGGAGTATGCCCAGAAATGGAGGGACTTGGCTAGAAGGGTGCAACCACCATTGTCTGAGAGAGAGCTTGTGGATATGTTTTTGGGGACCCTGTCAGGTCCATTCCTTAATCACTTGATCGGGAGTTCGTCTACGGGATTCACCGAATTAATTCTGACTGGTGAAAGAGTTGAAGCTGGAATCAAGAGCGGTAAAATTCAAAAGGATGCATCTGCTTCTGCTGCTATCAAGAAGACCTTTCCAGCCAAGAAAGAAGTATCAGCTGTTTACTCCCAAAGAGGTCATGGAAAAGTGGAGCGCCGACCAACGGTGGGGGCCGTAATGATTCAGAAATCCGCATCTGATCAACCTCGAAACAGTCAACCAAGAACCAACCAGCAAAGGGTAGAAAGACCACAACGTCAGTATACCCGGATAAATGTGACACCTGCTCAGGTTCTACCCCATCTCCTGAAGTTAAACCTTACAACCTTGAAAGAGGCACCAAAGAACCCGAATACAACTTCTCATTTTTACCATGCCAACGCCAAATGTTCTTATCATTCGGACAGCCTGGGGCACGACACCAATAATTGTTGGGCCCTCAAGAATAAGATCCAAGATTTAATAGACACTAAGGAGGTGGAATTCGACGCGCCCGAAAAGCCGAATGTGATCTCTGCCCCAATGTCAAAGCATGGTCACAATGCCCATGCTATTGAAGAGGATCTGTATGTTGCTGCTGTTGATAATTTGATGACTCTGTTGCAAATAATCAAGATGAATCTGTTGAAAGCCGAGATTTTCCCAGGCTGTGGAAAAGATTGTTACCTCTGTTCTTCCTTACAATCCGACTGTCCGTTGTTGAAGTTAGGCATCCAACGCCTAATGGATAATCAAGAAATCTTCTTGGAGAAAACTCCCGTTATTTCGATTCCTGTCAATGATGTTGCTATAATTACCATTTCTTCCAATCTTTCCAAGGTCTCCAAAAGACCTGTTAAGATTACATCCGATCCAAAGATTGTACCTCTGAAGATAACTATGCCGGGGCCTATCCCATACAAGTCCAACAAATCAATATCGTGGAATTATGGAGGAGAGATCTTCTACCACGGTGTTAAGCAGATTGAATCAGTGGAAGAAAGTTCCGATGAAGAGACTCCCGACATAGGAAATATTGCTGGGACGAGTAAGATCACCTGCAGCGGAAGAATTTTCTCTCCGGAGATTGCTCCTCCAAGGGCAATCTTTGGACCCTCAAATGCTCCTAAGGTTACTCTTGTGCCGGTCAACATATCTGTGCGGATTCCAGTTATTGAAGAAATTGTCACTCCCGTAGTTGTACCCTCTGCTGTTGCTGTTGATAAAGGTAAGGGGATCCAAGAAGCGCCTGTTAGAACAAGGGCTCAGCCGTTGGTCATTCCCGAGACCACTCAAAAGGAAATGGAGGAGATTTTAAAAATAATTAAGAAAAGCGACTATGATGTCATAGAACAACTGGGGTAAACCCCTTCAAAAATCTCTATGCTCGCCTTGTTGCTCTGTTCCGAAGCTCATGCCAAAGCCTTAATCAGATTATTAAAGACGGCCCACGTGCCTCAGGAAACCTCCGCGGACCAGTTCCAAGAGTGTGTAGCCAGCCTAACAGCCGACAATGGTCTTGGCTTCTCCGATGCCGATCTAACATCTAAGGGGAGAAAGCATAGTGATGCGTTGCATGTATCGGTGGAATGCAGAGGGACTACTCTTGCTCACGTTCTGGTTGATACCGGGCCGTCTTTAAATGTCTTGCCTAAGAAAGCATTGGATAGATTGGACTGTGAAGGTTTGACCATGAAGCCCAGCAATATCATTGTTAGAGCCTTTGACGATTCTAAGAGGATGGTCCACGGGGAGGTGGACATCCCAATTAAAGTAGGAACGGAAACTTTCAACTCTACATTTTATATGATGGACATCTGTCCTTCATATTCTTGCTTGTTGGGAAGACCCCGGATCCATAATGCTAGGGCCATCACTTCTTCTCTACACCAAATGCTCAAATACCCAGTCCAGTGGAAAATTATAACAGTTCATGGCGAGGAGGAGTATATGATAAGCCATCTTAATTCTTTCTGCTATGTGGAGTTAGATGGTGAATTCATAGAAACCCCTTTCCAACACTTTGAAGAGGTTTCTCCGGAAGTTGCGGCAGCCAAGACAATGACTTCTGTACCTGCAGTTACCAAACCTGTGTCTCGTATGTCATCCCTTAAAGATGCGAAGGTTGTCATCGAGGAAGGGGGAAGCACAATGTGGGGTCAGCTACCAGATTTTCCTTTCAAGACAGATAAGTTCGGCTTGGGTTTCACTGCTTCTGCTCAAAAGGCTGTGCGTCGCTCCTGGGCTGGAGGGCCACCATTAAAGTTCACTCATCATGGAGTTCATGCTTTGGAGGATAGTGAAGATGAGAGCAACTTCGAAGACTGGATTTTCCCGACTATTGAAGGAGGACTGAACAATTGGGAGCCAAAGGATTTTGTTCCTATTACTTTCATAAATCAGTAATTTATCTTTCAAACATTTATGTTTGGTCTGTAATAATTCTTAAACAATTCGTACATTGTGCCTTACCCGAGGCATATAGGTCCATTTGTAAGGGCTTGATTTTTCATCTTCATATGCCATTTTTAATGAATCATGGACGTTTTCATATATAAACTTTTGTGTTCATATTCTTTCTTTTTACATTTTATTTGTCTAAAGGTGGCATCCCTTACACACACCCACACTCACAAACTGCAGGTACCCTTCCATTTCGGATTCCATGGGTGACAATTCTGCTATGGCCTTCAGTGACTTTGAAGATCTAGTCAATCATGCCGAATATGAAGGTGATGAAGACTGTAAGGTGCCTGGAGAGTTGGCTAGACTGCTGCAACAGGAAGAAAGGGCTATTCTGCCCCATGAAGAGCTGTTAGAGACGATCAATTTGGGTTCTGATGAAGACAGAAAAGAGGTTAAAGTGGGTGCCAACCTAAAGCCAAATGTCAAAGAGCGCTTAGTTCAGCTATTGAATGAATATGTTGAGATATTTGCCTGGTGTGATCGGTGGATCTGGAACTGACTGTTTAACGCTGGTTCGCGAAATGTCGCGGAAGCAAGAGTCGCCACCGTCTTTTATTTTCTCCAAATGGAAAGGACAAAAGCACAGAAAAATTCCTTAAAGAGATTGCTCTCGGTTCGGGAGGTAGGTTATAGAAAGGGAAGGTGTTAGCACCCTTTCTATCCATGGTTATCCATGGGCTCTTAGATACTTGCTCAACGTGTTTTCAAAAATGTTTTGTTTGCTTTTCAATTGTGGGTTTTAAAAAGTTTTCTTTGAAAAATTCCGTTCGACTCGTACGTCAGAGTGTTTGAAAAATTTGCTTTGAAAGCTTTTGAAAAGTGTTGGTGTGAAAAGATTTCAGTTTGTTTTGAAATTAGAGCAAGTACCCTTGAGAACCTACCTACCCTAAGGAATTCGTCTGTGTAAATGTCCTTTAAAGTAGTGCCATCCCACCATTGAGAGGTAGGTAGCACCACCGTTGGAGGTGTTCGGGTCAATTCGAGTTTGTAGGGACATGGTGATCACCAGAGCAATGGGAAGACACCTTAGAAGCTACCCTCATGCCAGGTTCCCGGATCATGAGGACTTACTAAGACGTCCTCTACTCGACGATCACCTTTCGAGGCAAGGCAACAGTGAGGCGTACCCTAGGGGTGGTGTGTGATTTGTGTGTCATTTTCATTGATATTTGTCTTGTCATGTTCATGGTGATCTACGCTTGATTTTATTTAAGTCCATACATTCTTTCATGCTTTTTTGTTAACAGTTAAAAATTACGAGGAAAATAAATCTAAAGCTATTACAAACGGCGCGGGTCCACATCGCCAAAATTAAACCAGACCCGATTTGACTGAAAAATAAATAAAGCAAAGTAAATAAGAGTGCGAGCAATTGTTTACACGGCTTTGGGAGAGATACATAATTATTTGAGCGAAATAAATAAATACGTGAAATAAAGGAATTAAAAACAAAACTAGGGCGTTGGACCCTTTTGCAAAAATATTTAAAGTTAATGAATTAATTAATTAGAATTAATGAGGAATTAAAATTAAAGAAAAAAAAAGAATGTTTTTGGTATTTTATGTTTTTTATGATTTAAGAGAAAAAAGAATTAATTAAAACTAAAAATTGGATGTAAACCCTAATTCTAATTGTTTTTTTAAACTTATTAAAAATGTTGAAGTTTTTTAACCTAATTTAACCTAAGTTATTTATGTACAATTAATTATGAAAATAATAAATAAATAAGTATCATGATAAAAAAAGAAAAAAATTAAAAGGAATGAAAATCTTAATTAAACCTAATTCTACTTTTTTGTATTTTTGTTATGAAAAGAATTTAGATCAAACCTAATTTATACTAAGTTTATTTACATACAATTTATTTATGAAAATAACTAAAATAAAATAAATATTATATTGTTCTCTTTTTCTGATTTTTGTGTATTTTATAATTTGTAAAGAAAAAAAAAAATTAATTAAAACAAGTAAAGAAGATATAATAGCAATTAAAAATAAAATAAGAAAAATATGGAGAAAGCAAACCAGGGGGGGTTCAGGCCCCAAAGTGAGGTGTTGGCCTTAGCATTCTGGCCCAATTAAGCTTGGATCCGTTTGACTTTTTGCATAGCGTGTGATGCGTTTGACTATGGTACATGGTGCTCTTCAGATCTAAGCCTTTGGTTTGATCTCCAGGGGAACGTGTCACGCTTGATGGTGAGGGAATATGGTGGTTTTCCACATGAGCGCTGCATGTGAATATTAGAAGAAAAATAATATTGAAGTTATACAGACCTGGGACTCGAACCCAGGTCTTGGACATTGCAACTCAACACTTGTACCACTACGCCATGTTAACGCGTTTAATATATAAATAACAAATAAATAATATAAAGAAAGCAACGCGTTTAGTGGATTGGAACGCGCGAAATTTGAATAAGCCAGTCACGTCTTGCCACCGAGCCTTCTTCTTCGTTGTCTTTTTTATTTTCTGAAACATAAAAACAACAAGCATCGGTTTTAACCCGTTGCTATAGAGGACATATCAGAAAATAGCGAATAGGATTCTGTTAGTCATAAATTCATCGCGAGTAGTGCTTCCTGTTCGTCCCAGCTTGCTGAATCTAATGGTGGTGGCCTTGAACCCTAATTTTCCCTTGGGTGAAAAACCCCAATTCAAAACTCTGAAAACCCTAGATATTAAACATGGTGAAATCGCGTTGAAAGCACAAAAACAAAATCAAATGGTACAGTTAGCATCAGAACATCACCATGAACATGAATTAATGAATAAATTTCACAAATAACGCATGGAATATGATATACAATTATGAATTTTCTTTGATGCAGTTCGTGTTCCATATACCAATTCATGGAGTTCTGAAGGATATTTGGAGTTGGAATACGATCAGGAGCCTTCAAGGAAGCTAATGGATTATGAATTATGCCTCGAATTAACCTCTAAGGTGGTTTTCAGTTTTGCTTTTTTTTGACAAAAATTCCAAGTTTGTAAGGTATTCTTGAGCGTAGCTTTCAGTGTCCAAGGATTAGGTTTGTGATCCTGATTATGTACTGAGGCTATTAGGTCAACAAAATTCATAAAAATCTCTTGCAATTATGGATTAAGGATTTGATTTGTTAAGGATCTTTTTGAATCTTTTTCATGTGTATTTTGCTCTCAATCATGCCAATCAGCTCCAAATCTTTCCCCATTTGTATTTACACGAAATATTGAGTATCAAACATGCATAAAAAGATTGGTTAAGGCAAGTTAGATATTTTTCATATATTTAAATAATTTAAATGAATTAATATAAATAATAATTCAAATAAATAAATAAAAAATGAGAAAATACTTCCCTTTGGGCCAAGTGGTCGTGCATATGATTGGAATGATGAATCATGGAAGAAAAATGGGCCCATTAGCATTTTTGGGTCATTTGACTCAATGTTGACTTTTCAAAATTTCCAAAACTTTCCCAACTTCCACAAGGCATAACTTGCTCAATTTTTAAGCTTTTCTCATGTTCTTGGAAATTTTGGAAAGGTATTGGAGTCCTCTAACCAATGCCTTTGGTCCCATGTCATTTTGATTTACCAATCTCAAGTTATGGCCTTTGACTTAAAGTCCCTTTTTGTTGACTTTTGAAAATGACCTATAATGTTGAAATTGATAACTTTTTGTGGGAGCATTTCTTGGACTTGAAGTATGAAGATGAGTTGTAGGAAATGTCTTTCTCTTCAAAATGAGCTTTGGATGGAATTTTTCTGATAATCCATGTGAAAGTTATACCCTGGTCAATTTCAGTTGACTTTTTCAGCTGTCCAAATAAGGCAACTTTTGCATCTTTGATGATTTCTGAGCCAAATTTTGAGAATCATGATCAAGCATTGATCAAATGATGTTTGTGGCTTCAAAATGATATGTTGACCAAAAATTTGAACTTTTGACTGTCAAATGACCATTTTGCCCCTACAGTTGACTGTAGTGCAATCTAGGGTTTTGACTGTGCAATTTTGAGCTGAATGCCTTGAAACTTGATATGAGGATGCTTGACCATCTTTGTGAGCATATGAGACTTGATTGGGCCTTTGAAAACTTCATTTTCTTGATCAGGACACAAACCCTAGTTTTGACTGTATAGGAGACAGTTGGACTGCACAACCCTTGGGGGAATTTTGTGACTTGGCTTGGCAATTTTTTGAAGAATATGGGAGGGCAAATTTTGGGGTGCAACAGTTTCCCCTGTTCAATCTTCTTAGACCTGAGGATGTAGATTGGCTGACGTGCCTTTCGTAATCCGAGGGTAGAAGATGATTGGACACTAGAGTGCCCAGAAATTTGCGCTCACATAGTAGCAGTGCGGTGGAATGGGCTTATAGATGCCATTTGGAGTTTACTGGATAGGATGATGGGCTTATAGATTCCATCTGGGTGTTGATTGCGTGGGAGATTCCTTGGCGAGAACCTGCATACCTGCGAAAGAAAAAATGAGTACCTGACACGTTGCAGGAGCTGATTTTAGATGCTTGGTATAGATATGTCCTGACTAGTTACAGGAGCTGAGTCTGGAGCTTCAACAGATGATGAATGAACCAGGTATGGTTACTGCCTTAGCGTGAATGGTAAGAGAACCTTGAGTGATTTTAACTTCAACAACGCTCGTTGAGAAAAATCTTGGCGGGAATTACCATCTTCGTAGTATCGGGACGAGAACCATAGGCTATTATAATCTGAAAGGGAATCACCTCACTCGCCGTCGGAGAGGGAATCATAGGAAAAGGAATTGTCACCTCACTCACCGTCGGAGAGGGAACCATAAGAGACTATCACCTCACACTCATCGTCGGAGAGGGAAACATCTGAAAAGGACTTACCACCTCACACACCGTCGGAGAGGGGACCATAAGAGACTATCACCTCACACTCATCGTCGGAGAGGGAAACATCTGAAGAAGGAATTACCACCTCACGCACTTGCCGGAGAGGGGACCATAGGAGACTATCACCTCACACTCATCGTCGGAGAGGGAAACATCTGAAGAAGGAATTACCACCTTACGCACTTGCCGGAGAGGGGACCATAGGAGACTATCACCTCACACTCATCGTCGGAGAGGGAAACATCTGGAAGAAGGAATTACCACCTCACGCACTTGTCGGAGAGGGGACCATAGGAGACTATCACCTCACACTCATCGTCGGAGAGGGAAACATCTGAAGAAGGAATTACCACCTCACGCACTTGCCGGAGAGGGGACCATAAGAAGATTATCACCTCACACTCATCGTCGGAGAGGGAATCATCTGAAGAAGGAATTACCACCTCACGCACTTGCCGGAGAGGGGACCATAAGAAGATTATCACCTCACACTCATCGTCGGAGAGGGAATCATCTGAAGAAGGAATTACCACCTCACGCACTTGCCGGAGAGGGGACCATCACTTCTGCTGAGTCTTTATCAGAAAAATCTGTTGGGGGTCGATTTAGCTGAACTAGAGAAGGCCTTGAAATATGTTTGAGTATTTTAACTGCGTCTTTCCTGAAAGGTAAAGGTCAGTCATATGCGATGCATGATATGGATCAAGCAATAATGTTCTCAATATAAATGAGATTTGTATGATATGATGCGTTATGTATGCTATAATGATGTATGTGATATTTATATATGTGTTTTTCGTTTAGGAAAGTAAATCCTTGACGGGTGCCGGGAAGTCATATCCTGGGCTGATGTTTGAAGAATAAGCTTCTGCTTCCGCTAGGGATGATAGTTGCAAGAATACCGGTAGGAGAAGATGACTCCATTGCGGAATAAACTTGGCAAATGGAAGATTCTGCAGGGAGAAAAGATACTCTGACGACCATGCTGGGAAGCAATACTCTGTGGGGAGAGAGATGCTTTTCTGAATTATTGAGAATGACTTGCTGAGGATGTCTTTGTTGTATTGGAAGTGTTGATAGACTTCGCTGGGGTAGGAAAGAACTACGTTGACGACGACCTTTCCGCGGCTTTTGGCTGAGGATAACCCAGTTATATCTTGGTAAGGAAATAACTCTTTGAATAAAGCCGGGCGACGCGTTCGTGCTCTGCAGGGATAAGCTTCCAGAATCTACTGGGGATGAGCTTACTGCCTGGAGAGGTGAATTCCAACTTTCCTGGGGAAACTGGATTGGACTCTCTTGGGGAAGTTTGAACTGCGTCGGGGAAGTGATTCCTTTTAATGTTGGTACACTGCCGGGGAACGATCTTTAGACCAAGACTGCCGGGGATGCTTGTTAAGAATATATATGCTGCTGGGGAAGTATTGAGATCTACAGGAGGACACTCAATTTCTTTGAGATTTGATGATTCTGCTTGGAGAAGAATGTACTGTTTGGCTTACTCTCTGGGGAATTCAGGTACACCGGTCCTGTTCTTTAGCTGAACCTACCTTGGTACCTTGGAGGATAGAACAATTAGACTGCTCGGACAACTCTTTATTGCCCCAGTTTCTAGTGTCACCTGCAATTAATTCCTTTGTTTCGTATGCAAATATTTATGAGTTAGCAAATTATTGTCAATGCATATATCACAAATTGAACCTTGGACGTTCTTCGCAAAACAAAACAGAAAAAGAAAAACACTTGGCACGTTTAACTGAAGATATATTTGTATTGATTTTTGAATGGCCTGAAAATAGGCGTTTTGTGTACAAGAGGCTGACGTCCTAGTAAGAGGTACGCCGCCGAACAAGAGAGTTTATACAAATTTTGCACGAAAGAAAGTAAAACAGCTGTGTGAAGTATGAATGATCCACTGGGTTTCAACTCTGCTATTGCCTTTATAACTCCGAGCGTCTCATCACTTGATGACCTTGGTTGAAGGTGAAGCTGACTGATCGATGCCATCTGAACTTGATGTAGATACCGGATTCTGGAAGCAAAGTGATCCAATGAGACATAGTATTACGCTTTTATCCCTAATTTTTGCCTGGACCGCCCTTTCGGGTTTTCGGTCCACCGGGATACCCATTTTTGCCCAAGCCGCCTTTTCAGGTTTTCGACTTGCCGGGTGTACAGGTTTTTTTCATTTTCATCCCTTCATTTTGCCCGAACCCTTTTGGTTCGCCGGGAAGCCCTAATTTTTGCCTAGGCATGTCAGCCTAGCGGGTCTTTTTTCATGTGTAGTATTTTTTTACTATGTCTGCATTGGCGGGGTGAGGAAGGTCGTCACCATCCATGTTGGTTAGAATCATGGCTCCTCCTGAGAACACATGTTTAACCATAAATGGCCCTTCGTACGTAGGGGTCCATTTGCCCCTTGGATCACTCTGAGGAAGGATGATTCTCTTGATTACCAGATCCCCAACTTGATATTCCTGTGGTCTGACCTTTTTGTTAAATGCCCTGATCATCCGTTTCTGATACGTCTGACCATGACAGATAGCAGCAAGTCTCTTTTCGTCAATGAGATTGAGTTGATCAAGTCGTGTCTGGATCCAATCATCTTCGTTCAGATTTGCATCCTTCATTATCCGGAGAGAGGGGATTTGCACTTCGATTGGCAAGACTGCCTCCATACCATAAACCAGAGAGAAAGGAGTTGCCCCGGTTGACGTCCTGGCTGAGGTACGGTACCCATGCAGAGCGAACGGTAACATCTCGTGCCAGTCTTTGTAAGTCATTGTCATTTTCTGCACGATCTTCTTGATGTTCTTATTTGCTGCTTCTACAGCCCCATTCATCTTTGGTCTGTAAGGAGAAGAATTGTGGTGCTGTATCTTGAACTGTTCGCAAAGCTCAGCGATCATCTTGTTGTTCAGATTGGTACCGTTGTCTGTAATAATTCGCTCAGGGACGCCGTACCGACAGATCAGGTTGTGCCGAATGAACCGTGCCACAACAGTCTTGGTTACCGTAGCATAGGATGTTTCCTCAACCCACTTTGTAAAGTAATCAATCGCCACTAGGATGAAGCGATGCCCATTAGATGCCGTAGGTTTTATCTCGCCGATCATGTCTATGCCCCACATTGCAAACGGCCAAGGCGCGGTCAGAACATTCAGGGGAACCGGAGGAACATGCACCTTGTCTGCATAAATCTGGCACTTGTGGCATGTCCTGGAATGTTGGTAGCAGTCAGCTTCCATTGTGGACCAATAATATCCTGCCCGTAGGATCTTCTTAGCCATAGTATGTCCACTGGAATGTGTACCAAAGGTCCCTTCATGCAGCTCTTCCATGATTCTTTCCGCTTCAGTCTTATCCACACAACGCAGTAAGGTTGAATCATGGTTTCTCTTGTACAAGATGCCGTTGCTTAGGAAGAACTTGGCTGCAAACCTCCTCAGGAATTTCTTATCATTGACAGAGGCACCTTCAGGGTATTCCTGAGCTTCCAGATATCTTTTCACTTCGTGGTACCAAGGCTTCTGAGTCACCAATTCAGTTTTGAGGTCACAACAGTATGCCGGTTCGTCCAGTTTCCAGATGATGATCCGGGGAGCCTCATTATCCCATTTTACCTTGAACATTGAAGACATTGTAGCTAACGCGTCCGCTAACTGATTCTCTTCTCTTGGAAAGTGCTCAAAGGTTATCTCTGTAAAGTGGGGGATCAGGGTCAACACACATTCTCTGTAGGGAATCAAGTTTGGATGTTTCGTATCCCACTCTCCTTTGATCTGATTGATCACCAGAGCGGAATCTCCGAAGACACTTAGAAATTTGATCCTTAGGTCGATCGCAGCTTGAAGACCCATGATACACGCCTCATACTCCGCCATGTTGTTGGTACAGTTGAAACACAGCCGGGCAGTGAGTGGAGTATGAGTACCTTGAGGGGATATGATGATGGCGCCGATACCATTTCCCAAAGCATTGGAGGCTCCGTCAAAGTGCATAGACCATCGGGATCCTGGCTCAGGTCCTTCATCCGGTCCAGGTACTTCACAATCAGTTACTATCATGATGCTTTCGTCTGGAAACTCGAAGTTCATTGACTGATAGTCATCTACAGCTTGATGAGCTAAGTGGTCTGCCAATACACTTCCCTTGATGGCTTTCTGGGTTGTGTACTGAATGTCGTATTCCGTCAAGATCATTTGCCATCTTGCAATTCTCCCAGACAGAGCAGGCTTTTCGAATATGTACTTTATCGGATCCATCTTTGAGATCAACAAGGTAGTGTGAGTCAGCATATACTGTCTCAGCCGGCGAGCAGCCCATACCAAAGCGCAGCAAGTTTTCTCAAGCAGTGAGTATCGGGTCTCACAGTCGGTAAACTTTTTGCTAAGGTAATAAATGGCATGCTCTTTTCGGCCAAACTTGTCATGCTGCCCCAGCACACACCCCATTGAGTTGTCAAGCACTGTTAGATATAGTATCAGAGGTCTCCCTTCAACCGGTGGCATGAGAATAGGTGGTTCTTGGAGATACTCTTTGATTCTGTCGAAGGCAGCCTGACATTCATCGTTCCAACGTACTACCTGATCTTTCTTCAGCAGCTTGAAGATTGGCTCACAGGTAGCAGTCAGATGTGAGATGAACCGAGCAATGTAATTCAGGCGTCCTAAAAAGCCTCTGACTTCTTTCTCTGTCTTAGGAACTGGCATCTCTTGAATAGCTTTGACCTTAGCAGGGTCCACTTGAATACCTTTATCGCTGACCACGAAGCCTAGTAACTTTCCCGATCTTACCCCGAAGGTGCACTTGTTAGGGTTCAATCTTAGTTTGTACAGTTTCAACCGGTCAAACAACTTCTGCAGATGATCTAGGTGCTCTTCCTCAGTCTGGGACCTAGCGATCATGTCGTCAACATACAGTTCTATCTCGTGATGGATCATGTCATGAAATAAGGCAACCATGGCACGTTGGTAGGTTGCCCCAGCATTCTTTAATCCAAATGGCATGACCTTGTAACAGAAGGTGCCCCACTGAGTGACAAATGTAGTCTTTTCCATGTCTTCAGGTGCCATCTTGATCTGATTGTAACCTGAAAAGCCATCCATGAAAGAGAACACCTTGTGCTGAGCTGTATTATCAACAAGGACATCAATGTGAGGTAAGGGGAAGTCATCCTTGGGGCTGGCCCTGTTCAGATCCCTGTAATCGACACACATTCTGACCTTATCGTCCTTCTTAGGTACCGGCACCACATTAGCAACCCATTGAGGATAAGAAGTCACTGCAAGGAACCCAGCATCAAACTGTTTCATAACCTCGGCCTTAATCTTCTCAGACATCTCTGGACGCATCCGACGGACCTTTTGCTTAACTGGAGGGCAGTCTTCCTTAGTTGGCAAGTGATGGACCACAATATCGGTATCCAACCCGGGCATGTCTTCGTAGGACCAGGCAAAGATCTCCATATAGTCATGTAACATCTTGGTTAACCGTTGCTTCACACTGAGCTCTAGGTTGGCACCAATCTTTACCTCTCTCATGTCTGCCTCAGTACCCAAGTTTATGGTTTCCACTGGCTCTTCATGGGGTTGAATTGCCCTCTCCTCTTGAAGCAACAGTCTTGCAAGCTCGCCAGGCACTTCGCAATCATCTTCACCTTCGTCTTCGGCTAAGTTGATCGGATTTTCGAAGTCATAATTGGCAGTAGCAGAGCTGTTATCAGTGAGATCCAGAGTGGATTGAAACCTGTATGAGTGAGTGTGTGTGTAAATACAGCTGTTTTGAAAATTATGTAAAGGGAAAGAAAGACAGAAAAGGAACACAATATTTGCAATGCGAAAAATACGTCCAAGATTTTCATTCATGATGTATAAAATGACAGTTTGTATGCCCTCACAAATAGAACCACGGTGCCTCGGGTAAGACACCGGGCCATAGAGTTTATCATTGTTTATTACAAAATAACGAAACAAAGAAATTTATTACTGCGTCACAAAGGTAACAGGGGTATGGTCCTTTGCACTCCAATTGTTCAATCCGTCTTCAGCCGTCGGATAGATCCAGCTGTTGAATTCAGCTTCGTCCACTTCATGGTCTTCCCCAACAGCGTTCACTCCTGAACTTTTAATAAATACCGGAGGTCTTCCGATCTTTTCTTTCCTCATAGCTCTCTGACCTTCTGAGGTAAAACCCAGCCCAAGTTTATCAGTCTTCTGAGTGAAGTCTGGAAGTCTGCCCCAGTCGGCACATTCACCCTTCTGCACTACAGCCCTGGCATCCTTCAGGGAAGCCATCTTCAAAGGGCCACTTGCTTCTGTTGTTTCTGCTGCAATTGGAAACACCTCCTCGAAATGCTGAAAGGGGGTCTCAATGAACTCCCCATCCATCTCAATGTATCTGAAAGAGTTTAGGTGACTCACCATATATTCTTCCTCTCCTTGCACAGTGACAATCTTCCCTCTAACGGGGTACTTCAGCTTTTGATGCAAGGTAGAGGTCACTGCCCCAGCCTTATGTATCCAAGGTCGACCCAGCAGACAAGAGTAAGATGGACGGATGTCCATCACATAAAAAGTGGAGTCGAACACCTGAGAGCCCACCCGAATCGGAATGTCAACTTCTCCATGGACCATCCTCTTTGAACCGTCAAAGGCCCTGACGATGATGTTGCTGGGTTTCAATTCCAGGCCTTCACAATCTAGACGATCCAGAGCCTTCTTGGGTAGCACATTCAAAGATGACCCAGTATCAACCAACACATGTGCCAGGGTGGTGCCCTTGCATTCAATTGAGACATGCAGAGCATCATTATGATTTCTCCCCTTTGCGGTTAAGTCAGCGTCTGAGAAGCCCAAGCCATTATCTGCCGTTAGACTTGCCACGCAATCAGTGAACTGGACTGCAGAGGTTTCATGTGGCACATGGGCCGTCTTGAGGAACGAGATTAGGGCCTTTGCATGGGCCTCGGAGCACAGCAATAAAGAGAGCATGGAGATTTTGGAGGGCGTATGCCCCAGCTGTTCCACAACATTAAAATCGCTCTTCTTTATGATCTTCAGAATCTCCTCCATCTCTTGTGGGGAGGCCTCAGCAGCTATGGGTACGGGTGCCTCCATCTGGGTAGGCTCAACTTCAATTCCCTTGCCCCGAGCATTGGATGACTCGGCAGCAGGAGAAACAATCGGATCAGCAGCAGGAACAACAACTTGATCGGCAACAGGAATAGGTGTACTGGTAGGAATTATCAGGAGCGGTCTTCGGGCAGCAGGCGGTGCAATGTCAGGCGAGAAGAGCCTGCCACTGCGGGTAACTTTGGCTGGGCCAGTGATGTCACAGATGCTGGCGCCAGCGTTGAGCTCTTGTTTAATCCCGTTTATATATACATCTGCCCCATAGTGCCAAGGGACAGCTTTATCAGATACATAGGGCAGGGGCCCTGGAACAGTGATAATAACGGGTGCAACGGTCATAATTTGAACGGGCTTCTTCTGGAGAGCCGGGATCGGATTACTGAAGATAGTCACCACAGAAACTTCTTCCATTGGAACCAACCGAACAGCAGACTTCTTGAATAGAATCTCCTTGCTATCCATTAAGCTTTGGATGCCTAACTTTAGCAAGGGACAACCAGATGGGGACACAGCACAGAATAGGCAACCCTCACTACAACCCGGAAATAAACCGGCCTGCAGTAGGTTCTTCTTGACGATCTTTAGAGGAGTGGCTAGATCATCCACAGAAACAGCATAAACGTCTTCATCAACAGCATTTATCCCGTGCTGAGGCATAGGGGCAGTAACTACATTCGGCCTTGCAGGCGCCTCGAATTGTATCTCCTTTGCATCGATAAGGTCTTGCACCTTATTCTTTAACGCCCAACAGTCATCAGTAGAGTGCCCCGGGCTTTCTGAATGGTAGGCACAACGAGCATTCGGATTATACTTGGGAGATGTTGTATTTGGGAACTTTGGAGCTTCCCTGACAGTCACTAAGTTAGTGGATAGCAACTGTGGCAGGATCTGTGATAGGGTCATGTTTAACCGGGTAAACTCTCGCCGGGGTCTTTCAGCCCTTTGAGAATTGTTTGGCCGAGGAGCGGCAGCAGGCTTAGCAATCATCACCGCACTGACAGATTGGCGGTGCTCAGGTCTCTCTGATTTCCTAGAACCATACACGACACTAGACTCCTTCTTGAATGGTTTCTTTTCCGAACTAGATGATGCACCCTTTGTAATCTTCCCAGACTTCAGCCCAGCTTCAATTCTCTCTCCAGTCAAGATCAAATCAGTGAAACCAGCAGAAGAATTCCCAATGAGATGGTTGAAAAATGGCCCAGATAGGGTCCCCAAGAACATGTCAACCAACTCCCGATCAGTCAGTGGTGGCTGCACCCTACCAGCCAGGTCTCTCCACTTCTGAGCGTACTCCTTAAAACCTTCGCTCGCACCTAACGCCATACCCTGGAGTTGGGTATGTGTAGGGGCAAGGTCGGCATTATATTGATACTGCTTATAGAAAGCAGTAGCCAACTCCTCCCAGTTACGAACTTTGGTCCCATCCAGCTGATAGAACCATTCGAGATGAGTCCCTGAAAGACTCTCCTGGAAGAAGTGGATCCATAAATTCTTATCCGCGGAGTACGGCTGAATTTTCCGAACATAGGACCTTAAGTGCAGCTTGGGACAAGACGCCCCGTCATATTTGGAGAAGGATGGTGCTTTGAACTTGTGGGGGATGATCACACCGGTCGACAAACCCAGATCTCCGAAATCCAACCCAGGTACCTGCTGAACCTCCATAGCCTTCAACCTGTCCTCCAGTTGTTTGTACCTGTCATCTGCAGGAGGGTACTGCTCTTCATCAAAATCAGTCTCGTTGTCAGAGACTACCGGACTAGGGACCTTTACTTCTGCCTGAGAAGGACTCTTGCCAACAGAAGAACCAGCCTCTTCATGTTGCAGAGTATTGCCAAACCTTCGGCCCGAGTTGAACAGAACAGTTCTTCTCTTCTTCTTCTTCTCCTTCTTCAGGAGCATAGCCTTCAGTTCTTCTTGGCCTTTAGCCAGACCCTTGATTAATTCTTGGAATTGTGCATTCTGCACCTGAAGAGCCTTGATTGATGTCTCGGTTGATGCAGATTCGGGATTCATGATGCTGAAATAAACAGCGAAGAACTGTAAGCAACCTGAAAAGTGGAAAAACATGCTATGCACATGATGTATGAAATGCGTATGCAATGCATTCAAGGGTTCGAAAGTTCAAATTTGTTGTAGACAAAAAGGAACACACGTTATCATTAAGGAAATCATTGTTTAATACATCAGAGCCTCATGGGCAAAAGTACAAAAATCAAATCAATCCCAAAATACACTACGCATCCTCTTCGGAGCTATGTAGGTGTTGAGATTCCTCTCCTCATGCAACAGGCGGGTGAGCTCTAAGACCTTCTTTTCACTGGCATACAGACTAGTCTCGAGAGAATTCCGCTCTTCCTTAAGCTGGATCCAGCTCTTCTGCATCTCTTCCCAGGATGTGGGCATATCAGGGTGCTGAATAGTGTAGGACACTTCTCCTTCCAAGACTGGTTCTTTGATTACCGGGAGCATGTGAGGATAAGGCATCACTAACTTCTGAGAGCGGGCGCGTACCCACTTGAGATAGGGTTCCAATGGGATGGAGTTCCTGTGCCCCAGTGTCTTGCTGTCTATCCTACTGGGCATCCTCCAGGCTCTGATAAATCTCTGGCAAAGTCCTTGAGTATCGTTGTCGAAGTCAAAAACTATGTCAGGAATTAACATGTCATGAGGACCATCCCTCCGAGCATAACCAAACTGTCTCCAAGCCAGGCATGGGCTATAAGTAATACCTCCTCTGATTCCAAGTAAAGGAACATTAGGGTACTCCCCGCAACGATCAATGATAGTGACATCTTCTCTAGACCTAGGGCACCAATGTATATCTGCATGTGTAAGAGTCATCAACCGTTGTGACCATCTCAAACCCCGCTCATTCTTCGGGACAGATTGTGGAAGGTGCGAAATAAACCACCTTCCCAGGAGAGGAGTGCAACACATAAGGACACCTCTTTTTCTCATGGTTCGAGTGTAACATGAGTGAAGGATGTCCCCCAGCAATGTAGGTATAGGATTCCTGGATATAAAGATCTGGACAGCACTGATATCAATAAGTTGATCTGGGTTAGGAAACAACACCAAACCATAAACAAGGAGGGCTACCACTTCTTCAAAAGCTTGCAAGTCAAGGGAGTTCCAACATTCAAGGGCTTTTTCAAACAGAAACCTGGCTAAGAACCCTTTGATACCACTTCTAACTTCCCAGTGTCCCTTGAGGTCAGATGACTGTAGGTGCAAGGCTTTAGCAATCTCTTCAAGCTTAGGTTCCTTTTCTGTACCGTTGAAGGGTAGCTGATCAAGGATAGGGATCTTCAGGAGCCGGGAGAACTCTTCCAATGTAGGTACCAACTGATAGTCCAAGAAGGTGAAACAGTGATGCAGAGGGTCAAAGAACTGGAACAGGACCTTTATCATATCTTCCTCAATGTTGGTGTTGACCAAGCTGATGAGGCTTCCATGCCTTTCACTGAATGAGGAATTCTCGGGAATCCTGGATATAAGCTCCTTAAGCTGAGGAGGGATCCTTACAAGATTGACCTGAATTGTCTTTCTACGAACAGTTTCCATGTCCTACAAAACAAGAACAAAGATGAAAATTCGAACCCCTGAAATGGTTAGTCAATGCATATGATGCTGGATGATGTCATGATGCTATGATTAAACACACCACAGATATTTACAAAGACAAACATGTAAGGCACACAAGGCACACAAGACAAGCCCTTAAGGTTTAAGGCCAGCATGGGGTCTGGGTAGTACCCTCTTGAAGTTGGTGGGTTCAACCTGTCCTAATCAAAGTAACCGGGTTCTAAGGTTCCCAATATCACGGGATTGCTTTCACTGTTCATCGTTTCGATTTAGCCACTGAACTGGCGACCGAAATATTCCAGGAAAGCAACCCTCAATTGAGCGTAGTATCGAGTATCAACCAACCTCGGACTGCACCAAAGTCAGTTATCTCACTACCCTAAAGAGGCCAAGATAGTTCAATTAAGGTTCCTAAGGTCTGTTGATGCTTCACGACACCACGCGGAGGCCCCGTACTCTCCTTGACTGAACTCAAGGGTTACCGGTACACACCAAAGTGCCACATCAATGTAGCAGACTGTTTCAACCATGTCGGTATACCCCGCACAGTTCCCTCACAGCCTTGTTGCTACTTTCTAAGAAAGGTATCCCCCAGATTCGGGTTTAGGATCGATAGAACTCCCAAGCAACCCACAATAATAAAGCAAGTAAAGAAGACAATTGAAAACATAGTTATGAGCTAGCCCTAGGGTACACCTCACTTTAAGTTAATTCCCCAGCAGAGTCGCCAGTTCTGTGATCGGTGGATCTGGAACTGACTGTTTAACGCTGGTTCGCGAAATGTCGCGGAAGCAAGAGTCGCCACCATCTTTTATTTTCTCCAAATGGAAAGGACAAAAGCACAGAAAAATTCCTTAAAGAGATTGCTCTCGGTTCGGGAGGTAGGTTATAGAAAGGGAAGGTGTTAGCACCCTTTCTATCCATGGTTATCCATGGGCTCTTAGATACTTGCTCAACGTGTTTTCAAAAATGTTTTGTTTGCTTTTCAATTGTGGGTTTTAAAAAGTTTTCTTTGAAAAATTCCGTTCGACTCGTACGTCAGAGTGTTTGAAAAATTTGCTTTGAAAGCTTTTGAAAAGTGTTGGTGTGAAAAGATTTCAGTTTGTTTTGAAATTAGAGCAAGTACCCTTGAGAACCTACCTACCCTAAGGAATTCGTCTGTGTAAATGTCCTTTAAAGTAGTGCCATCCCACCATTGAGAGGTAGGTAGCACCACCGTTGGAGGTGTTCGGGTCAATTCGAGTTTGTAGGGACATGGTGATCACCAGAGCAATGGGAAGACACCTTAGAAGCTACCCTCATGCCAGGTTCCCGGATCATGAGGACTTACTAAGACGTCCTCTACTCGACGATCACCTTTCGAGGCAAGGCAACAGTGAGGCGTACCCTAGGGGTGGTGTGTGATTTGTGTGTCATTTTCATTGATATTTGTCTTGTCATGTTCATGGTGATCTACGCTTGATTTTATTTAAGTCCATACATTCTTTCATGCTTTTTTGTTAACAGTTAAAAATTACGAGGAAAATAAATCTAAAGCTATTACAAACGGCGCGGGTCCACATCGCCAAAATTAAACCGGACCCGATTTGACTGAAAAATAAATAAAGCAAAGTAAATAAGAGTGCGAGCAATTGTTTACACGGCTTTGGGAGAGATACATAATTATTTGAGCGAAATAAATAAATACGCGAAATAAAGGAATTAAAAACAAAACTAGGGCGTTGGACCCTTTTGCAAAAATATTTAAAGTTAATGAATTAATTAATTAGAATTAATGAGGAATTAAAATTAAAGAAAAAAAAAAGAATGTTTTTGGTATTTTATGTTTTTTATGATTTAAGAGAAAAAAGAATTAATTAAAACTAAAAATTGGATGTAAACCCTAATTCTAATTGTTTTTTTAAACTTATTAAAAATGTTGAAGTTTTTTAACCTAATTTAACCTAAGTTATTTATGTACAATTAATTATGAAAATAATAAATAAATAAGTATCATGATAAAAAAAGAAAAAAATTAAAAGGAATGAAAATCTTAATTAAACCTAATTCTACTTTTTTGTATTTTTGTTATGAAAAGAATTTAGATCAAACCTAATTTATACTAAGTTTATTTACATACAATTTATTTATGAAAATAACTAAAATAAAATAAATATTATATTGTTCTCTTTTTCTGATTTTTGTGTATTTTATAATTTGTAAAGAAAAAAAAAATAATTAATTAAAACAAGTAAAGAAGATATAATAGCAATTAAAAATAAAATAAGAAAAATATGGAGAAAGCAAACCAGGGGGGGTTCAGGCCCCAAAGTGAGGTGTTGGCCTTAGCATTCTGGCCCAATTAAGCTTGGATCCGTTTGACTTTTTGCATAGCGTGTGATGCGTTTGACTATGGTACATGGTGCTCTTCAGATCTAAGCCTTTGGTTTGATCTCCAGGGGAACGTGTCACGCTTGATGGTGAGGGAATATGGTGGTTTTCCACATGAGCGCTGCATGTGAATATTAGAAGAAAAATAATATTGAAGTTATACAGACCTGGGACTCGAACCCAGGTCTTGGACATTGCAACTCAACACTTGTACCACTACGCCATGTTAACGCGTTTAATATATAAATAACAAATAAATAATATAAAGAAAGCAACGCGTTTAGTGGATTGGAACGCGCGAAATTTGAATAAGCCAGTCACGTCTTGCCACCGAGCCTTCTTCTTCGTTGTCTTTTTTATTTTCTGAAACATAAAAACAACAAGCAACGGTTTTAACCCGTTGCTATAGAGGACATATCAGAAAATAGCGAATAGGATTCTGTTAGTCATAAATTCATCGCGAGTAGTGCTTCCTGTTCGTCCCAGCTTGCTGAATCTAATGGTGGTGGCCTTGAACCCTAATTTTCCCTTGGGTGAAAAACCCCAATTCAAAACTCTGAAAACCCTAGATATTAAACATGGTGAAATCGCGTTGAAAGCACAAAAACAAAATCAAATGGTACAGTTAGCATCAGAACATCACCATGAACATGAATTAATGAATAAATTTCACAAATAACGCATGGAATATGATATACAATTATGAATTTTCTTTGATGCAGTTCGTGTTCCATATACCAATTCGTGGAGTTCTGAAGGATATTTGGAGTTGGAATACGATCAGGAGCCTTCAAGGAAGCTAATGGATTATGAATTATGCCTCGAATTAACCTCTAAGGTGGTTTTCAGTTTTGCTTTTTTTTGACAAAAATTCCAAGTTTGTAAGGTATTCTTGAGCGCAGCTTTCAGTGTCCAAGGATTAGGTTTGTGATCCTGATTATGTACTGAGGCTATTAGGTCAACAAAATTCATAAAAATCTCTTGCAATTATGGATTAAGGATTTGATTTGTTAAGGATCTTTTTGAATCTTTTTCATGTGTATTTTGCTCTCAATCATGCCAATCAGCTCCAAATCTTTCCCCATTTGTATTTACACGAAATATTGAGTATCAAACATGCATAAAAAGATTGGTTAAGGCAAGTTAGATATTTTTCATATATTTAAATAATTTAAATGAATTAATATAAATAATAATTCAAATAAATAAATAAAAAATGAGAAAATACTTCCCTTTGGGCCAAGTGGTCGTGCATATGATTGGAATGATGAATCATGGAAGAAAAATGGGCCCATTAGCATTTTTGGGTCATTTGACTCAATGTTGACTTTTCAAAATTTCCAAAACTTTCCCAACTTCGACAAGGCATAACTTGCTCAATTTTTAAGCTTTTCTCATGTTCTTGGACATTTTGGAAAGGTATTGGAGTCCTCTAACCAATGCCTTTGGTCCCATGTCATTTTGATTTACCAATCTCAAGTTATGGCCTTTTACTTAAAGTCCCTTTTTGTTGACTTTTGAAAATGACCTATAATGTTGAAATTGATAACTTTTTGTGGGAGCATTTCTTGGACTTGAAGTATGAAGATGAGTTGTAGGAAATGTCTTTCTCTTCAAAATGAGCTTTGGATGGAATTTTTCTGATAATCCATGTGAAAGTTATACCCTGGTCAATTTCAGTTGACTTTTTCAGCTGTCCAAATAAGGCAACTTTTGCATCTTTGATGATTTCTGAGCCAAATTTTGAGAATCATGATCAAGCATTGATCAAATGATGTTTGTGGCTTCAAAATGATATGTTGACAAAAAATTTGAACTTTTGACTGTCAAATGACCATTTTGCCCCTACAGTTGACTGTAGTGCAATCTAGGGTTTTGACTGTGCAATTTTGAGCTGAATGCCTTGAAACTTGATATGAGGATGCTTGACCATCTTTGTGAGCATATGAGACTTGATTGGGCCTTTGAAAACTTCATTTTCTTGATCAGGACAAAAACCCTAGTTTTGACTGTATAGGAGACAGTTGGACTGCACAACCCTTGGGGGAATTTTGTGACTTGGCTTGGCAATTTTTTGAAGAATATTGGAGGGCAAATTTTGGGGTGCAACACCTGGTCCTACGAAGACATGCCGGGATTCGACACAGATATTATGGTTCACCGTCTCCCTACAAGAGAGGATTGTCCACCAATTAAATAAAAAGTCCGCCGTATGAGGCCCGACATGTCTGAAAAGATCAAAGCTGAAGTGATGAAGCAGTTCAACATTGGGTTCCTCGCTGTTACTTCCTATCCACAATGGGTTGCTAACATTGTGTCCGTGCCTAAGAAGGACGACAAAGTGAGAATGTGCATGGACTATAGAGACTTAAACAGGGCTAGCCCTAAAGATGACTTTCCATTACCGCACATTGACATCTTGGTCGACAATACAGCTCAGCACAAGGTATTTTCTTTCATGGATGGATTTTCAGGGTACAACCAGATCAAAATGGCCCCCGAAGACATGGAGAAAACTACTATTGTTACACAGTGGGGTACCTTCTGCTATAAAGTAATGCCATTCGGACTGAAGAATGCTGGGGCAACCTACCAGCGCGCCATGGTAGCTTTGTTTCATGACATGATACATCATGAGATTGAAGTCTATATAGACGACATGATAGCCCGTTCACAAACAGAAGAAGAACACCTCGACCATTTGCAAAACCTGTTTGTCAGGTTGAAGGAGTACAAGCTCAGACTGAACCCTAACAAGTGCACTTTCGGAGTTAGGTCCGATAACCTCTTAGGATTCGTCATCAGAAACAAAGGCATCGAGGTTGATCCTGCCAAAGTCAAAGCCATACAAGAAATGCCTGCCCCTCACACTGAAAAGGAGGTTAGAGGTTTCTTAGGACGCCTAAACTACATTGCAAGGTTCATTTCTCACCTAACATATACCTGTGAGCCAATCTTCAAGCTATTGAAGAAAGATCAGGTGGTTAAATGGAACGATGACTGTCAAGTTGCTTTTGATAAAATCAAGGAGTATTTGCTAGAACCTCCTATATTGATGCCACCCGTCGAAGGAAGGCCGCTAATCATGTATCTGACTGTTTTGGATAATTCAATGGGGTGCGTACTCGTCCAACATGACGAGTTTGGCCAAAAAGAGCATGCCATTTATTACCTTAGCAAAAAGTTTACCGACTGTGAGACTCGCTACTTACTGCTCGAGAAAACTTGCTGCACTTTGGTATGGGCTGCTCGCCGGCTAAGGCAGTATATGTTGACACATACCACTCTGCTGATTTCTAAAATGGATCCAATCAAGTACATCTTCGAAAAGCCTGCTTTATCTGGAAGAATTGCTAGATGGCAGATGATCCTGACCGAGTACGATATACAGTACACAACCCAAAAAGCTATAAAGGGGAGTGTACTAGCTGACCATCTAGCTCATCAAGCTATCGAAGATTACCAATCCATGATGTTTGACTTCCCCGACGAAGACATTATGACATTGGACAACATTGAAGGTAACAGACCGTATGACGGACCTGAACAAGGATCCCGATGGACCTTTTACTTTGATGGTGCCTCCAACGCACTTGGGAACGGTATCGGTGCTGTGCTCATTTCTCCACAGGGTTGCCATACACCTTTCACTGCTAGACTCTTCTTCAGATGCACCAACAACATGGCCGAGTATGAAGCTTGTATCTTTGGTCTCAAGGCTGCTATTGACTTGGGAATAAAATCTTTGGTTGTGTTTGGAGACTCAGCTTTGGTTATCAGTCAAACAAAAGGAGAGTGGGACACTAAATATCCTAACCTCATCCCATACAAAGAACATGTCTTGAGATTGCTACCTCACTTCGAGCAGATTACCTTCGAGCACTTCCCGCGAGAAGAAAATCAGCTAGAGGATGCTCTAGCTACAATGTCTTCCATGTTTAAACTTAACTGGGATAATGAGGCTCTCCAAATTACCATTGAGCGGATGGATGAACCTGCACATTGTCACGAGATTAATACCGAAGAAGTAGTGGATCGACCTTGGTTTCACGAAGTCAAAAGGTATCTCAAGACTCGAGAATACCCTGAAGGAGCTTCAATCAATGATAAAAAGTTCTTAAGGAGATTTTCTGCCAAGTTCTTCCTGAGCAATGGTATCCTATAAAAGCGCAATCATGATTGTGTTCTGCTTCGTTGTGTAGACAAAATTGAAGTTGAGCAGATCATGGTTGAACTACATAACAGTACGTTTGGCACCCATTTGAGCGAACATACGATGGCTAAGAAGATTCTACGGGCAGGCTATTACTGGTCTACCATGGAAGCTGACTATCATCAACATTCCCGTACTTGTCACAAATTCCAAATCTATGCTGACAAGGTACATATTCCTCTATTTCCTCTCAATGTCCTAACAGCTCCCTGGCCATTCGCAATGTGGGGAATCGACATGATTGGAGAGATCAAGCCTACAACATCCAATGGACACCATTTCATTCTGGTGGCCATTGATTACTTTACCAAGTGGGTCGAAGCAGCTTCCTTCGCCTCTGTTACAAAGAATGTGGTTGCCCGCTTCATCAAGAAGAACCTCATATGCCGGTATGGTATCCCCGACCGGATCATCACAGACAACGGTACAAACCTGAACAATACTATGACCACTGCTCTGTGCGAGCAGTTCAAGATTCAACATCACAATTCATCTCCCTATCGGCCAAAGATGAACGGCGTTGTCGAAGCTGCGACCAAAAATATCAAGAAGATCATTCAAAAGATGACGGTCACTTACAATGACTGGCATGAGATGTTACCGTTTTCTCTACACGAATACCGTACCACGGAGCGTACATCAACTGGGGCAACACCCTTTTCGTTGGTATACGGCATGGAAGTTGTTTTACCTATGGAGGTTCAGATTCCCTCCTTGAGAATCATGAAAGATACTGGTTTGAGTGAAGACGATTGGATTCAGACCCGACTTGATCAACTTAACTTGATTGATAAAAAAACGACTTACTACTGTCTGCCATGGTCAGACGTATCAAAAGCAGATGATTAAAGCTTTCAACAAGAAAGTCAAACGACAAGTGTATCAAGTCGGAGATCTTGTAATCAAGCGGATCATCTTGTCGCAAAGTGATCCCAGGGGTAAATGGACTCCTACTTATGAAGGACCGTTTGTGATCAAAAACATATTTTCTGGTGGGGTTATGATATTAACCACCATGGAAAACGACGATCTGCCACACCCGGCGAATGCAGACATAGTCAAAAGATACTACGCATAAACGACCCGACAAGTTGAAAACCCGAAAGGGCAACTTGGGCAAAAATGGGCATCCCGGTGAATCGAAAACCCGAACGGGCGGTTCAGGCAAAAATTAGGGATAAAAAAAAATCTGTACACCCTGCAAGTTGAAAACCCGAAAGGGCGACTTGGGCAAAAAAGGGTTTCCCGGTGGATCAAAAACCCGAAAGGGCGGTCTAGGCAAAAGTTAGGGAATTAAAGCGTATGAATATGTCTCGTCGGATTACTTTAAGGAAAATCTCTTCACGGACAAGCTCCAGGCTTCTGATCAATCCAATCATCTACGGACGAAGCAACGAATGGACAAGATACTCAGAGTTACGAAGGCTATAGCAGAATGGGAACCCCATGGAATTGTTACACATAGCCATCTTTCCTTGTATAAATTTTTCTCAATTTTATGAAAACATTCTCTTACTAGGATGTCTGTCTCCTTTGTACAAAATACTTACACAAAATTAATACAAAGATACTTCAAAGTGCAGAAAACTATTTTCCTTTTTACACTTGTGTTTTATTTGAAAACGTCAAATGATTTATTAAATGAGCATATGCATTTGAATATAACCACATGTTTACAAATAAACGAAATGGGAAAGAATAATTACTGATAGGATGAAAGTATAGGAAGACGTCTTTCGGCTATTCCAGGAGAAATCCCCTGTAGTATATCATCTAGATCCCCCAGCGGACCTAAAACCTTGAAATACATATCCCCGACGGAGTCAAATTTCAAAAATCCACACCAAACTTAAGTTTTCCAACTCCCAATCCCCAGCGGAGCAAAACTTTGAACGACAGACCCTTAGCGAAGATGAAACCTTCTTCCCCAGCGGAGTCAAATTTCCATACACAATCAAATCAACATGTCATCTAGATCCCCAGCGGAGCTAAGACTATCAATCTATAGCAGAAACCATTCGGTCTCTCCAGATTCCCCAGCAAGTTGTCTTAAAGTCTGAGAATCAACCAGATAACAGTTAAGCTTTGTTTTATCCCCAACCGAGGATGACTCCCCAGAAGATTGGCACACACCCAAACTCCTGACATCCTTAGAAGAATGAAGATTCTCATTCTTGAAACCCAAAAGATTGGCATACACAAAAACTATTGACATCCTTAACAAAATGAAGATTCTCATTCTTGAAACCCAGAAGATTGGCATACACCCAAACTCCTAACATCCTTAACAGAATGAAGATTCTCATTCTTGAAACCCAGAAGATTGGCATACACCCAAACTCCTGATATCTTTAACAGAAATGAAGATTCTCATTCTTGAAACCCCAGAAGATTGGCATACACCCAATCTCCTGATACCCTTAACGAAATGAAGATTCTCCTTCTTGAAAACCCAGAAGATTGGCATACACCCAAACTCCTGACATCCTTAACAGAATGAAGATTCTCATTCTTGAAAACCCAGAAGATTGGCATATACCCAAACTCCTGACATCCTTAACAAAATGAAGATTCTCATTCTCAGTTCCCCGCAGAAGCCATCAGAGCATTCCTTATTCTCCAGCAGATCAAGGTTTTCCTTTGTTTGTTCCCCGGTAGAGGTCTCCAGAGTTTCCCTTATTCCTCAGCCAAGTAAGGATTCTCATCGTATAATCCCCACGGAAGTTGTCAATGTTTTGATAACCCCAAGCAGTCAGCAAGGATTCCTCATCTTCAGCAGTCAAAGATTTTGAATCCCCAGCAATGGTCAAGGATTTATTTTCCCTGACAGCAGTCAAAGATTTTATTATCTCCAGCTATGAAGGATTTTGTTTTTCCTCAGCAAGACAGCTAATCAGCTTGCATGCGCATACATTACATTCATATATCATAAACATTGATAAAGCGCATATATTGCATCGTACATTTCATGCAACATAACTTTGTGTTTCAGCTAACATTTTACCTGTTTCAGGATAAGATTAACAAGCTACTAACATACAATCATGAAAACAGCTTAGAGACGCTCCATTCTCCTGACTTTCAACAAACATTCTTAGAGGGCATCTTTAAGCCCATCTCCAACAAGATTCTATCACGTCTCCAAATGGCATATTTAAGCCCATTCCTCCTATCATCGCATCGCCGAGTACAAATTTCTGGGCACTCTAGTGTCCAATCATCTTCCACCTTCGAGTCATGAATGGCAAAACTCGCCAATCTAACTCTTCAGGTTTAAGAAGATGGAACAGAGGCAGTTGTTGTACCCCAAAATTTTCCCTCTCATTTGTCAAGTATTTGCTCACAAGATATTCTAAGACGTCAAGTTTGCAGCACTGATACATCAGTTTAGGCTTGAAATTGGCACAAGGGCAAAATGGTCAATTGCATACTGGAAAGTCAAACTTTGACTTTTTGGTCAACATTACAATCCAAAGATCAAATTTCATCAAGACATTCAAAAATATCCAGCTTGATCATTAAGAAGTCAAGAGAATCAAAAATCCAACTTTGCAAGGCTTTGAGATTTTTCTAAGTATTTTCTATACTTGGTTAATTTCATTTGCTTCATGGCATTTTACTACAACTCCAAATAATTCAAGATGATGCAAGTAATTCAAGTTATTACAAAATCACATTTTGCAAAATTACAAATTCTAAAACTATGTCTTGATTAAAACCTTGTTACAATATTTTTGCCTTTGACATAATGTGCACAAGACTAAATTTGTGACATGCTACAAACTATGTTGTCCAAAGTTGAAGAAAATATGATATATCACATTGCTACAACATCCTATGTTGCCCTGCAACAAAGCTTGTGCCATGCTACATTCTAAGTATGCATGCTGCCAATACAGTCCAAAACTACTCTATGCAGTCTGCCCAAACCTGCACCACAATAGCCCCAAAATTGCACCAAAATAGCAAAGGAAAATTATGTGAAGAAAGTATCAAAGCAGTAGGCAAAAACAATTCAAACAACTTATTTGTTTTCCCCCCTAAACCACAGTCAACTGGTCTACAAAAGAGGACTGTCTCATAAGACAAGGAGGTTGGATTTTTGGAAGAGGCATAGAGAGAGAGAGAATAGAGAGTCTTATTGAGAAGAAAAACAGTATCCTTGTTAACCTTGACTCATTTTTTTTCAAAACATC
The DNA here is from genome assembly GCA_948472305.1 of Vicia faba. NCBI lineage: Eukaryota > Viridiplantae > Streptophyta > Magnoliopsida > Fabales > Fabaceae > Vicia > Vicia faba. Next base: position 1,381,586,774 of record OX451738.1, on the reverse strand, counting down.
AAATCTGTTCTTGTTCAAAACAAAACCCCAACCTCTTACTCCACCATACAAACTCTCCCTAAGCCAAACACTTCATACAAAGTTTGTCCAATCACAAAAAAACAGCTCATGTGTTGCTATTCATCTCCATCTTCAAAACACCAAAAACATTACAGTACAGTCCAACTCAGCTCTAACAGTCCAGAGCAGTTTCCGGAAGACTCGCAAGGTTATCACATCATTTGGAAGAGCATTCATATCTAAAATAACCAGTGCAACCCAAAGGTAAGTCCTCTTGACTTGATATCTTGTCATTACATCATTAACAAGTTGTTGTTATTTGAAGATAAGATGTAGTACCTTAATATCTTTTTGAACTAGTCATCTGCACTTTGTTTAGGCTTATTCAATCATTTGTCATTCATGTTTATTCATCATATGCCATAAACTAACATGTACATTCAGTAAGATAATGTTTAAGACAGGAAAATGCAGCATGTATCGACACATATCCTCATGTGTCGACTCATCCTAGTGAAAAAACAGGGTATTAGTCGACACATAACCCCCATGCATCGACTCATACTGATTTCAGGTTACAAAACAGAAGTGGGAAAAGACTATGTATCGACACATACGTGCTTTGCATCGACACAAGAAGGGTGCATGAGTCGACACATCCCCTTATGTGTTGACACATACTGAGTTATTTTGTTTTGCAGTGGCAAGGAAAAGCTATGCGTCGATGCATAGCAGCATGGGTCGACACATAGCAGTTCAAAGTGTGGTTTTCCTTTTATTTTACACTGTTTTTACATTGTTTTCATTATCATTCGATGTGGTTGTAATATTTCAGTCTCCACTTCATCCCCATTGTAAATTTGTACTCTCATCCCCCTAAAGTGATGTAATAGCTTAGGATTTATTTTCCGCATGTTTACTTGCTTTCATATATTGCTAGTAAATAAGTGTGTATGGTAAGATAAAAACAACAAAATAGACAATAAAAAACAGGACAAAATGCATGCAATAAAGCACACTTTGCACACATGCACCCCTAGGGTTTTCATCCACTTGTTGCCTTTAAAATGGCCATGGTATGCATGTTGAGTATCTTGGCAAAACAAAAAAAAACAAAAAGATCATAGTCCCTCGATGATGCTATCTTGGTTGCCTACACAAAATGATCTAGTCCCTCAAACAAAAATTTTCTAAGATACTTAGCACAATTGTTATCATGGTCAATACGATGACCCACGCCTGTCCCGTTTAACATCCAAACACAAGGTTGTGTACCAAATACAATGGTAAAACAACAATGTAAAAGGGTTAAAAATGTGTAGGAAATATCTTTGAGTAGATAGGGTAGACAACTCCTAGTTACTTGATCAAATTTGCAAACATCCTTGCTATTTTCAAAAACACACAATACAATTTCAAAACATTTCCCAAAAACAAACTTTCAAACATTGAAATATTTTTTTAAAAGACAAACACCTTTGTATATATTCAAACAAGAATCATTCCAAAGGTTGCCTAGACAAGGCCTCTTTTTCAAAATATTTTCAAAACCACACACAAAGCACCATTTCAAACAATTGAAAAGCAAAAGCAAGTGATCTAAACAAGTAACTAAGATCCCATGGAAAACCGTGGATGAAAAGGGTGCTAGCACCTTCCCTTTTCATAATCTACCCCCTGAACCCAAGAAAACATCTCAAAGGTCTTTCCTGTGCTTTTTGACCTTTCCTTTGGATAAAATAAAAAGTCGGTGGCGACTCTTGATAAACCGAAACATTTGCGAACACAAACACAAAACCTCAAGTCAGTTCTCCCACCGTATCTCACTAACCCTCATAACTTTATTGTTTTCTGTGAACATCTGATCAAATTGTCTTCAGAAGTTAGAAGTACAATTGCCTCAGAATCTATCTATGAAGATCTGAATGTTTCATTTCAAGGATAGAGGCGTACAATTCACACCATCAAACATCTGTCATCCTCTCACAAGCTACCTTCTGAGGCTGAAAACGCGTTCAAATTTTGAAGGGTCCAAGGCTCTGATTAGATGCATTGAGACACTTGTCATTGGTAACTGTTCAATATCTCTCTAAATCCCCTAATTTCAGGTTTCATTAATGCATATAATCATTACTTATTTTCTTTCTTACTGATTACGTTTTCTAAAAGAACCTATATAAACTCAATTTACTATTTCATTCATTCACGTTTTACCATCTTCAATATTCACTATTGTTCTAGTTTATTTTTCAAAAACCCTTTTTGTCAATTTTCTTCAAAGAATCAGTGTGAACAATGGCATCATCATCAAGTCTCAAGAATCTCTACAGTGCTCCTGAATCTTCATCTACTGAACAATATGAGGAGCCCATTAGAAGGCTACTCACTCCGGTTGACAACCTTGAATTTCTCTGTGAATTGATCGTTGATTTTGAAAGCTTACAAGAAAATGAGTTTAATCTGTATAAAGATGTAACTGCACAGGGATGGAACAAATACGTTGATCGTCTGTTGGGTCCAAATTTTCCCATTCTTGTTAAAGAGTTTTGGATTCATGCTACGTCATCCAACCACCAGGTCACATCATATGTTATTGGGAAGAAGATAGTGATTACAGAAGATTTGATTGGGAAACTCATTGGATACAATGGCGGTGGAGTTAGATGCATTGATATGGCTGATAAGTGCTCTGACCTAAAATCTATTGCTAGGGAAATCTTCACTTCTGGACAGCCATCCAGCAAGATTAGAGACTTGAAGGACCATTACAGAATTTGGGCCAGAATAATTCTGGGATGTATCAATCACAGGAAGCCTACAAGCTCCCCTGATTACATCAATATTGATCAGCAGTTTCTGATTTACTTCATTACAAAGAAGACCAAGATAAACCTTCCATATTTGCTCTTCAACCATCTCAGAACAAGTGTGAAAGAGACAAGAGAAGAAGAAAGAACTAAGAGGGATTGGATTCCTCAAGGAAGATTGATTTTAGATACTCTAACAGAAAATAGGCTGATAGAACATCTGACAAAGGCTCAAGAAATTAGTACTCTGGAAGCAACTGTTGGGAAACCTTTAAATGCCAAGAATCTGAAGAAAATGAAGATTATTGAGAACATTAAGAAGGAACCAACAATTGCTTCTCATGAGGTCATCACTTCTAGGAGAATCCCTCTAAAGGATTGTCCACTATTCTCTGAGATAGATGCCTCTCCAGAGGTCATAGTCAGATACCTTGAAGCTTGCAAGGCTGATGGGACTATTCCAGAAATCAACATCCAAGATCTGCACAATCCAGCTCCAAAGGTTGTGCTAAAGAAATCTAGAAAGAGGAAGGCAGCAGGAGAAGGATCCTCTCAGAGGACACCCAAGGCTGCGAAAAAGAAAGGTAACCCATCTTTTGTTTCTGTTGTAGAATCAATAGATATTCCAACATCTAAAACTATTCCCCCTCAACCAACAGAAAATCCTTCACCCCAAACATTTGAGGATTTTGACATAGAGTTTGACCCATCTGTAACTCTTGGAAATTTCTTAAATGAAGCTCACTTCCCCAATCCAAATCCAAATCCATAACAACATCAACCAGAACTTGCTATAGTTATATCTGATATTGAATTGTTTGATCAAGACTTCTCCTCACCACTCCCAGAAAATTCAAACACTCAACCTCAACAACTACAAAATCCATAACCTCACTCTCCTCAACCAGAAAATCCACAACCACACTCTCCTTAACCAGAAAATCCATAACCACACTCTCCTCAACCAGAACATCAAAACCTCAACTCACCCCAACCAGAAAATGAAAACCCTCTCACTCCTCAATCTGAAAACCCATCTTCTGAAATACCTGAACCATAAATTCAACACGCTACCGTAAACCAATCAGAAGACTCCCTTTCAGACTCTGATACCACTACCCCAATTCCTGGGATAACAGAACCTCTTACGGTTCGTTTACCTCTCTCCATTCATGATATTCTAGAAATCCCTTCACCATATGAATCTACACCACCAAACACCCCTCACTCACCAATCCTAAATTCTGACTCTTCCACTCCCTCACCTATCAACCGTCCAGCTGACCAACTTAGACTTGTCATTGATCTACAAGTGCTGGACCGACTAGCTTCCACCACAAACAAAATTGCCACTCCCAAACCTAAACCAACCTCAACCAAATCAGATGTTGGTAAGAATCTGTTTATTTTTGAAACAGAAATACAGGAATGGATTACTTATTTGAAGAAAGAAAGTCAAGAGATTTCTAATCTCGCTGCTTCTGATTCTCTGTGGGAAAGATTTAGAATATGGCTCAACTCTGAAACCCAAAAGCTGAAAGAATTAAGCTATCAAAGGGCTCATCAGAACTTCAGTGATCAGCTAAAAGCCTTCCAAGATCAAGTTATGAGCCAATGGTACAAGAAAGAAATTCTTCCGCTGGATAATGATCCCTGGAAAGAGCACCAACCTTCAGAAGTCACTGAACCAGATTCTGATAGTCACCCTCTGACTACTTCTCTTGAAAAGATGTTTGCAAAAGAAGAAGTTGTTCAATTAGAAGAGGTTGCAGAGTGTTCAGAACGACATGCAACCCCTGGAGATACACCAGCTTCGTCTTTAGTCATGCAAACTTTGGAAGAGTTAAAGAAGGAGAATGCATTAATCCATGCCAGACTGGATAAGCAAGAGGACATAAATAAAGAGATCAAGGATATATTGGATAAACAAGAAGATACAACAAAAGAAATCAAAGACATTCTGGGAAAGTAGGAAGAATCAAGCACTCGGATTAAGAGCTTGTTGGAAGCGTTGTTCACACGTCTTCCCCCTCCTTCTTAGATTTTCTTTAAATGTTTATTTGTATTTTTATTTTTCATCTTATCCTCCTTGTTTCTGAAAATTTTCATTGCATTCTGTTTTCAATATAAATCATCCTTTTTTACTCTGATTATATTGCTTTTTGATACTTGACAAAAAGGGGCAGAAAGTAAGATATTTTCAATAACAGTTTACCGGGACAAAGTCGCAAACATTCTGAATATCTTAACCTCTATGTTTTTCTGAAAAGCTTGAACCGGAACATATTCTGATAAGGATAGAAGGAGATGCATCAAAAGCTCTGACGAGAAGGAACTTCAGGGAAGTAACTCATCTCTATCTGAGTAATCAACTCGGGGGGGAGAATCTCTTAAAGCTTTTTGTTCTATATTTTTCATTAAAAATACTAGTTTTTGTCATCATCAAAAAGGGGGAGATTGTTAGAACATAGTTTGAGTCTACAATCCTTAATTAGAGTTTTGATGATAACAAACACAAAGAACAAATATGCACTCTAAATTTGTGTTATTTTGTATGCAAAAGTTCTGACTGAAACAACATCAGAAATTAAGCTACAGAAGCTTTCAAGCTAAGGTAATCAAAATCTATGCTGAAGAATGACGATTAGAATCTGCGCTGAAGTGAAGAATACTTTGATTCTGAACAGAAATTTAATATACCATCAGATCCTCACATCTCTGAGTCATCAATTTTCTGAAGAAATTGCAGCATGCAAGATTCTAAGTGCGTTTGATAACCATATACCTATACCTATTCTTAGGTTGGGATACTTTACCTTTGTATCCTATACCTATTCTTCCATTTCTTATAACTCCATAGATCATTGAAGCCATCTTGTTTCTATCTATGTTCTTAGTGAGGAATTTCCGAAAGCTGTGATCATATTCCTTTATAATTATATCAAGATTACTAGGAACTTCTAAGACAGTTTCTATTTGATTATTTTGTAAATCATTTTCAAGTTTAGAAATATTTTCTTTCAACTCATAGTTTTCTAATCTCAGATTCTTAGTTTCTTAAGAGTCAGAAACTAGATCCTTTTTCAGGTTCTTGTTTATGACTCGAAGTTGATGATACCTTTCTAGAATTTCTGATAGACTCTCCTCTAATTGGGATCTAGAAAATTTAGAAAATACCTCTTCAGACTCTGATTCTGATTCTGATTCTGATTTAGATTCTATTTCAAAGGATTCGGAGACATCTGATAAGTTATTCGTTTGAGCTATATTGGCTTGTTCATCTTCTGATTTTGTTCTGTCTTCAGAAGATTCAGAGTCATCCCACATCACCATAAGACTTTTCTTCTTCTCCTTAACGAACTTCCTTTTATGTTTCTCCTTCTGAAGCCTTGGACAATCACTTTTGTAGTGACCTTGTTTATTGCATTCATAGAAGGTAATGATTATGTTATTGGATTTTCTGTATCCAGAAGATTGTTCAGAGTCATTTCCTGTTCTCCTGGAGTTTTTGAAATTCTTCTGCCTGTGCTTCCACGGCTGATTGATTCTTCTGAATAGATAGAACAGTTCGTCTTCTTCTGACGAGGATTCTCCATAGTTTTCTGCTTCTGCTTCTTCCTGCATAATTTTGGTTTCATATTTGTTAGATTTCAGAGCGAGAGACTTACATTGCTTCTGAGGCTCATCATCTTCTAACTCTATCTCATGGCTTTTGAGAGAGCTGACAAGTTCTTTTAGAGATATTATGTTCAGATCTTTTTCCAGTTTGAGAGCCGTGACCATTGGTATCCATTGTTTTGGTAAAATTCTGATGATCTTCTTTACATGATCATCAGTTGAGTACCCTTTGTCCAGCTCCTTTAGCCCAGCCGCCAGAATTTGAAATCTAGAAACATGGTTTCAATGGTTTCGTCTTTCTTTATTTTGAAGGCTTCATACTTCTGAATGAGCGCAAGGGCTTTAGTTTCTTTTACTTGCATGTTGCATTCATGCGTCATTCTCAGAGAATCAAACATGTTCTTAGCAGTTTCCCTGTTTATGATCTTCTTATACTCTGAATATGAGATGGCACTCAGGAGAATTGTTTTGGCCTTGTGATGATTTATGAAGTCTTGCTTTTGATGATCTGTCATCCTTTTTTGTCAATCTTCTGACGGATTTCATCAACAGGATGTATGTATCCATCAGTTACCATATCCCAGAGGTCAGCATCATAGGCTAGGAAGAAATTTTTGATCATATCTTTCCAGTAGTCAAAATTTTCGCCGTCAAATATTGGAGAGTTGTTGCTGATGTTCTGACTTGTTCCTATCGTAGTGTTTTCCCCCCTTGGATCTTTATCTGAAACAGTTAAGTTTTTGCACCCAGAACCAGGCGCTCTTATACCAATTGAATAATTGAAAAACACAAGGGGGGGGGGGGGGGTTGAATTGGAACACAAAAAAAAATAAATGGAGTAAAGAACACGTTTATTTTTATCCTAGTTTATTTGAACTCAAACTACTCCAGTCCACCTGCGAAGGCGATTTCGCCTCTCTCCAACGAGGTTTTAATTCACTAATCAAACTTGATTACAAATATACAATGACAACTATCAAAGTCTTCTTGAGTCCAAAACCGCAACCCGGTTTTCTCAAGGAAATTCACTAAACAGTTAATTGAATAAAATTTTACAATGATGTTTCTAATAAATAGTATCACTAACAGTGATGTTTTACACAGTTTAATATTGAACGTTGAGGATGAAGAATGTTTTCGGTGTTACTGACTTTTCACGTGGGTTCTACTTTTTGGTACACAGTTGTTCATCATCAGACTCTTCTTTTTTTTCTTTATATATGCCAGGCAATACTGGCATAAGAAGATACATTTGGTATGTGTAGAAACTGGTTTTTAAATTAGAGTCGCCACTATTAGTTTTTATCTTAGGGAAGGGAACCTAACAGAAAACCCTAATTCGAAGATAGAGATTCTAGGTTCCGGACTCAATTAGATGAAAGGAAGGTGTTAGGCAACTTTCATCCACCTTGTTCACAAGGATATTAAGCTTTAGGCTTAGGTTTGGGATAAACAGGGTTTTAAGTTTTAATTAGCAAGACTCGCCACGATTTTAGATCGCATGCCTACGTATCCTATTATGAGGAATCAGGAGCCCCAATTCGTAGTTCATATGGGTTGGTGTCTTTTAGGGGTTTGCTAACATATTTTGAATCACTTCGCACTCGGTCGGGAGAAGTGATTGTGGAGATTTTGACTGAGAACGCAGTAAGTCAAAATTAGTTTGAAACCCATTTATAAAAAAAGATTGTTTATTAGCTTAGTTTTATTCACGAAAATAGTTTGAGATTTGTTTGTGTTTTTTAATGATATTAATTGCAAAAAAGTCTTGATTAATGCATGATAAAAAAATATTTAATACAACATACGTGAAAATAATATATGCACATGAGTTTTTGAGCAAATAATTTATTTGATCATATAATAATACTTAAATACAATAAATAAAAAATATAAAAATACTACTAATAGAAAAAATATGATAATAAAAATTAATAATAATTATTATTATTATAGGTGAAAAAAGAAATAAATGATTAATAAAGTATGGTATACAAAAAACCATAAAAGAAATAATTACAAAATAATTATAATTTTGAATAAACTTGGGGGGAGGGGGGTGTTTTCAGTTATGCATAAAAAACAGGGGGTGTTGTTTAGTAATCTAGGTTTAGGCCCAAGATAGTTCTGGACAGGGGGTGCAAACTACTTCACAGTTTAGCAAATTGTTGAAAGGGGGTGTACATAGCGTTGGGCTTAGGCCCACTACGGATTTTGAAGGGGGTCCAGTTAATTGTGCGAGTGAGGGAGTACGGGTTTACCATGCACCTTGACCAGATGGCCGTTAGATTAAGATCTGATGGGTGAAGTTGAAGGTGGATTTTAGTTATGGTAAGTGAGCGCACATTGGATCCCACGGACATATTATTTGTTATTTACATTTTTTCTGAAACCATCTTCTGACTTTTCAATATTACCATTCATCCCTTTCTCTCCTTCGCGGTGCATATACAGACCCTTCATCTTCTTCTTCACAACCCTAGCACCCACCACCACCAGCGGCAGCTCAACCGTGTCTCTTCTCCTACCCAGACCCCCAAATGCAAAACAAACAAAGAGGAAGCTAAGATACTTTTAACCCCTTCGTGTTTCCAATTCGGAGTTCCGATATGGTCTTTAATCCCTCCTCTCTCTATTATAGGTTATGATGTTGGTGGTGGTGACGGTGAAGGTGGTTGAGTTGATTAAAGACGATGGCACGCGGCGGGTAAAGGCAAGCGATTATGGTTTCCGATCTGAAACCTCTAATCGCCTCCTCCTCTTGTCTTCAACGATAAAGGGGATTTGTTCAAGGTTCTTCTTCATCCAACCTCAGTGATCTATCTCTCCTCTCTGTTTCTGTCCAACCCCTTTTTTGTTAGCCCCCTGTTCTTGTTTCTGTCTTTGTTCTTGTTCAACGACCCCCTTTTCAGTAGATTAATTTTCTGTATTTATAGCTTTAGGGTTAGAAATCCGTTACAGTTTGTTAGACTTGGATTTAGAGATTAATTTATGTTAATTGATTTTGTAAATGATTTGATTGGATTCTGATATTTGTTGTATTCTTAGATTGAAATCAATTCTATTGTAATACGCAATTTGGCTTGTAATATATTCGATTGGATTTTGTTTAAACAATAGTTTTGTACTGTAAAGAAAATCTGGGCTTGGATTCATGTCTGTAGATTCTGTTTTAGTTTTCAATTTTGTTAATCAAATCTTGGACTTGATATTAACTGCGTATCTTATTTAGAATAGGTAAGAAAGATTTGATCTCTACATGACTTGTTGCTTCCCAAAAACGTGCTTAATTTTTGCATTGTACTGTTTTTTCATTTGGGCCTGCTTGCTTATTTTCAGCCCATTACATTTTTTTTCTTTTCTTTAACCTAACTGGTCCCCAAATGATTCTAATAAGACTGTACAAATATTTCTGGGCCTCCTATCGTATTTGCAAAAAAAACACTCCTGTCCATTAATTCTTTTATTGCAACAAACAATCTTGGATCGAACTGGGCCTAACTAGCCCTTTTATAGTTTGGATCCAATAACATCTTTCTTCAAAAACCAAAAATAACTTAAGTCTAATAAGTCAAGAATATCTTAACAGACCTGTAAGTTTATAAGCACACCCCCTTCTAAAAATAAAAATGGACTAGCATGACCTTTAATGGGCTTCTAGTTTGTAATCTCACCCTTTCTTTTTATTAACGACAACAATTCCTAAATGGCCTTTTTTAATAAAATAAATTAATATTATTTAGTTTATCTACATGAAATAAATCCATTTTTTTAACAGGCTGTAAAATACTTTAGAGAGATGATAACAAATTTCTAAATTAAATCAGTAACAAAAATGACCACCGGACCGATTTTAACAAAAATCCCCAATGGGCCTGCATTGTGTACCTCTTCTTTACTAATGAAAAAAATGGGCTAAGTTATTTAATTTTTAATTAATAGAAACTTAAACTTAAGTCGCCTTAATAATTTTTATTTTCGAATTGCATGGGCCATTGGCCAACATGCCTCACGATCGGATACGAATACATGGGTCCTTCCGATTTAGAAAGCCCCTATTTTCCTGAATTACACTCTTCTCGTTGATTTGAAAGTGTGCCAACAGGTATTGTTGCACCATCTTTAATTATATATTTCTTTAAAAAAATAAAATCGAGGTAGGACAAATTTGGGTTACGACAGTATGTCCATAACACGAGTTGATGAGCTTTCTAAATCAGGAGATCCTTGTCTGTTTATAGCCGTTACTTATGATCTTGCATTGATGGAATTGTAACGCTTTAGAACTTCTCACATCAGAGGATGAATATTACCGTTGAGAGTCCTTTACAGCTTGTATCAGAACTTTACAAATTAGAGTATTAGAGATTCAGTGCTGGTGCATTCATAATTTGTAACAGAACTTCTTCATATAAGCGTGTCATGAAGATTTGATGTGTCTGAATCTTTCCTGGTACTCTCAACTTTTATGCTCGCATAATCAGAACTTCTGGTGATGTTCTGGAAGAACTTCCAGTTGCATCAGAACATCTTTTTCACATTAGAACTTCTTGCATGTAATGATACTTTTATTAGCGAGCATATTTGTTCTTTTTTATCATGTGTTTGTTATCATCAAAACTCTTACTGAGATGTAGAACTAAATCATGTTCTAACACCCACCGGAGATAAGGCTCCAAAGAAACAGATCCTCTAGGTTCCAAGTCCTTTCTACTCTTCCTATGAATATGGCGCAAAGCCTTTGCAATCTCCTCTTTAGCTTCCTTATGATCTTCTCTGTATTTGAGGAATAAACCACTCAGATGAATAATATTTGGCTTATCTCTCATCGGATATCCAAGTTTTCATCGTGTAAGAACGGGATTGTAGTTAATTCTTCCCTTTGTACCAAGAAGAGGTACATTTGGGAAACTACCACAACTATCGATAATCTCCACATCATGGTAAGCATGATGATACCAGATGATGTTTGAATGAGTGAGGGCCATAATCTTTGGAGCCCAACGAGGTTCCATCTTGATATCCCAAAAAGCATTGGACTGAGGTAAGTGAGAAATAAACCACCGATACAGCAAATGCGGATCATCCCTCCTTGATAGGAATCCCGAAGATGAATGGAGTAATAAAAATCTCCTTATAATGTGGGGACTGGATTCCATATCAAAAGGATCCTGATGGCATTGACATCCACAAATTTTTCGATGTGAGGAAATAAGAACAACCCATAAGCAAGTAGAGCAAAGATAGCCTCAGAAGCAACTGTACTCTTCATCTTGGCGAAATAACGAGCTTTCCCCAATAAAATATAAGCGAGTAATCCTATAATTCCTCCTTTGGTAGTCATATGGGCCTCAATCTCAGACTTCCCCAAATGAACCATAGCAGTTATCTCATGGGACTTTGGCTCTCCCTCCAAACCAGTGAAAGGAACATGATCGGTGATAGGTAAACCCAATAGGTAAGAATACTCCTCTGATGTAGGCATCAACTGATAATCAGTAAAAGTAAAACATCGATACATCAGATCATAGAACTAGACCAAAGTCGAGAGAATACCCTCCTTCATCTTGAGCTTCATAAGAGACGTGATGGATCCATACTTCTTCCGAAAATCTATAAAACTCTCGATCTCAGGAATTAGACTCGTTAAATCATCTATCTTAGGAACCTTGAAAATGTACTTTCAAGTCTTTATTTTCCAGAATCCATGGTCAAAAGTACCTGAGATATTCGCAAAAAGTCAACTTTAAGTCCCTTGAAACAAAATGTTTTAAAGGATGCTCATGGTTGTATGAATGCATGATGCAACAATCACACACAAGATCACAAACATGGGGGGTTCATAGGTTTAAAGTCACGGGCATGAAGTCCAAGGTATTACCCACAAGGTATGGTCTAATAGTTTATCACCTGCAGGACAAGGTTCTAAAAGGTTCCCAGAGTCTACATCCTTCCTTCGGATATTACAAAAGTTCCGATTGACTCGGTAATTAGTAATATTCTCATGAAAAACTCGTCTGAGTGTAGTATCACATGAAAACCATTTCTGGATTACTCCATCATAGTTTCCGCACTACACCTAAAAGGCCAAGATGGGTTAAGGGTTCTACGGACCTCAGCTTCAGCAGGCTCCCAGGTCGAAATTAACATGTCTTCCCGATTACTCAATAAATGACACTACAGTCAAAGGGGCCTTCACTGAGTGGGGGATATCATGCCTCCTTTTTTGGGATTACTCCCTCAAAGTTAACATGACTATACCGCCTATCCTATCTTAAGTTTTCCCATGTCCAGGTATAGGACTTATGAGAAATCACCAAGCACCCTGAAAACCAGAAAAATATAGACAAACATATATATATAAAATAATATACAACAAATAATAACACATACACAAATAAACAAAGAAAGGCTCAACCCACTTAGGGATGGACCAGAATTTGGTCAATCTTTCCCCAGCAGAGTCGCCATTTTTTCTGTCGCGGTAGAAATGTTGAGATAAAGCCATTGGATTGACTTGACTCGCACATATAAAAATAAAAATCGCCACCGCGCTTCATTGTTTCCAAAGGAATGGGAAAAGAGCGAATAACCTAAAAAAAGAGGGGGAGAGAATCTAAGTTCGGGGGTTGGTTATGCAAAAGGGAGGTATTAGCACCCTAAGAATCTATTGTACTCGGCAGGAACCTCTTTGAAAATTTGTGTATTTTGCCTATAAATGTTGTATACAAAAATAGATGGTGGAGGTGAGAAAAGAAATATAATTTTTGCACCTTTAGTGCCTACGTACCATCTTTCATGCAATAGGGGATCAGGGTACTCGTAGTTCACCTTTAAAAAATTTAAAACACAAGTGTGTTGGTTAATTTTAATATACGAGATATCATCGTCTTATCCGAGTGGAAGAACATACTTACTACCCCTAATTATGAGAAAGAAGAATTTGCATCATCTCAAAGTGGAGGGTATGGCTTTGATTTCAAAATCAACAAAGCCTAGTTCAACACCCAAGTGGAAAATATCTCGCTTCACTACATATCATAGAAGTATAGTAGTTTGCGTCACTACAAGGTTTGACAAGAGTCTAATCTTTTGAGAAAAGTTTTAAAATAAAAGCCAAAATGGAAAAATGGTTGGAATGAGATTGATTGACTTTTAGTCTTCTCACAAAAATGCTAAAGTATTGCTAAGTTGTTTAAAATTTGATTAAAATGAGGGAGAAGATTTTTGAAATTAAAGAAGATGGGAGGAGATGAAGGGACTATCCTAAAGCATAAGGTAAAGCTAGGGAAAAGAATCGTATAACCAACAAGAAGCCAACACTTGAAACAATGAGTCAATGTAGAATTCTCATCCTTTGGATTGAAACCAAACAAGAAAAGATATTAAACCTCTTGAGAATACCAAACTTCGAATGCATTAAGTCTTCACAAAAATTTGGCAGAATAATGGCAGTATACAAATGAGTTCCCAATCACAGACGAGGAATATAATTAGAATAACATGCATACAAAGAAAACAAACAACCCAATGTCTCGGGGTAAACCCCAAGAACTCCAGTCAAAATAACAATAGAAGTCACCAAGGTCTCCGGGTAGGTCAAGGTCTCTAATCCTAAGTCCAAAAAGGTCATAACTCCAAAATGCCAAGGATAGTAATGATGTAGTCCAAGCAACCTTAAAGTTTTGTATTCTTCAAGTTGGTTATTAAGTATCTTCAAAAATAAAATGAAAAGCTCAAGTGAGCAAAATAAAAATGACATAAAGATAAATGCTCAAGTGATCAAAGCTGAAAATAGCATGAAATGAAAATGATAAAATAAATGGTGCGTAAAAGTAAGGCGTAAAGTAAAAGCATGAAAATAAAAGTCAATTTTTAATGGGTTAGAAATTAGAGGCTAGTCTTGAACCTTGTATTTGAAAACTCATTAGAAGATTGATAACATTAAAGCCTCTCAATAACAAGTTTCATTTGCTTTTTGTCAAGTATATCATTCATTTCAAAATCTCAAGGCAACAATAAATGATCAACTATGTTTAAATGATTCATTTAGTCCAAAAATTATGATGATTCATTAGAGGATTGATAAGACCAAAGCCTCATAGGAATGAACCTCAAGGTTATTAGATTAAAGGTTTCAAATTAAATATACTTGGGCTTGCAAACATAGGTTTAGACCACGAATGATCATTTCTCGAATCGGGACAAAATTTAGCGCTATGTTAAGCAATTGTAAGTAGACTTATGTAGAAGTCATACTTATTTTGAGGCCGGTCAATAGCAATCTAGGTGTCATATGTTTCGAGTGATGATATGTAGATCATCCTCTAACAACATGTAGCACAAAAGAGAAGGGGATAAGATGAAGAGGGAGGGAATATATTTGAATCAAAAATTAATCAAACTATCATTAAAATCATCCATCCATTTTAGTGGACTTAAACTCAACACTCAAGATCCAATGATGTTAATGAAGTTTATGATCAACAATCACATAACCAGAATATATTAAAAAAATTGCATTTAATGAATAAAATAAAAATAAAAATGACTTTTTAAATTGTTTTTAAAATGAAAATAAAAGGTAAAATAGCAAACTATATTAAAAGTATCAAAGAAAATTTTAAAAAGACCATAGAAAAATCAGTAGTGGTCTCAAATATTTTTATAATTTTTTTGGTAATTTTTTAAAACAGAAAGGCATTTTTAAATTAATTAAAATCATTCAAATAAATGGAAAAAGGATCAAAACTAGTAGAAGTCAAAATAAAATTCTAGAAAAATTTCAGAAAGTCAAAAATAAGGATAAATGATTTTTATGAAAAATTTTAGAATTTAAAAATATCAAAAAGTAATTTTAAATAATTAGAAACAAGTCAAAATAAAGGAAAAATTATAAAAAATATCAAATATGAAAATAAAATCATGAAAAAATAAAAATCAGAAAGAACATATTTGAAAATATTTTTGTGAATTGTTTTATAAGTTTTGAGTCAGAAATGAATTTTCTATGATTTTTTGAAGTTTGGTGTGAAAAACTGAAAATAAAATAAAGTTTTAAAAAAATGTGGACCATTGGATGAGAGTAAAAACGCGCTATTAATCAGATCCAAAGGATCAGGCACGTGGTGCATATCATGGTCAGCTTTGGAAATTGCATCGAATCACCATTTAAATATTAAAAACAACTAAAATTCTGGCGCGTTGGATGGAGTCTAACTAATGAAAGTAATCAGATTCAAGGGCTCTCAAAGTGCGCGTGTCATAATGCAATACACTGGATTGAATTAAAAAAAATTACATGTCACACCTTGATTGGTTGAAGCACGACACATAAGTCGTCTTCAACCTCTGGAAGCCCTAGATTGGGGTTCCTCAAATTGTAAAATTAGAGGACCAGACTGGTACCATTAGATTCGCCTCTTTAAGACAATTCTAATGGTACCCTGCGCCAAATTTATATAAATTGAGAGGGGATTAGTCTTTTATTTGGATTGGTTTGACCAAGAAATCTACCTGAACGAAGTAGAAAAAAGTGGCATTGAAACTGGACTTCTGTAGATCGATATATGTCACAATTCTTGAAGGTAAGAGTATGGTTAGCTTCATAGAAGTTCAATGAACCTAACTAAATGGAGCTTTTGGTGTTATAGAGTGAGAATGCAAGAAATAAGAAATTCAAAATCAGAGTTCGTGTGGGATCTGAACAGAGGTCACTTGTCTATTAAAAGCTTGTGAAAAGAGGTGAAATATGCATCTTATTTATAGGAGCGGATAAGGCAATGCTTAAGCATACGAATGAGAGTGTAATCGAGTGAATTCGTATGAACCTGAGGCATGAGAAATGTGTGACTGATTTAGCATCAAAACTCATCCAAATCCTATGTTTTATGATGCTAAATGCTTTTGGAAAGTTACTAAACATGATTAGAAGCAAAAACATGCATGAACTTTGTGTTTAGAGGGCATAATATGGATTTCAAATTATGACTTGGAAGGAAATTTCAACTTCAAGTAGCTGACTTTGAATTCGTGGTGTGCACAATTTAGGGAACCTTAGGATCTGATTCTTGGTGAATTTGAAAGATCAGGTCACCATATTTTCAATGTGCCAAGAATGAGATCAAATGTATGCTTGAGCTAAGAGTTGTGATGAGTCAATGTTGAGAAAAAGATGATGACTTTTTGTACTTAGAAAAATTCTAAGTTTTTCTTTAAAAGTGACTTATAATGTTTTGAGTTCAAACAAGTCCTTCTTCAAAAATTGAGCTTTGATCATTGATGCTAGATTGGAGTTGACTTCCCAAAGAGCATTGTGAGACTTGAATCACTCAAAAATACTAAGTATTAAAAAAGTTACGGCCTTGTGAAGTTGGTGAAAAATCATGAGGTGACATATAATCTTTTGAATTCTTAGGGCATTTTCCTCTCATTTTTAAGCTTTGCACATAAAATAATAGTTAAAGTTCACATCCTTAACATAAATATGGAAAAAAAGAGCTCAAGGAGATATAAATTGACCAAGCTATGATCTTTTGAAGTCACATAAAGAAATTTGATGGTCTGTCTAGAGGACTTGTAATCTTTCTTCATCATTAGGCATCTTCCACGCGAAATTTTCTTGAAACATTTGAAGTGGTTTGTTTATAACCCTTTAGAGGGAAGCGTATCTTTGGATTCTCACAAAAATATCAAAAGATGAACAAGATATAACACTTAGAAGTTCAAAACCCTAGCTCCTAAAGCACAAAGATGGCTTGGAAATCCCTTTCAATTTTGATAAACTTTCTTGCACAATCACTTTTTCCATGTGAATAAAAGTTGTTGTGGATGACAATAAGAAACCATAGCAACAATAACTACTTCCAAATATTAAGAAGGGAAAGAATTATGCATTGGTGATCAAGGAATCAAGAACTTATCCAATTAGGTCAAACCTCTTCAATCTACCCTTGCATATTTTGACTTCTTTTGACAAATTGAGGCATGATGAATCATAGTAGACCTTATCATGATATACTTTAAAGCATCTTCAATGATGAAACTTGAATCTCAATGAAGTTTTGTTGAAGAAGGCATGGAAATAAACTCATGAACCTATAGCTCAACCTGATGAAATATGTTGTGTCCTCACCTATAGTATCATCAATTAGAGCAAACATTCATTGTATTTGTTAGTTAAAATTTAATCAATACAAAACATATATGATCATAATATACAAAACATATATGAAAATTTTAGAAAGTCAGAAATAAGGAAAATGATTTTTATAAAACTTTTTAGAAT
This sequence comes from Vicia faba, assembly GCA_948472305.1. Taxonomy (NCBI): domain Eukaryota; kingdom Viridiplantae; phylum Streptophyta; class Magnoliopsida; order Fabales; family Fabaceae; genus Vicia; species Vicia faba. The sequence goes on along the minus strand of OX451738.1, from coordinate 1,381,569,062 downwards.
TTAAAAATATCAAAAAGTATTTTTAAATAATGAGAAATAAGTCAAATTAAAGGAAAAATTATAAAAACTATCAAATCTGAAAATAAAATCATAAAAAAATAAAAATCAGAAAGAGAATATTTGAAAATATTTTAGTGAATTTTTTCATAGTTTTTTAGTCAAAAATGAATTTTCTATGATTTTTTGAAGTTTGGTGTAAAAAACTGAAAATAAAAAAAGTTTTAAAAAAATGTGGACCATTGGATGAGAGTCAAAACACACTAGTAAACAGATCCAAAGAATCAGGCACGTTGTGCATATCATGGTCAACTTTGGAAATTGCACCGAATCATCTTGTAAATATTAAAAACAACTAAGATTCTGGCGCGTTAGATGGAGTCTGACTAATGAAAGTAATCAGATCCAAGGGCTCTCAAAGCGCACATGATAATGTAACACACTGGATTGAATTCAAAAAAATTACATGTCACGCCTTCATTGGTTGAAGCACGACACATAGGTCGTCTTCAACCTCCGGACGCCCTAGATTGGGGTTCCTCAAATTGTATTATTAGACTGATACCATTAGATTTGTCTCTTCAAGACGATTCTAATGGTACCCTCGCGCCAAATTTATATAAGTTGAGCAAGGCTTGAATTGAGAAAATGTAGAAATAATAGCTAGCACGAAATTCTGAAATATCTCACTCAAATCTCAATGAAATTACAAATTGTAAAAAACATGAAAATCAGAAGGATGCAGAGAGTAGATTAGTCTTTTATTTGGATTGATTTGACCAAGAAATCTACCTGAACGAAGTAGCAAAAAGTGTTTATGAAACTGGACTTATGTAGATCGATATATGTCATAATTCTTGAAGGTGAGAGTATGGTTAGCTTCATAGAAGTTCAATGAAGCTAACTGAATGGAGATTTTGTTGTTTTAGAGTGAGAATGCAAGAAATCATAAATTCAAATTTAGAGTTCGTGTGGGATCTGAACAAGGGTAAATTGGCTATCAAAAGCTTGTGAAAATACATGGAATATGCATCTTATTTATAGGATAGGATGAGGCATTGCTTAAGCATGCGATTGAGACTATAATTGAGTGAATTCGTGTGAACCTGGGGCGTGAGAAATGTGTGAATGATTTAGCATCAAAACTCAACCAAATCCTATGTTTTATGATGCTAAATTATTTTGGAAAGTTTCTAAACATGATTAGAAGCAAAAACGTGAGTGAACTTTGTGTTTAGAGGGCACAATATGGATTTCAAATTTTGACTTGGAAGGAAAATTCAACTTTAAGTGGTTGACTTTGTATTCATGGTGTGCATGATTTAGGGAACCTTAGGATCTAACTCTTGATGCATTTGAAAGATAAGGTCACCATATTTGCAATGTTCCAAGAATGAGATCAAATGGATGCTTTAGCTAAGAGTTGTGATTAGTCAAAGTTGATAAAAAGATGCTAACTTTTTGTACTTAGAAAATTCTAAGTTTTTCTTCAAAAGTGACTTATAATGTTTTTAGTTCAAACAAGGACTTATTCCAAAATTGAGTTTTTATCTTTGATATTAACTTGAAGTAGACATCCGAAAAAGCATTCTGAGACTTGAATCACTCAAAAATACTAAGTGTTGAAAAAGTTATGGCCTTGTGAAGTTGGTGAAAATTCATGAGGTGACCTATAATCTTTTGAATTCTTAGGGCATCTTCCACTCATTTTCAAGCTTTGCACACAAAAGAATAGTTGAATTTCACATCCTTAAGATCAATATGGAAAAATAATGAGCTAAAGAGATAAGAATTGACCAAGTTTTGATCTTTTGAAGTCACATAAAGAAATTTGAGGCCTATCTAGAGGACTTGTAATCTTTCTTCATCATTAGGTATCTTCCACATAAAATTTTCTTGAAACTTTTGAAGTGATTTGTTTATAACCCTTTAGAGATAAGCATATCTTTGGAATCTCACAAAAATCTCAAAATATTAAAAAGATATAACACTTAGAAGTTCAAAACCCTAGCTCCTAAAGCATAAAGATGACTTGGAAATCCCTTTCAATTATGATAAACTTTCTTTCACAATCATCTTTGCCATGTGAATAAAAGTTGTTGTGGGTGATAATAAGAAACTATAGCAACAATAACCACTTCTAAATATTAAGAATTGAAATAATTATCCGTTGGTGATCAAGGAATCAAGAACTTGTTCAATTAGGTCAAACCTCTTCAATCTACCCTTTCATATTTTGACTTCTTTTGACAAACTGAGGCATGATAAATCATAGTAGACCTTATCATGATGTACTTTAAATCATATTTAATGATGATACTTGAATATCAATGAAGTTTTGTTGAAGAAGGCATGGAAATAAACTCATAAACCTATAGCTCAACCTGATGAAATGTGTTGTGTCCTCACCTATAGTGTCATCAATTAGAGCAAATATTCATTGTATTTGTTAGTTAACATTTAATCAATACAAAACATATATGATCATAATATACAAATCAAGGTGCTTGGTGGTTCCTCATGAGCAAACCTAGAGGTAGGGAGAAGAACCAAACCCTGGTGTAATTGAGTTGATATGAGATGATAGAGGAATCTTATGGGGGGAAATTGGGGTACAACATTGTCCACACACAACCTTGATCTTTCTTTAACAGCTTGAAGATCAGTTCCCATGTTGCAGTCATGTGGGAAATGAATCTGGAAATGTAATTCAAACGTCCAAGGAAACCTCTAACTTGCTTTTCAGTTCTTGGTGCAGTCATTTCTTGAATTGCCTTAACTTTATCATGATCCACATTAATTCCCTTTTGGCTGAAAATGAAACCTAGCAACTTTCTTGAACGAACACCAAAAGTACACTTATTTGGATTCAAGAGGAGACGATACTTCCTCAAACGCTTAAACAACTTCAAATATTCCATATGCCCTTCCTCAATCTGAGATTTGGTAATCATATCATCAACATATACCTCAATTTCCTTATGCATCAAATCATGGAATAGGTTTGTCATAGCCCTCTGGTATGTTGCACCAACATTCTTCAACCCGAAGGGCATCACTCTGTAACAAAATGTTCCCCAGGGTGTAATAAAAGTTGTTTTTTCCATGTCCTCAGGAGCCATTTTGATTTGATTGTATCCGTAAATTCCATCCATGAATGAAAACACTTTGAATTTTGTTGTACTGTCAACCGACATATCAATATGTGGCAATGAAAAGTCATATTCTGGATTGGCTTTGTTTAAATCTCTATAGTCGATGCACATGCGGACTTTTTTGTCTTTCTTTGATATTGGAACAATATTGGCAATCTGTAATACGGTGGGAGAACTGACTTGATTTTGTGTTTTATCGCAAATGTTGCGGATAGTAAGAGTCACCACTGACTTTTCTTTTATCCAAATAAGAAAAGGTGTGATACGGTGGCAGAACCGACTGTTAATATTGGTTTGCGTTTTTTGTTCGCAAATATCGCGGTAAGTAAGAGTCGCCACCGACTTTTATTTCATCCAACAAAGGGAAAGGAAAAAGAACAGAAAAAACCTTTTTTGAGATGTTTCTGAGTGCGGGGGTAGATTATAGAAAGGGAAGGTGTTAGCACCCTTTCTATCTGTGGTTTTCCACGGGCTCTTAGATGTTAACTCATGTTTTAAAAATTTCTTGTACTTTGTGTGTTTTGAAAATTGTTTTGAAAATGCCTTAGTGCGGCGATTTGCTTTATGGTAACTCTTGTATCAGTCCTCAAGAGTGTGATAAAGCGTTTTGAAAACTTTTGTTTGAAAAGTGTTCGAAAGTGTGGTGTGAAAATTTGTTTGAGCAAGTACCTAACAGTTATCTACCTACTCGAAAAAAGATTGTTCTTTTCCTCCTATCCTTTAGACCGTGCTATCTTACTTTTAGTGAGTATGTAACCCTAGTCGTTGGATGTTTGAGGGACTATCGAAAGGGACATAATGGTCATTAAGGCAACATGTAAGGATACCTTAGCATTTCAAAGGGACTGTCATTATATACTCGTAGGCAACATCGAGGGACAAGAACATTTCCCGTAGGCAAATTGAGGGACATTAAGGGACTATGATCTTTTTGATGACTTTAGAATTGAGGGTCTTTGCTAAGATATCCCTACGTTCGAGGGACATGACCATTGTTTTCCAAGGCAAGCAAGTGGGGAGTACCCTAGGGGTGCAAGTGTGCAAATGATTTAATTCGGTTATTTATCTTGCAATTAGGGTTTTCTATCATTCATTTTTATCTTTCTATACAATCCTATTAATCTAAGCATTGCATAAAATATAGTAGCTGAAGGTAAAGGCGAAAATGTAAACCTAAGCTATTACAGAGCTTTGGGGCAGTTACATAATAATGAAGAGCGCAGAAAAGAAATCCTAAAACTATTACATCCCGGAAGCAATTACATGATAATGATGAAAAAAAGCGAGAAAAATAAAGCTACGCTATTACAGTTGAATACGCCCTATACACTTTATCTAGGAAAATAAAAATAAGATGAAAATAGCAAAGAAAATGTTTTGGTGATTTTTTATGAAAAAATGATTTATGATAATTAATTAAATAAACCTAAAAAACCTAATTAATTTTAATTAATAAAAAAATGTTAATTTTGAAAAAAGTTAATAAAAATACCTAAATCCTAATTAGTTTGAATTAAAAAAAAGGTTAATTTTGAAAAAAAAAATAGGGTTAATTAAAAAAAACCTAAAAGCTAATTAATTTTAATTAAAACGTTAGTTTTGAAAAAAAAAGTTAATTAAAAAAACATAAAACCTAATTAATTTTAATTAGAAAAAGGTTAATTTTGAAAAAAAAAAGGTTAATTAAAAAACCTAAAACCTAATTAATTTTAATTAAAAAATTTTAAAAAAAAATTTTAAAAATCTAAAATTAATTAACATAAAAATTAAATTAGGTTTTTTTTGTAAAAAAAAAAGTTTGTGAAAAAAGTTTTGTGGTTAAGTGAATTTAAGATTGGAAAAGACAAATTGGTTAGAAACCAAAAATAAACAATGAAATTAAGAACCTAAAATTAAATTAAAACTTAAAATTAAATTAAAAACCTAAAATTAATTATTTGAGTTTATTAGGAAAAATCAAGAGTTTGTGAAAAATATTAGGTTTTATGAAAAAAGTTTTAAACAGAAAGATAGTTGCCTTAACCTCCTCAGGATGTCTGCCTTGCCATACATTGGTGGTTGTTATGATCCGGCCTCAGTGTTTTGTAATAAACCTGCATGAGACCATAATGGTCAAACCTGCAGTGTTGAATCTCATAGACACATTAAACAAATTAGTATACCATGAAATACAAAGAAAATAAATATATGATATTTTATAATATTAAAATCGACATGGCATGTATGAATGCTTCTACACCCTTTTGATCATGAAGATCGAACCAGCCTTACCCTTACTGGAGAAGTAGTGAGATGGGGTTTGTTTGTAGTGAGATGGAGGTTTGTAACAAGGATTTCAAGATTTTTAGGATTCTTGAAAGAATTTGATATTTTGACAGGGTTGTGACAAAGGTTTTTTTTCCTTCCTTCGTTTGTGTAAAAATAATAAGATTATATAATGGAAATTAGAGAAGAAAAAAGGGCTTTGAATGTGCAATTGGGCCTCCAATAATCACAAGCAATAGTGCAGATTTTTATTCACTTGAGTTCATCACGTTTCAGGATAAATCGCAAGGGCTTAAGTGAAATTTTTGAAGTTGAAATGTGAAAATAAATGTAGCCGACATCGAGAACTAAATCCTGTCCGAAAACGGGCTCAATCGGATAAACGGTCAATTAGTTATGAATTTTTGAAGTTTTGGCTCAGACAAACTTATTTTGGGCTCCATTGTCAACTCTGACACGTACTTCAATAAAAAACTAGTATTGATCAGAGCAGAAACCGGTCTCGACTTTGGAAATAAAGTTGTAGATCTATGATTCAGTAACCTTGTGTAAAAAGATGGGAACGATCCGATAAAAATTAACCAAGTTATGAATTTTCGAAGTTTCGACCCAGATGAAATATTATTCAGCATTCAGGTTTTCGGCGCGTCACGCGCACTCTAAGCCCAAAATGAACGCCTTTTGGATACCATTAAAACTCGATACCTCGTGTGAAAACTTAGCTAACTCAATTTGTGAAATTTTGGCGCCGGAACCAGCTCGATACGATGAAAATCAACCAAGTTATGATTTTATGAACACGACGCAAATAAACTTCTGTCACAAATTTTATGTACGAAAATACTTGATAAATCCGCATTTTTGAAGACCTTCTGATCGAAATTGGCTTCCAAACGTGAGAGATGAAAATGTAGATGAAGTCGAGAAGGAATTTTAGCCACCAGAACGGGTTCAAAACAAGCCAAGATCTTCATGTTATGAATTTTTTAGTGCGTAAAAACTGCACTTTCAGCACACTTTTTCACCATATTTCTTCGAGAAAACTCACACATTCGGAGACCTTCTTTAAATAATTGACTCTTGAGCCGAACTTGAATTTGAGAATACGTTATCAGAGATATCTTGGCGAAAGAGCACCTGAATATGACGAGCCGGGTTAGACTTGTGAATCTTTGAACCCCGAATCGCTGCGAAACAGCTAACCGATCTTCAGCATGAAAAACACTCTGAGAACATCCATTGGCGAAATAAACGTCACTTGTAACCTGACGAAGCTTGATAAATATACCTCGATCCCATAACCATAGAACCAATGATATGCGTGTATGTAATAATGAAATGTAAGCCAAAAAGGTTTAAATAAAGAGGGAAAATTTTGGGGTACAACAAAAGGGTTAAAAGAACAAGAAAGACCTTGATAGATTTTGAGTTTGGGGGGTACTTTATAAAAAGGGAAGGTGTTAGCACTCTTTTCATCCGTATTTATCTACGAGCTCTTAATCGCTTAGCTCACTTTTAGAAAATATTCTTTGTGTGTGTGTTGGAAAAATATTTTGAACGCCAATGTAAGGCGAACTTTGTAATAATTCTCGTATATGTCCTTGAGAATGCGTATAAATTATTTGATTGGAAATATTTTGAAAGTGTTTGTGCGAAATGTTTTTTTTGAAGAGCTTTGTGAGCAAGCGATTAGAAGTTATACCTTACTCAAGGTCATTCTTGTACTATTCCTTTTCCTTTAGATAGTGTTATCCATATCATTAGTTAGTAGGAAGCCCTATTCTTGGATGTGAAGGGACAGGTGAGGGTCATCGTATGGTCATTAAAGGCAACTCGTAAGGATGCTTTAGCAATTTTCATAAGGGACTGTCATTATTTTATTCGTAGGCAACTCAAGGGACTAGATCATTTTCGAAAGGCAACGTCGAAGGGGTCATCGAGGGACTATGATATTTTTGTGTGATGACTTGATCGAGGTTCTTTGCTAAGGCATCCCTACGTTCAAGGGATGTGACCGTTATTTTTCGAAGGCAACAATGGAGGTTACCCTAGAGGTGTGAGTGTGCAAGTGATTTATATTCAGTTATTTATCTTTGAGTTTAGGGTTGTCTAACGATTCGTTTTAGTCTTTTCATACACTCCTAATTACTAAGCACTAGTAGCAAATATGGAAAACAGTAAAGGGGAAAAGAAAATCTTAAGCTATTACATACTATAAGCAGTTATATAATAATGAAAATGCGAGAAGAATAAGCTAATCTATTACAATTGAACGCAAAAAAAATGTAAGAATAAGAAAAAGGAAGGTAAAAACGTTTTTGGTGACTATTATGGAAAAAAATTTAGACGTTTAAAATAGTTAGAAAGGAAACCTAATTTCTAATTTATTTCAATTAACAAAACCTAAAGTCTAATTAACTTTAAAATTAAACAAAAAAAGTTAAATATTTAAATTATTAAAATACTAATTAAAAATTAAACCTAATTAATTTTAATTAATAAATAAACCTAAAACTAATTACGTTTGTACTTTCATTAAATAAAAAAATATGAGTAAAGGAAAATAAAAGAAGATATAAGAAAAAAAGAATTGGTCCTTAGTTAAGAAAAGGAGGGGGTGCAGATTGCAAAGAAGGTCCAGACCCAACTGAGTGTGCGCCTGATCTCGTGTGAGCATCTCTGGGAGGTTCATCATGGGTTGCCCGTCTGGAAACGTTGGATCAGATCTGTGGAGATCTGATAGTGAGAAGTGTAAGGCACATGGTTGATGTGTGGGGATACGCTGCATGTGATCTGTAAAAGTCATAAAATATGAAAAAACAATAAAAGGCAGGGATTGAACCCACACCCTAGTATAGTAATTCCTTAGCACGCACTTCCTTGCCACTGGGGTGGCTGTACATATGGTAATAAAAATGAAATAAAATAATTATATAATAAACATGATGGCATTGAACGGAGAGGCGCCGGAGCCCTAGCTCCGGTCGTCTTCTCTGGTGATTCTTTTTTTTGTTCCTGTAAAACAAACACACTCAGTGATCCAAGTTTACCCTACCCCCCTAAATCATGCCTTGCAATCTCAATGGAGGTATTATTTTGGGCTAAAACATGCTGCATAATGAGATATGGCCGAAATACAATGAATCGGTGCAAACATGGTGAATCTGCATAGGTACATCTCAGAAACACATTAAATCAGTTAGTACACGTTGAAACAAGATAAAAATGACAACATGAATTTTATGAGAAAAATGCAACTGACGATGCATGCATATCGTTTTTGTGTGCTTTGTATCATCAAGTTTGATCCATTCTCACCCTATACCACCTCAGAGATCAATTGGAATGGTTGATAGGCTTTGAAAGTGGTTGCGAAATAGGGTTTCACTTTACCCTAATTTTTGATATTTTTTGGAATTTTGGAGAAGTGTTTTTATGCAAGGATTTTAGTGTCATGTTTTTCTAAATTGATGAGAATATATAATGCTTGAATTAGGTTAAAAGATAGTGGGCTTGGACTTTGTATGAAAAGCTTTTGTTTTATTTCATTTATTTTGACTTTTAAATAAATAAAAATAAAAATAAAAATAAAATAAAAACCCAAGGGGTGTATGAATAATTTCAGAAGTTCATATTGAGACCTATAACATGCATGGGCCTTGAAATATAAGCCCACTAGCCAAAAAGTTCAAGTTCGGTCACTTTTGGTTTCATGCCTTTTCTCAAATTTTCCCAACTTGTACCAGTCATAACTCTCTCAATTGTTTTCATTTTAAGGTGATCTTAGACTTTTTGGAAATCTCAATATGTCCTCTATAATATCTATTTTGATTACCTTTTCATTTGAATACTTTAACTTGATGTAAGTTGCATTGACAAAAAGTGTCTTTTTGTTGACTTTTGAAATGACCTATAATGTTTTGGCCCATATCTCTCAAATGAAGCATTTTTTGGACATGAGCTTAGAGAGAAATAGTTGCATGGAATTGAATTTCCTTCAAAATGAGATTTGGTTGAGGAAAATATGATGAATTATGTGGAAGTTGTGCTTGGTCAAAGTTGAGTTGACTTCTCCTTAAGAAAACCCTAATTTGGCAACTTTTGACTTTTGATGGTTTAAGAGTTTTCTTGATGAATCATGATCAACCCTTGATTAAATGATGAATATGACTTCAAAATATTGACGTTGACCAAAAATCTTGAAGTTTGACTGTAAGTTGACCACAGTTGACCTTTTGTCCAATATAGTTGATTTCCAATCATCTGAGCCATTGACTGAGAAAACTTGTGATGCAAGGCTTAAAACATGGTATGAGAATTCTTGGAGACATATAAGAAACCATAAAATCCCCTTGAGACCTTAGAAACCCAATCTCCTTTACAAAAGTGAAACCCTAGTATAAGTACATTGCTTAGGAGAAGGGTGTGCCTGATCAATATTTGAGTAGTTGAGAACTCTAGGAGAATGTCTTGAATAATGGGATGGAAAATTTTGGGGTACAACATCTTCCCTTGTTCAATCTTATTAAACTTGAAGAGTTATATTGGCATGTCTGCCATTCGTGATCTGAAGGTGGAAGAGGATTGAACACATAAGTGCCCAGAAATTTGCACTCTCATGTGCAAGAAGTAACGTTGTTGGTTGATAATTTTGCTTGAATGTGCTTAAAGATTCCATTAGAAGAGGTGATAGAATATCGTCGGAGATGGGCTTCTAGATGCCATCTAAAGTGACTGTTGATAGGAGTACCAGAATGAGTCTGCGCTTGATTGTACCTGAAGAATGCTTTTCAGAATGAATCTCTGAGGAAAATTCTTGTTAGATTTAGTCTCTGAGGGAGGTGCTTGTCAGATTTAGTCTCTAAGGGAAATATTTGTCATGTAGATAGTCGCCCCTTCCTATTTCGAGAATTGATCTATAATCTATTTTTATTGGTAAACTTGTCCTGCTTCCGGAATATATACTACCTAGTCATATCGATAGTTGCCCCGTCCTGTTTCGGGAATTAATCTTCGACTAGTTATGCAGATAGTTTCCTCGTCCTGTTTTGGTAATTAATCTTTTCCTAGTCATATAGATAGTTTCCCCGTCCTATTTCGGGAATTAATCTTTGACCTGGTTTTGTTGGTAAACCCGTCCTATTTCGGGAACTCATACCGCCTGGTCGTATCAATAGTTGCCTCGTCCAGTTTTGAGAATTAATCTGCAATCTGTTTAAAAATTGCTGTTGATATTCGTCTATTTGCGGATTTTACCTGAAAAGACAAGATTAGTCTTTATGCAATGTCATGATGTATGTAATGCATTGTGTAATCATGTTCTCAAAGTGACTGAGAGTGTTATATGCATTTTGTATGCATATGCTATGATATTTTATAAGTGATATATGGATATGAGATGTCGCTCGATGGCAACAGTAGCTTTGTATAACTCCTCGTTCAGGAAAATAAATCCCTGACTGTTGTTGGAGATGAAGAATATAAATATTAAATCTTTTTTTAGAATGTCTATGTTGGGGATTCCTGCTTTCTGCTTGAGGATATTCCACTGGGGATGTTTGACTTTTGTTTGGGGATAAAAGAATTCTAGGAAAATTGGTCGTTCATCGCTCTACTGGGGAATTTAGTTCTTATATACCCTGATTGGGGATGAAAGAAATGAATGTTCCTCTGACGCGATACCTGACCAGTTTTCAGATACTGTAGCAACTCTCTGGGGATAGCAACCTTGACTACACTTTGCTGAAGAAGAGAAATTTTCCAGGGATTTACAGTAATCGGAGAAATGAACTTTGTTAGGGAAATAAACCCTGATGGGATAATAAAATTATGCAGGGGATTTTACAGTGTTGGAGAAATAAACTTTGTTGGAGAATTAAATTTATGTGAACTGTGTTGAGGACATAATCTCTGATGAGGATTGGAATTTCATAGGTTGTGCTGAGGAAGTTTTCACCGTATGTTGGGGGATGATCAAACTTCCTTATCCGCTAGGTGACATACTAGGGAGATGATCATATGAACTGCTAGAAGATGCCCTAATTCCTATATGAAGGCATGTTAGACTTGTTGGGGAATGTATCTCTGTCGGGGATGAGCTTGTGAAAGTAGCTCTGCGGGTATTTCTCTGTGGGGATTTGTGGATAACTTGAACATTATTCTAACTCCTAGAGTCTTTAGTAAATGCTTATTCATGTTTTTATGCATATATTTGTTAACAGTAATCATTTTCATATGCATATGTTCATTCAATTTAGTCATTGGATGTTTTTTGCAAACAAAATAGAGAAAGTAATACAATTTTGAATTTTGAATTTGACTTATATTGATAATTTTCCTATAAACAGACAGTTTTGTACAAAGAGACAGAGATCCTAGTAAGAGGATTTTGTCGTAAAAATTAAGAAAGGTACAAAGAAAAACAAAACAATAGCTATGTGAAAATGATCCTATCAAGTTTCAACTCTACTATTTCCCATATATCTTCAAGCATCTCATCCCTTACTGTCGGAAGAATTTAACTGAATTGATCTGTACCATTTGAACCTGACGTTGATAACAAAGCTTGCTGAATACAGGTGATCCAACGGGACATAGTCGTATGCTTTAATCCCTAACTTTTGTATGGACCGTCCTTTCGGGTTTTCAGTCCATCAGGATATCCTTTTTTTCACAAGCCGCCTCTTCAGGTTTTCAACTTGCCGGATGTACAAATGTTCATATATATCCCTAATTTTTGCCCGAGCCTTTTTTGTTTTCCGGGATGCCCTCATTTTTGTCTAGGCCAATCAACCTAGCAGGTCTCTTTTATGCGTAGTACTTTTTAACTATGTCTACATTCACAGGATGCAGAAAATCTTCACCGTCCATGGTGGTAAGTATCATAGCACTGCCAGAGAATATATTTTTTGTTACAAATGGCCCTTCATAGGTGGGAGTCCATTTCCCCCTGGGATCACCTTGTGGTAAGATGATGAACTTTATTACCAGGTCACCAGCCTGATATACCCGATGTTTAACTCTCTTGTTGAATGCTTTGATCATGCGCTTCTGGTGCATTTGACCACGACAAACAACTGCAAGACTTTTCTCATCAATCAAATTTATTTGGTCTATTCTATTCTTAATCCACTTGTCTTCATCTTAATCCGCGTCTTTCATAATCCTTAGAGAAGGAATATGGACTTCGATAGGTAAGACAACTTTCATACCGTATACTAGAGAGAATGGGGTTTCCCTAGTTGATGTTCATACTCAAGTGCGATAGTTATGAAGAGAAAATGGTAACATTTCATGCCAATCTTTGTATGTTACTATCATCTTTTGTATAATCTTCTTGATATTCTTATTAGCAGCTTCCACTTTGCCATTCATCTTCGGTCGATACAGAGAAGAATTATGATGCTTAATCTTGAACTGCATGTAGAGTTTCATGATCACGGTGTTGTTGAGATTGGTACCATTATCTGTAATAATCCTTTCGGGGATGCCATACCGATAGATAAGATTATGCTTAATGAACCGAGCCACAACATTCTTGGTAACAGAGGAAAATGAGGCTGCTTCAACCCACTTTGTGAAGTAATCAATAGCGACCAGAATGAAACGATGTTCATTAGAAGCATTAGGTTTGATTTCTACAATCATATCAATGCCCCATATTGCAAATGGCCAAGGAGAAGTCAAGACATTCAGAGGAACCAGAGGCACGTGTACTTTGTCAGCATAAATCTGGCATTTGTGACAAGTTCTGGAGTGATGATGGCAATCGGTTTCCATGGTCGACCAATAATAACCCGCTCTCAGAATCTTCTTAGCCATTGTATGTCCACTAGAGTGAGTGCCGAATATACCTTCATGCATATCCTCCATAATTTTATCCGCTTCCTTCTTGTCCATGCAACGAAGCAGAGTCAAATTTTGGTTGTGCTTGTACAAAATTATGTTGCTCAGGAAGAACTTATCAGAGAACCTCCATAGGAATTTCTTGTCATTGATAGATGCACCCTCAGGGTACTCTTGGGCTTCAAGGTACCTTTTCACTTCATGAAACCAAGGATTTTCCTCCGCTCTGTCAGTGTCAACCTTGTAGCAATGTGCCGGCTCGTCTAGTCTTCCAATGGTAATTCAAGGAGCCTCGGTGTCCCATCTGACTTTGAACATAGACAACATTGTTGCTAATGCGTATGTCAATTGATTCTCTTCTCGTGGAATGTGCTCAAAAGTGATTTCCTCGAAGTAAGGAATTATGGTCAACACATGCTCCCGATAAGGAATGAGATTTGGATGTTTTGTATCCCATTATCCCTTAACCTGACAGATTTCAGGGCTGAGTCCATGTATACATTAAATAATTTGATCCTCATATCGATAGCAACTTTGATACCCATGATGCATGCTTCGTATTCGTCCATGTTGTTGGTACAGTCAAAGCAAAGTCTGGTGGTGAAGGGCATATGGCAACCCTTGGGAGTGATGATCACAACACTAATTATGTTGCCAAGTGCGTTGGAAGCTTCATCAAAAACCATAGTCCATCGAGATCCCGACTCAGGTCCTTCACACGGTCCAAGTTCTTCACAATCTGTAACTAGCATGATATTTTTATCCGGGAAATCAAAATTCATAGATTGATAGTCGTCTACGGCTTGATGATCCAAATGATCTGCCAATACACTTCCTTCGATTGCTTTCTGAGTAGTATACTGAATGTCATATTCTGTCAAGACCATTTTCCATCTGGCTATTCTTCCAGTGAGAACGGGTTTCTCAAATATGTATTTTATAGGATCTATTTTAGAGATCAGCAAAGTAGTATTGGTAAACATATACTGTCTTAGTCAGCGATCAGCCCATGCCAAAGTGCAACATGTTTTCTCGAGCAGTAAGTATCTTGTTTCACAGTCGGTAAAATTTTTGCTAAGGTAGTATATTACATGCTCGTTTCGACCAGACTCGACATGCTGGCCCAATACACACCCTCATTGAGTTCTCTACCACTGTTAGGTACATGATCCGAGGTCTTCCTTCAACTAGGGGCATCAGAATTGAAGGCTCTTGGAGGTAATCCTTGATTTTGTCAAAGGCTATCTGGAAATATTCGTTCCACTTCACTACTTGATCTTTCTTCAGTAACTTGAAGATTGGCTCACAAGTGGCGGTCAAATGAGAAATAAATCTAGAAATATAGTTTAATCGTCCCAGGAAACCTCTAACTTCCTTCTCAGTACAGAGAGCTCTAATTTCTTGAATAGATTTGACATTGGCAGGATCAACTTCAATACCTTTACCACCGACGACGAAACCTAGGATTTTAGCGGATCTCACCCCAAAAGTGCACTTGTTCGGATTCAACCTTAGCTTGTACTTCTTTAGTCTCTCAAACAACTTGTGTAGACAGTCAAGATGTTTTTCTTCAGTCTAAGATCTAGCTATCATGTCATCAACATAAACCTCTATCTCATGATGAATCATGTCATGGAACAAGGCTACCATAGCACGCTGATTTGTAGTGTCGGTGTTCTTCAACCCAAAAGGAATAACCTTGTAACAGAAAGTGTCCCACTGGGTGACAAAGGTAGTTTTCTCCATGTCTTCAGGTGCCATCTTGATCTGATTATAACCTAATAAACTGTCCATGAAGTAGAATACCTTGTGTTGAATGGTGTTATCAACCAGAACGTCAATATGTGGAAGTGGGAAGTCATATTTGGGGCTCGCCCTATTCAGATCCATGTAGTCTACACACATACGTACTTTCGCATCCTTTTTAGGTACTGGAACCATATTTGCAACCCACTGTGGATAGGATGTAACAGCCAAGAAACCTGCATTGAATTGCTTTATAACCTCAACCTTGATCTTCTCTGACATCTCGGGATGCATGCGATGAACTTTTTATTTTATTGGAGAACAACCCTCTTTCATTGGTAGATGGTGAACCACAATATCAGTATCGAGCCTTGGAATGTCTTCATACGACCAAGCAAAGATCTCAACATATTCATGAAACATCTAGATTAACCTGTTCTTGACACTGTCCTCAAGGTTGGCAGCTATCTTTACTTCTTTCCTGTCTGCTTCAATACCCAAATTTATAACCTCGACTGGTTCTTCATGCAGTTGTATAACCTTTTCCTCTTGCATTAATAGTCTAGCAAGTTCTCCAGGTACTTCACAATCTTCCTCACCTTCGTCCTCGACTTGGTAGATCGGATTTTCGAAGTCATATGCGGAAATCGAAGAATTGTTATCAATGGGATCCACAGTGGATTTGGATCTATAATTTATTATGTGAGTGTGTGTAAGAACACAGAGCTAATTTCAAATTGAAAATAAAAGACAGACAAAGAGCGCAAAATTTGAATGCAAAATGTCCAATGATTTATTGAATGAGAATATGTTAATGAAATGACAACCCTAACAAATGGACCATTGTGCCCCGGGAAAGGCACACAGCTTGAAGTCATTGTTTTAAAAATTAAATAGCTGTAAAACGGTGGGAGAACTGACTTGGGATGTTTTGCGTTTAATCGCAATTGTTGCGGATAGCAAGAGTTGCCACCGACTTTTATTTTATCCAATAAGGAATGGTTGAAAAGAACAGGAAAGTTCTTTCGAGATTATTTTCTTGAGTTCGGGGGGGGGGGGGGGTAGGTTATGAAAAGGGAAGGTATTAGCACCCTTTTCATTTGTAGTTATCTGCGGGCTCTTAGTTGCTTGCTAGATCACTTGCTTTTTGTTTGAAAATGTGTTTGTGTTGTGGGTTTTGAAAGTATTTTGAAAAGGAATGTCTTTGTAATGGTTCTCGTCTCTATAAGAACGCGTACAAAGTGTTTTGTCTTTTGAAAAATGTTTCAAAGTGGAGTGTTGGTGTATAAATTTTTTTTTTGTGAGCAAGCAAGCAACTAGGAGTAACCTACCTACTCAAAAGGTCTTAAACGTTCTTTTCCTCCTCCTTTAGATTTTGTTATCTTACCATTGTTTTGGTAAGAAACCCCATCGTTGGATGTGAAAGGACGGGCACGGGACTTGTTTGTATAGTCATAGAAGGAAACCTATGGGACGTTTTAGCAATGTGGTTTATGGACTAGATCGTTTACCGAAGGCAACATTAAGGGTCATCGAGGGACTGCGATCTTTTATCGAGGGTCTTTGCTAAAACGCCCATGTTCGAGGGACATGACTATTTTCCGAAAGGCGACAAAGTGGGACGACCCTAATGGTGCTAGTGTGCAAGTGTGTTTGATTTACATTCATTTCATCTTGATTAGGATTATCTATTTATTGATTTCATGTCTTGCCATACACACCCTAATTACTAACAATATATGAAATCAATAAAAGCGTGGAAAAGTAAAGTCCTACGCTATTACTTTATTTAGGGATGGGGGTACAAAATTACGAATGGGGATTTGCAAGAATTTAAATCCTAAGCATCTATTACAACCATATTGAATTGTACAATATAAGAAAAGGTAAGGATTTGTTTTAAAAATGGTTTTTTGTCTTAATAAAATAAAGGAAAATAATAAGAGAAATATTTTTCATGTTTTTATATGTTAATAAAAATAATAGAGAAAAATGAAAAACAATGGAAAATAGGATCAGCATGTTGCTGAAAGCAAAACAAAGGGGATCAGGAGTTCTGATTCCAGGCGCGTTGTGGTTCAGAATGAAACGTCAGAGGTGATCAGAAGTTCTGGGTTGATGCCATTGGGATCCTGAAAGGAATGTTAGAGGGGAAAAAACAAAATTTCTGGGTTGTGTTTAGACAATGGGAAAAAAGTCAGAAGCCCTGTGTTTGTGTTAAATAATGAGAAAAGAATCAGAAGTTATATGTTGTGTTAAACAGTGAGTGAAAATCAGAAGTTTTGTGCTGTGTTAAACAATGGGAAAGAAAGAAACCATAATTTCTGTGTTACACTTCAACTCCTTCCTTACATCAATCAGCTCATCAGCAACTTAACCAGTTCTTAACAACAACTAGAATCAGAAAGATAAAATCACAACAATTCATAGAAGTTCTAATCCTAATTATGAGCCTAGCTTTATTCAAGAACTTCTAATCCACAGTTTTTTTATACTTATGCAATGATATGGACAGCGTCAATACTATGATATTTACATAATTAAAGATGTTCTGAATGAAAAGATTCAAAGTTAGAAAGACTTACCTTGAATCTGGAACGTGCGTTTGGGGCTTGAGTTACTTCCTTCAGATGTGCTGGAGTCAGCAAGGACAACAGAACAGAAAATGCTATGTTCTTTGATTCAAAGAGAAGAATAAAGGTTTTGGTTTTGTTTGTGAATTATGTATTTACGAATGTTTGACTGTTTTTTTCTCTTCTCTCTTTGATAATTCTCTCTTTCCAAAATCCACCCCCTTGAAAGTGTGATGGAGAAACTTATTTATAGGTGAGATTGTTGTGGTTTTGAGGGGGAAAACAAATGGGATTTATACCTTTTTGGCATATTGTTCCATTGCTTTTTAATCACAACTTTTGTATGCTAATTTGGTGAAAATATGGGGTTTGAGAAAGTGCATGCGTGGACTGGATAAGCAGCTGGTTACAGGATTGTGCTGTAGCAGGGCAGCAGGCTGCTTAAACGAGGTTTTTGGATTTGGTGATGTTCTGATCGCAGAAGACCAGAAACGTAGCCTCCATATGCTGAAGAGTCATGTTCTGACTGAAGAACATTGCTTTCGAATGTTCTGATTGAAGCATCATGTTCTGAACCGTGTTTGCAAATTCTAATTGCACTTGCGTGAAGGCTGGCCCAGAAGTTCTGAAGTATCATATTCTCGTAACACTTAGAAAATTTTCTAAATGTTTAGAAATTTGATTTTTTTTCAAGTAATTTCTGACTTTCGATTTCTTGATGAACCAATTTCATGTCTTGATGAAATATGATTGTTGAAACTTGATTTTTGATCCAGAAGTCAAAGTTTGACTTTTCAGTGTACTTTTGACCATTTTGCCCTTGTGAATGACTTTCTTTGAAAATTGTAATCCAAGACTTGAAACTTTCCAGAAACAGACCTGAGGGTCTAAGATGATCCTTTGAGAAATGAGAGGGCAAATTTTGGGGTACAACAACTGCCCCTGTCCAATCTTCTTAAACCTGAAGAGTTAGATTGGTGAACCTGCCATTCGTGACTTGAAGGTGGAAGATGATTGAACACTAGAGTGCCCAGAAATTTGCACTTGATGATATTGTGGTTGAGGTGTAAGGAATGGGATTAAATATGCCATTCAGAGAAATGATGTAGAGTTGGCAGATATGGGCTTATAGATGCCACCCAGAGGTGATTGGTGGCAAAAGTTTGAAGCAATATCAGAATAAATCTTTGGTTGATTTATATTGAAATAGTAGACGTAGTGGGATGAGTATCAGAAAAATATCCGTAAATGAATGGTATCTGACTCACATCTGAAAGATGTATTGAATGAGCGTCAGAATGGCACCCGTATTTGGCTCGTATCTGGACTGTATTTGAAAGCTGAATCTGAATGAGTATTAGAATGGCATCTGTATCTAGAGCGTATATGAATTGTATCTGAAAGTTGAATCTGAATAAGTATCAGAATGGCATCCGTATCTGGAGCGTATCTAAACTGTATCTGAAAGCTGAATCTGAATGAGTATCAGAATGGAATCTATATCTAGAGCGTATATAAACTGTATCTGAAAGCTGAATCTGAATAAGTATCAAAATGGCATCCGTATCTGGTTCATATCTGAACTGTATCTGAAAGCTAAATCTGAATGATTATCAGAATGGCATCCGTATCTGGAGCATATCTGAACGGTATCTGAAATCTGAATCTGAATGAGTATCAGAATGGCATCCGTATCTAGAGCGTATTTGAACTGTATATGAAACCTGAATCTAAATGAGTATAAGAATGGCATCCATATCTGGAGTGTATCTGAACTGTATCTGAAAGCTGAATCTGAATGAGTATCAGAATGGAATTCGTATCTGGAGCGTATCTGAATTGTATCTGAAAGATGAATCTGAATGAGTACCAGAATGTCATTCTTATCTGGAGCGTATCTGAACTGTATCTGAAAGCTAAATCTGAATGAGTATCAGAATGCCATCCGTATATAGAGCATATCTGAACTGTGTCTGAAAGCTGAATGAGAAGGAGCCCGTGTCGGATTGCTTCATGGTGAGTTTGTGTAAGACTACATCTGGAAATGAGAAGGAACATGGGTAGCGTTGCTTCAATGATGAGCCAGTGTAAAACTTCATCTGGAAATGTCTGAGAAGGAACCTGGGTAGGGTTACTTCAATGATGAGTCCGTGTAAAACATCATCTGGAAATGTATGAGAAGGAACCTAGGTAGGGTTTCTTCGTCTGGTTGTATAGGTAGTTGCTCTCTCTTGTTTCAGGAACTAATATTGGACCTCTTGAAAATTTTTTGATGATAATTATCATTCAATTGATCTTTCCTGAAAAGGTAAAGGGTTAGTTGTATGCAAGGTCATGGTGCATGAAAATGCATTATGGAATGATGTTCTCAAAAATGAGGTTGTGTTGTATGCATATATCATGTATGTTGTATGAATGTGAAGTATTGCTGAAATGTATTCTTGCCTCGGAAAATAAATCCTTGACAAGTGTTGGGGGAGTCATTAAATCCCGGACTGTTGCTGAAGAGTATGTGTGTCTTTAAACTTTGCTTAGAATATTTCCATTGGGAATACTTGTTTTGTTGTTTGAGGAGAACTCTGTTGGGGAGTGCTGATTTTGCTTGAGAAGAAAAATTTGTAGAGAGTGTTGATTCCTGCTTGGGGAAAGAAGTTCAGGAGTCTTCATTGTCCGTTGCTCTACTGGGGAGCTATTGGGTATTGTAGGAAAGTCTACTGGGGAAGAGGAGTTATGGTCCCTTGATTTATGCTAGTCTGAGAGACAAATTCAAGCTGGGGAATCTTGTCGTTTTTTTGGGAAATAAACCATGTCGCCAATCTATTGGAGGTGTGTTTTCTTTGGGCAGAACTCCTCGAGGATTCTGGGGATCAACTAAGTTGGGGAGAAGTTTTCAAAGATTGAAACTCTGGCTGGGATCACCCTATGAAAAGGACTTTGTGGGATATTTGTCACTTCCCCTGGTTGCAAGTGTTTGTAGTATTTCCAAGAAGTGTATGCCTGACTGTACGTAATCCTTTGTTGGAATTCATGTTCGATGCCCCAAGTGATTCAGATACAGACCTGCCCCTGGTTATTCAGCATTTCTTGAGAGATTTCTTGAAACCTTGACTTTGCTGCCCCAGACGAGTTAGACAGTGACATGTCAGGCCCCTTGCTTAATAGGAGATCTGTCATTGGAAGTGTCATCCCATTTGAAGTGATTTTGTTCAATGAAAGAGTTTTTGTTTGCTGGATATTTGTTGTGCGCATTTCTCCGCTGTCAAACAATTAGCCATATGCAAACAACGATATTTAAATAATGCAAAGTTTATGCTTGTCTTGAAATTTTGAAAATTCATTTTAGTAGATAAAAGAAATTTTGTAAGAAAATTCAACTCA
This sequence comes from Vicia faba, assembly GCA_948472305.1. Lineage (NCBI taxonomy): Eukaryota > Viridiplantae > Streptophyta > Magnoliopsida > Fabales > Fabaceae > Vicia > Vicia faba. The sequence goes on along the minus strand of OX451738.1, from coordinate 1,381,548,103 downwards.
GGATTTGGAGTAAAGCCTTACAGGAGTCAGGATACCTTTCATAACAGTATGCTTTCAAACTAACCCATGCTTCAATTAGGACTTTTGAAATGTTGTAATGTGGCTTGGTTCACGGTTTAAGAAACAAAGGATAAGGCTCAAAGTGTATTTGTACCCGCCCGTTCTTCGTGGTGTCCTTCAGTCCTAAGCTCAGTTAATTGTGTGTTTGAACTCCAATTAAGTTTGGAATGACTTTTGGTGATGGTTCAGAAATTTTGGAGTTTATTTGTTGGAAGGCAGTCATTTTTGCAATATTTGTAGTGACCTCTTTTATTATCCCTAATTTTTTTCCTGGCTGTTCTTTGTTTTGAGATTATAGCTAGTGGGATGCCCCAGTTTTTCTTAAGTCTCCTTCGTAGGTTTTGATTTAGTGGGCTTTTCTTTTGAGAGATAATGACTGCCTATTTTGGTAGGGAACCATCACCGTCTTTTGATTCCAGAGAAATGTTTTTGATGTCATTCGTTGTATACGAAGTGAAAGTTTGCGACATAACACGCTTTTGAATTAACTGAGAGACTACCCTGCCCCATGTTTTGATTAAAGGTTTCAGTTTGTGTAAAAAAAGAAACGTCTACTTCTTTGGCTAGAAGGGGTTAACTATGGATTATCCTTCTTATAACTCCAGTGTTTAGGAATTGAAATAAACGTTTGTACATCGTCAGCAAGGTCTGTCCAAAAGTATACTGCATGAGATTATGGCATTGTTTTTGTCATCCTCCCTCTAAAGGTTTGTAACTTTTAGAAAGAGTTGAATATTATAAAAAGGAGTAAAAAGCATAGTTTAAATAGAATGAAAATGAATGGATTAATTCAAGACAAACATATTTAATGCATTAACGAGAGTAACCAAATCCTGACATAAAGATAGGTGTTTAAGCAAACAAAGAAATTACAACTGAAAATTCGAATAAACATAAAATTTCCTCGCCCAGAATGCCACTTCATATGGATGCCCTTGAGGGGTGATAAAAAATATCCAGTTGACCATCTTGTGTGAACTCCAACGCCCCTTTGTCAATCAAATATTGGATCTTGTTTTTCAACGTCCAACAATTATCAGTATTATGCCCCGAACTATTGGAATGGTATGCACACCTTTCTCCATAATTGTAACGGGAGAAGCATTATTAGGATTCTAAGGAGGATCCCTTAATGTAACCAAATTCATCTTCATCATGTGTCGCAATACTTGTGATATTGTCATGTCGAGTTTGGTAAACTTCCTATCAGATGGGACCCGTTTACACTGATTACCTTGTTGTTGTGGTCAAGGTTGTTGTTGGGTTCGTGATGTAGCAGCAATTTGGGAAGGTCTACTCTCCCTCAAACCGGTTTCTTGTCTCATGGGAGGCTGAATAATGACTTGATCCCCAATCTCGACTATTTTCTTAATACAGTTGCAACTGTCTTGATAAAGTTTGTTGACGAGGGTCCTTAGCTCCTCTTGTCCCCGAGCTAAGTTTTGGATAAGAGCCATCTTGCCCACTAGTTTTCCCATCATCTAGATCTTCATTGTTGAAATTTCAATTTGTATCTGTTCCAACCGGTCATCCTTGTTGTCTTCAGGATTCCCCATGATCATGCCCCTAGTGAGAAGTGCTTTCACCTCTTCTTGTCCCTTGGACAGGTTCAAAAACATTTCCTGAAGTTTAGCGTTTTGAGTCTGAATGTCTTTGATAGTCTGTTCCAGAGCCATCTCTACTGAAATAAATAGTAAGCATATGAGAGACCTGTGTGGAAAATCCTGTCATGATATGATGCATGGTATGTGGATGCAATGTTTTCAAGGACTTAGAAAATTTAAGTTTGTTATAAATAAAGAAAGGAGCAAACATAAATTGTATTAGTAAGTTTAAATTTATTACAAATCGTGCCCCTTGAGCTTACAATGGAAGAAATAAAGAAAAATAAAATCATAAGACAAAAAGGTTGAACGCGTCCTCTTTGGCGCGATGTAGGTGTTCAGATTTCGCTCCTCATGAAGTTGTCTCGTAAGCTCTAGGACCTTCTTTTCACTCACATAGAACTGGGCCTCAAAAGTGTCTCGTTCTTCCTTCAGCTGGATCCAAGCTCTTCGTAAGTCTTCAAGAGAAGTAGGCATGGTAGGGTGAGAGATAACATAAGGAATATCTCCTTCAACTAATGGCTCCATGATGATAGGCAAAGTGGCAGGATATGGCATACCGAGTCTTTGAGCATGAGTTCGTACCCACTTAAGATAAGGCTCCAAAGGAATGGTGTTCTTACGCCCCAATGTCTTGTTATCCACTTTATTTACCATCCTCCAAGCTCGTACAAATCAATGATGGTAGTCTTGATCATCACTCTCGTAGTCGAACACCACACCTTAGATGAATGCATCCTGAGGACCATCTCTTCATGCATAGCCAAATCGTCATAATGCAAGAGAAGAGTTATAGGTGATATCTCCCCTAATTCTGAGCAAAGGGACATTAGGGAATTCCCCACAATGGTCAATGATAGTAGTATCCTCCAAGGATCGAGAACACCAATAAATGTTAGAGTGTGTGAGGGACATCATCCTTTGAGACCATGTTAATCCTTGCTTGTTCTTCAATGTTGATCGAGGTAAGTGCAAAGTAAACCACTTAGCGAGTAGAGGAATGCAACACAAGAGAGTACCTCTTTTCTTCATGGTGCGGGTATGGAAGCAATGTAAGATGTCTCCCAGCAAGCCAGGTATAGGATTACGAGAGAGAAAGATTTTGATGGCATTCACATCTATGAATTGGTCTGGATTGGGAAATAGAACCAAACCATAGATTAGAAGAGCCAAGACATCTTCAAAGGCTTGGAAATCCATGTCTTCCTAGAATTAACGAGCCTTCTCTAACAGAAACTTGGCCAGGAAGCCCTTAACTCCCCTTCTTGTCTCCCAATTTGCTATGATGTCGGCTCTCTTCAGATGTAGGGCTTCGACAATGACTTCAAGCATTGGAGTCCCTTCTAAACTAGTGAATGGTAATCGATCAAGCACAGACACTCCCAATAGTTGAGATAACTCCTCTAGCGTAGGGACCAACTGATAGTCAGGAAAGGTGAAGCAATGATGCATGGGATCAAAGAATTAGAAGAGCACACACATCATTTCTTCTGGGAATTTGGAGGTGGCCAAGCTGAGAAGTCGACTATATTTCTCGGTGAAGGGAGAATATCCAGGCACCCTTGATGCTAACTCTTGGAGTTGAGGGTGTGCTTTGACGAAGCTCATCCGGATGGTATTCCTTCAGACAGGATTCATGGCCTACAAAACAAAGCAAAGATAAATTCCTAAATCCTTGAAATGGTTAGTGAGAATGATTATGATGTTATGATGTTTATGATGTTATGTACAAGTTATGCAAAGCAAGCAAGTTGTTATGTACACACAAAACAGACAAGTCCTTAGGTTTAGGCTTGCGTAAAGTTTGTAGGTAAGTACCCTCTTGAAGTTTAGTTGGCTTAACATATCCTAGAATGTAATCGGTTTCTAGGGGATCTCAATATCACTAACCTTTCTTTTAGGCATTGTCTCAGCACAATCAATCTTTTCTTGCGTCCGAGATATCCCAAAAGTCCAATCTCAATGAGTGTAGTATCAAGTATCAACCAATTTTCAGCTTACCATCAAAACTGACTATCTCGCTACTTCCTAATGGCCAAAATGTTCAATTAAGGTTCTAAGGTCAGTTAATGCTTCATGAAACCGCTCAGCGGCCCCGTATTCTCCTCGATTAAACATAAAGGATACCAGTACCAACAAATGTTTCACACTAACGTATCCATTGCTTCAACCATATCGGTCTATGCCGTACAGTTTCCATGATCTATTGCTACTTACCTAAAAAAGTTCCCCAGATCCGAGTAGAGGATCAAAACAAGCCCAAACAAGGAACCATAATCTAAATCAAATAAATCAAACAAAGAAAAGCAAGTAAAGGTGATCTAGCCGTAAGGTAACCCCACTTTTAAGTAAATCCCCAGCAGAGTCGCCAGTTCTATAACACGGTGGGAGAACTGACTTGGGATGTTTTGCGTTTAATTTCAATTGTTGAGGATAGCAAGAGTCACCACCGGCTTGTCTTTTATGTAATAAGGAAATGTTAAAAAGAACAGGAAAGACCTTTCGAGATTATTTTCTTGAGTTCGGGGGGTAGGTTATGAAAAGGGAAGGTATTAGCACCCTTTTCATCCGTAGTTATCTACGGGCTCTTAGTTGCTTGCTAGATAACTTGCTTTTTGTTTGAAAATGTGTTTGTGTTGTGGGTTTTGAAAGTATTTTGAAAAGGAATATCTTTGTAATGGTTCTCTTCTCTATAATAACGCGTACAAAGTGTTTTGTCTTTTGAAAAAATGTCTCAAAGTGGAGTGTTATTACATAAAATGTTTTTGTTGTGAGAAAGCGAGCAACTATGAGTAACCTACCTATTTAAAAGGTCTTAAACATTCTTTTCCTCCTCCTTTAGATGTTATTATCTTACCATTGTTTTGGTTAAAAAAAACCATCGTTGGATGTGAAGGGATGGGCACGGACATTTTTGTATAGTAATAGAAGGCAACCTATGGGACGTTTTAGCAATGTCGTTTAGGGACTAGATCGTTTGCCGAAGGCAACATTAAGGATCATCGAGGGACTGCGATCTTTTATCTAGGGTCTTTGCTAAAATTCCCATGTTCGAGGGACATGACTATTTTATGAAAGGAAACAAAGTGGGACTACCCTAAGGGTGCTAGTGTGCAAGTGTCTTCGATTTACATGCATTTAGTCTTGATTAGGGTTATCTATTTGTTGATTTCATGTCTTACCATACACACCCTAATTACTAACAATATTTTAAAGCAATAAAAGTTTGGAAAAGTAAAGTCCTATGCTATTACATTATTTAGGGATGGGGGTACATAATTACAAATGGGGATTTGCAAGAATTTAAATCCTAATCATCTATTACAACCATATTGAATTGTACAATATAAGAAAAGGGAAGGATTTGTTTTAAAAATGGTTTTTTGTCTTAATAAAATAAAGGAAAATAAGAAGAGAAAATATTTTTGATGTTTTTGTATGTTAATAAAAATAATAGAGAAAAAGGAAAAAACAATGAAAAATAGGATCAGCATGTTGCTGAAAGAAAAACAAAGGGGATCATAAGTTCTAATGCCAAGATGCGTTGTGGTTCAAAATGAAACGTCAGAGGTGATCAGAAGTTCTGGGTTGATGCCATTGGGATCCTGAAAGGAACGTTAGAGGGCAAAAACAGAAGTTATGGGTTGTGTTTAGACAATGGGAAAAAAGTCAGAAGCCCTGTGTTTGTGTTAAACAGTGAGCAATGAATCAGAAGTTCTGTGTTGTGTTAAACAGTGAGTGAAAATCAGAAGTTTTTTGCTGTGTTAAACAATGGGAAAGAAAGAAACCATAATTTATGTGTTAAACTTCAACTCCTTCCTTACATCAATCATCTCATCAGCAACTTAACCAGTTCTTAACAACGTCCAGAATCAGAAAGATAAAAGCACAACAGTTCATAGAAGTTCTAATCATAATTCTGAGCCTAGCTTTATTCAAGTAGTTTTGATCCACAGTTTTTTCTACTTATGCAATGATATGGACAACATCAATACTATGATATTTACATATTTAAAGATGTTCGGAATGAAAAGATTCAAAGTTAGAAAGACTTACCTTGAATCTGGAACGTGCGTTTCGGGCTTGAGATGATGCCTTCAGATGTTTTGGAGTTCGCAAGGACAACATAACAGAAAATGTTATGTTCTTTGATTCAAAGAGAAGAACAAAGGTTTTTGTTTTGTTTGGGAATTATGTGTTTACGAATGTTTGACTGTTTTGTTTTCTCTTCTCTCTTTGATAATTCTCTCTTACCCAAAGCCATCCCCTTGAAAGTGTGATGGAGCAACTTATTTATATGTGAGTTTGTTATGTTTTTGGGGGGAACAAATAGGATTTAAACCTTTTTGGCATACTGTTCCATTGCTTTTTAATCACAACTTTTGTATGCAAATTTGGTGCAAATATGGGGTTTGAGAAAGTGCAAGCATGGACTGGATTAGGAGCTGGTTGTGGGACTGTGCTGTAGCAGGGAAGAAGTCTGCTTAAATGAGGTTTTGGGATTTAGTGATGTTCTGATCGCAGAAGAACAGAAACGTAGCCTCCATATGCTGAAGATTCATGTTCTGACCGAAGAACATTGCTTCCATATGTTCTGATTGAAGCACCATGTTCTAAACTGTGTTTGTAAATTCTGATTGCACTTGCGTGAAGGCTGGCCCAGAAGTTCTGAAGTATCATATTCTCTTAACACTTAGAAATTCTTCTAAATGTTTAGAAATTTGATTTTTTTTCAAGTAATTTCTGACTTTCGATTTCTTGATGAACCAATTTCATGTCTTGATGAAATGTGATTGTTGAAACTTGATTTTTGATCCAGAAGTCAAAGTATGACTTTTCAGTGTACTTTTGACCATTTTTCCCTTGTGAATGACTTTCTTAGAAAATTGTAATCCAAGACTTGAAACTTGCCAGAAACAGGCCTAAGGGTCTAAGATGATCCTTTGAGAAATGAGAGGGAAAATTTTGGGGTACAACAATAGCCAAAACTTTGAAAGCAAAAAGAAATGGAAAATGACAATTACTTATGACTAAAGGAGATTGAGATAAGATCTTCAATCTTCTAATCGTTGAGCCCGTTGCTGGTGGTGGGAAAATCCAGTTGTCTAGATCGTAGTCATTGTCAGCATCTTCTACTGTGTTAACTCCATTGTTGCTGGTGCAGAATGGTGGTTTTCCAGCACGGGCACGACAAATAGCCCTATGAGCCTCTACAGTGAAACTTAAACCAAATTTATCAAATTTGTACAGAATGTCAGGAAGCTGACCCCAAGTAGTGCAACCACCTTCTTCTACCACAGCTTTGGCGTCCTTCAGAGTAGCCATTATGGGCGGAACCCTGGTAACCTTGGGAATAGCATAAACGTCTTCAGTAGCGGTAGTTTTCTGGGGAATAACCTCAAAAGTATGGTAGGGAGTTTCAATGAATTATCCGTCCATCTCGACATACTTGAATGAGTTCAAGTGACTCACTATATACTCTTCTTCACCACAAACTGTAACAACCTTTCCTTTCACGTGATATTTCAGCTTTTGATGCAATGTAGAGGTAATAACACCTGCCCCATGAATCCAGGGGCGTCCAAGTAAACAGGAATAGGCCGGTCGAATATCCATTACATAGAAGGTATAATCGAATACATGAGAACCTACTCTGATCGGAAGATCCACCTCTCCATGCACCATCCTCATTGAATCGTCAAAGTCTCTCACCACAATATCAATGGGTTTCAGCGTAACCCCTTCACAATCAAGTCTGTCTAGAGCATCCTTTGGTAGAACATTTAACGAGGAACCCATATCAACCAACACATGAGCTAAAGTAGTTCCCTTGCATTCAATAGATACATACAGGCCTTGCTGTGGTTTCTCCCTTCAAGAGTCAAATCAACATCAGACAAGCCAAGCCTATTATCACTGGTTAGGCTAGTAACATAATTTTCAAATTGATCAGCAAAGATTTCTTGTGGTACGTGAGCAGACTTTAAGAACTTCACTAAAGCCTATGCATGGGCTTCAAAACACAACAAAAGGGATAACATGGATATCTTGGAGGGAGTCTGTCCCAATTGTTCAACAATCTTGTAATAACTTTTTTGAATGATTTTTAATACCTCCTCTAACTCTTTCCTAGAGGTATCTTCAGTGGTAACTTCTTTAGGTGCCTCCGTCTGGGCAGGCTCCGCCATTTGCTCCTTACCCTGAGTCTCAGTAATTGACTCGGTAGCGATGACACGAACTGGTGTGGCGATAGTCTTTAGAGAGATTTTCAAAGAGAAACCCTTCCACTTCTAATAACCTTACTGGTCCCGGCAATATTGTAAATAGTGGGATTAGTAACTTCATTACCTTCACTTTCAATAGTCAACAACTCTTGCTTGATGCCATGTTAGTAGAAATCGGCTCCATAGTTTCGAGGGATAGCTTTGTTCGAGGAATACGAAATTGATTCGGGTGCAGTGATTATCAGAGGAGCAACTCCGGGTTTGGCAGTAATCTTTACAGGACCTTTAGATGTGATTCTGACAGGAGTACCGGAAATTAAAGATACCTCTTCCAGTTCCAAGTCTTGAAACAAATTCTCCACAGAGGGAGTCTTCTCAACTAGAATCATGTGGTTTTCCATCAGATGTTGAATACCTTCTTTCAGTAGTTAGAAACCATTAGATTAGGTTACACAGTAGTAGCATCTTTCAATACAACCCGGAAATAAACCCGCTTGCAACATATTCTTCTTAATAATAAAGAGGGGAGTAGTTAATTCACTTACAGTAGAAGCATATGAAACGTCATCAATAGCACTAATGCCTTTGTTGTGCTTCAGTATAGGTGTTGTAACCACATTGGGGTCTCTGGAGGATCAAAGTCAATTTCTTTATTTTCAATCATGTCCTGAATTTTATTATTTAAAGCCCAACAGCTATTGGTGTCGTGTCCGGGACTATTGGAATGATAATCACATTTCCCATTAGGATTATAACGAGGAGAGGAGGTGTTAGGATTCTGAGGAGGATCCCTTAACGTTATCAACTCTACTTTCAGAACATGTTGCAATGCTTGAGACAATGGCATGTTGATCTTGGTAAACTATCTTCTTGGTGCTTCTGATCTACGTTTATTTCCCTATTGATGTTGTTGCACAGGTGGTGGATTAGAAATTAGCACCTCCCCCACAAATTGGTTGCGATCACTTCTAGTACGACCCTTCTGGCCATACACAACATTTGTTTCCTTCTTACCGTTGAATGTCTTCTTCACAATACTCAAAGACGTAGCCACTTGAATCTTTACACTTCTGATACCACCTTTGACATGTTCCCATGTTAATATCATCTCGGTGAAACCATATGGAGAGCTTCTGATCAGATGATTAAAGAAAGGACATTTCAAAGTTCCCATAAACATGTCAACCAACTCCCTATGAGACAGAGGAGGTTGAACCTTTCTAGCTAGATCTCTCCACTTCTAGGAATACTCCTTAAAGCCTTCGTGAGAGCCTATAGTCATACTTTGTAATTGCACACAGGTCGGTGCAAGATCAACATTGTATTGGTATTGTTTATAAAAGGCAATAGCCAAATCTTCCCAAGTACGGATGTTGGTTCCTTCCAGATGATAGAACCATTCTAATTGTGTCCTCGACAAGCTTTCTTGAAATAAGTGAACTCATAACTTCCTATCAGTAGTATGAGGTTGGATCTTTTGGACATAAGACCTCAAATGAAGTTTCAGAGAGGAAACACCGTCATACTTTGCAAAAGTGGGACCTTGAATTTGTGAGGGATAACAACCCCCGAGACCAATCTCAGTTCCTCAAAATCCAACCCATGAACTCTCTGGATTTCCATGGCATTCAGACGATCTTCCGTTTGTTTGTACTTTTCATCAGTGGGAGGATACTGTTCAGCAAAATAGTTTTCTTCATTAGAATTTTGGCCATAACCAAGGTTGCTTCCCCTTTCAGCCTTCACACTCTTATCGTCTTCACCCTGATTATCATCTTCATCAGAGGGAATATCACAGTCTTGAGCTTGTTTGGGAGGACCTCTGAACCTTCTTCCGATGTTGAGAATGCCAACAGATTTCATAGTATTTTTCTTCTTGGTGATGAGCGCCATTAGTTCATTCTTCCCCTGGGCTAAGTTTAGGAGCGTCTCTTGGAATTGAGTGTTTTTCTCCTGAAGATCTTTGACGGTTTGTTCGAGATCCATCTTTTATTTAAATAAACAGCAAGAAGATGAGAAAAATTATCCTGGAAACCTGTTATGTTATGATTTGTATGGTATGAACATGCAATGTTTTCAAGGATCTCGCAGGATAAACAAAAATGAAATGTTAGAAGTTGAGCCTGGTTGCAGCTTTGACTGAAGGACTTTGTGTCTTTGAATGTTCTTCTATGAGAATCAAGCTCACCATGTCAAGTGGGTCCTAGCCTTTGACTCGAGCGAAAGTACTTTAATCTTTGACGCCATTTGGTTAGAGGAAAATAAATCCTCTTGCCCCTTGCTATAAGTCTGGCTCATGATAAACCTGCATCTCAGGCCCTTGAGATCCTTGAAATGGTTAGTGAAAATGATATGGTATGATGTTATGATGTCATGTTTGAACAGATAACAAACACAAGCAAAGCATACAAGAGCCTTAGGTTTAAAGGCTTGCATGAGATCCGTAGGTAAGTACCCATTTGAAGTTTAGTTGGCTCAACTTATCCTAAGAATAGTAACCGGGTTCTAAGAGTCTCATATCACTGACCATTCTCTTAGGTTCTATTTCAGCAGAGCAACTGACATGCTACCAAAATATCTCGAAAGTCGAATCTCAATGAGTGTAGCATCGAGTATCAACCAACCTTGGACTGCACCAAAGTCGACTATTTAACTACCTTCTAATGGCTAAGTTGGGTAAATTAAGGTTCTAAAGGTCAACTAGTGCTTATTACACCACGCGGCAGCCTAGTGTTATCCTCGACTGACTCAAGGAACACTAGTACAAACCAAAGAGTCACACTAACGTAGCCATCACTTCAACCATATATGTCTATGCCGTACAATTTCCATGATCTATTGCTACTTACCTAAGGTATCCCCAGATCCAGATGTAGGATCTTTGTAAAAATTAAAACCCGTAAAACCTTCAAATGTAAAGAAAACAAAGGAAACAAGTAAAAAACAAGTAAAGTGATTCTAAACTCTAAGTTAACCCCTCCTTTTTTAAGTATATCCCCAACAAAGTCGCCAGTTCTGTAATATGGTGGGAGAACGCACTTGGTTTTGCATTTTATTACAAATGTTGCAGATAGCAAGAGCCGCCACTGACTTTTCTTTTATCCAATAAGGAAAGGGTGAAAACAACAGGAAAGACCATGATAGGTTTTGAGTTTGGGGGTAGGTTATGAAAAGGGAAGGTATTAGCACCCTTTCATCTGTAGTTATCTACGAACTCTTAATCGCTTAGCTCACTTTTGAAAATTTCTTTGTGTGTCGGTTGGAAAAATATTTTGAATGTCAATGTAAGGATAACTTTTTAATAATTCTTGTATATGTCCTCGAGACTACGTATAAAGTGTTTGTTTGAAAGTGTTTGTCTGAAATGTTTTGTTTTGAAGAGTTTTGTGAGCAAGCAATTAGGAGTTCTACCTTACTCAAGGTCGTTCTTGTAATTTTTCCTTTTCCTTTAGATAGTGTTATCCATACCATTAGTTAGTAGGAAATCCTATTGTTGGATGTGAAGGGACAGGCGAGGGTCATCGTACGGTCATTGAAGGCAACTCGTAAGGATGATTTAGCAATTTACATAAGGGATTGTCATCGTTTTATTCGTAGGCAACTCGAGGGACTAGATCATTTTCTAAAGGCAACGTCAAAAGGGTTATCAAGGGACTATGATATATTTGTATGATGACTTGATCGAGGTTCTTTGCTAAGGCATTCCTACGTTCAAGGGATATGACCGTTATTTTCTGAAGGCAACAAAGGAGGTTACCCTAGAGGTGTGAGTGTGCGATTAATTTGTATTCAGTTACTTATCTTTGAGTTTAGGGTTGTGTAACGATTCATTTTAGTCTTTCCATACAATACTAATTACTAAGCAGTAGTAAAAAATATGGAAAACAGTAAAGGTGCGGAAAGTAAAGGCAGAAATCAAACCCTAAAATATTACATCGCTTTGGGGTAGATATATAATAATGAAAGGGGAAAATAAAATCCTAAGCTATTACATACTATAAGCAGTTACATAATAATGAAAATGCAAGAAGAATAAGCTACGCTATTACAATTGAACGCAAAAAAAAATGTAAGAATAAGAAAAAAGGAAAGTAAAAAGGTTTTTGGTGTTTTTTATGGAAAAATAGTTTAGACGTTAAAATAGTTAGAAAGAAAACCTAATTTCTAATTTATTTCATTTAACAAAACCTAAAGTCTAATTAATTATAAAATTAAACAAAAAAAGTTAATTATTTAAATTATTAAAAGGTTAATTAATAACTAAAACCTAATTAATTTTAATTAATAAATAAACGTAAAACTAATTATGTTTGTATTTTGATTAAATAAAAAAATATGAGTAAAGGAAAATAAAAGAAGATATAAGAAAAAAAGAACTGGGTATGAGTTAGAAAAAGGAGAGGGTACGGATTGCAAAGAAGGTCCATACCAAACTGAGTGAGTGCTTGATCTCGTGTGAGCTGCTCTAGAAGGTTCATCATGGGTTGCACGTCTAGAAACATTGGATCAGATCTGTGAAGATCTGATGGTGAGAAGCGTCAAGGTGCATGGTTGATGTGTGGGGATGCACTGCATGTGATCTGTAAAAGTCAGAAAATATGAAAAAATCACAAATGGCAGGGATCGAATCCACGCCCTAGTATAGTAATTCCTTAGTGTGCTCTTCCTTGCCACTGGGGTGGCTGTACATCCGATAATACAAATGAAACAAAAATATTATATAATAAACATGATGGCATGGACCGGAGAGGCGCCGGAGCCCTAGATCTGGTCATTTTCTCCGGTGATTCTTTTTTTTGTTCCTGAAAAATAAACACAGTCAGTGATCCAATGGTACCCTACCCCCCTTAAATCAAGCCTTGCAATCTCAATAGATGTATTATTTTGGGATAAAACGCGCTGCATAATGAGATATGTCTGGAATAAAGTGAATCATTGCAAACATGGTGTGCACGATTCAAATATCATGGGGCTCACGTGATGGTCTAAATCTGCATAGGTACATCTCAGAAACACATTAAATAGGTTAGTACACGTTGAAACAAGATAAAAATGACAGCATGAATTTTATGAGAAAAATGCAACCTATGATGCATGCATATCGTTTTTGTGTGCTTTGGATCATAAAGTTTCATCCATTCTAACCTGTGATGTGGTGGGAGAACTAACTTGAGGTTTTGCGTTTTATCGCAAATGTTGCGGTTAGCAAGAGTCACCACTGGCTTTTCTTTTATCCGAAAGGAAAGTTGAAAAAGCACAGGAAAGAACTTTGAGATTGTTTCTTGAGTTCGGGGGGTAGATTATAAAAGGGAAGGTATTAGCACCCTTTTTATCCATGGTTTTCCATGGGCTCTTAGTTACTTGCTAGATCACTTGCTTTTGTTTGAAATTGTGCTTTGTGTGGTTTTTGAAATTATTTTTTAAAGAGGCCATTGTTTAGGCAATCTTTGTAATGATTCTCGTTCGTAAGAATGTATACAAAGATGTTGATCTTTTGAAAATGTTTTCAATTTTAGTAAGATGTTTGAAGGTGTAAGTGATTGTTTTGAAAATAGCAAGGATGTTTGTTTTGAAATAGAGCAAGTAATTAGGAGCATTCTACCTACTCAAAAGTCTTTCTTTTTCATTTTCTTTTCCTTTGACATTATTGTCTTACCATTGATTTGGTAAGCAACCCTATCTTTGGATGTAAACGGGACGGGCGTGGGTCATCGTATAGCCATGATTAGCAATGTTGCAAGGTATCTTAGCATCTTTTTTGAGGGACTAAGATCATTTTGTAAGGAAACTTTGAATAGCGTCATCGAGGGACTATGATCTTATATTTGTTTGTTTTTACTAAGATACCTTACATGCGTAATATGACCATTTTGTATAAGGCAACCAAGTGGAGTAACCCTAGGGGTGTTTGTGTGCAAGTGTGTCATTTTCATGCTTGATTTTGTCATGAATTAGGGTTTTCTTTTTGATTGATTTTATTCTTCCTATATAAACCCTAATTACTAGCATATTATGTAAAAGCGATAAATTGCGAAATTTAAGTTACTACACTATTACAACACTTGTGGGATGGGGGTATGCAATTTATGAATGGGGATTGCAATAATATAAACCTAATTAATCTATTACAACCAAATTGAATATTGTACAAATAATTGAAGAAATATATAAAGTACAAATGCAAATTGAAAGAAAAGATTTTTGTGTTGGATTTTTGTTAAAAAATGGTTTCAAACTAATTAACTAAAAGAAAATAATTAATTAAAATGATAAAATTAAACCTAAGTTTAAAAGAAAATAAAATTAATCAAGAAAGCAATTTTAGGGTTTTTTGAGAAAAGGTTTTAATATTAATTAAACTAATATGAAAATTAATTAGAAGAAAACCTAAACTCTAAGTTAATTTTAATTAAGAAAATAAACTAAATCATAGTCTAATTATTACTTAATTAAAAAAGAATTAAGTTTTGTATAAGAAAATATTTTATCCTTTTGTCTTGAAACAAATATATATATATATATATATATATATATATATATATATATATATATATATATATATATATATATATATATATATATATATATATATATATATATATATATATATATATATATATATATATATATATATATATATATATATATATATATATATATATATATATATATATATATATATATATATATATATATATATATATATATATATATATATATATATATATATATATATATAGTATAAATAATAAATAAATTTTTTTTTGTCCTTTTTTATTAATAAAAATGATTATAATAATATTAATAATAATATAAATAAATTAAAAAAAGAAAAATAAAATATTTATGTGAAAGATAAAATCAGGGGGTAAGAAACAGATTTGGTGCTTAAAAAAACAATAAAAGGATGTTGGGCCCAAAATAAGTTTTTTTGTTTGAACTCAACAAAAAAAAGAAAAAATACAAGTAAAAAAAAAAGTTAATTGTGCCTGGCTGTATTGGCAAGAGAGAAGGGGTGCGTTGGGAAGGATGTTTGGGCCAGGGGTGAGTCAGACTTGTGTTTATTTTAAACAAAACAAAGAAGAAGAATGAGACAAAACCTCATTTAGCAGAAAAAATTATCTCTCTCTCTCGTTCGCTCTCGTTCTCCTCACTGAAGAAGAAGATTCCACCGCACCGGAAATCGCCTCACGGTGGATGCGACGGCGGCGGTGTCCCAAACCTCATTTTTCTTACATTTTTGGAATCTTTTGTCTCTCCTCTTTACTGATCTTAGACTGATTTTTGCAGATTATTCATATTCTTGCGTAGATCTAATAGGGAAGGACGGAACCCTAATGGTTCCGAATTGGATTTGGATGTTGTTTTTTGGGTGAGATCTCTCCTTCCTTCTCTTACAGATATCTGAAGGGTTAGGCTTTTACGAAAATGATGATGATAAACTATTTTAGGGTTTTGTTGTTTGCGTGCGACTTGTGTTGTTGCCTCGTATATTTTTGATGATGATGAGTTTTGGGAAATGGTTTTTGTTGGCTTGCTGTGATTTGTGTTTCTGTCTCGTATATTTTTGATGATGATGAGTTTTGGGAAATGTTTTTTTGTCTTGGCTTGCTGTGATTTGTGTTTCCTTGTATATTTTAGATGATGATGAGTTTTGGGAAATGGTTTTTTGTCTTGGCTTGTTGTGATTTGTGTTTCCTTGTATATTTTTGATGATGAAGAGAGAATGGGAAATGGTTTTTGTTGGCTTGATGTGATTTGTGTTTCCTTGTATATTTTTGATGATGAAGAGAGAGTGGGAAATGATTTGTGTTGGTTCTGTATTTGTATGAACCCAAAAAATCCTCCTTCTGTAAACTCAGGGTTTCTCCTTTTATACCATGAGCCTGCTTGCTTGTTTTCTGTAAAAGTTTGACTTAAGAGAGATAACTACAGTTTGGATTTGTTACTTTTTGCTGATTTTCAACAAGTCAACCTTATTGTACCTTGCTATGCTGCCTCTGACTTTGCTTGCTGACTTTTGATTATGTACTTGGCTTTTATGATGCTTTTACAGTTGTGTTTTAACAACTCTTGTACTATGATGAACTTTTCCGAGTTTTCCTTCTTTATTGATATGTCAAAAGCTGACTTTTGCTGGCTGATTTTGTTGTACTTTTGTACCAGTTGCTTGTTGCTTTGGTATCACTGGTGAGTTTTATACTTTGTTGCTTGTGGACTTTTGCTATGAACCAAACAATTTTGTTTTGAGATTTGTAGTGAAATACTCTAGGCCTATGACATGATTTTACCAATTTTAAGGCTCTTTGATTATTGATTGTACTGGTTTTTATGATTTCCTCTTTCATCTGTTTATGAACCAAAACTTGTGATTTGCAAACATCTCTTTAGGCCAATGATAAGACATTGTTTTAAGGCCTCTATTGGGCTTGAATTTCTTGATTTGAATCTTTTGCTAATGGGCTGAAAGTATCGTTGGAATACTTTTGAATACAAAAACGTCCTTTCCTGAATTCTTGATATTTTGTTCCTCTTTAGATTTTTGCACAGGTTTTTTTTGCTTGGCAGTTTTCCTGCCCTGTTATGCAGTTTGTTTCAGGTTTCTTTGGTTGGCTTTGATGGGCAGCTTATGCTGTTATACAACCGGTTTTACTGCTATAACTTGCCCCGTTATGCAGCTTATTTTGTTGTTGCGGCTTGCCTTGTTATGCCTGTTATGCAGCTTGTTTGCGTGCTACAGTTTACTTTGTTTGTCTGCCCTGTTATGCAGTTACAGTTTTCTTTGTTTGCCTACCCTGTTATGCAATTTGCCTGCCCTGTTATGCAGTTTGTTACAGGTTTCTTTGGTTGGCTTTGATGGGCAGCTTGTGCTATGCAGCCTATTTTGCTGCTACAGCTTGCCATGTTATGCCTGTTATGTAGTTTGTTTGCTTTGTTTGTGAACCAAGCTTGTGCCTTGTGATTTGCAAACCAAAAATTTCTCAGGCCAATGATTAAACAAGAATTGTATGAGGCCTTTTGTTCATGTTGGGCTAAAATCTATTGAGCTTGAAATTCTATCTGCACTTTTTGTCTATTGTGAACCAATTCTTTTGAGATTTGTAATAGGAATTTGGCCTATGATAGAAATGAAATTGTTTGAGGCTTTAGAACAAAAAACCCTTCTTTTCTGATTCAACAAAAACCACCCTAATGATGGATTAGAATACTTTGTATTTTTTTGTTCATTTCTGGATGTTTAAGTTGCTAACAAACTTCTCCCTTTTTTTCATGAACATGAGGCATGGATGGAAAGCGAAGATTGGAGTGGTTGCTTGAAGATGAAGGCTTTGAAGAAATAAAATTTCTCTCTTCTTTTTTTTGTAAACAGATCTTTGTAATTTATTGCATTTGTAGACAAGACAACTTTTGTAAATTCAAACTTATAATGTAATGAATACCATGCCTTTGAATAAACTTTGTGTGAAATGAAAATGTTGTACCAATCTCGACTTTGAATCTTGAAATTCTTATTTGAATGCTTTAAGTAAAACACCTTGTTTTGGGTAACTTGTATTTCAAGCAATCGCCAAAGATGATCAAGTCAAAATAAACACTTTGTACTCCAATCAAACTTCTAAAACAAAATAAATGTTTAAGAATTTTAATTCCACTTGATTAACTTAAATCCAATGCCTTATGTTCAAAAGTCTTAATATTCAATTCCTGTCCAATGGTTGACTGATAATCAAAGTGAGTTCGCATGTCACTCTTGATTTAAACGGGACTTCATTGTTTATCAAACATGTTTTATGAACATTCGCCAGTCTTGTAGAATTAACAAACTTCAGCAAATTGTCCTCAAGAACATTTGAGATTTTGAAGACTCAATTATCGATGAGAAATCCAAAACACTAATTATTGATTTGTCACCTAGGAAGAGAACCTGTTTGGTCTCCCTTTGATCCAATTGAGTGTACGAGAACCCTAGGGTAAGCATCTTGCATGAAAAAAAATGGAAGGCAAATTTTGGGGTACAACAGCTGCCCCTGTTCAATCTTCTTAAGCCTGAAGAGTTAGATTGGCATGTTTTACTAGTTGTGACTCGAAGGTGGAAGATGATTGGACACTAGAGTGCCCAAAAATTTGCACTTGGTGATGTGATGGTTAAGGGAATGGGCTTAAAGATGCCATTGAATGAACTGAGGGATAACTATCGGAGATGGGCTTACAGATGCCATCCAAGGGTGACTGTTGACAGAAAATGGACTAAGTCTCTCCTTGATTTCAATTGGGAATGAATCAGAATAAAGCTTTGGAGTGATTTATTTGAAACAGAAAAAGAACCTACTAGGAAAGAATCATAATTATTATTGAGAGATTTGTTTGAACGAGAAGGGGTCTTAAATAAGCAACATAATAATATTCGAAACTGAATTGTGTCTGACTCGTATCTGAGATATGTACTGAATGAGAGTCGGAATGAAATCCGTATTTGGACTGTATCTGAAAGTTGAATCTGAATGAGTATCAGGATGGCATCCGTATCTGGAGTGTATCTGAACTGTATCTGAAATCTGAATCTGAATGAGTATTAGGATTGCATCCATATCTGGAGCGTATCTGAACTGTATCTGAAATCTGAATCTGAATGAGTATCAGGATGGCATCTATATCTGAAGCGTATATGAACTGTATCTGAAATCTAAATCTGAATGAGTATCAGGATGGCATCCGTATCTGGAGCATATCTGAACTGTATCTGAAATCTGAATCTGAATGAGTATCAGGATGGCATCCGTATCTGGAGCGTATCTGAACTTATTTGAAATCTGAATCTGAATGAGTATCAGGATGGCATCCGTATCTGGAGCGTATCTGAATTGTATCTGAAATCTGAATCTAAATGAGTATCAGGATGGCATCTGTATCTGGAGCGCATCTAAACTGTATCAAAAGGTTGAATCTGAATGAGTATCATGATGGCATCCGTATCTGGAGCGTATCTGAATTGTATCTGTAGATTGAACATTGTTAATGGTAGCTGTTAATCTTATCCTGAAAAGGGTAAAATGTTAGCTAAAATGCCAAGTCATGATACATGAAATGTATGCATAATGGGATTATGTTATATGCATTCGTGTTTATCAATGTTTATGATATATGAATGCAATGTATGCATATGTGAGCTGATCTGCTGCACTTTTGTTGGATTGGGGAAAATAAATCCCTAATTATGGCTGAGGATATGGAGTGTAAGTCTTCATGTTGTGAAGTTAAAGTGTTGATGAATCTCCTTTTAGAGAAATAAACTTTGTTTAAGGGAAATACTGTGTACTGCTTGTAAAATCCTGTTGGGGAATCCTGAGAATTTTAATGATTTCTACTGGGGATTGATAACTGGAAGCTTCATTCCGCTGGGGGTTAAACTGCACACTGCGAGGGATCTATAGTTTGTTGGGGAAATAAACCCTGTTGTCGGTCTGTTGGAGAATTGTCTTTTTCACTAAGGAAAGTTCTCGAGGGTTTTTGAGATCGACTCAACTGGTGAAGAATTTTCAGAGATTGAAACTCTTGCTGGGGGGTCAATCTATGAGAAATATTTTAGGGAGATCTATCACTGCTCCTGGTAGTAAATGCTAGAAAATGTTTGCTTGGTCGCACATGACCCTTTATGTGGGAGTCTGTTTGCCCCTTAGAGTTAATCTGATGTACCTTGACGCTTGATATTTTGATCATATTTTCGGTAGCCCTGAACCTCCTAGAGATATTTTTCTAAGACTGTTGTGGAAGAAGCTGAAGACATGATAATGACACCATCTGATACTATTGGCACAAACGAACGAAACGGTGGTGCCTAAGAGCTTTGGTTAAGTATGAGAATTTTCTAAGAACTTTCATGGAAGGATCTTAAGACATGATACTGACACCATCTGATACTATTGGCATAGACGAACGAAATGGGGGTGCCCAAGATCTTTGGTTAAGTCTCAATATTTTCTAAGAACTGTCATGGAAGGATCTGAAGACATGATACTGACACCATATGATACTATTGGCACATACAAATAATTTGATGGTACCGAAAGTCTTCAAAGTGGATTTTGTTCAAACCCCTGATCAACGTAATATTGCCCCTTGAGTGATACATACGGAGATTTTCCCTTGGTTATTCAACAATTTTTTGAGAGATTCTTTGAATCTCGACTTGACTGCCCCAGACGTGTTGGACAAAGGTCATGTCGTGCCTCTTGATCATGAGAGATTTGTCTTTGGAAGTGTCTTTCCAATTGAAGTGAGTTCGTTTACTGAGAGAGCTTTCATTCACTGGGTAGTCGTTGTGTGAATTTCTTCGCTGTCAAACAAATTAACATATGCAAACAATGATATTCAAGTAAAGCAAAGTTTATGTTTGTCTCAAAAATTTTGAAAATGCGTTTTAGCAAGTAAAGAAATTTTGTAAGAAAAATTCAACTCAAGATTTTAGAGTAAAGCCCTATAGGAGTCAGGATACCTTTGGTAACAGTATGCTTTCGAACTAACCCATGCTTCAATTAGGACTTTCGAAGGGTTGTAACGTGGCATGGTTCACGGTTTAAAGAAACAAAGGATAAAGGCTCGAAGTATATTTATACCCACCCGCTCTTCGTGATGTTCTTCGATCCTAAACTCAGTTAATTGTGCGTTTGAACTCCAATTGAGTCTGGAATGATGTTTTGGGTGATGGTTCAGACAAGTTAGGTTTGTCAGAAGGCAATCATTTTTCGCAACACACATTTTTTGTTGAGGATTCGTAGCGACCTCTTTCTTTTGATTTGTTATCACTAATTTTTTCCTGACTGTTCCTATTTTGAGATTACGGTCAGCAGGATGCCCCATAAGTCTTCTTTGACTTAATGGGCTTTTCCTTTTTTGAGAGATAATGACCGCCTATTTGGTAGGGAACCATCACTGTCTTTTGATTTCAGAGGAATTATTTTGACGTCACTCGTTGTATTACGAGATGAGAGTTTGCGATTTGAACGCGCATTTGAATTAACTGAGAGACTACCCTGCCCCAGGTTTTGATTAAAGGTTTCAATTTGTAAAATAAGGAAAACTTGTACTTCTTTGGCTCGAAGGGGTTGACTAGGGATTATCTTCCTTATAACTCCAGTGTTTAGGATTTGAAAGAACACCTGTACATCATCAGCAAAGCCTGTTCAAAAGCATATTATATGAGATTTATGGCATTGTTTTTGTCATCCTCCCTCTAAAGGCTTGTAACTTTTAGCAAGAGTTAAATGTCATAAAGAGAGTAAAAATCATAGTTTAAATATAGTGAAAACGAATGGATGGATTCAAGACAAACATATGCAATGCATTAGTGAAACAGAGTTTGACATTAATAGATAATTGTCTGAGCAATAAAAGAGATTACAATTGAAAATTCCACTGAACAGAAGCCTCTTTGTCTGCACTTGTCACTTTAGGTGGTGAACCTTTGAGGGGTGATAGAAAAGAGCTCCAATTGACCGTCTTGTGTGAAGTCCAAAGCTCCTTCGTCGATCAAGTTTTGAATCTTGTACTTCAACGCCCAACAATTGTTTGTTTCGTGTCTAGGACCGTCGAATGATAGGCACACCTGGCATCAGGATTGTAACTGGGAGCATAAGTTTTTGGATTTGGACGAGGTCTTATTGGTGTAATCAGATCCATTTTTAACATATGTTGCAAAGCTTGAGACAGTGGCATGTTGACGTTAGTAAACTGTCTTTTGGGTTCTTTTTACCTTTGCTGATTTTCCGGTTGATGTTAACGAGGCCGTTGTTGGACCTGTGACGTAGCGGAAATTTGGAATGGTCTATTTTCCCTTGAAACAGCTTCTTGTCTTGTGGTTGGCTGGATGATGATTTGGCCCCTACTCCTAGCTGTTTGCCCTATTTGGTTATATTCGTCTTGATGGAGTTTGTGGACGAGGGTCTTTAGCTCTTCTTGTCCTTGAGCCAAGTTTTGGATGAGAGCCATCTGGCCTAGCATTTGGATTCTCATTGCTTCCATCTCAACTTGCAGTTGTTCAACCTGGCCATCCTTGTTGTTATCAGGATGTTTCTTGGTCAGATTCTTAGCGAGGAGTGCTTTCAATTCTTCCTGTCCCTTGGATAGGTTAAGGAACATTTCCCTAAACCGGGCCTCTTTAGTTTGAAGATCTCCATTTTCTTGTTGGAGAGCCATTGGCTAAAATAAACAGCGAGCACATGAGAGATCGGTACTAGAGGCTACCTGTTATACAATGACGTGTATGTCATGCAAATGTTTTCAAATATCTCGCGGGGTAAATGTTAGTAGTCAATTACAGCTTTGATTGGAGAACTTTGTGTTGGTGGATGTCCTTCCACGAGAATTAAGCTCACTATATCGAGTGGGTCATAGCCCTTGACTCAAGTTGTTGTACTTGATCTTTGACGGTGTTTGGTTAGAGAAAAGTAAATCCTCTTACCCCTTGATAGACGTCTGGTTTAACGTGACCCTGCATAAAAAAACCCTTGAGATCCTTGAAATGGTACGATTCAATGTTATTGAAAATGCTATGGTATGATGTCATGATGTTATTCACAAGTATGCAAAGTAAACAAGCTTATAATCATATACACACAAAGCAGACAAGTCCTTAGGTTTAGGCTTGCATGGAGTCTGTAGGTAAGTACCCTATTGAAGTTTAGTTGGTTCAACCTGTCCTAGCAATAGTAACCGGGTTCTAAGGAGCTCAATGTCACTGGATTGTTTCCTTGGTCATTGTTTCAGCTCAAGCCTTTTTAATGGCGACCAAAATATCTCAAGAAACTAAACCTCAATGAGTGTAGTATCGAGTATCTACCAACTTCGGACTGCACCAAAGTCGATCATCTCACTACATTCTAAAGGCCAAGTTGGTCAAGTAAAGGTTCTAGAAGTTCATTAGTGCTTTATTACATCACTCAGTGGCCCCGTATTCTCTTTGATTAACTCAAATGCTACTGGTACCCACAAATATGTCGCACTAACACAGCTATTGCTTAGACCATGTCGGTATATCACGCACAGTTTCCACAACGTATTGCTACTTACCTATAAGGTGTCCCAAATCCGGGTAGAGGATTCAAACCCAAAGAAAGAACCATAATGTAAAGCATACAAGTCAAATAATGTAAGCAAATAAATGTGATATATCCCTAAGGTAACCCCACTTTTAGAATTATTCCCCAGCAGAGTCGCCAGTTTTGTGATGCAGTGGGAGAGCTGACTTGAGGTTTTGCGTTTTATCGCAAATGTTGCGGTTAGCAAGAGTCGCCACCGACTTTTCTTTTATCCAAAAAGAAAGGTGAAAAAGCACAAGAAAGACCATTGAGATTGTTTCTTGAGTTCAGGGGGTAGATTATAAAAAGGGAAGGTATTAGCACCCTTTTTATCCATGGTTTTTCATGGGCTCTTAGTTACTTGCTAGATCACTTGCTTTTGTTTGAAATTGTGCTTTGTATGGTTTTTTAAAGTATTTTGTAAAGAGGCCATTGTTTAGGCAATCTTTGTAATGATTCTCGTTCGTAAGAATGTATACAAAGATGTTGATCTTTTGAAAATGTTTTCAATTTTTGTAAGATGTTTGAAGGTGTATGTGATTGTTTTGAA
Organism: Vicia faba; assembly: GCA_948472305.1. Lineage (NCBI taxonomy): Eukaryota > Viridiplantae > Streptophyta > Magnoliopsida > Fabales > Fabaceae > Vicia > Vicia faba. Next base: position 1,381,524,591 of record OX451738.1, on the reverse strand, counting down.
AATAGCAAGGATGTTTCTTTTTAAATGGAGCAAGTAATTAAGAGAAATCTACCTACTCAAAATTATTTCTTGTTAATTTTATTTTCCTTTGACATTGTTGTCTTACCATTGATTTGGTAAGAAACCCTATCTTTGGAAGTAAACGGGATGGGCGTGGGTCATCGTATAGCCATGATTAGCAATGTTGCAAGGTATCTTAGCAGTTTTTTAGGGACAAAGATCATTTTGTAAGGCAACTTTGAATAGCGTCATCGAGGGACTACGATCTTATATTTGTTTGTTTTTGCTAAGATTCCTTACATGCGTAATATGACCATTTTGTATAAGGCAACCAAGTGGAGTAACCCTAGGGGTGTTTGTGTGCAAGTGTGTCATTTTCATGCTTGATTTTGTCTTGAATTAGGGTTTTCTATTTGATTGATTTTATTCTTCCCATACAAACCCTAATTACTAGCATATTATGTAAAAGCGATAAATTGCGAAATTTAAAGTTACTACGCTATTACAACACTTGTGGAAGGGGGTATACAATTTATGAATGGGGATTGCAATAATATAAACTTAATTAATCTATTACAACCAAATTGAATATTGTACAAATAATTGAAGAAATATATAAAGTACAAATGCAAATTGAAAGAAAATATTTTTGTGTTGGGTTTTTGTTAAAAAAAATGGTTTTAAACTATTTAACTAAAAGAAAATAATTAATTAAAATGAGTAAAATTAAACCTAAGTTTAAAAGAAAATAAAATTAATCAAGAGAGCAATTTTAGGGATTTTTGAGAAAAGGTTTTAATATTAATTAAACTAATATGAAAATTAATTAGAAGAAAACATAAACTCTAAGTTAATTTTAATTAAGAAAATAAACTAAATCCTAGTCTAATTATTACTTAATTAAAAAAGAATAAAGTTTTTTATAAGAAAATATTTTATCCTTTTTTCTTGAAAGAAAAATATAAATATATATATATAGTATAAATAATAAATAAAATGTTTTTTTGTCCTTTTTTATTAATAAAAATGATAATAATAATAATAATAATAATATAAATAAATAAGAAAAAAAAAATATTTATGTGAAAGATAAAAGCAGGGGGTAAGAAACAGATTTGGTGCTTAAAAAAACAATAAAAGGGTGTTGGGCCTAAAATAAGTTTTTTTGTTTGAACTCAGCAAAAAAAAGAAAAAATACAAGTAAAAAAAAAGTTAATTGGGCCTGGCTGTATTGTCAAGAGAGAGGGGGGTGCGTTGGGAAGGATGTTTGGGCCAGTGGTGAGTCAGACTTGTGTTTATTTTAAACAAAACAAAGAAGAAGAATGAGACAAAACCTCATTTAGCATAAAAAATTATCTCTCTCTCTCTCTCTCTCGTTCGCTCTCGTTCTCCTCACCGAAGAAGAAGATTCCACTGCACCGGAAATCGCCTCACGGTGGAGGCGACGGCGGCGGTGTCCCAAACCATATTTTTCTTACATTTTTGGAATCTTTTGTCTCTCCTCTTTACTGATCTTAGACTGATTTTTCCAGATTATTCATATTCTTGCGTAGATCTAAAAGGGAAGGATGGAACCCTAATGGTTCCGAATTGGATTTGGATGTTGTTTTTTGGGTGAGATCTCTCCTTCTTCCTTCTCTTACAGATTTATGAAGGGTTAGGCTTTTACGAAAATGATGATGATAAACTATTTTAGGGTTTTGTTGTTGTTTGCGTGCGACTTGTGTTGCTGTCTCGTATATTTTTGATGATGATGAGTTTTGGGAAATGGTTTTTGTTGGCTTGCTGTGATTTGTGTTTCTGTCTCGTATATTTTTCATGATGATGAGTTTTGGGAAATGGTTTTTTGTCTTGGCTTGCTGTGATTTGTGTTTCCTTATATATTTTGGATGATGATGAGTTTTGGGAAATGGTTTTTTGTCTTGGCTTGTTGTGATTTGTGTTTCCTTGTATATTTTTGATGATGAAGAGAAAATGGGAAATGGTTTTTTGTTGGATTTCTGTGATTTATGTTTCCTTGTATATTTTTGATGATGAAGAGAGAGTGGGAAATGGTTTGTGTTGGTTCTATATCTGTATGAACCAAAAAAATCCTCCTTCTGTAAACTCAGGGTTTCTCCTTTTATACCATGAGCCTGCTTGCTTGTTTTTTTGTAAAAGTTTGACTTAAGAGAGATAACTACAGTTTGGATTTGCTACTTTTTGCTGATTTTCAAAAAGTCAACTTTATTGTACATTGATATGCTTCCTCTAACTTTGCTTGCTGAGTTTTGATTCTGTACTTGGCTTTTGTGATGCTTTTACAGCTATGTTTTAACAGCTCTTGTACTATGATGAACTTTTTCTGAGTTTTCCTTCTTTATTGATATGTCAAATGCTGACTTTTGCTGGCTGCTTTTGCTGTACTTTTGTACCAGTTGCTTGTTGCTTTGGTATTGCTGGTGACTTTTATACTTTGTTGCTTGTGGACTTTTGCTATGAACCAAACAATTTTTTTTTAGATTTGTAGTGAAATACTCTAGGCCTATGACATGATTTTACCAATTTTGAGGCTCTCTGATTATTGATTGTACTGGTTTTTCTAATTTCCTCTTTCATCTATTTGTGAACCAAAACTTGTGATTTGCAAACATCTCTTTAGGACAATGATAAGACACTGTTTTGAGGCTCCTATTGGGCTTGAATTTATTGATTTGAATATTTTTCTGATGGGCTGAAAGTATGGTTGGAATACTTTTGAATACAAAAACCTCCTTTCTGGAATTCTTGATATTTTGTTCCTCTTTAGATTTTTGCACAAGTTTTTTTGTCTTGGCAGTTTGCCTGCCTTGTTATGCAGTTTGTTGCAGGTTTCTTTGGTTGGCTTTGATGGGAAGCTTGTGCTGTTATGCAGCCTGTTTTGCTGCTACAGCTTGCCCTGTTATGCAGCTTATTTTTCTGTTGCGGCTTGCCCTGTTATGCCTGTTATGCAGCTTGTTTGCCTGCTACAGTTTGCTTTGATTGCCTGCCCTATTATGTAGTTGCAATTTGCTTTGTTTGCCTGCCCTGTTATGCAATTTGCCTGCCCTGTTGTGCAGTTTGTTGCAGGTTTCTTTGGTTGGCTTTGATGGGTAGCTTGTGCTGTTATGCAGCCTGTTTTGCTGCTACAACTTGCCCTGTTATGCAGTTTGTTTGCTTTGTTTGTGAACCAAGCTTGTGCCTTGTGATTTGCAAACCAAAAATTTCTCAGGCCAATGATTAAACAAGAATTGTATGAGGCCTTTTGTTCATGTTGGGCTGAAATTTGTTGAGCTTAAAATTCTATCTGCACTTTTTGTCTATTGTGAACCAATTCTTTTGAGATTTGCAATAGGAATTTGGCCTATGATAGAAATGAAATTATTTGAGGCTTTAGAACACAAAACCCTTCTTTTCTGATTCAACAAAAACCAACCTAATGATGGATTAGAATACTTTGTATTTTTTTGTTCATTTCTGGATGTTTGAGTTGCTAACAAACTTCTCCCTTTTTTTCATGAACATGAGGCATGGATGGCAAGCAACGATTGGAGTGGTTGCTTGAAGATAAAGACTTTGAAGAAATAAAATTTCTCTCTTCTTTTTTTTGTAAACAGGTCTTTATAATTTATTGCATTTGTAGACAAGACAACTTTTGTAAATTCAAACTTATAATGTAATGAATACCATTGTGTGAAATGAAAATGTTGTACCAATCTCGACTTTGAATCTTGAAATTCTTATTTGAATGCTTTGAGTAAAACACCTTGTTTTGGGTAAATTGTATTTCAAGCAATCTCCAAAGATGATCAAGTCAAAACAAACACTTTGTACTCCAATCAAACTTCTAAAACAAAATAAATGTTTAAGAATTTTAATTCCACTTGATTAACTTAAATCCAAAGCCTTATGGTAAAAAGTCTTAATCTTCAATTCCTGTCCAATGGTTGACTGATAATCAAAATGAAATCGCATGTCACTCTTGATTTAAACGGGACTTCATTGTCTATCAAACATGTTTTAAGAACATTCGCCAGTCTTGTAGAATTGACAAACTTCAGCAAATTGTCCTCAAGAAAATTTGAGATTTTGAAGACTCAATTATCTATGAGAAATCCCAAACCCTAATTATTGATTTGCCGCCTAGGAAGAGAACCTGTCTAGTCGCCCTTTGAGCCAATTGAGTGTACGAGAACCCTATGGTAAGCATCTTGCATGAAAAAAAATGGAAGGCAAATTTTGGGGTACAACATCACCCTATACAACCTCAGAGATCAATTGGAAGAGTTGATAGGCTTTGAAAGTGGCTGCATAATAGGGTTTCACTTTGCCCTAATTTTTTATTTTTTTTGAAATTTTAGAGAGGTGTTTTTATGCAAGGATTTTTTTGTCATGTTTCTCTGAATTGATGAGAATATATAATGCTTGAATTAGGTTAAAAGATAATGGGCTTGGACTTTATATGAAAAGCTTTTGTTTTATTTCATTTATTTTGACTTTAAATAAATAAAAATACAAAATAAATAAAATAAAAACCAAAGGGATGTATGAATAAGTTCAGAGGTTCATATTGAGACCTATAATGCGTATGGACCTTGAAATGTAAGCCCACAAGCCCAAAGTTTCAAGTTTGGTCACTTTTGGTTTCATGCCTTTTCTCAAAATCCCCAACTTGCACCAATCATAACTCTCTCAATTTTTGTCATTTGAAGGTGATAATTAACTTTTTGGTAATTTTAAGATGTCCTCTACAATATCTATTTTGATCATTTTTGCATTTAAAAAATTTATCTTGATGTAATTTGCCTTGACAAAAAGTGTCTTTTTGTTGACTTTTGAAATGACCAATAATGTTTTGGCCCATATCTCTCAAATGAAGCATTTTTTGGACTTGAGCTTAGAGAGACAATGATGTAGAGAATTGAATTTCCTTCAAAATGAGCTTTGGTTGAGGAAAATATGATAAAGTGTGTGGTAGTTGTGCTTGGTCAAAATTTAGTTGACTTCTCCTTAAGAAAATCCTAATTTGGCAGCTTTTGATGGTTTGAGAGTTTTCTTGATGAATTATGATCAACCCTTGATCAAATGATGAATATGACTTTAAAATATTGATGTTGACCAAAAATCTTGAAGTTAGACTGTAAGATGACCATAATTAACTTTTTGTCTAATACAGTTGATTTCCAGTCATCTGAGCCATTGATTGAGCAAACTTCTGATGCAAGGCTTGAATCTTGGTATGAGCATTCTTTGAGACATATAAGAAACCATGAAATCCACTTGATACCTTATAAACCCAATCTTCCTTGAGAAAAGTGAAACCCTAGTTGTAAGTCCATTGCTTAGGAGAAGGGTGTGCCTGATCAATCTTTGAGTAGTTGAGAACTCTAGGAGAATGTCTTGAATATTAGGAGGGAAAATTTTGGGGTAAAACACAATCCTATGAGGTTATAATAATGTCATAAGAAAACCAGCATCAATCTGCTTCAAAAATTCTTCTTTAATTTTCATTTCCATGTCGGGGTGGTTCTTTGCAACTTTTGCTTGATTGGTGGACATTCTGGCTTTGGCGGCAAATAATGTTCCACAATATCACTATCCAAACTAGGCATGTATTGATAAGACCAAGCAAAGATATCCATATACTCTTTCAACAATTCAATCAACCTTCTATTCACATCGGGATGAAGCAGTGCTCCAATATTGACTTCCTTTCGATCTTCCTCTGAACCCAAGTTAATCATCTCTAATAGCTCTTTATACGGTTGAGTGGTACTTTCCCCGCGCTCAAGCAACCGTGAAAGCTCTTCTGGGATTTCATCATATTCTTCTTATTTGGCCATATGCACAGATACTCAAAGTTGGGAGAGGATACATGGTCATTGTACTCAACGGGGTTTTTAATTAACCTGCACAGGTGATTTATGATTGATTTTAATAACTGACACATGTAACAAGTGATTATGCATATTTATTTACAGTTATTATTTATTTCGAAAGGCTTTTTTTATGATTACCATTTTCCATGAAAAAGCAGAAAATAAAGACATAATTTGGGAATCAAAAACAACTTTTATTAATGATTTTAAAAATTAAAACAATAGATATACCCATACAACATCAATACTTTCACCTTGGGAAGATGAAAGATTTTTGAAAAGACTAACATAAAACAAATTACTTTGAAATGTGAATGCAAAAAGGAACATCAACGGTGATCCAATTCTGGACATGTGTCACGAAGTTTGGCACCTCTTGCTCTAATTCATCTTCGAGAATAGCGTTGATCCTTTGAGTAGTTGGATGAAGATAGAATGCACTGTGAAAGATGTCTTGATATTTACTCAAAGCGGACTTCGGCTTCACTACTTCCTTCTTCATCGAGAAACGCAAACCAGTGTCATTCTTGTTCACAGGAGTATTAATAACCTGCCCCCACACCTTGTTAGGGCCTTTCTGCACTACCTGTTGTGCATCCTTAAACGAGGCGATAGAATTCTCATTCTTCCTTATATTATCAATGGACAAATCTTGGAACTGAGTTCCAATAGCGGCTTCGTCAGCTTCTACAATTATAAAGGAAGACAAATGAGATAACAACAGAGCTTGCTCACCGTTCACAATGACTACCTTTCCTTCACGAACAAATTTCAGCTTATGGTGCAAGGTTGAAGTAACAGCTCCTGCTTCATGGATCTATGGTCGTCCCAATAAACAGCTATAAGTGGGGACAATGTACATAACCTGGAAAGTAATCTGGAATAAGTGAAAACCTACGTGAATGGGAAAATATACTTCTCTGATGATAGACTTCCTCGAACCATCAAATGCTTTCACTATAATGCCACTTGGGCGCATGGGAGCTCCCTGGTACTTATGCTTCATGAGCGTACTTCTTGGTATGACATTCAAAGCAGACCCATTGTCAATCAGCACATTGGACAAAGAGTCATTCTTACAATTCTGGAAATATGGAGATCCGGGTTATGGTTTCTTCCTTCATCAGACAACTCATCATTACAAAATCTCAGATTATTACAAGATGTAATATTCCCCACAACACTACTGAACTAATCCAGAGACATGTCGCTTTCAACAAAAGCCTAATCCAACACTCTCATCATAGATTCCTGTAACACCCCAATTTTTAGAAGTTATTTATTTAATGAATTATTAGGGGTATTTGTGAATAATTGATGTTTTATATGATTATATGTGTGATGTGCTGGTATGAGGTTGTGCATGATGTGAATTATGATAATTAGAAGTATTAGAATAGTTAAATAATTATTTAGTAATTATTTAGATTATTATTGTGAATATAATAATAGGAATAATTATTTAAATGGTTATTTTAATTAGAGTGGTGTGTTGTAATTAGTAGGAAGGGTGAGGATGTGATTGTAAATAGAGGTTGACTAAGTGAGGGCAATTAAGGAAGATATTAGGGGTCCTTTGTGATAACAGAGAAGAGATAGTTCTTATTCTCACAATTAATCGCAAAAGTTGGAGAAGAGAGGCTAGGGAGCGAAGGCTTTGGAGAGAATCATCGTAATAGGCACAAAGAACATAATCAATCACTCGAAGAAATAAGGTAAGGGGTGTTTATCTGATTATATTTGATTTAAGTGGTAGATAGAGGTAGAGTTTGTCTTAGATTTCATAGATGGTGATTCAATGTTATTTGATGGCGAATTGATAAATTTGTGATCAATAATGACCCGTAAATGTTGCCTAATTGATGTAGTATATTAAGTTGTTGATAGATGATGAATCCCTATGATTAAATGATGTTTTAGGACCTATAAGGTAGTGAAATCGCAGAAAAATCACAGAAAAATTCAGCACAAAACAATATGCGTCGACTCAAAGAGGTTAGGCGTCGACTCATGCAGGTTCAAGACTCAGTATGCGTCGACTCATTGGGTCGACCTGAGCACACTCGGGGCAGACAGAATACCTATGCATCAACTCAAAGGGGGCATGCGTCGACTCAAGCAATCCAATTTTTGACAGATTTTTCTAAAGGTCGTAACTTGAGTTTCCGGACTCCGTTTGAGGTGTCGTTCAAAGAATTGGATAGCTAACGCAATGAACTATATTTATAAGGAGTAAAATGAAGAATAAGAAAGATAATTCTAGTACCCAAGTTAGGATAGAATTATTTTCCCCGTGTTGAATCATTATAATGTTTTATGGTAATGAAGTATGATGATGATAAGACGATCTTATGATAATGCTTGGTTCATAATGATGATATGTTGTTAATATGATGATTCTATTTTACATGATGATATGATGATGATGCTCTACTTATATGAGTACATATGATGAGGTTTATATGATGATGTTGGTGAATACATGAATGATGATGCGTATGACTAGTTGTGGTCATTTATATTATTGTTGCGCATCATGCATTCATTAGAAAGCTTTGGTCCATTTTGATGATTTAGGACGTTGGTTCAGTGATTTGGTCTCAATCCCATTGTATGGATTTGGGATGTCTATGATTTTCTCCCGGTTCCAAGTGGAAATCAATCCTATGATTGGGGTCTTTTAAGGGTGATGGCCCAATGTCCATCAAATGAATTGGTACCACATGCATGAGTCTATGTCATTGCACTACATATTATGTGGCATTGCATGGTTCTTAAATTGATTATGTTGTATTGTGTTGTTAAATTTGTATGATTGTTGAGGTGCTTGTAATATAACAATGTTGAGTTTCTGTTGTGATACTTTTGGTTTATTCTGATATGTCTATTACTTATATCTTATACAATGATTGTGATGAACTCACCCTTTCTGCTTGAATGTTGCCTCTACGTGGGTAACGTGAAGGTAATCAGGAGTAGTCCCTAAAGGCTTAGAAGAATAGCTTGGAGTGTGTGTTTTTTTCTGTTGAGTCTAGAAGGTCTTGCTCTGATATGTAACATTGGGGACTGGAATGCTTTGTTTTGAAAACTATTTTGTTCTTGTTTTGTTATGACATTTAAATTATTTCCATGGAGTTTAAATTATATTGAATTGCGAACCATGAATCATGGGGCACTATGAAGTGTTTTAATAAACTTGTTTGAACTATGATCCTGCTGCATGTATGTGAAACTTTGATAATAGATATGTACATTAATAATTTTGAAAACCCGTGTTACAGAGTAAGACTAGCACGTATGATTATTACACGAATAAAATGTGACGCCATTTTGTTGTATTACTCTGATATTATTATAAATAACTATGAATATTCTATGGGGTTTAGAAGGGTGTTACATAAGTGGTATTGGAGAGGGTCGCTTTGTCCGGCCAGGTTGTCTAATGTTGTTTGTTCCTTAGTCTATGACATGTGTGTGAAACACTGTCAGTACTTGCTTGTTTTTCTAACTATTTATCTGCAAGGGTTGGTTTGAAACATGTGGGGTAGAAGCTTTTGCTTATCTAATATGTTTTAGGTATGGGAGTTAGTGCAATACACTGGTGAGTTACAAAGAGCACAAGTATTGTTGGAGCTATGTTGTTTCTGGAAACTGAAGAGAGTACAGATTCGTGATTTTGTCTGCAGGTCAAGTTGGGATGTCTTCAGAGAGAATGATCACGTATCTTTGATGTTTTCTTCTCGGATAATATAGAGAAATGTGACAGCTAGTGATATGCCAGTGTTGTGTGATTCTTGATGTTTTTCCTAAAGATATTTGCGACTTGCCTCCAGAGTGTGGATCTGAGTTCAGTGACAGTAGAGAACTGGTGTTTGTATCTGCTAAGCAAGTAGGATAACCCTTAGGATATGAGGCTTAGAGTTTTGCATGTTTGTGACAACAGTTGAATGAGGTCGTGTGTGGATTACCGACAATTGAGTAAGGTAATAGGTGAGATTAATTATCCACTTCAAGGGATTGACGATTTGATGGACCAACTGTTGGGCGAGTATGTCTACAGTATAATCGAATTGAGAAGGGTTACCTTCAGATTCAAATGAAGGGTGAGGATAGTTAGAAGACAGATTTTAGAACTTGTGTAGGAACTACAAATATTTGGATTAGTTTGTTACGGTGTTTTTTGAGGACATTATGAGTTAATCTAAGTTAGAATAAGCGAATGTCGAATGTTGTGAATTACAATGTTGAAAGGGAGGAAACTTTATGCTAAGTTGTCAAGGTGTAGATCATGGTATGAGGAGGAGAATTTTCTTAAGCATGTTATTTCGAATGATGGTATATATGGATCCATCCAAAGCATGTATGGTTGTACATTGAGAGACTCCAAAGTCGGTTACATAGACTAGAGGCTTCTTATGCTTAACTAGTTATTGTCACAACTTGTTTATGACGAGGTCAAGTACGATATGTTGTAAATGAATGAATTGAAGGAATGAGATGTTTGGTATTAGGGAGAATATGGAGATATTAGAGGAGCTCATGGAGATACAACTTATGTCGAGTAAGAATTATTAGAATGACGAGGATTAATTGGAACTTGGTGCTTTATGTAACTTTGAGTATAAGTTTTAAAGAAACACTATTCTAGTTTAGTAATGATGGTTTATGTGTTATCATGGTTGTCAGATACCTATTGACAAATTGAGGAACTGATCACCCTTGATCTCTTGTTGATAGTAGATGGGATTGTGTTGGATGTGATAGACTTGTCTTACCAGCTTAATGGTGTGTTAGGTGTTTAACGTTCCATCAAGGGAATATTCGTTCATCATTTTGGGTGAACAAAATGGATAAGTGACTATGAAAGAGTTGAGACTTATTGAATAGTTTGGAGACTTGAGGTTGTATTTGAAACTTTCGAAGTGTAAATTTTGGTTGAAGGAAGTGAGTTCTCTTGGCCATGTGATTTCTAGTGGTGGAATTGCGGTAGATACTTCTAAGGTTGATGCAGTGTTGCAGTGGGAGACACCGAAATCTACAATTGAGATTCAGATATTTCTTGGGTTACCAAGTTACTACCTAAGATTCATTGAGGGATTTTCTAAGTTGGCATTACTAATGACTCAGATGACTCGAAAGGGCCATGTTTACGTGTGGGATGTTGCATGCGAAGAAAGTTTTGTAGAACGGAAAAAGCGATTGATGACTGCTTCGGTGTTGATTTTTCCAAATCCGAATGAATCCTTTGTAGTTTATTGTGATGCTTCTAAGACGGGTCTTGGTGGTGTGCTAATGCAATATGGACAAGTTGTTGCTTGTGCTTCTAGACAACTCAAAATTCATGACAGGAATTATCCTACGCATGACTTAGAATTGGCGGTTGTGGTGTTCGTGCTAAAAATTTGGAGACATTATCTTTTTGGCTCTAAATTTTAAGTGTTCAGTGATCATAAGAGTTTAAAATACTTATTTGACCAGAAGGAGTTAAACATGAGGCAGAGAAGATGGCTAGAATTGTTGAAGGATTATAATTTTGATTTGAGTTACCATCCTGGTAAAGCAAATGTAGTAGTTGATGCTTTGAGTAGGAAATATTTGCATATGTCAACGCTTATGGTTCGAGAGTTAGAGATGATCGAATAGTTTAGAGATATGAGCTTCGTATGCGAAGATACATCCAACAGTGTAAAGATGGGAATGTTGAAACTAACTAGTAGGATTCTTGAAGAGATCCGAGAAGGTCAGAAGTCTGATTTGAGTTTGGTGGATCGACTATTGTTGATTAACCAAGGAAACAAAGGTGAATTTCGAGTGGATGAGAATCGTGTGGTGAGACTTGGTGATAGAGAATGTGTTCATGATATTCCAGAACTTAAGAAGAGCATTCTTGAGGAAGGGCATCGAAGTGATTTGAGTATTCATCCAGGTGCTACGAAAATGTATCAGGATTTAAAGAAAATGTTTGGTGGCCAGGTATGAAGAAAAAAATTGTTAAGTTTGTATATGCTTGCTTGACTTGTCAGAAGTCGAAGATTGAACATCAGAAGCCTACAGGTCTTATGCAACATTTTAGTATTCTATAGTGGAAATGGGATAGTGTTTCTATGGATTTCGTGTTGGGGTTACTGAAGAATGTTAGAGGTGATGATTCAATTTGGGTATTAGTGGATAGGTTGACTAAGTCGGCTTATTTCTTGCTGATGAAGATCAATCATCCTATAGAAAAGTTGGCTAAGATGTATGTTGATAAGATTGTAAAGTTGCATGGGATACCTTCGAGTATCGTGTCAGATAGAGACCCGAGGTTTACATCAAAATTCTGGACAGGTTTGCATAATGCTTTCGGTACCAAGTTGAAGTTGAGTTCCATATATCATCCGTAGACGGACGGTCAATCAGAGAGGACTATGCAGTCTTTGGAGGATTTGTTGAGGGCTTGTGTGCTAGAACAACGAGGATCTTGGGATAGTCACTTGTCGTTGATTGAATTTACATATAATAATAGTTTCCATTCAAGTATTGGAATGGCACCGTACGAAGCATTGTATGGTAGTAGGTGTAGAACTCCATTGTGTTGGTATGAGTCGGGTGAGAGTGTTGTACTCAAACTTGAGATTGTGCGAGAAATAACTAAGAAGATTAAGATGATCCAAGAGAGGATGAAGGCTTCTCAGAGTCGTCAGAAAATCTATCATGATAAGAGAAGGAAGGCCTTGGAATTTAATAAATATGATCATGTGTTCTTGAGAGTTACTCCGGTAACAGGTGTTGGTAGGGCTTTGAAATCAAGGAAGCTTACACCGTGTTTCATTGGTCAATATCAGATATCTGAGAAGATAGGTGAGGCAGCCTATCAGATTACTTTACCTCTGTTACTTGCGAATCTTCATGATGTGTTTCATGTATCTCAGTTAAGAAAGTACATTTCGGATCCCTCACATGTTATTCAGATGGATGATGTACATGTGAGAGATAACCTAACTGTTGAAGCATTACCATTGAGAATAGAAGGTCGTGAAGTGAAGCAATTGAGAGGTAAGGATATTTCCTTAGTAAAGGTGTTGTGGGGTGGATCAGCCGGTGAAATTTTGACTTGGAAGCATGAGGATCAGATGAATGAGTTGTATCCGACTCTATTTTCCTCAGGAAATTTTCGAGGGCGAAAATTCTTTAAGTGGGGGAGAGTTGTAACACCCCAATTTTTAGTAATTACTTATTTAATGAATTATTAGGAGTATTTGTGAATAATTGATGTTTTATATGATTATATGTGTGATGTGCTGGTATGTTGTTGTGCATGATGTGAATTATGATGATTAGAAGTATTAGAATGGTTAAATAATTATTTAGTATTTATTTGGATTATTATTGAGAATATAATAATAGGAATAATTATTTAAATGGTTATTTTAATTAGAGTGGTGTGTTGATAATTAGTAGGAAGAGTGAGGACGTGATGGTAAATAGAGGTTGACTAAGTGAGGGCAATTGAGGAAGATATTAGGGATCCTTTGTGATAATGGAGAAGAGATAGTTGTTATTCTCAAAATCAATCATGAAAGTTAGAGAAGAGAGGCTAGGGCATGAAGGCTCTGGAGAGAATCATCGTAAGAGGCACGAAGAACATAATCAATCACTCGAAGCAATAAGGTAAGGGGTGTTTATCTGATTATTATATTTGATTTAAGTGGTAGATAGAGGTAGGTTTGCCTTAGGTTTCATAGATGGTGATTCGATGTTGCTTAATGGAGAATTGATAGATTAGTGATGAATAATGACCCGTAAATGTTGTCTAATTGATGTACTATATTAATTTGTTGAAAGATGATGAATCCCTGTGATTAGATGATGTTTTAGGACCTATAAGGTAGTGAAATCGTAGAAAAGTCGCTGAAATATCGCAGAAAAATTCAGCTCAAAATAGTATTTTTCGACTCAAAGAGGTCATGCATCGACTCATGCAGGTTCAAGACTCAGTATGCATCGACTCATTGGGTCGACCTGAGTACATCCGGGGCAGACAGAATACCTATGCGTCGACTCAAAGGGGGCATGCGTTGACTCAAGCAATCTAATTTTTGACAGATTTTTCTAAAGGCCGTAACTTGAGTTTCCGGACTCCGTTTGAGGTGTCATTCGAAGCATTGGATAACTAACGCAATGAACTATATTTATAAGGAGTAAAATTAAGAATAAGAAGGATAATTCTAGTACCCAAGTTCGGATAAATTTAGTTTCCCCGTGTCTATGATGTTTTGTGGTAATGAAGTATGATGATGATATGACGATCTTACGATAATGCTTGGTTCATAATGGTGATATGTTGTTAATATGATGATTTTGCTTTATATGATGATATGATGATGATTCTCTTCTTATATGAGTACATATGATGAGGTTTATATGATGATATTGCTTAATACATTAATAATGATGCGTATGACTAGTTGTGGTCGTTTATATTGTTGTTGCACATCATGCATTCTTTGGACAATGTTGGTTTGTTTTGATGATTTAGGATATTGGTTCAGTGAATTGGTCTCAATCCCATTGTGTGGATTTGGGATTTCTATGATTTTCTCTGGTTCCAAGTGGGAATAAAACCTATGATTAGGGTCTTTGGAGGGTGATTGCCCAGTGTCCATCAAATGAATTGGTACCACATGCATGAGTCTATGTCCTTGCACTATATCTTATGTGGCATTGCATGGTTCTTAAATTGATGATGTTGTATTGTGTTTTTGAATTTGTATGATTGTTGAGGTACTTGGAATATAATAATGTTGAGTTTATGTTGTGATACTTTTGGTTTATTCTGCTATATCTATTACGTATATCTAATATAATGATTGTGATGAACTCAACCTTTCTGCTTGAATGTCGTCTCTATGTGGGTAACATTCAGGTAATCAGGAGTAGTCCCTAAAGGCTTAGAAGAATAACTTGGAGCGTGTGTTTTTTTTTGTTGAGTCTAGAAGGTATTGCTCTGATATGTAACATCGAGGATGGGAATGCTTTGTTTTGAAAACTATTTTGTTCTTGTTTTGTTATGACATTTAAATTGTTTACATGGAGTATAAATTATGTTAAATTGTGAACCATGAATCATGGGGAACTATGAAGTGTTTTAATGAACTTGTTTGAACTATGATTCCGCTGCAAGTATGTGAAACCATGATAATGGATATGTACATGAATAATTTGGAAAACCCGTGTTACGGAGTAAGACTAGCACGTATGATTATTTCACGAATAAAATGTGACGCCCTTTTGTTGTATTACTCTGATATTATTTTTAAATAATTATGAATATTTTGTGGGGTTTAGAAGGGTGTTACTATTCCTGGTGAGTAGAAGAGTTCATTAGCAAGGCTAGAATGGGAATCTTAGATGGAGTTTGCAATAACTGATCCACAATCTTGTAATCACTCATCTTGATGATTTCAACAAGTCATCCATATCCTTTTCAAAGGCCTCGCTACTAGATCCTCCTACTATTTTCTTAGGTTCAATATTCTCAACAACCTATTTATCAAAATTAACATCCCCTCGAAAGGTAGGGGTGAAGACACGACCGATGTGGGTTACCCGACAAGCTTCAGCAATATTCTCGACATGGGATAAAGGTTGGATAGGAATTTCCACACCATCTTCCAGGAAAGTTGCATTGTACTTATAAGGCACAGCTTTGTCTGATTCATATGTGACAGGACCAGGAAGACAAATAACCACGGGAGCAACATCAGGCTTGCTATGGTACTCAATCTCTGTAGGAGCGGGAACACCAAAACACAGAACAATGACATTCACCCCACTTCATAATATTTAGGCATCACAGAATCATTATTGGAGAACATACTTTCATCAGATGAAAAGAACTCATCAGCATAAACATATTCATCATCAGGCATGGCCTCAAATCAGTAATCTTTAATCACATTAACTCCATTGTAATCATATTGATTGCCTGTGACTTTGATAGTATCATTATCTAACAACAATTGAACGCCTATTCTTACGATAGAACAACTCTGAGAATCCATACAGCAGACCTGACAGGACCCATAATGATGTTCTTCTTGGCCATCCATGTGACAAAATGTAGCTTGCAACTGTACCAGATCATTATTCATGTAATTCACATCAAAAATACTAAATTCACTGGGACATCCATAAACCATATTCATATCTTCTTCATATTCAGCCCTTGGTCTGATTATGTGGATAAGACCTTCATCCATCATTTCTTGAAGATCAGCTCTCACTTTATCACATCCATGGATATCTGTACTGCAAATACTACAACCAACAAGGTCATGTGTATAATAGCTGAATTCATAGAGATCAGCATGCATCTTTACTGAATCACCTCTAACCAGGTTGATATCAAAAATTCGAAAGTCCCCAGGACAACCAGCAACCATATTTATAGAATTTCCACCTCCATGTTTGGGTAGCAGATTATCCTTCACATTAATACCAAGATCTTTAAAAGATAGGAGACCAGATCTAACCATCTTTTGCACTTCATACTTCAAGGGATAACAATTTTCAATGTTGTGCCTTGGGGCTCCTTGATGAAAAGCACAAGTCTGATCCGCCTTGTAATACTATGGAAAAGGTGAAGGTATAGAAGGGGGAGGTCTTTTCTGCACCAATTTCTTTTGAATTAAAACCGAAAATTATTCTGCATAACTCATCAGGATAGGATCAAATGCTTCTCTCCTCTGACTTTGCCCTTGATTTCCTTGAGGAGATGGTCTCTAATAGGTAACATCAGTCGGAGCTACATTGACGACTGGAGTCACAGAAGCAACTTGTTGTTGGTACTGATGACGTCTTCTCAGAAGTCTAAACTTTCTTTCCTCAACGACAACATTTGTTTCACTTTCTTTCATTCTATAAAACACATATGATGCTTTCTTTGCTCCTTTGACTTTTTTCAAGTGTCCTTCTCTGACAGCTTCTTCTAGACGAACATTCATACTTATCATCTCAGTAAAATCACTCGGAACACTGACAACCATCATTTCATAGGTAAATGATCCAAGAGTTTTCAGAAAGACCTTGGTCATCTCTTGCTCTCCCATCGGGGGTACCACGTGGGCAGCAACCTCGCGCCAATGATGCGCATATTCTTTGAACGACTTGTGATACGGTGGGAAAACTGACTTGAGGGTTTTGCGTTTCATTGAAAAATGTTGCGTTAGCAAGAGTCGCCACCGACTTTTATTTTGTCCAAAAGGATAAGTGAAAAAGCACAGGAAAGACCTTTGAGATTGTTTCTTGGGTTCGGGGGGGTAGATTATAAAAAGGGAAGGTATTAGCACCCTTTTTATCCATGGTTTTCCATGGGCTCTTAGTTACTTCTAGATCCCTTGCTTTTGTTTGAAATTGTGCTTTGTTTGGTTTTTGAAAGTATTTTGTAAAGAGGCCATTGTTTAGGCAATCTTTGTAATGATTCTTTTTCGTAAGAACGTATACAAAGATGTTTGATCTTTTGAAAATGTTTTCAAGTTTTGTAAGATGTTTTGAAAGTGTAAGTGTTTTTTTTTAAAATAGCAAGGATATTTTGTTTTAAATGGAGCAAGTAATTAGGAGCAATCTACCTACTCAAATGTCTTTCTTGTTCATTTTCTTTTCCTTTGACATCGTTGTCTTACCATTGATTTGGTAAGTAACCCTATCTTTGGATGCTAACGGGACGAACGTGGGTCATTGTATAACCATGATTAGCAATGTTGCAAGGTATCTTAGCATTATTTTTGAGGGACTAAGATAATTTGTAAGGCAACTTAGATAGCGTCATCGAGGGACTATGATCTTGTATTTGTTTGTTTTTGCTAAGATAACGTACATACGTAATATGGCCATTTTGTATAAGGCAAACAAGTGGGATAACCCTAGGGGTGCTTGTGTGCAAGTGTATTATTTTCATGCTTTATTTTGTCTTGGATTAGGATTTGCTATTTGGTTGATTTTATTCTTTCCATACAAACCCTAATTACTAGCATGTTATGTAAAAGCGATAAATTGTGAAATTTAAAGTTACTACGCTATTACAATATTTGTGGGAGGGGGTATACAATTTACGAATGGGGATTGAAATAATATAAACCTAATTAATCTATTACAACCAAATTGAATTTGTACAAGAATTACAAAGTATAATGATGAATAATGTATAAGGATGAAAAATGTAAAGAAAATGAATTTTGTTTGATTTTCATAAAGAAAGATTTTTTTGTCTTAACCTAATTTAAATAAAGAAAATAATTAATTAAGTTTGAATTTATTAAGAAAAATATTTTAAAAGGAAACCCTAATTCTATTAATTAATCAAAAGAAAATAAGTTAAGGAAAGTATTTTTTTTTTTTAGCATTTTTTTATCTTGAAAATATTTATAGCAATAAAAATATAATATATTTTTAAATTGTATGAAGAAAAATAAATAATATAATTATTAATTAAGTCTATAAGATTTAGTTAATAAAAAT
Organism: Vicia faba; assembly: GCA_948472305.1. Taxonomy (NCBI): domain Eukaryota; kingdom Viridiplantae; phylum Streptophyta; class Magnoliopsida; order Fabales; family Fabaceae; genus Vicia; species Vicia faba. Next base: position 1,381,506,217 of record OX451738.1, on the reverse strand, counting down.
AAATAAAGTATAGTAAATAAAATATTTTTTGTTTATAGAAATAAAATAAAATAAAATTAAGTCAAAATATAAAATTATCATTTTTTTGTGTGTTTTTATGATTTTTAGTATTTTAGAAAAGAAATATTTAAGAAAAATAAAAATGAAATAAATAAACAAACAAATAAATATAAATGGGCCAGGGTGCAAATATGAAGCAAGGTAGGAAGGTTAGAAAAAAGTCAGGCCCAGGATGGGGGAGGCCCATGCGCTGGAAGGAACCAAAAAAAGACAAAATGTAAAAGCATTTGCAAAAGGCAGCGCTGAGGTTCGAACCCACGACCTCTATCAATAACGTGCGCTGCCTTACCACTGGGGTGGCTGTACATCTGTTAACTTAAATGAAAGAATAAATACATAAGGTAAAACGTTTCCATGGCCTGTACTTCATCTTCAACCTTCAGTCAGTCGAACCACCTGTATCTCATTCATTTCTCAACAAAAATGGAAAATGAAAAATGAAAGTTGTGCCATTTTTTCTCACAAATCTAACCATTTAACTTATGTAAGCTAAAAGTCAAAGATGAAGATTAATTTTGTTGGCCCTAAATTGAAACCTAATTTTCTCAAAAATTTCAAATCCAAAATTCTCTATACATAGTCAATATAAATGGGAACTATGAACATGGTCAATTTTAAAGCAATGATATCTACATTTTATCTTCACAAATCAGGATCAAATGATGCTTGTATGAAGAGATAGAAGTTTGAAAACTTACCTCTTGCATCTAGAGTCATGAATGGAGTTTGAGCAACTTTTGAGATGGCTTGAGGATCTGTTTAGCTTGCCTGGACCTCCTTGAGTGTATTCCAACTCCTATTTTGCCTTGAAAGTCCCTGAATCTCTCTACTCAATTCAACCTGCAAGCTTGATGTTTAAAAATGGTGGATAGTGATGGAGGAGTTACAGTCTTGAAAAAAGGGGCCTGGATTACTTTGGTATTATGTATAGGAGGTGTTTGAATTATTGGTTTTCAAAACGCACGAGTGGAAATGAAGATGATGAGTTTTGGCTCAAAACTGTCAAGTTAGGCTATTTTGTGTAGCAATGGTGTTTTGGAGAGTTTTATGGTCTTCCAACTCATGTGTTAGCTTGCAAATATTGTATATACTTATAGGCAAGAGGTTTTGAGGCTTGAAACAACTCAGAAATTGAAATCACATGTTATGGCTTGGTTACTTGATTTTGAAACAAAGTTGACAAACATGGTTTCAATTTGAAGTACAAGGATTTGTAGGGAGGTTAGCAGGCTGTAGATATGTTGCTTCTTGCTTTTAAATGTTTGGAGTAATAAACAACAATGTATGGGCTCAAGAAGAGTTGACATTATGATTAAAGTCACTTTTCTAAAATGGAAGTGGTGACTTTCTTCCCAAAATGGAAATGCAACTTTGATAATGGCTCAAATGTTCAGAAAATGGTTCTATCAGTTGTGTAAACATTAAATTATTGAGTGATTAGCAAGTTTAAAACCTGCAAAGCAAGATTTGTACAGCATGCTTGATGATTGGATCAAGTGTTCTTCACAAAATGGCTTATAATTCAAGTTTGAAAACCCTAACTTCTTGCCTTCGATTCTCCTTGCTCAAGAATGATCTCAAGGATTTCTTTGACATTTTGGAAATATAGCAATGTGATCTACAACCCATATTTGAATTTATTTTGAATATTCCCCTTGGAACTATATGAAAATTTTCCATGAAGTTAGGTAAAAAATCTACCTAACTAGGGCAAAATTTCACTAAGTCTTTTTTAGTTCATGAACATGTATTCACAAAATTATAACTTGAGGTCCAAGCACTTTTGGAAGATGTTGTGTGAATAAAAATTGTATATTTCATGGAGATCTACAACTTTCATGTTGGAGGTTTCCTTTGAATCATCTTGCATCATGGTGAAAATTTGGCTCAAAGTTATGAAAAAATAAGAAATTTTCAACACTTCGAAAAATTTCTAAGTTTAGAATTTTTGACTTTTCAAAATGGAATCTTGATTTCTTGATTTCTTGATGAATAAGTTTCTTATTTTGACATGTTTTGATGAATTGAGATCTTTGGCACTTGAATTTGACCAAAAAGTCAAAGTTTGACTTTTTAGTATACAATTGACTTTTGATCAGTTGACTGCAAAATTCATTTGTCAATCCAATGGATTTGTAATGTTTTAAATCATGTCATTAGGTAAAAATGATTAAAATGGACTCTTGAGATCATTCCTTAAACCAATTGACCATTTGCTAGGTCAAAAACCAAAAATTTCCCTTTCCCAGTCAAAATCCTAATTTTGAACATTTTGCCCTTTTGGTGGTTTGATCAAATCTCTTGAGGAATTATGGTCAAAACTTGATCAAATGATACATATGGGTTTAAAATTTTGATGGGGATAAAAAATTATTAGATTTGACTGTAAATTGGTCATGGTTTACTTTTTCCTCAATACAGTTGATTTTTAGGTCAACTGTTCAATTGACTGATCAAAAGTGTGATCCAAGGCTTGAAACTTGACATGAGTAATCTTGAGGGTCCATAATGATCCATGCAAGTCATATGAAGCATTTATAGTTCAAAAATACTTGTGCAAACTCAAACCCTAATTTTGGTCATCAGTGCATAAGGAGGTGTCTTGATCTGATCAAACCCTAGTGCGGTCTTGAGCCCAATGAGATCTTGTAAGGAAAATCTTGATAAGTGAGACGGAAAATTTCGGGGTACAACAGCTGCCCATTTTCAATATTCTTAAGCCTGAGGAGTTAGATTTTCAAGTTTTTCCAGTCTTGACTCTAGGGTGGAAGATGATTGGACACTAGAGTGCCCAGAAATTTGTACTCGGTGATGTGATGGTTGAGGGAATGGGATTAAAGACGCCATTTGGAGAGGTGATAGAAAGCTGTAGGAGATGGGCTTAAAGATGCCATCCAAAAGTGATTGTTTGCATTGTAATTTGTAAGCTGTAAGAATGAGTATCAGAATGGTGTCCGTGTTTGGAGCGTATCTGAATTGTATCTGAAAGCTAGTTTTGAATGAGTGTTAGAATGGCATCCGTGTCTGGAGCGTATCTGAACTGTATCTGAGAGTTGAATTTGGGTGAGTATCAGAATGGCATCCGTGTCTGGAGCGTATCTGAAATGTATCTGAAAGTTAAATCTGAATGAGTATCAAAATGGCACCCGTGTCTGGAGCGTATCTGAACTGTATCTGAAAGTTGAATCTGAATGAGTATCAGAATGGCGTCCGTGTCTGGAGCGTATCTGAACTATATCAAAAGGTTGAATCTGAATGAGTATCAGAAAGGCATCAGTGTCTGGAGCGTATCTGAATTGTATCAAAAGGTTGAATCTGAATGAGTATCAGGATGGCATCCGTGTCTGGAGCGTGTCTGAATTGTATCAAAAGGTTGAATCTAAATGAGTATCAGAAAGGTATCCGTGTCTGGAGCGTATCTGAATTGTATCTCAAATTTGAGTCTGAATGAGTATCAGAATGGCATCCGTGTCTGGAGTGTATCTGAACTGTATCAAAAGAAACTCTGAACATTGTTAATGGTAACTATTTAATCTTATCCTGAAAAGGGTGAAATGTTAGCTAAAATGTAGAGTCATGTTGTATGAAATGCATAGTATAATGCATTCGTGTTATCAATGTTTATGATATATGGATGCAATGTATGCGTATGTGAGCCAGTTTGTTGTACTATTGTTGGATTGGGGAAAATAAATCCCTGACTGCTGCTGAGGATATGGAGTATAAGTCTTCATGTTGTGAAGTCTAAGTGTTGATGAATTTCTGCTTAGAGAAATAAACTATGTATTAAGGGAAATGCCATGTACTTCTTGTAAAATCTTGTTGTGAAATCCTGAGAAAATGAACGACTTCTACCGGGGATTGATAATTAGAAGCTCGTTCCGCCGGGAATTAAACTGCAAACTGTGGGGGATTTATGGAAATAGTATAGAGAGATCTCTCTAACTCTTAAAGCCATTAGTGATTGTCTTTTACATTTTGTTTATTTGTAAACAATAATTATGTTCAAATGCATATGTTCAACAATGAATCATTGGATGTTTTTGTAAACAAAACACAAGCGTAAAGAAAACAGATAGTTTTTGCACTTTCAAAGAGGTATCTTTGTATTGACTTTGAGTAAGTATTTGTACAAGGAGACAAACATTCTAGTAAGAGAATGCCGTCGTAAAAAAATGAAGATTTTAATACAAAGAAAAGATAGTTATGTGTAATAATCCCATCGGGTTCCCATTCTGCTATAGCCTTTGTATCTCTGAGTATCTTGTCTATTTGTTGCCTCGTCTGAAGATGATTGAATTGACCGGAACCTCTGAGTTTGTCAGTTGAAGCCAACAGTTGTCCGTAAGGTGATCCAATGGGACATAATCATACGCTTTTAATTCCCTAACTTTTTCCTGGACCGTCCTATCGGGTTTTCAGTCCACCGGGAAACCCTTTTTTGCCCAAGTCGCCCTTTCGGGTTTTCAACTTCCCAGGTGTACATATTTTTTTGTTTTATCCCTAATTTTTGCCCGAACCTCTTTGGTTGACCGGGATGCCCTTGTTTTGCCTAGGTATGTCAACCTAGCGGGTCTCTTATGCGTAGTATCTTTTGACTATGCCTGCATTCACAGGATGCAGAAGGTCGTCACCATCCATGGTGGTTAAGATCATTGCCCCACCAGAGAAAATGTTTTTGATTACAAATGGTCCTTCATAGGTAGGTGTCAATTTTCCCCTAGGATCACCTTGTGGTAGTATGATGCGTTTGATCACCAGATCTCTAACTTGATACACTTGGCGTCTAACCTTCTTGTTGAAAGCCTTGATCATCCGTTTTTGATACATTTGACCATGGCAAACAGCAGTAAGTCTTTTCTCATCAATCAAGTTCAATTGATCAAGTCGAATCTGAATCCACTCTTCTTCATTCAGCCCTGCATCTTTCATAATTCTTAGAGAGGGGATCTGGACCTCGATAGGCAAGACAACCTCCATTCCGTAAACCAAGGAATAGGGGGTTGCCCTAGTTGATGTGCGAGTTATGGTACGATACCCGTGGAGAGCAAATGGTAACATCTCATTTCAGTCTTTGTATGTGACTATCATTTTCTGTATGATCTTTTTAATGTTTTTATTTGCAGCTTAGACAACACCATTCATATTTGGCCGGTAAGGGGAAGAATTGTGATGCTGGATATTGAATTGCTTGCACAAGGTGGTGATCATAGTGTTGTTGAGATTTGTACCATTGTCAGTGATCGTCCTTTCTGGGATACCGTACCGACAAATGAGATTTTTCTTGATGAAACGGGCAACAACATTCTTGGTAACAGAAGCGAAGGAAGCTGCCTCCACCCACTTTGTAAAATAATCAATGGCCACTAAGATGAAGAGGTGTCCATTAGAGGTTGTCGACTTGATTTCCCCAATCATATCTATTCCCCACATAGCAAAGGGCCAAGGAGCTGTCAAGACATCCAGAGGAACCAGAGGTACATGTACTTTGTCAGCATAGATCTGACACTTGTGGCAGGTTCGAGAGTGTTGATAGCAGTCTGCTTCCATGGTAGACCAGTAATAGCCTGCCCGTAGGATTTTCTTTTCCATCGTATGCCCACTGGAATGGGGGTCAAAAGTGCCTTCATGTAACTCAGTCATGATCCTTTCTGCTTTAACCTTGTCTACGCATCGAAGTAACACGGAGTCATGGTTGCGTTTGTAAAGAATTCTTTACTAAGGAAACATTTAGCAAAGAATCTTCTTAAGAACTTCTTATCATTGATTGAAGCTCCTTCTGGATATTCTTGAGCCTCGAGATACTTCTTGACTTCGTGAAACCAAGGCTGGTCCACTACTTCTTAAGTATTAATCTTGTGACAGTGTGTTGGTTCTTCCATTCATTCAATGGTGATCTGGGGAGCCTCGTTATCCCAATTAAGTTTAAACATAGATGAAATTGTGGCTAGAGCGTCTGCTAGCTGATTTTCTTCTCGCGGGAAATGCTCGAAGGTAATCTTCTCAAAATGTGGTAGCAACATCAAAACATGTTCATTGTAAGGGATAAGGTTTGGGTGTTTGGTGTCCCATTCCCCTTTTATCTGACAGATGACCAAAGCTGAATCTCCAAACACACTCAAAGATTTGATCCCTAGGTCTATGGCAGCTCTGAGGCCAAAGATGCATGCTTCGTATTCCGCCATGTTGTTTGTACAATTGAAGCAGAGTCTTGCGGTAAATGGAGTATGACATCCTTCCGGAGATATGATTATAGAATTGATACCATTTCCAAGTGAATTGGATGCCCCATCAAAGAACAGGGTCCATCAGGATCCTTGTTCAGGTCCGTCATATGGCCTGAATTTTTCACAGTTATTTACCGTCGTGATGTCTTCATCTGGAAATTCGAACTTCATGGATTGGTAGTATTCTACAGCTTGGTGAGAAAGGTGATCATCTAGTACACTGCCCTTTATAGCTTTCTGGGTAGTATACTGTACGTCGTGTTCAGTCAGGATCATCTTCCATCTTGTTATTCTCTTAGAGAGAGCCGGTTTCTCGAAGATGTATTTTATCGGATCCATTTTAGATATCAACAAAGTAGTATGAGTCAACATATACTGTCTTAGCCGACGAGCAGACCATGCCAGAGTGCAGCAAGTTTTCTCAAGCAGTGAATATCTGGTTTCACAGTCGGTAATCTTTTTGCTCAGGTAGTAAATAGCATGCTCTTTTCGGCCAGACTCGTCATGCTGCCCTAATACACACCCCATTGAATTTTCTAAAACAGTCAGATACATGATCAACGGTCTTCCCTTGACTTGTGGCATCAACACAGGAGGCTCTTGTAAGTATTCTTTAATTTTGTCAAAAGCAACTTGGCACTCGTCATTCCATTTGACTACATGATCTTTCTTCAACAATTTGAAGATTGGTTCACAAGTAGCTGTCAGGTGAGCGATGAATCTGGCAATGTAGTTCAAACATCCCAAGAACCCTCTAACTTCCTTCTTAGTACGAGGAGCAGGCATCTCTTGTATTGCTTTGACTTTGGCAGGATTGACCTCGATACATTTGTTGCTGACGACAAAGCCTAGGAGTTTATCAGACCGTACCCCAAATGTGAATTTGTTTGGATTCAACCTCAACTTGTATTTCTTCAGTCTCACAAATAGTTTTTGTAAGTGATCAAGATGCTCTTCTTATGTTTGAGATCTGGCTATCATGTCATCCATATAGACCTATATTTCGTGATGTATCATGTCGTTAAATAGAGCTACCATGGCACGCTGATAGGTTTCCCTAGCATTCTTCAGTCCGAATGGCATCACCTTATAGCAGAAAGTGCCCCACTGTGTGACAAAGGTTGTTTTCTCCATGTCATCAGGCGCCATTTTGATTTGGTTGTAACTTGAGAATTCGTCCATGAAGGAAAACACTTTATGTTGTGCCGTATTGTCAACTAGAATATCAATGTGGGAGAGTGGAAAATCATCCTTAGGACTTGCCCTATTCAGATCTCTGTAGTCCACATACATTTGCACTTTGTCGTCCTTTTTGGGAACGGGAACATGTAAAATCAAGCTTCAAAAATAAGCTTTTGTTTTGATGAAGACAAACCATGGCTAACAAAGAAGGAAAAGATTTATGATCAAGAATCTAAGCATCTAAGGATAATATCTTCATTCAAAGCTCTCAACAACTTTAAAGGTATAATAATATTATCTACTTTGATCTTAAGATATAGATGCTCAAAATTGAAAAAGAAATGTTTAATAATCATTACTCAAGCTTTTCAAAGATAAAATTTCATTTTTCTTCTGCATGCAATCGATTTACATTTTAGTGCAATCGATTGCACACTTCAAAATTTCAGATCTTTTGCTTCTGTTTCTATGTGCAATTGATTTACATTACCTATGCAATCGATTGCATACTTAAATTTTTCAAAATGTTTGCTTCTGTTTCTCATGCAATCGATTTACATTGCAAGTGAAATCGATTGCACTCAGTTACTTTTTTCTACTAACTTTGCATGCAATCGATTACATTGTTAGTGCAATCGATTTCACTCTTAAAGATTTTGAAAAAATAGCTGTTAAAAACCTTGTGCAATCGATTTACACCAAGGGTGCAATCGATTGCATATTGCACGAATTTGAAAAATAGCAGCTTTGTTCATGTCTTTTCATTACATCTTTTCACTCAAACATGGCATTTGTTCACGATACATTTCCAGATCTTCATGATGTTTCAAAAGGGTGTTGTGAACATATAAATATTCAATTTCAAATCCAGATCTAACACCTCCTTCTATAAATATTTTCTGAAATTTTAAAATACAAACTCAAGCATTCTTCATTTTCATGCATAAGTTTTCTGCACATTTTCATACATTAAGAAACAGAAAACTTTGAGCAAATATATCTTGAGTCTTTGTACAATATTATTATTGAAATAAGAAGATTATACATTGTCAAATCACTCTAAGTGATCAATATTACTCTACTCACTCAAACTCACAAATTGATATTTACTTACTTATTTTCCAGGATTGTTGGAATTAAGTTTAAGTGTTTTTATTCAAATCTTGTCTTTCCAAGTTGTTGGATACAAGTGTAGTTACATTGAGATGATTGTTCTCATAGGTAACTTAGTGAAAATCCAAGAGGATTGTTCTTGGTCCAAGAGGATTGTTCTTGGTTTGGTTGGTAGTTCTTGTTTAAGTTTGCCACAATAAGGAAATCTCTTTCATGTTGAAAGGGGACTGGAGTACTCTCGGATTGTGAGGGGAACCAGGATATACCGCCCGTGTCTCTTTATTTTTCTGCATTTTTAAGCTTTCCTAAACTCTCTTATAACCAGAAAAATAAGAATCATCATCACTAAAAACCAGAATTTTTTAAAGTACCTAATTCACCCCCCCTCTTAGGCGCACTTCGTACTTACAATTGGTATCAAATCAGGTTATAGGTAACCTGCTCCTAAAAGATCTAAAATGGCTTCCGCAAATCATAATCTCGTTTTCAGAGATGGTGGTAGTAACAACAAGCCTCCTCTATTTTATGGTGAATATTTTGACTTCTGGAAAATACGCATGAAGGCATATCTAGAAGCACAAGGAGAAGAAATATGGGATGCCATTGAAAATGGTCCATTTATCCCTATAATAGTAATCAATGATGTCGGCTCATCAAAGCCTAAAACTGCATGGGACGATGGTGATAAGAAGAAAGTTCTTTATGACAAAAAGGCAATAAACCTTCTTCAAGGTGCACTTAGCATGGACGAATTCTTCTGTGTCTCGGCATGCAAAACAGCAAAAGAAATATGGGATACCTTGGTACAAACTCATGAAGGAACGGTTAAAGTAAAAAGATCAAGACTAAATACCCTAAGTCAAGAATACGAATCATTTCGAATGCAGCCCGGAGAAACCATTCTTTACTTACAAAAGAGATTTGTGCACTTGACAAATCATCTAAGTGCTCTTGGTAAAACTTTGATGAATGATGAATTGAATCTGAAAGTACTTAGGTCCTTAACTAGGGAATGGAAACCAAAGGTAACAGCAATATCAGAAAAGAAAAGTCTATCCAACATGACATCCGCAACATTATTTGGAAAACTTCAAGAATACGAAACGTAACTCGGAGGATTCGAAAAGCATGAAAATCAAGAGAAGAAATCCAAGAATATTGCTTTGAAGATAGACTCCAAGGAAGTTGAAAAGGAAAACAATCCAGAAGAAGATGAAAACTTCATGCTCCTTGTTAAAAGGCATGGTAAGTTCTTCGGTAGAAATGACAAACCTTTTTCTCATTCAAAAGGAAAGAAACATTTTCAGAAAAAGGAAGGCTCCACATCAACACAAGAAATCACATGTTATGAATGTGGTAAGCAAGGTCATATCAAGCCGGATTGTCCAAAACTCTCCAAGAAAGGTGGCTTCAAAAGAAAGAAGGGATTCAAGAACAAAAAGGCTTATGTCGCATGGGAGGACAATGAAATAAGTTCCTCATCCGATTCTGATAGTGATGAAAATGCAAATCTAGCATTAATGGCCTCACACCATTCCGATGATGAAGACAATGAGGTTAGTAATGAATTTTCTCTTTTTGATAGTGATGCACAAGGTGCTATAGATGAACTATTGAATGAATGAAAAATTCTGTATAAAACCATTTCATCACAAAAGAAACAAATTCCATCCTTAGAAGAAAAATATGTTTCAATGGAAAAAGATCTCAAAGAAGAAAAACAAAAATCAAGTGATGATCAAAAATAGAATTTTGTATGCAAAAATTGTGATTCACTCTCTTTCCAAATTGTCCAATTAAAAAGAGTCATTGAAAGATATGAAAAAGGGAAAATTCGATTGGAAGGTGTTCTTAGCCAACAAAGATACTCCAATGATAAAAGTGGACTTGGATATTCAAAGTTTTCAAAACCAAGTTCTAACAAAACTATCTTTGTTAAGGCAAGTGATCAATCTTCCAAAGAGAAAGTGAACAAACCTAAAATAGTTCGTCACTATCCAAAAAAGAAAACATTTTCTAAGAAGAAATCTTATCCTTCTAGATATAGAAGTAACTTTGAACCTACTTGTTTTTATTGTGGTATTAAAGGCCATACACCTAATGCTTGCTATATTAGAAACTTTAGTGTGGCAAGTGGGCATTATGTATGGGTAAAGAAAGGCACTAATTATGAAGGACCCAAAGCAACTTGGGTACCTAACAAAACCTAGTTTGTTTTGCAGGTATGCTTGAAGACCACATGCAATCTTTGGTATCTTGATAGTGGTTATTCAAAGCATATGACAGGAGACATAAACCAATTTTCACATCTAGTGCTAAAGGCCAAGGGTTTTGTCACTTATGGAGACAATAATAAGGGAAGAATCCTAGGCAAAGGAAAAGTTGGTGCTCCACCTTTCACATCCATTGAACATGTTCTTTATGTTAAAGGACTAAAGCACAATCTTCTAAGTATTAGCCAACTTTGTGACAAAGGCTTCAAAATTAAGTTCACCAAGGATGAATGTTTGATAGAAGACAAAGTCACTCGTTATGTTATACTTAAAGGTAAAAGAATCAATAATATATTCATGATTTCCCTTGATGATCCATCTTTGAAGATTAAATGTCTCATGGCGAACAACAATGATTCATGGCTTTGGCACAAAAGAATTGCTCATATTCATATGGAACACTTGAATAAATTAATCAAGCATGATCTTGTCATTGGATTGCCTAAGAGAAATTTCGTCAAAGATAGACTATGCGATGCTTGTCAAAAAGGGAAATAAACTAGATCAACTTTCAAATCTAAGAATGTGGTGTCCACTACAAGGCCACTACAATTGTTACATATGGATATATTTGGTCCATCGAGAACAAGGAGTTTCAGAGGTAATGTATATGCTTTGGTTATTGTTGAAGATTTCTCTAGATATACTTGGACATTCTTTTTAGTGCATAAAAGTGATGCATTCAAGGCGTTCAAGAAGTATGCTAAACAAATTCAGAATGAGAAGTCTCTAACAATTGCCTCAATAAGAAGTGACCATGGCGGAGAATTCCAAAATGCTCTATTTGAAGAATTATGTGGAGAACATGGAATATCTCACAACTTCTCGGCACCGAGGACTCCACAACAAAATTGATTGGTTGAAAGAAAGAATAGCTCTCTTGTGGAACTTGCTAGAACAATGCTTAGCGACTCAAACCTTCCAAAATACTTTTGGTCGGATGCGGTGAGCACGGCATGTTTTGTTAGCAATAGAGTTAACATTAGACCAATCTTAAAGAAAACTCCATATGAACTTTTCAAAGGTAGAAAACCAAACATTGCTTTCTTTCATATCTTCGGGTGCATATGCTTTGTCCTAAACAATGACAAAGATAATTTGGGTAAGTTTGATGAGAAATCCGATGAAGGTATATTTCTTGGTTACTCACTCTCTAGTAAAGCATATAGAATATACAACAAAAGAACTTTGACTATTGAAGAATCTATGCATGTTTCTTTTGATGAAACTAACCCCTCCAAGGAGGATAATATTGATTGTGATAATGATAATGAAATTTTAGAAGGTCCTCAAGAAAATTCTTCCAAGGATCAACCTATTCAACTAGAAGAATCACCTCAACAAGAATCGAATCTCAATGATCTACCAAAAGAATGGAGAACTCAGAGAGATCATCCTATTGATAAAGTGATTGATGATATAAGTCAAGGCGTGTCTACAAGATTAAATCTCAAGGATGCTTGCCTAAACATGGCGTTTGTCTCTTAAATTGAACATTCCAAAGTTGATGAAGCTTTAGGCGATGACCAATGGATCATAGCTATGCAAGAAGAATTGAATCAATTTGAAAGGAATCAAGTTTGGGAACTCGTTCCTAGGCCAAGAAACAAACACATTATTAGAACAAGATGGGTGTTCAAAAACAAAGTTGACGAGAATGGAATAATTGTTCGCAACAAAGCAAGATTGGTAGCACAAGGCTATAATCAAGAAGAAGGAATAGACTTTGAAGAAACTTTCGCTCCAGTTGCAAGGTTAGAAGTTATTCGTCTCTTACTTGCCTATGCTTGTTCATTAAATTTTCAGCTTTTCCAAATGGATGTCAAAAGCGCATTCTTGAATGGATATATCACTGAAGAAGTATACGTTAAGCAACCCCCGGGTTTCGAAGACTTCAAGAATCCATCTCATGTATTTAAATTAAAAAAAGCTCTCTATGGACTGAAACAAGCACCAAGGGCATGGTATGATCGTTTAAGCAACTTCTTATGCGAAAAAGGTCTCGAAAAAGGCAAAGTTGACAAGACTCTATTTATCAAGAAAATCAAAGACGACACTTTGCTAGCACAAGTCTATGTTGATGACATCATCTTCGGTTCTTCAAATCAAGAGATGTGTGAAGAATTCTCATAAATGATGCAAGGATAATTTGAAATGTCCATGATGGGTAAAATGAACTATTTTCTTGGACGTTAAATCAAACAACTAAAAGATGGCATCTTCATCAACCAATCCAAATATTGCAAGGAAATATTGAAAAGGTTTGACATGGATAACTGTAAGGAAATGTCTACACCAATGGGTTCTGGTTCTTATGTTGATCAAGATGAATCAGGTGTTTCCATCGACATCACTAAATATCGAGGTATGATTGGCTCCTTATTATATTTGACGGCAAGTCGTCCTGACATAATGTTTAGTGTTTGTCTCTGTGCCCTCTTTCAAGCTAACCCAAAGGAATCTCATCTCACGGCGGTAAAGAGGATCATGAAGTATCTCAAAGGAACAACAAATGTCGGATTGTGGTATCCTAAAGGTAGTGTCTGCAACTTAATTGGTTATTTTGACGCGGATTATGTAGGATGTAAAACAGATAGAAAGAGAACAAGTGGGACTTATGACATTCTTGGTAATGCATTAGTATCACGGGCCTGCAAGAAACAAGCATGTAGTGGGTGGTAGTAGTTGCGCTCAAATTTTGTGGCTAAAACAACAACTTCGTGACTACGGACTCGATCTAGGGTGCATTCCTCTAAGATGAGACAACACCAGTGCAATTAACATTACAAAGAATCCCTTCATGCATTCAAGGACTAAACATATAGACATTCGACATCATTTTCTCTGTGATCATGTTCTTCAAGGAGATGTCGAGGTAACCTTTGTAGATACTCAAAATCAGCTTGCCGATATCTTCACCAAACCTTTGGCAAAAGAACCTTTCTACAAAATTCGTCAAGAGCTCGGCATACTTGACGAACGCGACTTATAAGGTGCATTCTACCCTTGATATATCTTTTATATATGTTTTATACATGCTATATATGAATCTATGTTATGTGATATTTAAATTTTCAAGAAAATTTTGGTTTTGGACAATTTTTGTTGATGCAAATCGATTGCACAAAGAGTGTCAATCGATTGCACAAAGAGTTTTTTTAATTATGTCCATTCTGTTTCATGTGCAAATCGATTGCACCTTTAATGCAATCAATTGCACTATGTGCATTTTTGCTTAATTTTCTATTCTGTTTGTGTGCAAATCGATTACACATGGTATGTCAATTGATTACACGTACTGAAATTAGCTTTTATGACAGAAAATAAATGTTGGTCAGAATTCCTCTCTCATATTCCCAAGCCAAATACACTTCAATTCTAATAACTCATTCCCTACCTATCCAAATCACTTCCAAATCTCAGCTCACAAAATCTTTCTCTCTCACAAAACCTAAAAACCCAAAACCCTAAAACTCCATATCCATGGCTTCAAGAACAAAGAGAAAGGCTCCAGTTTTAGATAAAGGGAAAAAGAAGGTTGATTCAACATCCAATCCACTACTTTCAACTCTCACCGAAGAGCAAGAAGCCAGATTTATCAAAGACTTTCAAAGGAAAATTGTATCCAACCCCAAGTATGGTATATTCTCCTCCTTTCCTCAAGAATGTTTTCCCTTTTAGAATAATCTAGCTGCTTATGGTCTGGAACCCTTGATTTCTTCGTACGGTCCATACTACTCGGATTTGGTAAGAATTTTTTTCAGTAATCTAACACCCCACAAAGAAAAAATAGTTACATATGTGCTGGGCACTCGTATCTCTCTAACTCCTCAGGTTGTTGGTGAGATCTTGCATATTCCTTTCACTGGAAGCTCCCTATATGATCCTGAAAACGAGATATGGGATGGCTATCAGAAAAAGGGATTCTTTTACAGTATTGGGCAGTTAAGTGAAGCTGAATTTCGCGCCAAACGGATTCGTGGTCTTGGCGGAGTAATTCCATCCAGAGACTCCTGGAGTGCAGGTAACCTCCATATAGACGATCGCTTATATCATTGTTTTTTGGTCTATATACTGTTTCCAAGAGCTGGAAACCATTGCACAATTACCGACTTCGAGATGCAGCTTATTTATGCAAGGAAGAAAGGAGTAAATGTAAACTCGGCAAGAATGATCATGATGCATATGCTGAGAGTGGATGAAAAGGCTAAATTCCTTCCATATGCTTATTTTATCACTTTGATTATGGAGGAATTTGGTGTGGATTTTCGTGGTTTTGAAAAGGTGAATATGGATCCTAATCTAAACAAAATTTCAATTAAGAATGCTGATTCAAGAATGGGCGTACATTTTAATCTGGAGACAAAGACCATCACCTACATTGGTGAAGATGTTGTTGGCAATGAAGATAATGACCAAGAAGTTGAAGGCGGTGAAGTTATACCTCCTCCTCCTACTGCTCCCTCTGGTCCAAGCAATCAAGAGCTCATGGACTACATGTCTCAACAGTTTGCTTCTATGAACACCAACATCAATAATCAATGGAGTGTAATCAATGACTCCACTACAACCCGGATAAATGATTTTCGCTCAGATGTGAACCAACAATTCTCGTACCTTTATTCTCACCTTCATATCCCACCATACGACCCAAATAACCCAGCTGCACCTGCTCCACATTATACAGAACCTCCACTTCAACAACAATTCCCGAACCAAGGCTCATGGTCTTACAACCATTCAGACATACATCACCCTTAATGTTCTGGCTGACTGTTTTTTTTTCTGTTATGTTATTGTCTTGCTATTTCAATGTTTCGTTTTTTCAATTTTCTGTGTAACTCTTAAACAATTTGTGTTATTGTTTTAAATTCTATAATTTTTGTCAATATATTGCTCTATTATTATTTACTTTAGGCATCTTTCCCTTCTTTTTGATAATGTCAAAGGGGGAGAAAGATATGGTACTTTATGCTTGTATTTCCTGTGTCTTAACTTTCAAGGTACTCTCCAATCAAGATGAAGAATTGCAAAGGATTCTAACCCTCTCCTACATAGGGGGAGTTTTGCATCTTAGGGGGAGAAGCTCTTCCGGAAAGTACATCGCATAAAGCAAGATTGTTTGTCATCATCAAAAAGGGGGAGAATGTAAAATCAAGCTTCACAAATAAGCTTTTGTTTTGATGAAGAAAAACCATGGCTAACAAAGAAGGCAAAGATTTATGATCAAGCATCTAAGCATCTAAGGATAATATCTTCATTTAAAGCTGTCAACAAATTTAAAGGTATAATAATATTATCTACTTTGATCTTAAGATATATATGCTCAAAAATGAAAAAGAAATGTTTAAGAATCATTACTCAAGCTTTTCAAAGATAAAATTTCATTTTTCTTCTACATGCAATCGATTTACATCTTAGTGCAATCGATTGCACACTTCAAAATTTCAGATCTTTTGCTTCTGTTTCTACGTGCAATCGATTTACAATAACTATGCAATCGATTGCATACTTAAATTTTTTTAAATGTTTGCTTCTGTTTCTCATGCAATCGATTTATATTGCAAGTGCAGTCGATTGCACTCAGTTACTTTTTTCTACTGACTTTGCATGCAATCAATTATATTGTTAGTGCAATCGATTGCACTCTTAAAGATTTTGAAAAAATAGCTGTTAAAAACCTTGTGCAATCGATTTACACCAAGGGTGCAATCGATTGCATACTGCACGAATTTGAAAAATAACAGCTTTGTTCATGCCTTTTCATCATGCCTTTTCATTACATCTTTTCACTCAAACTTGGCATTTGTTCATGATACATTTCCAGATCTTCATGATGTTTCAAAAGGGTGTTATGAACATATAAATATTCAATTTCAAATCCAGATCTAACACCTTCTTCCAAAAATATTTTCTGAAATTTTAAAATACAAACTCAAGCATTCTTCATTTTCATGCATAAGTTTTCTGCATATTTTCATACATTAACAAACAGAAAACTTTGAGCAAATATATCTTGAGTCTTTGTACAATATTATTATTGAAAGAAGAAGATTATACATTGTCAAATCACTCTAAGTGATCAATATTACTCTACTCACTCAAACTCACAAATTGATATTTACTTACTTATTTTCCAGGATTGTTGGAATTAAGTTTAAGTGTTTTTGTTGAAATCTTGTCTTTTCAAGTTGTTGGATACAAGTGTAGTTACATTGAGAGGATTGTTCTCATAGGTAACTTAGTGAAAATCCAAGAGGATTGTTCTTGGTCCAAGAGGATTGTTCTTGGTTTGGTTGGTAGTTCTTGTTTAAGTTTGCCACAATAAGGAAATCTCTTTCATGTTGAAAGGGGACTGGAGTACTCTCGGACTTTGAGGGCAACCAGGATATATCGCCCATGTCTCTTTATTTTTCTGCATTTTTAAGCTTTCCTAAACTCTCTTATAACCAGAAAAATAAGAACCATCATCACTAAAAACCAGAATTTTTTAAAGTACCTAATTCACCCCCCCCCCCCCCCTCTTAGGCGCACTTCGTACTTACAGAACAACATTAGCAACCCATTGGGGATAAGAGGTGACAGCCAAGAATCCAGCATTGAATTGCTTCATGACTTCTGCTTTAATCTTTTCTGACATATCAGGCCTCATACGGTGAACCTTTTGCTTTACTGGAGAACAATCCTCTCTTGTAGGCAGATGATGTACCACAATATATGCATCAAGTCCTGGCATGTCTTCATATGACCAGGCAAAGACTTTGACATAATCGTGCAACAACTGAATCAGACGCTCCTTGATACTGGGTTCCAGATTGGCGCCCACCTTGACCTCTTTTTTGTCTTCTTTGGTACCTAGGTTGATTGTATCAACGAGTTCCTCGTGAGGCTGAATGGTTCTCTCTTCTTGTTGTAGTAGGCAGGCAAGTTCCCCTTGTACTTCACAATCTTCCTCACCTTTGTCTTCGGCTTGGTAGATTAGATTCTCAGAGTCACAAAAGGCCATAGCAGTATCGTTACCCATGGGATCCTGAATGGATGTATACTTGCATTGTGAGTGTGAGTGTGTGTAAGGGTATAGCTATCCTTGAAAGAAATAAAAATGTAAAAATAAAAACAATGAGCACAAAAGTTTGTATGCGAAAACGTCCATGATTCGTTGATGTCATATGAAAATGAGATAATAACCCTTACAAATGGACCATTGTGCCTCGGGTAAGACACAAGGTTTTTAGAGTGCGAATTGTTTTAATATTACAGATCCAACAAAATGTAAAGACAAGTTACTGTGTGATAAAAGTGATCGGGACAAAATCTCCGGCCTCCCAGTTGCTGAGCCCTCCACTGACAGTTGGGAATATCCAGTCTTCCAAGTCACAACTATCTTCATCTCCTTCTATGGCGTTGACCTCGCAGTTGCTGATCTTCAGGGGTGGTCCTCCGGCACGAGCGTGGCGTACAACCTTATGAGCACTTGAAGTGAAACCCAGGCCAAACTTGTCAGACTTATATGGGATATTTGGGAGTTGTCCCCAGATAGTGCACCCACCTTCTTCTACCACTGCTTTGGCACCCTTCATAGATGACATCCGGAGTGGAGGCCTTGTAATCTTGGGAACAGCCTTGGTTACTGCCATATCTTGCGGGACCTCTTCAAAGTGTTGGAATGGAGTTTCAATAAATTCACCATCTAATTCCATATATCTGGAGGAATTGAGATGGCTGATATCCATGGTCGGCCTAGCAAGAAAGAATATGAGGGACGGATATCCATTACATAAAAAGTTGAATCAAATGTTTGTGTTCCAACTTTTATGGGAATGTCTACCTCCCCATGTACCATCCTTTTCGAGCCGTCAAAAGCCCTTACTACTATGTTACTTGGCCTCAATGTCAATCCCTCACAATTAAGCCTATCAAGAGCTTTTTTAGGCAATACATTAAGAGATGATCCAGTGTCCACCAAAACAAGAACCAAGGTTGTGCCCCTACATTCAACTGAGACATGCAATGCCTCATTATGCTTCCTTCCCCTTGGCGTTAAATCAACATCTGAAAAACCTAGACCATTATCTGCAGTTAAGCTAGCTACGCAGTCTTGAAATTGATCTGCAGATGTTTCTTGGGGTACATGGGCAGTTTTCAGGAATTTTACCAAGGCTTTTGCATGTGCCTCGGAACATAGTAGTAATGCCAGCATGGAAATTTTAGATGGGGTTTGCCCCAGTTGTTCAACTACATCGTAGTTGCTTCTTTTTATGATCTTCAAAATTTCCTCCATCTCTTTCCGGGAGGTCTCAGGGATATCCATTGATTGTGTCTTCGTCTTGACAGACTCAACCAGAACACCTTTTCCTCAAGTTTCGGTTAATTTGGAAGCAAGAGTGTTGGTAGGAATGATAACAGAAGTTGTGACAACTTTGTCAGTTGGATTATTGGTGGAGATGATTGTAGGACCGGGAATGGCTTTTGGGAGAGCAACAACAGGAATTATTACGGGTCCAAAAACTGCTTTTAGGGGAGCAATTTCTGGAGAGAATATCCTTTTGTTTTGGGTAATCTTGCTAGTTCCTGCAATATTACTGATGTCGGAGTTGACTTTATCGAAGCTTTAATCTTTGGCGGCTGGCCAGTCCTGCTTGATACCATGGTAGTAGACATCCCCTCCATAATTCCATGGTATGGTTTTGTCTGACGAATATGGGACTGGTCCAGGCATTGTAATTATTAAAGGAATTGCTTTTGGAACTGATGTAACTCTAACGGGTTTTTTGGTGGAGATCCTGGAAGAATTGGCGGAAATGGTAATGATAGAAACATCTTCAAAAGGAACAGGTGGAATAGAAGTCTTCTCGAATAAAATTTCTTTGTTATCTATTAGGTATTGAACGCCTGCTTTCAACAAAGGACAACTGGTTGGTGAGGACAAATAGAAATGGAAAACTTCATCACATCCCGGGAACACATCATCATTCAACAAGTACATTTTAATAGTCAGAAGTGGGTTCATAAGTTCATCAACCTAAGTAACAAACAATCCTTCTTAAATGGCATTGGTATTATGGCCATGTCTGGTGGGCATAGGGGTAGAAATGACATTTGGCTTTTCGGGCGCATCAAATTCAATCTCTTTTGCTTCAATGAGGTCTTGTATCTTGTTCTTTAGAGCCATACAGTTATTAGTGTCGTGGCCGGGACTTTCAGAGTGGTATGCACAACGGGCATTGGGATGATAGTAAGGAGATTTTTGAGTTGGGGTTTTTCGGAGCTTCTTTCAAGGTCACCAAATTGGATCTTAGTAGATGCGGTAATACCTGAGATGGGGTCATGTTAATTCTGGTGAATTGTCTGACTGGCATTTCCATCCTTGGTTTTTTATTTCTTTTTTGATCAGGCGCCGATTTAGGGATCATCACAACCCCCACCATTGGTCGGTGTTCGGCCCTATCTTGATTTCTCTGAGGATAAACAGCAACCACTTCTTTCTTTCTGATAAATGGCTTCTTTATGGAAACATATGAGGATGTATCTTTCTGAATCCTTCCACTCTTTATATCGGCTTCCACCCTTTCTCCGGTCAAGATTAGTTCAGTAAAACCTGCAGATGAACTTCCAATTAAATAATTGAAGAAGGGACCAGACAAGGTGCCCAAGAACATGTCTACCAATTCTCTCTCAGATAGAGGGGGTTTAACTCTTCCAGACAAGTCTCTCCATTTTTGTGCATAGTCCTTGAAGCCTTCATTTGAAGCCATGGCCATACTCTAAAGTTGAGTACGGGTAGGTTCAAGGTCAGTGTTGTATTGGTATTATTTGTAGAAGGATGTAGCAAGATCTTCCCAATTGTGAAAGTTGGCTCTTTCTAGTTGGTAAAACCAGTCAAGTTGAGTTCCAGACAAACTGTCTTGGAAGAAATGTACCCATAAGTCTTTGTCAGCGGTATGGGGTTGGATTTTCCTTTCATAGGATCGGAGATGCATTTTAGGGCAGAAGATTCCGTCATACTTGGCGAACACAGGTGCTTTGAATTTGGGAGGAATGACAATCCCTGATACTAACCCCAATTCCTCAAAGTTCAAACCAAACACTTTTTGGATTTCCATCACACTCAATCGCTCTTCGAGATGTTTATACTTGTCATTAGCTGGAGGGTATTGTTCTTCATAATAGTCTTCTTCTTCCTCTTCCTCTTCTGATTCTGACGGGACAATTGTTTCCTTGCCTTTCCCATCTTGGTTGTCTCTTTCACCGGATGTCGTTGCAAAGTCTAAGGTCCTTCTTGTCTGCCCGTGAAATCTGCTTCCCATGTTTAAGACTCTGGTTACCTTCTTTGTTTTCTTTTTCTTCTCCTCAGCTAGCAAAGTATTTAACTCTTCTTGTCCTTTGGCTAGGGTCAAGAGCAACTGTTGAAACTGTGTATTCTGAGCTTGGAGGTCCTTCACTGTTTGCTCGAGATCCATCTTACTGAAATAAACAGTAGAGAGATGAGGAGACTTGTTGCAAAAGACCTGCTTATGTTATGATGAATGGTATATGCATATGTAATGATTTTAAGGATTTCAAAGATTCAAATTCGTTTTAGACAAAAAGGAAACACACGTTATATTAATAAGTTAAAGCTTGAGTACATCAATGCCTTTCGGGAAAAATAATACAAAAACTCTAAGATAAAAAGGTAGTTCGCATCCTCTTTTGTGCAATGTAGGCATTGAGAGTCTGCTCCTCATGAAGTAGCCTAGTGAGTTCCAAAACCTTCTTCTTGCTTGCGTAGAATTGGGCTTCGAAAGTATCTCGCTCCCCCTTAAGTTGTATCCAATCTCTTTGAAGATCTTCAAGAGAGGTGGGCATATCAGGATGTAGGATAGTGTATGGAACATCTCCCTCCATGACAGGCTCGATGATTACCGGGAGAATGGAGGGGTAAGGCATCATAAGACTCTGAGCACGAGTTCGTACCCATTTGAATTAAGGCTCAAGAGGGATGGAATTTTTATGCCCAAAAGTCTTGCTATCCACCTTATTCAACATCCTCCAAGCTCGGATAAATATCTGGCGAAGACCTTGATCGTCGCTGTCGTAGTCAAATACCAAACCTTGAATCAGCATCTCGTGCAGGCCATCCCTTCGGGCGTAACCAAACTGTCTTAAGGCTAAACATGGGTTGTAGGTGATACCTCCCCTAATGCCAAGTAAAGGGACATTAGGGAATTCTCCACAACGATCAATAATGATAACATTCTCTTTGGATCGGGAGCACCAATGAATGTCTGAATGTTTGAGCATCATCAACCTTTGTGACCACCTTGAACCTTGCTCATTCTTTAATACAGATTGGGGAAGATGAGAAATAAACTACTTCGCCAAGAGAGGAGTGAAACACATAAGAACACCTCTTTTCCTCATTGTGCGAGTGTGAAAAGAGTGTAGGATATCCCCTAGCAATGTTGGTACCGGGTTGCGGGATATGAAGATTTTGACGGCGCTGACATCTATGAGTTGGTCAGGATTTGGAAACAAAACCATCCCATAGATGAGGAGAGCCACAATTTCCTCAAAGGCTTGCAAGTCCAAGGAATTCCAACAGCTTTGGGCTTTCTCAAACAGGAACTTTGCTAAGAAACCTTTGACACCACTCCTTGTTTTCCAATGAGTTGTGATATCAGATGAGTGCAAGTGTAGAGCTTGAGCAATCTCTTTTGGCTTTGGATATCTTTCCATACCGTTGAAAGGTAATTAATTGAGAATGGGAATCCTCAAGAGTTGGGAGAATTCTTCCAAAGTAGGCACAAGTTGATAGTCGGGAAATGTGAAGTAATGGTGTAAAGGATCAAAGAACTGAAAGAGCACCTTCATCGTGTCCTCGTCTGTGTTAGAGGTGACCAAGTTGAGTAGGCGACCATGTCTCTCGGTGAATGGAGAGTTTACAGGAATCCTTGAAGCTAGCTCCTTAAGTTGTGGATGGATCCTTACAAGATTGACTTGAATAGTTTTCCTGCGAAGTGACTCCATATCCTACAAAACAAGAACAAAGATGAATCCCAAAATCCTTGAAATGGTTAGTAAATGCACATGATGTTCATGATGTTCATAATGTTATGTACAAGTATGCATATACAAACAAATCCTTAGGTTTAGGCTTGCATGGAGTTTTATAGGTACGTACCCTCTTGAAGTTTAGTTGGCTTAAACCTGTCCTAGTAATAGTAACCGGGTTCTAAGGAGCTCAATATCACTGGTTTGTTTCCTTGGTCATTGTTTCAGCACAAGCCTCTTTAGTGGCGACCGAAATATTCCAAGAAACCAAACCTCAATGAGTGTAGTATCGAGTATCTACCAACTTCGGACTACACCAAAGTCGGTCATCTCACTACGTCCTAAAGGCCAAGTTGGTCAAGTAAAGGTTCTAAAAGTTCATTAGTGCTTCGTGACATCACTCAGCGGCCCTGTATTCTCTTTGATTAACTCAAAGGCTACCGGTACCCACAAATATGTCGCACTAATGTAGCTATTTCTTAGATCATGTCGGTATACCCTGCTTAGTTTCCACAACATATTGCTACTTACCTATAATGTATCCCAAATCCGGGTAGAGGATTCAAACCCAAATAAAGAACTATAATGTAAAGCATATAAGTCAAACAATGGAAGCAAATAAATGTAATTTATCCCTAAGGTAAACCCACTTTTAGAATGTTCCCCAGCAGAGTCGCCAGTTCTGTGATACGGTGGAAGAACTGAGTTGAGGGTTTTGGGTTTGATCGCAAAATATTGCGGTTAGCAAGAGTCGCCACCGAATTTTCTTTTATCCAAAAGAAAAGGTGAAAAAGCACAGGAAAGACCTTTGAGATTGTTTCTTGGGTTCGGGGGGTAGATTATAAAAAGGGAAGGTATTAGCACCATTTTTATCCATGGTTTTCCATGGGCTCTTAGTTACTTTCTAGATCACTTACTTTTGTTTGAAATTGTGCTTTGTGTGGTTTTTGAAAGTATTTTGTAAAGAGTCCATTGTTTAGGAAATCTTTGCAATGATTCTTGTTCGTAAGAATGTATACAAAGATGTTTGATCTTTTGAAAATGTTTTCAAGTTTTGTAAGATGTTTTGAAAGTGTAAGTGTTTTTTTTTTGAAAATAGCAAGGATATTTTGTTTGAAATGTAGCAAGTAATTAGGAGTAATCTACCTACTCAAATGTCTTTCTTGTTCATTTTCTTTTCGTTTGACATTGTTGTCTTACCATTGATTTGGTAAGCAACCCTACCTTTGGATGTTAATGGGACGGGCGTGGGTCAGCGTATAACCATGATTAGCAATATTGCAAGGTATCTTAGCATTATTTTTTAGGGACTAAGATCATTTTTAAGGCAACTTAGATAGCGTCATCGAGGGACTATGATCTTGTATTTGTTTGTTTTTGCTAAGATACCTTACATTAGTAATATGGCCATTTTGTATAAGGAAACCAAGTGGGATAACCCTAGGGGTGCTTGTGTGCAAGTGTATTATTTTCATGCTTGATTTTGTCTTGGATTAGGGTTTGCTATTTGGTTGATTTTATTCTTTCCATACAAACCCTAATTACTAGCATGTTATATAAAAGCGATAAATTGAGAAATTTAAAGTTACTACGCTATTACAACATTTATGGGAGGGGGGTATACAATTTATGAATGGTGATTGTAATAATATAAACCTAATTAATCTATTACAACCAAATTGAATTTGTACAAGAATTACAAAGTATAATGATGAATAATGCATAAGGATTAAAAATGTAAAGAAAATGAATTTTGTTTGATTTTCATAAAGAAAGATTTTTTTGTCTTAACCTAATTTAAATAAAGAAAATAATTAATTAAGTTTGAATTTATTAAGAAAAATATTTTAAAAGGAAACCCTAATTCTATTAATTAATCTAAAGAAAATAAGTTAAGGAAAGTATATTTTTTTAGCACATTTTTATCTTGAAAATATTTATAGCAATAAAAATATAATATTTTTTAAATGGTATGAAGAAAAATAAATAATATAATTAATAATTAAGTCTATAAGATTTAGTTAATAAAAATAAATAAAGCATAGTAAATAAAATATTTTTGTATCTAGAACAAAAAATAAAAATAAAGTCAAAATATAAAATTATCATTTTTTGTGTGTGTTTTTATGATTTTTAGTATTTTAGAAAAGAAATATTTAAGAAAAATAAAAATGAAATAAATAAACAAACAAATAAATATAAATGGGCCAGGGTGCAAATATGAAGCAAGGGGGGGGGGGGGGGGTTAGAGAAAAGTCAGGCCTAGGATGGGGGAGGCCCATGCGCTGGAAGGAACCAAAAAAAGACAGAAAATGTAAAAACATTTGCAAAAGGCAGCGCTGAGGTTCGAACCCACGACCTCTATCAATAACGCGCGTTGCCTTACCACTGGGGTGTTTGTACATCCGTTAACTTAAATGAAAGAATAAATACATAAGGTAAAACGTTTCCATGGCCTGTACTTCATCTTCAACCTTCAGCCAGCCGGACCACCTGTATCTCATTCATTTCTCAATAAAAATGGAAAATGTAAACATGAAAGTTGTGCTATTTTTCCTCACGAATCTTACCATATAACTTATGTAAGCTAAAAGTCAAAGATGAAGATTAATTTTGCTGGCCCTAAATTGAAACCTAATTTTCTCAGAAATTTCAAATCCGAAATTCTCTATACACAGTCAATATAAATGGGAACTTTGTACATGGTCAGTTTTAGAGCAATGATATCTACATTTTATCTTTACAAATCAGGATCAAATGATGCTTGTATGAATAGATAGAAGTTTTAAAACTTACCTCTTGCAGCTAGAGTCGTGAATGGAGTTTGAACAACTTTTGAGATGGCCTGAGGATCTGTTTAGCTTGCCTGGACCTCCTTGAGTGTATTCTAACTCCTACTTTGTCTTAAAAGTCCCTGAATCTCTCTACTCAAGTCAACCTGCAAGCTTGATGTTTGAAAAAAGTGGATAGTGATGGAGGAGTTACAGTTTTGAAAAAAGGGGTCTGGATTACTTTGGTGTTATGTATAGGAGGTGTTTGAATTATTGGTTTTCAAAACGCACGAGTGGAAATGAAGATGATGAGTTTTGGCTAAAGACTGTCAAGTTAGGCAGTTTTTTGCAGCAATGGTGTTTTGGAGAGTTTTAGGGTCTTCCAACTCGTGTGTTAGCTTGAAAATAGTGTATGTACTTATAGGCAAGAGGTTTTGAGGCTTGAAACAACTCAGAAATTGAAATCACATATTATGGCTTGGTTACTTGATTTTGAAGCAAAGTTGACAAACATGGTTTCAATGTGAAGTACAAGGATTTGTAGGGTGGTTAGCAGGCTGTAGATATGTTCCTTCTTGCTTTTAAATGGTTTGGAGTATGAAACAACTATGTATGCGCTCAAGAAGAGTTGACATTGTGATTAAAGTCACTTTTCCAAAATGGAAGTGATGACTTTCTTCCCAAAATGGAAAAGCAACTTGGATAATGGCTCAAATGTTTGGACAATGGCTCTATTAGTTATGTAAACATTAAATTATTGAGTTATTAGAAAGTTTAAAACCTGCAAAGCAAGATTTGTACAGCATGCTTGAAGATTGGATCTAGTGTTCTTCACAAAATGGCTTGTAATTCAAGTTTGAAAACCCTAACTTCTTGCCTTCGATTCTCCTTTCTCAAGAATGATCTCAAAGAGTTCTTGGACATTTTGGAAATCTTGCAATGCGCTCTACAATCCATCTTTGAATTGATTTTAAATATTCCACTTGGAACTATGTGAAAAATTGCCATGAAGTTAGGTCAAAAATCTACCTAACTAGGGCAAAATTTCCCTAAGTCTTTTTTAGTTCATGAGCATGTATTCACAAAATTATAAATTTAGGTCCAAGAACTTTTTGAAGAAGCTGCGTGAAGAAAAGTTGTAGATTTCATGGAGATCTACAATTTTCATGTTTGAGGTTTCCTTTGAATCATCTTGCATCATGGTGAAAATTTGGCTCAAAGTTATGAAAAAATAAGAAATTTTCAACACTTAGAAAAAAATTTAAGTTTAGAAATTTTGACTTTTCAAAATGGAATCTTGATTTCTTGATTTCTTGATTTATTTATTAATAAGTTTATTATTTTGACATGTTTTGATGAATTGAGATCTTTGGCACTTGAATTTGACCAAAGAGTAAAAGTTTGACTTTTCAGTATATAGTTGACTTTTGATCAGTTGACTGCAAAATTCATCTGTCAATCTTATGGATTTGTAATGTTTTGAATTATGTCATTAGGTCAAAATGATTCAAATGGACTCTTGCAATCGTGCCTTAAACCAATTGACCATTTTCTAGGTCAAAAACCAGAAATTGCCTTTTCCTTGTCAAAACCCTAATTTTTACCATTTTGCCCTTTTGGTGGTTTGATCAAATCTCTTGAGGAATTGTGGTCCAAACTTGATCAAATGATACATATGGGTTTAAAATGTTGATGTGGATCAAAAATTATGAGATTTGACTGTAAATTGGTCATGGTTGACTTTTTCCCCAATACAACTGATTTTTTGGTCAACTATTCAATTGACTGATCAAAAGTGTGTCCCAAGGCTTGAAACTTGACAAGATTAATCTTGGGGATCCATAATGATCCATGCAAGTCATATGAAGCATTGATAGTTCAAAAATCCTTGTGCAAACTCAAACCCTAATTTTGGTCATCAGTGCATAAGGAGGTGTCTTGAGCTGATCAAACCCTAGTGCAGTCTTGAGCCCAATGAGATCTTGTGAGAAAAATCTTGATAAGTGAGAGCAAAAATTTTGGGGTACAGCACGACTCCTTATATTTCTGAGACTTCGCTATCAATTGGTCACGGTCAGGTGCCATAAATATATTGTACTTATATTGCTTGATAAAAGCTTTCTCTAAATCATTGAAGGTGCGGATGTTACTACTGTCCAAATCCGTATACCATTTCAAAGTGGCACCGGTTAAACTATCCTAGAAGAAATAAATAACCAATTGGTCATCAGTATGGGTGGACATTCTTCTGATATACATCATCATGTGGTCACAGGGACAAGAGTTGCCCTTGTACCTCTCAAATTCTGGCACCTTAAACTTCGCTGGCACTTTTACGTTAGGAACTAAGCAGAGGTCACTAACATTATGTCCCTCTAAGAGCCTTCATTGTTTTCTGTATTTCATTAAATTGGTCCTGAAAGTCATCTAATCGGTCATAGAAGCCCATATTTTCACTTGGTGGAGGAACAGGATGATAAACTTCATCATTAATAAACGACATAGCATTCACCGTAGGAGGCACAGTATAACGAATCTCATTTTTAGAAACATGAGTAACATGCACCACAGGAGATGCATAAATAGAAGTAGTTTGAGCAAATGTAGCAACTTGAGCATCAATATTGTAACCTTATGGCATGAAATTCTCAAGCATTGCCCACAGGTAACCTTGAGGCATACGGTATTGAGCAGCAGTAACTGGAGTAATAGAAATGGGAACCGATAGAACCTCGAAGCAATAATTATCTGTTATGGCTGAGTAGCACGAGGAGGCGGAGGAGGAAGTGGTGGCTGATTCTGAGAAACCACCAATGATTCCATGAAAGCAGTCAGATTAGCCATATCGACCCTCAAAGAAGTAACTTCTTCGTGCAGATCGTGATTCTCTTGTTCAATATTCTCCATTTTCTTCTTGGAATTAGCTAGAGTATTGTATCGATGAGACAACTTGTTGAGTGACCGAAGTAGAGAAACACAGTAAGACACATGGGTATGAATAGAAATGTAAAAATATGTGTAAAATGATGCATGATATGCAATGCATATGATTTATTTATTATTTATCATTTCAAGGAACTCAAAGAATTATAGATAATTTGCAAATATTAAAGTAGTAACACATTTGAAATACTGAAAATTTTATTATAATAACTTCGGAATGGATTACAACTTTTAGTACAAGTTTCAATAATCCTAAGTACAAGAGAATAAATATAGAATCTAAAATACTAAAGAACCAAAGCTTATGAAGATCTCTCCACATACTGACGCTTTCACATGTGTCTTGCAATCTGAGCCTTCAACTACTTGTTCTTTTCTGCATACCTGTCGGCGACTTCTTTCCAACCACCAGAGTTAGAAAATGAGCAACTGGGACCTGGTTAAGCTCTATAGGAAAATAAATCCTATTACTTATCCATCATCTCCACAACACGACTCTCAAGATTCTCGATCAAGTTATCTTTCTCTTTCAATTTTATTGAGTAGGACGTCTATAATGTATGGCACTTGTTCTTCCATGCTTCCTTCTCTTGCTGCATCCTAACCAAAGCAAGCTGAAGTTCTTCCACGTCATCTAAAAGGGGAGGAGTAGTCCTCACAAACATATCAGGTATAGGTTCTTCATGAGAATATGGCATATTCAATTGAATTTACCTTTCTTGTACCCAATAGAGATGAGGCTCCAAGGAAATAGCTTCTCTTGGTCCCAAATCTTTTATAATTTTCTATGAATATGGCACCAAGCCTTTGTAATCTATTCCTTAGATTTCTTATGATCCTCTCCTTATTTGAGAAAGAAACCACCCAGATGAATGTTGTTTGGCTTGTCTCTCATTGGATATCCAAGTTCATGATGCGCAAGAACGAGATTGTAGTTAATTGCTCTCTTTGTACCAAGAAGAGGCACATTGGGGAAACTACCACAACTATCAATAATCTCCATATCATAATAACCCTGATGATACCAAAAAATATCATAATAAGTGATATCCATAATCTTTGAGGCTCAACGAGGTTCCTTCTTGATATCCCAAAAAGCAACAGACCGAGGTAAATGAGAAATAAACCACTGATATAATAATGGTGTGCAATAAATGATCATCCCTCCTTGATAAAAATCCCGAAGATGGATGGAATAATAAGCATCTCCTAGCAGTGTAGAGACTAGATTCCCAATCAAAAAGATCCTAATGGCATTGACATCTACAAATTTTTCGATGTTAGGAAATAAGAACAACCCATAGGCAAGCAAAGCAAAGATAGCCTCAAAAGTAATTGCACTCTTCATATTAGCAAAGTAGAGAGCTTCCTCCAATAAAAACTGAGCAGGTAAACCTCTGATTCCTCCTTTGGTAGTCATGTGAGCCTCAATCTCAAACTTCCCTAAATGTTTCATGGCGGAAATCTCATGAGACTTAGGCTCTCCCTCCAAGCCAGTGAAAGGAACACGATCAATAATAGGTAAACCAAGTAAGTAAGAATACTCCTCCAATGTGGGCATCAGTTGATAATCAAGGAAAGTAAAACACTGACACAACAGATCATAGAACTGGATCAATGTAGAAAGAATACCCTCCTTCATCTTGAGTTTCATAAGAGGCGCGATGGACCCATACTTCTTTCGGAAATCTGTAGAGCTCTCAATCTCAGGAATCAAACTCATCAGTTCTTCTATCTTAGGATCCTTAAAACTATACTTCTGAGCATTTCTTTTTCCAGAATCCATGGTCAAAAAGTACCTGAGATATTTGTAAAAAGTCAACTTTAAGTCCCTTGAAACAAATGTTTTAAAGAATTCTCATGGGTGCATGAATTCATGATTCAACAATCACACACAAGATCACAAACATGAGGGATTCATAGGTTCGACGTCACGAGCATGAAGTCAAAGGTACTACCCATAAGGTAAGGACTAAAACTTTATCACCTGCCGAACAAGGTTCTAAAAGGTTCCCAGAGCCTACATCCTTCCTTTTGATATTATCAACGTCTCGATTAACTCGGTAATTAGTAATATTCTCATGAAAAACTCGTTTGAGTGTAGCATCGTGTGACAACCGTTTCCGGATTACTCCCTCATAGCTTTCGTACTACACCTAAAAGGCCAAGATGGTTTAAGGGTTCTACGGTCCTCAACTTCAATAGGCTCACAGGTCAAAAGCAGCACGTCTTCCCGATTACTCGGTAAATGATACTACACACAAAGGGGCCTCCACTGAGTGAAGGGTCTCATGTCTCCTTTTTTGGGATTACTCCCTCAAAGTTAACATGACTATACCGCCCGTCCTATCTTAAGTTTGCCCAAGTCCGGGTAGAGGACTTAATGAGAAATCACCAAGCACCCTAAAAATGAGGAAAATACAGACAAACATATATACAACATATAATATACAACGGATAATAGCACATACACAAATAAACAAAGATAGGCTTAACCCACTTAAAGATGAACCAGCATTTGGTCTATCTGTCCCCAGTGAAGTCGCCATTTTTCTGTAGTGGTATAAATGTTGAGACTAAGCCATTAGATTGACTTAACTCACATAGATCAAATAAAAATCGCCACCGCGCTTTATTTTTTAGAAAGGAATGGGAAAAGAGTGAATAACCCAAAAAAGGGGGAGAGAATCTAGGTACGGGGGTTTGCTATGCAAAGGGAAGGTATTAGCACTCTAAACATCTATGGTACTCCGCAGGAACCTCTTTGAAAATTTGTGTATTTAGCTATAAGTGTTGTATACAAAAATAGATGGGGAGATGAGAAAATAAGTCTTTTTTTATAATTTTGCACCCGCCGCAGTTGCAAACATTTAGTGCCTATGTACTACCTTCCGTGCAATAGGGGATCTGGGTACTCGTAGTTCACCTTTAAAAATTTTTAAAACACAAGCGTGTTAGTTAATTTTAAGAAACAGGACATCATCGTCATATCCGAGTGGAAGAACATACTTACTACCCACGATTATGAGAAAGGAGAATTTGCATCATCTCAAAGTGGAGGATATAGCTTGGATTTTTAAAATCAACAAAGCCTCACTCAACACCCAAGTGGAAAATATCTTACTTCACTACATATCATAGAAGTATAATACCTCGCGTCACTAGAAGGATTGACAAGAGTATAATCTTTTGAGAAAAATTTTAAAGTAAAAAGCCAAAGTGGCCAAAATTGTTTAATTGAGGTAGATTGACTTTTAGTCTTCTCACAAAAAAAATGTCAAAGTATGATTAAGTTGGTTAAAGTTTGATTAAGAAAATTTTTTGAAAATGCATGGACCTAAGTCCAAATTTATTATGAAAGTGGTTCAAGTTAGAAGACAAGAAGAGTTTTGAAAAGGAGGGAGAAGATTTTGAAATTAAAGAAGATGGGAGGAAATGAAGGGACTATCCTAAAGCATAAGGTAAAATCTAGGGAAAAGAATCGTCTAACCAACAAGAAGCCAACACTTTTCATAAAGAGTCAATGCATAATTCCCATCCTTTGGATTGAAACCAAGAAAGTAAAGATACTAAACCTCTTACAAATACCAAGCTTTAGATGCATTAAGTCTTCACAAAAATTGGGCAAAGTAATAGTTGTATACAGAGGAATTCCCAATTACAAACAAAGCACATAATCGGAATAACCTGCACACAAGGAAAAATCAACCAAATATCTTGGGATAAACCCCAAGAACTCCAGACTAAATAACAATCAGAGTCACATGGTCTCAAGGGTATCAAAGGCTTCTAATCCTAAGTATGAGAAGTCCACAACTCCATTATGTCAAGTGTTGTACCCCAAAATTTGCCCTCCCATATTTCTCAAAATATTTCAAGAAAAATTCACAAGTCCAACCTGGCGCGTCATATTCAGGTATTCTTTCACCAAGATATCTCTGATAACGTATTCTCAAATTCAGGTTCGTCTCAAGAGTCAATTCTTTAAAGAAGGTATCCGAATGTGTGAGTTTTCTCGAAGAAATATGGTGAAAAAGTATGCTGAAAGTGCAGTTTTTACGCGCTAAAAAATTCATAACTTGAAGATCGTGGCTTTTTTTGAACCTGTTCCGGTGGCCAAAATTCCGTCTTGACATTATCTACGTTTTCATCTCTCACGGCTGGAAGCCAATTTCGATCAGAAGGTCTTCAAAAATGTGGATTTATCAAGTATTTTCGTGCAGAAAATTTGTGACAGAAGTTTATTTGCGTCATGTTCAAAAAATCATAACTTGGTCGATTTTCATTGTATCGAGCTGGTTCCGGTGCCAAAATTTCACAAATTGAGTTGGCTACATTTTCACAGAAGGTATTGAGTTCAAACGGTATTCAAAAGGCCTTCGTTTTTTGCTCAGAGTGCGTGACACGCTGAAAATCCTGAATGTTGAATATTATTTCATCTGAGCCGAAACTTCGAAAATTCATAACTCGGTCAATTTTTATCGGATTGCACTCATATTTTTACACAAGGTCCCTGACTCATAGATCTACAACTTTGCTTCAAAAGTCGAGACCAAATTATGCACCGATCAATACCAGTTTTTTATTGAAGAACGTGTCAGAGTCGACACTGAAGCCCAAAATAAGTTTGTCTGAGCTGAAACTTCAAAAATTCATAACTAATTCACCGTTTATCTGATTGAGTCGATTTTCGGACAGGAGTTAGTTCTCGATGTCGGCTACATTTTGTTTTCACATTTCAACTTCAAAAAATGCACTTAAATCCCTGCGATTTAGCCTGGAAAGTGACGAATTCAAGTGAATATTGGAGGCCCAATTGCACATTCAAAGCCCATTTGCTTTACCCTAATTTCCATTATATAATCACCTTCTTTTCACACAAACCAGAAAAGAGGAGAAAAAGAGAAGAGAAAAAGAGAGAAAAAACCTTGCCACAACACTGTTGGAATATCAAACTCTTTCAAGAACCCTAAAACCTTGAAATCCTTATTACAAATCCCTCTCTCACTACAAACAAAGTCATTTCAGTTACAAACCAACACCTCACTATTTCTCCAGTAAGGATAAGGCTGACTTGATCTCCATGATCCTAATTTTCCAGTAAGGCATAAAAGCATCCAGGTCACTAATTTTCCAGTAAGGGTAAGATTGATTTGATCTCCATGATCAAAAGGGTATAATCATTCATACATGCCATATTGTGCCTAAACATTAAATTTCTTCATATATTGGCTTTATTTGCATTTTATGATTTTATTTAATGTGTTCGTGAGATTCAACACTGCAGATTTAGACAGGATCTCATGCAGGTTCATTAAGGAACGTTGAGGCCAAAAGCCAAATGGCCAAAAGTCAAAAGCCAAATGGCCAAAGTAGAACATTTTATGCATGACACCAATACATGGTGAGGCAGACATTAAGCCAGACATTAAGGAATGTTGAAGCCAGAACACAAATGGCCAAAAGCCAAAACGCAAATGGCCAAAAGCCAAAAGCCAAGTGGCCAAAGTAGAACAACTTATGTATGATGAGGCCATAACACAAATGGCCAAACCACTCCAATTCACCTCCAAAAAGGGGACATAAGCCCCCCAAGGTATTGTATTTTCTTTCTTTTCCTTATTTTATTTATTTCAATTATTTCTTTTTTTTAATTAATTCCTTTAATTTAACTTATTTTCATAAAATATAAAAAATAGTAAAAAACAGAAAAGTCATAAAAATCAAAATATATTTATTTAATTAATATTTTTTGTAAATAAATATCACTAATTAATTTTAGCTTTGTAAAATTAGGTTTAATTCAAACATTTTTCTTAATAAACTTAAAATTTGTAGAATTAGGTGTTAATCAATTTTTATCCTTTTTTTTCTTTTCTTTCACAATAATTAATTATTAAATATTATTTTTGTAATTAAATTACCATGTAATTAATTAGGTTAATTTAGGTTTAATTTTAACATGTTTTCTTAATAAACTAAAAAACAAATAGAATTAGGGTTAGCATTTAATTTCAATTAATTCTTTTTCCATTAAAAACATAAAATACTAAAAAATATCAACAAAAAAAAAACAATTTCTTTTCTCTCTTAATTAATCAATTCCATCATTTAATTTAATTTTGCAAAAAGGGTCCAACGCCCTCGTTTTTAATCCTTATTCGCATATTTATTTTATTTCGTTTAATATTAATGTAATTCTCCCAAAGCCTTGTAAACTCGGACATTTTATTTCTCGCACTTTACTTCTTTATTTTTTGTCAAATCGGGTCCTGGATTAAATTTGGCGATGTGGACCCGCGCCTTTGTAATAGTTTAGAACTTTAATTTCCGCATCTTTTTAACTGTTAATAAATGCATGCAAGAATGAATGATAAAATAAAAACAAACGCATAGATCACCTTGACATGAATAAGACAAAATAACTGAACATGACACACAAATCACACACCATCCCTAGGGTACGCCTCACTGTTGCCTTGCCTCGAAAGGTGATCGTCGAGTAGAGGATGTTTTAGTAAGTCCTTATGATCCGGGAACCTGGCATGAGGGTAGCTTCTAAGGTGTCTTCCCATTGCTCTGGTGATCACCATGTCCCGAACCTCGAATTGACCCGAACACCTCCAACGGTGGTGCTACCTACCTCTCAATGGTGGGATGGCACTACTTTAAAGGACATTTACACAGACGAATTCCTTAGGGTAGGTAGGTTCTCGTAGATACTTGCTCTAATTTCAAAAACAAATTCAAAAATACTTTTCACACCGACACCTTTTCAAAAAGCTTTCGAAAGTAATTTTTCAAACACTCTTGAGGACCGATACAAGAGTCGAACTGGAATTTTCAGAGAAACTTTTTAAAACCCACGTTGAAAAGCAAACAAACCAATTTTGAAAACACAAATGAGCAAGTATCTAAGAGCCCATGGATAACCATGGATAGAAAGGGTGCTAACACCTTCCCTTTCTATAACCTACCTCCCGAACCGAGAGCAATCTCTATAAGGAATTTTTCTGTGCTTTTGTCCTTTCCATTTGGAGAAAATAAAAGACGGTGGCGACTCTTGCTTCCGCGACATTTCGCGAACCAGCGTTAAACAGTCAGTTCCAGATCCACCGATCACACCAGGTATAGTAAACAAATAGTCCAAGTAACCTTAAGGCTTTTAATATTAAAGTTCATTATTAAGTATCTTCAAAAAGAAAATGAAATCTCGAGTGAGAAAAGATGGAGAAAGCATAAAAGTTTAAATGTTAAGGTGAGCGGTGCATAAAAGTAAAAGCATAAAGTAAAGGGGAATAAAGTAAAAACACAAAGTAAAAGTCAATTGTTAGTGAGTTAGAAGTCAAAGGTTAGTTGGATAACCATCTTTAAACTTGCATTTGAAGACTCATTAGAATATTTATAAAATTAAAGCTTCTCATCAACAAGTCTCATTTGCTTTTTGTCAAGTTTATCATTCATTTCAAATTCTCAAGGCAACCTCATATGACCAACGATGTTTAAATGATTCACTTAGACCAAAATTTATGAAGGTTCATTAGAGGATTGATAAGATCAAAGCCTCCTAACAATGAACCTCAAGGTTATTGGATCAAAGTTTTCAAATTAGACATACTTGGGCTTGCAAACATAGATTTGGGCAATGAATTATCATTTTTCGAATCGGGAAAAATTTAGTGTTATGTTAAGCAATCGTAAGTGGACTTATGTAGAAGTCACACATATTTTGAGGTCGATCAATAGCAATCTATGTACCATATATTTAGAGAAGTGATATGTAGATCATTCTCCAACAACATATAGCACAAGTAAGAGAGGGATAAGATGAAGAGGGAGGGGATATATTAGATGAAATTAAGGTTTCAAATATCATCAACATCATTCATCCATTTTAGTGGATTTGGTTTTTCAACCTATCAACACCCAAGATCCAATGAGGTTTACGAATTTGTCCCGAAATAACTCCCAAGTCAGTAGCTTAAGCCATTCCAAAAGTTAACCAAAAACTATGCACAAAAGTTCTCAAACACAAACTTTTTTATCAAAGCAAAACCCTAAGCATACTCCTAAGTCAAAATTAGGTTAAAAATAGGAAAATAACTTGTAAATTTATGTAAACTTAATTATAATTCCATAAATACTTCTAAAAGTTTGATGCATAGCCAAAAGTTCCTGAAAAGAGGAGGAAATATGATTTTGAAACTCAAACATCAAAACTAGTTGGTCAAAGACTAAAACTAGGCATGCTTTATAAAATATTTTAAATAAAATGGAAGATCATACTTTAAAAATCAGGAAAAAAAGGTTAAATGATCTTGACTCATCTAGGAACTTTGAACATATTTTATTTGATTTTTAGAAATAAGAGAAGTTAGAGAATTAATTGTTTCTTTATGCTTAAGCAAGAAAAGACCTCAAAAACAACAATTAACTTATAAAATCTTGAAAAATAAGCAAACTGAAATGTAAACCTAATTAAAAATCATAAAAAATTAGTTCAATACCTAATAGGTAGTGAGTATATTTTTCTTGAATTTCATCTCAAAATGAAGAATTAAACAAAAATTGTTTATACAATATATAAAAAAAACAAACAAAAAGTGATATAATAAATCAATTGATTTAGTTTGCATTCTAAGAATTTTGTAAAATTGAAAAAAAATCATTTCCAATAAGAAGACTGAGATGGAAGCTTAAAAACATTTTTTATGGATTTTTAGATTAGTAGAAATAGGAAAATAAAATTCTAAAACCTATAGAATGATTAAAACCCTAATTAAACTACTTGAATTTATTTAATCATAAAAATAATAAGACTATGAAATAAAAATCAGAATATGAAAATACATTGAAAACAAAGTTTAAAATATTTTTGTGGTAATTTTTTAATTAAGAAAAATATTAAAACAAAATTAGAGAAAACAAAGAAAAATTCAAATATATTGAAAATCTATTACACCTGTTATTAACAGAAGGCGCTGTAAAAGAAGCTATCATCATGTTCAATAAAAAGATGCCACGTAATTGTCCCTGTCCTACAGCCTAAAGCCCTAACTAATTTCCAGTTTGACAAGCAAAGTTCATGGACGTATAACTCCCTCATTTTTCTTGAAAACGTAAAGTGTAAACATCAAACATCAAAATCTAAATGAGTATAACACGACATAATCAAAAAAATCATCAAAAGATGCATGGATCATAGAGAAAATACTACGCGAAGATTGCTCTATGAATATGATTTTGAGCTGAAAAATTTAACAAATGGTTTTCAGATTCAAATTTCTCACTCAATTCTCAACCAAATCAAATGATCCAAACATCAAAATTCATCACAAAATGACAAAGAACATAATGATGCAAGATTAAAACGAAAATTGAGCATTGAGGCACTGGTTCAAACAGAACTCTACACAACTTATTAAAAAAAATCAAGCAACAAAATGCACACTTCAGATCTAAGATCTGGCCAGCTAAACCATGATATACATGATCCTCAACAAGAATGTAAGTTAAATCGCGAGTTTGAGTTCAATGATGCTCATCTCAATTTGTGAAAAATAAATTCACAAGGTGCCTCAGAATTTAGTAAGAAACCTGATGATCCTTTAGCTTTCCACTTCAATGCAGTAAAGTTGAGTAGATATTAGAGCTTGCACAAAAATTGAGAGAGGTTAGGAGATGTGAAATCTGGTTTGCAGGAAAATGAAACGTTGTGTTGAGAGGGAGATGCATAGTGTAGCTTGTGAATTTTCTTTCTTCTCTTATCAATGAGATAATAGAGAGGGTTTATATATAGTGGAAAGAGTGTTGAAGAAGCTGCCTTGGGGGTAGAAATGGGAAAAGAATCAGAAAAATCAAAGTAGGGTGGTGTGATTTGTGTTTTGCATTATGAGGCTTGGCTTATGTATTTATGTTGTCTTTTTTGAGTGATCAAAAGAGAGCATAATTGAGTGAAATAAGAATTCATGATGAGCTGGAAACCTGATGTTATTTGAAACAAGCATCATGTAATTCTATGCAAACAGATTTCCCTCCTTCAAACTTGATGAATTCGTGACCATTTGAGATGAGGTTTTGCTTATTAGAAAGAGGGCCATTGATTGAACAATTTTCATGTTAATCACAAGTTTAAATGAGGCCTTGAAGTTACTTGTAAACGGCCATGAAGTTAACCTCAAGATGCTGGAAAATTCTCTGGTGTAGTAACCATGCAAAATATTAAAATTTTACCTGTTTTAGGATCATGACTTCAACTCATCGTATCTCTCTCTGATCTTACCGGTTGATCAGAACCTGCAAGGCACTCCGACAATCAAGTAAGTGTGGGAGCAAAGAGATACAAGCAAAGTATTAGGGTATTAGTTGTGAATAGTGAATATTCGATACCTGGCCCTCACATGTGAGGGTTTATATAATGCCCATGGAGCATGGCCATTGGTTCCTGTTTTTGGACCTGGATATGTAGGTCCGCAAAAATAGGTAACTATCAGGACTTGGTCATACTTGGAAGGTGTGCCCGTAACTAATTGTTGGATCCAAGGAGGAGGTAGGTTATAGGCAGCGATCTGGTCGGTTCTTGGTTGTCTGCCTGACTTGAGGTCAGGCATACTGAGAGGTGATTATCGATCATCGTGGGTCAGTGTCAGTCCAAGAGGGAAAAGGGTCCATATTGCCCGACGGAGAGAGGGGGAGATTCAGGCCATGTGCATATGGGTCATACCAAAAGAAGGGGTTAGACTAGGCCCACTCTGGATATCGGGCCAGTCCAGAATAGTAACCCCCCAATTCGTTGCTTCTGGACACAGGAGTGATGACTTTAACACCTGCTCGTAGGACGGGGCGCGTCCTACGGGGGTCTTGAGCATCGCCTATTGTGACTTTCTCGTAGGAAGATGAGGAGTTGGTCATTCATAGCCTCAAACTTGAAGATGTAGGGTGTTTCGGGTAGCGCACTGGCAAAGCGGCGCAATGATGGCCTAGGGGCTAGGGTGAAATGGTGACGGCCCTAGGGTTTCCCAGGTGTGTGCCTCCCACACGCGTATGATCCATCTATAAATACAAAAGGCCCAGGGAATTCTGTATTTTTCATTCATCTCTCATATTGCTCGTTTTTCAAACACTATCGTTTCTTGAGATTCACCGCTCGCTGCTGCTATTTTTAGCCTTCCCTCTTCTCTAACTGGTAAGATTTCAATTTTCGTTGTCGTTTGGCTTTTGTAGTTTAGATTTTCATGATTTTCTTCTTAGAAATGCATGCGGTTAGGGTTTAAGATCCTGTCTGTTAGGGCGTTCTCGGGGAGTTTTGGTGGCAGACGGTGGTTTTGTAGTTTAGAATTGCCTTAGCCGCCGTGGGTCCTCCTCGGACAATTCACGATGTGTCGTATATGGTCCTTTTG
Source organism: Vicia faba (assembly GCA_948472305.1). NCBI lineage: Eukaryota > Viridiplantae > Streptophyta > Magnoliopsida > Fabales > Fabaceae > Vicia > Vicia faba. The sequence continues at coordinate 1,381,466,216 of OX451738.1, read as the reverse complement.
GGATCTAGGTCGTTTTGCTGGACCTTTCACGTAATTTCGTATATGGTCCTTTAGGATCTAAGCCTCTTTCCCAGACTTTTGTCTGTTTATGTGCCTTAGTGAGAGTTCTAGTCAAGGACATGATCCTCATTTATCAGCGCCCTTTCACTTGATTAGTGGTGGAAGGGTGGTTCTGGCATTGATTGTCGAACTCATCTTCATCCTCTGTTTTTCAGGTACTATGGCCGACAACATCGGATATTACCTCTCGGGTGAATCATCTGGATCCTCGCGGAGTTCTTCGGACGAGACGAGTAGCTCGTCGAGAATTTTAGAGATTTCTGGGGATGATCCGAATCAGATCACACTGGAAGTGGGGGGAGGTGACATGGAGATGGCCTCTACTGATCAAGGTGGCTTATTTCCTCCTGGGGATGATGAGGATCTACGGGCTTGGGTCGCGGATGATCCTTAGGATTGGCCCTCCTACTTTTTTGAGCATCGGGATGACGTTTTTACTGAGGTGTACGCACACGAGGATAGAAACCGGGGAGAGTGGTCGTTGTATATTCTTGGAAAAGAGAGCAAGATCTGCTCGAAATATGACAAACAATGGATTCCCATGTACGACATCGTGTTTCAGGAAATGGGTCTTCGGCTTCCTTTCTCGAATTTTGAGGTGGCCGTTGTGATACGGTGGGAGAACTGACTTGAGGCTTTTGCGTTTGATCGCAAATGTTGCGGTTAGTAAGAGTCTCCACCGAATTTTCTTTTATCCAAAAGGAAAGGTGAAAAAGCACATGAAAGACCTTTGAGATTATTTCTTGAGTTCGGGGGGTAGATTATGAAAAGGGAAGGTATTAGCACCCTTTTCATCCATGGTTATCCATGGGCTCTTAGTTACTTGCTAGATCACTTGCTTTTGTTTGAAATTGTGCTTTGTGTGGTTTTTGAAAGTATTTTGTAAAGAGGCCATTGTTTAGGCAATCTTTGTAATGATTCTCGTTCGTAAGAATGTATACAAAGATGTTTGATCTTTTGAAAATGTTTTCAAATTTGCAAGATGTTTGAAAGTATATGTGATTGTTTTGAAAATATCAAGGATGTTTGTTTTGAAATGGAGCAAGTAATTAGGAGCAATCTACCTACTCAAATGTATTTCTTGTTCATTTTCTTTTCCTTTAACATTGTTGTCTTACCATTGATTTGGTAAGAAACCCTATCTTTGGATGTAAACGGGACGGGCGTGGGTCATCGTATAACCATGATTAGCAATATTTCAAGGTATCTTAGCATTCTTTTTGAGGGACTAAGATCATTTGTAAAGCAACTTAGATAGTGTCATCGAGGGACTATGATCTTGTATTTTTCTTATTTTGCTAAGATATCTCACATGCGTAATATGGCCATTTTTGTAAGGCAGCAAAGTGGGTTTATCCTAAGGGTGTATGTGTGCAAGTGTATTGATTTTCATGCTTGATTTGTCTTTGATTAGGGTTTTATATTTATTGATTTTAATCTTTTCATGCAAAACCCTAATTACTAGCATTTGTATATGAAGCGATATATTGAAGAAATTAAAATATACTAAGCTATTACATCATTAGGGGAGGGGGTGTACAAATTTACAAATGAGGATTTTGCAAGAAAAATAAATCTAATTAACTATTACAACCATATTGAATAAATGTACGAGAATTGAATAAAAATGCACAAATGCAAATGGAAAAGAAATGATTTTTATTTGGTTTTCATGAAAAGGTTTTAACCTAAATCAAATTAAGAAAAATGATTAATTAAAATTAATTAAGTAAATTAAGAAAGAAATTAAATTAAAAAGGTATTTTTAGGTGTTTTTTTATGAAAAGGTTTTAATAAAATAATATGGAAATTGATTAATTAAAAAAAACCTAAATTCTAAATTAATTTTATTTACAAGAAAATAATATAATATTTAAACCTAAACCTAAATATTAATTATTAAAAAAAAGAAATTAATTTGTTAAAAGAAATTTTTTTTGGCCATTTTGTTTTATAAGAAAATAAAATAAATATGAATGCAAAAAATAATAAAATAAATATTTTTGGATTTTTTGTTAATAATCATAAAAATAATGTTAATAGTAATAATAAAAATAATAAAAGCAAATATGAAAGTAAAATAAAATATAAAAAAATGAAATAAAGAAATAATGGGTCAGGGGGGTGTTGAAGTAAAGCAGGGATTAAGAGTCAGCAAAAAAACACAAAGCCCACTTATTGGAAGCCCAGGCGCCTAGCTAAACAAAAATGAGAAAATGCTAAAAAATAATGGCAAAAGGTAGCGCTGGGTGTTGAACCCATGACCTTCCATACACACACGCGCTACCTTTGTCACTGGGGTGGCTGTACATCCGTTAATACAAATGAAACAATAAATACATAAGGTAAAACGTCTCCATGACATGTACTTCGTCTTCAACCTTCAGCCAACCGGACCACCTGTATCTCATTCATTTCTCAACAAAAATGGAAAATGTAAACATGAAAGTTGTGCTATTTTTCCTCACGAATCTAACCATATAACTTATGTAAGCTAAAAGTCAAAGATGAAGATTAATTTTGTTGGCCCAAAATTGAAACCTAATTTTTTCAGAAAGTTTAAATCTGAAATTCTCTACATACAATCAATATAAATGAAAACTATGAACATGGTCAGTTTTAGAGCAATGATATCTACATTTTATCTTCACAAATCAGAAACAAATGATGCCTGTATGAAGATATGGAAGTTTGAAAACTTACCTCTTGCAGCTGGAGTCATGAATGGAGTTTGAGCAACTTTGGAGATGGCCTGATGATTTGTTTAGCTTTCCTGGACCTCCTTGAGTATGTTCCAACTCTTACTTTGCTTTGAAAGTCCCTGAATCTCCCTACTCAAGTCAACCTGCAAGCTTGATATTTGAAAATGGTGGATAGTGATGGAAGGGTTACAGTCTTGAAACAGGGGTCTGGATCACTTGTGTTTGATGTATGTAAGGTGTTTGAATGATTAAGAATCAAAACACACGAGTGGAAATGGAGATGGAGAGTTTTGGTTCAAAACTGTCAACTTGAGCAGTCTTGTGCAACAAGGATGTTTGGGAGAGTTTTAGGATGCTTTTAATCATGCCTTAGCTTGCAATAAACTTGTTAATATGTATGGAAAATATTAGAGAACAAAATCACTCTAGGTTTTTGAGTTATAGGGTTATGGCTTTATAACTTGCTTTTGAAGAAAAGTGAAATGACAAATCTCAAGTATTGTACAAGCATGTTCTGAGCTTTCTTAGGTCTTAGACACATTTCTTTTGGTTTATAGGAGTTATGTGTGCAGAAAGAACAAGTTAGAAGCTCAAGACAAGTTGACTTTGTGATTAAAGCAACTTTTCAAGAATGGAATGGTAGCTTTCTTCCAAAAATGGCAAATTGGCTTGGACAATGCTTGGAACACTTGGATAATAGCTCAAAAGCAAGTGTAATCTTCTGATTATGGAGAGATTTTGAGGTTTAGAAGCCTGCAAAACAAGATTGTGTAGCATAGGTTTGAAATTGGATTTTTGTTCATCACAAAATGCCTTGTAATTCAAGTGACAAAACACCAATTTCATCTCTTCGATTCTCCCTACTCAAGAAAAATCTCAAGGAGTTATTGGACATTTTGGAAAGCTTGCAATGTGCTTTATAACCCCTTGGAACTATGTGAAAAATTTCCATGAAGTTAGGTCAAAAATATGCCTAACTAGGGCAAAATTTCACTAAGTCTATTTTAGTTCATGAGCATGTATTCATAAAATTATAACTTGAGATCCAAGCACTTTTAGGAGAAGTTGTGTAAGGCAAAGTTGCAGATTTCATGGATATCTACAACTTTCATGTTGGAAGTTTCTCTTGAATCATCTGGCATCATAATGAAAAAATTGCTCAAAGTTATAAAAAAAACAAGAAATTTTTGACACTTAGAAAAATTTCTAAGTTTAGAAATTTTGACTTTTCAAAATGAAATCTTGATTTCTTGATTTCTTGATGAATAAGTTTCCTATTTTGATATTTTTTGATGAATTGTGATCTTTGGTGCTTAAATTTGACCAAAAAGTCAAAGTTTGACTTTTTAGTGTACAATTGACTTTTGATCAGTTGATTGCAAAATTCATCTGTCAATCCAATGAACTTGCAATGTTTTGAACCATGTCATTAGGTCAAAATGATGCAATTGGACTCTTGGGATTATGCCTTAAACCAAATGACCATTTTCTAGGTTAAAAATCAGAAATTGCCCTTTCCCAGTCAAAACCCTATTTTTGACCATTTTGCCCTTTTGGAGATTTGATCAAATTTCTTGAGGAATTATGGTCCAAACTTGATCAAATAATACATATGAGTTTAAAATGTTTATGTGGATAAAAAAGTATGAATTTTGACTGTAAATTGGCCATAGTTGACTTTTTCCCCAATACAACTGATTTTTAGGTCAACTGCTCAATTGACTGACCAAAAATGTGATTCAAAGCTTGCAACTTGACATGAGTAATATTGGGGATCCATAATGATCCATGAAAATCATATGAAGCATTGAAAGTTCAAAAATCCTTGTGCAATCTCAAACCCTATTTTTGGTCATCAGTGAATAAGGGGGTGTCTTAAGCTGATCAAACCCTAGTGCAGTTTTAAGCCCAAGGAGATCTTGTGAGAAAATTCTAGATAAATGAGAGGGCAAATTTTGGGGTACAACAGCCTAATTTAGGCATCTTTGGCTGGCTCCTTCCCAATTTCACTTGAACGACATTGCATTCATGCGAGCGTTCGAGATTGTTTTATGATTATCTGAAGATAGGGGTTACCATTTCCTTGTTCTTCTACTGGTTCCACCTCCAAAGGAGAAAGATCGATGGTAAGTGGGGATGGGTCGCTTTGAAGTAAGGCAACGGGAAGTTGTTAAAATCCTACCCGGAGTATGTCCGTCATTTCAAGGACAAATATATACTGGTACATCCTTCCTCGAGCAAGGCGATGCTGAATCTTTTCTGGACCGTACCAGTGTGTAACAAAGACGGTGCCCCCCATTTGAACGAGTTAGGAAAGCCCGTGATTAAATTGGTTTACAAGTTCCCATTCCAGTGGACGAGGAATCATTTTGATAATAAATTAGGTTCATATGTCTAAAGGGAGGTGGAGCTCGGTGTCGAGGACAAGGAGAGATTCACCGTCCTGGCCGTCTTTGTGATGTGTATCCCTTGGGTCCAGCAAGTGGGTCAGAGAGGAAAACATGTGATGGATAAGAACGGGGAGGCCGTCTATGAGTCTGGCCTTATAGTCGTCAAGGAGCTCCTCGAGAGCGAGGATCCCATCAAATATTTGGGTATTTATGTTTTGAACAGTTATGTGCGATCGTTGCTTTTTGAGTCCTCATTTGGTAACTATGTGTGATACGGTGGGAGAATTGACTAGATGTTTTGCGTTTCGTTCGCACTTATGAAGTTAGCAAGAGTCGCCACCGAATTTTCTTTTATCCAAAAGGAAAGGTAAAAAAGCACAGGAAAGACCTTTCGAGAATTTTCTCGGGTTCGGTGGGTAGATTATGAAAAGGGAAGGTGCTAGCACTCTTTTCATCCATGGTTTTCCATGGGCTCTTAGTTACTCGTTTAGATCACTTGATTGTGTTTGATTGTGTGCTTGTGGTGTGGTTTTTGAAAGTATTTTGGAAAGTCTCGTTGTAATGGTTCTCATCTCTATAAGAACGTATACAAAGTTTTGTTTCGAAAAATGGTTCAAAGATGTGTTCGTGAATCGTGTTTTGAAAAGAGTTTCGAAAAGAGGTTTTGCAATGGTTCTCGTCTCTATAAGAACGTATACAAAACGTTTTATCTTTTTGAAAATGTTTTAAAATGGAAGTGTAGGTGTGAAAGTTTTTGTCATGAGCAAGCGAGTAACTAAGAGCGAATCTATCTACTCGAAAGGTCTTAAATTGTTCTTTTTTCTTCCTTTTAATGGTATTATCTTACCATTGATTTGGTAAGGAGCCCCATCCTTGGATGTGACGGGACATGCACGGGTCAATTTTATAATCATTGAAGGCAACTTGTGAGACGCTCTAGCAATTTTTGTAAGGGACGAGATCATTTTATCAAAGGCAACATCGAGGGTCATCGAGGGACTACGATCTTTGTTTATCGAAGGGTCATTTGCTAGAGTGTCTCATATTCGAGGGACATGATTGTATTTCCGAGGCAACAAGCAAGGTTACCCTAGAGGTGCGCGTGTGAGAAGTGTGTTGATTTCAAGTTTATTTATTCTTGGATTAGGTCATCTAGCGATTGATTTTTGAATCTTGCCATACATGCCTAATTACTACACAGTATATAGAAAGCAATAAATTGCGGGAATTAAAATTCTAAGTTATTACAAAAGTATCCGGGAATGGGGGTACAATTATTACAAATGGGGATGAATCACATAAAAATAGCAATGTCCAAATAATACAACCAAATCGAATTGTTGTGCGATTTAATACAAAGCTAAGACAATTTATGAAATAAAATCAACAAGGTATGAAATGTATGTATTTACTTGAAAAAGGAAAAATAAAACTTAATCTAAAAATAAAATGATTTAAGTTAAAAATATTTATTATATTTTTTTGTGTATTTTATTAATTATAAGCTTAAAGAAAGAGAACTAATTAAATCAATGTTTTTGATGTTTTTATTAAATGTAAAAAAAATTTAATAAAGATAAATTAAAAGAAAGTGATAAACAATTAACTTCAAGATTTAAATTAATTTAATAAAAAAAGTATTGAGTTTTATTAGGCATTTCTCAAAACAAATAAAGCAAATTTAAAAGAAGAAATGGGCTTAAGAGGTTTTAGGCCCAAAGGGGAATTAGCCTTATTGCTGAAACAAAAACAAAAGGCAAGGGGGGGGGGGGGGGGGGGAACCAGAAAACGCGTGTGTGGGCTTAAGGGTTTGCAAAGGAATTGGCCCAATGTTTCTTAACTCAGTTTAACGCATTTTGATTAAGGGAAACATGAATTATGGTTTGTGGTTCCCTTGGTACAGCGGCGCCGCTCTGTTTTGTTCTCCCTTCCTCTTCTCATCTCTTCCCTATTTCGTTCATCTCTCCGTCCATATTCTTCTTCCTAAATTCGCGAGTGAAACACTTTTTTTCTGGAAAAGCCTAGGTTCTGAAATGGAACTTATGTCTAAGGGTTTAACATTGATGCTTATTCTGATCTTCCTCTCACCCTCGTTACCGGAGCATTCTCCCTCTCACATCCCAAGCTCCAACGATTTTGCTTCTTGAAAGGGTATGATGCGGTGGGAGAACTGACTTGAGGTTTTGCGTTTGTGTTCGCAAATGTTTCGATTTAGCAAGAGTCGCCACCGACTTTTTATTTTATCTAAAGTAAAGGTCAAAAAGCACAGGAAAGACCTTTGAGATTGTTTTTGGGTTCGGGGGGTAGATTATGAAAAGGGAAGGTGCTAGTACCCTTTTCATCCATGGTTTTCCATGGGCTCTTAGTTACTTGTTTTAGATCACTTGCTTTTGCTTTTCAATTGTTTGAAATGGTGCTTTGTGTGTGGTTTTGAAAGTATTTTGAAAAGAGGCCATCGTTGTGGCAACCTTTGTAATGATTCTTGTTTGAATGTATACAAAGGTGTTTGTCTTTTGAAAAATGTTTCAATGTTTGAAAGTTTTTTTTAGGAAAATGTTTTGAAATTGTATTGTGTGTTTTAAAAATAGCAAGGATGGTTTGCAAGTTTGATCAAGTAACTAGGAGTTGTCTACCCTACTAAAAGATCTTTCCTACACATTTTTAACCCTTTGACATTGTTGTTTTATCATTGCATTTGGTAAACAACCTTGTGTTTGGATGTTATACGGGACAGGCGTGGGTCATCGTATGACCATGATAGCAATAGTGCTAAGTATCTTTAGCAGGTTTTTGAGGGTCTAGATCATTTTTGTATAGAAAACCAAGATAGCGTCATCGAGGGCCAATGATATTTTTTGTTTTGTTTTGTTTTGCCAAGATACCTAGTATGCATACCATGGCCATTTTTAAGGCAACAAGTGGATGAAACCCTAGGGGTGCTTGTGTGCATTGTGTTATCATTTTCATGCATTTTTGTCTTGTGTTTAGTCATGCTATTTGTTTGATTTTGGTTTTTTGCATACAAACCCTAATTTACTAATCATGCATATAAAAGCAATAAATGCGTAAAAGTAAATCTACGACTATTACAACATTATTATGGGAGAGGGGTACAAGTTTGAATAAGGGATATTTTGCATAAAATAAAACCCTAAAACTATTACAACCAAATTGAATTTATTTATACTAATAAATAAATAAACAAATATTTAAATATGCAATTAAATATAAATATGCAAAAATGTTTTTGTATTTATTTAATATATGTAAAAATAAGTTATTTAATGTCCTAAAAATAAGGGAAAATAAAAATAATTATTTTTGAAAGGGTAGAAACCCTAGTTTTTGTTTTAAGAAAATATATATATTATATTATTTATTTATGTACAAGCAAATAAATAAAAATATATACAAAAGTGTTAAAAAATTAAAATGTGTGAGAAAATATTATTTAAATGTATAAATAATGAAAATAAAAATATATAATATTTTTATAATATTTACAAGTTTTTTATTTAAGAAAATAAAAGTATATTATTTAATAAACTATTCTTATGCCAAAAAAATAATTAAAATAATAAAATAAAATGTGAAAATTTAAGAAATTTTTTTTGGTGATTTTAAATATTTAGAAAAATAAATAAAAAGTCATAAATGTAAAAGAAATAAAAAAATATACAAAAATAATCAAATGGGCCAAGGAGGTGCAGAAAGCAAGCTACGAGGTGCAAAAAGCAGGACAAAGCCAGGCCCAGCCCATTTCCACTTCATCCATGTCCTCCAGAAACCAAAAAAACGCGCGCGCCCTGTTCAAATCTGGAACTCCTGCATACGTGCTCAAAAACAAAAACTTGCAACAGGAAAGTTATAGCTCTTGATCACACGATTCTAACCATGTAAAAAACTTGATCTAACTCTAAGAAACTAGGGAGAATTTCAGTGCCCCTAATTTATAACCTAATTTTTTCAGTAAGTTCAACTATCAAATACTCCTAGCTCAGTTGACATAAATGAATTCTATGCATATGTACAACTCAAGGACAATGAGGACTACATTTTTGCTTCACAAACCTAAGCCTAATGATTCCTAAATAAGGAGATAGAAGTTTGAGAAATACTTGTTTCAGTCAAGCTCGAGTATGGCAATGCAGCAACTTTCAGTGAGGCCTGAGGTGCTTTTGAGTTTGCTTGATGTTCCCTTGACCTTTCCCAATGCTTGACTTGCTTAGAAATAGCTTGAATATGCTTGTAGAACTCAACCTGCAAAGCTTCAAAGCAAAAATGGTGAAGTGTGAAAATGAAGTTACAGTGGCTTGAGAATGGTTGGGATAGTTTAGGTATGTTGTATGGAGTGTGTTGGAACTGGTTTCAAGCAAAACGCACGATTGGATTTTGTTTTGGAAGTGAATCTACAGAACCTGCCATGTTTTTGCAAGAACTTAGTGATTTTATGCTTAAGGGTGTTTGAGAGGCTTGGAGCTCGTGTATTAGGCTTGGTATATTGTATTGAACTTGTTTGAAATATGCACAAGACCTGGTTATATCAGATTACAAATTTATCTCACTTTTGCAAGCTTTCTTGTATTTGAAGCAAAAGGTGAGTTGACAATGCCAAATGTTGTACTTGCTAGCTCAAATCCTGAACATGGTTGGTATACTTTTCCTGATATTTGTGGAGTTGGTTTGCTGCAAAAGATTGGGTTCACAGCTCAAGAGAAACAAAATTGCAAAAGTTGTGCTTTATGGAAATGGTATTGTTAACTTTTTGCCAAAAATGGATTGAACCTTTGTATAATTATTCATAGATCAGAACAATGCCCTAACCTAATGTGTTTGTATTTAATTTAAGAGTGTGGAAAGGTTTAAGGCCTGTAAAACAAGTACAAGCATGCTTTGGACAAAATTGCAAGTTGTAGCAATGGTGTAAAATGCCTTGGACAAAAGTGATGATTTCCCATTTTCAATCCTTCGATTCTTCCTAACCACAAATGATCTTGGAGAGTTCTTGGACATATTGGAAATCTTGTGACATGCTCTACAATCCATCTTTGAAATGAATTTTGAGATTCCACTTGGAACTATGTGAAAAATTGCCATGAAGATAGGTCAAAATCCTGCCTAAACTAGGGCAAAATTTCACTAAGTTAAAAGTTTCATGGACCCTTGTTCACAAAATCATAACTTGAGATCCAAGAATCCTTTGGGAAAACTTTGCGAATAAAAGTTCTAGATTTTGTGGAGGACTACAACTTTCATGTTGGAAGTTTTCTTTGAATCCAATTGCATCATGGTGAAAAAGTTGGGAAAAGTTGGGGAAAAAATAAGAAATTTTCATAACTTAGAAAATTTCTAAGTTATGAAAATTTTCCATTTTAAACCCTAATTTTCAAAATTAGGTTTCTTGGTGAACAAGTTTCATATTTTGACACATCCTGATGAAAAATGACCCTTGGCATTTGATTTTGACCAAAAAGTCAAAGTTTGACTTTTCAGTATACAGTTGATTTTTGATCAGTTGATTGGAAAATTCATCAGTCAATCCAATGCATTTGAGATCTTTTGAACCTTGTGATTAGGTCAAGATGATTCCATTGAGTCCTTGAAACCATTTTTGAACCCAATTTGCCATTGGCTAGATTAAAAATCAGAAATTGCCTTTCTACAGTCAAAACCCTAAAAATCACCATTTTGCCCTTTTGATGATCTGATCAAATTTCTTGAGGAGTTGTGGTCCAGACTTGATCAAATGGTTCATATGAGTCTATAATGTTGATGTGGATAAAAAATTATGAGGTTTGGCTGTAAATTGGCCACAGTTGACTTTTTCGCCAATATAGTTGATTTTTAGGTCAATTGTCTAATTGACTGGGAAAAAATTTGATTCAAGGCTTGAAACTTGGTATGGGCAATATTAGGAGTCCAACATGAAGTATGAAAGTCACATGAGGCATTGGAAGTCCAAAAATCCCTGTGCAAACTCAAACCCTAATTTCAGGTCATCAGTGCAAGGAGATGTCTTGAGTAGAGCAAACCCTAATCCTGTCTGGAGTCCAAAGAGTCTTGTAAGGGGAAATCTTGATAAAATGAGAGGGCAAATTTTGGGGTACAACAGCTGCCTCTGTTCATTCTTCTTAAACCTAAAGAGTTAGATTGGCGAGTTTGTCGTTCGTGACTCGAAGGTAAAAGATGATTCACTACACCAAAAAAGACCTACGAAAGCGCTTTTTTTGGCCTTTAAAAGCGCTTAAAAGTGCTTTCTAAGGTGGAGCTGCTAAAGGTTTTAGCAGCGCTTTTTGTTTAATGAAAAGCGCTCTTATAGGTCTACTTATGACAACGCTTTTTCTAAAAATCGCTCTCTTAAGTACCCTTATGGCAGCGCTTTTTCCAAAAAGCGCTCTCTTAAGTAGGCTTTTGGCAGCGCTTTTTCTAAAAAGCGCTCTCTTAAGTAGGCTTTTGGCAGCGCTTTTTTATGAAAAAGCGCTTTCATTGGTGGCGCTTTTTTTGGAAAAAAGCTTCCATAGGTTGTCTTTTAGCAGCGCTTTTTCTTGGAAAAGCGCTGTCATAGGTCTACCTATGAAAGCGCTTTATGTGAAAAAGCGATGTCATAGGTCTACCTATGAAAGCGCTTTTCTCCAAAAAGCGCTTTCATAGGGTGTTTTTTTAGAGGTATTATTTATATCATTCATATACCTGCATTGTTTGCCATAACCTGTAATTCATAAATAGCGGTAATGCATTGTAATTCCGATACCCCGTTCTCGTACTCTTTCGACAATCGATTGGAATACAACCGTGTCTTATCCATGGTTTACGGTTTCTGAGTCAAAATCAATACTCAATATAACAAAACCAATACTCAATACTTTTCACTAAATTCATTTTATTCTATCAACTACTTTAGTACACAAGTATAACACAAGAAACCATAAACAAGAAACTATCATTGCTCAAAATCAATCATAAATTATGTTTGTATCTCAAATTATATATAAACCATTGTTATCTGTATTCTAACTCAAAGTCAGTATTACAAAATCAATTCTAACAACAACTAAACCAGTCCTTATATTATTCTCTGCTCAATAAAATATTGACACAACTCCTCTTTGGTTTCTTCCAACTGATGTTTCGTGTAATATGCACATTTGTACTCATCGAAGTACTACATAAGAAAACATAATATGCATGATTTAGTTAAAAGTAAAAAATTATATGGAATATCCGAGAAATAATAAAACAAATTCTAAGTTATAAATTCATACCGTGACTAGAATCTCTATTTGATTCAGTTGAATGATTTCTTTGATAAACCGCATAACGAAGTATCCGCAATCTATACCGTTTTGTTGTTGAGGACACTACATAGAAAAACAAATAAGAATATATAGTTGTATTGTTTTATCAAATAGCGTAAATATTATAATCAAAATAGTGGAAATTAATATACCTGCACTTTGATCCAATTAATGTTGTTTGCTTTAGACCGTCGTATCCGAGCTTCTCTTTGACACCGGAATACCTGTATCGCTCTAACAAAATTAAAAATATATATTTAGAAAAATGTCACAGAAATAATTAAATACATAAATACACATAAATATTTAGAATAATCTCACTTACGTATCAATCATTAACTTCATATCCAGATAATTGGTCCAATCACCGTCAACCGAATTCAGATAATAGACCACTTCTTTTACTGGATCGATAGCAACCAACAACCAGTGACGTCTATAAATTAAAACAACAGTTTAGAAGAAATTTTTCTACGCAAAAATTACAAATATTAAAATGAATTTAGAATGAAAATCTAACCCTGTAGGAATAGTATTATACGCCCAAAGATATAAGCTTTCTGTACTGCCAGTTGCCATGAATCTTTCGACTAAGTGATCTCTTACTGAATCCGGTTCCCTACCAATTGTCGCTCCGCTGACACGGGAGGAAGACACAAAATGGAATCTGTTTGACAATTGATTCCCGCGCATCAATTTGTCATATAACAGCCTTAAATAGAAACATAATTAATATTAGAGTATATTCATTGAAAATGTTTAAAAAAGATTTTAGCTAATTACATAATATAAAGATGGGGTTACCGGATGTATGCGTGCATAATACTGACGCCCAATTCTTTATGACGGAAAATCTGTTCCACGTCCTCATGTCCAATTATTTCTGTGCAAGGAAAACCAAAAATACCTTGATCCATATCAATTTGACGAATACCACCATCCATCAAATTTGTTGTTCCCACTATTGTTTCCAGACACTGCCGGTATCGAGGGAAAAATCTAGTAGGCACCCTTTTCTTGGGTGGTACGCCAACGATTTTCTGGCTCACTTGTTGTGACCCATGAAAAGGTACCTAAAAATCATATAAACTCGGTTAAATTATAAAATTATGCAGTTTTTTATTCGGATCATATAATTAACACTTTAAACGTACCTCTTTTGGTGATACGTCAGACTCGTCGTGCCGCAAAATCCCTTTACCCTTAGATGCGGGTGTTGTAGGAGTCTATAATTACCGTGGAAATAACTGAGGTCAGAACTGACAGTTGAAGACTTAAAGATTCATAATTGTTTTCAACATACCTGATCATCTATGAAAATGTGGTCGGATGGCCATGCAACAAAAGATCAAATTGCATCTCGCAGCAATGTGGTCTCAGCAACAATGTTAGGTACCGCAGCAATGCATCCATATCTAAAGCAATGTCAACCGATACTTTCATGTGACCATCCGGAAGCGGTCTATTATGAAGTAAATCTCCCGAACTGTTATGGACTTTTCCCTTGCCAACTAGTCGATAAGTCGGTAACGATAGGTAGAGATGGCAAGATGAAATGCCCTAAACCAATAATAACCGTTAGAAGTGACTAAAAATATTCTATAGTAATAACGGATATATATTGAAAATTACCTCGGGAAATTTATGCTGAAAGTTGATACTAGCTTTGTCACTAGTTTCTTTCAAGTGTGAACTGCTCTTTTCCGCCATATATCTCTCTTTATCCTTTTGCAATTCACGAACTTGAGCTTGTAAATCCTGCAATGTTTGCATCACTTCTGCATTGCTAGGATTTATTCTCCTTGGATACTTATATAAAGAGGTTGGAGTCACACCATGACCTTTACCCCTCACCCGACCCGGATACTCAGCAATATTTAGTGCTCGACTAAGTACGCTCCTGGTATCGTGAGGATCCTCACCTGGGGATACCGATTGGGACAAGGTCTCCTGTAATTCAATTACATATAAAAAATTATTAGTGGAGATAAAAAATTACTTAAATATTAATAAACATTAATTGATTTAACTAAAGACACAATCTTATACTTACACATTCATCATACACATGTTGAATATCGGGATTAACAGCTTGATCCTTGCCCACACGGGCTTCCTTCCACAACAAATGTGCCGGTAGTGATGTTGTGTCACTTTTCGTCTCTTCTAACTACACAATGACGGAGGTCTTAAGATCATCAACTATATAACAAATTGAGAGAATTAATAAGATCGTAGAGTTTATATTTACTTACAATTTTTTCCTCTAAGCGAGCATATCCCAAACGCCCTTTTTTGTATGGATATGCGGGTTTTGACGCTCTCTCGCGATTTATAGCACTCACTTTCTTGAAATTCTCATCTCTTCTTTGGCCTACAAAACCAACCCATTCTTCAGGTGTAATGAAGTTCTCATACTTCTTTGGACGTTCCGGATCCTCTTCAAGAAAATTTCCTTCATCATCTTTAAGATACTTGTTGGTTAAAAATGTTCTCCACCCTCTGTGTCTTTTTCCAGCCAAACCCATTATATACTTTTTACGGGTATCTTCAATGTTAAAAGACCTCTACAAAAAAACATACGCATAAAGTGTGTTAGTAAAAGAAATTTAAACACATATTATCGTCAAGATAAAGCAAATAACAAAAACCATATATGTACCTTTATCTCAGTCCAAACTTTCTCCTTAGCCTCATCCAACTCTCCTCTTTTCCATCTAGGAGTGGTGATCAGAATGTGTATACGAACAAGCGTACCAATGTAGCTTGTCAACTTTGCAGCATTAGACCCAATTAATTGGTCATTATCATTCCATTCTACATTATAGGTTACTCCTCTATCTCTATCACGTATGATTCCCCTCATAATAGTAATACCTCGTGTAATATCTTTTTCTGAAGTATTTTCTTGAGTATTTTCAGGAGCATTTTCAGGAGCATTTGCATTATCTTGATTACTAGCCATTTGACCTGTAATAATGAAAAAAAATAAACATGAAATGTCAAATAAAAATGAAATGACAAATATAAAAAAGAAATGACAAATAAAAATGAAATGGCAAATTAAAAAGAAATGACAAATATAAATGAAATAGCAAATAAAAATGAAATGACAAATATAAAAATGAAATGACAAATAAAAATGAAATGGCAAATTAAAATGAAATGACAAATATAAAAAAGAAATGACAAATAAAAATGAAATGGCAAATTAGAATGAAATGACAAATATAAATGAAATAGCAAATAAAAATGAAATGACAAATATAAAAATGAAATGACAAATTAAAATGAAATGACAAATATAAAAATGAAATGGCAAGTTATATATACCATTACCCTTTTCACTAAGGTCTCTTTCTTTTCTTGGTAGGAATGTGTTCTACTCGTCTCTTAACAACGCGGACAGTTGGATTGATCCAAATACCCTCATTATGATCGTTTCTAATACATGATTCATTATCATTTTGATCAGTTATGGTTAAAGATTTAATGTCAACACCAATATCACTTTGATCTCCAATGCTTTCATCAATTACTTTGTTAGATAGTAGCACTATAGACCATTTCGTACTTGTCGGATCATTGACATAGAATACTTGTTTAGCTTGAGAGGCTAGAATGAAAGGCTCATATTTGTACCCCACCCTATTAAGATCCACTTGCAAAAAACCTGACTTATCCATTCGTATGCCATTATTATTTTCAACCCACTTGCAACCAAATATAGGAATCTGAAACTTCTCGTAATCAAACATCCAAATGCACTCGATAACCCCAAAATATGACAGGTTTGCAAATTTTGGGTTTAAGTCCTTCACACTTGATATATGCATTGCTTCAGCGATTAAGGTGACACCACTATTTTGCATAGTAATTTTGTCATCCTGTTCTTTGGTATAAAATGTGTATCCATTAATTGCATATGCGCTATAAGAAAACACAATTAAACTTGGACCGTATGCTAAACATCTCAATCTTTCTGTTACTGAATCATGATCTGAACGATACTTTGAATAAATATGTTCCTTAAACCATGGTATGAAACTTCGATTGTGCTCTCGTACAATCCAATTCTCATTTCTATTCGGATTTAAACCTCGAAGAACACCCTTGTGAATTTCAACATACGGCTCAACTTCAAGCTCATTATGCAGAACATACAAATGCACTTGATCCCGTTCGACCATTGATACTGTCACAACTTTATTTCCAATTAGCTTCTTACCTTCTTTTTTTTCAACAATGTGAGATTTGGGGAGTCCAATTGATTGAACATTTGACAGATATTCAGTACAAAACTCAATCGCTTCTTCAACAATATATCGTTCAGCAATACAACCCTCTGGTCGACTTCGGTTTTTCACATACCCTTTTAATATTTTCATATAACGTTCAGTAGGGTACATCCATCACGTATAAGCTGGTCCGCACAGTTGTGTCTCTTTGACAAGATGAACGACAAGATGAACCATTATGTCAAAAAACGAGGGAGGGAAATACATTTCAAGATCACACAAAGTAACAACTATTTCTTTTTGCAATGTTGGTAAGATCTCAGGATCGATCACCTTGCTACAAATTGACTTGAAGAAAAAACACAGTTTAGTTATTGCGCTTCTTACTTTTTCTGGAATAATAGAACGTATACCTATCGGTAGAAAATGTTCCATTATAACATGGCAATCATGCGTCTTTAAACTCTTTAACTTGAGGTCTTGCATAGACACAAGTCTTCTAATATCTGATGAGTAGCCTTCTGGAACTTTAACCTCACTTAGGAACTTACACAATATTTTTTTCTCCTTTCTGGATAGAGTGTAAACAGCAGGTGGTAGATATGTTGGTGTTCCTTTTTTCACGGGTCCCAATTCAGTTCTTATTCCCATCTCTACCATGTCCTCCCTTGCTTTAAGACCATCCTTAGACTTCCCTTTTATATTGAGTAACGTACCAATAACACTGTCAAATACATTTTTTTCAATATGCATAACATCAAGAAAATGTCTTACGTACAAAGATTTCCAATATGGCAATTCAAAAAAAATCGACCTCTTCTTCCACCCACCTGTAACAACTTTATGTGCAAAAGGCTTGCCAAACTGAATACTCACATCTTCCACCTTTTCAAATAATTGATCACCTGTCAATCCAGGCGGAGCTCTACGTTGTTCGGTATCTCCGTTGAACGCTTTTCTCCATCCACGATATTGATGTTTAGAATTTAAGAATCTACGATGACCGAGAAAGACATTCTTCTGACAAAGTTTCAATCGCATCGTATCGGTTCCATCTTCACAGATAGGACACGCTTTTTCACCTTTAATGCTATACCCGGATAGATTTCCGTAGGCTAGAAAATCGTTAATTGTTCCAAACAACATCGCCCTCAAGTTGAAACTTTCTTTCCTATACCCATCATAAACCTCCACACCGTTCTCCCACAAAATCTTCAAATCTTCGATTAAAGGTTCCAAATATACGTCTATGTCATTTCCTGGTTGTTTAGGCCCAGAAATTAACATAGATAACATCATGTACTTACGCTTCATACATAGCCAAGGAGGTAGGTTATAAATCATAAGAATTACAGGCCATGTGCTATGCGAGATACTTTGAGTACCGTGTGGGTTCATTCCATCAGTAGACAATGCCAAGCGAAGGTTTCTTGCGTCTTTTCCAAATTCAGGATAATCATTATCAATTTTCATCCACTGTGGTGAATCTGCCGGATGTCGAAACTTTCCATCAACAATTCTTTCATCTGCATGCCAAGTTAAATGTCTTGAATCGGTTTCACTACGATACATCCGTCTAAATCTCGGAATTATAGGAAAATACCATAAGACTTTTGCCGGAGACAACTTTTTCTTATATCGAGGGGCACCGCATTTAGGACACTCATTTAACGATGCATACTCGTTTCGAAACAAAACGCAATCTTTTGGACAAGCATGTATCTTGTCATAGCTCATGCCAATAGAGTACAACATCTTTTTGGCCTCATACGTTCGATTGGGGAGAACATTATCCTCTGGTAGCATATCTTTCATAAGGGCTAATAACTCTGTGAAACTTTTATCCGACCATCCATTGCTCGCCTTTAAGTTGTACAACTTTAATACCGCAGACAATCTTGTGAATTTTGTACAACCATTATACAATGGTTTCTCTGCATCGCTTACCAACCTCTCGAACATTTTGGGACAATCATTAAGATCTTCTTCAAGCGCTTCTGCAATCTCTTCAACTCGATCATAATCGTATGTATCTGTGCCATTGTCGTTTGAAGCATAGGTCCTATTATCCCTCGATTCATCATTCCCATCACTTTTCTCACCATGAATATTCCAACATGTATAACTTCTATCAATTCCATACCGTATTAGATGCGATGCCAACTGAACCGCGTCAACCCGATTCCCATAACAACAACACAAACAAGGACATGTCATTCGACCGGGGTCTTCGGCGTGCGCAACAGCAAACTTAACGAATTCCGATACCCCGTTCTCGTACTCTTTCGACAATCGATTGGAATACATCCATGTCTTATCCATGGTTTACGGTTTCTGAGTCAATCTGAGCTAAACAAAAACTTAATTTAATCAATTTGTCGAACACTTGGTGTGAAATCAATTTTAATCAGATTTTTCTTTGGTTTTGTTGATATGAAAAATCAATTGCAATTTTATAGATTACAATCAACTCAACAAAAAATTGTTTAAAATATTATTGATAAGAAAATTATCTCAATATGTTGATTGCACAATCAATGAATTCACAATTTACAATAAAAATGAGTGAAAGAGAAGGAGAGATAAATTTGTTTAAGGAGTTCTCCTATCGATCTAAGGGCACACCTTCCCTTAATTTCAATGAAATTGAGATAATAACTTAAATGAAATTTCTACGACGATTTTTGCGGCCGTAAGAGCCAACCGTCGTCAATTTTTTGGTTATGTAAAGGCAAAATATATAGAATCCCTTTGGTGGAAGGTACAAGTCACATTTCATGTCTTACGGCGGTCATAAGAACCGACCTCGCTCAAATTCCACGACCGTTCTCCACCAGCCACCATGTTCCTATATACCCATTTTCCAATTTACGCGACTAATGTTTCCAAATTCTATCGCGTTTTCATTTTCTTTCAGAATCGTAAACCCTTGTACTTTTTCCATCCAAACTGAACCGTATTCCATTTTCCTAACCTAAAATTGCTAAAATTTCTTGATCTATCTAATAATATCAAATCTGCAGAATCATTTTTCTCTCACATCTCATGTACAAAGAAATTCAGTGAAGGTAAAAAGATGCAACTTTATTATATTAATTCATTGACAAGGTAAAAATATTTTATACAATAATATCTTTCGTAGATGCAACTATATTGTATTAATTCGTAAAACCTCTACAATATCTCTATGATTTGATTTAATGCCCATGGAATCATTTGTTGATTATGTTTGTGTTGCGTTAGTATAAAATTGGTAACTTTCCTAAGTGTTTAATCAATTGAAGAAAATATTTTGTATAGATTGAAAAGAAGAAACAATCACCTGACGGTTCTCTTGTTTTCTGACGATTTGACACGTTTGAGTTCTCCGGTGAGATATGTTGCTCTGAATCGGAAGGTCCTGAAGAAGTTATAGAAACCGATTAATTTCCAAAACACATTAAACAAACATCAAAAGACAGAGAGCCTTAATCGGGAATCACAATTACCTGCCGTCCAACTAGTGCCTGCTAATCAATAATAAAAACAAGAATTCTTTGGTCTTGAGAAACACTAACTGTGCCTGCTAATCAATGAAACAAGAATTTTATATGTCACTATGGCTTCCAAGAATATATTCCGTGCCCGATTATTCAATAAACGCTCAATAACTTTTAAAACATAATCACCTAACGGGAACCAAAAATTCAACCAATACCTGCTTATTTGAAAAAAAAACAACAAGAATGGCACTACAAACCCATTCTACAAACCCACAAACCTCAATGGATTTCATGTAACCTACAAACCCAATCAGCTCTAAAGAGATTTACTATCCTTAATCACATTTTAATGGCACTACATTCATGTCTTCGATAAAGGAAATAACAGACAGAGCATTTATCGTTTCAACATACACAAGCAATACACTGTAAATAAGAAGAAAATAATAATCAATGAACCTTGTGAAGAGATGGACGACTCGTGCGGCGGCGATGAGGGTTGACGATGGTGGCTACCGTGAAAAATCGCTTTGGACGAAGAAGGAACAGTAACGAAAAATCGCTTTGGGACGTTGAAGAGTGGAGAAAACACAAGAGTCACGTACAGTACCAACACAAAGCTTTAATCAAAAACATTAAAATTTATTATAAAACAACCTACGAAAGCGCTTTTAAAAGCACTTTCTAATGGTCATGTATAACAGCGCTTTTTCATAAAAAAGCGCTTTCGTAGCATACCCTATAGCAGCGCTTTTAAAAGCGCTTTCTAAAGGCCAGATTTAGCAGCGCTTTTGAAAAGCGCTTTCTAAGGCTGACCTTTAGCAGCGCTTTTGAAAAGCGCTTTCTTAGGTTCCCTCTGAAAGGCACTCTTTAGCAGCGCTTCTCAAAAAGTGCTGTCTAAGGGTGACCTTTAGCAGCGCTTTTGAAAAGCGCTTTCTTAAGGTACCCTATGAAAGCGCTTTTTTTAAGCGAATTTTTTTTAATACCTACAGCAGCGCTTTTTCCTAAAACCGCTTTCGTATGTGTGATGCTAAAGCTTATTTTTGGCGTAGTGATTGGACACTAGAGTGCCCGTAAATTTGCACTCGTCAAAATGTAGTTGAGGGAATGGGCTTAAAGATGCCATTTGGAGATGTGACAGAATCTTGTCGGAGATGGGCTTAAAGATGCCATCCAAGGATGTTTGTTGAAAATCAGGAGAAAGATAATCATAATGGTATCCGTATCTAGAACGTCTCTGAGTTGTATCTAGAGATTGGATCTGTATGAGCAACGGAATGGCGTCCGTGTCTGGAGCGTATCTGAGTTGTAACTGTATTTGATTCTTGAATGAATAACATAATGACTTTCGCGTCTAGAGTATATCTGTATTGTATCTGAATCTAAAATCTGAATAAGCGACAGAATGACATTCGTGTCTGGAGCATCTCTGGGATGGAAAAGGTTGAATGAGTGACAGAATGGCTACCGTGTCTGGAGCGTATCTGGACTGTATCTGAAGTTGAGATCTGTATGAGTAGCAGAATAACTTCCGTGTTTGGAGTGTATCTGAACTGTAATTGGGATCTAAATAAGTGACAGAATGACTCCTGTGTCTGGAGTGTATCTGGACTTGAAACTGATAGTTGAATCTGAATGAGAAATAGAATGGCTTCTGTGTCTGGAGTGTATCTAATCTGTATCTGATTGTTGAAGTCTGAATGAGTGATAGAATGACCTATGTGTCTGGGGTGTATCTGGACTTGGAATTCTGAATGAGTAATAGAATGACCTCTGTGTCTGGGGTGTATCCACATTGTATCTGAATAAGAGATCTGAATGAGTAACAGAATGACTTCCGTGTCTGGAGTGTATCCGTACTGTATTTGAAATCTTTGAATATTTGTTAAAGATAGCTTTTAATCTTATCCTGAAAAGGGTAAAATGTTAGCTGAAACACAAAGTTATATTGCATAAAATGTATGATGCAATAGAATGTGTTTTATCAATGTTTATGATATATGAATGTAATGTATGCGCATGTAAGCTGATTAGCTGTCTTGCTGAGGAAAATAAATCCTTGATAGCTGGGGATGATGAAATCTTTGACTGCTACTGAGGAAAATAAATCCTTGACCGCTGCTGGAGATTCAAAATCTTTGATTGCTGAGGATGAGAAATCCTTGCTGACTACTGTTGGGGATAGAAAATCCTTGGCAACTCGCGGGGATTATCAAAAACTTTGACAACCTCTGTGGAGATGTGAGAATCCTTCATGACTTTCCTGGGGATATAGGGATCCTTCAAGTTTTCTTCAGAAACCTGCTTGGGGAATCCCGAGAACTTTGATGACTATGGTTGGGGATTACACCATGGGAATCCTTACTCGGCTGGGGAATAAGGAAAACTATGACGATCTCTACTGGGGATCAAACAAAGGAAAACCTTGGTCTGCTGGAGAATAAGGAAGACTCTGATGGCTTATGCGGAGAACTAATAATGAGAAACTTCGATCTCCTTGGGAAATTGAACCCTCGGGGGCTTCACTGGAGAAGTGAGAAAGAGAATCTTCGATCTCCAGGGGATTAAAAATTCTGACAAATTCATGCTGGGAAATAATGAAAACTCTGGCAACTTCACTGGGGGACCAAGAATGAGAATCTTCAATTTGCTAGGGGAATTTGAATCCTCGGGGACTTCAAACTGGGGAATTAAGAATGAGAATCTTCATCCTGTTGGGGAGTGAAAACTCTGTGGGGAGTAGCTATACTGCTGGTGAGTAGCTATCCTGCTGGAAAGTAAGTTCAAGACTCTCTGGGGAAAAAACTTATTCCTGTTTGGAAAAAGTTCAGGAGTTTGGGTTGTATGCCAATCTACTGGGGAATTATCCTAGTTTGGGGATAAGACAAAAGTTAACTGTTATCTGGTTAATTCTCAGACTTTAAGACAACTTGTTGGGGAAATCTGGAGAAACTGGATGGTTTCTATTGTGGATTGGTAGTTGGAACTTTGACTTGACTGGGGAAGAAGGTTTCATCTCCGTTGAGGGTCTGTAGTTCAAATTTTTGCTCCGCTGAGGATTGGGAGTTTGAAAACTTAACTCTGATGGTGGATTAAGGGTTTGAAATATAACTCCGTCGGGGATTGGGAGTTTGAAATTTTCACTCTGGCGAGGATTTTGAAATTTAATTTCGCTGGGGATATGTATTTCAAGGTTTTAGATCCGCTAGGGACCTAGATGATGTACTGCAGGGGATTTCTCTTGGAATAACCTAAAGACGTTTTCCTATCCTTTCAACCTTCCAGTAATTATTCTTTCACATTTCACTTATTTGTAAACAGTGATTATATTCGAATGCATATGCTCATTTAATAAATCATTGGACGTTTTCAAATAAAATACAAGTGTAAAAAGAAGAAAAGGCAAATAGTTTTCTGCACTTTGAAGTATCTTTGTATTAACTTTGTGTAAGTATTTTGTACAAAGGAGACAGACATCCTAGTAAGAGAATGTTGTCATAAAAATTGAGATAAATTTATAAAAAGAAAGATGGCTATGTGTAAAAATTCCATGGGGTTCCCATTCTGCTATAGCCTTCATAACTCTGGATATCTTGTCTATTCATTGCTTCGTCCGAAGATGATTGAATTGATCAGAAGCCAGGAGCTTGTCTGGTGAAGAGATCGTCCTTAAAGTGATCTGACAAGACATTTCCATACGCTTTAATTCCCTAACTTTTTCCTGGACCGCCCTTTCGGGTTTTCGATCCACCGGGAAACCCTTTTTTGCCCAAGTCGCCCTTTCGGGTTTTCAACTTGCCGGGTGTACAGATTTTTTTTTGTTTATCCCTAATTTTTGCCTGAACCGCCCTTTCGGGTTTTCGATTCACCGGGATGCCCATTTTTGCCCAAGTCGCCCTTTCGGGTTTTCAACTTGCCGGGTCGTTTATGCGTAGTATCTTTTGACTATGTCTGCATTCGCAGGGTGCGGCAGGTCGTCGCCGTCCATGGTGGTTAAGATCATTGCCCCACCAGAAAAGATGTTTTTGATCATAAATGGTCCTTCGTAAGTAGGAGTCCATTTGCCCCTGGGATCACTTTGCCGCAAGATGATCCGCTTGATTACAAGATCCCCAACTTGATATACCTGGCGCCTGACTTTCTTGTTGAAAGCCTTGATCATCCGTTTTTGATACGTCTGACCATGGAAAACAGCAGTAAGTCTCTTCTTGTCGATCAAGTTAAGTTGATCAAGCCGGGTCTGAATCCAACCGTCTTCACTCAAACCAGCATCCTTCATGATTCTCAATGAGGGAATTTGAGCCTCGATAGGTAAAACAACTTCCATGCCGTATACCAAAGAATAGGGTGTTGCCCCAATTGATGTTCGTGCCGTGGTACGGTACCTGTGCAGAGCAAATGGTAACATCTCATGCCAGTCCTTGTAGGTGACTGTCATCTTTTGTATGATCTTCTTGATATTTTTGTTTGCAGCTTCGACAACACCGTTCATCTTAGGCCGGTAGGGAGATGAATTGTGATGTTGAATCTGGAACTGCTCGCACAGGGCGGTGATCATGGTGTTGTTCAGGTTTGTATCGTTATCAATGATGATCCTTTCAGGGATACCGTACCAACAAATGAAGTTCTGCTTGATGAAGCGGGCAATAACATTCTTTGTGACGGATGCGAAGGAAGCTGCTTCGACCCAGTTGGTGAAGTAATCAATGGCCACTAGAATAAAGTGGTGTCCATTGGATGTTGTAGGCTTGATCTCTCCAATCATGTCGATTCCCCACATAGCGAATGGCCAAGGAGTTGTTAAGACATTGAGAGGAGTCGGAGGTATATGTACCTTGTCCGCATAGATTTTACATTTGTGACAAGTTCTGGAATGTTGATGGCAGCCAGCTTCCATGGTAGACCAGTAATAGCCTGCCCGTAGAATCTTCTTAGCCATCGTATGTCCGCTAGAGTGAGTGCCAAAGGTACCATTGTGCAGTTCAGCCATGATCTGCTCAGCTTCAACCATGTCCATACAACAGAGCAGAATGCAATCATGATTGCGCTTGCATAGGATACCATTGCTCAAGAAGAACTTAGCCGAGAACCTCCTCAAGAACTTTTTGTCATTGACTGAAGCTCCTTCAGGGTATTCTTGTGCTTCGAGATACCTTTTGACGTCATGAAACCAAGGTCGGTCCATTACTTCTTCGGTATTAATCTCATGACAATGTGCAGGTTCGTCCATCCGTTCAATGGTGATTTAGGGAGCCTCATTATCCTAGTTAAGTTTAAACATGGATGACATTGTAGCTAGCGCATCTGCTAGCTGATTCTCTTCTCGCGGGAAGTGCTCGAAGGTAATCTGCTCGAAATGTGGTAACAATGTCAAGACATGTTCTTTGTAAGGGATGAGGTTTGGATGTTTAGTATCCCACTCTCCTTTGATTTGACTGATCACCAAAGCCGAGTCCCCAAATACAATCAAAGATTTGATTCCCAAGTCAATTGCTGATTTGAGACCAAAGATACAAGCTTCATACTCGGCCATGTTGTTGGTACAGCTGAAGCAGAGTCTGGCAGTGAAAGGTGTATGGCAACCTTCTGGAGAAATGAGTACCACACCGATACCGTTGCCAAGTGCGTTGGAGGCACCATCAAAGTACAGGGTCCATCGGGATCCTTGTTCAGGTCCGTCATACGGTCTGTTCTCTTCAATGTTGTCCAATGTCATGATATCCTCGTCTAGGAAGTCGAACCTCATGGATTGGTAATCTTCGACAACTTGATGGGCCAGATGATCGGCTAGCACACTCCCCTTTATAGCCTTTTGGGTCGTGTACTATATATCATACTCTGTGAGGATCATCTACCATCTAGCGATTCTTCCGGACAGAGCAGGATTTTCAAAGATGTACTTAATCAGATCCATTTTAGAGATCAGCAAAGTGGTATGAGTCAACATATACTGCCTTAGCCGGCGAGCAGCCCATACCAAAGCGCAGCAAGTTTTCTCGAGCAATGAGTATCGGGTCTCACAGTCGGTAAACTTTTTGCTAAGGTAATAAATGGCATGCTCTTTTCAGCCAGACTCGTCATGTTGGCCCAATACGCACCCGATTGAATTCTCCAAGACAGTCAGATACATGATTAGCGGCCTTCCTTCGACGGGTGGCATCAAGATAGGAGGTTCTAGCAAATACTCCTTGATTTTATTGAAAGCAACTTGACAGTCATCATTCCATTTAACCACCTGATCTTTCTTCAACAGCTTGAAGATTGGTTCACAGGTAGATGTTAGGTGAGAAATGAACCTTGCAATGTAGTTTAGGCATCCCAAGAAACCTCTGACCTCCTTCTCAGTACGAGGGGAAGGCATTTCTTATATAGCTTTGACTTTGGCAGGATCAACCTCGATGCCTTTGTTGCTGACTATGAAACCCAAGAGTTTACCGGACCTGACTCTGAAGGTGCACTTGTTAGGATTCAGTCTGAGCTTATACTCCTTCAATTTGACAAACAGCTTTTGCAGATGGTCGAGGTGTTCTTCTTCCGTTTGTGAACGGGCTATCATGTCGTCTACGTAGACCTTTATCTCATGATGTATCATATCTTGAAACAAAGCTACCATGGCACACTAATAGGTTGCCCCGGCATTCTTCAGTCCGAATGGTATCACTTTGTAGCAAAACGTACCCCACTGTGTAACAAAAGTAGTTTTCTCCATGTCCTCGGGTGCCATTTTGATCTGGTTGTACCCTGAGAATCCGTCCATGAAAGAAAATACCTTGTGCTAAGCTGTATTGTCAACCAAGATGTCAATGTGCGGTAGTGGAAAGTCATTTTTAGGGCTGGCCCTGTTTAAGTCTCTGTAATCCATGCACATTCTCACTTTGCCGTTCTTTCCTAGGCGCGAGCACAATGTTAGCAACACATTATGGATAGGAAGTAACAGCAAGAAATCCAACATTGAACTGCTTCATAACTTCAATTTGATCTTTTTAGACATGTCGGGCCTCATGCGGCGAACTTTCTGTTTAACTGATGGACAGTCTTCTCTTGTAGGGAGACGGTGAGCCACAATATATGTATCGAGTCCCGGCATGTCTTCGTATGACCAGTCGAAGATCTCAACATATTCATTCAACAGCTGAATTAAGCGCTCCTTGACACTTGGCTCTAAGTTAGCACCCACTATAACTTCTTTTTTGTCTTCCTCTATACCCAAGTTGATTGTCTCTAACAACTCCTCGTGAGGTAGAATAGCCCTTTCTTCCTGTTGTAGCAGTCTAGCCAATTCTCCCGGCACTTCACAGTCTTCATCACCTTCGTATTTGGAATGGTAAACCAGATCTTCAGAGTCACTGAAGGCCATAGTAGAATTGTTACCCATGGAATCCGGAATGGAAGGGTACCTGCATTTGTGAGGTGGGTGTGTGTAAGGGATAGCCACCTTTAAACAAATAAAATGTAAAAAGAAAGAAAATGAACACAAAAGTTTATATGTGAAAACGTCCATGATTCATTAAAATGGCATATAAGGATGAAAAATCAAACCCTTACAAATGGACCTATATGCCTCGGGTAAGGCACAAGGTTAAAAGTGTACGAATTGTTTAAGAATTATTACAAACTAACATAAATGTTTGAAAGATAAATTACTGATTGATGAAAGTAATAGGAACAAAGTCCTTTGCCTCCCAATTGCATAATCCTCCTTCAACGGTAGGGAAAATCCAGTCTTCTAGGTTGCTCTCCTCTTCATTATCCTCCAAAGTGTTGACTCCATGATGGGTAATCTTCACTGGTGGCCCTCCATCTCGGGAGCGGCGCACAACCTTTTGAGCAGAAGCAGTGAAACCCAAGCCGAATTTATCAGATTTGAAAGGAAAATTGGGAAGCTGCCCCCAGATTGTGCTTCCTCCTTCTTCAATCACAGCCTTTGCATCTTTGAGAGACGACATCCGCGGTGTAGGCCTGGTAACCATAGGTACAGAAGGCACTATCTTGGTTGCCGCAATCTCCTGAGCTACCTCTTCAAAATGCTAAAAGGGGGTTTCGATGAATTCACCATCCAATTCCATATAGTGGAAAGAATTAAGATGGCTTATCATGTATTCCTCTTCACCGTGAACAATTACAATTTTCCACTAGACATGGTACTTGAGCTTCTGTTGCAGAGTTGAAGTGACGGCTCCAGCATGATGAATCTAGGGTCTTCCCAACAAGCAAGAATAGGAGAGACGGATGTCCATGACATAGAATGTGGAGTTGAAGGTTTCAGTTCCTACTTTAATCGGGATGTCCACCTCCCCGTGGACCATCCTCTTAGAACCATCAAAGGCTCTGACAATGATGTTGTTGGGATTCAAAGTTAAATCTTCACAATCTAGCCTATCCAATGCTTTCTTTGGCAAGACGTTCAGCGGTGAACCAGTGTCTACCAGAACGTGTGCTAGAGTAGTCCCTCTGTATTCCACCGAGATATGAAAAGCGTCATTATGCTTTCTCCCTTTGATTGTTAGATCAGCATCGGAGAACCCTAAACCATTGTCAGCTGTTAGGCTAGCTACGCATTCCTGGAACTGGTACGCGGAGGTTTCCTGGGGCATATGGGTCGTCTTCAAGAATCTGATCAAAGCTTTGGCATGAGCTTCCGAACAAAGCAGTAAGGCCAACATAGAGATTTTTGAGGGGGTTTACCCCAGTTTCTCCACAACATCATAATCGCTTTTCTTGATTATTTTCAAAATCTCTTCCATTTCTTTTTGAGAGGTTTCAGGGATGATCAACGGATGAGCCCTCGTCCTGACGGGCTCTTCTTGGATCCCTTTCCCTCTATCATCAGCAGCAGCAGAGGGGGCAACTTCAGGAGTCACAACTTCTTCAATAATTGGAGTTCTTGCAGATATGTTGACCGGCACAGGGGTAACCTTAGGAGCATCTGAGGGTCCGAAAATTGCCTTTGGAGACGCAATCTCCGGAGAGAAAATTCTTCCACTGCGGGTGATTTTACTCATTCCGGCGATGTTTCCAATGTCGGAAGTCTCTTCATCAGAACTCTTTTCAGTTGATTCAATTTGTTTAACACCGTGGTAAAAGATCTCTCCCCCATAGTTCCACGGTATTGATTTGTTGGACTTGTACGGGATAGGCCCCGACATGGTTATCTTCAAAGGTGCAATCTTCGGATCAGATGTAATCTTAACAGGTCTTTTTGAGACCTTGGAAAGATTGGTGGATATGGTAATTATCGAAACATCATTGACATGAGTCGATGTAATAGGAGTCTTTTAAAAAAGAATCTCTTGGTTATCCATTAGGCGTTGGATGCCTAACTTCAATAATGGACAGTCGGTTGGTAAGGAGGAACAAATGCAGCAGTCTTCTTCACATCCTGGGAAAATCCCATCCTTCAGCAAATTCAACTTGATTATCGGTAGCGGAGTCATCAAAAGTAGCAACAAAAAGATCTTCTTCAACAGCATGGGCATTGTGGCCATGCTTTGGCATTGGAGCAGAGATTACGTTAGGCTTTTCAGGGGCGTCGAACTCAACTTCTTTAGCATCTATCAAATCCTGAATCTTTTTTTTGAGGGCCTAACAATTGTTGGTGTCGTGCCCCAGGCTATCTGAATGATAAGCACACTTGGCATTTGAATGGTAGTAGGAGAAGATGTATTCGGATTCTTCGGTGCCTCTTTCAAACTTGCAAGGTTTAACTTCAAGAGATGGGGGAGAACCTGAGCAGGTGTCATATTGATCCGGGTGAATTTCCGTGCAGGCCTTTCCACCCTTGCTTGGTTGGTTCTGGGTTGATTGTTTCTAGGATCATCAGCTGCAAACTTCTAAATCATTACAGCCCCCACCGCTGGCCGGCGCTCAACTCTTCCTTGACTTCTTTGGGAGTAGACAGTTGAGACTTCTTTCTTTGCTAGAAAGGTCTTTTTGATGGCAGCAGAAGTAGATGCATCCTTTTGAATTTTCCCGCTCTTTATGTCGGCTTTGACTCTTTCACCAGTTAGAATTAACTCGGTGAACCCCGCAGATGAACTTCCAATCAGGTGACTGAAAAAGGGGCCTGACAGTGTACCCAAGAACATATCTACCAGCTCCCTCTCAGATAGAGGTGGTTGCACTCGTCCCTCCAAGTCTCTCCATTTCTGGGCATACTCTTTGAAACCTTCATTTAAGACCATGCCCATACTCTGTAATTGAGTGTGGGTTGGTGCTAAGTTCGCATTATATTGATATTGTCTGTAGAAGGCAGCCGCCAAATCCTCCCAATTGTGCACATCAGACCTTTCTAGATGGTAAAACCAATCTAACTGCGCCCCTGAAAGACTGTCTTGGAAGAAATGAACCCATAGGTCTTTATCAGAAGAATGCGGTTGGATTTTTCTGACGTAAGACCGTAGATGCATCTTTGGACAAGACAAACCATCGTACTTATCAAATATAGGCACCTTAAACTTGGGGGGAATGACAATCCCAGCAACCAACCCTAGCTCTTTGAAGTCCAGCCCAGGCACTCTTTGCACCTCCATGGTAGCCAGACGCTCTTCCAGGTTCTTGTACTTGTCATTTGCAGGAGGGTACTGCTGTTCAGAATAGTCTTCATCCTCCTCTTCTTCCTCATCCTCAGACTTAGATTGCACCCCATTTCCTTTACCCTTTCCTACCCCTTCATCAGATGTTGAGGGGAAATCCAGGACCCTTCTAGCTTGACCTTCAAATCTTCGACCCATGGTAGCCACACCAACCCTCTTCTTTTTCTTCTTCTCTTTTTCCTTTTCCAGCAAGGTTTTGAGCTCCTCCTGACCCTTTTCCAAGGTCATGAGTAGCTGTTGGAACTGTGAATTCTGCACTTGTAAGTCTTTGACCGTCTGCTCTATATCCATCTTGCTGAAATAAACAGCAGAGAGATAAGGAAACCTGGTGTGAAGACCTGCTTATACATATGATGAATGATATGTATTCATGTAATGCATTAAAGGATTCAGAAATTCGAAGTTGTTTTAAACAAAAAGAACACACGTCATATTAAGATAGAATTTGTTATTACATCAATGCCCCATGGGCAAAATAATACAAAATTCTAATGTAAAAATACGTTGCGCATCCTCTTTGGTGCGATGTAGGTGTTGAGAGTCTGCTCTTCGTGAAGTTGGCGAGTAAGTTCCAAAACCTTCTTCTCACTGGCATAGAATTGGGCTTCAAAAGTAACGCGTTCTCCCTTGAGTTGTATCCAACTCCTTTGCAAATCTTCAAGTGATGTTGGCATGTCGGTATGTAGGAGGGTGTATGGAACCTCTCCTTCCATAACAGGCTCTTTGATCACAGGAAGAATGTAGGGGTAATGCATCATAAGACTTTGGGCGCGGGTTCGTACCTACTTGAGGTAAGGCTCAAGAGGGATGGATTCTTGTGTCCCAAGGTCTTACTGTCCACCTTGTTGGGCATTCTCCAAGCTCGGATGAACCTTTGTTCAAGTCCTTGATCGTCGTTGTCGAAGTCAAAAACCAAGTCTGGAATCAGCATGTCATGTGGGCCATCCCTTCGGGCATACGCAAACTGTCTCAGAGCTAAGAAGGGGTTGTAGGTAATGCCTCCCCTAATGCCAAGTAGAGGGACATTAGGGAATTCCCCACAACGATCAATGATGATAACATTTTCTCTAGATCGAGAACACCAATGAACATCTGAATGTGTAAGAGTCATCAATCGTTGTGACCACCTCAAACCTTGCTCATTCTTCAAGACTAATTGGGGAAGGTGAGAAATAAACCACCTTGCTAGAAGAGGAGTACAGCACATGAGAACACCTCTTTTCCTCATTGTTCGAGTGTGAAAATAATGGAGAATATCCCCAAGCAATGTAGGCACCGAGTTGCGAGCCATGAAAATCTTGACAGCACTCACATCTATAAGCTGATCAGGGTTTGGGAACAAGACCATCCCATAGATGAGAAGAGCTACAATCTCCTCA
Organism: Vicia faba; assembly: GCA_948472305.1. Taxonomy (NCBI): domain Eukaryota; kingdom Viridiplantae; phylum Streptophyta; class Magnoliopsida; order Fabales; family Fabaceae; genus Vicia; species Vicia faba. Next base: position 1,381,434,078 of record OX451738.1, on the reverse strand, counting down.
AAAGCTTGTAAGTCCAATGAATTCCAGCAGCTTTGGGCCTTCTCAAACAGAAACTTTGACAAGAATCCTTTGACACCACTTCTAGTTTCCCAATGGCCTATGATATCAGATGGTTGCAAGTGTAGGGCTTGAGCAACATCTTCAGGCTTTTGATCTCTTTCTGTACCGTTGTAGGGTGGTTGATGGAGAATAGTGTTAGAATAGAGTTTGAATCTACTACCCTAAGTTTAAGTTTTGATGATAACAAAATGCTAAGATATATTAATTGTATGATTCATGTAAAGCCATATATGCTGCCTAAAAATTACATTCTGTTTTACAGAAACTCTGATGGGTATCAGCAAGAGAACATCATCATCAGCATCAGAAAATGAGATATCAACATCAGCATCAGAAGATGTTATATCTGATACCAGAATCAGAAGATCAACTTGTGCTTACGCTGAAGCTTGATGAACAGATCTTCGCTTAACCATCTGAACTCTGATCAAGACAACAACACTTCATCAGCATCTAGCAGCGTCAGAATGAGCCAAAGCCAGAACACGCTTAAGTGGCAACGGTACTGTGCATTCAAGATGCTTTATTACCAACGGCATCATTCCAGACAAGATCTGCTTAATAAGGAAAGAATGTTATTGGCATTGAAACAGAATTACTACTCCAACGTACCTTATTTCCAATGCTATATAAACAAGTCAATGAAGATTGAATTGGCTAATGCTCTACAACCTTCTACACGCCTAAAGCTATTCATCATCTTCCTCACTCTCAGTTTTCTAAAGCTCTCAAATTCTTTATTCAATTACTTTAGCACTCTAGTTCTCATAAGCTTAAATTGTGTAGTATCACAGTTGTGATAAACAGTTTTTGTAGAAAACATTCAACACTCTTAGATTTCAATTATCTGTAAGAAAGTATTTCCTTGAGAAACCGGTTTGTGGTTTGACTCAAGAAGGCTTTAGCAGTTGTTAAAGCAGTTGTAATATTCAGTTGAATATAGTGGATTAAGACCTCGTTGGAGAGAGGCGAAATCACCTTGACGGGTGGACTGGAGTAGTTTGAGATCAAACGAACCAGGATAAAAATACCGTGTTGACTGCAATTGATTTCCAGTTTTTACAATTCAACCCCCCTTCTTGTGTTTTTCACTTCTTCAATTGGTATCAGAGCATCTGGTTCTGAGCTAACCGTGTCAGTACAAGATCCAGCGTCAGAAAAACACAATGGCAAGAACTTATCAACACACCAGTAATGAACAATGAAGACAGAGACAGATTCAGCGGCAAACCTCCAGTCTTTGATGGAGAAAATTTTGATTACTGGAAAGACAGAATTGAAAGCTTCTTTCTGGCACATGATGTTGATATGTGGGACATGGTGACAGATGGATACACGCACCCAGTGAATGCAAGCGGTCAGAAGATTGACAGGAAAGCAATGTCTGACCAACAAAAGCGTGACTTCAAAAATCACCACAAGGCCAGAACCATTCTTCTCAGCGCCATCTCTTACGCTGAATATGAAAAGATCTCTAACAGAGACACAACAAAGAACATGTTTGACTCACTCAGAATAACGCATGAAGGCAACATTCAGGTCAAAGAAACTAAAGCTCTTGCGCTCATTCAGAAGTATGAGGCATTCAAAATGGAAGAAAGTGAATCCATTGAAACAATGTTCTCAAGATTCCAAATTCTGGTGGCTGGTCTCAAGGTTCTGGACAAAGGATACTCTACTGCTGATCACGTCAAGAAGATCATCAGAAGCTTACCAAAGCAGTGGAGGCCAATGGTTACAGCTCTGAAGCTAGCTAAAGATCTCAACAAAATTTCTCTGGAGGAACTTATCAGCTCCCTCAGAAGTCACGAGATAGAGCTGGAAGCTGATGAACCTCAGAAGCAAGGTAAGCCTTTAGCATTAAAATCTAACAAAAAATCTGAGTCTAAAGTTTTGCAGGCAGTTGAAGAAACATCTGATGGATCCTCATCAAAAGAAGACGAACTTTCCCTCCTCTCCAGAAGAGTGAACCAACTATGGAAGCAGAGGCAAAGGAAGTTCAGGAATCCTAGAAGATCTGATCAGAATGAGTCTTCTTCCAAATACAGAAGGACAGATTCTTCCTCTGGATACAGAAGATCTGAAGGCTCCTCAGGAAGCAGAAAGCCAAACACCAAGGACATCATCTGCTATGAATGCAATGAGCAAGGACACTACAAGAGTGTCTGCCTAAAGCTTCAGAGGGAAAAGCCCAAAAAGAAGTTTGGAAGAGAAAATAAGAAAAGTCTCATGGCTACATGGGAGGACTCTGACTCGTCTGAAGCTGACTCAGAATCAGATGATGAGAGAGCAAACATAACTCTCATGGCCAACATTTCAGAAGACAGTGAAGCTTCTGAATCAGACTCAGAATCAGATACTGAAGAGGTATTTCCTGACTTTGAAATTAATTTTACTAAGGCTGAACTTGCTGAAAGCCTTAACGAAATTCTGGAAAGGTACCAGCAGATTAGAGTTAAATTCAGAAACCTGAAAAGGAATCTTGAATCTGACTCTGATAAGACTGAGAGTCTTAAATTGGAAAGTTCTGAGCTGAGAAATAAAATTTCAAAATTAGAAAATGTTTTACAAAACTCTCAGAAGGAACCAATTTCTGAAACTCCCAGCAGCGCTGATGAGATCATCAAGGAGTGTGATCATAGTTTCCAGAAGTTCCTTGCTAAAAGCATAGATAGAAGCAAAATGGCTTCAATGATCTATGGAGTTAGCAGAAACGGAAGAAAGGGAATAGGATACCAAGGTAAGGTTCCTACACCAAAGAATGCCATGGATTTAAATATTAAACACTCTCCTCTGAACTCACATTTTATGTATGGTCACACACATGATATTAAATACACTAGAAGTAAGTATTCTGTGAAACCAAAATTCAACCAGAGTTTTGGTAAATCTAACAAATCAGGACCCAAGAAAATTTGGGTACCTAAGGATAAAATAATACATGTTGCAGATATCTTTAGCAGCAAATCAGAAACACCAGTCATGGTACCTGGACTCTGGCTGCTCGCGACACATGACGGGAAGAAGGCATATGTTCCAAAGCCTGGAACTTAAGCCTGGAGGCCACGTTGGCTTTGGAGGCAATCAGAGGGGAAAGATCATTGGCTCTGGAACTGTAGGTAATAGAAATCTTACCTCTATAAATAATGTTCTGCTAGTAGATGGATTAATGCATAATCTGTTATTGTGATACGGTGGGAGAACTGACTTGAGGTTTGTGTTTGTATTCGCAAATGTTGCGGTTAGCAAGAGTCGCCACCGACTTTTTATTTTATCCTAAGGAAAGGTTAAAAAGCACAGCAAAAACCTTTTGAGATGTTTTCTTGGGTTCGGGGAGTAGATTATAGAAAGGGAAGGTATTAGCACCCTTTCTATCCATGGTTATCCATGGGCTCTTAGTTACTTGCTTAGATCACTTGCCTTTTGTTTTCAATTGTTTTAAATGGTGCTTGAGTGTGTGGGTTTGAAAATGTTTTGAAAAGAGGCCAATGTGGTGGCAACCTTTGTAATGATCCATGTGGGGATGTATACAAAGATGTATGTCTTTTGAAAAGGTTTTCATTTTGTTTTTGAAAGTTTTGTTTTGAAAGTGTTGGGATGTGTGATTTTGAAATTAGGCAAGTGTTTTGTTTTGCAAGTTGATTCAAGTAACTAAGAGGTTATCTACTCCTAAATTTCTCAAAAGACTATTGCTATGCTTTAACCCTTTTAACAAGTTTGCTCCACCATTGTATTTGGTGGGCAACCTTGTGTTAGGATGTGAAAGGGACAGGCGCGGGTCATCGTTTTGGACCATAATTGCAACGGCGTTAAATGTCTTTGAGCAATTTCTCTAAGGGACTTGATCATTTGCTTTTGTTTGTTTTTTTTTGAAAAAAAGTTTTGTCGAGGGACTATGATCATTCAAATTGTTTGCTTTGCCCAAAGAAATTCAACATGCAATATGGCCCATTTATTTGAAGGCAACAAGTGGAATACCCTAGGGGGTGCAAGTGTGATTTGTGTATCCATTTTCATGCTTGCTTATCTTGTATTAGGTCAAACTATTTTTTATCGTTTTTTCGCATACAAACCCTAATTCTAACATGTTATCATTAGAAAGCAATAAAGTGCGAAATTAAAATTACTAGGCTATTACAAAACCAAATATGGGAAGGGGGGTACAAATGTTCAAATGGGGATATTGACAAGAATTTAAATCTAAATTATTACATCAATTGAATATTTGCAATTTAAATAATGTACAAAAATTAAATAAAAATGCAAGATGCACAAAAATGTTTTGTATATGTATGAAAAAATATTATTTATGTAAAAGAGAAAAGAAAATAAAAAATATATTATTTTTTGGGGTATTTTGAACTTAGGGTAAAAACCCTAATTTTTAAAGAAAAAAAGGTATCATTTTCTAATTTAATACAACTATTTATTCATTATTTATAAAAATAAAATAAAATGAAGTGTATTATGGAAAAAGATATTTTTATATCAAATATTAATAAAAATAAAAAAAAATCAAGTATTTTTATATTTTGTCTTAAATATATTAATAATCACATATATATATATATATATATATATATATATATATATATATATATATATATATATATATATATATATATATATATATATATATATATATATATATATATATATATATATATATATATATATATATATATATATATATATATATATATATATATATATATATATATATATATATATATATATATATATATATATATATATATATATATATATATATATATATATATATATATATATATATATATATATATATATATATATATATATATATATATATATATATATATATATATATATATATATATATATATATATATATATATTAAACCCTAAATATGTATTATGCACAAAAATAAATATTTATTTAATATTTTAATAAAATAAATAAAAAGAGTATTTTTTGTGTGAAATATTTTCAGAATGTAAACAAAAATAAAAATTGTATTTACACTATTTTCTATTTATTTTAATAATAGTACATATATATTTTACATACAAACAAAAGAAATAAACAAATAAATATGCAAATAAATACAAAAATGATGAAAAAAAATATTTTTAATTTTTAAATGTCATGAGAAAAAATAAACAAAGTTAATCAAAAAAGAAAAAGTCAAAAATGTTAAGAAATGAACAAATGGGCTCAGGGGGGTGTAAACATGAAAATGGGGTGTGAAAAGAAAATAAATCCAGGCCCAGCCCAGACCACTTCTTCTTCAACCTCTGTACAGCCTTCTTCAAGCAAAAACACGCGTTTTTTATCTCTGGATTCCTGGACTTTCAAGCAAAACTCATAACATGAAAAGTGTAGAGCATTAAGAGACGGTTTCAACCATATAAAGAACATGACATATCTCTCTAAGATGAGGGAGAATTTCTCTCCCCCTCATTTCTGACCTAACTTTTCATCAATGTTCAGACATGAAATTCTCTAAGCACACGAAATATAAATGAAATCTAAACATATGAGCATGTTCAGGGTTATGATTGTGACATGTTTTCTTCAAAAATCTAAAGCTAACAATGCCTAACAAGGGAGATAGAACTCCATGAATGTACCTGTTCAGTTGGAATCGAGCTTGGCAATGGAGGATGTTTCAGAGTGAAATGATGACTTGTACAGCTTCCTTGAAGTGTAAGGGAGCTTTTCCAATTCCTACTTTGTCTTGAAACTCCATGAATCGAGCTAATGAACTCCAACTGCAAAACAGAAAATTAAAAATGGTGAAGTGGCTTGGAGGTGTTACAGGTCTGATTTTAGGACATGGTTAGCTTGCATATGTTGTAGGGAAGGTAGAGGAAAAGGTTTGGATCAAAATGCTCGAAGGGATTGGGAGTTTGCACTCAAACTGCAGGGGCTCCCCTGTTTGTGCAGTTTTGAGGTGATTAGAGCAATGGGAGTGTTTCAGATGGCAAGGGCTCGTGTGTTAGCTTGGATTTTGTCTATGGAATCTGTTTGATAGCTTTTGTGTTGTGTATGTAAGCTGAGATGAGAGATGGCATAAGTTATGGACTTTTCTTCTATCTTAAGCAACAAAAGCAAGTTGTTGTTTTAGGTTAGTAGGGGGCCTCCTAATGTGCTGCATAAGCCTCCCTTGATCAGTGTGTTATGCACATAATCTTGTGCAAAGCAGATCTTTCATGTACTTGTTGGATTACAAACTTGACATAAAGCTAAACTTTTCAAAAATGGAAATTTCACTTTATCTAGTTTAGGATTAAACCATTATGCAATGTTAGAACACAAAGAACATGACCTTAACACATTGAATATGCATTAAATTATTGAGTATGAAATGGTTCAAGGACCTGTAATCAAGCATAAAGCAAACTGATTTCAAATTTGGCAAGATTATGAACATGTCTTGATGAAGAACAAAAGTGAATTTTTGCCAATTTGTGAAATTCGAATCTCTCAAGTTATGAGGTTGTTTGATGAGTTCTTGGACATTTTGGAAAGCTTGGAATGTGTACTACAATCCATCTTTGAAATGCAAATCAAAACTCCAAGTGGAAGGGTATGAAAAGTGGCCTTGAAGTAGGGTAGAAAACCTTGTCAAAATAGGTCAAATTTCACTAAGTTAAAAGATGGTTTAGTGCCCTTATTCAAAAAAATATAACTTGAGATACAAGCTTCAAATGATAAAACTTTGTGAATCAAAGTTGTAGACTATGCAACAAGCTACAACTTTCATGTTTTGACTTTTGTTTGAATCCCAATGGATCATGGTGAAAAGATGGGGCAAAGTTGGGAAAAAATTAGGGTTTTTCATAACTTAGAAAAATTCTAAGTTATGAAAAATTCCATTTTCAAACCCTAATTTGCATTTTGAGATTTATTGGTGAACAAGTTTCATGATTTGGCATGTTTTGATGAAAAATGAATCTTGACTCTTGACTTTGACCAAAAAGTCAAAGTTTGACTTTTCAGTATACAGTCAAAATTGATCAATTGACTGGGAAATTCAACTGTCAATCTTGTGTACTTGGGATCTTTTGAGCTTGATGAACATGTCAAGATAATTCCATTGAGTCCTTGAGTCCATATGTGAGCTTGGTTTGCCATTGGCTAGGTCAAACAGTCAAAAATTGCCTTTGTGCAGTCAAAACCCTAAAAATGACCATTTTGCCCTCTTGGTGATCTGATCAAATTTCTTGTGGAATTGTGATCCAAACTTGATCAAATGGTCCATATGAGTTCATAATGTTGATGTGGATCAAATTTCATGAGATTTGACTGCCAATTGGCCACAGTTGACTTTTTCCCCAATACAGCTGATTTCTAGGTCAACTGTCCAATTGACTGGGTAAAACTTGGAATCAAGACTTGAAACTTGGGATGGGTAAACTTGGGAATCCAACATGAAGCATGAAAGTCATCTTAGGCATTTTAGGTCAAAACATCCTTGGGCAAACACAAACCCTAATTTGAGTCCATAGTGCAAGGAGAAGCTTTGAGTAGAGGAAACCCTAACTGTATCTTGATCTTCAAAGGTCTTGTGATGAGAAAATGTTGAGGAAATGGGAGGGCAAATTTTGGGGTACAACAGTTGCCCCTGTTCAATCTTCTTGAACCTGAAGAGTTAGATTGGCAAGTTTGCCTTTCGTGACTCGAGGGTAAAAGGAGATTGGACACTAGAGTGCCCAGAAATTTGCACTCGCATGCTGGAGTCCCAACAATGTAGTGTCGGGAATGGGCTTATAGATGCCATTTGGAGAGATGGTGGATAGGGAGATGGGCTTTTAGATGCCATCTGGAGAAGTGACGGAACCTTGTCGGGAATGGGCTTATAGATGCCATTTGGAAGTGTCGGTCGCATAAGAGATTCCTTTGCGAGAAACTTGTGTATTTGAGAAAGACGGATGTTTTCCTGGCTTGTTACAGGTGTTTGATCCTCAGCCTCCTGATGCAGATATGCCCTGGCTGGATACAGGTATTGAGTCTACAATCGGTTGCTCACAGATATGCCCTGGCTGGATACAGGAGTCGAATCTGGAAATAGTCGTTTAATAGATGTGCCCTGGCTGGATACAGGAATCGAATCTTCGAACTCTTCAGACGTGCCCTGGCTAGATACAGGAGTCGAGTCTGGAAACGTGGTCAACAGATATGCCCTGGCTGGATACAGGAATCGAATCTGGAATTGTTATAGTTGATAGATGTGCCCTGGCTGGATACAGGAATCGAATCTTCGAACTCTTCAGACGTGCCCTAACTAGATACAGGAGTCGAGTCTAGAAACTGATCACTCTCAGATGTGCCCTGGCTAGATACAGGTATCGAATCTGGAATTGTGACAGTTGAAGGTAGTCGTTTTTGAGATTGTCTTTTTCCTGAAAAGGCAAAAACGTAAGTTGTATGCAATGTCATGATGTATGATATGCATGATATCATGATGTTCAACATGAGATGTTGTATGCGTTTCATCATGTATGTAAGCAAGATGTATGAAAATGTGAAATGTTTATGAGTGTAATTTCATCTTAGGAAAATAAATCCTTGACGAACGGCCGGGAAGCTGCTCTGTGGAAGAGATACTTGGCCGAAGTTTTGATGAGAGGCCTGCTGAGGACTTCAATGACGGATTCCGCTGAGGATAATGATGATAAACTCCGCTGGGGAACTCCGAAGATAGACTCTGCTTGGGAACACCAAAGATAGACTTCGCTGGGGATTGAAGGAACTTTGCCGAGAGCGATCTTCCGTGGCTTTTTAGCTGAGGATAACCCAGTTATAAGTCCTTATGAGGAAATAACTCTAAATAAAACTCGGGTGAGACGTCCGTGCTTCGCAGGGGATAAGCTTGCAGAATCTACTGGGGATGAGCTTTAAGACCTGTCGGGGAATGTTGTGCCTTTTCAGGATCGACGGGGAACCAACTCCGCTTGGGGAAAGTATTGTCGCATCCTGTTTTATTCTGTGGGGAATTGAGATGATTCGGCCACATTCTTCAGTTGAACCTACCTTGGTGCCTTGGCGGACAAAACAACCAGACTGCATTAGACAACTCCACATTGCCCCTGTCTTTGATGTCACCTGTAATTAATCTCTTGTTTCATATGCAAACATTTATGAATCAGCAGTTTAATGTCAAATGCATATATCAAAAATGAACATTGGACGTTCTTCGCAAGACAAAAACAAGAAAGGAAAACAAGGGTAATTTGTATGGACAAGTGAATTTGTATTGATTTAAACTGTGCCTGTGAATAGGCGTTTTTGTACAAGAGGCTGACATCCTAGTAAGAGGACATCGCCAGATAGTATAGAATTTACAATTTGAAAAAAGGAAACAAAACAGCTATGTGAACAATCCCACTGGGTTCCAACTCTGCTATCGCCTTTATGCCTTCGAATGTCTCATCGCTTTGCTGCCCAACTTGAAGATGAAGCTGATTGGTCAATGCCGCAATCTGAGCCAGATAGTTGATGCCGAATTCCGGATGCGAAGTGATCCAATGAGACATAGTGTTACGCTTTTATCCCTAACTTTTGCCTGGACCGCCCTTTCGGGTTTTCAGTCCACCGGGATACCCATTTTTGCCCAAGCCGCCCTTTCAGGTTTTCGACTTGCCGGGTGTACAGATTTTTTTATTCATTTCATCCCTTATTTTTGCCCGAACCCTTTTGGTTCGCCGGGAAGCCCTTATTTTTGCCTAGGCATGTCAACCTAGCGGGTCTTTTATTTATGCGTAGTATTTTTTCACTATGTCTGCATTGGCGGGGTGAGGAAGGTCGTCACCATCCATGGTGGTTAGGATCATGGCTCCTCCTGAGAACACACGCTTAACCACAAATGGCCCTTCGTATATAGGGGTCCATTTGCCCCGGGGATCACTCTGAGGAAGGATGATGCGTTTGATTACCAGGTCCCCAACTTGATACTCTTGCGGTATGACTTTCTTGTTAAATGCCCTGATCATCCGTTTTTGATACGTTTGACCGTGACAGATAGCAGTGAGCCTCTTTTCGTCAATCAGATTTAATTGATCAAGTCGAGTCTGGATCCAGTCATCTTCATTCAAGTCTGCATCCTTCATTATCCGGAGAGAGGGTATCTGGATTTCGATTGGCAAGACTGCCTCCATGCCATAGACCAAGGAGAAAGGAGTTGCCCCGGTTGATGTCCTTGCTGAGGTGCGGTACCCATGAAGAGTGAACGGTAACATCTCGTGCCAATCTTTATAGGTCACTGTCATCTTCTGCACAATTTTCTTGATATTTTTATTGGCTGCCTCTACAGCCCCATTCATCTTCGGCCGGTAGGGAGAAGAATTGTGGTGCTGTATCTTGAATTGTTCACAGAGTTCAGTGATCATTTTGTTATTGAGATTGGTACCATTGTCCGTAATGATTCTTTCCGGGACTCCGTACCGACAGATCAGATTATGCCGGATGAAACGTGCCACGACGCTCTTGGTTACTGTGGCATAGGAAGCTGCCTCAACCCACTTCGTGAAGTAATCGATCGCCACCAAGATGAAGCGATGCCCGTTGGATGCCGTCGGTCGGATCTCACCGATCATATCGATGCCCCACATCGCGAAAGGCCAAGGTGCCGTCAGGACATTCAAAGGAACCGGAGGGATATGCACCTTGTCAGCATAGATCTGGCATTTATGACAAGTTCGGGAGTGCTGGTAACAATCGGCTTCCATTGTGGACCAGAAATATCCTACCCGAAGGATTTTCTTAGCCATGGTGTGTCCACTGGAATGTGTTCCAAATGTACCTTCATGCAGCTCCATCATGATTTTCTCCGCTTCAGCCTTATCCACACAACGCAGCAGAGTCGAATCATGATTCCGTTTGTAGAGAATGCCGTTGCTGAGGAAGAATTTTGCAGCAAATCTCCTCATGAATTTCTTATCATTGACGGATGCACCTTCAGGGTATTCCTGAGCTTCCAAGTACCTCTTTACCTCGTGATACCAGGGTTTTTCAGTCACCTTCTCAGCCTCGAGCTCACAGCAGTATGCCGGTTCATCCAACTTCCAGATAATGATTCGGGGAGCCTCATTGTCCCATTTAACTTTGAACATTGAAGACATCGTGGCTAGTGCGTCCGCTAGCTGATTCTCCTCTCTGGGGAAATGCTCAAAAGTTATCTCTTCAAAGTGAGGGAGCAAGGTCGACACATACTCCTTGTAAGGAATAAGATTCGGGTGTTTCGTATCCCACTCGCCTTTGATCTGATTGATCACGAGAGCGGAATCTCCGAAGACACTTAGAAATTTTATCCTTAAGTCGATTGCAGCTTGTAAACCCATGATACATGCCTCGTATTCTGCCATATTGTTGGTGCAGCTGAAACATAATCGGGCGGTGAGGGGAGTATGAGTTCCTTTGGGAGATATGATTACAGCGCCGACGCCGTTACCCAAAGCATTGGAGGCTCCATCAAAATGCATAGACCATCGGGATCCTTCCTCAGGTCCTTCATCCGGTCCAGGCACTTCACAGTCAGTTACCACCATGATGTCTTCATCCGGAAAATCAAAGTTTAACGATTGGTAATCGTCCACAGGTTGGTGTGCCAAATGATCTGCCAGTACACTTCCCTTAATTGCTTTCTGAGTTGTATACTGGATATCATATTCTGTCAAGATCATTTGCCATCTCGTTATTCTCCCAGACAGAGCGGGCTTTTCAAATATGTACTTGATGGGATCCATCTTTGAAATCAATAAAGTAGTGTGAGTCAGCATATACTGTCTCAGCCGGCGAGCAGCCCATACAAGAGCGCAGCAAGTTTTCTCAAGCAGTGAGTAACGAGACTCACAGTCGGTAAACTTTTTGCTCAAGTAATAAATAGCGTGCTCTTTTCGGCCAGACTCGTCATGCTGCCCCAGCACACACCCCATTGAATTATCAAGCACTGTCAAGTATAGTATCAGAGGTCTTCCTTCCACTGGTGGCATAAGAATGGGTGGCTCTTGGAGATATTCCTTTATCCTTTCAAAGGCGGCCTGACATTCATCATTCCAGCGTACCACTTGATCTTTCTTCAGTAATTTGAAGATTGGCTCACAAGTAGCGGTCAGATGTGAGATGAATCGGGCAATGTAGTTCAGTCGTCCTAGGAAACCTCTGACTTCTTTCTCTGTTTTTGGAGTCGGCATTTCTTGTATGGCTTTTACCTTGGCAGGATCCACCTGAATACCTTTATCACTTACAATGAAACCTAGCAACTTTCCGGATCTTACCCCAAAGGTGCATTTGTTGGGATTCAACCTCAGCTTGTATAACTTGAGTCGGTCAAACAACTTCCTCAGATGGTCAAGGTGCTCCTCCTCAGTTTGAGACCTCGCTATCATGTCATCAACGTATACTTCAATCTCATGATGGATCATATCATGAAATAAAGCAACCATGGCACGTTGATAGGTTGCCCCAGCATTTTTCAATCCGAATGGCATGACCTTATAACAGAAGGTGCCCCACTGAGTCACAAAGGTAGTCTTCTCCATATCTTCCGGAGCCATCTTAATCTGATTATACCCTGAAAAACCATCCATGAAGGAGAACACCTTGTGTTGAGCTGTATTGTCGACAAGGACATCAATGTGAGGTAGGGGGAAGTCATCCTTGGGGCTGGCCCTGTTCAGATCCCTGTAGTCAACACACATTCTGACTTTACCGTCCTTCTTCGGTACTGGCACCACATTGGCAACCCACTGAGGGTAAGAAGTCACTGCGAGGAACCCGGCATCAAACTGCTTCATAACCTCGGCCTTGATCTTTTCAGACATCTCTGGACGCATCCGTCGAACTTTTTGCTTTACCGGAGGGCAATCTTCCTTGGTTGGCAGATGGTGAACTACAATGTCGGCATCCAAACCAGGCATATCTTCATAGGACCAAGCAAAGATCTCCATGTAGTCTTGTAGCATTTGGATCAATCGTTGCTTTACGCTGAGCTCTAGACTGGCACCAATCTTGACCTCTTTCCTATCTGTCTCAGTACCCAAGTTAATTGTCTCCACAGGCTCTTCATGTGGTTGAATAGCCCTCTCCTCCTGGAGTAGCAGTCTTGCGAGTTCACCAGGCACCTCGCAATCATCTTCACCTTCGTCTTCGGCCAAGTTGATCGGATTTTCGAAGTCATAACTGGCGGTAGCAGAGCTGTTACCAGTGAGATCCAGAGTGGATTGAAACCTGTATAAGTGAGTGTGTGTAAATATAGCTGTTTTGCAATATATATAACACAGAAAGGAAAAGAGCAAAAGATTTGAAATGCAACAAACGTCCGATGTTTTGATTGATGATATATGAAAATGTCATACAAAAAGCCCTCACAAATGGAGCTACGATGCCCCGGGTAGGACACCGAGCCAACAAAGTTTTAACATATTGTTTGTTACAAATTTGGAAATCAAAAGAAATTAATTACTGCGTGACAAATGTGATAGGGGTAAAATCCTTTGTCGTCCAGTTGCTTGGTCCGTTGCTGGTAGTCGGGTAGATCCAACTGTCAAACTCAACTTCCTCCACATCCTCCTCGATAGCATTCACCCTTGAGCTGGAAATAAACACCGGAGCCTTTCCGATCTTCTCTTTGCGCACCGCCTTATGAGCCTCTGCAGTAAAGCCTAGCCCAAACTTGTCGTTCTTCTGATTGAAGTCAGGAAGCTGACCCCAGTGTGCATAATTGCCTTTCTGAACCACAGCCCGGGCATCCCTTAGGGAAGCCATCTTCAAGGAAACATTCTCTTCGGCCATTGTCTCTGCAGCTGCTGAAATTGGATGCACCTCCTCGAAATGCTGGAAGGGGGTTTCAATAAACTCTCCGTCCATCTCGATGTACCTGAAGGAATTCAAATGGCTCACCATATACTCCTCTTCTCCTTGCACAGTGACGATCTTCCCCCTGACGGGATACTTTAGCTTCTGGTGCAAGGTGGAGGTCACTGCCCCAGCTTTATGGATCCAAGGTCGACCCAACAGACAAGAGTACGATGGACGTATATCCATCACGTAAAAGGTAGAGTCAAACACTTGAGAGCCCACACGAATAGGGATGTTAACCTCTCCATGAACCATCCTTTTGGAACCGTCAAAGGCCCTGACGATGATATTGCTGGGTTTCAACTCCAGGCCTTCATAATCCAGACGATCTAAAGCCTTTTTCGGAAGAACATTCAAGGAAGAACCAGTATCCACCAATACATGCGCCAGAGTAGTGCCCCTGCATTCAATAGAGACATGCAGGGCATCATTGTGGTCTCTCCCTTTCGCAGTCAGGTCAGCATCTGAAAAACCCAAGTCGTTGTCCGCTGTTAGATTCGCTATGCAATCAGTGAACTGGACTGCAGACGTCTCCTGCGGCACATGGGCCGTCTTGAGAAATAAGATCAAGGCCTTAGCATGGGCCTCGGAGCATAGCAATAAGGAGAGCAGGGAGATCTTGGAGGGCGTATGCCCCAACTGCTCGACAACATTAAAATCACTCTTCTTTATTATTTTCAGAATCTCCTCCATTTCTTGTCGGGAGGCCTCAGCATTTATGGGTATTGGTGCCTCCATCCGGGCAGGCTCTTCTTCAATCCCTTTGCCCCGAGCATTTGATAACTCGGCAGCAGGGGACACAATCTGATCAGCAACAGGACCAGGTAAACTTGTAGGTTTTATGAGGAGGGGTTTTCGAATAGCGGGCGGCGCAATGTCAGGCGAGAAGAGCCTGCCACTACGGGTAACTTTGGCTGGACCAGTGATATCGCAGATACTGGCACTAGCGTCGAATTCTTGTTTGATTCCATTTACATACACGTCTGCCCCATAATGCCAGGGGACAGCTTTATCAAATACGTAGGAGAGGGGCCCCGGAACAGTAATGATTACAGGCGCAACTGTCATGATTTGAATAGGCTTCTTTGGGGGAGCCTTGATTGGATTTTTGAAGATGGTAATTACAGAAACTTCTTTTATCGGAACCAATTGAACAGCAGTCTTTTTGAATAGAATTTCCTTGCTATCCATTAGGCCTTGGATGCCTAACCTCAGCAAGGGACAATCAGATAGGGAAATAGCACAGAACAGGCAACCTTCACCGCAACCCGGAAATAAACCGGCCCGCAGTAGGTTCTTCTTAACAGTCTTCAGAGGGGTAACAACTTCATCTACCGAAATAGCGTACACTTCTTCCTCAATGGCATTTACCCTATGCTGGGGCATAGGAGCCGTTACAACATTTGGTCTTTCCGGCGCTTCAAACTGAATTTCCTTTGCGTCGATCAGATCTTGCACTTTGTTTCTCAAGGCCCAGCAATCATCAGTAGTGTGCTCGGGTCTATCAGAATGATAAGCACACCGGGCGTTTGGGTTATATTTAGGAGACGCAGTGTTGACGACTTTAGGAGCTTCTTTGAGGGTCACCAGGTTGGTGGATAACAGTTGGGGTAAAATTTGAGATAATGTCATACTTAGTCGGGTATACTGCCTCTTGGGCCTTTCGCTTCTTTGTTGATTGTACTGCTGAGGAGCAGCAACAGGTTTGGAGATGACCAAAGCATTGACGGCTTGGCGACTTTCGGGTTTGACTTGTCTTCTAGGACCATAGACGGCACTTGCTTCTTTCTTAAACGGCCTCTTCTCAGCACTTGTAGAGGCAGCCTTCTGTATCTTGCCTGACCTGATGCCAGCTTCAATTCTTTCTCCTGTTAATATCAAATCCGTAAATCCAGCGGAGGAGTTACCAACCAAATGATTGAAAAACGGACTAGACAACGTCCCCAGAAAAATATCAACCAGCTCTCGATCAGTTAATGGAGGCTGCACCCTGCCAGCCAAATCTCTCCATTTTTGAGCGTACTCTTTGAACCCTTCACCCGTCCCTAGAGACATACCCTGAAGTTGGGTACGCGTAGGAGCGAGATCAGAATTGTATTGGTATTGTCTGTAGAATGCGGTTGCCAAATCCTCCCAGTGTCGGATGCTAGCTCCATCCAATTGGTAGAACCATTCAAGCTGTGACCCCGAGAGGCTATCTTAGAAGAAGTGAATCCAGAGGTTCTTATCCGCCGTGTAAGGTTGAATTTTCCTTACGTACGACCTTAGATGTAGCTTTGGGCAGGAGACCCCATCATACTTGGCGAAGGCAGGCGCCTTAAACTTGTGTGGAATGACTACCCCAGAAGATAACCCCAAATCTCCGAAATCCAGTCCCGGCACATTCTGAATTTCCATAGCGCTCAAGCGGTCCTCCAATTGCTTGTATCTGTCAGCAGCAGGTGGGTATTGTTCGTCGTTATAGTCCGTCTCGTTGTCGGAGACTGCGGGACTAGGAGCTCCTCCCCCTTGGGGACTGTTTTTCTCAACAGAAGAAGTGGTTGGATCAGCTTCATTGTGGAGTGTGTTCCCAAATCTGCGTCCGGTGTTGAACAATGCAGTCCTCTTTTTCTTCTTCTTCTTCAGGAGTAGAGTCTTCAACTCTTGCTGACCTTGGGCTAGGCTTAGGACCATCTCTTGAAACTGTGCACTTTGGGCCTGAAGGGCCTTGATTGCTTGCTCACTGGAGGAGTCTGGATTCATGATGACTGTTCAAAATAAACAGCGAAGGAGATTAAGCAACCTGTGAAATAGGGTACTTGCTATGCATATGGTGTAATGGAATGCGTATGTTTTATGTTTTCAAAGACAAACAAGATTCAACTTTGTAGACAAAAAGGGAAACACACTTCATTAGATTAAAAATTTCAATTGTTCAACAACTTGCCCTTAGGCATTACAGGAATGAAAAGGAAATAAAACTACAAAAGGAAACATCAAAGCTCATCAATGCTCCCATGGCCTCCTCTTTTCAGTGCTGATGTAGTTGTTCAAGACCCGTTCTTCCTCCAATTGCTTAGTCAGCCTCTGGATCTTCCGTTCCTGCTCGTTGAATTTCTCCCGATAGAAATCCCTTTCTTCCTTAAGCTGTGCCCAAGATCTCTTCATGGTGTCAAAATCAGTAGGTATCTGAGGAGGGAGGACAGTTGGAGGAACCCCATCTTCATTGGGAGATTCAAGGATGATCGGTCTGACAGCTTCGTATGGCATACCCAACTTCTGAGCACGGATGCGGACCCATTTGCAATAGGGCTCCAATGGTAGAGAAGTCTTTGGTCCTAACTCATGTGGGTTAGCTTTGTGGATTCTGTCCCAAGCTTTAATGAATCCCTGGCGTAGTTTGTCACTGTCTATCTGAAACTCAAAATGGAAGTGAGGAACCAACATTTCATGAGGCCCGGCTCCTCTGGCTCTTCCAAACTGACGGAGAGCTAAACATGGATTGTAAGAGATTCCTCCTTGGATACCAATCAACGGGACATTAGGGTATTCTCCACAACGGTCGATAACAGCTACCTCATCCAAGCCTCTGAGAGTCCAGGTGATGTCATTATCAGTGAGAGACATTAACCTCCGAGCCCAGCCTTTTCCTTCTTCATTCTTCAGCATGAACTTAGGAAGGTGCGAAATAAACCACCTTACTAGTAAAGGAGCACAACACCACGGAGTCCCCCATTTTCGAGCAGTACGAGCATAGAGTTGTTGTAGAATATCACCCAAAAGAGTGGGTACCGGATTCCGAGACATGAAGATCCTTATGACATGGATACTGATAAAGGTGTCAGGGTTGGGAAACAGCACCAGACCATAGATCAAAAGAGCTAGAACATCCTCATATGCCTTGAAGTCCAAGTCATTCCAGCAATCATTAGCCTTGCCAACCAGAAATTTGACCAAAAAGCCCTTGACCCCATTTCTAGTTTCCCAGTTGGACAATATCTCTTCTTTGGTCAAGGGGAGAATTGCAGCAATCTCTTCGGGCCTAGGAGTCTTTTCCAAACCAGTGAAAGGAGTTTGTTCCAAGACAGGAATCCCAAGCAAATAAGAAAATTCTTCCAGGGTAGGAACCAGCTGGAAGTCTTGGAAGGTGAAACAATGGTACAGAGGGTCATAAAACTGGGTCAGAACACTTATCAGTTGTTGGTCCCATTTTGCAGTGATCAAGCCAAGGAGAGAACCATGTCTGTTGATGAAGGAGGTAGTGTTTGGAATC
The DNA here is from genome assembly GCA_948472305.1 of Vicia faba. Lineage (NCBI taxonomy): Eukaryota > Viridiplantae > Streptophyta > Magnoliopsida > Fabales > Fabaceae > Vicia > Vicia faba. The sequence goes on along the minus strand of OX451738.1, from coordinate 1,381,415,923 downwards.
CTTCCAACCAGATCCTTGAGTAAAACTGGTGGTTGAACAAAGTTGAGCCGGACAGTATTTCTACGCACGGGCATCATAATGTCCTACAAAACAGAGCAAAGATGAAACCTCTTTTGTCTTTGAAATGGGTTAGCCTTTTATACAGGATGCATGCAATGGTATGATGGCATGATGCTATGATGAAGCACACCACAAGTATTCACATAGGCAAATAAGGCACACAAGTCACACAAGACACCCTTAGGTTTCAGGCCAGCATGAGTTTCAGGTATTACCCTCTTTTGGTTTTGTTGGTTAGAACTTGTCCTATCAAAAGTAACCGGGTTCTAGAGGATCTCAAATCATTGGCTACCCTCAATCGGTCATAACTCCAGCATCGCAATCTTTTCTCGCGGCCAGAACCATCTCGAGAGTTTAGCCTCAATGAGTGTAGCATACTGCTACTGTCCTAATAGCCAAGTTGGTCAATTTAGGGTTCTAAGGTTGGTTGGTGTTTAATGACCCCTTAGAAGACCTATATTCTCCCCGTTACAACACAAGGGATATAGGTACAGACTAAGATGCCACACCAACGTAGCCACTGCTTCACCCATGTCGGTCTACGCCGGACAGGTCCCTCACAGATTATGCTACCTAAAAAAGGTATATCCCAGATCCGGGTTAGGATCTATGAAACTCCGATGCAAAGCCCACAAATATAAAAGCAAACAAAGCAAACAATTGAAGACAAAGGTGATCTAAACCCTAAGGTTACTCCACTTTTAGAATGTCCCCAGCAGAGTCGCCAGTTCTGTGATACGGTGGGAGAACTGACTTGAGGTTTGCGTTTGTATTCGCAAATGTTGCGGTTAGCAAGAGTCGCCACCGACTTTTTATTTTATCCTAAGGAAAGGTTAAAAAGCACAGCAAAAACCTTTTGAGATGTTTTCTTGGGTTCGGGGAGTAGATTATAGAAAGGGAAGGTATTAGCACCCTTTCTATCCATGGTTATCCATGGGCTCTTAGTTACTTGCTTAGATCACTTGCCTTTTGTTTTCAATTGTTTTAAATGGTGCTTGAGTGTGTGGGTTTGAAAATGTTTTGAAAAGAGGCCAATGTGGTGGCAACCTTTGTAATGATCCATGTGGGGATGTATACAAAGATGTATGTCTTTTGAAAAGGTTTTCATTTTGTTTTTGAAAGTTTTGTTTTGAAAGTGTTGGGATGTGTGATTTTGAAATTAGGCAAGTGTTTTGTTTTGCAAGTTGATTCAAGTAACTAAGAGGTTATCTACTCCTAAATTTCTCAAAAGACTATTGCTATGCTTTAACCCTTTTAACAAGTTTGCTCCACCATTGTATTTGGTGGGCAACCTTGTGTTAGGATGTGAAAGGGACAGGCGCGGGTCATCGTTTTGGACCATAATTGCAACGGCGTTAAATGTCTTTGAGCAATTTCTCTAAGGGACTTGATCATTTGCTTTTGTTTGTTTTTTTTTGAAAAAAAGTTTTGTCGAGGGACTATGATCATTCAAATTGTTTGCTTTGCCCAAAGAAATTCAACATGCAATATGGCCCATTTATTTGAAGGCAACAAGTGGAATACCCTAGGGGGTGCAAGTGTGATTTGTGTATCCATTTTCATGCTTGCTTATCTTGTATTAGGTCAAACTATTTTTTATCGTTTTTTCGCATACAAACCCTAATTCTAACATGTTATCATTAGAAAGCAATAAAGTGCGAAATTAAAATTACTAGGCTATTACAAAACCAAATATGGGAAGGGGGGTACAAATGTTCAAATGGGGATATTGACAAGAATTTAAATCTAAATTATTACATCAATTGAATATTTGCAATTTAAATAATGTACAAAAATTAAATAAAAATGCAAGATGCACAAAAATGTTTTGTATATGTATGAAAAAATATTATTTATGTAAAAGAGAAAAGAAAATAAAAAATGTATTATTTTTTGGGGTATTTTGAACTTAGGGTAAAAACCCTAATTTTTAAAGAAAAAAAGGTATCATTTTCTAATTTAATACAACTATTTATTCATTATTTATAAAAATAAAATAAAATGAAGTGTATTATGGAAAAAGATATTTTTATATCAAATATTAATAAAAATAAAAAAAATCAAGTATTTTTATATTTTGTCTTAAATATATTAATAATCACATATATATATATATATATATATATATATATATAATATATATATATATATATATATATATATATATATATATATATATATATATATATATATATATATATATATATATATATATATATATATATATATATATATATATATATTAAACCCTAAATATGTATTATGCACAAAAATAAATATTTATTTAATATTTTAATAAAATAAATAAAAAGAGTATTTTTTGTGTGAAATATTTTCAGAATGTAAACAAAAATAAAAATTGTATTTACACTATTTTCTATTTATTTTAATAATAGTACATATATATTTTACATACAAACAAAAGAAATAAACAAATAAATATGCAAATAAATACAAAAATGATGAAAAAAAATATTTTTAATTTTTAAATGTCATGAGAAAAAATAAACAAAGTTAATCAAAAAAGAAAAAGTCAAAAATGTTAAGAAATGAACAAATGGGCTCAGGGGGGTGTAAACATGAAAATGGGGTGTGAAAAGAAAATAAATCCAGGCCCAGCCCAGACCACTTCTTCTTCAACCTCTGTACAGCCTTCTTCAAGCAAAAACACGCGTTTTTTATCTCTGGATTCCTGGACTTTCAAGCAAAACTCATAACATGAAAAGTGTAGAGCATTAAGAGACGGTTTCAACCATATAAAGAACATGACCTATCTCTCTAAGATGAGGGAGAATTTCTCTCCCCCTCATTTCTGACCTAACTTTTCATCAATGTTCAGACATGAAATTCTCTAAGCACACGAAATATAAATGAAATCTAAACATATGAGCATGTTCAGGGCTATGATTGTGACATGTTTTCTTCAAAAATCTAAAGCTAACAATGCCTAACAAGGGAGATAGAACTCCATGAATGTACCTATTCAGTTGGAATCGAGCTTGGCAATGGAGGATGTTTCAGAGTGAAATGATGACTTGTACAACTTCCTTGAAGTGTAAGGGAGCTTTTCCAATTCCTACTTTGTCTTGAAACTCCCTGAATCGAGCTAATGAACTCCAACTGCAAAATAGAAAATTAAAAATGGTGAAGTGGCTTGGAGGTGTTACAGGTCTGATTTTAGGACATGGTTAGCTTGCATATGTTGTAGGGAAGGTAGAGGAAAAGGTTTGGATCAAAATGCTTGAAGGGATTGGGAGTTTGCACTCAAACTGCAGGGGCTCCCCTGTTTGTGCAGTTTTGAGGTGATTAGAGCAATGGGAGTGTTTCAGATGGCAAGGGCTCATGTGTTAGCTTGGATTTTGTCTATGGAATCTGTTTGATAGCTTTTGTGTTGTGTATGTAAGCTGAGATGAGAGATGACATAAGTTATGGACTTTTCTTCTATCTTAAGCAACAAAAGCAAGTTGTTGTTTTAGGTTAGTAGGGGGCCTCCTAATGTGCTGCATAAGCCTCCCTTGATCAGTGTGTTATGCACATAATCTTGTGCAAAGCAGATCTTTCATGTACTTGTTGGATTACAAACTTGACATAAAGCTAAACTTTTCAAAAATGGAAATTTCACTTTATCTAGTTTAGGATTAAACCATTATGCAATGTTAGAACACAAAGAACATGACCTTAACACATTGAATATGCATTAAATTATTGAGTATGAAATGGTTCAAGGACCTGTAATCAAGCATAAAGCAAACTGATTTCAAATTTGGCAAGATTATGAACATGTCTTGATGAAGAACAAAAGTGAATTTTTGCCAATTTGTGAAATTCGAATCTCTCAAGTTATGAGGTTGTTTGATGAGTTCTTGGACATTTTGGAAAGCTTGGAATGTGTACTACAATCCATCTTTGAAATGCAAATCAAAACTCCAAGTGGAATGGTATGAAAAGTGGCCTTGAAGTAGGGTAGAAAACCTTGTCAAAATAGGTCAAATTTCACTAAGTTAAAAGATGGTTTAGTGCCCTTATTCAAAAAAATATAACTTGAGATACAAGCTTCAAATGATAAAACTTTGTGAATCAAAGTTGTAGACTATGCAACAAGCTACAACTTTCATGTTTTGACTTTTGTTTGAATCCCAATGGATCATGGTGAAAAGATGGGGCAAAGTTGGGAAAAAATTAGGGTTTTTCATAACTTAGAAAAATTCTAAGTTATGAAAAATTCCATTTTCAAACCCTAATTTGCATTTTGAGATTTCTTGGTGAACAAGTTTCATGATTTGGCATGTTTTGATGAAAAATGAATCTTGACTCTTGACTTTGACCAAAAAGTCAAAGTTTGACTTTTCAGTATACAGTCAAAATTGATCAATTGACTGGGAAATTCAACTGTCAATCTTGTGTACTTGGGATCTTTTGAGCTTGATGAACATGTCAAGATAATTCCATTGAGTCCTTGAGTCCATATGTGAGCTTGGTTTGCCATTTGCTAGGTCAAACAGTCAAAAATTGCCTTTGTGCAGTCAAAACCCTAAAAATGACCATTTTGCCCTCTTGGTGATCTGATCAAATTTCTTGTGGAATTGTGATCCAAACTTGATCAAATGGTCCATATGAGTTCATAATGTTGATGTGGATCAAGTTTCATGAGATTTGACTGCCAATTGGCCACAGTTGACTTTTTCCCCAATACAACTGATTTCTAGGTCAACTGTCCAATTGACTGGGTAAAACTTGGAATCAAGACTTGAAACTTGGCATGGGTAAACTTGGGAATCCAACATGAAGCATGAAAGTCATCTTAGGCATTTTAGGTCAAAACATCCTTGGGCAAACACAAACCCTAATTTGAGTCCATAGTGCAAGGAGAAGCTTTGAGTAGAGGAAACCCTAACTGTATCTTGATCTTCAAAGGTCTTGTGATGAGAAAATGTTGAGGAAATGGGAGGGCAAATTTTGGGGTACAACAGTTATCCATAAGTCAATTAAGTGATAACGGTTATGATATAATCTTTAATCAAAAATCATGTAAAGCTGTTGGTCAGAAAGATGGGACTATCCTATTTAATGGAAAGAGGAAAAACAACATTTACAAAATCAAACATTCTGAACTAAAAAGTCAGAACATAAAGTGTCTTTTGTCTGTTAACAACGAGCAATGGATCTGGCACAGAAGATTGGGGCATGTTAGTATGAGAAGAATATCTCAGATTAACAAACTCAATCTGGTCAGAGGACTTCCTAATTTGAAGTTCAATTCAGATGCTCTGTGTGAAGCATGTCAGAAAGGCAAGTTTGCAAAACCTTCTTTCAAATCTAAAAATGTTGTTTCTACCTCTAAGCCATTAGAACTTCTGCATATTGACTTATTTGGACCAGTTAAAACTGCTTCAGTCAGTGGCAAGAAGTATGGGTTAGTAATCGTAGATGACTATAGCAGATGGACATGGGTAAAGTTCTTAAGACACAAGGACGAGTCACACTCTGTTTTTGTTACCTTCTATAACCAAGTTCAAAATGAAAAGGATCTTAGAATCATTAAAGTCAGAAGTGATCATGGTGGAGAGTTTGAAAACAAATATTTTGACTCATTCTTTAATGACAGAGGCATTCTTCATGATTTCTCTTGTCCTAGAACTCCCCAACAAAATGGAGTTGTAGAACGAAAGAACAGAACATTGCAAGAAATGGCCAGAACCATGATCAATGAGACAAACGTTGCTAAGATCTTCTGGGCAGAGGCAATAAACACAGCGTGCTACATTCAGAATAGAATCTCAATAAGACATATTCTGGAAAAGACTCCATATGAATTGTGGAAGAACAGAAAGCCAAACATTTCATATTTTCATCCATTTGGATGTACTTATTTTATGTTAAATACAAAAAATTATTTGAACAAGTTTGACTCTAAAGCACATAAGTGTATTATGTTAGGATACTCTGAACGCTCAAGAGGGTACAGAGTATACAATACAGAAACACAGATTGTGGAAGAATCAATCAGTGTTCGTTTTGATGATAAGCTTGACTCTGAAAAGTCAAAGCAAAATGAAGTTTTTGCAGGTATGGAAGTTGAATTTACAGGTTCTGAAGACAAATCATCAGAAGCTCTCAACAAAGACACTCCTTCAACATCTGAAAGGAGCACTGCTAACAATCCTACAACGGCTGTTGATCAACCTCATAAGAGACTACCCAGAAGCAGCTTGGATCAACCATCTGCTAGGATACTCTGAACGCTCAAGAGGGTATAGAGTATACAATACAGAAACATAGATTGTGGAAGAATCCCTCATGGGACTTGTGTCTCTGATTGAACCTTCTTCTATTGATGAAGCACTTCTGGACAATGACTGGATTCTACCAATGCAAGAAGAGCTGAATCAATTCACCAGAAATGACGTATGGGATCTTGTTCCCAGACCAAAAGGATTCAACGTCATTGGAACAAGATGGGTGTTCAGAAATAAGCTGAACGAACAAGGTGAAGTTATCAGAAACAAAGCACGACTGGTAGCACAAGGTTATAGTCAGCAAGAGGGGATAGACTATACAGAAACCTTTGCTCCAGTTTCCAGGTTAGAATCTATCAGACTTTTAATTTCATTTGTTGTTAACTGATGGGCTGTTTAATATGTAACGTATAGCCTAAATGTAGTACTGCAAGTGTACAGCCTATCGAAGTAATATATAAGATTATCGAACCACAGAGACCAATTGTCAATCTATCAACTCTATTGCTAAGGTGCTTATCTAAGGCGAATAAGGATATTGATGTGAGTGCAGTGCACAAAGTAAATATGCGAGGGAAATAACAGTTTAAAAGACAGGTTGGAATGTAAATCATGTAATCAGATATTGGTCCGGTCATGCGTAGATGAACCTACTTATGGGGCAGTATTTTCTATTGATAGCAAAGAATCAGTTTAACGGGAACCTGTAGCTTTTGACTACTAAGAACCGAGTTTACTCTTTAAATTAAATTCCTTTATTGTCACATATAAAGGGTGCCTTCCGCGTTAAAGAGGTAAACCTATTTTTAAGAAATTGATAGTTTTGACTTAACAGAAAAGTGATCTTACTCGGAAAGATTAACTTAAAGAGACTTTTGGCTTTTGACCAAGAGTCAGATTTTAAACCTACAAACGCGTCCGAAAATAGTTTCAAAATCGTTTTCTAAAAAGGTCAATGATTCCTATTTAACCAATCAACGGCTGTCGCTCTTTTTGTTTGGTTAAATAATAATCAAGTCGTATCATTAGTTTGGACGGCTTTCGATCTTACCCAATAAACATTTAAACACAATTGACTTAAGTTAGAAGCAAAACATCCCCAGAGTATTTTCACTAGCATGATAATTGGAACACAACCATGATGACAATCATTACATCCTAACCTTTATAGTTTAGCCAGACATAATAAGTGCGAGTCTATAAAACGTGTAGACTATGGTAAGAGCATTTAAAGTCTATAAAACGTGTAGACTATGGTAAGAGCATTTAAAGTCTATAAAACGTGTAGACTATGGTAAGAGCATTTAAAGTCTATAAAACGTGTAGACTATGGTAAGAGCATTTAAAGTCTATAAAACGTGTAGACTATGGTAAGAGCATTTAAAGTCTATAAAACGTGTAGACTATGATAAGAGCAATTAAATAAAGAAATGCAATAAATTAGAACCTTGCTCCGGTCGGAGACTTGAATCTGATACAAATCTACGGAAAAGTAAGGCCGGTATGATGAACTTCAACCAAAGTGCTCCAAGACTCGATTACAACTCAATCTACACCGCAATAACTCCCCGATGTGAAGAGATTATTACTTTACAGAAACTGATAGTATATGGCTTAAGATTGTACTAAGCTTGGATGAAACTAAAGAATGAGAATCGAAAGCTATTTATAGAGGAACTTTGAGGTGCGTAAGGACCAGCATGCCCCTTAACTTCTTTTGAGCGGGAGCCTTTTTGTGAAGGCCGCGGGCGCGGTGAGGGTGGCCGCGGGCGCGGCGCCTGGAACCGCCACATCATGGGAACGTGGCAGTTGATCTCTGGGTGAAAGTGGGCCACGTCATCGCGTTTCCTGTAGCCAGCGCGGTGCTGAACGCCATAAGTGCAAAATATCTTGAAAAACCCTAATTTCTTGGCGTTTTGGCTCGTTTCTTCACAGAAGGCTCTGAAATGACAAGAATCCTGAAAACAAAGGAAAAAGGAACATAATACGAGAAAATGACAATAAAAACTAAGGAAAACATGTGATATTTGAGTCAGAAACATAGTGCGATTTAGTGCGATCAAATCCTCCCACGCTTAGACCTTTGCTTGTCCTCAAGCAACAACTCTTAAAAGTAGATGAAAGAAAATTTATGGTGTATACAGGTTTTGGGCAAAGAGGGCTTCTAAGTCCGAGTAAGGGTGTGTTGTCAGGCACTAACTATCTGAATCAAGGGTATCCTAATTACACTACTCGCAGAAATGCGGACATAAACCTCATAAGTATACAGATTGATCCAAATATCCTTACTATGCTAAGACTTCTTTTTGTACGAGGTCCTTTTTCATTCAGGCGCAATCACATTAAGCCCGTTATCCGTACATACTCATGGTGTAGTGACCGGTTAGTGACTCTGATCTCAAGTGATGGGATTCTGGTACAAGAGTTGGTTTAATCCCTTTTTATTTTACCCATTTGCAGTTGCGGGGGATCGGACCGTAGTCCGCCCTACCAAGTTCAGCACCAGATACCTCTGAACCAACTACAACAGATATGCCTTATATATTTTTTTCTTTGTTTTTGTTAGTGTTTACAACTTTCTTGAGTTAAGTAATCTTTGTGAGGATCACCCAACTCATAGTCGTATTCATACTTTATTTTGTAACTTTTAAGGCAAAAATAGAGATCATCCACTTATATTCATCGATCCCACACTTAGAGCATGCTTAGGCCGGAGCTGACTGCTAAGATAAACTACTTGAAGACCTATTTGTACAGTTTTATTCAAAATCATAGCATATTGGGGAGAAAGGATCTAATCTAAATATTCAAAAAGGCTTATGGTGTAAAAATGATAACGAATTTTTCAAAAAGTGAGTGTCCGAGAAACAGACCCTATCTAGGACCTGTCTCATAGCCCAAAATCCTTAAAAACAACCATAAATCTTTGAAAAATAAAAATTTTGTAAGGCTAAAAGGTGGGGGAAATGAAAGGGTACACTACGCAGAAAGACTCGCCTATCACATGCATTTTATTAACTACGAATAAAAAGGAAAAATGCGGAAGGAAAATAAAAGCAGGAAAAACGGAAAATAAAAGCGAAAAATAAAAGCGAAAAATGGGAAATAAAAGCGATAAATGCTCCTCCCACACTTAAATTAGACATTGTCCTCAATGTTCCAAAATAAGGTAGGAGGAGGTACCTGAAAACACTAGTGGGGGCCACTAGGACCTTCACCATCCTGGTTGGTACGACCGGAACGGCGGCTACGGCTGCGACGGCGGCTATCTCGGTCCAAAACAAGCTGCTCCAGTCTCTCTGACAAGGCGGCATTTGCCGCTTGTAGCTCTTGGGTCCGACCAATGAGGGTGCCTTGGGTTGCCTCCATCAATTGGAAGTGACGAGCGTTTGTGGTCTGGTGTAGGTGCTGTTCTCTCTGAAAAGCCAGCTGACTTTCCATAATAGTGCGCAGAGAGCTAGCATTTTGTTCTTGGGACGCTTGCATGAAGGCCATGTTGTCGGCCGCCTGTTGCTGCAAGGTAGCAAGGAGGGTGTCCCTCTGGGCCTCTCGGGCCATATGCTCACGCCACATGTCCTCAGTGACATGGAAGCTAGGAGCTGTACCTGCATGTGGGTTAGAGGTTGAAGGTGCCGTGTGTGAAGGTGAAAAATGGGGTGGTTCCTCTGTTTGGAAATCGTACTCATCATCAGTGTTGTTACCCTCATTTAAAGGTAGATTTGGGGGCAACGGACCAATAAAAGCAGGAGCGTTGAGATCGTAGGTCCAGTTACGCTCAAATCGAATATCAGTACGACGGGTGCAAGGCATAACAACACTGGGTACAGCAGCACCTCCAACCATTAGGAAGTAACCACCTTCCTTCCTCGTCTTGCATAAACGCATATCCCTGAAAAATTTAAGATTTGCAATCCGAGGAGGAAGTGGTTCTAGGGTGGCAAGTTCCGTATCCAATCCTATGGCACGGGCAATAGTGGTAATCAGTCCACCAAAGGAAATCGGCCCACCTTTTCTTAAAACATGGTGCATGTGGGCAATCATGAATGGGACGGGATTAACTTTGGTGTCTGTGAGGCAGCTCTGCATGATAATTAATTCTTTAGCGTTCACCTTGTTTGGGTTTTCCCGAGCAAAGATGGTGGATGCTAAAAGAAATCTAAAGACACGAAGGGCAGGATTGTGGATGTGAGAAGCAAGAAGGCCATCAAAAGATGTTGCATTTTGTTTAGTAATTCTGGCCCAAAATGCTTCAAATGCCCAATCCGTGTCTAAAGGTGCTTCACAAATGGCACCATCCCCATAAGGCAATCCTAACATGGCGGCTAGACCGTCAGTGGAGTAATCATATTCGACATTAAACATTCTAAATTTGACTCCACCTACGGTGCTAGCAGTGTTAGGAGAGACGTTATAAATTAAAGAACTTAAAAACTCGAACGTCAGCCTAGGGTAGGTCGGTGCTTGAGTAGCAAAAATATCATGCATACCTATTTTATCTAGAAGGAAGAATACACTATGGTATATACCTAATGAATATAGACAGTTTTCATCGATATACCTGGTAGAGTGTATTGGTGTTGTCAGCAATTTTTCAAGCCGCTTTAGTTTCCTTTCTCCGGCTTGACCACCACGTAAAATGTAACCGTGACATTCCATAGGATTTTCTTGTGGATAAAAAGAGAGAAAGAATGGGATGTAGAAGTAATGAAGGTGTGAGGAAGAAAATGATATAGTAGGGGGTATTTATAGGAAGGGAAGAAAGAAAATGGTGGTTGTAAATATTTATGAAAAATAATGGAAATAAATGTAGTGGGTTGGTATGGGTAATAAAGTGGGTTAAAATTGGAAGAAAGTGGGATTGGAAATTGAAAAAGTGGTAAAATGGGGGGAAAAACGAGTTACTAGCCGTTAGGTGACCGTTGCGTCACCGCGGGCGCGGCAGGGCCTACCGCGGGCGCGGTGAGGTCGAGGTCAGTTGGGTTGGCCTGGCTTTCTTTCCATTGGGCTTTTTCTTCCTCGCCATTATCTTCAATTTCTGGAGGTGTACCTATTTTTCTTATAAATGTGCATATATGTACGTGAATACATATACACATGTTTATTTATTTTATTTTTATATTAAAACTATGGTGACCTAGAAAAACAAAAACATTAGTAAATAAATAAAACATATGCATATATATATATATATATATATATATATATATAGATATAGGTACGGACATTGGGTCATCAAAATAAATATTAACAACTCAGGAAACAGATAATGCAAAAATAAAAATGAGTCTGAAAAGGAAATCAACATAATACTAATAATACTGAAACTAGATATCTTGTGAACAATAAAGATCTATTGCCAACCGGTAGGATGCTCTGCAGGAGTGCCTGGGCCACGCAGCTCAGTCAGCTGGCGTCGAATCTCTGCCACCTCGTGAGCTAATTCATCTAACTCACCAGCGAAGGTAACATCATTCACTTCCAACTGCAAATGAAGGTCAGCCACCTCATTGTGGAGAGTGGTTATCTCAGTGCGCATAGCAGTCAATAGAGTGCGAATATCAGGTTCCTGCAAGCTGAGGTTATTAGTAAGAACAGTAGTATGTGTAACCTCGGGTCGGGATGTGTGATCTGGAGCGGAGTCCTCGGAGGCAGGAGTGTAGTCCTGAGTGGGATCTTCAGAAGCAGGAGTGTATTCTGGAGTGAGATCTTCGGAAGCAGGAGTGTATTCTGGAGTGTACTCTTCGGAGGCAGGAGTGTATTCTGGAGTGTACTCTGATATCTCACCCCAACCTTCTACAGAATAGTTCCAATTAGCAGAGTTGGAAACAAAAGTCATCTGAGGGTCTGGCATGGTGAAGGTGTAAACTGTCTGGTCATTGATAAGCAATATGTACCGATATGGGTGGAAAGAGGCCCTCCTCATGAATCCACGATCCATGCAAAAGTCTAAATCCAGAAAAGTATATCCACAGTATGGGGTAAGCTGTGCTATCATACTGTCTAAACCCAAAGCAGAAGCTATCTGTGTCACATTCCCTCCGGAATGAATGAGCCCTATAGCGGATCGAGCAGTCTGCTCGAGGCTCTCTATCAGAAAACCTCCACTAGCTATAGGTCTGGACTGACTAGCACAGTATAAGAAAAGGATCTCCTCAGCGGTGACCAAGTGGTCACAGTAACTCCTCCCAAAGAAAGTGTGGCATAGGATCATCTCGAAGTATCGGAAGGCCGGGTTATGGATCTTCCGGGACAGCTGGGTAGAGGGGTCAAGACTGGCTCTATCAGTAATGTCCTGCCAAAATTTGTCAATGTCTCTGTCCATGTAGCAACTCAATGGGAACTCAGTTATAGCGGTCGGTCCAGTTTGGAAACCAAGCAAATCCCCAAATTCTTTGGTGGTCAGGGTATACTCGGTGCCAAACAATCTGAAACTCAGGCGTCCTCGCTCATCTCCTTCACCTACTCGTGGATTATAGTCCATAGAGCTAAGAAACTCCAGAGTAAGGTTCCTGTAGGTTTTGTGGACATCATCGGCATAAGAATCCCAGCTAAGTTGGTTGCATAGATACCGAATACTTGGCTCAATCCCGAGTGCCTCCATGCAGCTCTGATCGGGGTACCTAGTGGGTACCATAGGTCTAGCAGATAAGGTAGCAAATCGGGCCTTTTGCGCTTCATCTCTGAAAATCACAACCATACCATCGGGGTGATGCATCCTGAAAATATAAACACAAGAAATTAGTCCAGATAAAATATATAAATTACTAAAATAAAATAAAATAAAATAAAGAATAAACCATGGGTTGCCTCCCAGGTAGCGCTTGTTTAACGTCGTTTAGCTTGACGATTAGATCTTACTTTATGTGGGTATTGGTGGGTCTATAAGAATATGACTAGAGTAGTCAACAGGCAAATCGCCTCCTTTGTAGAGCTTCAGTCTTTGTCCATTTACCACAAATGGAGCACATGAATTGTTTTTGATTTCTACTGCTCCAGACTTTAGAACTTTTGACACTTCAAATGGACCTGTCCATCTTGAACGAAGCTTACCAGGAAAAAGTCGTAACCTTGAGTTAAATAGGAGAACAGGATCACCAATGTTGAAATCTTTCTTGATGATTTTTTTATCATGCCACATTTTGGTTCTTTCCTTATATATGATGGCATTCTCATAGGAATTCAAGCGAAGCTCTTCTAGCTTGTGAATGTCCAGGATACGTTTTTCTCCGGCTTTCAGGTAATCTAGATTCAAGGATTTAATGGCCCAATAGGCTTTATGTTCTAGTTCGAAGGGTAAATGACAGGACTTTCCATAAACCAATTGATAAGGAGTTGTTCCAATAGGGGTTTTATAAGCCGTTCTATAAGCCCATAAGGCGTCTTTAAGTTTTCCAGACCAGTCTTTTCTGGATAATGATACGGTTTTTTCTAGGATCTGCTTAATCTCCCTATTCGATACCTCTACTTGGCCACTGGTTTGCGGGTGATATGGTGATGCTACTCTATGTTTTACTCCGTATTTGCTTAGAAGCTTGTCAAATATCTTAGATATAAAATGCGATCCTCCATCACTTATGACTAACCTCGGGGTTCCAAACCTAGGGAAAATAATATTCTTAAATAGTTTGATAACTACCTTGGTATCGTTTGTGGGTGATGCAACAGCTTCGATCCATTTTGAGACATAATCGACAGCTACTAGGATATACTTGTTACCCATTGAGGAAGGAAAAGGTCCCATGAAATCTATACCCCAGACATCAAATATTTCCACTTCTTGGATGTTTCTTAAAGGCATTTCATCACGTCTTGAGATGTTCCCAGTGTGTTGGCATCGGTCACATTTTGTAATGTAAGTGTGGACATCGCGCCATACAGTAGGCCAATAAAAACCTGCTTGAAATATTTTGGCGCATGTTTTAGACGTGCTTGCATGTCCACCATAAGGTGACGCATGACAATGTTTAATGACATTGCCTACTTCTTCCTCCGGCACACATCGTCGGAATATATTATCTATTCCTCTTTTGAATAGGAGGGGTTCATCCCAAAAGAAGTGTTTAACATCTCTGAAAAACTTCTTCTTCTGTTGGTAGCTTAAGTCGGGGGGTATGATATCAGCGGCTAGATAATTTACAATATCTGCGTACCATGGTATGTTGTTCATGGTTGAGATTTCCTCATAAGTCTCTTCTTCAGTTGAGTTTATCCCAGTTATTAATCTTTCATAAGTAGAGTGATCGTCTATAGGTATAAGTTCAGGCTTAAGGTGTTCTAACCTAGAGAGATGATCAGCTACTAAGTTTTCAGCTCCTTTTTTATCCTTAATATCCAAGTCAAATTCTTGGAGTAAAAGTACCCATCTGAGCAATCTAGGCTTAGCATCTTTCTTACTTAACAAGTACCGGATTGCTGCATGATCTGTGTATACTATTATTTTTGCTCCCACCAAATAAGATCGAAATTTATCAATAGCAAAAACTACGGCTAGCAATTCTTTTTCTGTGGTTGTATAATTTAGCTGGGCGGCGTCTAATGTTCTACTAGCGTAGTAAATTGCATGCAGTTTTTTGTCTTTTCTTTGCCCTAGTACAGCCCCTACAGCGAAATCACTAGCATCGCACATGATTTCAAAGGGTTGTGTCCAATCAGGTGGTCTTATGATAGGTGCTGAAATAAGAGCTTGCTTTAAAACTTCAAAGGCCTCAAGACATTTTTGGTCGAATTCAAACTCGACATCTTTCATCAATAAGTTAGTTAAAGGTTTAGTTATTGCGGAAAAATTCTTGATGAAACGTCGGTAGAACCCGGCATGTCCTAGGAAACTTCTTATTTCCCTAACGGTCTTAGGTGGGTTTAATTTTCTATAACTTCTATCTTGGCCTTATCGACTTCTATACCTCTTTCAGAAATAATGTGTCCCAAGACTATCCCTTCACTTACCATAAAGTGGCACTTTTCCCAATTCAACACAAGGTTTACTTCCACACATCTTTTTAAGATTTTCTCCAAGTTCGAGAGGCAGTTTTTGAAATCAAACCCACATACTAAAAAATCGTCCATAAATACTTCCATAATTCCATCTAGGTAGTCTGCGAAAATTGACATCATACAACGTTGGAAAGTGGCAGGTGCATTACAGAGTCCAAAGGGCATTCGTCTATAAGCGAATGTTCCATAAGGGCAGGTAAATATGGTTTTTTCTTGGTCCTCTGGGTGAATAGGGATTTGGAAAAATCCCGAATATCCATCAAGATAGCAGAAACATGAGTGTCTTGCTAGACGTTCAAGCATCTGATCTATAAATGGGAGAGGGAAATGGTCTTTTCTTGTTGCCTTATTCAACCTTCTGTAATCTATACACATTCGCCATCCTCCTTCTGTTCGTTTTGCCACATGCTCACCTTTCTCATTTTTTAGAACAGTGATACCTCCTTTCTTGGGTACCACATGGACTGGGCTTACCCATTCACTGTCCGAAATTTGGTATATGATACCAGCCTCTAATAACTTAAGAACTTCTTTCTTGACTACATCACTCATGATAGGGTTTATTCTTCTTTGATGTTCTCTTGAGGGTTTCGAATCTTTTTCTAGCATAATCCGATGCATGCATACGGATGGGCTTATACCTCTTAAATCTGAAACTTTATACCCTAAAGCTGAGGGATATTTTCGCAAGGTATCTAATAGTTGATTTGTTTCTATTTGGTTTAGAGTGGCGCTAATTATAACAGGTCTATTCATCTCCTCATCCAAAAACTCATATCTTAGATTCTTGGGTAGTTCCTTAAGTTCTATAGTGGTTTTCTCAGCACGTGGCATAAGGTCATGGGTAAGAGCTAAGCATTCGAAAAGGTTGTCGTCAATGTACGGTTCGATACTCTCAAATCCGTCATCCTCTAAAATAGGGGTTGATGGTAATTTGGTTAATAATTCGTTTTGTTCGAGCTCATTTACACATTCATCAATGATGTCGATGGCATAACACGCATCTCCTATCACTGGTGCCATTAGAAATTTTGATAAAATGAACTCAATCTTTTCATCTCCTACCTCGAAAGTCAGTTTCCCTTTCTTAACATCTATTATAGCTCCGGCGGTCGATAGGAAGGGTCTTCCTAAGAGGATTGGGATGTCTTCATCTTCTTTGATATCCATTACGACGAAGTCGGTCGGAATGTACAACTGACCAATCTTGACAGGTATGTCTTCTAAAATACCCATGGGATATTTGACAGATCTATCAGCTAGTTGTAAGGACATCTTAGTAGGTTGAAGTTCTCCTAATTTTAACCTCTTACAGACGGCCAGAGGCATCAGACTTACACTTGCTCCTAGGTCTAAAAATGCTTTGTCTATCATATGGTTACCTAGGATGCAAGGGATAGAAAAACTTCCAGGGTCTTTATCTTTCTTGGCGAGTTTATTTTCGGATATAAAATGACATTCTAAAGGCTTGGGATCATCGAGTCGCCGTTTATTGGTCAAAATATCTTTCAGAAACTTAGCATATGATGGTATCTGGGTTATAGCTTCAGTAAAAGGAATCTCAACATGGAGTTTCTCTATTACCTTAATAAACTTTTGGTACTGGTTTTCTACTTTGGTGTTTTTCAGCCTCTGTGGGAATGGAATAGGTGGTTTATAAGGTTGTTGAGTGTTTTTCTCTACTTCTGGTTTTGATTGCTTTCCTGGTTTCTCTGGTTCCTCCACCTGGTCTTTGGGCGTAGCATCTTCCATAGGTTTTTCTGATGTGCTTAAGTCAGGATTTCTAGGTCCTTCATAAGCGGTTCCACTTCTTAGTGTGATAGAATTTGCTTGGCCTTTTGGATTTGGTTGAGTTTGTCCAGGGAATTGTCCTCCAGGTGCAACTTGTACAGAGGTGTTTTGTGTTACTTGGGAAATCTGAGTCTCAAGCATTTTGGTGTGGGTTATTATCTGGTCAAACTTGGTTGCTAGTTGAGTAACCAGTTCGTTCGTGTGAATATGTTGGTTCATAAACTCCTTATTTTGCTGGGTTTGAGCTTGAATAAAGGTGTCTATGGTTTCTTTAAGGTTTGGTCTTGGGGGTACCATTTGCATAGGTTGGTTTTGTTTTTGCGTTTGGAATCCTTGAGGTCTCGAAGGTCCGGGATTTTGGATAGGGTTGTTGTTTTTGTAAGAGAAATTCGGGTGGTTCCTCCATCCAGGATTGTAGGTATTCGAGAAAGGGTTCCCTTGAGTATAGTTAACTTGGTCTGAGCTTGATTCGTTCAAAAGGTTACAGTCAACGGTTTGATGTCCTTGAGCTCCACAGAGTTCGCACTCCGATTGGATTGCTGCTACTGTGGTTGGGTTTTGAGACATGTTCTCGACTCTCAAGGCTAGGGCGTCCATCTTGGCATTGATCATGTCCATGCAACTTACCTCATGCTTTCCTCCATGGCTCTCCTTTTTCTCTACTGTCGCTCGTTCTAATCCCCATTGGGCATGGTTTTGGGCCATGTCCTCTATTAGGGCACAAGCGTCAGGGTAAGGTTTGTTCGTCAACGCTCCGCCAGCGGCAGCGTCTATGGACATCTTTGTGTTGTAATGGAGTCCATTATAGAAGGTATGTATGATTAACCATTGCTCTAGGCCATGGTGCGGACAGGCTCTTAAAAGTTCTTTATATCTCTCCCAGGCATCAAAAAGTGATTCGCCTTGGTTTTGGGTGAAACAAGTGATCAGGTTCCTAAGAACAGCGGTCTTGCTTGGTGGAAAATACCTCGCAAGAAAAGCTCTCCTAAGGTCTTCCCAAGTTGTTATTGAGTTAGTTGGAAGGGCGTCTAACCAGTCGTGAGCTTTACCTCTAAGGGAAAAAGGAAATAGTCTTAATCGGATAGCTTCGGGCGTGGCTCCATTTGCCTTAAGGGTGTCAGCTAACTGGATAAATACCTTTAAATGTTGATTCGGGTTCTCGGTAGCGAGACCAGCGAATTGGTTTTGTTGTACTAATTGTAGTAACGAGGGCTTTAGTTCAAAGTTGTTGGTAGTTATAGCAGGGTTTACTATACTAGAACTAGGTTCCTCGTTAGATGGTTGGGCGAATTCCTTGAGCGGTCTTTGGTTACGATCTTCTGCCATAGCTCTTCTTATCTTGCGAATAAAAAGACGGGCACGAGCGTAACGTTCAGGTTCTACTAAAGGATCTATTAGGTTGCCGGTGCTACGATTTCTACGCATCTACCGGCTAGAATAGCCTTAGTCTAAACGGGATAACAATAGGGTACGAAATTTGACGAAGTTGGTCCCCGGCAACGGCGCCAAAAACTTGATGGGCTGTTTAATCTGTAACGTATAGCCTAAATGTAGTACTGCAAGTGTACAGCCTATCGAAGTAATATATAAGATTATCGAACCACAGAGACCAATTGTCAATCTATCAACTCTATTGCTAAGGTGCTTATCTAAGGCGAATAAGGATATTGATGTGAGTGCAGTGCACAAAGTAAATATGCGAGGGAAATAACAGTTTAAAAGACAGGTTGGAATGTAAATCATGTAATCAGATATTGGTCCGGTCATGCGTAGATGAACCTACTTATGGGGCAGTATTTTCTATTGATAGCAAAGAATCAGTTTAACGGGAACCTGTAGCTTTTGACTACTAAGAACCGAGTTTACTCTTTAAATTAAATTCCTTTATTGTCACATATAAAGGGTGCCTTCCGCGTTAAAGAGGTAAACCTATTTTTAAGAAATTGATAGTTTTGACTTAACAGAAAAGTGATCTTACTCGGAAAGATTAACTTAAAGAGACTTTTGGCTTTTGACCAAGAGTCAGATTTTAAACCTACAAACGCGTCCGAAAATAGTTTCAAAATCGTTTTCTAAAAAGGTCAATGATTCCTATTTAACCAATCAACGGCTGTCGCTCTTTTTGTTTGGTTAAATAATAATCAAGTCGTATCATTAGTTTGGACGGCTTTCGATCTTACCCAATAAACATTTAAACACAATTGACTTAAGTTAGAAGCAAAACATCCCCAGAGTATTTTCACTAGCATGATAATTGGAACACAACCATGATGACAATCATTACATCCTAACCTTTATAGTTTAGCCAGACATAATAAGTGCGAGTCTATAAAACGTGTAGACTATGGTAAGAGCATTTAAAGTCTATAAAACGTGTAGACTATGGTAAGAGCATTTAAAGTCTATAAAACGTGTAGACTATGGTAAGAGCATTTAAAGTCTATAAAACGTGTAGACTATGGTAAGAGCATTTAAAGTCTATAAAACGTGTAGACTATGGTAAGAGCATTTAAAGTCTATAAAACGTGTAGACTATGATAAGAGCAATTAAATAAAGAAATGCAATAAATTAGAACCTTGCTCCGGTCGGAGACTTGAATCTGATACAAATCTACGGAAAAGTAAGGCCGGTATGATGAACTTCAACCAAAGTGCTCCAAGACTCGATTACAACTCAATCTACACCGCAATAACTCCCCGATGTGAAGAGATTATTACTTTACAGAAACTGATAGTATATGGCTTAAGATTGTACTAAGCTTGGATGAAACTAAAGAATGAGAATCGAAAGCTATTTATAGAGGAACTTTGAGGTGCGTAAGGACCAGCATGCCCCTTAACTTCTTTTGAGCGGGAGCCTTTTTGTGAAGGCCGCGGGCGCGGTGAGGGTGGCCGCGGGCGCGGCGCCTGGAACCGCCACATCATGGGAACGTGGCAGTTGATCTCTGGGTGAAAGTGGGCCACGTCATCGCGTTTCCTGTAGCCAGCGCGGTGCTGAACGCCATAAGTGCAAAATATCTTGAAAAACCCTAATTTCTTGGCGTTTTGGCTCGTTTCTTCACAGAAGGCTCTGAAATGACAAGAATCCTGAAAACAAAGGAAAAAGGAACATAATACGAGAAAATGACAATAAAAACTAAGGAAAACATGTGATATTTGAGTCAGAAACATAGTGCGATTTAGTGCGATCATTAACAAAGGCATCACTCTGTATCAGATGGATGTCAAGAGTGCATTCTTAAATGGTTATATAGAAGAAGAGGTTTATGTGCACCAACCCCCTGGTTTTGAAAGTACAAAAAATCCAGAATATGTTTTCAAACTAAAGAAGTCACTATATGGTCTGAAACAAGCTCCCAGATCTTGGTATGAAAGACTAAGTAACTTTCTGTTAGAAAAAGAATTCACCAGAGGGAAGGTGGACACTACCCTATTCTGTAAGTCAGTTAAGAATGACATCTTAGTTTGCCAAATTTATGTTGATGATATTATTTTTGGATCTACTAATCCTTCTCTTGGAAGAAAATTTGCTAAGTGTATGCAGGCAGAATTTGAGATGAGCCTTATGGGGGAACTAAAATTCTTTATAGGAATTCAGATCAATCAAACTCCAGAGGGAACTTACATTCATCAGAGCAAATATGTCAGAGATCTTCTGAAGAAATTTGAACTCTCAGAATGTAAGCCATCAAAGATTCCAATGCATCCCACGTGCATTCTGGAAAGAGAAGAGGTAAGCAAAAAGGTAAAACAGAAGTTCTACAGAGGTATGATTGGTTCTCTCCTTTATCTGACGGCTTCAAGGCCTGACATTTTATTCAGCGTATGTATTTGTGCTAGATTCCAATCAGATCCTAGAGAATCTCACTTAATAGCTGTTAAGAGAATTTTCAAGTATCTGAAAGGTACTACTAATCTGGGTTTATTTTATAGAAAATCTAGTGATTACAGCTTAGTAGGCTACTGCGATGCTGACTTTGCTGGAGACAGAATAGAGCGTAAAAGTACTTCTGGAAGCTGCCAGTTTCTGGGAGAAAATCTGATCTCTTGGTCCAGCAAAAGGCAATCCACAATTGCGCTATCAACAGCAGAAGCTGAGTACATAGCAGCAGCTGGATGCAACACACAAATGCTCTGGATGAAAAGTCAGCTTGAAGACTTCTAGATTTTTGAGAGTAACATCCCTATACTCTGCGACAATACTTCTGCCATTTGCTTAAGTAAAAATCCTATTTTGCATTCTAGGGCCAAGCATATAGAAATAAAACATCACTTCATTAGGGACTATATTCAGAAAGGAATTTTGAACTTAAAATTTATTGATACAGACCATCAATGGGCTGATATCTTCACTAAACCCCTTTCTGAAGATAGGTTCAATTTCATTCTGAAACATCTCAGCATGAAACTCTGCCCATAGTGAAAATGTTTTAATTTTATATACTAACCTTCAGAATGTGTTTTCTGTTTACTGTGAACTTCTGATCAATCTCCTTTCAGAAAGATAGACATGCATATTGTATCAGATTCTATTCTTAAAGATCTGAGCGTTTCAGCTCAAGGATAGACGTGCTGCTCACTAAATCAAACAAGTGTCATCCAATCATCAGCAAATCTCTGAAGCAGAACACGCGTGCACGCTTCTGAGAAGGCAAAACGTTGATTGGGTACATTGAGACACATGTCTGGTAACCGTTTCAAGTATCTTTCTCAAATCCCCCAAAATCAGCAAGCATTAAATGCACGTAATCATGTTTTAAAATGTAATCATGAAATAATTCTCTTTCTTAAAACCGTTTACGTTTTCAATTTTTTTTTTTTGAAATCTATTTAAGCACATTAACATCATTCATTAATCTTTTACCGTTTCTTACAATCATCCAAATACTTTCTCTGCATTCTTACTTGTGTGTTCATCTTTCTCAAAAGAAACCCATTTTTCAAGTTTTCTCAAAAAACCCTAAGTGTGAACATGGCAACCTCTAGCACTGTTTCTGCAGGTTGTCAGAAGGAGGCTTCATCTGAACAATACCAAATTCCCTTCAGAACGCTCCTTACACCAGTGAAGAACTTGGAAGTGCTGTCTGAACTGATTGTTGACTTCTCCAGTCTGAAAGAAAATGGATTCGATTTGACAGAAGAAGTTAGGGCACAAGGATGGGAGAGATACTTTGATAGGTTGGTGGGTCCAACGTTCCCATTATTGGTCAAGGAATTCTGGATTCATGCGTCCTCATCAACACATCAAGTTACCTCCTACATAATGGGAAAGAAGATTGTGATCACTGAGGATCACATTGCTAGACTTATTGGATACAATGGTGGTGGCATCCGCTGTATCGACATGGCAGAAAGATGCTCAGATGCTACTGTCATTGCAAGAGAGAATTTCACCCATGGGGTTCCCAGCAGCAAAATCAGAGACTTAAAGGATCAGCATAGAATATGGGCGAAGATTATTCTGGGGTGCTTCAATCACAGGAAGCCCACCAGCTCTCCTGATTATATAAACATAGATCAGCAGTTTCTGATCTATTTTATTAATCAGAAGGTAAAGATTAACTTGGCTCATCTTCTGTTTAATCACCTCAGGACCAGCGTCAAGGAGACAAGAGAAGAAGAAAGGACAAAAAGGGATTGGATACCCTTTGGCAGGTTAATATCAGATATTCTGACTGAGAATAGGCTGATAGAACACCTTACAGAAGCTCAGGAATTAAGTTCTATTGAACCTACTGTTGGCAAGCCTCTGAACGCCAAGAATCTGAAGAAAATGAAACTGATAGAGAATATCAGAAAGGAGCCCAGCGTCACTCCTCTTGCTGACATCACCAGCAGAAGAGTCCCTCTGGACGACTTTCCAATATTTTCTGAGATTGACTCTAAACCAGTCATTGTTCTCAGATACTTGGACGCTTGCAAGGCTGATGACACAGATCCCACTCTGAACATAAAAGATCTGCACCAGCAAAATCCATAAGTTACTATGAAGAAGACGAAGAAAAGAAAGGCCACTTCAGAAGGACCGTCCCAGCAGACCCCTAAGAAGAGAGGTAATCTATCTGCTGCTAATGTTTTAAATTCTTCTGCTATTCCAACATCAATCCCTACCCCAACTTCATTTGAACTTCCAATCCCCATACCAACCATTGATGAAACCGAACCAGAGGCTGACCCTTCTGAGTCACTGACTCTCAGGAGATCCCGCACCAAATCCCAAACTCCAAAACCCACAACATCAACAGAATCAGAACTTGACAAAGTTCTTTCTGAAAGTGATCAACATGCTTCCGCTCCTCTCTCAGAAAATCCAAACACTCAACCAGAAATTGCCCACTCTCCTCAACCAGAACATACTCTTTCACCCATACCAGAACAACCATAAATTCCACCTCCTTCTCCACAACAAGAAATTCCTCCTCCCTCTCCACAACCAGAACTTCATCCACTCTCACCTCAACCATCACCTCCACAACCTGAGTTTCAACACTCTGAAACTCCATCACCTGAACATAAAACTCTTGAACCTCATTCTCCTCAATCCTTTGAACCTCAACCCTTGGCAATTCAGCTGCCATGTGGTACAACTGTAAACATACCCCAGCTGCCATCCTCACCAGAAACTACCCCTCCCAATACTCCACACAGTCCAATAATCATTTCTGATTCTCCCACTCCATCTTCCAAACAAAATACTGAAGACCACAGCAGGACCTTTATTGATTTAACAAGCCTTAACCGTCTTGCTGACCTTAAACACAAAATAGCCATCCCCAAACCCAAACAACTAGATGTTGGTGCTGGCATTTTTATTTTGAAACAGGCTTGCAGAATTGGATTGCTTCTTTAAAGCAGGTTTGTCCTAGAATGATTGACCCTGCCGTTTCATACCATCTATGGACTCAATTCAGAAAGTGGGTACGCGCTGAAGCCCTCAAGCTGCAAGACATCAATTATGAACAGGCACAACAGAACTTCAGCAAACTGCTGAAGGAAGTTGAAAGTCAGCTGCCACAGGACGAAGTGCTCTTTCTGGATAGTGAGCCATGGTCTGAAAAACGTCCAGCTTCAAAAGTGCAGCCAGCAGAAGGTCAGACTATTCAAGCTGAAGAGGTTAGTCAAGCTGAAGATGTTGCAGAAAGCTCTCAGAAGTATCCTGCTTTTGACGTTTCTCAAGCTGCCCTGGACAGGCAGACTCTGGAAGAGCTGAAGCAGAATGATATTTGTCTGCAGCAAAGAATGGATGAGAATGATCATAAGATGAAGGAAAGGATGGATGTGCAAGACAACAAGATTGATACAGTAGTCAGCATGGTGCACAAGCAGAATGAAACTGCTGATCAGATTAAGACAATGCTAGAGACTTTGTTCACACGCCTTCCACCCCAACCTTAGATTTTCATTCATGATATTTTCATTGTTTTCTTTGCATATCATTTATACTGTTTGTCTGGCTCTGAATTAAATATAACAGTTTTTCTGCTATGATCGTTTTAGCTTATATTGCTTACACTTTTTGATTGCTGACAAAAAGAGGGAGAACAAGAATGATATTTTTCAATAACGGATTACTGAGACAAAAAGTCTCAAACATTCTAACACTCTGATATACTTGAATGTTTTCTTTTTTTGCATAAGCCTACAGGTACAAGAAGTTAATCATCTATGATACTCTGAAGCTCTGATATTCTGATCTGAAGCTCTGATATTCTGATGTTCAAAGAAAGTCAATAAAGATCTGATCCTGAAGAACTCTTGGAATTAAAAAGGGAAGTAATAAATTCAGGGGGAGTATCTTCGATCTAAACTCTGATATCTCTTTATCCCTTGTCTTTGATAACTTCCTATTTAATTCTGATACAATTTACCATTTGGTTATCTCTGATACATTTCACGTTAATTTTTAATTAAAAAATATCCAGTTTTTGTCATCATCAAAAAGGGGGAGATTGTTAGAACAAAGTTTGAATCTACTACCCTAAGTTTAAGTTTTGATGATAACAAAATTCTAAGATATATTAATTGTATGATTCATGTAAAGACATATATGCTGCCTAAAAAATTACATTCTGTTTTACAGAAACTCTGATGGGTATCAGCAAGAGAACATCATCATCAGCATCAGAAAATGAGATATCAACATCAGCATCAGAAGATGTTATATCAGATACCAGAATCAGAAGATCAACTTGTGCTTACGCTGAAGCTTGATGAACAGATCTGTGCTTAACCATCTGAACTCTGATCAAGACAACAACACTTCATCAGCATCTAGCAGCGTCAGAATGAGCCAAAGCCAGAACACGCTTAAGTGGCAACGGTACTGTGCATTCAAGATGCTTTATTACCAACGACATCATTCCAGACAAGATCTGCTTAATAAGGAAAGAATTTTATTGGCATTGAAACGGAATTACTACTCCAACGTACCTTATTTCCAATGCTATATAAACAAGTCAATGAAGATTGAATTGGCTAATGCTCTACAACCTTTTACACGCCTAAAGCTATTCATCATCTTCCTCACTCTCAGTTTGCTAAAGCTCTCAAATTCTTTATTCAATTACTTTAGCACTCTAGTTCTCATAAGCTTAAATTGTGTAGTATCACAGTTGTGATAAACAGTTTTTGTAGAAAACATTCAACACTCTTAGATTTCAATTATCTGTAAGAAAGTATTTCCTTGAGAAACCGGTTTGTGGTTTGAATCAAGAAGGCTTTAGCAGTTGTTAAAGCAGTTGTAATATTCAGTTGAATATAGTGGATTAAGACCTCGTTGGAGAGAGGCGAAATCACCTTGACGGGTGGACTGGAGTAGTTTGAGATCAAACGAACCAAGATAAAAATACCGTGTTGACTGCAATTGATTTCCAGTTTTTACAATTCAACCCCCCTTCTTGTGTTTTTCACTTCTTCAAATAGGAATCCTCAGGAGTTGAGAAAATTCCTCCAAAGTAGGCACAAGCTGGTAATCAGGAAATGTGAAGCAGTGGTGTAGGGGGTCAAAGAACTGGAAGAGAACTTTCACCATGTCTTCCTCAGTGTTGGTGTTGACTAAGTTGAGAAGACGACCATGCCTCTAGGTGAATGGAGAATTCTCAGGAATCCTTGAAGCTAGCTCCTTGAGTTGAGGAGGAATTCTTACAAGGTTGACTTGAATGGTTTTCCTGCGAAGTGAATCCATTACCTACAAAACAGGAACAAAGATGAAGATCCAAATCCTTGAAATGGTTAGTGGATGCATATGATGCTTCATGATGTTATGATGTTATGCACAAGTATATATGTACAAACAAATCACATAAGTTCCTAGTTTCAGGCTTGCATGGGGTTTCATAGGTAAGTACCCTTTTGAAGTTTAGTTGGCTCAACCTGACCTATAAATAGTAACCGAGTTCTAAGGAGATCAATATAACTGGATTATTTTTTATGTTCATTATTTCAGTTTAGCCACTTTACTGGAGACCGAAATATTCCAAGAAAACAACCCTCAATGAGTGTAGTATCAAGTATCTACCAACTTCGGACTGCACCAAAGCCGGTCATCTCATTACCCCTAAAAAAGGCTAAGTTGGTCAAGTAAAGGTTTTAAAAGTCCATTAGTGTTTCATGACATCACTCAGCGGCCCCGTATTCTCTTTGATTGACTCAAAGGCTACCGGTACCCACAAATATGTCGCACTAATATAGCTATTGCTTCAACCATGTCGGTATACCCCGTACAGTTTCCACAATGTATTGTTATTTACCTATGAATGTTTCCCAAATCCCGGTAGAGGATTCAAACCCAAACAATAGAACCAAATGTAAAGCAATCAAGTCAAACAAGATAAGCATGTAAAGGTGATCTAAAACCCTAAGGTAACCCCACTTTTCTATTTTCCCCAGCAGAGTCGCCAGTTCTGTGATGCGGTGGGAGAACTGACTTGAGGTTTTGCGTTTGTGTTCGCAAATGTTTCGGTTTAGCAAGAGTCGCCACCAACTTTTTATTTTATCCAAAGTAAAGGTTAAAAAGCACAGGAAAGACCTTTGAGATTGTTTTTGGGTTCGGGGGGTAGATTATGAAAAGGGAAGGTGCTAGCACCCTTTTCATCCATGGTTTTCTATGGGCTCTTAGTTACTTGTTTTAGATCACTTGCTTTTTCTTTTCAATTGTTTGAAATGGTGCTTTGTGTGTGGTTTTGAAAGTATTTTGAAAAGAGGCCATCGTTGTGGCAACCATTGTAATGATTCTTGTTTGAATGTATACAAAGGTGTTTGTCTTTTAAAAAATGTTTCAATGTTTGAAAGTTTATTTTGGGAAAATTTTTTGAAATTGTATTGTGTGTTTTGAAAATAGCAAGGATGGTTTGCAAGTTTGACCAAGTAACTAGCAGTTGTCTACCCTACACAAAGATCTTTCCTACACATTTTTAACCCTTTGACATTGTTGTTTTACCATTGCATTTGGTAAACAACCTTGTGTTTGGATGTTAAACGGGACAGGCATGGGTCATCATATGACCATGATAGCAATAGTGTTAAGCATCTTTATCAAGTTTTTGAGGGTCTAGATCATTTTTGTATAGGCAACCAAGATAGCGTCATCGAGGGACTATAATCTTTTTTGTTTTGTTTTGTTTTGCCAAGATACCTAGCATGCATACCATGGCCATTTTTAAGGCAACAAATGGATGAAACCCTAGGGGTGCTTGTGTGCATTGTGTTGTCATTTTCATGCATTTTTGTCTTGTGTTTAGTCATGCTATTTGTTTGATTTTGGTTTTTTGCATACAAACCCTAATTTACTAATCATGCATATAAAAGCAATAAATGCGTAAAAGTAAATCTACGACTATTACAACATTATTATGGGAGAGGGGTACAAGTTTGAATAAGGGATATTTTGCACAAAATAAAACCCTTAAACTATTACAACCAAATTGAATTTATTTGTACAAATAAATAAATAATCAAATATTTAAATATGCAATTAAATATAAATATGCAAAAATGTTTTTGTATTTATTTAATATATGTAAAAATAAGTTATTTAATGTCCTAAAAATAAGGGAAAATAAAAATAATTATTTTTGAAAGGGTAGAAACCCTAGTTTTTGTTTTAAGAAAATATATATTATATTATTTATTTATGTACAAGCAAATAAATAAAAATATATACAAAAGTGTTAAAAAATTAAAATGTGTGAGAAAATATTATTTAAATGTATAAATAATGAAAATAAAAATATATAATATTTTTATAATATTTACAAGTTTTTTATTTAAGAAAATAAAAGTATATTATTTAATAAACTATTCTTATGCCAAAAAAGTAATAAAAATAATAAAATAAAATGTGAAAATTTAAGAAAATATTTTTGGTGATTTTAAATATTTAGAAAAATAAATAAAAAGTCAGAAATGTAAAAGAAATAAAAAAAAAATATACAAAAATAATCAAATGGGCCAAGGGGGTGCAGAAAGCACACTAGGGGGTGCAAAAAGCAGGACAAAGCCAGGCCCGGCCCATTTCCACTTCATCCCTGTCCTCTAGAAACCAAAAAAAACGTGCGCCCTGTTCAAATCTGGAACTCCTGCATACGTGCTCAAAAACAAAAACTTGCAACATGAAAGTTATAGCTCTTGATCACACGATTCTAACCATGTAAAAAACTTGATCTAACTCTAAGAAACCAGGGAGAATTTCAGTGCCCCTAATTTATAACCTAATTTTTTCAATAAGTTCAACTATCAAATACTCCTAGCTCAGTTAACATAAATGAATTATATGCATATGTACAACTCAAGGACAATGAGGACTACATTTTTGCTTCACAAACCTAAGCCTAATGATTCCTAAATAAGGAGATAGAAGTTTGAGAAATACCTATTTCAGTCAAGCTCGAGTATAGCAATGCAGCAACTTTCAGTGAGGCCTGAGGTTCTTTTGAGCTTACTTGATGTTCCCTTGACCTTTCCCAATGCTTGGCTTGCTTTGAAATGGCCTGAATATGCTTGTAGAACTCAACCTGCAAAGCTTCAAAGCAAAAATGGTGAAGTGTGAAAATGGAGTTACAGTGGCTTGAGAATGGTTGGGATAGTTTAGGTATGTTGTATGGAGTGTGTTGGAACTGGTTTCAAGCAAAACGCACAATTGGATTTTGTTTTAGAAGTGAATCTGCAGAACCTGCCCTGTTTTTGCAAGAACTTGGTGATTTTGTGCTTAAGGGTGTTTGAGAGGCTTGGAGCTCATGTATTAGGCTTGGTATATTGTATTGAACTTGTTTGAAATGTGCACAAGACTTGGTTATATCAGATTACAAAGTTATCTCACTTTTGCAAGCTTTTTTGTTTTTGAAGCAAAAGGTGAGTTGACAATGCCAAATGTTGTACTTGCTAGCTCAAAGTATACTTTTCCTGATATTTTTGGAGTTGGTTTGCTGCAAAAGATTGGGTTCACAGCTCAAGAGAAACAAAATTGCAAAAGTTATGCTTTATGGAAATGGTATTGTTAACTTTTTGCCAAAAATGGATTAAACCTTTGTATAAAGCTTCATAGATCAGAACAATGCCCTAATCCAATGTGTCTGAATTTAATTTATGATTGTGGAAAGGTTTAAGGCCTGTAAAACAAGTACAAGCATGCTTTGAACAGAATTGCAAGTTGTAGCAATGGTGCAAAATGCCTTGGACAAAAGTGATGATTTCCCATTTTCAATCCTTCGATTCTTCCTAACCACAAATGATCTTGGAGAGTTCTTTGACATTTTGGAAAGCTTGTAACATGCTCTACAATCCACCTTTTAAATTCATTTTGAAATTCCACTTGTAGCTATGTGAAAAATTTCCATGAAGATAGGTCAAAATCCTGCCTAAACTAGGGCAAAATTTCACTAAGTTAAAAGTTTCATGGACCCTTGTTCACAAAATCATAACTTGAGATCCAAGCATCCTTTGGGAAAACTTTGTGAATCAAAGTTGTAGATTTTGTGGAGGAATACAACTTTCATGTTGGAAGTTTTCTTTGAATCCAATTTCATCATGGTGAAAAAGTTGGGGAAAGTTGGGGAAAAAATAAGAAATTTTCATAACTTAGAAAATTTCTAAGTTATGAAAATTTTCCATTTTAAACCCTAATTTTCAAAATTAGGTTTTTTGGTGAACAAGTTTCATATTTTGACACATCTTGATGAAAAATGACCCTTGGCATTTGATTTTGACCAAAAAGTCAAAGTTTGACTTTTCAGTATACAGTTGATTTTTGATCAGTTGATTGGAAAATTCATCTGTCAATCCAATGCATTTGAGATCTTTTGAACCTTGTGATTAGGTCAAGATGATTCCATTGAGTACTTGAAACCATGTTTGAACCCAATTTTCCATTGGCTAGGTTAAAAATCAGAAATTGCCCTTCTGCAGTCAAAACCCTAAAAATGACCATTTTGTCCTTTTGATGATCTGATCAAATTTCTTGAGGAGTTATGGTCCAAACTTGATCAAATGGTTCATATGAGTCTATAATGTTTATGTGGATCAAAAATTATGAGGTTTGACTATAAATTGGCCACAGTTGACTTTTTCCCCAATACAATTGATTTTTAGGTCAATTGTCCAATTGACTGGGCAAAAATTTGATTCAAGGCTTGAAACTTGGTATGGGCAATCTTAGGAGTCCAACATGAAGTATGAAAGTCACATGAGACATCGTAAGTCCAAAAATCCTTGTGCAAACTCAAACCCTAATTTCAGGTCATCAGTGCAAGGAGATGTCTTGAGCAGAGCAAACCCTAATCCTGTCTGGAGTCCAAAGAGTCTTGTGAGGGGAAATCTTGATAAAATGAGAGGGAAAATTTTGGGGTACAACAGTGCCCATAAATTTTCCCTCGACAATTTGTGGTTGAGGGAATGGGCTTAAAGATGCCATTTGGAGAGGTGACAGAATCTTGCCGGAGATGGGCTTGTAGATGTCGTCCAAGAATGTTTGGTTGTAAATCGACAGAATAAGCATCAGAATGGTGTCTGTATTTGAAACATATCTGAATTGTATCTGTAGGATGAAACTGAATAAACGACAGAATGGCTTTTGTGTCTGGAGTGTATCTGGACTGTATCGGTACTTGGAATCTGAATGAGTAACAGAATGGCTTCCGTGTCTGGAGCATATCTGGACCGTATCTGAATTCAAATCTGGATAAATGACAGAATGACTTCCGTGTCTGGAGTGTATCTGTATCTCGAAATTAAGTCTGAATGAGTAACAAAATGACTTTTGTGTCTGGAGTGTATCTGGACCATATCTGAATTCGAATCTGGATAAATGACAGAATGACTTCCGTGTCTGGAGTGTATCTGTATCTCGAAATTAAGTCTGAATGAGTAACAAAATGACTTCCGTGTCTGGAGTGTATCTGTACTGTATCGGAACTTGGAATTTGATTAAGTATCAGAATGACTTCCGTGTCTGGAGTGTATTTGTACTGTATCTTGAAATTAAGTCTGAATGAGTGACGGAATGGCTTCCGTGTCTGGAGAGTATCTGTATTGTATCAGAAGTTGAGATTTGAATGAGTGACAGAATGGCTTCCGTGTCTGGAGCGTATCTGGACTGTATCAGTAATCTGTTGATATTTTGTTAAAGATAGTTGTTAATCTTATCCTGAAAAGGGTAGATTGTTAGCTGAACCACAAAGTTATGTTGCATGAAATGTATGATGCAATAAATGTGTTTTATCCATGTTTATGATGTAATGTATGCGCATGTAAGCTGATTTGTTGTATTGCTGAGGAAAATAAATCCTTGACTGCCGCCGGGGAAAATAAACCCTTGACTGCTGAGGATTCCGCTGTGTGAATAATGCCATATACTTCTTGAGGAATCTACTTGGGGAATCCAGAGAATTTTAATGACTTTTACCGGGGGATTCACTGACGGGAGTCTTTGTTCTGTCGAGAAGCAATAAAAACTCTTGTGGGGAAAAAGTTTATCCTGTAATGAAAACTCTGTGGGGGAAAGCTTATTCCGCTGAGGAGTTCAAGAGTTTGGGTTGTATTCCACTTTACTGGGGAGCTACCCTAGGTTGGGGAGAAACAAAAAGTTAACTGTTAACTGGTTGATTTTTAGGCTTCAAGACAACTTGTTGGGGAAACCTGGAGAAACTGGATAATTTCTACTGTGGGTTGGAAGTTTCAGCACCACTGGGGATTGGTAGTTGGTAGTCTCATCTCCGCTGGGGATCTGTAGTCCAAAGTTTTGGCTCCGCTGGGGGATCTTAATGACGTGTTGTAGAGATTGCTCATGGAATAGCCTAAAGATGTTTTCCTAATTTTTCTACCTGTTAGTAATTACTCTTTTTCATCCTGTTTATTTGTAAACAGTAATTATGTTCAAATGCATATGTTCATTAATGAATCATTAGACGTTTTTGCAAATAAAACACAAGTGTAAAGAAAAAGGCAAATAGTTTTCTGTACTTTGAAATAGATATCTTTGTATTTACTTTGAATAAGTGTTTTATACAAAGGAGACAGACATCCTAGTAAGAGGATGGTGTCATGAAAAATGAGAAAACTTTATACAAAGAAAGATGGTTAAGTGAAAAAATTCCATGGGGTTCCCATTCTGCTATAGCCTTCGTAACTCTGAATATCATGTTCGTTCGTCGCTTCGTCCGAAGATGATTGGATTGATCAGAAGCCTTAGAGTTTGTCTGTGAAGAGGTTTGTCCTTAAAGTGATCCGACGAGACATAGTCATACGCTTTAATTCCCTAACTTTTGCCTGGACCGCCCTTTCGGGTTTTCAATCCACCGGGAAACCCTTTTTTGCCCAAGTCACCTTTTCAGGTTTTCAACTTGCCGGGTGTACAGATTTATTTTGTTTTATCCCTAATTTTTGCCTGAACCGCCCTTTCGGGTTTTCGATTCACCGGGATGCCCTTGTTTTGCCTAGGTGTATCAACCTAGCGGGTCTCTTATGTGTAGTATCTTTTGACTATGTCTACATTCACAAGGTGCGGCAGATCGTCGCCGTCCATGGTGGTCAAAATCATTGCCCCACGAGAAAAGATGTTATTGATCACAAATGGTCCTTCGTAGGTAGGAGTCCACTTGCCCCTGGGATCACTTTGCGACAAGATGATGCGCTTGATCACAAGATCTCCAACTTGATACACTTGGCGCTTGACTTTCTTGTTGAAAGCTTTGATCATCCATTTTTGATACGTCTGACCGTGGCAAACGACAGTAAGTCTCTTCTCGTCAATTAAGTTTAACTGATCAAGCCGGGTTTGGATCCAATCGTCTTCACTTAAACCAGCATCTTTCATGATTCTCAAGAAAGGAATCTGAACCTCAATAGGTAAAACAACTTCCATGCCATATACCAAGGTATAGGGTGTTTCCCCAGTTGAAGTGCGAGCCGTGGTACGGTACCCGTGGAGAGCAAACGGTAGCATCTTATGCCAGTCTTTGTAGGTGACTGTCATCTTTTGTATGATATTTTTGATATTTTTTTTCGCAGCTTCGACAGCACCGTTCATCTTTGGCCGATAGGGAGATGAATTGTGATGTTGAATCTGGAACTGCTCGCACAAGGCGGCCATCATAGTATTGTTAAGGTTTGTACCGTTATCAGTGATGATCATTTCAGGGATACTGTACCGGCAAATGAGGTTCTGCTTGATGAAGCGGGCAACAACATTCTTTGTAACGGATGCGAAGGAAGCTGCTTCGACCCACTTTGTGAAGTAATCAATGGCCACCAAAATGAAACGGTGTCCATTGGATGTTGTAGGCTTGATCTCTCCAATCATGTCGATTCCCCACATAGCGAATGGCCAAGGAGCTGTTAAGATGTTGAGAGGAACTGGAGGTATATGTATTTTGTCCGCATAAATCTGACATTTGTGACAAGTTCTAGAATACTGATAGCAGTCAGCTTCCATGGTAGACCAGTAATAGCCTGCGCTTAGAATCTTCTTATCCATCGTATGCCCGCTAGAGTGAGTGCCAAAGGTACCATTGTGCAGTTCAGCCATGATCTGTTCAGCTTCAATCTTGTCCACACAACGGAGCAGAATGCAGTCATGATTGCGCTTGTATAGGATACCATTGCTCAGGGAGAACTTAGCTGAGAATCTCCTTAAGAACTTTTTGTCATTGACTGAAGCTCCTTCAGGATATTCTTGAGCCTCGAGATACCTTTTGACTTCGTGAAACCAAGGTCGGTCCACTACTTCTTCGGTATTAATTTCGTGACAGTGTGCGGGTTCGTCCATCCGTTCAATGGTGATCTGGGGAGCCTCGTTGTCCAAATTAAGTTTAAACATGGATGACATTGTAGCTAGAGCATCTGCTAGCTGATTTTCTTCTCGCGGGAAGTGCTCGAAGGTAATCTTCTCGAAAAATGGTAGCAATGTCAAGACATGTTCTTTGTAAGGGATGAGGTTTGGATGCTTAGTGTCCCACTATCCTTTGATCTGACTGATGACCAAAGCTGAGTCCCCAAATACATCTAAGGATTTGATTCCCAAGTCTATTGCAGCCTTGAGTCCAAAGATACAAGCTTCATACTCGGCCATGTTGTTGGTACAGTTGAAGCAAAGTCTGGAGGTGAAAGGAGTATGGCAACCCTCTTGGGAGATGAGTACCGCGCCGATACCGTTGCCAAGTGCATTGGAAGCACCATCAAAGTACAGGGTCCATCGGGATCCTTGTTCAGGTCTGTCATATAGTCTGAATTCTTCAACATTGTCCAATGTCATGATGTCTTCGTCAGGGAAGTCGAACTTCATGGATTGGTAATCTTCGACGACTTTATGAGCTAGATGATCAGCTAGCACACTCCCTTTTATATCTTTTTGGGTCGTGTACTGTATATCATACTCTGTGAGGATCATTTCCCATCTAGCTATTCTTCCAGACAAAGCAGGCTTCTCAAAGATGTATTTGATCGGATCCATCTTAGATATCAGCAAAGTGGTATGAGTCAACATATACTGCCTCAGCCGGCGAGCAGCCCATACCAAAGTGCAGCAAGTTTTCTCGAGCAGTGAATATCTTGTTTCACAGTCGGTAAACTTTTTGCTAAGGTAATAAATGGCATGCTCTTTTCGGCCAGACTCGTCATGCTGCCCCAGTACGCACCCCATTGAATTTTCTAAGACGGTCAGATACATGATTAGCGGTCTTCCTTCGACGGGTGGCATCAAGATAGGAGGTTCTAGCAAATACTCCTTAATTTTATCGAAAGCATCTTGACAGTCATCATTCCATTTAACCTGATCTTTCTTCAACAGCTTGAAGATTGGTTCACAGGTAGATGTTAGGTGAGAAATGAACCTTGTAATGTAGTTTAGGCGTCCCAAGAAACCTCTGACCTCCTTCTCAGTGCGAGGAGCGAGCATTTCTTGTATATCTTTGACTTTGGCAGGATCAACCTCGATGCCTTTGTTGCTGACAATGAAACCCAAGATTTTACTGGACCATACTCCGAAGGTACACTTGTTAGGGTTTAACCTTAGCTTGTATTCCTTTAACCTGACAAACAGCTTTTGTAAGTGGTCGAGGTGTTCTTCTTCAGTTTGTGAACGGGCTATCATGTCATCTATGTAGACCTCTATCTCATGATGTATCATGTCATGAAACAAAGCTACCATGGCACGTTGATAGGTTGCCCCTGCATTCTTCAGTCCGAATGGCATCACTTTGTAGCAGAACGTACCCCACTGTGTAACAAAAGTAGTTTTCTCCATGTCCTCGGGTGCCATTTTGATCTGGTTATAGCCCGAGAATCCATCCATGAAAGAAAATACCTTGTGTTGAGCTGTATTATCAACCAAGATGTCAATGTATGGAAGGGGAAAGTCATCTTTAGGGCTGGCCCTGTTTAAGTATCTATAATCAACGCACATTCTCACTTTTTCGTCCTTCTTAGGCACGGGCACAATGTTAGCAACCCATTGTGGATATGAAGTAACAACAAGAAATCCAGCATTGAACTGCTTCATAACTTCTGCTTTGATCTTTTCAGACATGTCGAGCCTCATACGGCGAACTTTCTGTTTAACTGGTGGATAGTCTTCTCTTGTGGGGATACGGTGTACCGCAATGTTTGTATCAAGTCCCGGCATGTCTTTGTAGGACCAGGCGAAGATCTCAACATATTCATTCAACAGTTGAAGTAGGCACTCTTTGACACTTGGCTCTAGGTTGGCACCCACTCTGACTTCTTTTCTGTTTTCCTCAGTACCCAAGTTGATTGTCTCTAACAGCTCCTCATGAGGTAGAATATCCCTTTCTTCCTGTTGTAGCAGTCTAGCCAATTCTCCCGGCACTTCACAGTCTTCTTCACCTTCGTATTCGGCATGGTAGACCAGATCTTCAGAGTCACTAAAGGTCATAGCAGAATTGTTACCCATGGAATCCGGAATGGAAGGGTACCTGCATTTGTGAGTGTGGGTGTGTGTAAGGGATAGCCACCTTTAAACAAATAAAATGTAAAAAGAAGGAAAATGAACACACAAGTTTATATGTGAAAACGTCCATGATTCATTAAAATGGAATATGAAGATGAAAAATCAAACCCTTACAAATGGACCTATGTGCCTTGGGTAAGGCACAAGGTTAAAAGTGTACGAATTGTTTAAGAATTATTACAAACCAACATAAATGTTCGAAAGATAAATTATTGATTTATGAAAGTAATGGGAACAGAGTCCTTTGCCTCCCAATTGCACAATCCTCCGTCGACAGTAGGGAAAATCCAGTCATCCAGGTTGTTCTCCTCTTCACCATCCTCCAAAGCATTGACTCCATAATGGGTGATCTTCACTGGTGGCCCTCCAGTCCGGGAGAGGCGTACAGCCTGTTGAGCAGAATCAGTGAAACCCAAGCCGAATTTATCAGATTTGAAAGGAAAATCGGGAAGCTGCCCCCAGATTGTGCTTCCTCCTTCTTCAATCACAGTCTTTTCATCTTTGAGTGACGACATCTGAGGCGGAGGTCTGGTAATCATAGGCACAGAAGCCACTGTTTTGGTTGCTGCAATCTCCTGAGCTACCTCTTCAAAATGCTGAAAGGGGTTTTCGATGAATTCACCATCTAATTCTACATAGCAGAAATAATTTAGATGGCTTATCATGTATTCCTCTTCGCCGTGAAAAGTTATAATTTTCCCCTGGACAGGGTATTTGAGCATTTGATGTAGAGTAGAAGTGACAGCTCCAGCATGGTGAATCCAGGGTCTTCCCAACAAGCAAGAATAGGAAGGACGGATGTCCATCACATAGAATGTGGAGTTGAAGGTTTTAGTTCCCACTTTAATCGGGATGTCCACCTCCCCGTGGACAATCCTTTTAGAACCATCAAAGGCTCTGACAATGATGTTGTTGGGCTTCAAAGTTAGGCCTTCACAATCTAGCCTATCCAATGCCTTCTTTGGCAAGACGTTCAGCGATGAACCAGTGTCTACCAGTACGTGTGCTAGAGTAGTCCCTTTGCATTCCACCGAGACATGCAAAGCGTCATTATGTTTTCTCCCTTTGATTGTTAGATCAGCATCGAAGAATCCTGGACCATTTTCAGCTGTTAGGCTAGCTACACATTCCTGGAACTGATCCGCGGAGGTTTCCTGGGGTACATGGGTCGTCTTCAAAAATCTGATCAGAGCTTTGGCATGAACTTCTGAACAAAGCAGCAGGGCCAACATAGAGATCTTTGAGGGGGTTTGCCCCAGTTGCTCCATATACCATAATCGCTTTTCTTGATTATTTTCAAAATCTCCTCCATTTCTTTTTGAGTGGTTTCAGGGATAACCAGTGGCTGAGCCCTTGTCCTGACGGGCTCTTCTTGGATCCCTGTCCCTCTATTATCAGCAGCAGCAGAGGGGACAACCACAGGAGTTATAACTTCTTCAATAATTGGAGTTCTCGCAGATATATTTACCGACACAGGGGTAACCTTAGGAGTAGCTGAGGGTTCGGAGATTGCCTTTGAAGGGGCAATCTCCGGTGAGAAAATTCTTCCACTGCGGGTGATTTTACTCGTTCTGGCAATGTTTCCAATGTCGAAAGTATCTTCATCAGAACTTTCTTCATTCGATTCAATTTTCTTAACACCGTGGTAAAATATCTCTCCCCCATGGTTCCACGGTATTGATTTGTCGGACTTGTACGGGACGGGCCCCGGCATGATTATCTTCAAAGGTGAAATCTTCAGATCGGATGTAATCTTAACAGGTCTTTTGGAGACCTTGGAAAGATTGGCGGATATGGTAATTATTGAAATATCATTGACAGGAGTCGGTATAACAGGAGTCTTTTCAAAAAGGATTTATTGGTTATCCATTAGGCGTTGGACGCCTAACTTCAACAACGGACAGTCGGTTGGTAAGGATGAACAAAGGCAGTAATCTTTTTCACATCCTGGGGAAATCCTAGCCATCAATAAATTCATCTCGATTATCAGTAACGGAGTCATCAAATCATCAACAGTAGTAACAAACAGATCCTCTTCAATAGCATGGGCATTGTGTCCATGCTTTGGCATTGGAGCAGAGATCACATTTGGCTTTTCAGAGGCGTCAAATTCCACTTCTTTAGCGTCTATTAAATCCTGGATCTTATTCTTAAGGGCCCAACAATTGTTGGTGTCGTGCCCTATACTCCCTGAATGATAAGCACACTTGGAATTCGAATGGTAGTAAGGAGAAGTTGTATTCGGATTCTTTGGGGCCTCTTTCAGACTGGCAAGGTTTAACTTCAAAAGATGGGGTAGAACCTGGGCAGGAGTTATGTTTATCTGGGTGAATTTCCGTACAGGCCTTTCCACCCTTGTTTGGTTGGTTCTGGGTTGATTGGTTCTGGGCTGATCAGCTGCATACTTCTGAATCATTACAGCCTCTACCGTTGGCCGGCGCTCAACTCTTCCTTGACCTCTTTGGGAATAGACAACTGAGACTTCCTTCTTTGCTGGGAAAGGCTTTTTTATGGCAGCGGAAATAGACGCATCCTTTTGAATTTTCCCGCTCTTGATGCGGGCTTCAACTCTCTCACCAGTCAGAATCAACTCGGTGAACCCTGCAGACAAACTTCCAATCAGGTGATTGAAAAAGGGGCCCGACAGTGTTCCCAAGAACATATCAACTAGCTCCCTCTCAGATAGGGGTGGTTGTACTCGTCCCGCCAAGTCTTTCCATTTCTGGGCATACTCTTTGAAACCTTCATTTGATACCATGCCCATACTCTGTAATTGGGTACGGGTTGGTGCTAAGTCCGTATTATATTGATACTGCTTGTAAAAGGCAGCTGCCAAATCCTCCCAATTATGCACATCAGACCTCTCTAGCTGGTAGAACCAATCTAACTGCGTCCCCGAAAGACTGTCCTGGAAGAAATGGACCCACAGATCCTTGTCGGAAGAATGCGGTTGGATTTTTCTGACATAAGACCGTAGGTGCATCTTGGGACAAGACAACCCATCGTATTTAGAAAAAAGAGGCACCTTGAATTTAGGAGGGATTACAATCCCAGATACCAATCCAAGTTCTTCAAAATCCAGCCCAGGCACTCTCTATACCCCCATAGTTGCCAGACGTTCTTCCAGATTCTTGTATTTGTCATCTGCAAGAGGATACTGCTGCTCTGAATAGTCTCCATCCTCCTTCTCTTCCTCTTCCTCAGAGTCAGATGGCACTACAGTCTCTTTACCCTTTCTCACCCCTTCATCAGATGTTGAGGGGAAATCCAGGACCCTTCTAGCTTGACCTTCAAATCTTCTACCCATGGTAGCCACACCAGCCCTCTTCTTTTTCTTTTTCTCTTTTTCCTTCTCCAGCAAAGTCTTGAGCTCCTCCGTCCCCTTAACCAAGGTCAAGAGTAGCTGCTGAAATTGTGCATTTTGTGCTTGTAAGTCTTTAACCGTTTGTTCAAGATCCATGTTGATGAAATAAACAACAGAGGGATGAGGAAACTTGGTGTGAAGACCTGCTTATGCATATGATGAATGAAAATGCGATATGCAAATGATTTCAAGGAAATTTAGAAGATTTAAATTTGCCCAAACCAAAAAGAACGCACGTCATATTAAATTAAATCAAGTTTAAATACATCATGCCTCCTCGGGCTTACAAAGAAAGAAACTAAAATACAACAAAAATCTTAAGACAAAAAGACCAAACGCATCCTTTTTGGAGCAATGTAAGTATTCAGATTCTTCTCTTCATGAAGCAGCTTGGTGAGCTCCAGAACCTTCTTCTCACTAGCATAGTACTGGGTTTCAAAGGTGTCTCGCTCCTCCTTCAACTGAATCCAGGCTTTCTGCAGGTCTTCGAGAGAGGTAGGCATGTCTGGATGAAGAATGGTGTACGGGACGTCTCCTTCAATAACAGGCTCAATGATGACAGGAAGGATGGAAGGGTAACGCATTAAGAGACTTTGGGCACGAGCACATACCCACTTAAGGTAAGGTTCGAGAGGGATAGAGTTTTTATGTCCCAAAGTCCTACTGTCCACTTTGTTCACCATTCCCCAAGCACGTGTAAACCTCTGGCGGTAACCTTGGTCTTCTTTGTCGTAGTCAAAAACCAGACCTCAGACGAGTATCTCATGAGGGCCGTCCTTTCGGGCATACCCAAACTGCCTAAGAGCTAAACACGGATTGTAGGTGATACCTCCCCTAATACCTAGAAGAGGTACATTAGGGAACTCACCACATCGGTCGATGATAGAGATATCTTCCAAGGATCTTGAGCACCAATGGATATCAGAGTGGGTGAGAGACATCATCCTTTGAGACCAAGTCAATCTTTGCTCGTTCTTCAATGCTGACTGAGGCAAGTGTAAAGTGAACCACTTAGCAAGTGGAGGTATACAACACAAAAGGGTACCTCTTTTCTTCATGGTACGGGTATGAAGACAATGCAAGATATCTCCTAGCAAGGTGGGATAGGATTGCGAGAGAGAAAGACTTTGATGGCATTAACGTCTATGAATTGGTCTGAGTTAGGAAACAGAACCAAACCATAAATGAGGAGAGCTAGCACTTCTTCGAAAGCTTGGAAATCCATGTCATCCCAGAATGGACAAGCTTTTTCCAACAGAAACTTAGCTAAAAATCCTTTAACCCCACTTCTTGTCTCTCAATTGGCTGTGACGTCGGCCCTCTTTATATGTAAAGCTTCGGCGATGACTTCAGATTTTGGAATCCCTTCTAGACCAGTGAACGGTATCTGATTAAGCACAGTCACTCCTAAGAGCAGAGAGAACTCTTCCAATGTTGGTACCAACTGATAGTTTGGAAAAGTGAAACAATGATGTACGGGATCAAAGAACTGGAACAGTACACACATCATCTCTTCTTGGAAGTTGGATGTATCCAAACTGAGAAGTCGGCCATACCTCTTGGTAAAAGGAGAATCCCCAGGCACTCTTGAGGCTAGCTCTTGAAGTTGAGGATGTGCTTTCACAAAGCTGATTCAGATGGTATTTCTTCGGAGAGGATTCATTTCCTACAAAACAAAAACAAAGATAAATTTCTAAATCCTTGAAATGGTTAGTGAGCATGCATATGATGTTGATGATGTTTATGATGTTTATGTACAAGCAAACAATATACACACAACAAACATATCCCTATGTTTCAGGCTTGCATGAGTTTGTAGGTAAGTACCCTCTTGACGTTTTAGTGGGCTCAACCTGTCCTAGAAATAAAGATCGGGTTCTAAAGGATCTCAATATCACCGACCTTTCTTTTAGGCATTATCTCAGCACAATCAATCTTTTCTTGCGGCCGAGATATCCCAAAAGTCTAGCCTCAATGAGTGTAGTATCGAGTGTCAACCAATTTTTAGCTTTACACCGAAACCGGTTACCTCACTACGTCCTAATGGCCAAGTTTGTTCAATTAGGGTTCTAAGGTTAATTAGTGCTTCACGACGCCACTCAGTGGCCCCGTATTCTCCTCAATTCACCATGAGGGATACCGGTACCCACAAATGCGTCACACTAACATAGCTATTATTTCAACCATATCGGTCTATGTCGTACAGTCTCCACAATCTATTGCTATTTACCTAAAAAGGTGCCCCAAATCCGGGTAGAGGATTCAAACCCAAACAGATAGAACCAAAAGATAAAGCATACAAGTCAAGCAAGATAAGCATTTAAAGGTGATCTAAAACCCTAAGGTAACCCCACTTTTTATTCATCTCCCCAGCAGAGTCGCCAGTTCTGTGATACGGTGGGAGAACTGACTAGATGTTTTGTGTTTCGTTCGCACTTGTGCAGTTAGCAAGAGTCGCCATCGACTTTTCTTTTATCCAAAAGGAAAGGTAAAAAAGCACAGGAAAGACCTTTCGAGAATTTTCTCGGGTTTTGGGGGTAGATTATGAAAAGGGAAGGTGCTAGCACCCTTTTCATCCATGGTTTTCCATGGGCTCTTAGTTACTCGTTTAGATCACTTGCTTTTGTTTGATTGTGTGCTTGTGGTGTGGTTTTTGAAAGTATTTTGGAAAGTCTCTTTGTAAAGGTTCTCGTCTCTATAAGAACGTATATAAAGTTTTGTTTCGAAAAATGGTTCAAAGATGTGTTCGTGAATCGTGTTTTGAAAAGAGTTTTGAAAAGAGGTTTTGCAATGGTTCTCATCTCTATAAGAACGTATACAAAACGTTTTATCTTTTTGAAAATGTTTTAAAATGGAAGTGTAGGTGTGAAAGTTTTTGTCATGAGCAAGCGAGTAACTAAGAGCGAATCTATCTACTCGAAAGGTCTTAAATTGTTCTTTTTTCTTCCTTTTAATGGTGCTATCTTACCATTGATTTGGTAAGAAGCCCCATCCTTGGATGTGACGGGAAAGGCGCGGGTCAATTTTACAATCATTGAAGGCAACTTGTGAGACGCTCTAGCAATTTTTTGTAAGGGACGAGATCGTTTTATCAAAAGCAACATCGAGGGTCATCGAGGGACTATGATCTTTGTTTATCAGAGGGTCATTTGCTAGAGTGTCTCATATTCGAGGGACATGATTGTATTTCTGAGGCAACAAGCGAGGTTACCCTAGAGGTGCGCGTGTGAGAAGTGTGTTGATTTCAAGTTTATTTATTCTTGGATTAGGTCATCTAGCGATTGATTTTTGAATCTTGCCATACATGCCTAATTACTACACAGTATATAGAAAGCAATAAATTGCGGTAATTAAAATTCTAAGCTATTACAAAAGTATCCGGGAATGGGGGTACAATTATTACAAATCGGGATGAATCACATAAAAATAGCAATGTCCAAATAATACAACCAAATCGAATTGTTGTGCGATTTAATACAAAGCTAACACAATTTATGAAATAAAATAAACAAGGTATGAAATGTATGTATTTACTTGAAAAAGGAAAAATAAAACTTAATCTAAAAAGAAAATGATTTAAGTTAAAAATCTTTATTATATTTTTTTGTGTATTTTATTAATTATAAGCTTAAAGAAAGAAAACTAATTAAATCAATGTTTTTGATGTTTTTATTAAATGTTAAAAAAAGTTAATAAAGATAAATTAAAAGAAAGTGATAAACAATTAACTTCA
The DNA here is from genome assembly GCA_948472305.1 of Vicia faba. Taxonomy (NCBI): domain Eukaryota; kingdom Viridiplantae; phylum Streptophyta; class Magnoliopsida; order Fabales; family Fabaceae; genus Vicia; species Vicia faba. The sequence continues at coordinate 1,381,372,292 of OX451738.1, read as the reverse complement.
AGATTTAAATTAATTTAATAAAAAAAGTATTGAGTTTTATTAAGCATTTCTCAAAACAAATAAAGAAAATTGAAAAGAAGAAATGGGCTTAAGAGGTTTTAGGCCCAAAGGGGAATTAGACTTATTGCTGAAACAAAAACAAAAGGCAAGGGGGGGGGGGGGGGGTAGAAAACGCGTTTGTGGGCTTAAGGGTTTGCAAAGGAATTAGCCCAATGTTTCTTAACTTAGTTTAACGCATTTTGATTAAGGGAAACATGAATTAGGGTTTGTGGTTCCCTTGGTACAACGGTGCCGCTCTGTTTCGTTCTCCCTTCCTCTTCTCATCTCTTCCCTATTTCGTTCATCTCTCCGTCCCTATTCTTCTTCCTAAATTCGCGAGTGAAACGCTTTTTTTCTGGAAAAACCTAGGTTCTGAAATGGAACTTATGTATAAGGGTTTAACATTGATGCTTATTCTAATCTTCCTCTCACCCTCGTTACCGGAGCATTCTCCCTCTCACATCCCAAGCGCCAACATTTTTGCTTCTTGAAAGGGTATGATTATGTTCTATCTTTGTTACGATTTTGTTTGATGTTTCTTTTGCTTTGTTATGTTTGTTTTGTTCATGTCTTCTCTGTTAACCTATTGTGCTATACATTTGAGATGTAGGAAACAGTTTATGAGGGATGCGAAGAATCCATACCTTTGGGGCTTTTCTGTGGAATGGAGAGGATAGTGAGATTGAGATGAGGCGCTCCCTAGCGACGGGCTTGGTGAGAATGAAGAGATGATGACGAAGGTGCTAGGTAACCTTTCCTCTTTGCTTTGAACAATGATGATGTTTGTTTCTGACTTTGCGATTTTGTGTTGCTTGATCAGCTTGAAACTTTGTTGGTTTTCTTTTCTTGATTTTTTGGATAATCTGGGATGATGTTACTGAGTTTTTGCTTGTTGGATGTTGGTTTGAATTGGTTACAGTTTGGTTTGAATTGGTTTTTGAAGCCTTGGTTTTTGTTGCTACTGTAAGTTGAGTTAACAGGTTGGGATGTTTTTCTGGAGGTTTTTGATTATGCAGTTTTTTGGTTATGGTATTTGGTTATGCAGGTTTTGGTTGTTGAGGTTTGAAAACTGTTTTTTACAGTTGGGGGGTGGTTTCAACTATTCTGCAGTTTTGGGATTTGAATGTTTTAACAGGTTTTATCAGTTTGTGAAAGCTTGAGATTTTGTGGCTTTGTATTGAAGATGGTTTTTGTTGTTTACTGGTTTTTGAACTGTGGAGTTTTGTTACAGGTTTGAATGTTTTGTGGTTTGAAAACTGTTTTTACAGTTTGACAGTTAACAGGTTGGGATGTTTGAGGACTTTGGAAGTTTTGAACCTTAATGTTTTTGGAGGTTTGAAAACTAGTTTTGGTAGTTTGTTATGTTTGAACTTGTTATGCAGGTTTGAGAACTGAGTTATGCAGTTTGGAGAGTTTTGGAACTGGTTATGCAGTTTGGAGAGTTTTTGAACTTTTTGACAAAATATTGTTTTTGACTTAATGTCCTCTTCTCTCTTGAGCTTTGTCTACTGTTATATTCATGTGGCTTTTTGTTTGATAGCTTATTCAAAATGGTGGGAAAACCACCAAATTTTGAATACTTTGGGCATGTTCTCCTTATGCTCTTTTCCTTGCAGTTTTGTTTTCTAGCATTTCCGGTGCAATTGTGACAGCAGGGCAGCATCCCTAGGTGACTTCTTTCCTCTTCCTCTCTTAATGACCCTAAGCCAAATGCTTTTTCTGAAAAGTTTGCAATTTATTTGGAAAATGATGAAAAATGGCTTATTGAACAAATCTCCTCTTGCTTGTTGACTTAGTTTATATTTTCTTCTTGCTGATGCTGTTGTTGCTTTGCACTTTGTCTGCATTTTGTTTTTTGCTGATGCTGTTGTTTGCACATGATGCGCTGCTGTCTAGTTTGCATTATTCTGTTTGTTATATTTGTTTTGGCCATGCTGCTGTATTTCTTGGCCCTGTTTTGCGCCTTGTTTGGACAGCCTTGCTTGCACTTTTATTTGGACAGCTTTGCTTGCATTTTTATTTGGACAGCTTTGCTTGCATTTTTCTTTTTCTTTTTGTGAACCAAGAAGAATAATCTTCTTGTGATTTTCAAATAGAAAAATAAAAACGTGATGAATTAAAAATAGCCTTCTGATTCCAAATTGCAAACTTTAATGATGAACACATTTTTCTCTTTTGAAAATTCTTAACCATGTCCAATTAACTGTACTGATCATTTTTATGTCTTTTGTTTTTCATGTGAGCGTAAACTGGATGGTGGAAAAGCAGAGGAAACAAGAGATTCTTTGGCAATCATGGAAGCAATGGAAGCTTAGTCATCCTTAGGCTTAGATTTTTCCTTGTAATTTAGATAGAAATACTCAAATAATTATACTAATTTATTTTTCAAATACAATAAGTTGTAAAACTTAAAGCATTTAAATAATAAATTGTATTGTAACAATTTTTGAAGTAAATGAAAAAAAATTCTTATGACGTATACTGATGTCCATTAAAATCCTTTACTGTCAATAACTCGCAATTTTCTCTTTGCATCTTCACTAATTCTTTAAGATTCCTGATTAAGATAATTGAAACTGTATTCCAATAATTCCAACCAAGAGAACCTAAATTCCAATGATCATGTAATCTTGGCACTGCATTCCAAATAAACACGCACTGTGTATTTCATAAACAAATGTTTATTCCATAAACAAACAAATATTTATTCCATTAACAAGCAAATGTCTTAACAGACGCAAATTATCTGGTTAACCTAGATCAAACAAAACATGAATGTTCCAAATGATAGTCTTAGATCCCATCTCTTGTCCCAAATGAATATTCCTTGAAAACAAACAGTAACCTTTCAGTAAACTTGAAAAATCATGAAAACATGTGAAAGCCAATTAGATCTTTGTGAATTCATTTCTTCTGAGAACTGCAAGTAAAAAAAAACTAATTGCTGGTTTATTGCCACAGGAGAAAAATTGTCTGATCGATTCCTGAGCCAATCTTTGAATATCTGAGAAACCCTAGGATTGTGATTTTTGTGGAAAATGGGAGTGCAAATTTTGGGGTACAACACTATGCTTCTTTTTTATTTGTTTTGCAAATAGCATGAATCCCGCCTAAGAGAGCATAGCCAAGACTCTTGCTGCTATAGATAAGAAGGCTTTAAAGGATGCTCAAACTGGCTCGGGGGTCGCTCCTACTTCAGGGTCGGGCAATTCGTCTTCGGGCCAAGCTACGGTTGCTCTTTCTCCTTCTCTTGTGTCTTCGAAAGCGAAGAGGCCGCATGCTGAGGGAATTTTTGATCTGACCAGGGAGAAGGGGAAAGGGACGTTCGACCTACACCCTTGCTAGCTGGAGAAAGCTTTCTTCGAGGGTGCAACTCTCCTCCTTCCTCGGACACCCTTTCTAGCTGGAGAAAGCTTTCTTCGAGGGTGCAGCTCTCCTCCTTCCAGAGTTGAAGAAACTTTAGTCTAAGCTGGCTGAGAGCGAGAAGGGGCAAAGTGATTAGGAAAAGGCTCAGAGGTTGTCCGAGGAGGAATCGGGGAGACTCTCTGAGGAACACAGGATCCTTTTGCTCGAGAAGAAGGTTCTGGAGGAGAAGGTAGCGGCCCTGAATGCTGAGGTTACGCCCTCCGAAGACGAGCTAAAAGACACAAAGGATTTAAGTACTCCGGCTGAGCTTGTTTCTCTTTTTAAGCTAGCGATGGATGATGCCCAGGCTTCCTCTGAGGGGGGTTTCAAGAATGCGATGAAGCAGATGCACGTGCTGAACCCCGGGGTTGAACTCAACACCTCTGGTATGGGGGTTAACTACTACATGGCCGCTGGCAAGATCCTGGTCCCGGATTATCTCAAGGAGTTTGAAGATCAGCCTGCAAGGGGTCCAGCCTAGTTATCTCCCATCGTCGAGGAAGAGACTGGAGGATGACTGCTAGTTGTTTTATTCTATTCCGGCCTACATGTCGTATTGTTATAATTTTGTTTTTCCGAGCCTTTGCTCGTTTATGTAATTTCCGAACAAGTGTGGTCTTTATGGTCACAAATTTATTCTTTTGGATGGGGCACTAAGGGCCTTCCTTATTGTAATATTTGCATAATAGTGGCCCTTGTAGTTGTTTCTTCTAATCGTTCGAAATATTTAACTAGTGCTCATGTGTTTACTGCTTATACTCGTCCTCTTGGGACATCTTTTATTTTGTTAAGAGTTTGTAGCGGGAATTTGCTCGTTTGGTTTATATGTTCGCCAGTGTGGGGAAACTGGTCAAACGGCTAGGGTGAATACCGGGCATGAGCCAGAACTCAGGTCTCGCTTTGAGGGACCTGGGCTCGGCAGCGTAAACTTCCCATTGCGAGTCGGGCGTTCTACCTCCATGGTACAAGGACGATGGAGCTCGATCGAGTTATCCATGTCGGCCTAAGGATGTGCTCGTTATAAGAGCGGAGCTTCGCCCCTTCAAAATACTTTGGGTGTTATGCTTGTACCTAGGCATGCACGCGTGGTCAGGCCTAGATGAGTTTGTCTTGTCGACGGAACTCACTGACTTCTGAGTGTTTTTAACTGTAATATTGTTTTAGCTTTTCAGTGTTACATGATTGAATGAGTTGTTCCCCTTGTAAGTTTTCTAAGTAATACACCTGGTCCCTTTTTTTGCATAGATGCGATAAGGGCCTTTCCAGTTCGCTGCGAGATTGTCTTCGCGAGATTCTTTGCGATTTCTATTTAAGACAAGGCTGCCAACCTTGAACTCTCATTGCATGACCTTGGTGTCATAGTACATGGCTATCTTTTACTTAAGCAAGGTCTCTCATAGTGCCGCTCCTGTTATGATTTCTTCTACGAAATCTAATTCCTCCTGAAGGTTGACGTTGTTCATCTCCTCGTCTGGGGGAGCTTCGGTTCGCCTGGAGAGTTCTTCGATCTCCACGGGAATGACGGCCTCCGTCCTGTAAGCTAGTTGGAAAGGATTCTCCCCAGTCCAGTTGTTTGGTATCCCCAGAGTATATTGTATAACTCCTTGACCCACCTTTTCTTGGTTTCGTCTAATCTTCGCTTGAGGCCCCAGAGTATTACCCTGTTTGTAGATTCGGCTTGGTCGTTCGTCTGGGGATGCTCGACATAGGCAAAGTGTTGGGTGGTGCCCAATTTGGCGACGAATTCCTGAAAGGTGTGATCTATGAACTGAGTCATGTTGTCGGTGACTATCGCTTGTGGGATGCTGAACCGAGCGAGGAAGTTTCTTTTGTAGAAGTGAAGGATGTTTTGGGCAGTAATTTTGGTCAAAGCTTTGGCTTCTATCCATTTGGTGAAGTAGTTGACTACTACGATCAAATATTTGTTTTGATTGGTCTCGACCACAAATGGACTGAGGAAATCTAATTCCCACCAGGCGAAGCGACAAGGAGAGGAGAGGGACTTGAGCTCATTGGGGGGAGCCAAATTCATGTCTCTGTGTCATTGGCATTTATCGCATTTTTTCATGTGTTCTTTCATGTCGTGTTGCATGGTGGGCCAATAATATCCTGCTCGTAGAGCTTTCCTGGCGAGGGATCTTCTTCTCAAATGTTGATCACTGATACCCTCGTGGATTTCGAGCAAGATATGATATGTGTCGCTCTGGTCAATGCATTTTAGGAGGGGAATGGAAAATCCTCTCCTGTAAGGTTTATCCTCGACAAAGACATACGAGCAGGCTCTTCGTCTGACAATGGCCGCTTCTTTCGAGTCAGTGGGCAGTTTTCCTTCAGTGAGGTAATCGTGTATAGGGGTCATTCAGCAATAGTTGTCCGCTATGGCGAATACTTCATAGGTAGAGGGTGGTTTCTGGGTGCTTGGTCGAGGAAGGATATCCTGTATCACTGAATTGTTCCCTCCTTTCTTCTTCGTGCTCTCCATTTTAGATAGGATGTTTGTGCAGGCGTTATGCTCGCGGGAAACATGTCGCACGTCCATGGATTTAAATCTCTTTTTCCTCTCTTGGACCGGGGCTCAATATTCAACGAGTTGGTAATTTTTCACCTGATACTCCCTTCTGACTTGGGATGTGACCAACTGAGAATCGGTGAAGATCTTAACTTCCTCGGCTCCCATATCTTCGGCCAATCACTGGCCTTCTAGAAATGCCTCATATTCGACCTGATTGTTAGAGGTCGGGAAAGATAATGCGAGGGAGACCTCGATTAGGGTCCCTTCTTCGTTTTCTAATATGATGACAACAACGCTCCCTATTGAACTGGAGGCGTTGTCGATGAAGATTATCCAGCGGTGTGATTCGTCGAGATGTGCAGGCAAAGTCATTTCAGCCACGAAGTCGACCAAGGCATGAGCCTTGAGGGATTTTCTGCTCTTGTATTGGATATCAAATTCGGAGAGTTCTAAGGGCCATTTCAGCATTATGTCGGCCATGTCTGGTCTTTCGAGAAGCTGCTTTATTGGTTGATCCATTCGGATAAGTATGGTGTGTGCTAGGTAGTGTCTGAGCCTCCTCGCCATGTTAACAAGGGCTAAAGCCACCCTTTCGATTTATTGATATCTCGCTTTTGGGGCTTGTAGGGCCTTGCTCGTGAAATAAATTGGTCTTTGCCCATTTGGGGTTTCTCTAATCAGCACTGTGCTTATTGCCTCGGAGGCGACGACCAGATACAGGTAGAGGATCTCATCTTTCTCGGGTCGAGAAAGGACGAGCAGTTGCGATAGTGCTTTCTCGCATTTAGGAGTCCATTAGAAGGTAGCTTTCTTACGGGGGATCTTGAAAAGGGGAAGTGTGTGTTGGGTGGATTTTGCCACGAATCGAGAGAGAGAGAGAGGGAGAGAGAGAGAGAGAGAAGTGAGCATGACGTTCAAGATTTGGATGGACTTTTTCGAGGTGGGCGTTGGAACTTCAGAAAATGCCCGATATTTTTTAGGGTTTGCTTCAACGCCTCATTCTGTTAGGTAGAACCCGAGGAACTTGCCCACCCGTATGCCAAAGTTACATTTTCTGGGTTGAATCGCATCCGACATTTTTGGGCCTGCTCGAACACTTTCTTTAAGTGGAGGGCATGGTCGAATTCTTCTGTGGATTTGATGATCATGTCATCCATATAGACTTCGAGCATGTCGCCTATCTCGTTGCATAAAACTTTGTTCATCACGCGCCGATATTTAGCGCCCGCATTTTTTAGGCCGAAGGATATTACCTTGTAGTAATAGTTGCCCAACTCGGTCATGAAAGCGGTATATTTTTTGTCCATTTTCTCCATTGGGATCTGGTTATAACCAAAATATGCATCCATAAATGATAGTAATTTAAAATTGGCCGAGTTGTTGACTAGTTTATCAATATTGAGGAAGGGATAAGCATCTTTCAAGCAAGCCCAATTGAGATCAGTATAATCAATGCACATGCGCCATATTCCATTATATTTTTTCACAAGAACTACATTTGAGATCCAAGTTGTGTACTGTGCTTCAAAAATAAAATGTGCCTCTAGGAGGTCTTTTACAGCTAGTTCGACAGCCTCCACTTTTTCGGGGGTCTGTTTTCTCCTACGTGGGCAACCGCCTTAAGGGCAAGATCTATAGTCAGGTGATGGCATGCAATTTCTAGATCTAATTCGGGCATCTCGGCTGCAATCCAGGCGAATAGGTCAGCATTCTCCTTTAGACAAGCCTTAAGTTGCCTTTTCGCCAAGTCGGGGAGGTATGCTCTGATCTTCACTCCTCTGGTGGGGTTGTTTCCGGGGGGAACAAGCTCGAAGTCTCCATCTGGTATTTGTCATGCATGATTCGAGAGTTCTTCGCTACCTATAGATAGGATCGAACCTTCTCCTTCGACCATGGGCTCTTTACCTCTCTTTCTATGCTTAGAATAATCTTCTTTGTAGAAGCGGCAGCCGAGGTCGATGGCGTCGACCCTCGGTAGTGTCTTGGCTTTCTCGGAGATAGAGGGCAGTGCGGCCCCGGTGGTCATTCGAGGTTGAACATTGATGGAACAGAGACCTCTGGATGAGGCTTTAAAACACCTTCTTACTGCCTGGATATCCCCGTGGAGGGTGGCGACCAAACCCTCAGCAGTGTAATACTTCATCTTGAGGTGGACGGTGGAGGGAACCATGATTAGTTCAGAGAGAGTGGGTATTCTGAAGATGCACTGGTAGAGAGACGGGAAATCCACTACCAGAAATTGGTTTTCGATAGCTCTGGCCGTCACCCCTCTCCTGAAGGTGACGATTAGCTCGGCATATCCCCAGGGTTTCATGTTGGCCCTGTTGAAGCCCTGGAGGTATGATCCTACGTACGGGGTCATATGGCTTTCGTTCAGTTGTAAGGTGGCGAACAGTTGGACATACATGATGTCTACCGAGCTACCATGGTCGACCAATATGCGTCATACGTTGAAATTCTCTATGCGAGCTTTTAGGAGTAGTGGGATGGTCAAGTTGGGGGCTCTTCTCGGTAGTTCCTCCCTGGAGAAAGCAAGGGGATGGGAGCCTTCTTAGAATTTATCCAACGTGGCGTCCATGTCGGAATTGGCTTCGATGAGTTGATCGAATCTCCTTTTTACCGACCCAACTTTATGTCTATTGAATCCCCCGCTAGAGATGACCATAGCAGTGGGGAACGATTCCCAAGGACTGTAAGAGGAGAAGTACAATGGAATGTTCTCCATGTATGGGTAGTAGAAATCTTCTAGCCACGAGATACTCATGGTGACCAGTATGGTGTTGATGTCGGGAGATTCCTTGCCCTCTTTGAAGTTTTTATTTTCAGGTGCTTCTTTAAGAGCATCCTCTTTCTTATTGTTTTGTTTGATGTGCCCATCTTGAATCAGTATCTCAATTGCATCCTTGAGATGAATGCAATCCTCAGTTGTGCCTGTGGCTTTTATGGAACCTTCAATATTTTCTCTAGTCGATTCCTAGTTTGGAAGGTGTCTGTTAGGGGAAGCATACCCCAGCCTGTTTGAATTCGGAATTGGCGCATTCAGATAGAATGCTCTCCCTCGAAGTATTCATAGGGGTGTAGTACTGGAAACGACCAGTTGTCCCCTTGTAGTCTTTGGAGTCCTGGGACCTGTCTTCCTGTTTCTTTTCTCCCCGACAGGATATCGAGGGCTTGTCGTTCCTTGAGGAGTTGGCACTTTCTTTGTGCCTCGATTCCCTGGCACTGTTGGCGGCTTCCTTCTCCCCGTATTGTATGTATGCTTCAGCCTTGAAGAGGAGGGAGTCGATCGTGGCCGGTGATTCGATGCCCACTGCTTTGGCAAAGTCACTACGGGGGCGGAGCCCATGCTCAAGGAGATATTTCTTCATGTTGTCGGTCGTGGAAGCCTGCAATGTTTCCTTGTTGAAGCGCTCGATGTATTCCCACAGAGATTCATCTTTTCCTTGGATGATTGCTTCGAGCGAGGCCTCTGACTTTGGATGTCAACGGGAGTCAGTGAAGTGCCTTGAGAACATCCTCCTAAGTTTCTTCTAGGAGGTAATGGATTTGTCTAGGAGACTTTTGAACCAAGACATTGCTCCTTTCCTAAGAGTGATTGGAAATTATGGTACGGTGGGAGAACTGACTTAAAGTTTTTGCGGTTGATCGCAAATGTTGCGATTAGCAAGAGTCACCATCGACTTTTCTTTTATCCAAAAGGAAAGGTGAAAAAGCACAGGAAAGACCTTTGAGATTGTTTCTTGAGTTTGGGGGGTAGATTATGAAAAGGGAAGGTATTAGCACCCTTTTCATTCATGGTTATCCATGGGATCTTAGTTACTTTCTAGATCACTTGCTTTTGTTTGAAATTGTGCTTTGTGTGGTTTTTGAAAGTATTTTGTAAAGAGGCCATTGTTTAGGCAATCTTTGTAATGATTCTCGTTCGTAAGAATGTATACAAAGATGTTGACCTTTTGAAAATGTTTTCAAGTTTTGTAACATGTTTTGAAAGTGTAAGTGTTTGTTTTTTAAAATAGCAAGGATGTTTGTTTTGAAATGGAGCAAGTAATTAGGAGCAATCTACCTACTCAAATGTCTTTCTTGTTCATTTTCTTTTCCTTTGACATTGTTGTCTTACCATTGATTTGGTAAGCAACCCCTATCTTTGGATGTAAATGGGACGGGCGTGGATCATCGTATAACCATGATTAGCAATGTTGCAAGGTATCTTAGCATTCTTTTTGAGGGACTAAGATCATTTGTAAGGAAACTTAGATAGCGTCGTCGAGGGACTATGATCTTGTTTTTGCTTGTTTTTGCTAAGATGCCTTACATGCTTAATATTGACATTTTGTAAAGGCAACCAAGTGGATTTACCCTAGGGGTGCTTGTGTGCAAGTGTATCATTTCCATGCTTGTTTTGGTCTTGAATTAGGGTTTTCTAAGTATTGGTTTTAGTCATTCCATACAAACCCTAATTACTAGCATGTTATATAAAAACGATAAGTTGCGAAATTTAAAGTTACTACGCTATTACAACATTTGTGGGAGGGGGTGTACAAATTACAAATGGGGATTGCAAGAAAGTTAAACCTAATTAGCTATTACAACAACATTGAATATTATACAAGAATTGAATAAATAATGTACAAGTGCAAATGAAAAAAGAAATGATTTTTTTGTTATTATGAAATAGTTTTATCTTGACCTAAATAAAGGGGATGATTAATTAAAATTAAATAAAATTAAATCAAACTATTTAAGAAAAGAAATTAATTTGAAAAGGGATTTTTAGGGTTTTTTATGAAAAGATTTTAAGTTAAATAAAAGTAATATGAAAATTAATTAATCAAGATAATCCTAAGTTCTAAATTAATCTTAACTAAGAAAATAGATAATTAAACCTATGTCTAAATATTTATTAATAAAAAGGAAATTAATTTATTTAAGAAAGTATTTTTAGTCCTTTTGTTTTGATAAGAAAAACAAAATAAAATATATAAGTGTAAATAATAAATAAAAATATTTTTGGATTTTTATTAATAAAAATAATAATAATAATAACAATAATAATAGTGAAAATAACAAAAGAAAATATGAAATGAAAATAAAATAAAAGAAAAAGAAAATGAAATAAATAAAATAATTGGCTAGGGGGTGCAAAAGTGAAACTGGGGTTAGGAGTCAGCAAAAATGGAAGGCCCGGCATAAGGGCCCAGGCGCTGCAAAAAAAGGCACAAAAGTGTCCAAAAATAAGTGAAAAAATGCAAAAAGGTCACGTTGTGGCTTAAACCCAGGACTTAAGGGTGACAGGCGCGCGCTTTAACCACTGGGGTGGTGATACATCTGTTAACTTATGTGAAAGGATAAATACATAACATTAAATGCGCCTGATTACACTTCATCTTCAACCTCCAGCCAAAGGATCTGTAACTTGCTCATTTCTCAACCATTTGCAAAAATGTAAACATGAAAATTGCTCCATTTTGTCACACGAATTCAACCATATAAATATCATAAGCTATAAATCAAAGATGAATGAGAATTTCTAAAAGTTCCAAATTCTGACCTAACTACTTCAGAAAGTTCAAACTCAAAATTCTCCTAGCTCAATCAAAATAAATTAAATCTATGGACATGTATAATTTCAGGGAAATGATGTCTACATTTTATCTTCACAAATGCAAGCCTAACAATGCCTAAATATGAAGATATAAGTTCAAGAAAAATACCTCAAAACTGGAAATCGTGAAATGGATTTGAGCTTATTTCAGGCAGTGTTGATGATCAAGTTAGCTTCCTTGGACCTCTAGGAAACTAATGCAATGGTTGGCTTGAGCTGAGGGTGGCTGGAATGGTCTGGAGAAGTCCAACTGGGATGCTCTATTTTTGAACTTGGAAATAGATGAAGATGGTGTTGCAGTCGTGTAACATGGATAGGGGTGGCTTATATATTATGTTTGGAAGCTTTTGGAGGCAAAAGGCCATGAAACGCACGAGTGAAATGGAAGTTTGAAGTTCTTGGTCAGAATATGCAACAATGGTGGTTTGTGATGAAGTTCTGAGTTTTAGAAGTTTTCAGGGCTTGTCTATTCGTGTGTTATCTTGAAAATAGTGTATGTATTTATAGGCAAGAGGTCTTATGTCTTATAACAAGTCAGAATTTGAAAATCAAATGTTGTAGCATCTTTCTTGTTTTTGAAGCAAAGTTGAAACATCTTGTTTCAAGGCAAAGTACAGGGCTGCATAGAGTGGTTAGTACTCTGTACATGCTTGCTTTTGGTTTATAGGGTTTGTGTGTGCATAAAGAACAAGTTCAATGCTCAAGGAGAGTGGACTTTGTGATTAAAGCCACTTTTCAAGAATAACAATGATACCTTTCTTCCAAAAATGGAAATGCAACTTGGATAATGGTTCAAATGCTTGGACAATGGCTCCAGATGTTGTGTAAACATTTAATTATGGAGTGACAAACAAGTTTGAGGCCTGAAAAACAAATATTATGCATCCTAGCATGGATTTGGTTCAAGTGTTCATCAAAAATGACTTATAATTCAAGTGACAAAACCCTAACTTCATCTCTTTGATTCTTCCTACTCAAGAATGATCTCAAGGAGTTCTTTGACATTTTGGAAAGCTTGAAATGTGATCTACAATCCATCTTTGAATTTCCTTTGAAGATTTCCCTTGGAACTATATGAAAATGTGCCATGAAATTGGGTGAAAATCCTGCCCAAATTAGGGCAAAATTTCACTAAGTGTTTTGTTTCATGACCACATGTTCTTAAAATTATAAATTGAGATCCAAGAATTTTTGGAAGGAGTTGTTTAAGTTGTAGATTTCATGGAGATATACAACTTTCATGTTAGAAGTTCCTCTTGAATCATCTTGCATCATGGTGAAAATTTGGCTCAAAGTTATGAAAAAATATGAAATTTCCAACACAGAAAAATTTCTAAGTTTAGAAATTTTGACTTTTCAAAATGAAATCTTGACCTTTTTATTTCTTGATGAATAAGTTTCATATTTTGACATGTTTTGATGAATTATGATCTTTGGCACTTGAATTTGACCAAAAAGTCAAAGTTTGACTTTTCAGTATACTGTTGACTTTTGATTAGTTGACTGAAAAATTCATCTGTCAATCCAATGGACTTGCAATGTTTTGAACCATGCCATTAGATCAAAAATATTAAATTTGAATCTTTATGTCATGCCTTAAACCAATTGACCATTTGCTAGGTCAAAAATCAAAAATTGCCCTTTCCTAGTCAAAACCCTAATTTTGACCATTTTGCCCTTTTGGAGATTTGATCAAATTTCTTGAGGAGTTGTGGTCAAAACTTGATCTAATGATACATATAAGTTTAAAATGTTGGTATGGATCAAAAATTATGAAGTTTGACTTTAAATTGGCCATGGTTGATTTTTTCCCCAATACAGTTGATTTTTAGGTCAATTGCTCAATTGACTGAGCAAAAATATGATTCAAAGCTTGAAACTTGACATGAGTAATCTTGAGGTTCCATAATGATCTATGAAAGTCATATGGGGCATTGGAAGCTCAAATATCCTTGTGCAAACTCAAACCCTAATTTTGGTCATCAGTGTCTAAGGAGGTGTCTTGAGTTGATCAAACCCTAGTGCAGTCTTGGGTTAAGGGAGATCTTGTGAGAAAATTCTTGATAACTGAGAGGGAAAATTTTGGGGTACAACAGATGCCCCTGTTCAATCTTCTTAAGCCTGAAAAGTTAGATTGGCATGTTTTGCCATTCGTGACTCGAAGGTGGAAGATGATTGGACACTAGAGTGCCCAGAAATTTGCACTCGGCGATGTGATGGAAGAGGGAATGGGATTAAAGATGCCATTTTGGAGGATTGATAGAAAGCTATTGGGGATGGGCTTGTAGATTCCATCCAAAAGTGATTGTTAAATCTGAAAGAGAATCTGAATGAGTATCAGAATAACGTCCGTGTCTGGAGCGTATTTGAACTATATCTGAGGACTTGAATCTGAATGAGTATCAGAATGGGCTCCATGTCTGGAGCGTATCTGAATTGTATCTGAAATAATAATCTGAATGAGTATCCGAATGGCTTCCGTGTCTGGAGCGTATCTGAAATGTATCTGAAAGCTTAATCTAAATGAGTATCAGAATGGCCTCTGTGTCTGGAGTGTATTTGTACTGTATCTAGAAGTTGAGAATTGAATGAGTATCAGAATGGAATTCATATTTGGATCGTATATGAACTATATTTGAAGTCTTGAATATGAATGAGTATCAGAATGGCATCCGTGTCTGGAGCGTATCTAAACTATATCTGAGGACTTGAATCTGAATGAGTATCAGAATGGCATCCGTGTTTGAAGCATATTTGAACTGTATCTGAAAAGTTGAATCTGAATGAGTATCAGGATGGCATCCGTGTTTGGAGCGTATCTGAACTGCATCTGAGGACTTTGAATATTGTTAATGGTAGTTGTTTGATTAATCTTATCCTGAAAAAGGTAAAATGTTAGCTAATATGCAATGTTATGTTTTAAGAAATGCATAGTATAATGCATTTGTGTCATTAATGTTTATGATAAATGGATGCGATGTATGCGTATGTGAGCTAGTTTGCTGCACTGCTGTTGGATTGGGGAAAATAAATCCCTGACTGCTGTTGAGGATGTGGAGTATAAGTCTCCATGTTGTGGAGTTGAAGTGTTGATGAATTTCCCTTTATAGAAAAAAACTCTGTTGTAAGGGGAATGTCGTGTACTGTTTGAAAAATCCTGCCTGGGGAATTCCGTGAAATTTGACGACTTCTACTGGGGATTGATAACTGGAAGCTCTGTTCTGCTGGGGATTAAACTGCACACTGCGGGGGATTTTATGGAAATAACTTAGAGAGATTTCCCTATCTCTTAAAGCCATCAGTGATTGTTTTTCTATTTTGTTTATTTATAAACAGTAATTATGTTCAAATGCATACGTTCAAATATGAATCATTGGCCGTTTTTGTAAACAAAACACAAGAGTAAAGAAAAAATAGATAGTTTTGCACTTTCAAAGGGATATCTTTGTATTTACTTTTAGTAAGTACTTTTGTACAATGAGACAAACATTCTAGTAAGAGAATGTCATTGCAAAAAAAATGAAAAATTTGATACAAACAAAAGATAGCTATGTGCAATAATCCCATGGGGTTCCCTTTCTGCTATAGCCTTCGTGTCTCTGAGCATCTTGTCTAATTGTTGCCTTGTCCGAAGATGATTGAATTGATCAGAACCTCTAAGTTTTCCAGTTGAAGCCAAAGTTTGTCCGTAAGGTGATCCAACGGGACATAGTCATACGCTTTAATTCCCTAACTTTTGCCTGGACCGCCCTTTCGGGTTTTCAGTCCACCGGGATACCTTTTTTTTCCCAAGCCACCCTTCCGGGTTTTCAACTTGCCGGGTGTACAGATTTTTTTTGTTTTATCCCTAATTTTTTCCCGAACCATTTTGGTTCGCCGGGATTCCCTTGTTTTTCCTAGGTGTGTCAACCTAGCGGGTTTCTCATGCGTAGTATCTTTTGAATATGTCTGCGTTTGCAGGGTGTGGCAGCCCGTCGCCATCCATGGTGGTCAAGATCATTGCTCCACCAGAGAATATGTTTTTGATTACAAATGGTCCTTCGTATGTAGGAGTCCATTTGCCCTGGGATCACCTTGTGGCAATATGATACGTTTGATCACCAGATCCCCAACTTGATACACTTGTCGTCTGACCTTTGTGTTGAAAGACTTGATCATCCATTTTTGATACATTTGAACATGACAAACAGTAGTAAGCCTTTTCTCATCAATCAAGTTTAGTTGATCAAGTCGAGTCTGGATCCAATCCTCTTCATTCAACCCCGCATCCTTCATAATTCTCAGAGAGGGGATTTGAACCTCAATAGGCAAGACAGCCTCCTTGTCATATACCAGAGAGTAAGGTGTTGCCCCGGTTGATGTGCGACCTATGGTACGATATTCGTGGAGAGCGAATGGTAGCATCTCATGCCAGTCTTTGTATGTGACTGTCATTTTCTGTATGATCATTTTAATGTTCTTATTTGCATCTTCGACGGCACCATTCATCTTTTGTCGGTAAGGGGAAGAATTGTGATGCTGGATCTTGAATTGTTCGCATAAGGCAGTGATCATAGTATTATTCAAGTTTGTACCATTGTCTGTAATGATCCACTCCGGGATACCGTAACAACAAATGAGATTCTGCTTAATGAACCGGGCTACAACATTCTTGGTAACGGAAGCAAAAGAAGCTGCCTCCACCACTTGGTAAAATAGTCAATGGCCACTAGGATGAAGCGGTGTCCATTAGAGGTTGTTGGCTTGATTTACCCAATCATATCAATCCTCCACAAAGAAAAGGGCCAAGGAGGCGTTAAGACATTCAGAGGAACCGGAGGTACGTGCACCTTGTCAGCATAAATCTGACACTTATGGCAGGTTCGAGAGTGTTGATAGCAATTGGCTTCCATGGTAGACCAATAATAGCCTGCCTGTAGGATTTTCTTTGCCATCGTATGTCCACTGGAATGGGTGCCAAAAGTGCCTTCATGTAACTCTGCCATGATCCTTTCAGCTTCAACCTTGTCTACGCACTAAAGTAATATGGAGTCATGGTTGCGTTTGTAAAGAATGCCATTACTAAGGAAGAATTTAACAGAGAATCTCCTTAAGAACTTCTTATCATTGACTGAAGCTCCTTCAGGATATTCTTGAACCTCGAGATTCCTCTTGACTTCGTGAAACCAAGGCTAGTCCACTACTTCTTCAGTATTAATCTCGTGACAGTGTGATGGTTCATCCCTTCATTCAATGGTGATCTGGGGAGCCTCGTTCTCCCATTTAAGTTTAAACATAGATGACATTGTGGCTAGTGTGTCTGCTAGCTGATTTTCTTCTCACGGGAAATGCTCGAAGGTAATCTTCTCAAAATGTGGGAGCAACGTCAAAACATGTTCTTTGTAAGGGATAAGGTTAGGGTGTTTAGTGTCTCATTCCTCTTTGATCTGGCTAATAACCAAAGTTGAATCTCCGAATACATTTAACGATTTGATCCCCAAGTCTATGGCAGCTTTGAGACCAAAGATGCACGCTTCGCATTCCGCCATGTTATTTGTACAATTGAAGCAGAGTCTTGCAGTAAATGAGGTATGACACCCTTCAGGATATATGAGTACTACAGAAATACCATTGCCGAGTGCGTTAGATTCCCCATCAAAAACCAGGGTCCATCGGGATCCTTGTTCAGGTCCATCAAATGGCCTGAGTTCTTCATAGTTGTTTAGCATCATGATTTCTTCATCTGGGAATTCGAACTTCATGGACTGGTAGTCTTCTACAGCTTGGTGAGCAAGGTGATCAGCTAGTACACTTCCCTTTATTGCTTTATGGGTAGTATACTGTATATCATATTCTGTTAGGATCATCTGCCATCTCGCTATTCTCCCAGAGAGAGCAGGTTTCTCGATGATGTATTTTATTGGATCCATTTTAGATATCAACAAGGTAGTATGGGTCAGTGTAGAAGTAGAAATGTTCAAGACTAAGCCATTGGATTAACTACACTTTATACAAATCAAAATAAAAATCGTCACTGCGCTTTATTGTTTCCAAAGGAATGGGAAAAGAGCGAATAACCCAAAATGGGGGAAAGATTCAAGGTAAGGGGGTTGGTTATGCAAAGGGAAGGTATTAGCATCCTAAATATCTACGGTACTCCGCAGGAACCTCTTTGTAAAATCTGTATATTTTGGCTATATAAAAAAAGTGTTATATATAAAATGGATGGTGGAGGTGAGAAAAGAAATATATTTTTTTATGATTTTTGCACCCGCCGCGGTTGCGAACCTTTAGTGCCTACATACCACCTTTCATGCAGTAGGGTATCAGGGTACACGTAGTTCCTCTTTAAAAATTTAAAAGACAAGTGTGTTGGTTAATTTTAAGAGATAAGACATCATTGTCATTGTCCGTGTGGAAAACATACTTACTACCCATAATCATGAGAAAGGAGAATTTGCATCATCTCAAAGTGGAGGATATGGCTTGGGTTTTAAAATCAACAATTCCTCACTCAACACCCAAGTGGAAAATATATCTCTTCACTACATATTGTAGAAGTATAGTTGTTTGCATCACTACAAGGATTGACAAGAGTCTAACCTTTTGAGAAAAAAGTTTTAAAGATAAAAAGCCAAAGTGGCAAAATGGTTTAAAATGAGATTAATTGACTTTTAGTATTCTTACAAAAAAGTGTCAAAGTATTGTTAAATTGATTAAAGTTTATTGATGAAAATGTTTTTGAAAATGTATGGACCTAAGTCCAAGTTTATTATGAAAGTGTTTCAAGTTTAAAAACATGAAGAGTTTAAAAAAGAGGGAGAAGAATTTTGAAATTAAAGAAGATGGGAGGAGTAGAATAGGATATCCTAAAGCATAAGGTAAAAGCTAAGGATAAGGACCATCTAACCAACAAAAAGCCAAAGCTTGACATTATGAGCCAAGATAAAATTCCCATTCTTTGGATTGAAACCAAGCAAGCAAAGATACTAGACCTCTTCAAGTGTATTAAGTCTTCACAAAAATTGGGCAGAGTAACGGCTGTATACTAGTGAATTCCAGATTACAAACAGAGGATGTAATCACAAAAACCTGCACACAAAAACAAACAAGCAACCCAATGTCTTGAGGTAAACCTCAAGAGCTCCAGACAAAATAATTAGATAAGATCACAAGGTATCCAAGATAGGCCAAGGTTTCTAATCCTAAGTCCAAGAAAAGTCCATTACTCCACCATGCCAAGGATAGTAGCCAAATAGTCCAAGTGTCATTAAGAGTTTTTTAGGGTTTAAGTTGGTTATTAAGTATTTTGAGAAAGAAAAAGAAAAGCTCAAGTGAGCAAACTAAAAATGACAAGAAAATAAATGCTGAAATGAGCAAAGATAAAAATGGCATGAAATGAAAAATGCTAAAAGCAAATAGTATATAAAGCATAAAAAGAATAAAAGCATAAGGTAAAACAAGTCAATAATTAGTGGTTAGTTGGATGATCATCTTGAAACTTGCATTTGGAACTCATTAGAAGATTGGTAGAACCAAAGCCTCTACACAACAAGTTGCATTTTCTTTTTGTCAAGTATATCATCCATTTGGAATTCTCATAAGTACCATTTAATGATCAACAATGTTTAAGTGATCCGCGTTGACCAAAAGTGTTGTAGATCCATTAGAGGATTGGTAGAACCCAAGCCTCCACACAATGAATCTCAAGGTTATTGGATCAAAGGGATCAAATTAACATACTTGGGCTTGCAATCATAAGTTTGGGCCACGAATGATCATTTATTCGAATCGGGACAAAATTTAGCGCTATGTTAAGCAATCGTAAGTGGACTTATATAGAAGTCGCACCTATTTTGAGGTCGGTCAATAGCAATCTATGCACCATTTGTTTTGAGACATGATATAGAGATCATGCTCTAATAACATTTAGTGCAATTAGAAAGGGATGGGATGAAGAGGAATTAGGGTAAATAGAAAAACCACATTTGAATTAATATTTAATCAAACTATTATTAAAATCATTCATCCATTTTTGTGGAGTTAAACTTAACACCATAGATCCAATGATGTTAATAAAGCCATGATCAAAAAATCAACCCAAGACAGCCAGAAAATAATCACAAAATAATATCACATTTAATATATATATTAAAAGGTTTAAAAAATGTTTTAAAAAAAGGAAATAATGAGGAAAATACCAATTATATTAAAATTAATCAAGAAATGAAAAATAAGACAATAGAAAAATCAGAAAAGGGGCCAAGTAATTTTACAAAAAATTTAGGAATTTTTAAATGTCAGAAACTATTTTTAAAAATTAAAATAAATGGGTGAAATAAACAAAAATGGTAAAAAAAAATAGTAAAGTCAGAAACAAAAATGAAATAAGGTCACTAATATTTGTCACAATATCATTGGATCATTCCATAATTTTTTCAGAAATTGAAAACGTGTAAAAGTATTTTTAAACATTTTAAACAAATCAAATAAGTGTAAAATTCATAAAAAATACCAAAACACAAAATTAAATTATGAAAAATATAAAAATCAGAAAGAGAATAATCAAAAATATTTTTCATAATTTTTTCAGATTTTTTTGACTAAAAATGAATTTTCTATGATTTTTTGAAATTTAAAATAATTAAAATATAAAAATCAGAAAAAGAAAAAGATGTGGACCATTGGATGAGAGTAAAAACGCGTTAGTAATCAAATCCAAAGGATCTGGCGCGTTGTGCATATCATGGTCTTTACTGAATAAAGCACTAAATCAAATGTAAAATCAGAAATTCAAAAAATACCAATGGCACGCTTTCATTGGTTAGAAGGTGACACGTTGGTCATCTTCAACCTCCAGCCTCACGAATTGCAAGTCTCTCAAACTGTAAAATCAGAAGCTCAGACCTATGCCATTCGCTTCGTCTCTTCAAGACGAAGACAACCACACCTTCGCGCCCAATTTATATAAACTATAACTCAAGCAATTTGGGAAGAAAGTTTTAAAAGGGGATTTGAAAATTCATGGTCAAAATGTGCTTCCAGATGAAAGTGAATGTTGCGACTAGAACCAGGGAAATGAGAGCAACACAATGATACCAAAGTTTTGAAGAATTGATGAAAGAATCTACCTATTGAAGTTGAGTTGCAGAGCTCTGAAACTTGACTTCTGTGGAGCAATTTAGAGAACGATTCTTGAATGTAATTGTATGGTTAGGTTCAGCGAAGATCAAGGAAGGTGAATTGATGGAAAAATGCATTGAAAAAGGCTTGAGAATAGGATTCAAAGTAGCTGAATTCTGAGTTGTGAAGAAAGTTTGGAAGGGTGACTCTAGCTATCTAAGCTTGGGAAATTGAATGGGGGATGACCCTCTATTTATAGGGAATCAAATGGAATGCTCAAGCGTGTGGAATGATGCAAATTAGAGGGAAATCGTGTGAACCTGATACACGAGCAAAGTGTGATCTGATTTGCATCAAAACTCATCAAATCCTTGCGTTTCAAGGCTCTAATCCACTTTGGCAACTTGGTTAAACATGTTTAGGTCACAAACGCGTGCTAATTTGATGTTTAAAGGACAAAACATGGATTTCAAATTCTGACTCATGGTGAAACTTCAGTTTCAAGTTACCAAGTTCATTCCAATGGCATTTCCACCTCAAGGAGTCTTAGGGCAAAATTCTTGATGCTTTGGAAAGATGAGGTAACAAGCTTTGCAATGGAAAAAGAATGGAATCAAATGGATGCTTGGGCTCAAAGTTACATGGAGTCAAAGTTGAAGAAAAAGAGTTGACTTTCCATACTTAGAAATATTTCAAATTCTTCTTAAAAAATGACCTATAATCTTTTGCATCCAAACATGGCCTTTCACTTAGAATTTGCTCTTGATCAAAAAATATGGAATGAAGTAGACCTCTTGAATGACATTTTGCAATTTGAACCACTTAAAATCTCCAAAAATTGAGCAAGTTATGACTTGTTGAAGTTGGCCAAAAATCATGAAATGACCTATAATCTTTTGCATTCTCAAGGCAACTTCCATCCATTTTCTCACTTTTCACATAAAAGAAGGCATGAAGTACACATCTTTAGGATCATCGTGAAAAAAGAATGGGCCCAAGGTGATAAATATTGACCAAGTTATGACCATTTGAAGTCACATATGGAAAATTGGGGATTCATCTAGGTGACTTGTAATCTTTCTTCTTCACTAAGTTCCTTCCACATGAAAACTCTTTGGAACTTTTGAATTGATTTGTTGGTAACTCTTTTAAGATAAGAATTCTTTTGGAATCACTCAAAAATATCAAAATATGAGCAAGATATGCCCCTCTGAAGTCCAAAACCCTAGCTTCTAGATCAAGAGAAAGCTTGGTGGAACTTTGCCAAGTTTGAACAAACTTTTTGTGCTTGTATTCTTCCTTTTTGTGAATAGAATTTGTTGAGGATGGTGATGAGGACTCATAGCCACTAAAACCACTTCCATACCAACTTCAAAACAACTTCATTGGTGAGGTTTGAATCTCTCAAGCTTTGACTAGGGCATGGAAATAAACTCATGAACCCATGATACAACTTGTTAATCCTCATTGCCTTTACCTACATTATTAACAAGTAATACAAACCAATATTTTATTTGTTAATTTAGAGTAAAATATCAAAGCAAAATATCCATGTTCACCAAAGAAAATAAGTCAAGGTGCTTGGTAATTCCTCATAAGAGCAAGGCTAAAGATAAGGAGAAGAACCAAAAGCCCTAATGTGATCTTGTGGTGATTAAAAGAAAAATGGTATGATGAAGGGATCTTAGGGGGAAAAATTGGGGTACAACAGTCAGCATATACTGTCTTAGCCGATGAGCAGCCCATGCTAGAGCGCAGTAAGTTTTCTCGAGCAGTGAATATCTTGTTTCACAGTCGGTAAACTTTTTGCTCAGGTAATAAATAGCGTGCTCTTTTCGGCCAGACTCGTCATGCTGCCCCAACACACACCCCATTGAATTCTCTAAAACAATTAGATACATAATCAACAGTCTTCCCTCGATTGGTGACATCAAAACAGGAGGCTCTTACAGGTACTCTTTGATCTTGTCAAAAGCAGTTTGGCATTCATCATTCCATTTGACTACTTGATCTTTCTTCAATAGTTTGAAGATTGGTACACAGGTAGCTATCAGGTGAGAAATGAATCTGGCAATGTAGTTCAAACGTCCCAAGAATCCTGACTTCCTTTTCATTACGAGGAGCAGGCATCTCTTGTATCACTTTTACTTTGGCAGGATCTACTTCAATACCCTTATTGTTGACGACAAAGCCTAGGAGCTTACCGGACCTTACTCCAAACGTGCATTTATTTGGGTTCAACCTCATCTTGTATTTATTTAGCCTCTCAAATAGTTTCTGTAAATGATCAAGATGCTCTTCTTCTTTTTGAGATCTAGCTATCATGTCATCCATATAGACCTCTATTTCGTGATGTATCATGTCGTGAAATAGAGCTACCATGGCACGCTGATAGGTTGCACCCGTATTCTTCAGTCTGAATGGCATAACCTTGTAGTAGAATGTGCCCCACTGTTTGATAAATGTTGTTTTCTCCATGTCCTTAGGCGCCATTTTGATTTGGTTGTAACCTGAGAAACCTTCCATGAAGGAAAACACTTTGTGTTGTGCAGTATTGTCAACTAGGATGTCAATGTGGGGAAGTGGGAAATTATCCTTGGGGCTTTCCCTATTCAAATCTCTGTAGTCCATGCATATTCGTACCTTGCCGTCCTTTTTGGGCACGGGAACAACATTGGCAACCCATTGCAGATAGGAGGTGACTGCCAAGAATCCAGCATTAAATTGTTTCATGACTTCTACTTTAATCTTCTCTGACATATCTGGTCGCATTCGACGGACCTTTTGTTTTACTGGTGGGAAATCCTCTTTTGTAAGTAGATGATGTACCACAATATCTGCATCAAGTTCGGGCATGTCTTTATATGACTAGGCAAATACTTCAACATGCTCGTGTAATAATTGAATCAGACGCTCCTTGACACTGGGTTCCAGATTGGAACCCACCTTGACTTCTCTTTTTGTCTTCTTCGTTACCTAGGTTGATTGTATCCACAGGTTTCTCGTGGGGCTGAATGATTCTCTCTTCTTGTTGTAGCAATCTGGCAAGTTCCCCTGGTACTTCAAAATCTTCCTCACCTTCATCTTCGGTTTGGTAAATTAGATTTTCAGAGTCACAGAAGGCCATAGCATAACCGTTATCCATGGGATCTCGAATGGATGTAGACCTGCATTATGAGTGTGAGTGTGTGTAAGGGTATAACTATCTTTGAAAGAAATGAAAACTGTAAAAAGAAAAACAATGAGCACAAAGTTTGTATGCAAAATGTCCATGATTCATTAATGTCATATGGATATGAGATAATAACCCTTACAAATGGATCGTTGTGCCTCGGGTAAGACACAAGGTTTTTAGAGTTTAAAATGTTTTAATATTACAGATCCAACAAAATGTAAAGACAAATTACTGTGGGATAAAAGTGATCGGGACAAAATCTCTAGCCTCCCAATTATTAAGCCTTCCACTGACAGTTGGGAAGATCCAATCCTCCAGTTTGTAGCCATCTTCATCATCATCTACCGCGTTGACCTCGCGGTTACTGATCTTCAGGGGTGGTCCTCTGGCACGAGCGCGACATACAGCCTTCTGAGCACTTGAAGTGAAACCTAGGCCAAACTTGTCAGATTTGTATGGGATATCTGGGAGTTGTCCCCAGATAGTGCACCCACCTTCTTTTATTACTGCCTTTGCATCCTTCAAAGATGACATCCTGAGTGGAGGCCTTATGATCTTGGGAACAACCCTGGTTACTGCCACATCTTGCAGGACTTCTTTAAAATGTTGGAACGGAGTTTCAATAAATTCACCATATAATTCCACATATCTGAAGGAATTGAGATGGCTGATCATATACTCTTCTTCTCCATGAACGGTGATAATCTTCCCTTCAATTGGATACTTTAGCATTTGGTGCAACGTAGAAGCAACAACACCAGCATTGTGAATCCATGGCGGGCCTAGCAAGCAGGAGTATGAAGGGAGAATATCCATTACATAAAAAGTTGAATCAAATGTTTGGGTTCCAACCTTTATGGGGATATCTACTTCCCCATGTACCATCCTTTTCGAGCCATCAAAATCCCTCACTACTATGTTGCTTGGCTTTAATGTCAATCCCTCAGTCAAGCTTATCAAGAGCTTTTTTAGGCAATACATTCAGAGATGAGCCAATGTCCACCAAAACATGAGCCAAGGTTGTGCCCCTACATTCAACTGAGACATGCAATGCCTCATTATGCTTCCTTCCTCTTGGCGTTAAATCAGCATCTGAAAAACCTAGATCATTATCTGCAGTCAAGCTGGCTACACAGTCTTGGAACTGGTCGGCAAATGTTTCTTAGGGTACATGATCAGTCTTCAGGAATTTTACCAAGGCCTTTGCATGCGCCTCGGAACATAGTAGTAAAGCCAGCATGGAAATTTTGGATGGAGTTTACCCCAGTTTTTCAACTACATCGTAGTCACTTATTTTTATGATCTTTAGAATTTCCTCCATCTCTTTCCGGGAGGTCTCAGGGATAGCCAATGTTTGCGCCTTCATCCGGACAGGCTCAATCATAATACTTTTACCTCGAGTCTTGGTTGACTCGGCAGTAGGAATGTCAGTAGGAGTGATAGCAGGGATTGTAACAGCTTTGTTAGTTGGAGAATTGGTGGAGATGATTGTAGGTCTGGGAATAGCCTTCGGAGGAGCAACAACAACAGGAATGATTACGGGTCCAGAAACTGCTTTTGGGGGAGCAATTTCTGGAGAGAAAATCCTTCCGCTTCGGGTAATCTTGCTAGTCCCGGAAATGTTACTGATATCTTTCTCGGAACTGCAATCTTCGGCAGCTGGCCAATCTTGCTTGATACCGTGGTAGTAGACATCCCCTCCATAATTCCATGGTACGGTTTTGTCTGACAAATACGGGACTGGTCCAGGCATTGTAATTATCAAAGGAGCTACTTTTGGAACTGATGTAATTCTAACAGGTCTTTTGGTGGAGACCCTGGAAGAATTTTCAGAAATGGTCACAATGGAATCATCATTATAAGAAACAGGTGGAAAAAAAGTCTTTTCGAACAAAATCTCCTTGTTATCTATTAGGCATTGAACTCCTGCTTTCAACAAAGGATAGTTGGTTGGTGAGGACAAACAGAAATGACAGCTTTCATTACAGCCCGGGAAAACACTGGCATTCAATAAGTTCTTTTTGATAGTCAGGAGTGGGGTTATAAGTTCATCAACTGAAGTAACAAACATATCCTCTTCAATGGCGTTGGCATTATGGCCGTGCTTGGGCATATGGGTATAAATGACATTGGGCTTTTCTGGCGCATCGAATTCAATCTCTTTGGCTTCAAGGAGGTCTTGTACTTTGTTCTTTAGAGCCCAACAATTGTTAGTGTCATGGTCGGGACTCTCAGAGTGATATGCATAGTGGGTATTAGGATGATAGTGAGGATATCTTGTGTTAGGGTTCTTTTGAGCTTCTTTCAAAGTCACTGGGTTGGATCTTAGAAAGTGTGGCAATACTTGAGATAGGGTCATGTTAATTCTGGTGAATTGTCTGAATGGTCTTTCCATTCTTGGTTGGTTGTTTCTTTGCTGATCAGGCGCGGGTTTAGGAATCATGACAGCCCCCACCATTGGACGGCGTTCATCCCTATCTTGATTTCTCTGAGGATAAACATCAACCACTTCCTTATTTCTGATGAATGGTTTCCTTACAGCAGTAGAGGATGCATCTTTTTGAATCTTTCCATTCTTTATCCTGGCTTCTACCCTTTCTTCTGTCAATATCAATTCAGTAAAACCCGCCGATGAACTCCCAATTATGTGATTGAAGAAGGGACCAGACAAGGTGCCCAAAAACATGTCTACCAACTCTCTTTTAGATAGAGGAGGTTGAACTCTTTCGGCCTTATCTCTCCATTTTTGCGCATAATCCTTGAAGCCTTCATTTGAAACCATGGCCATACTCTGGAGTTGAGTACGGGTAGGCGCAAGATCAGCATTATATTGGTATTGTTTGTAAAAGGCTACAGCAAGATCTTCCCAGTTGTGAACATTGGCTCTTTCTAGCTGATAAAACCAGTCAAGTTGAGTTCCAGATAGACTGTCTTGGAAGAAATGTACCCATAAATCTTTGTCAGTGGCATGGGGCTGGATTTTCCTCACATATGATCGGAGATTCATTTTAGGGCATGAGACTCTGTCATATTTGGCGAACACAGGTGCTTTGAATTTTGGAGGAATGACAATTCCTGACACTAAGCCCAACTCCTCAAAGTCCAAACCATACACTTTTTGGATTTCCATTGCACTCAACCGTTCTTCTAGATTCTTATACTTGTCGCCGGCTGGAGGATATTGTTATTCAGAATAGTCTTCTTCTTCCTCTTCTTCTTCTGAATCAGACTGAACAACTGTTTCCTTACCCTTACCATCTTGGTTGTCTTTCTCACCGGATGTCATAGCAAAGTCTAAGGCCCTTCTTGTCTGCCCTTGGAATCTTCTTCCCATGTTCAGAATTTCGGTTATCTTCTTCATCTTCTTTTTCTTCTCCTCAACCAGCAAGGTCTTCAACTCTTCTTGTCCTTTGGCCAGAGTTAAGAACAACTGTTAAAACTGTGCATTCTGAGCTTGGAGGTCTTTCACTATTTGCTCGAGATCTACCTTACTGAAATAAACAGTAGAGAGATGAGGAGACTTGTTGCAAGAAACCTGCTTATGTTATGATGAATGTTAGATGCATATGCAATGTTTTCAAGGATTTTAAGATTCAAATTTGTTTTATACAAAAAGGAAACACACGTTATATTAATAAGTTAAAGCTTGAGTATATCAATGCCTTCTTCAGAAAAACAAATACAAGAAACTCTAAGATAGAAAGGTAGTACACATCCTATTTGGTTCAATGTAAGCATTCAGAGTCTGCTCCTCATGAAGTAGCCTAGTGAGTTCCAAAACCTTCTTCTTGCTTGCGTAGAATTGGGCTTTAAAAGTATCTCGCTCCCCCTTGAGTTGTATCCAATCTCTTTGTAGGTCTTCAATAGAGGTGGGCATGTCAGGATGTAGATAGTGTATGGAACGTCTCCTTCCATGACAGGCTCAATGATTACCGAGAGAATGGAGGGGTAAGGCATCATAAGACTCTAAGCACGAGTTCATACCCATTAAAGGTAAGGCTCAAGAGGGATGGAATTCTTGTGCCCTAAAGTCTTTCTATCTACCTTTTTCAACATCCTCCAAGCTCGGATAAATCTCTGGCGAAGACCTGGATCGTTGTTGTCGTAGTCAAATACCAAACCTTGAATCAGCATCTCATGTAGGCCATCCCTTCGGGCATAACCAAACTGTCTTAAAGCTAAGCAGGGGTTGTAGGTGATACATCCCCTAATGCCAAGTAAGGGTACATTAGGGAACTCTCCACAATGGTCGACAATAGTAACATTCTCTATGGATTGGGAGCACCAATGAATGTATGAATGTTTGAGCGTCATCAACCTTTTTGACCACCTTGAACCTTGCTCATTCTTTAACACAGATTGGGGAAGATGCAAAATAAACCATCTTGCCAAGAGAGGAGTGCAACACATAAGAACACCTTTTTTTCCTCATTGTGCGAGTGTGGAAAGAGTGTAGGATATCCCCTAGCAATGTAGGCACCGGGTTGCGGGATATGAAGATTTTGAGAGTGTTCATATCTATGAGTTGATCAGGATTTGGAAACAAAACCATCCCATAGATGAGGAGAGCCACAATTTCCTCAAAGGCTTGCAAATCCAAGGAATTCCAACAGTTTTGGGCTTTCTCGAATAAGAACTTAGCTAGGAAACCTTTGACATCACTCCTTGTTTCCCAATGAGTTGTGACATCAGATGAGTGCAAGTGTAGAGCTTGAGCAATCTCTTCTGGCTTTAGGTCTCTTTCTGTACCGTTGAAAGGTAGTTGGTTGAGAATGGGAATCCTCAAGAGTCGGGAGAATTCTTCCAAAGTAGGCACAAGTTGATAGTCGGGAAATGTGAAGCAATGGTGCAAAGGATCAAAGAACTGAAAGAGCACCTTTATCATGTCCTCATCTATGTTGGAGGTGACCAAGTTGAGTTAGCAACCATGTCTCTTAGTGAATGGAGAGTTTTCAGGAATCCTTGAAGCTGGCTCCTTAAGTTATGGAGGGATCCTTACAAGGTTGACTTGAATAGTTTTCCTGCGAAGATAATCCATATTCTACAAAACAAGAATAAAGATGAATCTCAAAATCCTTGAAATGGTTAGTGATTGTGTATGATGTTATGATGTTCATGATGTTATGTACAAGTATGTATATACAAACAAAATAAACAAGTTCCTAGGTTTAGGCTTGCATGGAGTTTTATAGTTAAGTACCCTCTTGAAGTTTAGTTGGCTCAACCTGTCCTAGTAATAGTAACAGGGTTCTAAGGAGCTCAATATCATTGGTTTGTTTCCTTGGTCATTGTTTCAGCACAAGCCTCTTTAATGGTGACCGAAATATCCCAAGAAACCAAACCTCAATGAGTGTAGTATCGAGTATCTACCAACTTCAGACTGCACCAAAGCCGGTCATCTCACTACATCTTAAAGGCCAAGTTGGTCAAGTAAAGGTTCTAAAAGTTCATTAGTGCTTCATGACATCACTCTGCGGCCATGTATTCTCTTTGATTAACTCAAAGGCTACGGGTACCCAAAAATATGTCGCACTAACATAGCTATTGCTTAGACCATGTCGGTATACCCTGCACAGTTTCCACAACGTATTGCTACTTACCTATAACGTATCTCAAATCCGAGTGGAGGATTCAAACCCAAATAAAGAACCATAATGTAAATCAAACAAGTCAAACAATATAAGCAAGTAAATGTGATCTACCCCTAAGGTAACCCCACTTTTAAAATATTCCCCAACAGAGTCGCTAGTTATGTAATACGGTGGGAGAACTGACTTGAAGGTTTTGCGTTTGATCACAAATGTTGCGGTTAGCAAGAGTCGCCACCGACTTTTCTTTTATCCAAAAGGAAAGGTGAAAAAGCACAGGAAAGACCTTTCAGATTATTTCTTGAGTTCGGGGGGTAGATTATGAAAAGGGAAGGTATTAGCACCCTTTTCATCCATGGTTATCCATGGGCTCTTAGTTACTTGCTAGATCACTTGCTTTTGTTTGAAATTATGCTCTGTATGGTTTTTGAAAGTATTTTGTAAAGAGGCCATTGTTTAGGCAATCTTTGTAATGATTCTCATTCGTAAGAATGTATACAAAGATGTTGATCTTTTGAAAATGTTTTCAAGTTTTTCAAGAAAAATACCTCAAAACTGGAAATCGTGAAATGGATTTGAGCTTGTTTCAGGCAGTGTTGATGATCAGGTTAGCTTCCTTGGACCTCTAGGAAGCTAATGCAATGGATGGCTTGAGCTGAGGGTGGCTAGAATGGACTGGAGAAGTCCAACTGTGATGCTATGTTTTTGAACTTGGAAATAGATGAAGAAGGGTTTACAGTCGTGTAACAGGGATATGGATGGCTTATGTTTGATTTTTTGGAAGCTTTTGGAAGCAAAAGGCCAAGAAACGCACGAGTGAAATGGAAGTTTGAAGTTCTTGGTCAGAATATGCAACAATGGTGGTTTGTGATACAGTTCTGAGTTTTAGAAGTTTTCAGGGCTTGTCTATTCGTCTGTTATATTGCAAATAGTGTATGTATTTATAGGCAAGAGGTCTTATGTCTTATAACAAGTCAGAATTTAAAAATCAAATGGTGTAGCATCTTTCTTGTTTTTGAAGCAAAGTTAAAAAATCTTGTTTCAAGGCAAAGTACAGGGCTGCATAGAGTGGTTAGTACTTTGGACATGCTTGCTTTTGGTTTATAGGGTTTGTGTGTGCAGAAAGAACAAGTTCAATGCTCAAGGAGAGTGGACTTTGTGATTAAAGCCACTTTTCAAGAATAGCAATGGTGCCTTTCTTCCAAAAATGGAAATGCAACTTAGATAATGGTTCAAATGCTTGGACAATGGCTCCATATGTTGTGTAAAAATTCAATTATGGAGTGCCAAACAAGTTTGAGGCTTGCAAAGCAAAGATTATGCAACCTAGCATGGATTTGGTTCAAGTGTTCATCAAAAATGACTTGTAATTCAAGTGACAAAACCCTAAATTCATCTCTTTGATTCTCCCTACTCAAGAATGATCTCAAGGAATTCATGGATATTTTTGAAAGCTTGCAATGTGCTCTACAACCCATCTTTGAATTTCCTTTGAAGATTCCTCTTGGAACTACCAAATTAGGGCAAAATTTCACTAAGTGTTTTGTTTCATGACCACATGTTCTTAAAATTATAACTTGAGATCCAAGCATTTTTGGAAGGAGTTGTGTAAGTTGTAGATTTCATGGAGATCTACAACTTTCATGTTGAAAGTTTCTCTTGAATCATCTTGCATCATGGTGAAAATTTGGCTCAAAGTTATGAAATTTCCAACACTTAGAAAAATTTCTAAGTTTAGAAATTTTGACTTTTCAAAATGAAATCTTGACTTTTTTATTTCTTGATGAATAAGTTTCATATTTTGACATGTTTTGATGAATTATGATCTTTGGCACTTGAATTTGACCAAAAAGTCAAAGTTTGACTTTTCAGTATATAGTTGACTTTTGATCAGTTGACTGAAAAATTCATTTGTCAATTCAATGGACTTGTAATGTTTTGAACCATGTCATTAGGTCAAAATGATTCAATTGGACTCTTGAGATCATGCCTTAAACCAATTGACCATTCGCTAGGTCAAAAATCAGAAATTGCCCTTTCCCAGTCAAAACCCTAATTTTGACCATTTTGACCTTTTGGAGATTTGATCAAATTTCTTGAGGAGTTGTGGTCCAAACTTGATCAAATGATACATATAAGTTTAAA
Organism: Vicia faba; assembly: GCA_948472305.1. Classification (NCBI taxonomy): domain Eukaryota; kingdom Viridiplantae; phylum Streptophyta; class Magnoliopsida; order Fabales; family Fabaceae; genus Vicia; species Vicia faba. Next base: position 1,381,340,724 of record OX451738.1, on the reverse strand, counting down.
ATGTTGGTATGGATAAAAAATTATGAAGTTTGACTGTAAATTGGCCATGGTTGACTTTTTCCTCAATATAGTTGATTTTTAGGTCAATTGCTTAATTGACTGAGCAAAAATGTGATTCAAAGCTTGAAACTTGACATGAGTAATATTGAGCGTCCATAATGATCCATGAAAGTAATATGGGGCATTGGAAGCTCAAATATCCTTGTGAAAACTCAAACCCTAATTTTGGTCATCAGTGCTTAAGGAGGTGTCTTGAGCTGATCAAACCCTAATGCAGTCTTGGGTCAAGGGAGATCTTGTGAGCAAATTCTTGATAAATGAGAGGGAAAATTTTGGGGTACAACAGCTGCCCCTGTTCATTCTTCTTAAGCCTGAAGGGTTAGATTGGCATGTTTTGCCATTCGTGACTCGAAGGTGGAAGATGATTGGACACTAGAGTGCCCAGAAATTTGCACTCGACGATGTGATGGTAGAGGGAATGGGATTAAAGATGCCATTTTGGAGGAGTGATAGAAAGCTGTTGGGGATGGGCTTGTAGATGCCATCCAAAATTGATTGTTGAATCTGAAAGAGAATCTGAATGAGTATCATAATGGCGTCCGTGTTTGGAGCGTATCTGAACTATATCTGAGGACTTGAATCTGAATGAGTATCAGAATGGCCTCTGTGTCTGGAGTGTATCTGAAAGCTTAATCTGAATGAGTATCAGAATGGCCTCCATGTCTGGAGCGTATCTAAACTGTATCTGAAAGCTGAATCTGAATGAGTATCAGAATGGCCTCCGTGTCTGAAGCGTATATGTACTGTATCTGGAAGTTAAGAATTGAATGAGTATCAGAATGGCATCCGTATCTGGAGCGTATCTGAACTGTATCTGAGGTCTTGAATCTGAATGAGTATCAGAATGGCATCCTTGTCTGGAGCGTATCTGAACTGTATCTGAGGACTTGAATCTGAATGAGTATCAGAATGGAATCCGTGTCTGGAGCGTATTTGAATTGTATCTGAAAAGTTGAATCTGAATGAGTATCAGGATGGCATCCGTGTTTGGAGTGTATCTGAGCTGTGTCTAAGGACTTTGAATATTGTTAATGGTAGCTGTTTGATTAATCTTATCCTGAAAAACGTAAAATGTTAGCTAATATGCAATGTTATGTTGTATGAAATGCATAGTATAATGCATTTGTGTTATTAATGTTTACGATATATGGATGCGATGTATGCGTATGTGAGCTAGTTTGATGCACTACTATTGGATTGGGGAAAGTAAGTCCCTGACTGCTGCTGAGGATATGGAGTATAAGTCTCCATGTTGTGGGGTTGAAGTGCTGATGAATTTCCCTTTATAGAAATAAACTCTGTTGTAAGGGGAATGTCGTGTACTGTTTGAAAAATCCTGCTTGGGGAATTCAGAGAAATTTGACGACTTCTACTAGGGATTGATAACTGGAAGCTCTGTTCCATTGGGGATTAAATTGCACACTGCGGGGGATTTTATGGAAATAACTTAGAGAGATTTCCCTATCTCTTAAAGCCATAAGTGATTATTTTTCTATTTTGTTTATTTATAAACAGTAATTATGTTCAAATGCATATGTTCAAAAATGAATCATTGGACGTTTTTGTAAAGAAAACACAAAAGTAAAGAAAAAACAGATAGTTTTGCACTTTCAAAGGGATATCTTTGTATTGACTTTGAGTAAGTACTTTTGTACAATGAGACAAGCATTCTAGTAAGAGAAATTCGTCGTAAAAAAATAAAATTTTTGATACAAACAAAAGATAGCTATGTGCAATAATCCCATGGGGTTCCCATTCTGCTATAGCCTTCGTGTCTCTGAGCATCTTGTCTATTTGTTGCCTTGTCCGAATATGATTGAATTGATCAGGACCTGAGTTTGCCAGTTAAAGCCAAAGGTTGTTCGTAAGGTGATCCAAACGGACATAGTCATACTCTTTAATTCCCTAACTTTTGCCTGGACCGCCCTTTCGGGTTTTCAGTCCACCGGGATACCCTTTTTTGCCCAAGCCTCCCTTTCGAGTTTTCAACTTGTCGGGTGTACAGATTTTTTTGTTTTATCCCTAATTTTTGCCCGAACCTTTTTGGTTCTTCGGGATGCCCTTATTTTGCCTAGGTGTGTCAACCTAGCGGGTTTCTTATACGTAGTATCTTTTGACTATGTCTGCGTTTGCAGGGTGTGGCAGCTCGTCGCCATCCATGGTGGTCAAGATCATTGCTCCACTAGAGAATATGTTTTTGATTACAAATGGTCCTTCGTATGTAGGAGTCCATTTGCCCCTGGGATCACCTTGCGGTAATATGATACGTTTGATCACCAGATCCCCAACTTGATACACTTGTCGTCTGAACTTTTTGTTGAAAGCCTTGATCATCCGTTTTTGATACATTTGAACATGACAGACAACATTAAGCCTTTCTTGGTTCAGGAGAAGGTAATTGAACGCGATCAGTTTGACGGTCTCCTTTCTTCTTCTTGGATGAAGGATAGTCTTGATCTTTCGTGGGAGGTGTGCAGTTGTGTTTCTTGAAGAAAGAAATGTCGCGCTTCTCCTTTCTTGGTGGAATTCCACGCCTAGGTGGAGATATGCTGGGGGAATTTCTTCGCTGGGCTCTCTAACAAGGAGACCTTGACCGCTTCTTCTCCCATGCCCCTATCCTTTTGTTCTGTTATAGGATAAGGGTGTTGGTCTGGTTGATGGCAGTGAGCAATATTGTGATGGCGGGATCGGTGTTGTGAGGAATGGGAACTGGCTGCAGAATTTCTAGAAGTTCCTCGATAGGATTCTTGGGATGTCCCTTGCCTGAGAATTGATTGCCGTTGTGCTGGGAATCAGTTGAATCTGGGGACGCAGTCTGACCGTCGTTGAAACCGAGGTTATCCTCGAGGTGAGGATATTCCTGGATTCTATCGGTTTTGTGCGTCGGGGAAAGAATAGTCTTTCCGAGCAGGTGGAGATCATCATGGTCGGCCATGATTGGTGAATGGAATATTGAATATATGCTTTGTTCTTTGAGTTCCGGGGAAAGAAAGCTGGGGAGAGCAAACTTCCCACAGACGACGCCACTGATCTAACCAGTTGATCAGAACCTGCAAGGTGGCCGGATGATGATCTTCGGTTGGTTGTGATGTTGAGGAGGGAAAATGGGGTTGTACCTACAAGGCACACCGACGATCAAGTAAATGTGGGAGAAAAAGATACAAGTAAAGTATTAGACTATTTGTGGTGAATAGTGAATATTCGATACCTAGACCTCACATGTGTGAGGGTTTATATAATTCCCATGGCGCATGGCCATTGGTTCCTGTTTTTGGGTCTGGATATGCGGGTCTACAAAATAGGTAACTACTAGGACTTGATCATATCGAGCAGATGTGTCTGTAACTAGTCGTTGGATCCGAGGAGGAGGTAGGTTAAGGGCAGCGATCTGGTCAATTCCTGGTTGTCTTCCTGACTTGAGGTCGGGAAGGTGCTCGTCGATCATCGTGGGTTAGTGTCATTCCAAGAGGGCAAAGGGTCGATATTGCCCGACGGAGAGCGGGGGAGATTCAGGCCATGTGCGTGTGGGCCATACCTAAAGAAAGGGTTAGACTGGGCCCACTCTGGTTGTCGGGCCAGTCCAGAACACTCTCCATAGTGCATGAAATGAAATGAAATTTGAATCAAAATTGAAGAGGGCACAACATACTCTAATCTTCGTGTTCAAATTTTTTTAAAATAAGTTTTAAATGAATGAGACAAATGGTTATGGATGTGTGCACATCACGTGTTTGATGAAATGTATGCCTAATATGCGCGCGCGACATGCCTCGTTGTTGGGAAAAAATTCAATTTTATGTCACCTACTTCTCATGATCATATCTTGAAATGTAGGAACTATTTTGAGAAAATTCCAGAAGCAAAGTTGTTCATAACACATGGAGCTTGATCTTTGATGTTGGGACCTTTTCAAAATAATGAATATTCAAAGAGAAAAATGATGATGAACGTGTGCCCATGAACTGTTTAATGAAATGCTTGGCCTAGCACGCACTCGACTTGGCAAAATGACAAGGCTTTAAATCCTAAGCATTGTATCTCTCTACACTCGACCATTTGAGATGATTCTTGAATAAAAAATGAAGAGAAAGTTTCATACTCCAACTTTGATGTTGACAACTTTTTGATTTAAGCTCAAATGGACATTCAAAATTAGCCATGAAGAAATCAGATTTTGTGCACGTATTTAGAAATTTCACTAAGTGCCCAGAATTTTCCAAGCTCAATAACTTTTTCTCCTTTCACCTTTTGGACTTGATCCCTCAAAGACAAAGTTGAAAAACTTTGTATCTGCTTTCCAAACATGTAAAGTTTTCATTTTTTTCAATAATAAATGAAGAATTTATGATCATCCAAAGTTTAGTACTAGGAACACTTAAAAAATTTCAAAAGTTCAAATAACTTATTTGATAAGTTATCTCTAATTCAGCACTTCCTCTTGATTTTATACCACCATTGACCAAGAAATGTGAAAATAGGAACATTGAATTGATGGTTGACCAAAAGTCCACTTGGTCAACAGTTGACTTTGGTTGACTTTTGACAAAATGACCATTTTACCCCTTTTGATCAATTGAACCTTTTCAAATAAAAATTGATGATCAAACTTCCAATCATAGATGCTAATGAACATGTAGAGAAGCATGGAATAAAGTATTTTCCCAAAAGTCAGATATTTCCTGATTAAATTCAAAACCTTAGTTATGACCCTCTGTGCTAGGAGATGGTGAGATGCATGTAATTGTGTCATTACCTGTAATATGAACATTCAAAGAGGCATATACACATGTTTTCATGTTAGTTAAAAGAATATATATACAAGATACACAATTCAAGGTGTTTGGTGATCTCTCAAAAGCAAATTTTAAGATGGGATAAAGTAGAAAAAGAGAATCAACCCTAATGTATGATCTTGGTATATTGATGATATGAGATGATGAGAAATCTTAGAAATAAAAATTGAGATATAACAGATAGTAATTTATTATTATTTTAAAATGATTTAAGAGGCCAATTTCCATTGACTTGTACTCACACATTCACACGTACAATAGGATTCACTTTAAAACGGAATTTCTACACACTTTTATAAAACCCTTATTTTGGCTTTTAAAACGGAATTTCTACACACTTTTATAAAAGCCTTATTTTGGCTTTTTTGTACATGCACTAACACACAACTATCAACCATAGTACATTCATTTTACACTTGATATTTTCCACCCATACACAACACACGTTTTGTTTTAATACATGAATTATCTAGAAACTCATACAACTCTTTTGTGTTCAAGAGTCAAAACTCTTTGTGTTTTAAAATCATAACCTTCTCAAAATCTCACAAACACCATTAACTTACATAAACCTGCAACTTTATTAATCTCCCTCATCATTTAAAAAAAAACACATAACTAACTTTCATCTTTTAATTTTATCATAACAACACTGGCATCACTAGCTTTCACAAAAATAACCCATGCTCAACACTCTTCAAAGCCATAAATGAAAACTTCCGCAGCAATAACACAAGCTTCCACACATCACTAATCATAACCCAAATCCATAAACAACAATCTTCATAATCTCAAAACAATGACTTCAAGTCTAAAACAGAAAGAAAAGAAATAAGAATGATATGCTTCTTGTTGTTTTTTTAAATACCGATTGCATGAAAAAAAGGGGAGTTAAAAGAGTAAGTGAAACACAGGCTGCCGCAGATCGAAACTGATAAGAAAGAAGAAATAATTCCTCAGTCAATCTCGAAACACCGGACCACATAGAAGTCGCTTTTGTGAATTGCACCACCGAGCAACACTGACACGATGACACAGTCTTGATGCCGCTTCGGCCAAACTCTATCGCCCTTGACGATGCACCAACCCTTTCCACTTCCGACAACAACCACCGCTTCAAAGCTCATCTACAAAAACTACTTCCGTGAAGCCACTCACAACATCCGTCCAACAACATCACCACCACCACAAGATCGTCGCTCCAACCACCTCAACAACCCAGATGCCCCCTCTCCATTAGTATCAGGTTTTTCTTTCCCTTCCCTTTTCATTTTTTCCATATTTTTTAGTTATTACTTTTTGTAGGGTTTTAGAGATGTGGCATGAGCCTTGGGTTTTGTCTTTCTATTTACTCTTTTTATTACTAGCCTACTGCAATTTACACCCCCAACATTGCTTTTAATTTAGTATAATTAATTAATTATTTAAATTAAAAATATTAAAATTCACAAACAAATCAAATCAATTTCTTCGTCTAGCGCGATTTAATTCTAAGGAAGATCAACTCTTCTTCAACCGATCAAACTTAATTAAAATAGCTAACCAATTTAAAATTATTTTTCTACTAACATAATAAAAACTCAATATTTTTTCAATAAAGGATTAAATAATATTGCTTTTAAATTTAACTTCGAACTACGTCTACGATTACTCAATTCTCAAACCCGGACGAATTTCAAAGGATCACTTGAAAGCAATTCTACACAATCTTATAAAAAATACTTGTTGGTTTCAAATTTTGAAATATTTGCCACCGAAGAAATTACCAGGTTGAGTCGCGGACTAGGTCGCTCTTTTTAAGACGTTTCGCGGCACTGCTCAAAATTATGCAAAGCAGTCAAACTACCGCGCCACCTCCAGGATAAAACAGTCCAGTTCTATACTGTACGATTACTACTTGCATGATAGATAATCGGTCTAGAAATACACCCTCTGATGGTACAAGACCATTCAAATATGGTATCAACACCACTCGTAGTATCAGGTACAAAGACCAGTCATAATAATTTCTCAAACAAAAAGAAACTCAAATAATTCTCCAAAGAGAATATAATAATGGTCATTTGACCACTCATAATAATTTCTCTAACAAAGAGAAATTCAAATAATTCTCCAAAGAGAATTCAAAAAATTAAACTTGAAAATTTCTCAACTCAAATGAGGAGAAATTAACATAATTCTCTAAAGAGAATTCAAGAAAATACTCGGAAAATTCAACGAGTAGGAAGAAAGGGGAAGAAGATGGCGCTTCGACAATTCGAAAGACGCAGAGTTATGAGAGTGAGGAAGGAAAAACTAATAGAGTAGTTTTTGGTGTGATTTGAAATGAAACATGTACACTCCTTATATAGTGAAGTAATATAGTTAATATTTCTCACATGAGCAATGTGGGACTAAATGGTTCTTTCAACCAAAAATATATTCTAACAATGTGGGACTTTAGAAATTTTTAAATTCAATATATTGGAACATGGATATGTTCCAACAATCCCCCACTTGAATTTAAAAAATTGATTTTAGAAGTAACGCCAAACGTTTCTAAGATTGTGCATAAACAAAGGTGTCTACGACTTGAACCTTTGCATAGCAAGTAGGATTCCAATTCAACAAGAGTGACATAAATGTCTTGAACTCTATCTCAGACATCAAACCCGCACACAGCCTTTTCTTAAGGTGTATTCTAATAGCCCGTGCTTTAATGGCCCTGCACGTGCATCCCAATTTAATGAAGGCTCTAGGAATTATGCCTCGAAATTCCATAGGAACCGGCCTAAGTTCCACAATCACATAGGTGAGTCTATCAAGAGTACTCCTGTAGCCTAGGTACTCCCTCATACAGAGTATAGATCTCATTAAGAGTTTCTATTATCTCATCTTCTTATTACTTCAGGATTCATGCTTTACTTGCATGATCATCTCATATTACTCATAACTTGTTATTACCCATTGAACCTATTTCTTGGGATCTCCAATCATTTAGGTCGGGTTACCATCATGAGCAACTCATTTTCCTATAGGCATTAGTCCCATCTTATATGATGTATTATAGACTTTCTCTCTAGCTAATCCTTTCGTCAAAGGATCTGCTAAGTTTTCATCAGTGCGTACATGATCCACTCTTACAGCTCCTTTAGAGATACAATCTCTAACAGTGTTGTGCTTTCTTCTTATTTGACGTCTTTTACCATTATAATAACGGCTCTCAATTTTTGCAATAGCCGCGGTACTATCGCAATGGATCAACACAACTGGCATATGTTTTTCCCATAAGGGAATCTCAGTCAGCAAGCATCTTAACCAATTTGCTTCTTCACTAGCAGTCGCTAATGCTATATTCTCAGGAAAGTATGTTTCTTTGATTTCCAAGATACAACTCCTCTAGCTATGTTGAATACATAGCCACTAGTTTCTTTGGAATCATTTCATAAGGTATTCCAATCTGCATCATTGTATCCTTCAGGTACAACAGGAAATCTCTGTTAATGTAAACCGAGATTCATGGTCCTTTTAAGGTACCGTATGACTCGCTCAATAGCTTGTCAATGTTCATTACTCGGTCTACTAGTAAACCCGCACAACAATCCCTACGACATATGCAATGTCAGGTTTAGTACAATCAATGGAATACTTAAGACTTCCGATGATGCTCGTATGCTCTGTTTGTCTAACACTTTCACCAGTGTTCTTAAACAGCTTCACGCTTGGATCATTTGGTGTGCTCACAGGTTTACTGTCAAAGTAATTATATTTCTTTAAGATCTTTTTCACATATTGTGATTGATCCAAAGAAATTCCTTGCTCGGATTTTGTGATCTTGATACCAAGAATCACACTCACTTCTCCGAGGTCTTTCATATCAAAGTTGTTGCACAACAATGATTTCATATCATTAATGGCCTGAATGTTTGATCCAAATATGAGTAGATCGTCTACATATAGACATATGATAGTGCAAATACAATTCTCAAATTTGTAATAAACGTATTTGTCACTTTCATTCACTTTGTACACATTCGATATCATTAAGTTATCAAACTTTACATGTCATTGCTTTGGAGCTTGTTTTAGCCCATACAAAGACTTATCTAACTTACAGGCCTTGTTTTCTTTTCCATAGATCACAAACATTTCCGGTTGTTTCATATAGATTCTTCTTCTAAGTCGCCATTTAAAAAAGTTGTTTTAACATCCATTTGGTGTACTATTAAGTTATAAGTAGCTGTAATTGAAATAAGTACCCTAATGGATTTAATTCTAGTGACAGGAGAAAAGGTGTCGAAAAATCTATATTTTCTCTTTGTCTAAAACCCTTGGAAACAAGGAGAGCCTTGTATTTATCAATAGTTCCATCAGGTTTTAGTTTCCTTTTCAAGATCTATTTACAACCGATTGGTTTGCAACTAGGAGGCAAGTCTACTAAGTGTCGGGTCTTGTTAGATTCTAGAGATTCTATCTCATCATTGATAGCTTCTTGCCATAACTAAACATCCAGAGATGACAAGGCTTCTTGAAGATTCATTGGATCTTCTTCTACATTATAAGCCACATAATCAGGCCTATAGTCTTTAGCAACTCTTACTCGTTTACTTTGTTGAAGTTCTGTTTCTACATTGTCGTTGCTTTATGTGCTTCTTATCACATGAATGTGACTCAATTGTGTGCCCCCACTATTTCTCAATTTGAAAGGAAATTTGTCTTCATAGAATTCAACATCAGTTGATTCTATGATCACTTTTGCCTTTAGGTCATAAAACCTATATGTTTTATTGTTTGCTGCATACCGAATGAAAACACATTCGTATGCTCTACTAACGAGTTTAACTCGTTTCGGATCCAGAATTCTGACATAAGTCAGACAACCCCAAGTTCTCAAATAAGACAAGTTTGATTGTCTTTTCTTTAATATCTCATAAGGAGAGATCTTACATTTTGACTTGGGGACTCTATTTAGGACATAGCAAACAGTCAATAAAATTTCCCCCACCAATGAGGAGCAGCATCAGAATTCATCATAATTGCAACAACATGTTTAGTAAAAGTTCTATTCTTTCTTTCTATTTTACCATTCATTGCAAGATAGTATGGTGCAGTCGTTTCATATACAATTCCATGTATAAAATTCATTAATAAACTAGACTCGTATAGTTTCTCTATCACTATAAATTCTTATTATATCATTTTCAAATTCTTTACAAAAACTTTAAGGGTTAATACCTATTTTCACCCCTGACATATGGGGTGTATTTGAAAAACCCCCCTGCCAAAAAAAAGTTCCAATTGTTACCTTGACAAATTTTAAAAGTTTCAGTTTTTACCTTGAGGATGCCACATCACCTAAAAGGCTGATGTGGCTTATATTTTTGTTACATTTGTAAGTTTTTGTTATGCCATGTCACACAATACCAAATAAAATGTCCAGAATGCCCTTTCTACATTTTTCTTAAAATCCCAAATTATTTGGCAAATGCTATGTTTCAATTCAGACCCTCCAAATTAGGGCGCAGCCATCTTCATCTCAGCAACCCAACTTTTGCTTTCCTCTTCATCTTTAAGTTTTCTTTGATTTCATAAACATGAGTCAACCAAATTGTTCTACTTCAAGCTTATCTTCAAATGGTAGAGTAACTCCCAAATGCGGCCACAATGTCTCCATGAAGTTATTTGTTTCAAAATCGGTTGCAAATCCCAGGAGAAAATACTGGAAGTGTAAGTTCTGGGGTAAAGGAGATGATTGTGACGCATTTGTTTGGGATGATGAATTTTCTGATGATTTCGGTGATAACGGCCATTCGGATGTAGTTTCAGTAGAACTGATGAGCAAACTGGAGAGAGATATCGCATTGAAGATGGAAGCCATGGAGAGAAAAATGGATGAGTTAAAAAAGAAGCTGAATTATGTTTTAGTTGGGTTTATTTGTCTTTTGGTTCATTTCTTACTTAGTTCATGTAAAAATTCATGAAGTTGTGGCTTATGTTCTAGGAAGTTGTAACCTATGTAAAATTTAGTTCATGAATTATATTTCTTTGTTATGGAATATGGAATATATTACTCTCATGAGTTTTGGTTAGTTGAGTTATGGAATATGGAATATATTTATTTCTTATGGTTTCTTATGGAATATATTTGCTTAAGTCTGTTCTGATATATTGTTAAGTAAAACTGTTTTGGAATATTTTGGAAATCGGTTATGATATTTTGGAAATTTGTTCTTAAGCAATTCTGTTGAGTAATTCTGTTGTACAAAATCTGTTGTTAAGCAAATTTGTTGTTAAGTAATTCTGTTCTTAAGCAAATTTGTTGTACAAAATGACAATAACATAGTTAAGCCAATCTGTTGTGATACATAGTCAAGCAAATCTGTTGTACAAAATGACTTTAACATTGTTAAGCAAATCTGTTGTGATACATAGTCAAGCAAATCTGTTGTACAAAATGACTTTAACATTGTTAAGCAAATCTGTTGTGATACATAGTCAAGTACATCTGTGATACAAAATGACAATAACATGATACATAACTTAAGCCAAGCCTGTTCTGATAATAAGTCAAAGTAACAAAATGACACAGGAAACTTTCAAATTGAATTTTACAAAATAGCACACTATGTGCACAACTACTGATCAATGCCCTTCCTCTTCTTCCTTGATATCTTCTTTGAGGTACTACCACCAGTTTCTTCACCTATGGTCAAAGGTGCATCAGGTGTTGATCCAGGCCCACCATGTCTTTTGGCATTCCTCACTTCCTTCAATCTTTCACTGACTCTCTTTCTTGATCGCTTCCAAGGCACGGCCACAGCCTTTTTCCTAGCTGAAGGTTTTTTGACATTAGTAGCAGCAGGGTCAGGTTGCATTGCAGTAGGTTGTGAATCATGTGTTGGGGGAGGTTGCATTGCAGCAGGTTGTGATTCATGTGTTGGGGGAGGTTGCATAACAGTAGGTTGTGTGGGATTGTCAACTTGTGATTGTTGTTCTTCATAAAGATCCATCATATTATTCAGCAATGCATCCATCTCTGGGCCTTCATCCACAGTTCCACCTCCAGTTTCAGTTGTATCAACATTTGCATCCATCTCTGGGCCTTCATCCACAGTTCCACCTCCAATTGCAGTTGTATCAACATTTGCATCCATCTCCGGGTCTTCATCCACAGTTCCACCTCCAGTTGCAGTTGTATCAACATTTGCATCCATCTCTGGGTCTTCATCCACAGTTTCACCTCCAGTTGCAGTTGTATCAACATTTGCATCCATCTCTGGGCCTTCATCCACAGTCCCATCAGATTTTTTTGACACTTTGGTCCTGGGTGTCTTTCTCTGCATTATTCAGAAACAGATATAAATAAAGACATTTCAATATGCTGAACACAATATTATTCAGTAACAGATTCATGAACACAATACCTTTCTCTTTAGTGCATTAGGATCTTGCTCCTTAGCTTGACACTTCCTAGAATTATGGCCAAATTTGTCACAATGCGTGCATCTATATGTTACACCTACCCTCCTCATCCTTGAACCATTCTCATCCAACTCTCTAAACCTCAGTTTCTTAGGCCTTCCAGGTCCCTTCTTGTATTGTGGTGGCAACAATTCTTCAGCATCCACAGTTGGCCATATGTCCATGCCATTTATTGGACTAACATTGTTTTCATAACATGCCCTGTAAGCTTCTCTCATGTAACAAGGGTCAACATATTTCTCAGGATCTAAGTTTTGATACTGTAATGCAGAAACAACATGCCTACAAGGTATGCCCACAAGATCCCAAAAACAACAAGTACAAGTTTTTTTCCCAATATCAACAACAAACTGCAATCCATTATATGGGTGATGGACTTGCCACAAATCACCACTGCTCCATGTAGGCAACCATTCTCCACTAAGATATGTTTCCTTATCAATCCTTATCCTAGGATTAGGCATGACATTGTGCTTCTACTTATCAAGCTTAACAACACTATTAGCAATCCTATTCATCACGTAGTTCCTAATCCATTCTACCATAGTGAGTATTGGCTTATCCCTAGCTTGTAATATTGTACTATTGAAAGATTCACTCAAGTTATTCATCAAAACATCACACTTAGGTAAAATGAAAATGAATGCTTACACCATAGTTTTGTTGGCACTCCCATCAGCCATCCCCATGCCTTCTTATCAATTTGTTTAAGCTGATTCATCTTCTTCTCCCAAGCCTGGAAGTAAGTAGCCTTTGCAGCCCCCAATAACAGGTCTCTAATGGCAACTCCCCCTCCAAATTTCTTCTTGAAATTTGCATACAGGTGTCTGAGGCAGACCCTGTGTTCAACTTGATGATGCATTTCCTCAAAGACACTAACAAGTCCCTAAAAACAGCAAGACAACAGAAAAAAGCATGTACATTAGCAACTTATATATTCCTCATAAATGTTGAACATTAGCAACAGAACAAGGCATATAACATTAGCAGCAGGTTCTGATAAATGTTGAACATTAGCACCAGAATTAAGTAGTGCATATAGGGAAATAAACCAGAAATTAGTGCACTTTGTATAAACCAGAATTAGTGCACTTTGTATAAACCAGAACTATGTCACAAAGGTAATAGTGCATATTAGTGCAGAATTAGACATACTTCAGTACCAGAATTAAGACATACTACAGTAGCAGAATTAGTGCATATTAGTGCAGAATTAGTACATGTTTCATAAATGTGAATAACAAAGGTAATTAGTGCATATTTGTACCTTTTGTTGGTCTGAAATAAAAACATACTTTCTCTCTTCTCCAATGTCTTCCATTAGCAATTGCATAAACCATCTCCAGCTTTCTTTTGTCTCAGTCTCCACCACACCAAATGCCAAAGGATAATATTGGTCATTCGGGTCCCTTGCTACAGCAATTAACAACTGACCTCCATATTGTGTCTTAAGATGACACCCATCTACCCCTATAAATGGTCTACAACCCTTGGTAAACCCTTTCTTGCATCCATCAAAACAGAAGTAAAATCTACCAAATCTTAGTGGTAGTGTTGGATGTGGTCTCTCAGTATTTAGTTTGACAGTGTTCCCAGCACAATGTTTTCTCAACTCAGCTGCATATCTCCATAACATGTTATACTGTTCCTTTGCATCACCTTCAATTATTTCTTCAGCCATAGCTTTGGCTCTCCAAGCTTTCCCTTTGGTAATTCCCACTGAGTATTTTTGTCTAAGCTCAGACATAATTTCAGACAGTTTAACTTTCCCTTGTGACTTCCTCTTTTCAACCACTAACTTAGAGACCCACTTGGAATTGGCAGACTTGTTATTTAATACCCTTTCACATGTGTGGGTCCCCACCCAAGTCTTTATCTGGTAAGTGAGGCTACCTCCCACTTTGCTACACAATGCCAAAAACCCACATTTACTCTTACACTCAACCCTAACCCTACAGCTCTCATTCTTAATAAACCTTATTTCTCTACCATTTAATACTGACCAATCCCTGATAGCATCTTTAAATTCAGAAAGAGAAATGAACTCCATACCTAATTTGAATTGAAAGTCTTTGTTAAGCAGCTCTGATCTGAACTTCTCATACTTTGGCTTGGAAGTTTTGTCATCCATGTCACTTTCATCAGCATCTGAACTTTCAAGTTCCTCACTAGCATAATCCACATCTTCACATTTCCTTGTAGCCCTCTTTGAACAAGATCCTAAGACACTTTTGGGCACCAAAACACTGACCTTGTCCCTTTTACTCTTTTCTTTCATCTTTTTGGGATCCTTGGATGCACAACGCTTGAATCTAAATGATTTCCCTTCGATCTCCACCCTATTCCCACTAACTGGAACAGCTACCTCCACTTGTTCAAATTGCTCTTCTTCTACGCCAATTACTCTTTCCTCTTCACTGTCATTGAAACATTGGCTTGCATCAACATAGTCACCAGTACTATCATCTCCACTAGAGGTGCTGAAGTCATTAACATTAGGTACCAGAACCTTGGTCATCATGTCTTCTACACCGTGCTCTACCCAAAGATCACCGTGAACCCTATAAGACATACAATGCTTAGCAACTTCTACAGCTCCTGCATCATCAACAACATTTGTAAACCCTTCATCCGTTTGCGAATCTTTCTCCATAGCCTAAAACCTTCATAACCCCAATCTTTAACCAGACTAACAGCTTCAAAAAAGCTCCATTTATCTTCGTCCTGACCTTCAACAGTAGTTTCACTACCTCCTCTATAATACGTATGGCCGTCTTGCACGAAACTTCCCCCATGATGAAACACTAAATTAAACACACCCATTTGCAAGGATGAAGAACCCTAATCGCAGGGTCTGAATTGAAACTGGCTTTTTTTGTAAAATAATTTTGCAAACAAATGAAGATGGATGGCTGCGCCCTAATTTGGAGGGTCTGAATTGAAACATAACATTTGCCAAATAATTTGGGATTTTAAGAAAAGGGCATTCTGGACATTTTATTTGGTATTGTGTGACATGGCATAACAAAAACTTACAAATGTAACAAAAATATAAGCCACATCAGCCTTTTAGGTGATGTGGCATCCTCAAGGTAAAAACTGAAACTTTTAAAATTTGTCAAGGTAACAATTGGAACTTTTTTTTGGCAGGGGGGTTTTTCAAATACACCCCATATGTCAGGGGTTAAAATAGGTATTAACCCAAACTTTAAACATATAAACTTCATTCTTCGTAATGGCGTATAAATCTACCCCAATAGACTGACTAAACCATGTCTTATTAAAAGAAAACCAGAAACAATATTCTTTCTAATCTTAGGAACATGCATAACGTTCCTTAAGATTAAAGTCTTTTTGAAGGTGAAATTTAGCTCCATCTCTACAATTCCAGCAACATTCATGGTTTGGCCATCTCCCAACAACACTTTCTTATCTTTAGTATTCGTGTATGTTTAAACATAACACGATCATAACATACATAACGAGAGACGCATGTGTCTATCCACCAACCAACATATCCATCAACCATGTTGATTTCAATGACCATAGCAATAAATTGCCCATTAGTCAGGTTGACCCATGCATTAGGGACAACACCAAGAAGTTCAAGCTTACTTCTACATTTCTTAGTCATATAACTTGATTTTCCATAGTTAAAACAAAGGGAAACCAACGTCATTTCTTTTACGTGGTGGTTGTTTCCTAGTTGGAGCTATTGGGATCATAGAAGGATTTCCATTCTTAATTCGGTTCGCAATATTGTAGTTCTGATTCTTTAATCATTTTCCAAATGGCTTCAGAACTACACCGAATTTCTTTTTGTTGTTTGAAACAACCAAGACTTTTTCTTTTTGATATTGTCTCTAAGATTCCCTTTTTTGTTTTTTTAAACATTCAAACTGTGGGGTAGTTTGTCAATAATAAAACCAATTTGAAATTGTTCATTTAAACACATACCTTTTGTGATGATCTTTTAAGAAATCTTTTGAAGTTCATAACATTGAGCCTCCATCGACCTTACATTTTCGCATTTGATACTTGAAGTAGCGGCTAACAACATACTTCTTTGCTCCAGCTTCTACATCATACTTCTTTTTCTGAGTCTCTCAATCTTGTTTTGCAGTATCACATCAACTGTAATTATCATACAGATCATCTGCGAGTCTATTCAAAATATGATTTTGTAGAGATTTTCATTCTCTTTCTATAAGGTGATTTCTTTACTATGCTGTAAATCATTCGCTTTAATCTGTGCAGCAGATTCAACTTCAACACTATTAAGTGTTCCTTCTAAATCTTCAGATTTACTACTGTTAGTTTGTTCGATTGATCCAGAAGGAACAACAGAATATCATCGATCAAAACATTAGCAACTTTTTTTTTCAACATTAAGAACTTCATCTTTTGTTGCCAACGTTTGAAGTGACTTCTCTCAAACATGAACAATTTCTCAACGACAATATCCGCAAAAGAACCAATAATTTCTTCGGTAGCCGTGGCAGTTTGAAACGTCTTAAAATTGTTGGTTTCAAATTTTGAAATATTTTCCACCGAAGAAATTACCAGGTTGAGTCGCGGACTAGGTCGCTCTCTTTAAGACGTTTCGCGGCACTGCTCAAAATTATGCAAAGCAGTCAAACTACCGCGCCGCCTCCAGGATAAAACAGCCCAGTTCTATACTGTACGATTACTACTTGCATGATAGATAATCGGTCTAGAAATACACCCTCTGATGGTACAAGACCATTCAAATATGGTATCAACACCACTCGTAGTATCAGGTACAAAGACCAGTCATAATAATTTCTCAAACAAAAAGAAACTCAAATAATTCTCCAAAGAGAATATAATAATGGTCATTTGACCACTCATAATAATTTCTCTAACAAAGAGAAATTCAAATAATTCTCCAAAGAGAATTCAAAAAATTAAACTTGAAAATTTCTTAACTCAAATGAGGAGAAATTAACATAATTCTCTAAAGAGAATTCAAGAAAATACTCGGAAAATTCAACGAGTAGGAAGAAAGGGGAAGAAGATGGCGCTTCGACAATTCGAAAGACACAGAGTTATGAGAGTGAGGAAGGAAAAACTAATAGAGTAGTTTTTGGTGTGATTTAAAATGAAACATGTGCACTCCTTATATAGTGAAGTAATATAGTTAATATTTCTCACATGAGCAATGTGGGACTAAATGGTTCTTTCAACCAAAAATATATTCTAACAATGTGGGACTTTAGAAATTTTTAAATTCAATATATTGGAACATGGACATGTTCCAACAATACTAACCAAACATTCAAACTACAAAATGAAGTATGATTTCTTTGCAAGATGATACGTAGGCACACGGTTAAAAGCAAAGGTGAGTCCCTAACTAAAAAAACTAAATCTTTTCCTTTCATATGATAATCCGATAATAAATAAAGAAATATCCCCAATAAGTCCTAGACCTAAAAAGGGTCCCCTTGAGTACAAGGGAGATTAAGGGTGCCTAACACCTTTCCTTCATCTAACCAACTCGCGAACCTAGAAATCTCTGGAAAAAATTAGGGTTATTCGTTCTTTTCCCGTCCTTAGGACAAAAATTAGTGGTGGAGACTCTCTTGTTTTTTGCAGGTTACGATAAGATGATATGTTATTGTAGGAGACAAGATTGTGAGTTCATATAGGAATTTTGTTGAGTATGACATCCAAAAACTTGGTACCACATGCATATTGGAGGAGAATTACATATCATTTCATATTTGCATTGTAATTGTTTTTGGGTTTAAATTAGTATGTTTGATTGATGTTAGTGCTTTTAGAAACTATGATTGATCTTTAATACATCGTTAACATATGTGAAGTTATTCTTGTTGGAACAAGTTGGGTTCGTCAACTAATCCTTGGAGTTTTGATGATAATAAGTACATTTGTATGAAGAACACTTTTATTCTCTAACGGTTGTTCAATATGCAAAACTGAGTAAGTAATCTTGACTATGAAGTAGTCAAGATTGAATGTACCAGATGTTGAGCTAAGAACATGTTGATTCTGGAGAATAGCGGAATCTAAATACTAGCGAAGTCTGGAGATTGGTGTTATTGGAAGCAGCAAAATCTGATGTAAGAGAATGAATTTGAAATCTGAACAAGCTTCATCACTATTTATTAAAAGCCTATAATTCAAAGGGATAACGTCTGAAAAAAGATCTTGAAGAAGCAGTAAATCAATTCTAGAATCTAGGTTATCAAGTCAATGCATCTATAAGAATCTATCTAGAAGACATCTGAGATAAACTCTAACTCTCTACGACTCTGATATCTCAAGCTTTGAAGAGCTTACTCTGATCAAGCTTCATCATATCATACCAGTAGCCTCTGACTCAAGAAGTTAAGTGCATGGAAGGAAATATATATGACCTCTGATCAAACTTCACCAAACTCTATCAGAAGCCTCTGACTCATGATGTTAGCTGTAATGGAAAAAAGATTGAAAATATTATTTAAGTACATCATCATGTGACTACAGGACAACATCCTATCCACTATCGTGCAAATCAGGATAAAGGATTGCACACTAAATTATTATTGTTCACATGTCTCATCATAGTGCTGTTATCGCCACTCTACAATCTTACTAGCTAACGTCTCCAACAACTATCTACTGTATGGATACTTATTATCTCTTTCTCCAACGAATCTATTTTCTTTATCTATTTAAAGAGAATTTGGAAGATTGAAATTAATGAGAGAATTGTGCATGTAATAATAATGTATACAATATACACACAAGAAAGAGTGAAATACAAAAGAAAAGAAGAAGTTGCACAAAGAAGAAACTACTTAAAAGAAGAAAAGAAATAAGAAGAAAATATAAAGGAGAATTTTTTTAAGCGGAATTCAAAGAGAAAATCGGCAAGAAAGAAAAGGATACTGCAAGTGTTCATGTGAAAAAATTTATCACACCCAGGCACATGATGGAAGACAGATTTCAATGAAGATATATTGTGATGGAGAAAGGTTGATCTTAAAGATTAGAATAAGATGGTTTCTATCAATACACAAGGAAGATCATACACAACTAAGCAGCTATGAAGAAGAAAATAAAAGACAAAGCAAAATATGAAGTATGATTATCATCTGGAATCCTTAGTCTTCATCAAAGTGATCAAAGCAAAGAATACAAAGCAATAATCACATAAGTAAGATGAAAAGCACAACCAAGAAAAAATTTGTGCAAAAACCAATGCAACGGGAGAAATCCTTAAAGTATACGCTCTTTATTTCTTTCCATTGTATAAATCCAGAATGTAAATTTGTGTGTCAAATTATCTAAGAATCACTCTATAAATGCAAATATGTTTTAACCAAGTTTGGTTGTTGTAATACGGTGGGAGAACTGACTTGGATGTTTTGCGTTTTATCGCAATTATTGTGGATAGCAAGAGTCCCCACCGCCTTTTCTTTTGTACAATAAAGGAAAGTGTGAAAAGAACATGAAAGACCTTTTGAGATATTTTCTTGAGTTCGGGGGGGTAGGTTAGGAAAAGGGAAGGTGTTATCACTCTTTTCATCTGTAGTTATCTACAGGCTCTTAGTTGCTAGCTCACTTTTGAAATGATTTCTTTGAAATGTGTTTGTGATTTGTTTTGAAAATTATTTTTGAAAAGTGTCTTTTTTTAGGCGAACTTTGTAATGATTCTCGTCTCTATAAGAATGCATACAAGGTGTTTACTTTTGAAAATATTTCATTTGAAAGTTTTTGTGTGTTTGAAATGATGTTGTTTTGAAAATGGTTGTGAGCAAGCAACTACGAGCGTTCTACCTACTCAAAAAAGTCTTAGTTCTTTTCCTCCTCCTTTAGATGTTGCTATCTTACCATTGATTGGTAAGAAGCCCTATCATTGGATGTGAAGGGACGGGCGTGGGTATTGTATAGTCATAGAACGCAACATTGTAGGATACCTTAGCAATTTGTCGTAAGGGACTAAGATCGTTTATGAAGGAAACATCGAAGGGTCATCGAGGGGCTACGATATTGTATTTGAGGGTCATTGCTAAAGTATCCCATGTTCGAGGGACATGACTATTTTCCAAGGCAACAAGCGAGGTTACCCTAGAGGTACACATGTGAAAAGTGTGTTTGATTGCATGCATTTTTGTCTTTGAGATTAGGGTTTTCTAACGTTTGATTTTATCTTGCCATACACACTCTAATTTACTAGCATTTATATGAAAGCGATAAATTGCGAAAATTAAAATCCTACGCTATTACAACACTTGAGGGATGAGGATACAAGTTTATGAATGGTTGGTGAAAGCAAATAAATCCTAATTACTATTACAACCATATTGAATAGCAATGAAGAAAGCATATGGAAAATATAAAAACAGTGTAAAAGAAAGGAAAAATTTTTTTTTAACCATTATGTGTCGACACATGCATCTTTGCATCGACACATAACCTTTCTTGCTCCTGTAAAACTAAAATCAGCTCTGTATGAATCGATACATAATAGTATGTGTCGACTCATTTCTTGTGTGTGTCGACATATTCGTGTTTTTTGTCGACTATACACCTTTGGTCTTTCTATTTTGGGGTCTGGATAGCAGTATGTATCGACTCATAATATCTTGTGTCGACTCATACCTGGTTCTGTAACTAAAATTTATCGACTCATGTGAATATGTGTCGACTCATGCTGTAATTTTTTGCATAGAACATTGTTCTATTGTGTGTGTAGGTTAGTTCTCAACACAGTATTGACAAGAATGAAAAGCAAGGAAATGGTTAGCTTCAAAAGGAAATATCTACTACATCTATCTTCAATAATGGATTGATAATGATGTTTGAAATGAAAAGTATAAGGTCAAGAAAACTTACCTTGAAGCTGAAATTTGTATTTTGAGTTTGAACTGCTGTGTTGGTTGTTTTTTAGCTTAGAAAATGGTAATAGTTATGTTACATAAGTTGCTCTTGTGTTTGAAAAACTTCTATAAGATATATGTGGAGTGTTTGGATGGTTTGTTTGGGCAGAACTTTGCAAAGTGTGAGGTTTAAAGATTTGGACTTCAAAACTCAAGAGTGAAGGCTTTGTGGACAGTTATGGCTTTTTGAGAGTATGAGATTTTGAGGGCTTGTCTACACAACAAAACTTCTGGCCCTTTACCTTGTAAATGGCCCCTCTATTTATAGAGAAGGTTTGAGACTTGAAACAACTCAGATTTTTAAATCACATGTTATGGCTATCTTGCTTGTTTTTGAAGCAAGCATGAAGAACATGTTTCCAATGTTTGTACTAAGCTATCTAAAGTGGTTGATCACTTTAAACATGTTTATTCTAACTTATAAGAGTTGAGTGTGATCAGAACAACAAGTTAGAGGCTCAAGAAATTGACTTTGTGATTAAAGTGAACTTTTCAAGAATGAATATGTTACTTTCTTCCAAAAATCGAATGATCAATTGGACAAAGACTCAAACACTTGGATCATAGTTTAATCAGTTGTGTAGGCATTTAATTAAAGAGTGATATACAAGTTTGAGGCCTGTGAAGTGAATATTATGCAGCATGGCTATGGATTTGGTTCTTGTTCATCACAAAATCTGCCTTGTAATTCCAGAATGAAACCTTAACTTCTTGGCTTTGATTCTCTTAGCTCAAGTATGATCTCAATGATTTCTTTGACATTTTGGAAATCTTGTAACATCATCTACAACCTTCATGTTTTCTGTTTTTGAAGAATCCAATTGGAACTTGATGAAAATTGGCCAAGAAGTTGGGATAAAAACTTGACCAAACCTGCTGAAAATTTCTCTAAGTGTTTATACAAAAATACCATGACTTCATGAATTTATAACTCAAAATCCAAGCACTTCTAGGACTTAATCAGCAAAGAAAATTTGTAGATATCATCAAGATCTATAACTTTCATGTTGAAAGTTTTCTTTGAATCATCTTGCATCTTGGTGAAAGAATGGCATGAAGTAATGAAATTATCATGTATAAAAAACACTTAGAGAAATTTCTAAGTCTTGAAAAGTTTGACTTTTCAAATTGACTTTTGACTTTCTTGACTTTTTGATGATAAAGCTTGATATTCTTGAATGTATTAATAAATTTTGATCTTTGAAACTTAATATTGGTCAAAAAGTTAAAGTTTGACTTTTTAGTATACAGTTGACTTTTCAACAGTTGACCAAATTTCATCTGTCAATCCAATGATCTTGAGAGATGTTTTGAGCCATGAAATTAGGTCAACATGTTATATTTGAGTCTTTGATATTATTCTTCAAGCCATTAAGTCATGTATTAGGTCAAAAGTCAATGATCAATCGTTCTTAGTCAAAAACCCTAGTTTGTGGTCTCAGTGTTTCGGAGGTGATTTCGTCTGATCAATCCTTGAGAATCCTTGAGCATTGGAGATCCTTTGTGAAATGTCTTTGAGAAAATAGAGGTAAAATTTTTTGGTACAATAGTTTTTTTCCTCAAGAGACCAGTTGGTTAAAATTCTTGAGATGTCGATGGCAGTTTATCATTGAGGTTGTTTACTCGAGAGACTAGTTGGGTCAGAATTCTTGAGATGTCAATGACGGGTTGGGTTTGGTCACTTCCTTATGATAAGTGCCAAAATATCGTTATTTTTTATATATGTTTTGTGGCACTGTTCGGTTCTTTTGTTGATATTCATTGAGTAATTCCCCGCTTTGTTTATAAATACGTTTAGTTTGTGCATATTTGTGATTTTGATTCATTTGTTTACCGTTTGATAGATTTTACTTATTTTATAGGTATTTATTTTCACATTTGGAGCATCGAGGAATAAGGTGTCAAAGACACGACTCCAAATGCGCGTTTTTGGAATAAAAGATGCAGTTTTGGGAAGATTTGCCCAGTGGAACTCACTTAGCGTGATGATCCCGCTAAGCGCATTCTCTAGCGCGCTGCATCAGTTTTGACAGATTGGAAGAACCATATTTTTTTATCCCACTAAGTGCGATTAGCTCGCTTAGTGGGATTTTAGGCGGTTTAATGTGTAAATATCGCACAACAACCCGCTTAGCATGGTGATCCCGCTAAGCGCGGTCTGTTGAGATTAGTTTTATAAAAACATATTTCTTCATTTGTTAGGTTATGGTTTTGGGGATGGTTTTGTTCTCCCAACTCCATCATCCCATTTTTTTGGTAGATTAGCTTAGAAAATAACAATGGAGCTTGAATACGGATGATCCAAGGTGGATTTCTCATTGATTGGCACTGAGAAACCGGGAGATTTGTTGTTTATTTCTCTTATTCTTTATGTATTCTTCATTTATTGGGTTGTTTATTTGTATTTACTTTGAACTCATGTATATTTATCGCCCATGGCGTTGTATAAAGCTTGCTTTACAAATCCTTGTCGATTATTATCCTGGATTTTTTCTCTGTGCTTTGGGGTTTGGGTTACTATAGACATATACTGCTCAAATTCTTATCTAGGGTGATTGTCTAATAGTTTCTATATTCTATAGATAGATTTAGATATATTATTCACTTGGGTGTTTGTGCTTAATGCCTCTGTATTGTTTGTGTTATGTTGAGAGATCATCAACGCGAGTAACATAGTTGTCTTCTGTGTTTTTGAGGTTGGTTGAGAGATCGCCTCCGAGATGATACATTGGATGTCGTGGTTGATACATGATGACATTTATGAGTATTGTAGGTTGAGTATAAATGGTCAATAGCTTTAAGTTGTGAGGAGTGGATTATATGCGTGCTTTATAAGTTTCTTCTCTCTGAAGAATGAATTATTTTTCTGTTAATAACTTTAATTCCCAGACTGTTGTTGAAGATGAAGAGTAGGTGTATCTTCAAACCTTGTTTAGAGTGTTTCCGCTGGGGATTCCTGTTTTGTTGTTTGAGGAGGAATCTGTCGAGGAACATTTACTTTGCTTGAGGAAACTCTACAGGGAGCGTTGATTTCTGCTTGGGGAATAGAGTTCAGGAGTTTTAGTTGTCCATTGCTCTACTGGGGAGCTCTCTCTAAATTGGATAGGAAGAAAGTTTAGTTGTTATCTGGTCGGATTCCGGGCTTCACAATAACTTGCTGGGGATAAAGAAGTTAACTGTTATCTGGTTGGATTTCAGGCTTCGCAGCAACTTACTGGGGATAGTGGAAAATTCTATTGGGGAAGAGGAGTTTTATTAGTGATTTGAAGAAGTTAAACTATTATCTGGTCGGGTCCAAGTTTCGTAGTAACTCGAACGGTTATCTGGTCGGGTCCAGGTTTCAATAACTCGAACTGTTATCTGGTCGGGTCCATGTTTCAGCAATTTGATCTTAAGGTTAACTGTTATCTGGTCGGGTCTAGGTTTTAGCAACTCGAACTGTTATCTGGTCGGGTCCAGGTTTCAGCAACTCGAACTTTTATCTGGTCGGGTCCAGGTTTTAGCAATTTGATCTTGAGGTTAACTATTATTTGGTCGGGTTTAGGTTTCAACAATTTAATTTTAAGGTTAACTATTATCTGGTCGGGTCCAAGCTTTAGTAACTTAAAATTGAGATTTACTGTTATCTGGTCGGGTCCATGTTTCAGCAATTGAAGGAGTTAAACTATTATCTGGTCGAGTTCAGGCTTTAGTAACTTAAAATTGAGATTTACTATTATCTGGTCGGGTCCAGGTTTCAAAAACTCAAATTGTTCTCTTGGCGGGTCCAGTCTTCACAATAAATTGAGGGTAGGATGAAGTTGAACTAGTATCTGGTCGGGTTCAGGTTTCATAGTAACTTGCTTTGAAAGATATGAAGTTGGACTAGTATTTGGTCAGGTCTAGGCTTCATAGTAACTTGCTTTTTAAGGAATGGAGTCCATAATTATCGGGTTGGGTTCCAGGATTTACAGTAACTTTAGGTGATAGTAACGACTCGGTTGGGGGCTGTATTGACTTAACCGGAGGTTAAGGGGTTTTTTCCATTGATTCATAATAGTATGAGGGGAAAACTCGAGCTGGGGAATTCGCAGTTTATTGGGGAAATAAACTTGGTTAAAGAGAATATTTTTACGACCTTCTAGGGAAGTACTTATTTTAGGTAGAACTCCATAAGGCTTCTTTCTAAGACCAACTCAGCTGGGGAGAGGTTTTTTTTAGAGACTAGAATTATGGCTGAGGATTGCATGAATTTGTCTCTGTGGGGATAATCTTATCTTTGTGGGTATATCCCAAATCCTTAAGGAGATTCTTGTTACTATTTTTATGTATACATGTGTTAATAGTTTAATCATGTTCATATGCATATGTTCATTCAATTTTAGTCATTGGACACTTTTGCACTCAAAATAGAAAAAACAAAAAGTTTGCACTTCAAAGTATATTTGTATTGATGTTTGCCTATAAACAGACGTTTTTGTACAAGGAGACAGAGACCCTAGTAAGAGGAAATCGTCGAAAGAGTGAAAGGAATACAAAGGGAAAACATAAATAATAGCCATACAGAAGTGATCTCATTGGGTTCCAACTTTTCTATTTCCCTTATGTCTTCGAACATCATCCCTTGTCGTTGAAAGAAGTTGATTGGATTGATCTTGGATCATTTGAACTTGGACCTTGGTAGTAAAGTTGGTTGTAGAGATTCCACGGGACATAGTTATACGCTTTAATCCTTAACTTTTGTCTGGACTTCCCTTTCGGGTTTTCAGCCCACCAATATACCCTTTTTTGCCCAAGCCTCCCTTTCGGCTTTTCAACTTGCCGGGTGTACAATCTTTTGCATATATCCATAACTTTTGCCCGAACCTTTTTGGTTCGCCGGGATGCCCTTATTTTTCCCTAGGTGTGTCAACCTAACGGATCATTTTATGCGTAGTATTTTTTAACTATGTTCGCATTCATAGGATGTAGAAAGTCTTTGTCATCCATAGTAGTCAGCATCATGGCTCCACCAGAGAAAATTTTCTTTACAACAAATGGTCCTTCATAAGTGGGAGTCCATTTACCCCTGGGGTCGCCTTGTGGGAGAATGATGCGCTTTATTACCAAGTCACCAGTCTGATACACTCGAGGCTTAATCTTTTTATTGACCGCCTTGATCATACGTTTTTGATACATTTGACCATGACAAATAGCAGCTAGTCTCTTTTCATCAATCAAGTTCAACTGATCCAACCTAGTCTGAATCCATTCGTCTTCGCCTAAGTCTGCTTCCTTCATAATCCTTAGAGAAGGAATATGAACTTCGACAGGTAGGACAACTTCCATGCCATATACTAAGGAGAACGGGGTTGTCCCATTTGATGTTTGAGCTGAAGTACGGTAGTTGTGAAGAGCAAATGGTAACATCTCATGCCAGTCTTTGTAGGTTACTACCATTTTTTTGCACAATCTTCTTGATATTTTTATTGGTAGCTTCCACTGTGTCGTTCATCTTAGGTTTGTACGGAGAAGAATTGTGATGCTTAATTTTGAACAGAGTACAAAGTTCCGTAATCATAGCATTATTGAGATTGGTTTTGTTGTCGGTGATGATCCTTTTGGGGATACCATAACGGAAAATGAGGTTATGCTTGATAAATCTGGCTACAACATTCTTAGTGACTGAGGCAAATGAAGCAGCTTCAACACATTTGGTGAAGTAGTCAATAGCAACAAGGATGAAGCGATGTCCATTGGAAGCAATGGGTTTGATCTCTCAAATCATGTCAATGCCCCACATTACAAATGGCCAATGAGCAGTCATGGCATTCAAGGGAATTGGAGGTACGTGAACTTTGTCGGCATAGATTTGACACTTGTAGCAAGTCCTTGAGTGATGGTGACAATCAGCTTCCATTGCGGACCAATAGTAACCAGCCCTTAGAATCTTCTTGGTCATAGTGTATCCACTAGAGTGAATCCAAAAGATACCATCATGCATGTCTTCCATGATCTCCTCTGCCTCCTTCTTGTCCACACACCAGAGTAAAGTATAATCATGGTTGTGCTTGCACAAGATTCCATTGATTAGGAAGAATTTGGCTGAAAATATTCGCAAAAATTTCTTGTCATTAACTGAAGCTCTTTCAGGATACTCTTGTGCTTCAAGATATCTCTTCACCTCATGGTACCAAGGCTTCACTTCGTCAGTGTCAAGCTCACAATAGTGTGTTGGTTCGTGCAATCTTTCTATAGTAATTCTGGAAGCCTCATTATCCCAATTGACCTTGAACATAGATGACATTGTTGCTAGGGCATCTGCTAACAGATTTTCTTCTCTTGGGAAGTGTTCAAAAGTAACTGTAGCGGTAGAAATGTTCAAGACTAAGCCATTGGATTGACTAGACTTTATACAAATCAAAATAAAAATCGCCACCGCGCTTTATTGTTTCCAAAGGAATGGGAAAAGAGCGAATAACCCAAAAAAAGGGGGAAAGGTTCAAGGTAAGGGGGTTGGTTATGCAAAGGGAAGGTATTAGCACCCTAAACATCTACGGTACTCCGCAAGAACCTCTTTGAAAAAAACTGCATATTTTGGCTATAAAAATGTGTTGTATATAAAATGGATGGTGAAGGTGAGAAAAGAAATATTTTCATGATTTTTTTGCACCCGCCGCGGTTGCGAACCTTTAGTGCCTATGTACCACCTTTCATGCAATAGGGGATCAGGGTACATGTAGTTCCTCTTTTAAAAATTTGAAACACAAGTGTGTTGGTTAATTTTATGAGATAAGACATCATCGTCATTGTCCGTGTGGAAAACATACTTACTACCCACAATCATGAGAAAGGAGAATTTGTATCATCTCAAAATGGAGGATATGGCTTGGATTTTAAAATCAACAATGCCTCACTCAAACCCCCAAGTGGAAAATATCTCTCTTTACTACATATTATAGAAGTATAGTTGTTTGCATCACTACAAGGATTGACAAGAGTCTAATATTTTAAAAAAAGTTTTAAAATAAAAAGCCAAAGTGGCAAAAATGGTTTAAAATGAGATTGATTAACTTTTAGTCTTCTCACAAAAATATCAAGATATTATTAAATTGATTGAAATTTATTTATGAAAATATTTTGAAAATGCATGGACCTAAGTCCAAGTTTATTATGAAAGTGTTTCAAGTTTAGAAATAAGAAGAGTTTTTAAAAGGAGGGAGAAGATTTTTGAAATTATAGAAGATGGGAGGAGATGAAGAGACTATCCTAAAGCATAAGGTAAAAGCTAGGGATAAGAACCATCTAACCAACAAGAAGCCAATACTTGACATTATGAGTCATTATATAATTCTCATTCTTCGGATTGAAACCAAGCAAGCAAAGATACTAGACCTCTTGAGAGAACCAAACTTCATGTGTATTAAGTCTTCACAAAAATTGGGCAGAGTAACGGTTGTATACGGGTGAATTCTAGATTACAAACAAAGTATGTAATTACAATAACCTGCACACAAAACAAACAAACAACCCAATGTCTTGAGGTAAACCTCAAGAACTCCAGACAAAATATCAAATAAAGTCACAAAGTCTCCAAGATAGGCCAAGGTCTCTAATCCTAAGTCCAAGAAGTCCAATACTCCATAATGCCAAGGATAGTAACCAAATAGTCCAAGTATCATTAAAGATTTTTATGGTTCATGTTGATTATTAGGTGTCTTTAAAAGGAAAATAAAAGCTCAAGTGATCAAAATAAAAATGGCATAAGAATTAATGCTCAAGTGAGCAAAATAAAAAAAAAATGGCATGAAATATAAATGCTTAAATTAAATGGTACATATAGCATAAAAAATAAAAGCATAAAGTAAAGTCAATTGTTAGAAATTAGTGGTTAGTTGGATGACCATCTTGAAACTTGCATTTGGAACTCATTAGAGGATTAGTAGAACCAAAGCCTCCACACAACAAGTTGCATTTGCTTTTTGTCAAGTGTATCATCCATTTTGGAATCCTCAAAAGTAACATTTAATGATCAACGATGTTTAAGTGATTCGTGTTGACCAAAGGTGTTGTAGATCCATTAGAAGATTGGTAGAACCAAAGCCTCCACACAATTAATCTCAAGGTTATTGGATCAAAGAGATCAAATTAACATACTTGGGCTTGCGATCATAAGTTTGGGCCACGAATGATCATTTATTCGAATCGGGAGAAAATTTAGCGCTATGTTAAGCAATCGTAAGTGGACTTATGTAGAAGTCACACCTATTTTGAGGCCGGTCAATAGCAATCTATGTACTACATGTTTGGATAAATGATATAGAGATCACCATCCCTTAACATGTAGCACAATTAAAAAAGAAAGGGATAAGATGAAGAGGAAGGGGAATGATAAGCTAATTTGGATCACCATCTCAAAATTCTTTCATCTTTAAATTCAACCACTCCTCTAGATGGATTAAAGCGCTAAACATATCATTAATCCAAAGCACCAAAAATGAATTAAATAATTCACTCTTAGGTAGATTTGAATTGATGAACATTTATCCAACTTCATCTACATCACAAAGTCCATTGAGTTTAAAGACAAATTGGACATTTAAAATTGCAATCCAAACCAACAATCAAAGGAGTGAGTAGAAAAAGCATTTTGGATCAAAGCTGCCCCAAAACAAGGTAAAAAATGCATTATGTCCCTGTGTAAATCGATTGCACTACTGTGTAAATCGATTTACACAGTACAGTTTTCAAAAATTTGTGCAAAATTGCTTCTGTGCAATCGATTGCACAATTACTGCAATCGATTGCACACTGTTATAGGCAGCAAAACAGCATTTTAAAAGGCCAAATTCTTGTTCAAATTTTCCATCAAACACCTTATGATCATGGATCCAATTGAGCACGAAAATTCCATCAAATTATGAGAAAATAACACCATTGAAATCACAAAAAAATGCTCAATGCATCAATCCCAAAGATCACCAAGAGATCACATTGTGAAAGATGAATTATCCAACTTACCAAAGGTAGATCTAAAGAATTATCAACACAACTTCAAGTATTTGCTTCAATTCAACCACAAGAATCAATTGCCAAGCTTGGATGTAGAGAATTGATGAAGAAAAAAGTGTTTGGATGAAGGTTTAGCTCAAAGATTAGTAAGCTTCAATGCAAAGCTTACTAACTTTTTGAAAATGGAGCTTTGAGTGAATTTGGTAGATGGAGAGAATTGAGAGATTTTTTAGCAAAGTGATTTTGGCTATCAAAAGCTTGAAATTTGAATGAGATGAGGGCTCTATTTATAGAGTTTAGGATTTGGATTAGTGGTAATCTGGTAATTGATTCTTGGAGCCAAAAATTGAATTAATTATATAATTTTCAAATTATGCAGAAAAATTGGAGCCAAAAAGATGACAGTTTTGAAATTGCTGGCTTTTTTTCAAAAATCACGTGAGTTTTGCTGCTATGAGTCGACACAAGAGTCGTATGCATCGACACATTCTAGTTGTATAACACAGCATAAGTCGACGCAAGCTTCTATGGATCGATACAAGCTGCTATCTCAATACAATACAAAATCAATCAATTTGCATGAGTCGACACAAAACATGTATGTGTCGACACATAACATGTATGTGTCGACACATGCTAGTTATACAAAACAGGATGAGTCGACACAAGCCTCTATGGATCGATACAAGCTGCCTTTTCAACTCAATACAGAATTAATCACTTTGCATGAGTCGATACATAACATGTATGTGTCGACACATGCTAGTTATACAAAATAGGATGAGTCGGCACAAGCCTCTATGGATTGATACAAGCTGCCTTTTCGACTCAATACAAAATTAATCACTTTGCATGAGTCGACACATAACATGTATGTGTCGATACATACTAAAGAAATTATTTTTGAAGGCTAAAAATACACTTTTCTCAAAGATTGTGCATAATACACTTGTGCAATCAATTGCACTATGGGAGCAATCGATTGTACAGGAAAACAAAAGTGAAAAATTTTAATTATTTTTTTTTTTTGCAAATAGAGATTTTAGGGAAATAATACCGGAAAACCTTATTTTTCGGATGCTTTGACTCGGTACCTACAAAATACAATTTTTCAAAGACAAAGACAAATATTTTTTGTATTTTGGTTAGAGGTTAATTATCAACGCATAATACAAAATACACAACTAAGGTGCTTGGAGATTCCTCAAGAGCAAACTTAAAGATACGAGATAGAAAAAAGAGGAAGAACCAACCCTAATGTGATTTTGTTATGATCAAGTTGACATGATATGATAGGGGAATCTTAGGGGCAAAAATTGGGGTACAACAGCTGCCCTTTTTTAAGTGTCTTCTATCTGGAGATACAAAGGTTAAAAATCTTCGTGTCGACGCGATTGAAGATACTTAAATATAAAATAAGCCCTATTTTTGTCTCTAAGATACCATGCAATGCTTATGATTATGAATGCATATGAACAGAATAAAAGAGACGCAAAGTATCACTGGGGATGCCACAAAAATGAAGAAACAAATGAGCAACCCCACCAGGAAAATAAATCACTGGTGGACCAAAGGAATTGAATCAGAGAGGAGGATAACAAGCATCGATGTTCACTGCCGATGTCTACCAACGTTCACTAAAGGTAGAGAAAAAATATCATACCACTGTCGTTCACTGACGATGAACTATCAATGTTCACTGAAGATAGCAAAAAGATAACAAACACCGACGTTCACTGCTGATGTACTACCAACGTTCACTGAAGGTAGAGAGAAAATATCATACCACCTCCGTTCACTGACGATGAACTATCAAAGTTCACTGAAGATAGAAAAAAGATAACAAACACCGACGTTCATTGTCGATGCCCTACCAACGTTCACTGAAGGTAGAAAGAGAAAATAGCATACCACCTCCGTTCATTGACGATGAAATATCAACGTTCATTGAAGATAGAAAAAAGATAACAAACACCGACGTTCACTGCCAATGCCCTACCAACGTTCACTGAAGGTAGAAAGAGAAATATCATACCACCGCCATTCACTGACGATGAACTATCAACGTTCACTGAAGATAGCAAAAAGATAACAAACACCGACGTTCACTGCCGATGCCCTACCAACGTTCACTGAAGGTAGAAAGATAAAATATCATACCACCACCGTTCCCTGATGATGAACTATCAACGTTCACTGAAGATAGCAAAAAGATAATAAACACTGACGTTCATTGCTGATGTACTACCAATGTTCACTGAAGGTAGAGAGAAAATATATCATACCATCGCCGTTCACTGACGATGAACTATCAACGTTCACTGATGATAGCAAAAATATAAGAAACACCGACATTCATTGCCGATGTACTACCAACGTTCACTGAAGGTAGAGAGAAAATATCATACCACCGCCGTTCACTGACGATGAACTATCAACATTCACTGATGATAGCAAAAAGATAAGAAACACTGATGTTCACTGCCAATATACTACCAACATTCACTGAAGGTAGAAAGAAAATATCATAACATCGTCGTTCACTGACGATGAACTATCCACGTTCACTGAAGATAGCAAAAAGATAAGAAACACCGACGTTCACTGCCGATGTACTACCAACATTCACTGAAGGTAGAAAGAAAATATCATACCACCGCCATTCACTGACGATGAACTATCAACGTTCACTGATGATAGCAAAAAGATAAGAAACACCGACGTTCACTACCGATGTACTACCAACGTTCACTGAAGGTAGAAAGAAAATATCATACCACCGTCGTTCACTGACGATGAACTATCAACGTTCACTGATGATAGCAAAAAGATAAGAAACACCGACGTTCACTGCCGATGTACTACCAACGTTCACTGAAGGTAGAAAGAAAATATCATACCATCACCGTTCACTGATGATGAACTATCAACATTCACTGATGATAGCAAAAAGATAAGAAACATCGACGTTCATTGTCGATGTACTACCAACGTTCACTGAAGGTAGAGAGAAGATATCATACCACCGCCGTTCACTGGCGATGAACTATCAACGTTCACTGATGATAGAAAAAAGATAAGAAACACCAACGTTCACTGCCGATGTACTAACAACGTTCACTGAAGGTAGAAAGAAAATATCATACCATCGCCGTTCACTGATGATGAACTATCCAAGTTCACTAAAGATAGCAAAATGATAAGAAACACCGACGTTCACTGCTGATGTACTACGAACGTTCACTGAAGGTAGAAAGAGAAAATATATCAAGTTTTTCCCAAAATTCTGGTGTTTTTCCTAGAATGGGTCTCAACTTCTTCTTTAACCAAGGAACTCTGCCTAGAAAGGGTAATATGTAGGCTTATCTCAAATAAAGAGACTTCCACTTATTGTCAAGGGGAATTGCAAAGAGAAATGACTTTTTGGGGATAGAAATATGGCTTCCTGGGGAAAGAGATATGACTTCCTGGGGAAAGAGATATGACTTCCTGGGGAAAGAGATATGACTTCCTGGGGATAGAAATATGGCTTCCTGGGGAAAGAGATATGACTTCCTGGGGAAAGAGATATGATTTCCTGGGGAAAGAGATATGACTTCCTGGGGAAAGAGATATGACTTCCTGGGGAAAGAGATATGACTTCCTGGGGAAATGCCACGTTATTCCTGCTGAGGAGATAAAGTCTTCTCGTGCAAAATAAATGCACAAACTAAAACTCAAAGTTCTCAGAAATCCAAAGTAAATAATATCGTCATGCAATCACGAATCCAATTAGAAACAAACTGGAGCAAGACGGCCAACAAAGATACATCCTTTGAGAAATAAACTCAAGAGGGAAAACCAAATCCACCTAAGCAAGGAGAGCTGCAGGAAGGTTAGAACACAATGTCAATAAAAAATGATTTGTGGCAATGCATGATGCATGTGTGAATGTATGAGTGATATCGTGCATATGCTGGTAAAAGGATACATAATCAGTACAAACAAACAAAACCGCCTCAGGTACCAACAACATTGGGCTAAACTTCAACCAGAAAGATCAATCCAAGAAAGGTAAAAGCAACTGCGGAAACCAAATATATTGCATGTCCTAACTTCACTGAGGAGAAACATAATTCGGATGTATCTAAATCAAACAGATACCGGGATAGAACATCTTTCTTCCGGTTTCACCAGAGAAACCCGTTTTTCAAAAGCAACATACCTACTGAAGATTGCAAGACCAGCCTCAAATAAAGCAGACTGACGCCGAGACAATCAAACCTCACTGGGGAATTCAAGCCTACCCCCTGGGGAAAGATGCAGATTGAAACTTTACATCATGAAAACCTATTCCGACAAAAGATGCCCTGGGATAGCCTTCCCGGGAAATCAAGAAGTCAACACTAATGCCAATACTGCAAAAAGAGCGATATCTTAGCACACCAAGGGAATAAAACCTTTCATTATATGAGGGAAAACTTCGCTGGGGAATCTGGGACGGAGGCTTTTGACCATGCAAACCCAAAATCAAAAGCGAACCAAGACTTGGCCGGGGATAATGGGATCACAAACCTAATACTGTACCTTGCACCCACTGGTATCATCTTTAACTATCTGAGAAACACACAAAGATTGCGCACATACCAACAAGATGACCTGAGAAAAACCTTCATGAAGGAAGTAAATCTTCTTAAAACAACCGAAGTTTGTTCATTCCTGGGATCGCCATTTTTGTTGTCATTGTTTCATCACAAATCCCAAAGTAAATTGAATTGTGAAGATCTCCTTTTTTTTTTAAAAGTCAATTTTGCTTTTTAATCTTTTTGCTTTAAAAATTATTATCAGTAATAAATGGAGTCTTTGCAAGCTAAATAAAAATAAGAACATAAAGAATTGGGCAAAAGCTCGAATTTCATTAATAGAATGGTAGTCTGCGAATGGCGAGACTCCATGGATGATTACAAAGTTTGGGAAATGGTAATATATAATGGAAAAGATACATTGAGATACAATGACCATCATTCCCCCTAAAAACTTTTAAAATCCTGAGCAGCAGCTTTTGTTGAAGTATGGTGAGGATCCGAGAAGATTGTTGCTTCAACGATCAAGTCTTGTCTGACGAAGTTACTTTCCAAGAAAAATCCCTAACTTTTGCCTAAGCTGCCCTTGCGGGTTTTCAACTTAGCGGGAAATTTATTCTATTTATGTCTCTAATTTTTGCCTAGACCGCCCTTTCGGGTTTTTAGCCTATCGAGACGCTCCTTTTTTCCTAAGTCGCCCTTTCGGGTTTTCAACTTAGCGAGCTGTTCTTTTATTTCTTTAGGCAAAGTATTTCTTGATTGCGTCAGCATTCATGGGACGTGGGAACTCCTCGCCATCCATAGTTTCAAGAATTAATGCACCACCAGAGAAGGCTTTCTTGACAACATACGGGCCTTCAAAATTGGGAGTCCACTTGCCCCTAGAATCAGTGTTAAAATACATGATCTTCCTGAGCACGAGGTCGCCTTCTCTGAATTCACGAGGTTTGACCTTTTTATCAAATGCTTTCTTCATTCTTTTCTGATATAACTGCCCATGACATAAAGCTGTCATTCTCTTCTCTTCAATCAAATTCAATTGGTCAAACCTATTCTGGACCCATTCAGCCTCTGTCAACTTGGCTTCCATTATCACACGCAACGAGGGAATCTCTACCTCAACAGGGAGTACAGCTTCCATGCCATATACCAGGGAGAACGGGGTTTCTCCTGTTGAAGTGCAGACATATGTTCGATATCCATGCAGAGCAAAAGGGAGCATTTCATGCCAATCCTTATAAGTAACAACCATTTTCTGGATAATTCTCTTGGTATTCTTATTAGCAGCTTCAACAGCCCCATTCATCTTTGGCCTGTATGGAGACAAATTGTGATGGATAATCTTGAATTCTTCACACAATTCTGTCATCATCTTGCTGTTCAAATTCGAGCCATTGTCAGTGATGATTCTACTCAGCACACCATACCGGCATATAAGATTGTTTTTGATGAAACGCACAACCACCTGTTTGGTAATATTAGCATAAGAAGCAGCCTCTACCCATTTGATAAAGTAGTCAATCGCTACCAAGATGAAACGGTGTCCATTCGAAGCTTTGGGTTCTATCATCCCGATCATGTCTATACCCCACATAGAGAAAGGCCATGGGGAGGAAATCACCTTGAAAAGTGTCGGAGGCACATGGACCTTGTCTGCATAAACTTGGCATTTATGGCACTTCTTTGCAAATTTGTAACAATCAGATTCCATTGTCAACCAATAGTAACCTGCCCTTAGCATCTTTTTAGCCATCGAATGCCCATTAGCATGAGTGCCAAATGAACCTTCATGAATCTCATGCGTCAACATGTCTGCTTCGTGTCTATCCACGCATCTGAGCAAGACCATGTCATAATTTCTCTTGTATAACACATTTTCACTGAGGAAGAAACTGCCTGCCAATATTCTCAGTGTCTTTCTATCTTTCCTCGACGCACCAATCGGGTATTCCTGAGTCTGAAGAAAATGCTGGATGTCATAATACCAAGGTTTTTCATCTGCTACCTCCTCTGTCGTAAACACATGAGTGGGCCTATCCAGTTGTCAAACTGTAATACGGGGTATATCATTCCAAGTATTCACTTGGTACATGGAAGCCAGAGTTGCCAGAGCATCCGCCATTTGATTTTCATTTCTAGGAATGTGATGGAATTCAACTTTATTTAAGAAGGGTAGTAATATTCTAGCATAATCTTTGTAAGGGGTCAAGTCAGGGTGAAGAGTATCCCATTCTCCTTTAATCTGATTTATTACCAAAGCTGAATCACCATACACATCTAGAATTTTGATTCTGAGATCAATAGCTTCCTCAAGACCCATGATGCAAGCCTCATATTCTGCCATATTATTAGTGCAATCAAATGTTAACCTTGCAGTAAAAGGAATGTGCGATCCATGAGGAGTGACAATCACAACACCAATTCCTTTACCATAAGCATTCACCGCTCCATCAAATATCATACTCCAACGAGATTCAGGGTCGGGGCCTTCCTCAGGCAATGGTTCATCACAATCTTTCACTTTCTAGAACATCACATCCTCATCGGGGAATTCATATTCTATAAACTGATTATCTTCCACCGGCTGGTGAGCAAGGTAATCTGCCAACACACTAATTTTGATAGCTTTTTGAGTGCGGTACTCAATATCATATTCAGATGACAACATCTGCCAGCGGGTAATTCTCCCAGTAAGAGTAGGCTTCTCAAAAATATACTTGATTGGATCCATTTTGGAGATCAACCAAGTGGTATGATTCAACATATACTGCTGCAAACTCTTTGCCGCCCAGGCCAAAGCACAACATATTTTTTCTAGCGTGGAATACCGCGACTCATAATCAGTGAACGTTTTGCTGAGATAATAAATAGCGAACTCTTTCTTCCCTGTTTCATCCTGTTGTCCCAGAATACAACCCATGGATTTATCTAACACTGTTAGATACATAATCAACGGTCTTCCTTCTACGGGAGGGAGCAAGATAAAAGGTTCACGTCGATACTCTTTAATACTCTTAAATGCCCTTTGGCAGTCATCCGTCCATACACAACCTTGATCTTTCTTTAACAACTTAAAGATCGGTTCACACTTTGTAGTCATGTGGGAAATGAATTTGGAAATATAATTCAAACGCACGAGGAAACCCCTGACTTGCTTTTCAGTTCTTGGTGCTGGCATTTCTTGAATTACTTTGACTTTATCAGGGTCAACTTCAATTCCTTTCTGGCTAACGATAAAACCCAACAATTTCCCCGATCTAACTCCGAAGGTGCATTTATTTGGATTCAAGCGGAGACGATACTTCCTCAAACGCTGGAACAACTTCAACAAATCTTTTATATGCCCTTCTTCAGTTTGGGATTTTGCAATCATATCATCAGCATATACTTCAATTTCCTTGTGCATCAGATCATGGAATAGGGTTGTCATAGCCCTCTGGTACGTTGCACCAGCGTTCTTCAAACCGAAGGGCATCACTCTGTAACAGAATGTTCCCCAGGGTGTGATAAACGTTGTTTTTTCCATGTCCTCTGGAGCCATTCTTATTTGATTATACCCGAAAAATCCATCCATGAACGAGAATACCTTGAATTTTGTTGTGATGTCCACTAACATGTCAATGTGAGGCAATGGAAAATCATCTTTCAGACTAGCTTTATTTAGATCTCTGTAATCTACGCACATGCGGACTTTTCCGTCTTTTTTCGGTACTGGGACAATATTGGCAATCCATTAAGGATACACTGACGTCACAAGAAAACCAGCATTAATCTGTTTTAGGACCTCCTCTTTGATCTTTACTGCCATATCTGGGTGGGTTCTTCTCAACTTTTGTTTAACTGGGGGACACTCTGGCTTCAACGGAAAATGATGCTCAACAATGTTTGTATCTGGACCTGGCATATCTTGATAAGACCAAGCGAAAATATCCACATACTCTTTCAGCAGCTCAACCAAACAGCTCTTCACATCAGGATGCAACGATGCTCCAATCTTAATTCCTTCGGATCTTCTTCTGAACCCGTATTAATCACTTCCAAAGGCTACTTATATGGCTGAATGGTATTTTCCTCGTGCTCAAGCAACCGTGAGACCTCTTCTGGAATCTCACCATAATCTTTTTCTTCAGCCCCAAACACAGAACAATTAAAGTTGGGAGAGGGTGCAGGGCCATTGTATTCAACGGGTTTTTTAATTA
Source organism: Vicia faba (assembly GCA_948472305.1). Classification (NCBI taxonomy): domain Eukaryota; kingdom Viridiplantae; phylum Streptophyta; class Magnoliopsida; order Fabales; family Fabaceae; genus Vicia; species Vicia faba. Next base: position 1,381,301,767 of record OX451738.1, on the reverse strand, counting down.
ATCTGCACATGTGATTTATGATTGCTTTTAGAAAATGACACCTATAACAAGTGATCATGCAGATTAATTTTCAGTTATTATTTATTTTGAAAGGGTTTTTTATTTGATTACCATTTCCCAAGAAAAAGCAGAAAATAAAGACATACTTTTGGAAGCAAAGATAACTTTTATTAATGATCTTAACAGTCAAAGCAAACAGATAAGCCCATACAATACTTTCACCTTGGGCAGAGTGAAATCTTTTCAAAAGAAAGAAACAGATTAACAAAACAAATTACTTTGAAACATGTATGCAAGAAGGAACATCAATGGTGACCCAGTTCTGAACTCGGACTCCATGCGTCACATAATTCGGTACTTCCTGCTCTGCTTCATCCTCTTCAACAGCATTAATTCCAGAACCAATTGGATGGAGGTAGCCTCCGCTGCGAAAAACATCATGATAACTGTTCATAGAAGACTTTGACTTCAAACTTTCGCCTTTGCCATTCTTCGAAGAGAAACCCAAACCAGTTTTGTATTTGTTCACGGGTGGATCCACAAGTTGTCCCCAAACTTCATTATGACCATTGCGCACAACCTGTTGCGCGTCCTTCAGTGAAACCACAAAATTCTCATTCCTCCTTATGTTGTCAATTGATAGGGCTTGGAATTGGGTTCCAACAGCAGCCTCATCTGCTTGTACAATACTGAAAAAGGATAGATGGGATATCAATAACGCATGCTCCCCATTTATGATCACCACCTTCCCTTCACGCACAAACTTTAACTTCTGATGCAGAGTTGAAGTGACAGCCCCTGCTTCGTGTATCTATGGCCGTCCTAACAAACAACTATATGCGGGAATAATGTCCATGACTTGGAAAGTTATCAGGAACAAATGTGGTCCTATATGGATGGGCAAGTCCACTTCACTGATGACAGATTTCCTAGACCCATCAAAAGCCTTCACAATGATACCACTCGGGCACATAGGTGCTCCTTGATACTTTATCTTCATGACGTTACTCCTCGGTATAACATTCAGCGTGGATCCGTTATCAATTAGCACATTGGACAATGAATCATTCTTGCAGTTCATAGATATGTGGAGGGCCAAGTTGTGATTCCTCCCTTCATCTGGTAACTCATCATCACAGAAAATCAAATTGTTACATGACGTAATGTTTCCAATTATGCTGCTGAATTGATCTAACGGTATGTCATTCTCCATAAAAGCTTGGTCTAGTACTCTCATCAGTGATTCTCTTTGATCAGAGGAATTCATCAATAAAGCTAGAATAGATATCTTTGAAGGAGTCTGCAATAGCTGATCTACAATTTTGTAGTCGCTCATCTTAATTATCTTCAAAATATCATCCACTTCTTTCTCTAATGTAGCTCCACTAGTCTCTCCTGTAGCCTTCTTAGGCTCATCGTTCTCAGCAATTTTCTTTCCAGCAACAACATCTCTTCGAATAACTGGCGCAAACACACGACCGCTACGGGTCACCCTGCTATTATCAGCTATATTTCCAACATCTGGCATTGGCTGGATGGGAATCTCTACCCTGTCTTCTAAGATTGTAGCGTTGTATTTGTAAGGCACAACCTTGTCTGATTCATAGGGAACAAGACCTGGAAGACTAATTACCAATGGGGTAACAACTAGTTTGCTATGGCACTCCACCTCAATATGAGTGGGTGCACCAAAATAAGGTACAATGATGTTTACCCCTTCCTCAACACAATCAGCCATCAAAAAGTCATTTCCGGCAAACAAATCTTCGTCTGAAGAGAAATACTCATCTACCGAGGCATACTCTTCCTCTGACTCTTCTTCCATCAAACAAACTTCAACCATATCAATCTCATAATAATCATCTCTCTGACCTGTGATCTTGATAGTTCCATTGTCTAACAGCAACTGAACACCTTCCCTCACAATAGAACATCCCCGAGGGTCTTGACAGCAAACTATGCAAGATCTATATTGGTGTTCCATCTGACCAGCATTACGACAGAAGGTAGCATGCAACTGCACGAGATCCTCATTCAAATGATCCACATCAAAAATTCTGAATTCACCCGGACATCCAGAAACCATATTCACTTCCTCTTCATATTTCACCTTAGGCCTGATTATATGGATTAAACCTTCATCCATCATCTCCTGTAAATCAGCCTTTATCTTCTCGCAACCCTGTATATCTGTACTGCAAATAGCACAACCGGCGTGGTCATGCGTATAATAACTGAATTCACAGAGGTCTGTATGCATCTTCACCAAATCTCCTCTAACCAGATTAATGTCAAAAATTCGAAAGTCGCCTGGACAACCGACCACCATATTTACAGCATTCACCTCCCCGTGCTTGGGTAGAGGATTGTCTTTCACATTAGGTCCCACATCTTTGAAAGATAGAATTCCAGACTTCACCAACCTTTGCACTTCAGTCCTCAAAGGATAACAATTCTCAACACTATGCCCTGGTGCTCCCTGATGAAAGGCACACGTCTGATCTGCTTTGTAATACCAAGGCAATGGTGATGGTATAGCGGGAGGTGGTCGTGTCTGGACCAACTTCTTCTGAATCAATGATGTTAGTAGCTCTGCATAGCTCATGGGAATAGGATCATAGTTCTCCCTTCTCTGATTATACCCTTGATTCCCCTGCTGGGATGGTCTCTGATAAGCAACGGTAGTCGGAGCGGCATTCGTAACAGGAGTAACTGAGGCGACTTGCTGATGACGCTGATAATTCTTTCTAGGAGCGTTTACCCTTCTCTCTTGCATAACAGCATTTGTATCCCCCTCTTTCTTCTTTGTAAACCCATAAGCTGGATTTTTCACCCCTCCGGATCCTTCACCCTTTGTCAAACGGCCTTCTCTTACTGCCTCTTCTAGGCGGACACCCATTCCTACCATCTCTGTAAAATCACTTGGGGCACTTGCTACCATTCTTTCGTAGTAGAAAGCGCCTAGTGTCTTCAGAAAAATCTTAGTCATTTCTTTCTCCTCCATGGGAGGAATCACTTGTGCAGCCACTTCGCGCCATCTTTGTGCATACCCTTTGAACGATTCCCTGTCTTTCTGAACCATGGCCCTAAGCTGGTCACGGTCAGGCGCCATATCCACATTGTACTTGTATTGTTTAATGAATTCTTTTCCCAAATCATTAAAAGTATGGATGTTGGCGCTATCTAAACTCATGTACCATTTCAACGTTGCACCGGTCAGACTATCCTGGAAAAAGTGAATCAGCAGACGCTGATCATCGGTGTGGGTAGACATTCTTCTTACATACACCACCAAATGAGCACGAGGGCAAGTGTTGCCCTTGTAATTCTCAAATTCCGGGACCTTGAACTTAGCAGGCACTTTAACATTCAGGACCAAACACAACTCATTCACATTCTGCCCAAATAGCTCTTTTCCCTTAAGAGCCTTCATCTCTCTTTGCATTCTATCAAACTGTTCTTGGAAATCATCTATTCTGTCATAAAGACCCAAGTCTTCACTCGACGGAGGGAAAGGACGACACATATCTTCATTAACAAACTGAACCAAATTCACCAAAGGAGGTGCAGCAGGAACAGTATGCACCACAGGAGGTGCAGGAGTAACAACATATTGAACCACTGGAGCATCTTGAGGGCCAAGATTGAAACCTTCAGGTGCAAAATTCTTTGGCATTCCCCATGGATAACCCTGAGGCATACGGTTTTAAACAACAGCCGGAGTAGCGGATACAGGAACAGTAGGAACTTCAGCATTTGCCCTTGTTGGTTGAGGTTGAACACTCGGTGGCTGATTATGAGCAACCACCAGAGCTTCCATCAGAGTAGTCAAGTTGGCCAAGCCAGCCTTCAAAGCGGAAACTTCTTCGTGCAGCTCGCGATTCTCCCGTTCTAAGTTGTCCATCTTCTTTTTGAAATTAGCCCGAGTGTTGTAGTGATGAGTCAGCTTGATGAGTGGAGTAAAGAAGTTGGGTAAGACACATGGATATGCATAACAAATGCAAGAAATATGTGCAATATGATGCATGATATGAAATGCATATGATTATTTTTACTTTATCATTTAATATTTCAAGGGATTTATGGTTTATAGACATATTGCAAACATCCAAGTAATAAAGCTTTTGAAATACTAAATTTTTTTTATTATAATAACTTCAAAATGGATTACAAGTTTCAATGATCCCAAGTACAAGATGAAAATACAATCTAAAATCCTGAGAAGAGGAACTAATGGAGATTAATTTGTACGCTGGCGCTTCCCTGTGAGCCTGACAATCTGAGCCCTCAACCTCTGGTTTTCTTCCACCTGTCTGATGGAAACCTCCTTCCAATCATCTGAAGCAGGAAGTGAGTAATCAACACCTATTTGAGGCTTAAGGGAAAATAAATCTCCTTCCCTCTCCATAGACTCCACTGCTTGACTCTCAAGGATCTCGATCAAATCATCTTTCTCCTTCAGGTCTACTCTGTAGGAACTCTCTAAAGTCTGGAACTTGTTCTTCCAAGCATCCCTTTCCTGTTGCATCCTAACCAAAGCAAGCTGAAGCTCTTCTAGATCATCTAATAAGGGAGAAGTGGTCTTCGCAAACAAATCAGGCATGGGTGTCTCCCGAGTATACGGCATCTTCAACTGAATGGCTCTCGATCGGACCCACTGAAGATATGGCTCCAAAGAAACAACACCTCTAGGTCTCAAATCCTTCCTACTCTTCTTATGAATGTGACGCCAGGCCTTCGCAATCTGCTCCCTAGCTTCCCTGTGGTCTTCTCCTTCCTTCATAAAGAAACTACTCAAATGAATACTATTCGGTTTATCCCTCATCGGGTAACCAAGTTGTCGCCGTGCAAGAACAGGGTTATAGTTAATTCCTCCCTTTGTACCAAGAAGAGGAAAATTGGGGAAACTACCACAACTGTCAATAACCTCCACATCCTGGTAAGCTCGATGATACCAATCAATATCCGAGTGAGTAAGTGCCATGATCTTAGGAGCCCAACGGGGTTCCTTCTTGACATCCCAAAAAGCATCAGACTGAGGCATATGAGAGATAAACCACCAGTACAACAAAGGCGTGCAATAGATAATCATTCCCCCATGATAGGAACTCCAAAGATGAACAGAGTAATAAGCATCACCCAACAGTGTAGGAACCGGGTTTCCAATCATGAAAATCCTGATAGCGTTAATGTCGACAAACTTGTCCACATTAGGAAATAAGAATAATCCATAAGCGAGTAAAGCAAAGATGGCCTCAAAAGAAACCGTACTCTTCATCCTGGCAAAGTAACTAGCTTTCTCCAATAAGAACTGAGCTGGTAATCCTCTAATCCCTCCTTTGGTAGTCATATGGGTTTCCACCGCATACTTCCCCAGATGAATCAAAGCAGCAATCTCATGTGGTTTTGGCTCACCCTTCAAACCAATAAAAGGAACATGATCGGTAACAGGTAAATCCAATAGATAGGAATACTCTTCTAGTGTTGGCATCAACTGATAATCGGTAAAAGTAAAGCAGTGATACATTGAATCATAGAACTGGACCAAGGTCGAGAGAATACCCTCCTTCATCTTCAGCTTCATGAGAGGAATAATGGATCCATACTTCTTCCGAAAGTCTGCAGAACACTCGATCTCGGGAATTAGACTGATCAACTCATCTATCTTAGGATCCTTGAAACTGTATTTCCCGGTCTTTCTCTTTCCAGAATCCATGGTTTAAAAGTACCTGAGATATTCACAAATAGTCAACCTTTAAATCCCTTGAAATATTGTTTTCTTCAAAAGATGCTTATGAGTGCATGGATGCATGATGCAACAATCACACACAAGATCACACATATAGGGTTCATAGGTTAAACGTAGCAAGCATGAGGTCGAAGGTACTACCCATAAGGTATTGGTCTAAAAAGTTATCACCTGCCGAACAAGGTTCTAAGAGGTTCCCAGAGTCTACATCCTTTCTTCAGATATTACCAACTTCTTGATTAACTCGGTAATTAGTAATATTCTCAAGAAAAACTCGTCCGAGCGTAGTATCGCGTGACAACTACTTCCGGATTACTCCGTCATAGCTTCCCCACTACACCTAAAAGGCCAAGATGGGTTAGGTAATCTACGGTCCTCAGCTTCAGCAAGCTCCCAGGTCGAAAGCAGTACGTCTTATAGATTACTCAGTAAACGACACTACAGTCAAAGGGGCCTCCACTGAGTGGGGGATCTCATGCCTCCTTTTTTGGGATTACTCCCTCAAAGTTAACATGACTATACCGCCCGTCCTATCTTAAAGTTTGCCCAAGTCCGGGTATAGGACTTATGAGTAATCACCAAGCACCCTGTAAACCAGGAAAATCCAGACAAACATATATACAAAATATAACACATAAACACAATAACATATATACAGATATAAACAAAGATAGGCTCAACCCACTTAGGGATGGACCAACAAGAGGTTAATCTTTCCCCAGTGAAGTCGCCATTTTTTTGTAGCGGTAGAAATGTTCAAGACTAAGCCATTGGATTGACTAGACTATATACAAATCAAAATAAAAATCGCCACCGCGCTTTATTGTTTCCAAAGGCATGGGAAAAATAGCGAATAACCCAAAAAAGGGGGAAAGATTCAAGGTAAGGGGGTTGGTTATGCAAAGGGAAGGTATTAGCACCTTAAACATCTACGGTACTCCGCAGGAACCTCTTTGAAAAAATCTGTATATTTTGGCTATAAAAATGTGTTGTATATAAAATGGATGGTGGAGGTGAGAAAAGAAATATTTTCATGATTTTTTTGCACCCGCCGCGGTTGCAAACCTTTAGTGCCTATGTACCGCCTTTCGTGCAATAGGGAATCAGGGTACACATAGTTCCTCTTTTAAAAATTTGAAACACAAGTGTGTTGGTTAATTTTATGAGAAAATACATCATCATCATTGTCCGTATGGAAAACATACTTACTACCCACAATCATGAGAAAGGAGAATTTGCATCATCTCAAAATGGAGGATATGGCTTGGTTTTTAAAATAAAAAATGTCTCACTCAACACCCAAGTGGAAAGTATCTCTCTTTACTATATATTGTAGAAGTATAGTTGTTTGCATCACTACAAGGATTTACAATAGTCTAATCTTTTAAGAAAAGTTTTAAAATAAAAAGCCAAAGTGGCAAAAATGGTTTGAAATGAGATTGATTGACTTTTAGTCTTCTCACAAAAATGTCAAGGTATTATTAAATAGATTGAAATTTGTTTATGGAAATGTTTTGAAAATGCATGGACCTAAGTCCAAGTTTATTATGAAAGTGTTTCAAGTTTAGAAATAAGAAGAGTTTTTAAAAGGAGGGAGAAGATTTTTGAAATTAAAGAAGATGGGAGGAGATGAAGAGACTATCCTAAAGCATAAGGTAAAAGCTAGGGATAAGAACCATCTAACCAACAAGAAGCCAATACTTGACATTATGAGTCAATATAGAACTCCCATTCTTCTGATTGAAACCAAGCAAGCAAATATACTAGACCTCTTGAGAGAACTAAACTTCAAGTGTATTAAGTCTTCGCAAAAATTGGGCAGAGTAACGGCTGTATACGAGTGAATTCTAGATTACAAACAAAGTATGTAATCACAATAACCTGCACAAAAAAAAAACAACCCAATGTCTTGAGGTAAACCTCAAGAACTCCAGACAAAATATCAAATAAAGTCACAAAGTCTCCAAGATAGGCCAAGGTCTCTAATCATAAGTCCAAGAAGTCCAATACTCCATAATGCCAAGGATAGTAACCAAATAGTCCAAGTATCATTAAAGATTTTTATGGTTTATGTTGATTATTAGGTGTCTTTAAAAGGAAAAGAAAAGCTCAAGTGAGAAAAATAAAAATGGCATAAGAATAAATGCTCAAGTGAGCAAAATAAAAAAAATGGCATGAAATGTAAATGCTTAAATTAAATGGTACATAAAGCATAAAAAATAAAAGTATAAAGTAAAGTCAATTGTTAGAAATTAGTGGTTAGTTGGATGACCATCTTGAAACTTGCATTTGGAACTCATTAGAGGATTGGTAGAACCAAAGCCTCCACACAACAAGTTGAATTTGCTTTTTGTCAAGTGTATCATCCATTTTGGAATCCTCAAAAGTAACATTTAATGATCAACGATGTTTAAGTGATCCGCGTTGACCAAAGGTGTTGTAGATCCATTAGAGGATTGGTAGAACCAAAGCCTCCACACAATGAATCTCAAGGTTATTGGATCAAAGAGATCAAATTAACATACTTGGGCTTGCAATCATAAGTTTAGGCCACGAATGATCATTTATTCGAATCAGGACAAAATTTAGCGCTATGTTAAGCAATCGTAAGTGGACTTATGTAGAAGTCGCACCTATTTTGAGGCCGGTCAATAGCAATTTATGTACTTCATGTTTGGATAAATGATATAGAGATCACCATCCCTTAACATGTAGCACAATTAAAAAAGAAAGGGATAAGATGAAGAGGGAGGGGAATGATAAGCTAATTTGGATCACCATCTCAAAATTCTTTCATCTTTAAATTCAATCACTCCTCTAGATGGATTAAAGCACTAAACATATCATTAATCCAAAGCACCAAAAATGAATTAAATAATTCACTCTTAGGTAGATTTGAATTTATGAACATTTATCCAACTTCATCTACATCACAAAGTCAATTGAGTTTAAAGAGAAATTGGACATTTAAAATTGCAATCCAAACCAACAATCAAAGGAGTGAGTAGAAAAGTATTTTGGATCAAAGTTGCCCCAAAACAAGGCAAAAAAATGCATTATGTCCATGTGTAAATCGATTGCACTACTGTGTAAATCGATTTACACAGTACAGTTTTCAAAAATTTGTGCAAAATTGCTTCTGTGCAATCGATTACACAGTTACTGCAATCGATTACACACTGTTATAGGCAGCAAAATAGCATTTTAAAAGGCCAAATTCTTGTTCAAACTTTCCATCAAACACCTTATGATCATGGATCCAATTGAGCATGAAAATTCCATAAAATTATGAGAAAATAACACCATTGACATCACAAAATAATGCTCAATAAATCAATCCCAAAGATCACCAAGAGATCACATTGTGAAAGATGAATTATCCAACTTACCAAAGGTAGATCTAGAGAATTATCAATACAACTTCAAGAATTTGCTTCAATTCAACCACAAGAATCAATTGACAAGCTTGGATATAGAGAATTGATGAAGAAAAAATTGTTTGGATGATGGTTTAGCTCAAAGATTAGTAAGCTTCAATGCAAAGCTTACTAACTTTTTGAAAATGGAGCTTTGAGTGAATTTGGTAGATGGAGAGAATTGAGAGATTTTTTAGCAAAGTGATTTTGGCTATCAAAAGCTTGAAATTTGAATGAGATGAGGGCTCTATATATAGAGTTTAGGATTGGGAATAGTGGTAATTTGGTAATTGATTCTTGGAGCCAAAAATTGAATTAATTATATAATTTTCAAATTATGTAGAAAAATTGGAGCCAAAAAGATGACAGTTTTGAAATTGCTGGCTTTTTTTAAAAAATCACGTGTGTTTTGCTGCTATGAATTGACACAAGAGTCGTATGCATAGACACATTCTAGTTGTATAACACAGCATGAGTCGACGCAAGCTTCTATGGATCGATACAAGCTGCTATCTCAATACAATACAGAATCAATCAATTTGCATGAGTCGACACATAACATGTATGTGTCGACACATGCTAGTTATACAAAACAGGATGAGTCGACACAAGCCTCCATGGATCGATACAAGCTGCCTTTTCAACTCAATACATAATTAATCACTTTGCATGAGTCGACATATAACATGTATGTGTCGACACATGCTAGTTATACAAAACAGGATGAGTCGACACAAGCCTCTATGGATCGATACAAGCTGCCTTTTCGACTCAATACAGAATTAATCACTTTGCATGAGTCGACACATAACATGTATGTGTCGATACATACTAAAAAAAATATTTTTGAAGGCTAAAAATACACTTTTCTCAAAGATTGTGCACAATACACTTGTGCAATCGATTGCACTATGGGAGCAATTGATTGTACAGGAAAACAAAAATGAAAATTTTTAATTATTATTATTTTTTTGCAAATAGAGATTTTAGGGAAATAATACCGGAAAACCTTATTTGTCGGATGCTTTGACTCGATACCTATAAAACACAATTTTGCAAAGACAAAGACAAATATTTTTTGTATTTTGGTTAGAGATTAATTATCAACGCATATACAAAATACACAACTAAGGTGCTTGGAGATTCCTCAAGAGCAAACTTAAAGATAGGAGATATAAAAAAGAGGAAGAACCAACCCTAATGTGATTTTGTTATGATCAAGTTAACATGATATGATAGGGGAATCTTAGGGGGCAAAAATTGGGGTACAATAGTAACCTCCTCAAAGAATGGGATCAAAGTTAACACACGCTCTTTGTAAGGAATCAGATTAGGATTTTTGTATCCCACTTTCCCTTAACTTGACTGATCACTAGAGCGGAATCTCTGTATACATCCAAGAATTTGATCCTTAGGTCAATGGCAACCTTTAGACCTAAGACGCACACCTCGTACTCAGCCATGTTGTTCGTACAATTGAAGCATAATCTATCAATGAAAGGTGTATGAAAACCTTCAGGAGAAATAATTACGACACCAATTCCATTTCCTAAAGCATTGGAAGCCCCATCAAAAACCATAGTCCATCGGGATCCTTGTTCAGGTCCGTCATACAGTCTAGGTTCTTCACAGTCAGTTATCAGCATGATATTCTCGTCCGGGAATTCAAAGTACATGGATTGGTAATCCTCAACGGCTTTATGTGCCAAATGATCCACCACACACCTCCTTTGATGGCCTTTTGTGTAGTGTACTGAATGTCGTATTCAGTCAAGATCATTTTCCATCTAGCTATTCGTCTGGAGAGAGTTGGCTTCTCGAAGATATACTTGATAGGGTCCATCTTAGAAATCAACAAAGTGGTATGAGTCAACATATACTATCTTAGCCGGAGAGCAGCCCGTGCCAGAGTGCAGCAAGTTTTCTCGAGCAGTGAGTGTCTTGTTTCATAATCGGTAAACTTTTTGCTTAGGTAGTGTATTGCATACTCTTTTTGGCCAGATTCGTCATGTGGGCCCAACGCACACACCATTGAGTTCTCTAATACAGTCAAGTACATAATCAGAGGTCTTCCTTCAACTGGAGGCATCAGGATAGGAGGTTCTTGTAAATATTATTTGATCTTGTCAAATGCCACTTGGAAGTTGTTGTTCCATCTGACTACTTGATCTTTCTTCAAGAGTTTTAAGATTGGCTCAAAAGTAGCAGTTAGGTGAGATATGAATCGAGCAATGTAGTTAAGTCGACCCAAGAAACCTTTACTTCCTTCCCAGAACGGGGAGATGGCATTTCTTGTATGGCTTTAACCTTCGCAGGATCAACTTCAATGCCTTTGCTACTAACGACAAAACCTAAGCGTTTTCCAGATCTTACTCCAAAGGTGCATTTGTTAGGATCCAGCCTTAGCTTATACTTCTTCAACCTCTCAAATAGCTTGTGTAGGTGATCGAGGTGCTCTTCTTCAGTTTGTGACCCTGCAATCATATCATCCACATAGACCGCTATATCATGATAGATCATGTCATGGAATAGGGCTACCATAGCTTGTTGATAGGTTGCCCCTACATTATTCAAACCGAATGGCATGACTTTGTAACAAAAGGTGCCTCATTGCGTAATAAAGGTGGTCTTCTCCATGTCTTCGGGAGCCATTTTAATTTGGTTGTAGCCAGAAAACCCATCCATGAAGGAGAAGACTTTATGTTGAGTGGTGTTGTCAACCAAGACGTCGATATGAGATAGAGGGAAATCATCTTTGGGGCTTGCCCTATTTAAATCCCTATAGTTTACACACATGCGAACTTTTCCATATTTCTTCAGAACGAGGACCATGTTTGCAACCCATTGATGATAAGATGTCACTGCTAGGAATCCTGCATCGAATTGCTTCATCACTTCCGCTTTTATCTTTTCAGACATGTCAGGTCGCATCCGACGAACCTTTTGTTTGACAGGAGGGAAATCTTCCTTTGTCGGTAGACGATGAACCACAATGTCAGTATCCAACCCTGGCATGTCTTCATATGACCAAGCAAACACTTCAACATAGTCATGTAGCATTTGGACAAACCTGCTCTTGATACCATCTTCTAAGTTGGCACCGATCTTGACCTCTTTCTTGTCTGTCTCAATACCTAGGTTGATAACTTCGACTGGCTCTTTATGAGTGTGATTGGTGGAAATAGAACTGACTGTTTTGGAATGTTGGTTCACGTTTTGCGTTTGTTTTCGCAAAATGTCACGGTAAACAAGAGTCACCACCGTCTTTTATTTTATCCAACAAGGAAAGGACAAAATCACAGCAAAATTCCTTTCGAGATGTTTCTCGAGTTCGGGAGGTAGATTATAGAAAGGGAAGGTGTTAGCATCCTTTCTATCTGTGGTTATCCACGGGCTCTTAGGGTACTTGTTCATTGTGTTTTCAAAAAGTTTTTCTTTTCTTGTGTTCGTGGGTTTTGAAAAGAGTTTTGTTTGAAAACTTCAATTTAACTCTTGTTTCTGTCCTCAAGAGTGTATGAAGTGTTGTTTGAAAACTTTGTTTGAAAAGTGTAAGTGCGAAAAAGTTGTTTTGTTTTGAAAGAGCAAGTACCTAAGAACCTCTACCTACTCAAAAGGAATTAAGCTGTGTAAATGTCCTTTAGACAGTGCTATCCCACTATTGAGGAGTAAGTAGCATCGTCGTTGGAGTTTTCGGATCAATTCGATTAAGGGACATGTGGTCACTAAAGCAATGTTAGGACGCCTTAGCGGTAACCCTAATGTCTTAGATCATTTTTATCCGAGGCAACCGTTTCGAGGCAACTTTGATCTTTAGACAGGAGGACAACCTCTAAAACTTCCTATACTCAATGACCACGTCGAGGCAACCAAGTGAGGTGTACCCTAGGAGTGGCATGTGCAAATGTGTCAATTTTCAGTTATGTTATCTTTGTACATGTTATGGTGAGCTACGGTTGATTTTAAATTAAGATAAATCTTGTCATGCATAGCCTATTATTCATACATCTAGCAATTAATGGTTGCGGAAAATAAAACTAAGCTATTACAAGGCGTCGGGTATTTACATCGCCAAAAACAAACCCTTTAATTTAAATTGCGGAAAATAAAAGAAAGCGATAAATAAATAAAGTCCTAATTATCTATTACAAACCGGGAAATAGATACAATAATATGATAAAATGGATCGCGTGCGGGAAATTAAATTGGAGGCGAGTTTTTTGGGGTTTTGACCCTTTTTTGAAAGAAAGTGATTTTTTGGTTATTTTTGGATTAAAAGAAATTAAATTAAGTTAACAATTAAATTAATAAACTAATTAATTAATTAAAATATTTTTGGATTTTTGAGTATTTAAAGAAATAAAATAAATTAATCAAAGCTAATAAAAACCTAATTATCTAAATTAATTTTAATTATTGCAAAAATATTAAAGTTATTTCCTAATTAAACTAAATTAATTGAATTAATATTTATCTACAAAAATAATGAGATAGTGAAATTAATTTTAATAAATAAAAATATTATATTTTTTTTTGTTTTCTGATTTTATTATGAAAATAAATATTAATTTGTTAGTGACATAAATAATAATTATAAAAATAATTAAATGAAAGAAAAATAAAAAGGGAAAAGAAATAAACTCATGAAGGGGGTGTTGGGCTTTATTGGAAGGTATGATTGACAATTCTGAAGCCCAAAACGTCATGGCCTTTGTTGACTTCTCCACTTCCATGTGTGTGCGTTGACTGGAGACTATGGTGAGGACCCCATTCTGGCCATTGGATTTGGTTTGAGACCACCTGGCCATCATCTGGAGAAGGGCGTATGGTAGACCTGTTTACAGTGATTTCTGGTAAACAACCGCTAGTCCTCCAAACTATCGAATAATCTTAATGACTATTATTCAATCTCTCTGGTAACTCGCAGGATCGACTAGATTGATCCTAGGATGTATTGGTCATTTGGATAACTCTCATTATAGAACTGGTATTCATGGTTGGTATTTAGAATGTTGTATAGGTGTTTAACTTACTTCGATTACTCTACTAAAGATCTAATAACTTGATAAAGTAAATGCGCGCGAAACTAAATTGCATGAATAAAGTTCAATTGTAAAGACATGTAAAACTGTAGAAAAGACAAGTAAATGACTTCGAAGCATAAAAAACATGTAATGTAAAAGATTCTCTGGAATGTAAAAGATTCGAAATATGAAGAAAGCGTTTAAATGCAAGAAAACAGTAAAATGACTTTAAGTGAAAAAAGGTGTTCGAATGATAAAAGCTTGAAGATAAAGGCATGAAATGTACAAAAGTTTCTGAAATGCAAAGTATTTGAAATGGAAAGAAAACATTTAAATGTAAGGCATCAGTAAAAAGACTTCGAATGAAAATATTTTAATGCAAAGGCTTTTGAATGGTATTGACATGAAGATAGATGAAATACTGGAAATGATAAAGAGTTTTATTAAATCATAAACACTTGGTGTTATCGTACGTACATTGCTCGTGCATTCGTTTCCCTAGCCATGTGGTATTTTGAATGTTTACTGAGTTTTTTTGTACAATAGATATGACACACGAAATTCTAATGCTAAGACTTCTATTTATACTACTTCGACCATAACGGTCTTGCTATAAGATTCTGCCACGTTCAGAACATGCAGAGCAATGCCTCTCTCTAGCTTCCACGCGTCTTCGAATGCTCCAGCGCATATATTTTAAATTTCGAACATCCCGCTTGCATTTGAATTTCAAATGTTTTGGCACTTCTTCACTTCGAACGCATTTCTTGGACACAGCCTTGTTATCACTTCGAGACTTCTTTTGAAGATATCCTCATAACTGTCACTCGAAGCTCCAAGCTTTAATATGCCCATTCGAAACATTGCTTCTACCATTTCGAAACATGACATCTTGCTTTATTCCAATCGAAACGTCCAATTTGCTTCGCTTCTAATAATATCATCAAAATCTTCAGCCAACAAAATGCCCCTTTAAAATATGTATTTCGATTCCTTTGAGAAATACTTATTTTAAACATATACACAAGATTTTGATGTGACCTTCGAATCATCGTAACATTTATTGCATATGACTCCAGTCACGTCAATCATGACGCTTTTCAGATTCCTTAACCGCCTTGAACCATTTCACAGCATGGTGCAGTTACAAAACAATGATTATCATTTAATCACGCCTATTACCAATATTAACTTTACGCCACCTCCTTCTCAAACCAACCCACGACTACCACGTATCACAATCTTACTCAGTGGATGTTTAAACTTCCATACTATAAAAACCCATCAACTTAGTCTTTTCTTTTCTTCCCACATTCTGAATCTTTTCTTCCTCTTTTCTCACTGAAACCCTAAAAAACTTCCAACACTCTTCAAACAATGTCTTCTTCAACTTCCTCTCAACTGAAAAAAGCTTCCAAAAAGAAAGGAAAGAACACAGGAACCATAATGGAAAGCAAGGTTGGCACCCACCAAGGTCAATCTGTTCTTATTCCTCAGATGATCTCAAAAGAGAAGGAAATGCTCTATGCATCCCAGGTACTCATTCCTACTAACGCCGCTGGCAAGAGGTTAGCTTTAATGGGCCCTCTTACAGTCTTTGAAATCTTAAAAGACACCAGAAAAATTTTCCTTGTTTGTTATAATTTTAAACCTCTGTTTAATAAAATGGATAGCCCTAAGACAGTAGAGTCTTCTGATTCGACCACCGTGGAAAATCCAATCATTCCCCCTAAGGACCCTTTTGTGCTAGATTATGTAAAGAGTAACTTCAAACCATTTCGATCTTGCCCCACCTCTGACACAGCTTATCACAACTGGTTTACTAAAGTAGAAGCTAAGAAATCCCAGCAATGGGAAGAATTAGGTATTTAAAGCTTGATTAAACTATCGAAACCAGGCTTTACCTATAGCCACCCATTATTATTCGCGTCCTTATATTTCTGGGACAGTACTTACAATACTTTCCATCTCCCTAGTGGAATGATTACACCCATCTTTTTTGACATAGCAGCCATTACTGGGTTATCACCAATAGGAGAAACCTATATTCCTTATGGTTGTCAAGGTATGTCTTTTGCAGCAGATCCCTACAGGTAGCCAGTAGGTTTATTCCTCTAGCTAGAGATTTGCATGAGAATCGGAGAGTGTGTTTTAGCGAACTGCTATTAGTTGATCTTTATGAAAGTCTAAGGTCAGCTGTTTCGAGTTTGAAACCTCACACCTCCAAAAACATCCTGCTAGCTGGCCCTTTCTGGTTACTCCAGTTATGGCTTAATGCCATGTTCGAACCTTCACTATCAACTGCCAACACTATTGCTGAACAAGACCCAGAAATAGCGGATAGAATCATCGAAGGCACTAGGCTGCGAAGGCTTACCCCAAACGATGATAAGGATGACTTCAAAGTTCTCTTCTCAAAATATATCATGATTTTCTCCAAGAGGCATAAATTCGAAGAGACCATGGCGCCTTTTGCTTCAAGGACTCATAGACCCTCATGGTTCACCATGGCTCTCTCAGAAGCAGTCAAAAGCAAATAAATTCAAGATGTATGGAGAGCCTTTTTGCTACCCAGACTAATCTCTTCACGAATTACTCCTGCTAAGAATCAAATCTTCCTTTTTTGCTTATCAACCCAACTTCGTTTCGAGACAATTTGGCTTGTGACAACTAATCCCTGAACCCCTATTCCAAACAGAAAATGCCATCACCTCTGGGCGAACCTTCAAGGCAAGAGAAGCCAAACTACAGCAGGACAATACCAAGGCTTCGCCCATTTTAAACTAATATCTTTCGAACCTACACACCTTACAGCAAAGGGGTTTCTGGAATGGTGGACAAAGTTCTATCAGACTTATATGTTCGATACTCTTACTATTCAGCAGAAACTAACTGATGCATTCGATGTGCAGGTACAATCCAAGAAAGGTATGTTCACTCATGCCAAAGAGATTAAGGCTTTTCAAAATTATTTCGAAACTACTTATGATCCCACACACTTGGAATCCACTGTGCATCAAGCGGCTGAGACCTTGAAGGAAAAATTCAAAGAAAAAATTTCTAAGTTAAAACTCCCTTCAGGGTTGTCACCTGAGGATAGGTATAGGTTGGCATTCGAAATGCATCCACCTAAATTTCCTAGATTACCTACCTCAGAACTGGCTCTGGCTTGGTTTCCTCCATACCCTTGGTGGTTCACTTGCAAAGAAATGTTCAAATATCTTCAAAAGAAACCAAAGCCATCTGAGACTGTGACATGGGCTCGACATTGGCTCCACAATTTCCCAGGATATCTTCGCTATGACCTTTCTGCCATGTCGATTAAATTTGATCAAGGCACAGGTGCGAATGCTTGGGAAAATCCCAAATGTTTCTCATTTTCTACATTTTTAACTTTTGCCTTAATTGTTTCGATTTTCAGCCATCAGGATAAAGACTGCTGCTTCAAAGTCTAAAGAAGGGAGCGCCTCTCAGGCCTCTGTCGAAACCATTGACACTGTGACTCTATCCAAACCAACAACAACTGCTGCAACAACAACAACAACAACAACACCAGTAATAACCAGCGCTCCAACTCCACAGGTAATCACTTAGCCTTGATGTTTCGAATACACTAATGTTTCATGATTTGCATCTAACTTATTGTTTAAATCTTTTCAGACTAACAAACTCCCTCCAACCACTCCAAAGAAACGAAAAACAAACACTACTGGGGAAGACCCTAATGCTGGAGGGAATTTACCAGCTGCTTCGAAGAAGAAGCAGAAGAAGGAAATTTCCAAAAGTGCTGTACCAACTAGTGTCTCTGGACTCGATTCCAGGGATGCTGCTCCCTCACCTGAATCCAAAATTCCATCTTCGACCTCCAACGTAATGTTGGAACGCATAGCTAGCAACCTCTCTTCTGAGAGTCCACAGGTAAATTGAACTTTAAATCTTTGACAAAATAATTATTCATTACCTTGGTGCATGCTTTTAATATTCTTTTGCCTCTGTAGGATATTTTGAATCCAGCTCTTACCACTTCGACTTCACCATCAAAAACTGCTGCTCCGATCAACTCTTCTCCTCAAGGGGATTCCAGCAACCTTGTACAGAACAAAGGTTCCTCCAATATGGCGGTTCTGGCTGGGGCTTCAGAGAAGCAAGATGATCAGAGTACCTCTCCTCCTCTAAAAGAAACAAATGAAGCAACGCTTCATGAATCTGCAGAGACTTTACAAAGAACTTCTCTTCAAAAGTCCCCTCTTGAAACCCTTCAAGAGGATCCAAAGGACATTCACGCTGAAGGAGAGAAAGCTGATTCTGATCAAAGAAACAAAGAATCTACAGAGGAAGGGTCTGAGGAAGAAGATGCCAACGATGGTTCGACTGCTGGGACAGAGTCAGATGCAAATAGCAGCGAGAACGAAGATATCAAAGTGGTGGATTTGGATGATAATGAAGAAGACAATGAGCATGAAACGAATGAAGGTGACGGTGACGCGACCAATAAACCCATGGAAGTCGAAATGGATGTGACTCCCCTGCGCGTGGAACTCCCTCAACCGTCTCTATCCCGAATGACTGAAGAGGAGCTTGCTCTCCTGAGACGAAATGACCCTATTGGGTACATGAAGGCGAAGCTAGCTCAAAGGGATATTCCACCTGCTAGGGCTGGTACAAGTTCGACTAGCCATCCGTTGCCCACAGATGATAGAATTGTACTTCTTAACAGGATTAGGAGAAAAATTCTTGATGTGGATTTGTTCGAAGTGCTCAAACAGGATAGCACAACTTGCTACACTATGAAGGAGTTACTTACAAAAGTCAACCTTGCTACCTGCTCCTTTCCAGTTAGCACTATCTTGTTCGATCTTCAATCTCTGCTAGACAACGTGACTGGGTACCTTCTCCAAGATGAATTTGCTGCCAGAAAGGTCCAAGAAAAACGAACTGCAATGGATGCTGCTTATGAGCATGCTTCGAAACTCTCTCAAGAAGCTGAGGATCAAGCCATGCATCTAAAGCAAGCAAAAACTGATTATGAGGCTCGAGCTGAGTCCATCCTTCTCTGGGAAAGGCAAATTCAGGAACTTCAACAGAAGGTTAAAGAGGCTCAAGAACAACAATTAGCCTACGAAACCAATACTGCTGGTAACCAATTCGAAGAGCTCCTCAACAAGGGGCTTGCAGAAATGGAAACTGCAGAACAACTCAAAGGAGAAGTGGCTACCTTAGAGGGAGCAAGAGTTTTTCTCAACAAAGGCTTGAGTCTTTTCGAAGTACCTTTAACAGATTGAAGAATAATGCCTATTTCTAAATCTTAGTGTTGATTTGGTTAAAATTTGGTTTTTTGTATGTAACATCTGAACAACGCCATTTTGGCAATCCCATATTACCATTTTGGCATTTTTATGATATTTTGATTACGTTGTTACTATTCGAATCTCCTGCAGGCGTGGCTTATATTTCTTTAAATATTTCCCATTAACCTTTAGGATGCGTTTATCATCCATCAGCTCTTTGATTTCATATGCATTGTTTGAGAATACCTTTATTATTCGAAAAGGCCCTTCCCAATGAGGTGACCATTTACCTAACGTTTTATTTTTCTTGTCCATGGGCAATATGACTTTCCAGACTAAGTCATTAATAATGAATGCTTTTCCTTTCACCCTTTTGTTATATGTCCTGGCCACTCTTTCTTTTTGTCTCATCAGGATTTCCAATGCATGCAATCTAACTTCGTCCAACTCAACTAACTCATTCATCATCATCTCCCAATAAAATGCAGCTGGAATTTTGTTTTGTCTTTGAATTCGAACTAATTGTAGATGAATTTCTACTGGCAGAACTGCATCATGACCAAATGTGAGTTGGAAAGGCATGGTGTTAGTAGCTTCTTTAGGAGATGTTCTACAGGCCCATAGTATTTGGTCCAAAGTTTTGTGCCAGTTCCTTGGCTTTTTACCAATATGTTTCTTGATTAACCCTATTATCACTTTATTAGCTGCTTCGACCTGACCATTTGCTTGAGCATAATATGGCGTTGATGTTAGTAATCTAAACCCCATTTCTTGAGCAAATTCTTGCATCTTTCTACCGGTAAACACAGAACCTTGGTCTGTGGTTATGCTCTCTGGCAATCCGAACCTATAGATAATTTGTTTATGTATGAACTCAATAATAGCCTCTTGATCAGCAACTATTAATGGTATTGCTTCGATCCACTTGGTAAAATAATCTATTCCTACCAAGATATATTTCTGTCCTTTAGACGAAGCAGGATTTATTTCTCCTATTAAATCCAATTCCCATCCTCTAAATGGCCATGGTTTAATGATTGAATGCAACTCACTTGCAGGGGCATGTTGAATCCCTGCATGTTTCTGACATTCTTCACAACCTTTAGCAAAGTCTATACAATCTTTGAGCATGCTGGGCCAGTACATGCCATATCGAAATAACAGCCATTTCATTTTATGACCTGCTTGATGTGCCCCACATGCCCCATTGTGGACTTCTGACAATGCTAGGTATGCCTCACTTTCTCCTAGGCATTTCAGTAATACGCCTTCTTGGGTCTTTTTGAACAATTCGTTTCCCATGAGGACATATGAGAATGCTCTGTATTTTATCTTCCTATCAACATTCAGAGTTGGGTTTGTTAAATAACTCACAAGTGGACTTTGCCAATCTGCATCTGATAAAGTGTTTATGGCTAATATATCGAAACCCTGTTTCTCAGCATAACCCAATTTCATACTCTCTAGATCTGATGGTGTGAATCTAGTATCCATAACTCTACCCCTTAATTCAACTAAATCCTCAAAGTTTCTGGCAGAAACTTTATAACCTGAAGCCAATTGTGCTAAGTCATTTGCTTCTTGGTTTTCTATTCTTGGTATATGTTGAATATCCATGTATTCAAATTTTCTAAGTAGCCTGTTAACTATGACGAAGTATATCATCAAGTTTTCCTTTATGCATTTATACTCCTTTGTTATTTGCTTGACTACTAATTCTGAGTCTCCTTTAATTTCGACTCTAGTTGCCCCCAATTCCAACAAAGCTTCAAGTCCAACAATGAGCGCTTCATATTCAGCTTCGTTGTTCGAGCAACGGGGACCATCTAATTTATACTTGAATTTTGTTGGAATTCCTTCAGGAGAAATTAGAAGGACTCCAACACCACTTCCATTCCTGTGGGTTGAACCATCAAAGTATAATTTCCATGGTTGCATTTCGACGTAACTCATGATAGTCTGTTCAACCAATGAATGGTCCACAATGAAATCAAAAATCACTTGGCCTTTCACAGCTTTTAAAGGCATGAAAGTCAAAGAATATTCTGTTAAGGCTAGAGCCCATTTGCCAACTCTGCTATGCATTATTGGTTTTGAAAGCATGTGTTTAATGACATCGAAATGAGATGAAACATAAACATCAACAGGCTTTATATAATACTTGAGTTTCATACAAGAGAAGTACAAACAGATACATAGCTTTTCTAAATTGCTATATTTGGTCTCTGCATCATTCAATACTCTACTTAAATAGTATATGGCTCTTTCGATGCCATTGCTATCTTCTTGTGCTAACATACTACCTATACTAACTTCAGAGGCAGATATGTACAATCTCATGGGCTTTCCCCATGAAGGTGGAGACAAGATGGGAGGCTGAGAGAGATATCTTTTTATCTTGTCAAATGCCTCCTGATGGGCTTCGTTCCACTCGAAGGCTTGGCCTTGCTTTAAACGAAGCAACGGAGAGAAAGCTTGGGTTCTTCCACTCAGATTCGAAATGAACCTTCTGAGAAAGTTAATCTTCCCTAGCAAAGATTGCAGCTCCCTTTTTGACGTAGGTGCTTTCGTCTCCATTATGGCTTTGGTCTTGTTTTGGTTGATCTCAATTCCTTTCTTGTGAACCACAAAGCCAAGGAAATCTCCAGCCTTGTGGTTCTGATGAATCTGCAATGCAGCAACCTTTCGATCTCAGCTTTGATCTTTGTGAGAACCGCTGGTGCGAATCTTCTAGGAGTTTGCTTGATGGGCTTCTTGCCATCTTTGATTGGAAGTCTGTGTTCGACTAACTCCCTCTTTAAACCAGGCATTTCGTCATAATCCCACGCGAAGCAATCTTTGTTTTTCTTGAGGACTTCGATCACTTCCTGCTTGAGGCCTGGGCTAAGTTTTGCACTTATGTAGGTTATTCTTTTCGTGTTTTCATCCCCTAAGTTCACTTCTTCGAGTGGATCCTGCACCAACATTTTGGCACCTGAGTCTATGGGGTCCCTCTCGAAGCCTAAGGGTTCTTTATCATAGATGGCGTCCAGCCTTTGATCTATCTCAAGTTCTTTAAAGGGTGAGCCTTTCGAGCTATCCCCATTTATTTAGTTCATCTTTACAGCTAGTTTATTCATTTCAGCCTCTAAGGCCGCCTTTGATTCGTTCTCAGCCATATAGGCCGAAATCCTTTCGAAAAAGGAGGACTCAGTCATGAGTAAGGTTATCGAATTCCCAGCCTGCTGGCCGTCTTTGTATAGTACTTTCGACTCCTTCGTCTTCACTGATTATTCTTCTATCCCAATATATGCCATCATGGCGAAGGGTCATATAGTAGTGGGCGTTTCTGGTTTCGTTGATTTCATCATTTGGGACACAAGGAGCAATCTTTGCTAGATGTTTGTCATAATTCCTCTTGTCAACTAAGTTGACTGTTGACATGAAGTAACTCTGGTCCGCTTCAATGTTTTCCACGATCCCATCTTCTCTCCATAAAACTAATCGCTGGTGCATTGACGAAGGAACTGCCCCTACGCCATGGATTCACTCCCTTCCCAGCAACAAGTTGTAGTTGGCCTTGGCTTCGATCACCATGAACATGGTGGGCCTACAGCTTGAGCCTATTGTCAAGTCCAATTTAACCACCCCCAGTGTTTTGCCTACTTTCCCTTCATAATTGAATAGAACCATATTGTGTGGCTTGATGTCTCCTTCACGTATTTCTAACCTTTTCAGCATGAAGTGGGGTATTAAGTTAAATGCAGCGCCCCCATCCACTAGAACCTTATTCACGCCATGGGCACCAACCTTTGCCCGAATAAATAATGGCTTTAGATGATTCTTCATAGCTGGTTCTGGACGTTCGAAGAACGCATTCTTCTCCTCGACAGCTCCATTATCCATCACGTAGTAGCACACAGGCCTATGCTTCATCAGGTCTATGGTATCTTCTTCCTCATACTCTTCGATTTCAGTTTCCTATCCAAACTCACAGGGAAGCACAAATACCACATTGCAATTGATATTGAACAAAGACTCCCCCTCTGACTCGAAACTATCCGTTAGCATATCTTCGTCTTCTTCTGGACCTGGAGTGTATTCCTTTGGTTCATCTAGTTGTACTTTAGAGAAGAGCCTCCTATTAACTGGGGGTTTGTCTTCAGTTTGATTTTTTGGTGTGGGTTTGTTGGTGCTAGATTCACCTTGGTTTTTTGTTGAAGTTGCCCCTTTATTTGCCACAGCTTCCCTCTCAGCCTTTCGAATTCTCTGTTGCCTTCGCCACTGAGATCTTGACATGGGGTTTCTTCCTTTGTAGTTCTCTAATCTCACCTCTTCCCTCTTTGCTATGTTGAACTGCCGTCTATATGTCATAGCATGGCGTGCGTTTCGTTCAGTGTTTCTCCATTTGTCTTTGCCTTTGTCATTTCTGACTTGCAGCCATCTGTCTGTTGGCACTTCAGCAGGGATTTTGAACGTCACTCTTCGAGCACCCTTGGGATGAGGACTATCAAGCCTTCGTTGTTTGTATTTTCTATCGAAACGTGGGCCCATCTGAACAGTTTCTTGATGGTTCCAGCAAGGGGCGAAAGGGATTGTTTCGAAGGCTCTGCCATGCTTTGATCATACACAGCGGAACACCTTGGGCATATCAAGCACTTGGTTTCCCCTTTGTAGCAGCGAAACACAAATTCCAGCAAACTTTCTCCAGCCTTAGGATAACACCTGAATAACTGGTTATCCTGGTGCCAGTTGTTGCCAGTTCGCGCCCTTTGTACCCTCTCGAAGTTTACAGCGATTCTCTGGTTGCAGAGGATGCTGCACCTAGGGCATAGTATCATTCCTGTATCTCCTTTGTGGCACATCATGAGGTAATCCTTGATACTAGCATCTCCAGCATGATTATCCTCCATTTTATACTTCTCTTTTTCTAAGTATCTCTCTACCTCCTCCATCTCAGAGCGAGGTCTCTCCATATCCACCATGTTTACCTCAACATCCTCCCCCTTAGCGTCATCATCTCCTCATCCTGTGGGTTTTATATCTTCAATGTGGACCTTTGAACTCTCTGGGGCAGAATATTTGACCAAGTAGTCAAACTTTCCACTGGGTTCCCCTAAAGTATCCCATATTTCTTTCTGAGGGGAAGTTGGCTTCGTGATTTGGACTTTCTCCAATTCTAGCCTCAGGCCTTCAGTAACCTGTGTCAATTCTTGGTTTTGGTTTTCCTGGCCTTCATTAGCCTTGATTTCTTTTGCAACAGCTAGAGGTGCTGCTTCAATCGAAGTCTCTGGTTGCTTGTGGACGTCTTCAGTGACCCCCTTATTGACTCCGACTATCACCCAGCTTTCATTTTCAGTACCTTTCTCTCCTACTGGAGCGTCACTTTGGTCAGCTTCCACCATGTTAATTTCCCTAATGCATGCAGGCTCGGAGTAATTGGTGTCTGCGACGTCCAAATGGTCATCGTCCACTTTCATTTTTGCTTTATCAGCAAACTTCAGTCTGCCATCTTTAATTGCATTCTGAATTAGGTCCCTGAAAAGAAAACACTGTGAGGTTTTGTGGCCTAGGAAACTATGATATTTGCAAAATCCTCTTTTCTTTCTTTGATCTAAAGGAGGTATTTTGACATTTGATGGCACAATGAGTTGGCCATCTTTGACAAGTAAATCAAAAATCTCGTCACATTTAGTGACATCGAAGGTATAAACCTTCTTTGGGAATTTGTCACTTTTCTCATTTTCAACAATTTCTTTCCCTTTTGTGGGAACTAATAATTTGCAGGAGTAAGGTGGTGCCTGTTTTAATTCAGCGAGGTCGATTTCGACCTCTTCGAATTCGAATTCAAGATAATCCTCTGCTTCCTCAGTTCCAACATAGGAGATCCTTTCCTTCTTGTTATTTTTAAAGACTCTGGCCTTTTCGGCCTTTAGCCTTTCTACCTGTCAAACCCTATCGGCTAATTGAGCCATATCCCTCAAGTATTGAGTGTCTAATTTCTTTCGAATAGAGTAATCCAGGCCGCCAGCGGCCATTTCGACTAACTCATGTTCAGGCACTACTGTAAAGCATCTAGATTTCAAGAGCCTGAATCTATTCAGATAATCATCTATGGGTTCAGTGAACTTCCTCTTGACACTGGCTAGTTCCTTCAGACTTATTTTTTACTGTCCCATGTAGAACTGTTCATGGAATAATCTCTCCAAAAGAGCCCAAGTATCAATGGACCCAGGAGGCAAAGTGGTGAACCATGTGAAAGCGTTCTTAGTCAGGGAACTTGGGAAATATTTGATCCTAAGGTCTTCATTATTGGCTATATCTCCTGCTTCGGTTAGATACCTGGCTATATGTTCGACTGTTGACTCATTGGTATCCCCATCAAACTTTGTGAACTTAGGGACTTTATATCCCCTTGGTAAATCAGTGTGCATTATGTAATCTAATATAGGGGAGGCATAATTTGACCTTCTAATTTCTGTGTTGAGGCCATTCTGGGCCATGATTCTCTCTGTCATGGTGGTTAAATTATTTTCTGCCAAGATGTTATCGTTTCGAATTCTATGAACGACTGCATCAGCATCTTGATTTCGACCCACCATGACAACCCCTCTAGGTTGTTCTTCTCGAAACTCTGGGACTTCCAGCCTTTCGACCCTTGCCCCTGGTTCCATAATTTCCCTTTGTGGGCCTTGGATCATTGGGGCTTCTAGCCTTTGTGCCCTTGCCCCCAAATTAACCTCCTCTCTGGCTGGTCTATAGGGTGGGTCGTTAGCAACTTCTTCTATAATAGGTACGTTCGCTCGAACTCCCGCCTGATTCTGCCTACGCCTCTCTGGGGGAGAAAAAAATATGTTATTCGACTCATATTATCTGCGTTTTCTCTGTTAGTCACAGTCACATTTTGTACTATTGGGGCAAATATCTCCTGCATAGTTTGTGCTAATACTCCTATCATATTATGGTTACTGTCATCCATTAATTGCCTAAAAGCCAACTGGTTTTCTGTGGTTAAAATAGGCATTGCACTATAACCCACTGACCCTTGGTTATTTGTCATAAACTGATTTGCCCCAGACCCAGACCCTATTTGTGGTGATGAGTTCGATGTGGAATTGTGTAAGCCTGCCATAAAAGATGTTGGCATTCCATAAGAGGAATTTCTGGTTCTATTACCATCGAAATCGGGTGGTCTAGTTAGTGGGGTGGCGAAATGGGTTAGTGTCCCTGATGGTGGGACGAATCCCCCAGGATAGCCAATGGTTCCAATATTTCGTAGGGTCGAACTATTAGTTGATATGCCACTTATTCCATTAGTGGCTATATTACTGGTAGAGGATGCAACAGACTGTGCATTCGAAGGGATCACATTAGATGTTCCCATCGAAGCAGACATATTAGTGCCTGTTGCATGTGGGATATTTTGTTCCCCTTGTTGATTTTCAGAATTAGACATCTTGTTCAAATGTTTTCTTCTGGATAAGGGTTGGTTGCTATTGGTTATTCTACCACTTCTAAGGTTCATAAAACAACAAACTTATCGCTCAGAGAGTATTTTTATAATGGTTACGTCTCAACAATTTTTTATTTTGTTCTAAATTTCGTAATGGCCAATGACGGGTCCCACCGGGTGTGCCAATTTGTTTACAGTGATTTCTGGTAAACAACCGCTAGTCCTCCAAACTATCGAATAATCTTAATGACTGTTATTCAATCTCTCTGGTAACTCGCAGGATCGACTAGATTGATCATAGGATGTATTGGTCATTTGGATAACTCTCATTATAGAACTGGTATTCATGGTTGGTATTTAGAATGTTGTGTAGGTGTTTAACTTACTTCGATTACTCTACTAAAGATCTAATAACTTGATAAAGTAAATGCGCGTGAAACTAAATTGCATGAATAAAGTTCAATTGTAAAGACATGTAAAACTGTAGAAAAGACAAGTAAATGACTTCGAAGCATAAAAAACATGTAATGTAAAATATTCTCTGGAATGTAAAAGATTCGAAATATGAAGAAAGAGTTTAAATGCAAGAAAACAGTAAAAGGACTTTAAGTGAAAAAAGGTGTTCGAATGATAAAAGCTTGAAGATAAAGGCATGAAATGTACAAAAGTTTCTGAAATGCAAATTATTTGAAATGGAAAGAAAACATTTAAATGTAAGGCATCAGTAAAAAGACTTCGAATGAAAATATTTTAATGCAAAGGCTTTTGAATGGTATTGACATGAAGATAGAGGAAATACTGGAAATGATAAAGAGTTTTATTAAATCATAAACACTTGGTGTTATCGTACGTACATTGCTCGTGCATTCGTTTCCCTAGCCATGTGGTATTTTGAATGTTTACTGAGTTTTTTTGTACAATAGATATGACACACGAAATCCTAATGCTAAGACTTCTATTTATACTACTTCGACCATAACGGTCTTGCTATAAGATTCTGCCACGTTCAGAACATGCAGAGCAATGCCTCTCTCTATCTTCCACGCGTCTTCGAATGCTCCAGCGCATATATTTTAAATTTCGAACATCCCGCTTGCATTTGAATTTCAAATGTTTTGGCACTTCTTCGCTTCGAACGCATTTCTTGGACACAACCTTGTTATCACTTCGAGACTTCTTTTGAAGATATCCTCATAACTGTCACTCGAAGCTCCAAACTTTGATATGCCCATTCGAAACACTGCTTCTACCATTTCGAAACATGACATCTTGCTTTATTCCAATCGAAACATCCAATTTGCTTCGCTTCTAATAATATCATCAAAATCTTCAGCCAACAAGACCACAAAGCACGAGAGACGCTGGATCAACTGCAAGAAAATAATAGCAAATAAGTTTGGGGACCTGGGATTCGAACCCAGGTCCTGCTGGACTATGCACGCCTTCCACTACCACTCAGCCAACGTGTTCATATTGTTAGTGAAATAAGTGAGAATTAATATATTAACAAATTAAACAAATGCCAAAAATTATAAAAACAAGCGCGAAAATATAAACGATCTAATGGGGAAGAGGCACGTGGTCGTCTTCTTCACAGAATTCTGGTTATTTTTCCTGCGGATTTTAATCCGCAGCAAGATTCATAGCTTGTTCCTAAAATTCGCCTCAGGCCATGGAAACGAACCCTAAGAGCATCAACATGCTCGTCTTCTCTCACTGAGTCCATTCATGCCTTTGATTTGCTCTAATTTTCCCTGAAAACAAAATGCCTAAAAACGAAGAGCCAAAACCCTAGCTTCGGGCATGGCTGTACAGACTACAAAAACGCAATTCAATTATGCCAATAGCTTCAGAATGTAACGTAAAGCATGAATATGCAATTATTTGGACAAAAAGATGCAAGAATCCAGAGTTGTGAGATCGTGCACAGGGCTATGTTCTTGAATACTTACAGCGCAATTCTGGGGGTTCCTGGACGTGCTTTTTATTGCTTTAGCTTCAGTGAATGGCCAGCAAGAACACCAGGTTGATATTTTTGATTGAAGCAAGCTCTCACCAAGAATTCGATCTCTCTCTTTTTCCAAGCTTTTTCAGTTTTTGGTTTTGCCGTTTTAGCAGTTCTTAGGTCGTCAATTAGGTTTGTGCTGCTTGTGTATGTATAAGGCAATGTTTTTAGGTCAAGAATTGGGCCAATATCCATGTACATTCAAGGTTTGGAGATTTGATCTTATCACCATTAACAAGCTTTCCAAATATGGCCAAATCTGAGATTTTGTGCACAAAAAGCCAAGCCAAGAATTTGATTAGGTGTCATATGATATATGAAAGCTGTACCAATCACAAAGATACCATTCCATTAATTTTTGGATTTTATTTGAATTAATATAGATTTAAATTGAATTAAATCAATAAAAATTAAATAAAATAGAAAAATAAATGTTTGGTCATGAAATTAAAGATGCGACACGTGTGTGGCATGGCAAGACCAAATCAAGTGGAAAAAGGTGGACCCCTTTGTCAAAAATTGGAGTTTTGAGGATAGTTGTCTTTTGGCAATTTTGGAAAAATGCCCAACTTCAACAGTGCATAACTTCTTCAATTTTGAACTTTTGGAGGTGTTCTTGGACTTTTTAGAAGCCTTGAGATGTCCTCTAATCAACCCTTTTTGTATCATCGCATTTTGATCTTCCATTATCAAGTTATAAGCTTTGGAAAAAAAGGTGTTTTTGTTGACTTTCAAAAATGACCTATAATGTCCAAATTTGTAACTTCTTGTGAGTGAATTTTATGATCTTGGGTTGTGAATATGGATTGTAGGAAATTGCATCCTCTTCAAAATGAGCTTTGGATGGGTCATTTCTCATAAAGTATGAGAAAGTTATGCCTGGTCAAAGTTGAGTTGACTTTTCCTACAAAACCCTAATTTAGCAACTTTTGAATCTTGATGAATTTTGAGCAATCCTTGATGAATCATGATAAACCCTTGATCAAATGATGAATTATCCTTAAAAATTAGAATGTTGACAAAAAATCTGACTTTTGACTGCAAAATGACCATCTTGCCCTTGCAGTTGACTGTAGATCAAATGGAGCTTTTGACTGTGCAAATTGGCACTGTGAGTCTTGAAACTTGGCATGTAGGTGCTTGAGAATGTATATAGGCCTATGAGACTTGATTGAACCATTGAAAACCCAAAATTCCTTGAAAGAACCAAAACCCTAATTTTGAATTGATTACCTTAGGAGGTGATTTGACTGTTACAACCCTTGAGCCATTTTGGGCAATTTGAAGGTCATTCTTGACAAATCTTGAGGAAAATGGGAGGGAAAATTTTGGGGTACAATAGTTTCCCCTGTTCAATCTTCTTAAACCTGAGGATGTAGATTGGCTTGTGTGCCTTTCGTGATCCGAAGGTGGAAGATGATTGAACACTGAAGTGCCCAGAAATTTGCACTCGCATGGTGTAGTATCAGCATTGTAATATCAGGAATGGGCTTACAGATGCCATTTGGAGATTATTGGTAGGAGGATGGGCTTATAGATGCCATCTGGAGATTGTTTGTTGAATTGTAATTTTGTAAGTTGAAGGAAGGAACCTATGTAGGGTTGACTGATGATGAGTCCGTGTGAAACTGCATCTTGGAAGGAAGGAACCTGTGTATGGTTGACTGATGATGAGTCAGTGTGAAACTGCATCTTGGAAGGAAGGAACCTGTGTATGGTTGACTGATGATGAGTCAGTGTGAAACTGCATCTTGGAAGGAAAGAACATGTGTAAGGTTGCTTTGCACTACGTTGGGAAATTGCAAGGAGGAACCTGAGTAAGGTTACTTCGGGATAAGTTTGTGTAAAACCTCTGGAGGAACCTGAGTAAGGTGATAAGTCCGTGTAAAACTTTTGGAGGAACCTGAGTAAGGTTACTTTGACGATGAGTTCGTGTGAAACTGCATCTTGGAACGAGAAGGGGCCGGTGTAGGGTCACCTGATGATGAGTCCGTGTAGGAAATTTCATCTTGGAAAGAGAAGGAACCTGTGTAAGGTTGCTTTGCACTACGTCGGGAAATTGCAAGGAGGAACCTGGGTAAGGTTACTTCAGGATAAGTTTGTGTAAAACCTCTGGAGAAACCTGAGTAAGGTGATAAGTCCGTGTAAAACTTCTGGAGGAACCTGAGTAAGGTTACTTTGTGATAAGTCTGTGTAAAACTTCGTCTTAGAAATGAGGAGGAACCGGTGTAGGGTTGCCTGAGGATGAGTCAGTGTAAAACTTCATCTTGGAAGGGAGGAGGAACCTGTGTAGGGTTACTTTGATGATGAGTCCGTGTAAAACTTCATCTGAAAGAGAGAAGGAACCGGTGTAGGGTTGCTTCATGATGGTCAAGTAGATAAT
Organism: Vicia faba; assembly: GCA_948472305.1. Lineage (NCBI taxonomy): Eukaryota > Viridiplantae > Streptophyta > Magnoliopsida > Fabales > Fabaceae > Vicia > Vicia faba. The sequence goes on along the minus strand of OX451738.1, from coordinate 1,381,270,473 downwards.
TGTCCTGTCTGGTTTCAGGTATTAACCTACAATCAGTCGTCCACAAAATTTTCCTGGCTTGTTATAGGTATTAATCTGGAACTTGAAAAGGTTGGCCGACGAGATAGTTGTCCTGGCTGGTTACAGGTATTGATCTCTGACCTGAGAAAGAAAAATAGTTTTCCTGGCTTGTTACAGGTATTGATCTTCAATCTCTTCATGTAAATAACTTTCCTGGCTTGTTACAGGTATTGATCTACAATCAGTCGTCCGCAGAATTTTCCTGGCTTGTACAGGTATTCATCTGGAACTTAAGAAAGTTGATGGTAGCCATCTTTGGATTGACCTTTTCCTGAAAAGGGAAAAACGTTAGCTGTATGCAATGTCATGATGTATGCAATGCATGATGCCATGAAGTTCTCAAAATAAATGAGATTTATGTTGTATGATGCATATGCATGTCATCATGTATGAAGATGTGATGTTTTTTAGTTAGAGAAAATAAATCCCGGAGCTGCTGGAGAATAGTGTTGAGTTCTTCATTTTCGCTGGGGATGATGAACGAAGATGATTGCGAGAATAAACCTGCAGGAGAAAAGAACTCTGTTGGGGAATAAACTTGATGAAGAGATTACTCTACGGGGAATTACTCTATGGGAAGAGATGCTTTGCTGATATTTTAACGATAACTCCGCTGGGGATTCCGTTGATAAGCTCTGTTGGGGATTTTGATGATGAACTCCGCTGGGGATAGAAAGAACTTCGCTGGGGATGATCTTTCAGTTGCAAATTGCTGAGGATAACCCAGTTAGACTCTTGTGGAGATAACCTTCTGAATATGGCTGAGGAGATGCATTTGTACTCTGCAGGGGATAAGCTTCCAGAATCTACTGGGTAAGATGGTCCAATTCTCTACTGGGGAAGCCCTTTTTTAGACTGTGCTGGGGAAATGGCTCCACTGGGGGTATCTTGTATTCCGTCAGGGAACATTCTTATATTTCGTTGAGGAATATTAAGACTGCTAGGGATTGTCTTTACGCTTGCTGGGGAATATCCTTATACTCCGCTGGGGAATATTAAGACCTTTTGGGAATACCGAGCCTTTTCGGGACTGACGATAGACTAACTCTGCTTGGGGGAGAGTATTGTTGATTCCTTCGTAGTTGCAAGTCTCAGTGGGGAGAGCTACCATTACTGTCTTACTCTGCGGGTAGTGACGATATCTTGATCATATTCTTCAACCGAACCTACGTTGGTACCTTGGTGGACAGAGCAACTTGTATAGTTCGGATAATTCTTATTGCCCCAGTTTCTGCGGGAGAAGAAGGCCTATGAGGTGCTTGATAACTGCCGATTGACAAATCTTCTTCTGGTAGGCAAGTGACGAGATGACGGGACACAATCGTACGATTTGATCCCTAATTTTTGCCTGGACCGCCCTTTCGGGTTTTCAGTCCATCGGGATACCCTTTTTTGCCCAAGCCGCCTTTTCAGGTTTTCGACTTGGCGGGCGTACAGATTTTTCATTTTCATCCCTTATTTTTGCCCGAACCCTTTTGGTTCGCCGGGAAGCCCTTATTTTTGCCTAGGCCAGTCAACCTAGCGGGTCTTAGATTATGCGTAGTATTTTTTGACTATGTCCCCGTTCTCAGAGTGTAGGGAGGTGTCACTGTCGGTAGTGTTGTGTTGCCATACTATCAGAAGATGTTTGATCATGCAAGATTCGTTGCTGGAATTTATGTCCAATGCCCCAAGTGATTCAGATGGAGATCTGCCCCTGGCTATTTGGCATCTTGAGAGATTCCTTGAATCTTGACTTGACTGCCCCAGATGATGGACAATGGTTATGTCTGCCCCTTGGTTGGAAGTGTTTCTTCCACTTGAGGTGACCCTTTTTATTGAGAAGGTTTTTTTGTTCACTAGATATTCGTCGTGCGAATTTCTCTGCTGTTGAATAAATAGTCATATGCAAACAATGTTATTTTAAGAATGCAAAGCTTATGTCTGTCTTGAAGTTTTTGAAAATGCAGTTTTCAATAAAACAAGCGAATTTTTGTAAAATGTGATGTCAACTCAGGATTTTACAGCAAGCCCTACAGGAGTCAGGATACCTTTTGTAACAGTATGCTTTCGAACTAACCCATGCTTCAGCTAGGACTTTTAAGGGTTATAACGTAGCCTGGTTCACGGTTTAATAAACAAAGGATAGAGGCTCAAATTTCATTTGTACCCACCTGTTCTTCGTAATGTTCTTCGATCCTAAACTCAGCTAATCGTGCATTAGATCCTGTTTGAATCTTTGCTCTGATATTCCGGTGATGGTTCGGATACTGACAGTTTATTTTGAATAGGCAGTCATTTCTTTTTTGTTAAGGGTTTGTAGGACCTCTTTCTTTTTGATTTTGTTATCCCTGTCTTTTTGCCTGAACAGTTTCTTTTGTGATTATAGTCAGCGGGATGCCCCAGTTTTGTAAATCTCCTTCATAGGTTTTGACTTGTTGGGCTTTTATTTTGAGAGACAATGACTGCCTGTCCTTACGATTATAGGGAACCATCACTGTCTTTTTGTCTCGGAAGGACTTCTTTGATGCCATTCATTGTGCACCTGGATCAACTGAGAAAACTACCCTGCCCCAGGTTATAATTAAGGGTTTTAATTTGTGAAAAGAAAAAAAAACTCCAACTTCTTTGGCTCGAAGGGGTTGACGAGGGATTATCTTCCTTATAACTCCACTGTTTAGGATTTGAAACAATGCCTGTACCTCATCAGCGGGGTCTATTCAAAAGCATACTGTAAAGATCGTGGTATCGTTTTCGATCGTGGTATCGTTTTCATCATCCTCCCTCAAGAGGCTTAGAATTTTTTTAATCGAGAGTTTGAACATCACAAAAAGGAAATATGAAGCAATTTTAAGCATAGAGAAAACAATTAATTCAAAACAGACCCGTGTAATGCATTAATGAAATAAAAGAGTTTGACATGATAATTGTTTGAATAAGCAAAGAAAAATACAACTTCAAATGAACAAAAGGGCTTTCAATCTTAGCCATGTTTTGGCAAGGGAGCAGTAATCACATTGGGAGTCTCAGGAGGCTCGAATTCGATCTCCTTAGCATCAATCATATTCTGAATCTTGTATTTCAGCGCCCAACAATCGTTAGTATCGTGCCCCGGGCTATCGGAGTGATAAGCACACCTTGCATCTAGGTTGTAGTTTGGAGAAGAAGTCTTAGGGTTCGAAGGAGGGTTTATCACCTTAATCAGATCCATCTTCAACATGTGCTACAATGCTTGTGACAATGGCATGTTGATGTTGGTGAACTGTCTTTTAGGCTCGTCCGGCCTTTGTTGATTTCCCTTTTGCTGTTGTCGGTGTGACACAGAACCAGATCAAGACTGCCCCTACGTGTTGGCCACGACGACTCTTTTGACTGTACACATCATTAGACTCTTTCTTCCCACTGTAAGGCCTTTTATGAGCATCAGAAGGTGTAGCTTCTTGAATCTTCCCACTTTTGATGCCAACTTCAATTCTCTCCCCAGTCAAGATAAGGTCTGTAAACCTGGCTGAAGAGTTTCCAATCAAATGGTTAAAGAATGGACCAGACAGGGTCCCCAAAAACATATCGACGAGTTCACGATCAGTTAAAGGTGGTTGCACCCTTCTGGCGAGGTCTCTCCATTTTTGAGCATACTCTTTAAATCCTTCACCCGTCCCTATTGACATACCCTGGAGTTGGGTACGCGTAGGAGCGAGGTCGGAATTATATTGATACTGCTTATAGAACGCAGTAGCCAAATCTTCCCAGTTACGGATACTGGCCCCATCCAGCTGATAGAACCACTCGAGCTGAGTCCCTGAAAGACTGTCCTGAAAGAAATGGATCCACAAATTCTTATCAGTAGTGTAAGGCTGGATCTTCCTTACATATGACCGGAGGTACAGCTTTGGACAGGAAGCTCTGTCATACTTGGCAAAGGCAGGTGCCTTGAATTTATGGGGAATCACCACCCTAGAGGATAAACCTAGGTCTCCGAAGTCCAGCCCGGGCACGTTCTGTATCTCCATAGCGCTCAAGCGGTCCTCCAACTGTTTGTACCTATCCTCAGCAGGAGGATACTGTTCTTCATCATAATCCGCCTCGTTGTCGGAGACTATGGGGCTAGGAACCCTTCTCTCTTGTGGACTGTCTTTCCCTCCAGATGAGGTGGTCAGATCAACCTCATTTTGCAGCCCGTTTCCAAACCTGCGTCTGGTGTTGAACAGGACAGTCCTCTTCTTCTTCTTCTTCCTCTCTTTCAGAATCAGGGTCTTCAAGTCCTGCTGACCCTTAGCTAGGCTCATGACCAACTCTTGAAACTGGGCATTCTGGGCCTGGAGGGCCTTGATAGCTTGCTCAGTGGAAGGTTCAGTAGACATGATGATTGCTGAAATAAACAACGAAGAAGATAAGAGACCTGTAATGGTACCTGTAATGCAATGATATGTATGATATATGCATGCAATGTTTTCAAGGATCTCGTGGGGTAAACAAAGAAACTTGTTAGAATTTGAATTTTGCAGCTTAATTGAAGGAACTTCATGTTGCTGAGAGTCCTTCTTCAAGAGTCAGGCTCACCATATCGAGTGGGTCATAGCCCCTGACTCAAGTTATCGTGCTTGGATTTCTAGACAACCTTGGCTAGAGGAAAATAAATCCTCTTTGCCCCTTGTTTGATGTCTGGTTCATCATGATCTGCATCACAAACCCTTGAGACCCTTGAAATGGTTAAGGAAATGCTATGGTATGATGTTATGATGTGTATGCTATGCGTTTAAACAAAAGTGTGAGGTGATGTAAGTAAGCCCTGCAATAAATCCAAATTGTTGGATAAGGACTGTAAACAAATTCTACAAGGAACTCATGTTGTCAGATAACAAGAATGTGCAAATAGTTCAAGTTTGAAGGCACACAAGTCACACAAAAGAGCCCTTAGATTTCAGGCCGACATAAAGCTTAGGTACTACCCTCTTTCAGTTTCAGTTGGTTAAGACCTGTCCTAAAAAATAGTAATCGGGTTCTAGAGGATCTCAATATCACTGACTACCCTCAATCGATCATAATTCCAGTTTGGCAACCTTTTCTTGCGGTCGGAACCATCGCAAGAGTTTAGTCTCAATGAGTGTAGCATACTGCTACTATTCTATGGCCAAGTTGGTCAATTTAAGGTTCTAAGGTCAGTTGGTGCTTAATGACTCCTCAGAAGACCCATATTCTCCTCGTTCCAACACAAGGGATACGGTACAGACCAAGGTGTCACACCAACGTAGCTACTGCTTCATCCGTGTCGGTCTACGCCGGACAGATCCCTCACAATTTATTGTTACTTACCTAAAAAGGGTACCCCCAGATCCGGGTTAGGATCTATAGAACTCCAATACAAGCCCACAAAGTTTAAAGCATACAAAGCAATACAATTGAAAACACAAGTGATCTAATCCTAAGGTACACCTCACTTATAATGTCCCCAGCAGAGTCGCCAGTTCTGTGATCGGTGGAAATAGAACTGACTGTTTTGGAATGCTGGTTCGCGTTTTGCGTTTGTTTTCGCAAAATGTCACGGTAAGCAAGAGTCGCCACCGTATTTTATTTTATCTAACAAGGAAAGGATAAAAGCACAACAAAATTCCTTTCGAGATGTTTCTCGAGTTCGGGAGGTAGATTATAGAAAGGGAAGGTGTTAGCATCCTTTCTATCCGTGGTTATCCACGGGCTCTTAGGTACTTGCTCATTGTGTTTTCAAAAAGTTTTGCTTTTCTTGTGTTCGTAGGTTTTGAAGAGTTTTGTTTGAAAACTTCAATTTAACTCTTGTTTCTGTCCTCAAGAGTGTATGAAGTGTTGTTTGAAAACTTTGTTTGAAAAGTGTAAGTGCGAAAAAGTTGTTTTGTTTTGAAAGAGCAAGTACCTGAGAACCTCTACCTACTCAAAAGGAATTAAGCTGTGTAAATGTCCTTTAGACAGTGCTATCCCACTATTGAGGAGTAAGTAGCACCGTCGTTGGAGTTTTCGGGTCAATTCGATTAAGGGACATGTGGTCACTAAAGCAATGTTAGGACGCCTTAGCGGTAACCCTAATGTCTTAGATCATTTTTATCTGAGGAAACCGTTTCGAGGCAACTTTGATCTTTAGACAGGAGGGCGACCTCTAAAACTCCCTATACTCAATGACCACGTCGAGGCAACCAAGTGAGGCGTACCCTAGGAGTGGCATGTGCAAATGTGTCAATTTTCAGTTATGTTATCTTTGTACATGTTATGGTGAGCTACGGTTGATTTTAAATTAAGATAGATCTTGTCATGCATAGCCTATTATTCATACATCTAGCAATTAATGGTTGCGGAAAATAAAACTAAGCTATTACAAGGCGTCGGGTATTTACATCGCCAAAAACAAACCCTTTAATTTAAATTGCGGAAAATAAAAGAAAGCGATAAATAAATAAAGTCCTAATTATCTATTACAAACCGGGAAACAGATACAATAATATGATCAAATGGATCGCGTGCGGAAAATTAAATCGGATGCGAGTTTTTTGGGGTTTTGACCCTTTTTTGAAAGAAAGTGATTTTTTGGTTATTTTTGGATTAAATGAAATTAAATTAAGTTAACAATTAAATTAATAAACTAATTAATTAATTAAAATATTTTTGGATTTTTGAGTATTTAAAGAAATAAAATAAATTAATCAAAGCTAATAAAAACCTAATTATCTAAATTAATTTTAATTATTGCAAAAATATTAAAGTTATTTCCTAATTAAACTAAATTAATTGAATTAATATTTATCTACAAAAATAATGAGATAGTGAAATTAATTTTAATAAATAAAAATATTATATTTTTTTTGTTTTCTGATTTTATTATGAAAATAAATATTAATTTGTTAGTGACATAAATAATAATTATAAAAATAATTAAATAAAAGAAAAATAAAAAGGGAAAAGAAATAAACTCATGAAGGGGGTGTTGGGCTTTATTGGAAGGTATGATTGACAATTCTGAAGCCCAAAACGTCATGGCCTTTGTTGACTTCTCCACTTCCATGTGTGTGCGTTGACTGGAGACTATGGTGAGGACCCCATTCTGGCCATTGGATTTGGGTTGAGACCACCTGGCCATCATCTGTAGAAGGGCGTATGGTAGACCACAAAGCACAAGAGACGCTGGATCAACTGCTAGAAAATAATAGCAAATATGTTTGGGGACCTGGGATTCGAACCCAGGTCCTGCTGGACTATGCACGCCTTCCACTACCACTCAGCCAACGTGTTCATATTGTTAGTGAAATAAGTGAGAATTAATATATTAACAAATTAAACAAATGCCAGAAATTATAAAAATAAGCGCGAAAATATAAACGATCCAATGGGGAAGAGGCACGTGGTCGTCTTCTTCACAGGATTCTGGTTATTTTTCCTGCGGATTTTAATCCGCAACAAGATTCATAGCTTGTTCCTAAAATTCGCCTCAGGCCATGGAAACGAACCCTAAGAGCATCAACATGCTCGTCTTCTCTCACTGAGTCCATTCATGCCTTTGATTTGCTCTAATTTTCCCTGAAAACAAAATGCCTAAAAACGAAGAGCCAAAACCCTAGCTTCGGGCATGGCTGTACAGACTACAAAAACGCAATTCAATTATGCCAATAGCTTCAGAATGTAACGTAAAGCATGAATATGCAATTATTTGGACAAAAAGATGCAAGAATCCAGAGTTGTGAGATCGTGCACAGGGCTATGTTCTTGAATACTTACACCGCGATTCTGGGGGTTTCTGGACTTGCTTTTGATTGCTTTAGCTTCAGTGAATGGCCAACAAGAACACCACGTTGATATTTTTTATTGAAGCAAGCTCTCACCAAGAATTCGATCTCTCTCTTTTTCCAAGCTTTTTCAGTTTTTGGTTTTGCCTTTTTAGTAGTTCTTAGGTCGTCAATTAGGTTTGTGCTGCTTGTGTATGTATAAGGTAATGTTTTTAGGTCAAGAATTGGGCCAATATCCATGTACATTCAAGGTTTGGAGATTTGATCTTATCACCATTAACAAGCTTTCCAAATATGGCCAAATCTGAGATTTTGTGCACAAAAAGCCAAGCCACGAATTTGATTAGGTGTCATATGATATATGAAAGCTGTACCAATCACAAAGATACCATTCCATTAATTTTTGGATTTTATTTGAATTAATATAGATTTAAATTGAATTAAATCAATAAAAATTAAATAAAATAGAAAAATAAATGTTTGGTCATGAAATTAAAGATGGGACACGTGTGTGTCATGACAAGACCAAATCAAGTGGAAAACGGTGGGGCCCTTTGTCAAAAATTGGAGTTTTGAGGATAGTTGACATTTGGCAATTTTGGAAAAATGCCCAACTTCAACAGTGCATAACTTCTTCAATTTTGAACTTTTGGAGGTGTTCTTGTACTTTTTATAAGCCTTGAGATGTCCTCTAATCAACCCTTCTGGTATAATCTCATTTTGATCTTCCATTATCATGTTATAAGCTTTGGCAAAAAAGGTGTTTTTGTTGACTTTCAAAAATGACCTATAATGTCCAAATTTGTAACTTCTTGTGAGTGCATTTTCTGATCTTGGGGTGTGAATATGGATTATAGGAAATTTCATCCTCTTCAAAATGAGCTTTGGATGGGTCATTTCTCATAAAGTATGAGAAAGTTATGCCTGGTCAAAGTTGAGTTGACTTTTCCTGCAAAACCCTAATTTAGCAACTTTTGAATCTTGATGAATTTTGAGCAATCCTTGATGAATCATGATAAAACCTTGATCAAATGATGAATTATACTTAAAAATGAGAATGTTTACAAAAAATCTGACTTTTGACTGCAAAATGACCATTTTGCCCTTGCAGTTGACTGTAGATCAAATGGAGTTTTTGACTGTGCAAATTGGCACTGTGAGTCTTGAAACTTGGCATGTAGGTGCTTGAGAATGTATATAGGCCTATGAGACTTGATTGAACCATTGAAAACCCCAAATTCCTTGAAAGAACCAAAACCCTAATTTTGAATTGACTGCCTTAGGAGGTGATTTGATTGTTACAACCCTTGAGCCATTTTGGGCAATTTGAAGGTCATTCTTGACAAATCTTGAGGAATATGGGAGGGAAAATTTTGAGGTACAACAATGAGGTTGAATAACTTTCTCCTCTTGCATTAAAAGTCTGGCTAGTTCCCCTAGTATTTCACAATCTTCCTCGCCTTCGTCTTCGGCTTGGATAATTGGATGTTAGAAGTCATAACTGGAAATAGTAGAATCATTGGCAATGAAATCCGGAGTGGATGAGGATCCGCAAGTGTGTGTGTGCGTGTGTGTGCATGTAAGACACATGCCTATTTGAAAAATGCAATAAAGAAAAAGAAAGACAATGAGCATAAAATTTGAATGCAAAGGTCCAATGTTTTTTATTAAATGATCATATGATAAATGAACATGAACAAAACCCTTAACAAATGGACCATGGTGCCCCAGGCAAGGAACGTGGCTTAAAGTCATTGTTTGGAATTAAGATTACAGACAAAAGTTCTTGAATTGACAGCAAATAGTAAACAATAATTATTCCTCATTGAAGGAGATGGGAGTGAAGTCCTTTTGCATTCCAGTTGTTGAGCTTTCCTTTGGTAGTAGGGTAAATCCATTCTTCAAAAGCACATTCATCGTCAAATTCTTCCACAATGTTTACTTCATGATTTCTGATGCGAAGAGGTGGCTTTCCCACGCGAGCGCGCTTGACCTTTTTATGAGCTTTGATGGTGAAACCCATCCCAAATTTATCTGCTTTGAACGGAATGTCGAGGAGTTGTCCCCAGATAGTACAACTTCCATCTTCAACCACGACACAAACATCTTTAAGTGAAACCATTCTTGGTACAACTTCATCAGCTTTTTATATGTCAGAGGAGATTTTGGTGGTGGCAACCATAGGAGGAACAACTTCGAAAGCCTGCCATAGAGTTTCCATAAACTCACCATCCATTTCCACATACTTAAATGAATTTAGGTGGCTAACCATGAATTCTTCTTTGCTGCAAACGGTGACGATCTTTCCTTTGACTAGATATTTTAATTTTTGATGAAAAGTGGATGTTACTACTCCTGCCCCATAGATCTAAGGGCGTCCAAGTAAACAAGAGTATGCGGGACTGTTGTACCAAAAAATTGTCCCTCTCATTTCTCAAAGGATCACCCTGGACCCTAAGGTTTGCTTCCATCCAATTCAAAGCCTTGAATTATCAATTTTCCAAGAAAGTCATTCACAGGGGAAAAATGGTCATTTGTATACTGAAAAGTCAAACTTTGACTTTTGGAACAAAATCAAGCTTCAAGAATCATATTTCATCAAGACATGTTGGAATGTGATATTTGTTTCGTCAAGAAATTCAAAAGTCAAATTTAATTTTGAAAAGTCAAATTTACTTTTGAAAAGTCAAATTTCTAAATACTTGGAATTTTTCTAAGTGTTTAAGAAATATGACAAGTTCAAAACTTCTGATCAGATTTTCACCATGATGGAAGTTGATTCTGGAAGAACCTCTAACACAAGAGTTATAGATCTCAATGAGATTTCAAACATTGCAGAACAAAAATTATCCTAGAAATTCTGGGATTTCAAAGCTACAAATCCTTGAAGACACATCCATGAAACTGAAGCATTCAGCAAATTCTGGACACTTTCAAGACAGATCTTGGTTAGAACTTCTGGGCCAGTTTTCACGTAGGCTCAGTCAGAAGTTGCAAGAGTAATTCAAAGAGGATTTACAAAGTGTGTTACAAGATTTTGGTAAAGTCTAAGAATTCTCTCAGAACATGCTAAAGCAAAGGGATTCAAGGATCATAAGTTGGATATTGGTTCTAAGTTGCGCAGATGCTGAACTTCTGACCCAGACTTAGGCTATGATGCACAATCTCATAGCGCAGGATTTATGGTTTGATAAATCTCATCATCATTTAATTCTCACAACAACTTTTGAGTTTTATCCAAAGGATTTCCCCACGTGTGAGAAAGAAGTGCCATTGTTGTCCTTGAAAGAAAAACTTTTGTACAAGGTTATGCTAGGCCCATGCTTTGCTTCTGCCTATGAGGGTACTCTTCCTTAATTCATGCTTACAAATCCAGCTTAGGAACGGCTAAAAACTGCTAACCCTCATCCTTGCTTCAAGAACAAGGCAGTGCCTTAGCATGTGAAGGCTATGTTCAACGCTTCGGTCAGAACATCACCAAATCCCAAAAACCTCGTTTATACAAACTGCTGCACTGCTACAGCACGGTACTATAACCAACAACTAATTCAGCCCATGCATGCATCCCATAATTGCACCAAATTAGCATACGAAAACTGTGATAAAAAAGTAATGGAACAGGATGCCAAAAAGTCTTCAAATCCCATTTTGTTTTTCCCCTCAAAATCACGAGAAATTCACCTACAAATAAGTTGCTCCAACACACTTTCAAGGGGCTGGCTTTTGGAGAGAGAGAATTGTCAAAAGAGAGAAAAGAAAACTGCGAAACCTTCATAAAAATCCAGAATTCCCAAACAAAAAACCAAAACCTTTGTTCTTCCCTTTGAGTCAAAGAACTTGGCATCTTCTTTTCCGTTGCTGTCACTGACACAAGAACATCTGAAGGCAGCAGCTCAAAGCTCTAAGAACACACTCCAGATTCAAGGTAAGTCTTTCTGACTTTGTATCTTTTCATTCAGAAAATCATCAGATATGTAAATATCAGAGTATTGATTATGTCCATATTATTGCATAAGTAAGGAAAAGTTATAGATCAGAACTTCTTGAATAAAGTTAGGCCCAGAATCAGAATTAGAACTTCTATAAACTATTGTGCTTTTACCCTGCTGATTTGCTGTTAAGAACTGAATAAATTGCTGATGTGCTAATTAATATGAGGAAAGAGTTGAAATGTAACACATAACTTCTATTTTTTTACTCACCATTTTAACACATAGAATTTCTAGTATTTTCTCACTGTTTAAGCATACAAAACTTCTAAGTTCTCTTTGTTTTAACACACAAAACTTCTATGATTTTCTCACTGGTTTAACACACAGAACTTCTGATTTTCACTCACTATTTTAACACACAGAATTTCTAGGTTTTTTTTTATTGTTCTAACACACATAGAACTTCTAGGCTTTCTCACTGTTTTAACACTCAAAAGTTGAACACATAGCAACCCATAACTTCTGTATTTTCCCTCTAACGTTACTTACAGGACCTTAGTGTGTATCAATCCAGAACTTCTGATTCCCACTGACGTTCCTTTCTGAGTCACAACGCGCCTAGCTTCATAACTTCTGATCCTTATTGTTTTGCTTGCAGCAGCACGCTGTTTCTATCTCTCGCTATTTTTCCCTTTTTATCATTTTCAATATCATTACTCTTTCTTTATTAATATGAAAAAGACATAAAAATATTTCCTTTTTATTAATTAATTTATATCTTTTTTAATTCATTAAGACAAAAAACCACTTTCAAAACAAGTCCATTTCAATTCTTGTACATTATTTCAATATGGTTATAATAGATAATTAGGACTTTAATTTCTTGCAATCCCCATTTGTAAATTTATACACCCCATCCCCCTAATGAGTAATAGCGTAGGACTTTACATTTTCGCAATTTATCGCTTTCAAATATAAATGCTAGTAATTAGGGTGTGTATGACAAGACATGAAATCAACAAATAAACCACCTTAATCAAGACTAAATGCATGCAATCAAAAACACTTGCACACTTGCACCCTTTAGGTTAGTCTCACTTGTTTCCTATCATAAAAATAGTCATGTCCCTCGAGCATGGGTGTGATGCGGTGGGAGAACTGACTTGAGGTTTTGCGTTTGTGTTTGCAAATGTTGCGGTTTAGCAAGAGTCGCCACCAACTTTTATTTTATCCAAAAGGAAAGGTAAAAAATCACAGGAAAGACCTTTGAGATTGTATTTGGGTTCATGGGGTAGATTATGAAAAGGGAAGGTGCTAGCATCCTTTTCATCCATGATTTTCCATGGGCTCTTAGTTACTTGTTTTAGATCACTTGCTTTGCTTTTTCAATTGTTTGAAATAGTGCTTTGTGTGGTTTTGAAATTATTTTGAAAAGAGGCCTTTGTTTAGGAAATCTTTATAATGATTCTCGTTCGTAAGAATATATACAAAGATGTTTGTCTTTTGAAAAATGTTTCAATGTTTTGAAAGTTGTTTGGAAATTGTTTTGAAATGTGTGTGTGTGTGTGTTTGTTTTAAAATAGCAAGGATTGTTTGAAAGAGATCTGAAGGGGTAAGAAAACACTTAGAAGGGGGGGGGGGGGTTGAATAAGTGACTCTTTTCGTTCTTTCAATACAAAGCTCAAAACAGTAATGGAATAACACAGTTATTTTTATCCTGGTTCGTTTAAACCTAAACTACTCCATTCCACCCGCCAAAGTGATTTCGCCTTTCTCAACAAAGACTTAATCCACTATAATCAACTGATTACAATCATACAACAACTGTTGTGACTAACAATGCATAAGTAAACTTACAAGTGACTAACACCACTAAGACTTAAATCTAGTCCTAGTCTGCTTGAGAAATCTGACCAAACTTGGTCTCTCAAGGAACAAATACAGAAGTATAATCTTTACAGATAATTGAAATAGAGTTTGCTTCTAATCAAGCTATATCACAACTGTGATTTTTCTTAGAATGTAATACACAATAATGTAAGAACTATGAGTTTGTAAGATTTTGAATCTTTCACGTAGTTTCTTGTTTGAACAATCTTTTTTTGGCTTGCAATAAATGTCCTTCTACTTATTGTAAGAAAAAATAAGATCGTTGCTGCCTTCAGAGGAAATGGAGAGCATTAAATGCTTTGCGTGTATCCTTGCAAAATTCCATTCTCCAAGAAACTAGTTGTAGGCACTTGAGTGTTTTCATTCGTCTTTGCACTAAATAGCAAACGTCAGAATGTAAGAACGTGTTTCCTTTGCTTTGACAAGACACGTTGATTAAGACGTTGTTTCAGTATTTGCTTTAACTCAGAACATGCTTTATTAAACTTCTGGTCAGAGCGTTGCTTGCTAAGATCTTTGAACAGTGCTTGCTTTCAAGTTATCTTCAGAATCAAGAAGCCTGCTAGAAGTTAGAAGATACATTTAACAAATGAGTGTTCTTACCAGAGTCAGCAGATGCGTTTGAATAAAAGGTTCTTATGTCAAAGAACTTCTTCATAATCTTTGCTTAGCACTTTGGAATGTTTCTTGTCAGAACATTAACTAAGACATTCAAAACCATATTCATTAGAGCATAAATTATCTTAAATATAATTTAGTTATCATCAAAACACTTGGGATAGGTCAGAACTTAATCTTGTTCTTTTAATCTCCCCCTTTTTGATGATGACAAAAAATTATTTTAGATAAAGAAAAGAAACAGATTAAGAGATAAGAATCTCCCCCTGAAATGAATATATCTATGCATAAGACATCCTGAGATTATTTAGTCAGAGTGATACACAGCCTTCTTTGAATTTCTTCAGAACTTCTTCAAGAAGATAAATCTTAGCTGGAATATTCTTTCAGAGTTAAATGATACCTGCAAAAAAAATCTTTTGCACAGAGGGAATTCTTGCAATTATGTTAGATTGTTTGAGACATAGTCCCATAACTGTTAAACAGTGATTAGTTAAAACATGCACATTTTCTCCCCCTTTTTGGCATAATCAAAAAGTGTAATAAATGAGAAATTTTGAAAGATTCCATAAAAAGTTAAAAAAATAGATAACCAGAAGTACAAACAAAACATCAAATAAGAGACAAAAAGAAACTATGATTTCTTAGAGACAAGAGCCATCAGAAGGTTCTTGATCTCAGAGGCAGATTCACTTTTCATTGCCATCCAGTTCTTGAACTCTAAATTTGTTTGATCTTGCTTATCCATGCGTCTATTCAAGACTTCATTCTCCCTCTTTAGCTCTTTCAGAGTGTCCATAATGAGTGAGGTAGGGGCAGAAGATGATGAAGCTTCAGTAGAAACAGGGTTAGAAGCAGCAACTGATGAATCAGACTTCACAAAGGTGGAGAGAAGAGTGCCCAGATCCATTGCAAGAGTTGGCACAGGTTCAGGTCCATCCTTAACTGAAGGTTGATTCAATAGAACAATAGCCAGAGGATTTGAATATTCAGAGTATTCTTCAGATTCGTCTTCTGATATGTCCATCTTATCATCTGGTGTATCAGCAATCAGTAGCGAAGACTTCTTATTCCAAGTATCAGCAGCTTCTGTCTTGAAAACACGCAGAAGTTTGGAAAAGTTGTCCAGCACCTGAGGGTGGCACAAATCCTGTAACTTCCGTGATTCATCAACCAAGGTTCTTCTGAAAGTTTACCATAGAAGATATGTTGCTGCGATGTTCACACTTCTAAGGCAATCTTCTTTCAGCGGTTGTAACCATGCTTGAACATTTGTTATAAAATTCTAAAACAAAATATTTACATCTGGCTGAATAAGTTTAGGGACAGCCGTTCTGTAAGATTTGTTTTTCAATAATTGTAGAGATTGAGAGTCCACTACAGTTCTTAAAAAGCTATTGGTTTCAGGAGTATTTGTAGGTTCAGGTTCAGGTTGGTTAACACAAATATAAGGTTCTGATATATCAAGAGGTACGGATGGTTCAACAATATCAGTTTGTTCAAAAATTTGTTGTTATGGAATTTGAGGAGTTGAGAGTGGGGTTGTATGTTGTGGTGAGGTGGGTGGAGTGATATCAAGAGAAATTATTATTGTATAAGTGGGAGTGGAAATGGGTTTTTGAGGTTGTGGTTGGTTCATAGCAAAAATGTTTTCAGTTGGTAGATTGAAAGGTGGTTTTATGGTTGCTAGAGGTTCATTAATCCCAGGGATTCTCCAAGATCCAGCATCATACCATCCAGTGGGTCTGGGTGATAAAGGTCTGGGAGGGGGTCTTGAGAAACGTTCAACAGGAATAGGTTGAAAAACAGATGGTTCAGGGGGTTCTGAATGAGAGGGTTCTGATTGGCTGTCAGAATGTTCATCAGAGTCAGAATCACTAAAATCTGTTGAGAACTGATTTTTACTAAGGTTGTCAGCAAGGGGTTCAAATGGTGAGGTTTGAGAGGATTCAGCAGATGCAGATATATTTTCAGAATTATAAATAGGTATAGTTTCAGCATGATTACCTATCTTCTTTTTCTTCTGAGGAGAGTCAGAAGGTCCTTCTACAGCTTTTCTCTTCACAGATCCTTGGAGAACAACATCAGCAGCAGCTTGATTTCTTCCTTGAAGCCAAGCTGGATCAATAGGTGATCCTGTTTCTCTGCAGGTCTTAAGATAGTGCAAAACCATACGAGAATGTTCCAACGAGTTGAACATAGGAAAATTAGCAATAGGAATTCTTCTTTTCTTCACAATAGTTGACAGACATGGAGAGGGTTCCACCAGCAGTTTGTCAATAATTTTCTTTTTTAGCAAGTTCTTTCCAGTCATTGTCTTACCACAGATAGGTTCAAGCTCCCCCAGAAGATTTGCTTCTCTTAGGTGAGCAATCAGACCATTCTCAGTTAGAATGTCTGATAAAAACCTCCCCATGGGAATCCAATTCCTCTTTGATTTGGGATTCTTCATCCTTTCAGCTTCTCTGGTTTCTTTGACATGGTTCCAGAGGTGTTCAAAAAGCAAGTAGGGCAAATCAATTTTGACATTGGTTCCAAGGAAAAACAACAAATATTATTGATCAGCATTGATGTAATCAGGAGAACTGGTGTCTTTCCTGTGGTGAATACATCCATGAATAATCCTTGCCCAAATATTATACTTTTCTTTCAAATCCCTAAGTTTGGAGGAACCTTGACCATTTGTAAAAATCTCTGTGTATACCCTAGACATCTCCATTCTTCCAGTGGGCATTCCTGTAACTCCAAGTCCTTTAAATCCCAGCAACCTTCTGATTAGATTTTCTGTAATGGATATTTCCTTGCCCATTACAAAGGAGAGAATAACCTTGGGAGTTGCAATAGCGTGAATCTAGAATTCTTTTACCAAATGAGGAAAGACTGGACCAGTAAGACGATCAAAGTAGCTTTCCCAACCTTGAAACTTCACAGCAGGGAACAAGTCAAATCCATTCTCTCTTAGATTCTCAAAGTCTACCATTAGCTCACTCAAAACTTCCAAACTTTCTACCGGAATGAGTGTTGTCCTTTCAGGTATACAATATTGCTCAGAGTGGGTAGAGGAAGAAGAAGCCATTGAAGTTTTATGAAAAGAGAATTTTTCGAAAAGGGTTTTTAAGAGAAATGTTCAAATAAAAACTTGAGTTGAAAGAGACAGTAAAGAATGAAAGGGTTTTTCAAAGAGTATTTATAGGCATTAATTTCAGAGAATAGGTTAAGAATTAAATTAGAAGTATTTAAGACAAATTAAAATAAAGATTAAAACGGATTTAAAAAAAACTATTCTCATCATTACTAGCATTTAATGAATTGCAAAAAATAAGGGAAAATGTGAGATTATGGCTAATCATCAACAGTTACCTAGAACGTCATCAGTAGCTTTTGCACGCTTGACCTTTCAGAAACACACCATGTGTTCATTTCCTGAAGGATGCATGTAACAGCTGTTTGTTCTAATGAATTTCTGAACTACACTTGGATATGAAGCGTTAGAATGATTCATATAGCTTTTGTTACAACTTCTCTTCTAACTTCTGAAGAGTTGTTGATCAGAGCATTCATTTCAGAAAGTTCTGAAGCCAGTCACAGAAAATAAATATTATTTTATTCAGGACATACTTCCATACAAATATTTTTCAGAATGAAATTAAATCTATCTTCTGAAAGGGGTTTAGTAAAAATGTCAGCCCATTGATGGTCTGTTTTTACAAAAATCAGGTTTAAAATCCCCTTCTGAGTATAGTCCCTTATGAAATGATATTTAATTTCTATATGTTTGGCTTTAGAATGTAAGATTGGATTTTTAGAAAGACAAATAGCAGAAGTATTGTCACAGAAGATAGGAATCTTACTTTCATAAAGGTTGAAATCTTCTAGTTGACTTTTCATCCAAATCATCTGAGAGCTACATCCAGCAGCAGATATATATCCAGCTTCTGTGGTTGATAGAGCAATTGTTGCTTGCTTCTTACTGTACCATGAGATAAGATTGTTACCCAAAAACTGGCAGCTTCCGGAAGTGCTTTTTCTTTCAATTCTATCTCCAGCAAAGTCAGCATCACAATAACCTGCTAGTTTGTAATCTTGTGATCTTCTTTAACACAGACCAAGATTAGCAGTACCTTTCAGATACCTAAGAATTCTCTTAACAGTTGTTAAATGAGATTCTCTAGGATCTGATTGGAATCTAGCACACAAGCACACGCTAAATAATATATCAGGTCTAGATGCAGTCAGATAGAGAAGGGATCCAATCATACCTCCGTATAGCTTCTGATCTACTTTCATACTTACCTCATATTTACCTAGAATGCAGGTTGCATGCATAGGTGTCTTGGCATCTTTGCTTTCTGAAATTTGAAATTTCTTCAGAAGTTCTTTAACATACTTCGTCTGATGTATGAAAGTACCTTCTTGAGTCTGGTTGATTTGAATTCCAAGAAAGAATTTCAATTCACCCATCATGCTCATTTCAAATTCTGCCTGCATTGTCTTAGCAAATTCTTTTCCAAGGGATATATTAGAGGTTCCAAAAATTATATCATCAACTTAAATTTGACAGATTAAAATATCATTTTTAAATGTTTTTCTAAAGAGAGTTGTGTCCACTTTCCCTCTGGTAAAATCTTTTTCTAATAGAAAATTACTCAGACGATCATACCAAGCTCTTGGAGCCTGTTTTAAACCGTACAAAGACTTTTTCAATTTAAAAACATGTTCTGGTTGTTTTGAATCATTAAATCCAGGAGGTTGATGGACATATACTTCTTCTTCAATATAACCATTTAGAAATGCACTTTTAACATCCATTTGATATAATGTAATGTTATTTTGTACAGCAAAAGAAATTAATAATCTTATAGATTCTAACCTGGCGACTGGGGCAAAGGTTTCATTATAATCAATTCCTTCTTGTTGACTATAACCCTGTGCAATCAGTCGTGCCTTGTTTCTTATTACTTCTCCTTGTTCGTTCAATTTGTTTCTGAAGACCCATTTGGTTCCTATAACATTGAATCCTTTGGGTCTTGGAACTAGACTTCATACATCATTCTTTGAGAATTGATTTAGTTCTTCTTGCATTGCTAAGATCCAATCATTATCTTCCAGAGCTTCATCAATGGTAGTTGGCTCAATCATAGAGACTAAACCGAATAGAGATTCTTCATTGATTCTGAGAGATGATCTTATTCTGATGGGATCTTCTTTTCTTCCAATGATTATGTCTTCTTTGTGAGCTGAAGATAATCTAGGAAACCTTTTCTGAGTGAGTTGGTCAGAGATTCTGAGATTGTTGAGAGCATCGTCAAGAGGATGATCTGCTACGTCTTCTTTTGCTTCTGAACTTTCAGAGTTTGAGTGATGATCTTCTGTACCTACAGAAAAATCAATTTGCTTTGGCTGTGGTTGGCCAAGCTTATCATCAAACCTGACTTTGATTGATTCTTCAACAATCAGAGTTTCTGTGTTGTATACTCTATAGCCTTTTGAGCGTTCAGAGTATCCAAGTAGGAAACACTTTTGTGCTTTGGAATCAAACTTATTCAGAGTTTCTTTGGTGTTTAGAATAAAACAAGTACATCCAAAAGGATGGAAATAAGAAATTTTGGGCTTTCTGTTTTTCCACAATTCATAGGGAGTCTTTTCAAGAATAGGTCTTATAGAGATTCTATTCTGAATATAACACGCTGTATTCACAGCTTCTGCCCAAAAGTGCTTATCCATATTTGTTTCATTGATCATGGTTTTGGCCATCTCTTGTAATGTTCTATTCTTTCTTTCTACAACTCCATTTTGCTGGGGAGTTCTAGGACAAGAAAAGTTATGAACAATACCATTTTCTTTAAAATATTTTTCAAAATAATGATTTTCAAATTCACCACCATGATCACTTCTAACTTTTGTGATTTTAAAATCTTTTTCATTTTGCACTTGAGTATAGAAGTCAATGAATACAGAATGTGACTCATCCTTGTGTTTTAAAAACTTTACCGATGTCCATCTGCTGAAATCATCAACGATGACCAATCCATACTTCTTGCCTCTGATGGATGCAGTTTTCACTGGTCCAAACAGATCAATATGAAGTAACTCTAATGGCTTAGAGGAAGAGACAACATTTTTAGATTTAAAGGAAGGTTTTGAAAATTTTCCTTTTTGACATGCTTCGCACATAGCATCTGAGTTGTACTTCAAATTGGGAAGTCCTCTGACTAATTTAATTTATTTAGTTGAGAGATTTTTCTAAGACTGACATGTCCCAATCTTCTGTGCCATACCCATTGCTCATTTCTAACAGACAAAAGGCATTTTACGTTTTGAGATTTAAGATCTGATAAATCAATTTTGGAAATGTTGTTTTTTCTCTTACCAGAAAAGAGGATTGATCCATCCTTTTGATTTACAGCTTTACAGGAGTTTTGATTGAAGATAATGTCATAGCCATTGTCACTTAATTGACTTATAGACAATAGATTATGAGCTAATCCTTATACTAATAAAACATTAGAGATAGAAGGAAAGTTACCGTTTCCTTTGGTTCCAGAACCAATAATCTTCCCTTTCTGATTACCTCCAAACTTCATATCTCCTCCAGCTTTAAGTTCCAGGCTTTGGAACATAGACCTTTTTCCCGTCTTGTGTCGTGAGCATCCAGAGTCCAGGTACCATGACTGGTGTTTCAATTGAGCAGTTAAGGACATCTGCAACAAATATTATTTTATCCTTAGGTACCCATATCTTTTTGGGTCCTTTTGGGTTAGCATAAGAGTTTCCAGAATGTGATGTATATTTTATATCATGTGAATGTCCAAACTTGAATTGCTTATTCAGAGGTTTGTAAGTGAAGGTCATTTTAGCAACAGGTGTTGGAATGTATGTTTCCTTCCCTTTGGGAGGTTCATATCCAATTCCTCTTCTGTTTTTCCTACTAACTCCATAAATCATTGAAGCCATTTTGCTTCTGTCTATGCTTTTAGCAAGAAAAGTTTGAAAGCTATAGTCATATTCTTTCAGAATATCTTTTGAACTAGATACAGACTCTGAACTAAAATTCTTTTGAACAATTTGAATTTCTTTTTTAAGTTTAAGATTGTTTTCTAAAAGTTCAGATTTTTCTGTTTCAAGTTTCTTAAAATCATATGCAAGACTCTTCTTGAGTTTCTTGTATTTGATTTTGAGCTTACTGTAGTTTTCCAGAAGTTCTGATAAACTATCAGCAAGTTCTTCTCTAGAAAATTCAGAAAATACCTCTCTTTGTTCTGACTCACAGTCTGAGTCATCTTCTGTGATAGCCATTAAAGTTAGGTTGGCATTTTCATCTTCAGAACCAGATTCATCTTCAGAAGAATCTGAGTCATCCCAGGTTGCCATCATTCCTTTCTTCTTTCCAAATCTCTTCTTTGGTCTTTCTTTTTGAAGATTTGGACATTCACTTTTGAAGTCACCAGGTTCTTTGCATTCATAACAGATGATCTCTCTTCTGTTTGACTTTTTATGTCCAGAAGATTCTGGTCTATCTTCTGACTTCTTGAAGTTCCTGAACTTCTTTTGTATGCTTCCACAGATGATTGATCCTTTTGGAGATCAAAGATAGTTCATCTTCTTCTGAAGCTGATTCTTCAGAGTTTTCTTCTTCAGCCTGAAAAGCGTTAGTATCAAATTTCTTAATTTATTTAAGGGCTAGAGACTTACCTTTCTTCTGAGGCTCATGTTCATCCAGTTCAATCTCATGACTTCTGAGAGCGCTGATGAGTTCCTCTAAAGACACATTGTTCAGATCTTTTGACACCTTGAACGCAGTGACCATTGATGCCCATCTTCTGGGTAAGCTTCTGATGATCTTTTTCACGTGATCTGCTTTGGTATACCCTTTGTTCAAAACTCTCAGACCAACGATCAGAGTCTGAAACCTAGAGAACGTTGCTTCTATAGACTCACTTTCCTCAACTTTGAAGGCTTCATACTTTTGAACTAAAGCCAGAGCTTTAGACTCTTTAACTTGGGCGTTTCCTTCATGAGTTATTTTGAGAGACTCAAACATTTCATGCGTTGTATCTCTATTAGTTATTTTTTCATATTCTACTTTAGAGATAGCATTTAAAAAAATATTTCTAGCTCTGTGATGATTTTTAAAATCAGCTTTTTGTTGTCTATCCATATTTTTTCTATCCACTTTGTTTCCTTCTGAATCTGTAGGATGTTTGTAACTATCCAAGACTATATCCCAAAGATCACTATCATGACCTAGAAAGAAACTTTCTAGCCTATCTTTCCAGTACTCAAAATCTTCTCCATCAAACACTGGAGGTTTGTTATAACTATTATTGTTTTGTTCAGCGGCCATTGTGTTTTCTTCTGGATCTTTTTCTGACACGGTTAAGTGTTGAGCTCAGAGTCAAGCTCTGATACCAATTGAAGGGGTAAGGAAACACTTAGAGGGGGGGGGGGGGGGGTGAATAAGTGACTCTTTTCGTTCTTTCAATACAAATCTCAAAACAATAATGGAATAACACAGTTATTTTTATCCTGGTTCGTTTGAAATCAAACTACTCCAGTCCACCTGCCAAGGTGATTTCGCCTTTCTCAACAAGGACTTAATCCACTATAATCAACTGATTACAATCACACAACAACTGTTGTGACTAACAATGCACAAGTAAACTTACAAGTGACTAACACCACTAAGACTTAAATATAGTCCTAGTCTGCTTGAGAAATCTGACCAAACTTGGTATCTCAAGGAACAAATACAGAAGTATAATCTTTACAGATAATTGAAAAAGAGTTTGCTTCTAATCAAGCTATATCACAACTGTGATTTTTCTTAGAATGTAATACACAATAATGTAAGAACTATGAGTTTGTAAACTTTTGAATCTTTCACGTAGTTTCTTGTTTGAACAATCTTTTTTTGGCTTGCAATAAATGTCCTTCTACTTATAGTAGGAAAAGATAAGATCGTTGTTGCCTTCAGAGGAAATGGAGAGTATTAAATGCTTTGCGTGTATCCTTGCAAAATTCCATTCTCCAAGAAACTAGTTGTAGGCACTTGAGTGTTTTCAGCCGTCTTTGCATTAATTAGCAAACGTCAGAATGTAAGAACGTGTTTCCTTTGCTTTGACAAGACACGTTGATTAAGACGTTGTTTCAGTATTTGCTTTAACTCAGAAAATGCTTTATTCAACTTCTGGTCAGAGTGTTGCTTGCTAAGATCTTTGAATAGCATTTTCTTTCAAGTTATCTTCAGAATAAAGAAGCCTGCTAGAAGTTAGAAGATACATTTAATAAATGAGTGTTCTTACCAGAGTCAGCAGATGCGTTTGAATAAAAGGTTCTTATGTCAAAGAACTTCTTCATAATCTTTTCTTAGCACTTTGGAATGTTTCTTGTCAGAACATTAACTAAGACATTTAAAACCACATTCATTAGAGCATAAATTATCTTAAATATAATTTAGTTATCATCAAAACACTTGGGATAGGTTAGAACTTAATCTTGTTCTTTCAAGATCAAGTAACTAGGAGTCATCTACCCTAGTCAAAAGTCTTTCCTATACATTTTTATTCCTTTGATATTATTGTTTTACCATTGCTTTGGTAAACAACCCCATCTTTAGAAGTTAAACGGGACGGGCGTGGGTCATCGTATGACCATGATAACAATATTGCCAAGTATCTTAGCAAGTTTTGAGGGGCTTAAGATCATTTGTTTTTAGGCAACCAAGATAGCGTCATCGAGGGACTATGATCTTTTGTTTTGTTTTGTTTTGCCAAGATACCTAGCATGCATACCATGGCCATGTTTTAAGGCAACCAAGTGGGTGAAACCCTAGAGGTGCTTGTGTGCAAGGTGTTGTCATTTTTCATGCATTTTGTCTTGTATTTAGGTCATGCTATTTGTTTGATTTTGTCTTATCATACAAACCCTAGTTTTTACTAAACATGTATATAATGCGATAAATTGCGTAAAGTAAATCTAAACTATTACAACAATATTATGGGAAGGGGGATACAAGTTTTGAATAGGGATATTTGCACAAAATAAAACCCTAATTTACTATTACAACCCAATTAAATTTTGGTACAATAAATA
The DNA here is from genome assembly GCA_948472305.1 of Vicia faba. Classification (NCBI taxonomy): domain Eukaryota; kingdom Viridiplantae; phylum Streptophyta; class Magnoliopsida; order Fabales; family Fabaceae; genus Vicia; species Vicia faba. The sequence goes on along the minus strand of OX451738.1, from coordinate 1,381,246,157 downwards.
AATAAACAATTATTTAAATATGCAATAAAATGTAAATATGCAAAAAAATGTTTTGTAATTGTTTTATGTATGTAAAAATAAATTATTTAAGTTCTAAAAATAAGAAAAAATAATGTTGTTATTTTTGAAAGGGGGAAACCTAATTTTGATTTAATAGAAAATATTGTTTTCTAATATTCTTGTCCATTTTTGTTTAAGAAAAATAATAATAATATTATGTATAAATATTAAAAATTAAAATATATGAGAAAATAATATTTTATGTGTATAATATAATAAAATAAAATATTTAAGTATTTTAATATTATTTACAAGTTTATTTAAGAAAATAAATTCTATTAAACCTAATAAACTATTTTTATGCCATAAAAAATAATAAAAATAATAAAATAAAATGCAAAAAATTAAGAAAATATTTTTTGGGATTTTTTAATGTTTAGAAAACAAATAAATGCAAGTCAAAATATAATATATGCAAAAAATATAAAAAATAAAAGAAAATGCAAATGGGGGTGCAGAAGCAAAAATGAGGGGGGTGCAAAAAGTAGCAGGCCCAAGGCCCTGGCCCAGGACAGCTTCGTCCCTGACCTCCAGACAGCAACTTCGCGCACGCTTGCCTTCAAATCCTGTTCTTGCTATTGTTTGCATAAAATCAAAAACTTATAACATGAAAAATGTAGCTCATGAACTCACGATTCCAATGATATAAAGAACATGACCTAACTCTAAAAGACCAAGGAGAATTTTAATGGCCCTAATTTCTGACATAGTTTTTTCAGCATGTTCAACATCCAAATACTCTTAGCTCAGTTAATATAAATGGAATCTATGCATATGTACAGCTTAAGCATGTTGAGGACTACATTTTTGCTTCACAAATCGTGACCTAAGGATGCCTAAATAGAGAGATAGAAACTTGACAAATACCTTGTTCAGTTGAGTTTGAATATGGAAATGTGGGAACTTTGAGTGAGGCCTGAAGTTCTTGTGAGCTTCCTTGAAGTTCTATCAAGCTTCTCCAATGCTCAGCTTGCCTTGAAGTTTCCTGAAACTCCTTGTAGAAGTCAACCTGCAAACTCAAAAAATGAAAATGGTTAAGCTTGAAACAGAGGTTACAGTTGCAAGACAAAGTCCTGGATAACTTAGGTGTGATGTATGGAATGTGTTTGAAGTGTTTCAAAGCAAAACACACGAGCCAATATTATTTTGGAAATGGTTCTGCAGAAGATGCCCTGTTTGGGCAGGAACTTGGGTTTTTTTTGTGTTTTAGAGTGTTTTGGAGGTTGTGAATTCGTGTTTCTTGCTTGTTACAATGTTATGAGGTCGTTTGAAATGAAGCCAAGGCTTGCCTTTATCAGATGGATCAGATCCCTTGACTTTTGCAAGTTTCTTGCTTTTGAAGAAAAGTTTGAAGTGACAATGCAAAAGCTTGTACTTGCTAGCTTATGGACTGCATAGAGTTGGTAAACTTTTTCTGATGTTTGTGGATATTGTTTTCAACAAAAGATTAGGTACATGGCTCAAGATTTGCAAAGTTGCAAAAAGCAAGCTTTATGAAAATGGTATTGTGATCTTTATGCCATAAATGGAATAATTCAATGTACAATGCTCCAAAGATCAGAACAAGACAATTATCCAATGTGTTTGCATTTAATTATGGAGTGTAGAAAGGATTAGGACCTGTAATACCAAGTACAAGCATGCTAGGACAGATCTGCAATTTGTAACATTGTGAAAATGCCTTACACAAAAGTGATAAATTGCCATTTTCATTTCTTCGATTCTCCCTGACCATAAATGATCTTGGAGAGTTCTTGGACATTTTGGAAATCTTGTAACATGCTATACAATCCATATTTGAAATTCAACTTGAGATACCTCTTGGAACTAGGTGAAAAGTTGCCATGAAGTTAGGTCAAAAATCTGCCTAAACTAGGGCAAAATTTCACTAAGTTAAAAGTTTTATGGACCCCTATTCACAAAATCATAACTTGAGATCCAAGCATATTTTGGGAAAACTTTGTGAATCAAAGTTGTAGATTTCATGGAGGACTACAACTTTCATGTTGTAAGTTTTCTTTGAATCCAATTTCATCATGGTGAAAAAGCTGGACAAAGTTGGGAAAAAATAAGAAATTTCCATAACTTAGAAAAAATTCTAAGTTATGAAAAATTTCAAATTAAAACCCTAATTTTCAAAATTAGGTTTCTTGGTCAAAAAGTTTCACATTTTGACATATCTTGATGAATTATTACCCTTGGCACTTGATTTTGACTAAAAAGTCAAAGTTTGACTTTTCAGTGTACAGTTGAATTTTGATCAGTTGACTGCAAAATTATCTGTCAATCCTATGCATTTGAGATCTTTTGAACTATGTGATTAGGTCAAGATGATTCTATTGAGTCCTTTAAATCACGCTTGAACCCAATTGGTCATTGGCAAGGTCAAAAATCAAAAATTTCCCTTTCTCAGTCAGAACCCTAATTTTGACCATTTTGCCCTTTTGATGATCTGATCAAATTTCTTGAGGAGTTGTGGTCCAAACTTGATAAAATTGTACATAGGAGCCTAAAATGTTGTTGGGGATCAAAAATTATGAAGTTTGACTGTAAATTGGCCATGGTTGACTTTTCTCTAATACAGCTGATTTTTAGGTCAACTGTCCAATTGATTGGGCAAAAATATGATTCAAGGCTTGAAACTTGGTATGAGCAATCTAAGGGGTCGAAGATGGTATATGAAAGTCACATGAAGCATTGATGGTCCAAAAATCCTTGTGCAAACTCAAACCCTAATTTCAGGTCATCAATGCAAGAAGATGTCTTGAGTTGAGCAAACCATAGTCCTGTATGGAGTCCAAGAGTCTTGTGAGGAAAATCTTGATAATATGAGAGGGAAATTTTTGGGGTACAACAGCTGCCCCTGTTCAATCTTCTTGAACCTGAAGAGTTAGATTGGCGAGTTTGTCGTTCGTGACTCGAAGGTAAAAGATGATTGGACACTAGAGTGTCCATAAATTTGCACTCGTCAAAATGTAGTTGAGGAAATGGGCTTAAAGATGCCATTTGGAGAGATGATAGAATCTTGTTGGAGATGGGATTAAAGATGCCATCCGAGAATGTTTGTTGAATTGTATGTTGTAAGTCAGAAGAATAAGTATCAGAATGGTATCCGTGTCTGGAACGTATCTGTACTGTATCTGGAGACTTGTAATGAGAAACAGAATAGCATTCGTGTTTGGAGCATCTCTGAACTGTATCTGGTAGTTGAATCTGAATGAGCAATAGAATAACATCTGTGTTTAGAGCGTCTCTGAGCTGTATCTGAACTTTGTATTTGAGTAAGCAATAGAATAGCGTCCATGTCTGGAGCATCTCTGAGCTGGGGAAAATCAGAATAGGTGACAGAATGGCAACCGTGTCTGGAGCGTATCTGGACTGGAGTCTGAAGTTTGAATCTGAATGAGAAATAGAATGACTTTCGTGTCTGGAGCATATCTAATCTGTATCTGAATCAGAAAACTGAATAAGGGCCAGAATGGCATCCGTGTCTGGAGCGTATCTGAACTAGAATATGAAAAAGTGACAGAATGACTTTCGTGTCTGGAGTGTATCTGAACTTGAGATTGATAGCTGAATCTGAATGAGGAATAGAATGGCTTCCGTGTCTGGAGCGTATCTAATCTATATCTGATAGTTGAAATCTGAATAAGTATAAGGATGTTATCCGTATCTAGAGCGTATTTGAACTGTCTCTGAAATCTGAATCTGAATGAGCAACAGAATGACCTCCTTGTCTGGAGTGTATCTGTACTATATCATGATTGTATACTGTTACTGGTATCTTATTAATCTTATCCTGAAAAGGGTAAAATGTTAGCTGACACACAAAGTTATGTTGCATGAAATGTCTGATGCAAGATATGTGTTTTATCAATGTTTATGATATATGAATGTAATGTATGCGCATGTAAGCTGATTTGTTGTATTGCTGAGGAAAATAAATCCTTGACGGCTGCCGGAGAAAATAAATCCTTGACCGCTGCTGGAGATTCAAAATCTTTGATTGTTGAGGATGAGAAATCCTTGACAACTTCTGTGGAGATGTGAGGATCCTTCATGTCTTGAAGTTGGAGTATTGACAAAATCTGTTGTGAGAGTAATGCCAAACTGTTTGAGAAATCTTCTTGGGAAATCCAGAGAACTTTGATGACTTCTACTGGGGGCTATACAAAGGAAATCCTTACTCGGCTGGGGAATAGGGAAAACTCTGATGATTTCTGCGGGGAACTAAGAATGAGAATCTTCATTCTGTTGAGGAGTAATGAAAACTTTGGCGACTTCATCCTGGGGAGCAATGAAGACTCTGGCAACTTCGCTGGGGAATCTAGAATGAGAATCTTCATTCTGTTGGGGAGTAAAAACTCTATGCAGAAGAAGGCTTACTGCTGGGAGTAGGTTCAAGAGTTTCAGTCGTCTTCCACTCTACCAGGGAGTTATCCTAGGTTGGGGAGAAACAAAAGCTAACTGTTATCTGGTTGATTTCCAGGCTTCTAGATAACTTGCTGGGAAAATTGGATGGTTTCCGCTGAGGATTGATAGTTAGAAGTCTTGACTCGACTGGGGATGAAGGTTTCAGCTCCGCTGGGGGTCTGTAACTCAAAGTTTTGGTTATGTTGGGGATTGGGAGTCTGAAGTTTTAACTCTGGTGGGAATTAAGGGTTGAAATTATAACTTCGCTGGGGATTTGTATTTTAAGGTTTTAGCTCCGCTGAGGATCTAGATGATGTACTGCAGGGGATTTCTCTTGGAATATCCTAAAGGCGTTTTCCTATCCTTTCAGTTTGTCAGTAATTGTTCTTTTCCATCCTGTTTATTTGTAAACAGTAATTATGTTCAAATGCATATGTTCATCAATGAATCATTGGACATTTTTGCAAATAAAAACACAAGTGTAAAAGAAAAAGACAAATATTTTTCGTACTTTGAAAGAGATATATTTGTATTTACTTTGAATAAGAGTTTTGTACAAAGGAGACAGGCATCCTAGTAAGAGGATGGTGTCATAAATGTAAGAAAAATTTATACAAAGAAAGATAGCTATGTGTGTAAAAATCCCATGGGGTTCCCATTCCGCCATAACCTTCATAACTCCGAATATCTTGTCCATCCGCTGCTTCGTCCGAAGATGATTGGATTGATCAGAAGCTCAGAGTTTGTCTGTGAAGAGATTGTCCTTAAAGTGATCCGACGAGACATAGTCATACGCTTTAATTCCACAATTTTTGCCTGGACCGCCCTTTCGGGTTTTCAGTCCACCGGGAAACCCTTTTTTTCCCAAGTCGCCCTTTCGGGTTTTCAACTTGTCGGGTGTACAGATTTTTTTGTTTATCCATAATTTTTGCCTGAACCGCCCTTTCGGGTTTTCGATTCACCGGGATGCCCTTTTTTTGCCAAGGTGTGTCAACCTAGCGGGTCATTTATGCATAGTATCTTTTGACTATGTATGCGTTTGTAGGGTGCGGCAGGTCGTCGCCGTCCATGGTGGTTAAGATCATTGCCCCACCAGAAAAGATATTTTTGATCACAAATGGTCCTTCGTAGGTAGGAGTCCATTTGCCCCTGGGATCACTTTGTGGCAAAATGATGCACTTGATTACCAGATCCCCGACTTGATATACCTGGCGTTTGACTTTCTTGTTGAAAGCCTTGATCATCCATTTTTGATATGTCTGACCGTGGCAAACAGCAGTAAGTCGCTTTTCATCAATCTAGTTAAGTTGATCAAGTCGGGTCTGAATCCAATCGTCTTCACTCAAACCAGGATCCTTCATGATTATCAAGGAGGGAATCTGAACCTCGATAGGTAAAACAGACTCCATGCCATATACCAAGGAATAGGGTGTTGCCCCAGTTGATGTGCGTGTCATGGTACGGTACCCGTGAAGAGTAAACGGTAGCATCTCATGCCAGTCCTTGTAGGTGACTGTCATCTTTTGTATGATCTTCTTGATATTTTTGTTCGCGGCTTCGAAAACACCATTCATCTTTGGCCGGTAGGGAGATGAATTGTGATGTTGAATTTTGAACTGCTCGCACAAGGCAGTGATTATAGTATTGTTAAGGTTTGTACCATTGTTAGTGATGATCCTTTAGGGGATACTGTACCGGCAAATAAGGTTCTTCTTGATGAAGCGGACAACAACATTCTTAGTGACGGATGCGAAGGAAGCTGCTTCGACCCACTTGGTGAAGTAGTCAATGGCCACCAGGATGAAACGGTGTCCATTGGATGTTGTAGGCTTGATCTCTCCAATCATGTCGATTCCCCACATAGCGAATGGCCAAGGAGCTGTTAGGACATTTAGAGGAACAGGAGGCACGTGCACCTTGTCTGCATAGATTTGACATTTGTGACAAGTGCGGGAGTGTTGATAGCAGTCAGCTTCCATGGTAGACAAGTAGTAGCCTGCCCTTAGAATCTTCTTAGCCATTGTATGCCCTCTAGAGTGAGTGCTGAAGGTACCTTCATGCAATTCAGCCATAATCTTTTCAGCTTCAGCTTTGTCCATACAACAGAGTAGAATAGAATCGTAATTGCGCTTGTATAGTATGCCATTGCTCAAGAAGAACTTGGCCGAGAATCTCCTTAAGAACTTTTTGTCGTTGACTGAAGCTCCTTCAGGGTATTCTTGCGCCTCGAGATACCTTTTGACTTCGTGAAACCACGGCTGGTCCACTACTTCCTCGGTATTAATCTCGTGACAATATGCAGGTTCGGCCATCCGTTCAATGGTAATCTGGGGAGCCTCATTATCCCAGTTAAGTTTAAACATGGATGACATTGTAGCTAGAGCATCTGCTAGCTGATTTTCTTCTTGCGGGAAGTGCTCGAAGGTAATCGCTCGAAATATGGTAACAATGTCAAGACATGTTCTTTGTAAGGGATGAGGTTTGGATGTTTAGTATCCCACTCTCCTTTGATCTGACTGATGACCAAAGCTAATTCCCCAAACACATCTAAGGATTTGATTCCCAAGTCTATGGCAGCCTTGAGTCTAAAGATGCAAGCTTCATACTCTGCCATGTTGTTCGTACAGTTGAAGCAAAGTCTAGCTATGAAAGGTGTATGGCAACCTTTTGGGGAGATGAGTACCGCGCTGATACCGTTGCCAAGTGCATTGGAGGCCCCATCAAAGTACAGGGTCCATCGGGATCCTTGTTCAGGTCCGTCATATGGTCTGAAATCTTTAACATTGTCCAATGTCATGATGTCCTCGTCAGGGAAGTCAAACCTCATGGATTGGTAATCTTCGATAGCTTGATGAGCCAGATGGTCAGCCAACACACTCCCCTTTATATCTTTTTGGGTCGTGTACTGTATATCGTATTCCGTTAGGATCATCTGCCATCTAGCTATTGTTCCGGATAGAGCAGGCTTCTCAAAGATGTACTTGATTGGATCCATCTTAGATATCAGCAAAGTGGTATGAGTCAACATGTACTGCCTTAGCCGGCGAGCAGCCTATACCAAAGCACAACAAGTTTTCTCGAGCAGTGAGTATTGGGTCTCACAGTCGGTAAACTTTTTGCTAAGGTAATAAATGGCATGCTCTTTTCGGCCAGACTCATCATGTTGGCCCAGTATGCACCCCATTGAATTCTCTAGGACAATCAGATACATGATTAGCGGTCTTCCTTCGACGGGTGGCATCAAGATAGGAGGTTCTAGCAAATACTCCTTGATTTTATCGAAAACAATTTGACAGTCATCATTCCATTTAACTACCTGATCTTTCTTCAACAGCTTGAAGATTGGTTCACAGGTAGATGTTAGGTGAGAAATGAACCTTGCAATGTAGTTTAGGCATCCCAAGAAACCTCTGACCTCCTTCTCAGTGCGAGGAGCGGGCATTTCTTGTATAGCTTTGACTTTGGCAGGATCAACCTCGATGCCTTTGTTGCTAACAATGAAACCTAAGAGTTTACCGGACCGGACTCCGAATGTACACTTGTTTGGGTTCAGTCTGAGCTTGTACTCCTTCAACCTGACAAACAGCTTTTGCAAGTGATCAAGGTGTTCTTCTTCAGTTTATGATCGGGCTATCATGTCATCTACATAGACCTCTATCTCATTATGTATCATATCATGAAACAAAGCTACCATGGCGCGTTGATAGGTTGCCCCGACATTCTTCAGTCGGAATGGCATCACTTTGTAGCAGAACGTACCCCACTGTGTAACAAAAGTAGTTTTCTCCATGTCCTCAGGGGCCATTTTGATCTGGTTATAGCCTGAGAATTCGTCCATGAAAGAAAATACATTGTGCTGAGCTATGTTGTCAACCAAGATGTCGATGTGCAGAAGTGGAAAGTCATCTTTAGGGCTGGCCCTATTTAAATCTCTGTAATCCACACACATTCTCACTTTTCCATCCTTCTTAGGCACGGGCACAATGTTGGAAACCCATTATGGATAGGAAGTGACAGCCAGAAATCCAGCATTGAACTGCTTCATAACTTCTGCTTTGATCTTTTCGGACATGTCAGGTCTCATGCCGCAGACCTTTTGTTTCACAGGTGGACAATCTTCTCTTGTGGGGAGACGGTGTACCACAATGTCTGTATCAAGTCCCGGCATGTCTTCGTATGACCAGGCGAAGATCTCAACATAATCATGCAGTAGCTAAATCAGGCGCTCCTTGACACTCGGCTCTAGACTGGCACCTATCTTGATTTCTTTTCTGTCTTCCTCAGTTCCCAAGTTGACTGTATCCAACTGCTCTTCATGAGGCTAGATTTCTCTTTCTTCTTGCTGTAATAATATGGCCAATTCCCCTGACACCTCACAATCTTCCTCACCTTCGTATTCGGCTTGGTTGATCAGATCTTCAGAGTCACTGAAGGCTATAGTAGTATCGTTATCCATGGGTTCTGGAATGGAAGGGTACCTGCATTTGTGAGTGTGGGTGTGTGTAAGGGACATAGCCATCTTAAAACAACAAAATGTAAAAGAAAGACAATGAGCACAAAAGGTTTTAAATATGAAAAGCGTCCATGATTCATTAAAATGACACATGAAATGAAGATAAGAACCCTTACAAATGGACCTATGTGCCTCGGGTAAGACACAAGGTTAAAAAAGTACGAATTGTTTGTGAATTATTGTAGTCCAACAGAAATAGAAAAGATAAATTACTGATTTATGAAAGTAATCGGAACAAAGTCTTTTGCTTCCCAATTGCACAGTCCTCCGTCAACAGTAGGGAAAATCCAGTCTTCCAAGTTACCCTCTTCTTCACTGTCCTCTAGTGCACTGACATCATGCCTCGGCATTGGGGCGGAGATAACATTCGGCTTTTCTGGAGCTTCAAATTCAACTTCCTTTGTGTCAATCAGATCTTGAATCTTATTCTTCAGGGCCCAACAATTGTTGGTGTCGTGCCCTAGACTTTCTAAATGATAAGCACATCTGGCATTGGGATGGTAGTGTGGAGAAGTAGTGCTAGGATTTTTAGGGGCCTCTTTCAGCATGGCCAGGTTCAACTTCAAGAGATGGGGTAAGACTTAAGCAGGAGTCATGTTTATCTTGGTGAATTTCCTTACAGGCCTTTCCACCCTTTGTTGGTTATTCCTCGGCTGATTGTTTCTCTGTTGCTCTGACGCAGACTTTTGAATCATAACGGCCCCCATAGTTGGTCGTCTTTCAACTCTTCCCTGATTTCTCTGGGAATAGATAGTTGACACCTCCTTCTTTCCCGTGAAGGGCTTTTTTGCAGCCGCAGAGATAGATACATCTTTCTGAATTTTCCCGCTTCTAATATCGGCTTCCACCCTCTCGCCAGTTAGAATCAACTCAGTGAAACCTGCAGAGGAGCTTCCAATCAGGTGATTAAAGAAAGGACCTGACATAGTCCCCAAGAACATGTCCACAAGCTCTCTTTCAGATAAAGGTGGTTGCACCCTTCCGGACAAATCCCTTCATTTTTGGGCGTAGTCTCTAAAACCCCTTGTTGGTAGCCATGGCCATACTCTGTAGCTGAGTACGGGTTGGCGCCAAGTCGGCGTTATATTGATACTATTTATAGAAGGCGGCTGCCAAATCCTCCTAATTATGCACATCAGACCTCTCCAACTGGTAGAACCAATCCAGCTGCGTCCCTGATAAACTGTCCTGGAAAAAGTGAACCCACAAGTCTTTGTTAGAAGAATGTGGTTGAATTTTCCTGACATAAGATCGCAGGTGCATCTTTGGGCAAGACAACCCATTGTACTTAGAAAATAGTGGAACTTTAAATTTAGGAGGGATTACAATTCCAGAAACCAACCCTAACTCCTCAAAGTCCAGCCCAAGCACTCTCTGTATCTCCATAGCAGCTAGACGTTCTTCCAAGTTCTTGTATTTGTCATCGACCGGAGGATACTGCTGTTCAGAATAGTCCTCATCTTCCTCTTCCTCTACCTCAGAATCATATGGCATTGTAGTTCCTTTACCTTTTCCTTCCCCCTCTTCATATGTTGATGGGAATTCCAAAGTCCGTCTGGCTTGTCCTTCAAACCTTCTGCCCAAGATAGCCACACCAGCTCTCTTCTTCTTCTTTTTCTCTTTTTCCTTCTCTAGTATAGTCTTGAGCTCCTACTGCCCCTTGGCTAGGGTTAAGAGTAGCTATTGAAATTGTGAATTACGGGCTTGTAAGTCTTTGACCGTTTGTTCAATATCCATCTTGCTGAAATAAACAGCAGAGAGATGAGGAAACTTGGTGTGAAGACCTGCTTATGCATATGATGAATGATATGTGTTCATGTAATGCATTCAAGGATTCAGAAATTCAAATTTGTTTTAAACAAAAAAGGAACACACGTCATATTAATAAGATAGAATTTGTTAGTACATCAATGCCCCCATGGGCAAAATAATACAAAATTCTAAGGTAAGAAGACGTTGCGCATCCTCTTTGGTGCAATGTAGGTGTTGAGAGTATGCTCTTCGTGAAGTTGACGAGTGAGTTCCAAAACCTTCTTCTCGCTTGCATAGAATTGGGCTTCGAAAGTATCACGCTCTCCCTTGAGCTGTATCCAACTCCTTTGTAGATCTTCGAGTGATGTTGGCATGTCAGGATGTAGAAGGGTGTATGGAACCTCTCCTTCCATAACAGGCTCTATAATCACAGGGAGAATGTAAGGGTAAGGCATTATAAGACTTTGGGCGTGGGTTCGTACCCACTTGAGGTAAGGCTCAAGAGGGATGGAATTCTTGTGTCCCAAGGTCTTACTGTCCACCTTGTTGGGTATCCTCCAAGCTCGGATGAACCTTTGTCGGAGTCCTTGATTTTCGTTTTTGAAGTCGAAAACTAAGCCTTGAACTAGCATGTCATGTGGGCCATCCCTTCGGGCATAACCAAACTGTCTCAGAGCCAAGCAAGGGTTGTAGGTGATGCCTCCCCTAATGCCTAGTAGAGGGACATTAGGGAATTCCCCACAACGGTCAATGATGATAACATTCTCTTTGGATCGAGAACACCAATGAATATTTGAATGGGTAAGAGTCATCAATCATTGTGACCACCTCAAACCTTTCTCATTCTTCAAAACTGATTGGGGAAGATGAGAAATAAACCATCTTGCCAGTAGAGGAGTGCAACACATGAGAACACCTCTTTTCCTCATTGTACGAATGTGAAAAGAGTGGAGGATATCCCCAAGCAATGTAGGCACCGGGTTGCGGGTCATGAAGATTTTGACAGCACTCACATTTATGAGTTGGCCAGGGTTAGGGAACAAGACTATCCCATAGATGAGAAGAGCTACAATCTCCTCAAAAGCTTGCAAGTCTAGATAATTCCAACATCTTTGGGCCTTCTCAAACAAAAACTTTGACAGGAAGCCTTTGACACCACTTCTAGTTTCCCAATGTGTTGTGACATCAGACGAGTGAAAGTGTAAGGCTTGAGCAATCTCTTCTGGATTTGGATCTCTTTCCGTACCGTTGAAGGGTAGTTGATTGAGAATAGGAATCCTCAAGAGTTGAGAAAATTCCTCCAAAGTAGGCACAAGTTGGTAGTCAGGAAATGTGAAGCAATGATGCAAAGGGTCAAAGAACTGGAAGAGAACTTTCAGCATATCCTCCTCAATGTTGGTGGTGACCAAGTTGAGTAGACGACCATGTCTCTCGGTGAATGGAGAATTTTCAGGAATCCTTGAAGCTAGCTCCTTGAGTTGAGGAGGAATTCTCACAAGGTTGACTTGGATAGTTTTCCTGCGAAGTGAATCCATAACTTACAAAACAGGAACAAAGATGAAAATCCAAACCCTTGAAATGTTTAGTGGATGCATATGATGCTTCATGATGTTCATGATGTTATGCACAAGTATATATGTACAAACAAATCACACAAGTTCCTAGTTTAGGCTTGCATGGGGTTTCATAGGTAAGTACCCTCTTGAAGTTTAGTTGGCTCAACCTGTCCTAGAAATAGTAACCGGGTTCTAAGGAGCTCAATATCACTGGATTGTTTCCTTGTTCATTGTTTCAATTCCGCCTCTTTACTGGCGACCGAAATATTCCAAGGAACCAACCCTTAATGAGTGTAGTATCGAGAATCTACCAACTTCGGACTGCACCAAAGCCGGTTATCTCACTACATCCTAAAAGGCCAAGTTGGTCAAGTAAAGGTTCTAAAAGTCCATTAGTGCTTCATGACATCACTCAGCGGCCCTGTATTCTCTTTGATTGACTCAAAGGCTACCGGTACCCACAAATATGTCGCACTAATATAGCTATTGCTTAGACCATGTCGGTATACCCCGCATAGTTTCCACAACGTATTGCTATTTACCTATGAATGTTTCCCAAATCCGGGTAGAGGATTCAAACCCAAACAATAGGACCAAAGTGTAAAGCAAGCAAGTCAAGCAAGATAAGCATGTAAAGGTGATCTAAAACCCTAAGGTAACCCCATTTTTATATTCATCCCCAGCAAAGTCGCCAGTTCTGTGATGCAGTGGGAGAACTGACTTGAGGTTTTGTGTTTGTGTTTGCAAATGTTGCGGTTTAGCAAGAGTCACCACCGACTTTTATTTTATCCAAAAGGAAAGGTAAAAAAGCACAGGAAAGACCTTTGAGATTGTATTTGGGTTCGGGGGGTAGATTATGAAAAGGGGAGGTGCTAGCATCCTTTTTATCCATGGTTTTCCATGGGCTCTTAGTTACTTGTTTTAGATCACTTGCTTTGCTTTTTCAATTGTTTGAAATGGTGATTTGTGTGGTTTTGAAAGTATTTTGAAAAGAGGCCTTTGTTTAGGCAATCTTTGTAATGATTCTCGTTCGTAAGAATGTATACAAAGATGTTTGTCTTTTGAAAAATGTTTCAATATTTTGAAAGTTGTTTGGAAATTGTTTTGAAATGTGTGTGTGTTTGTTTGAAAATAGCAAGGATTGTTTGAAAGAGATCAAGTAACTAGGAGTCATCTACCCTACTCAAAAGTCTTTCTTATACATTTTTATTCCTTTGATATTGTTGTTTTACCATTGCTTTGGTAAATAACCCCATCTTTGGATGTTAAACGGGACGGGCGTGGGTCATCGTATGACCATGATAACAATATTGCCAAGTATCTTAGCAAGTTTTGAGGGGCTTAAGATCATTTGTTTTTAGGCAACCAAGATAGCGTCATCGAGGGACTATGATCTTTTGTTTTGTTTTGTTTTGCCAAGATACCTAGCATTCATACCATGGCCATGTTCTAAGGCAACCAAGTGGGTGAAACCCTGAGGTGCTTGTGTGCAAGGTGTTGTCATTTTTCATGCATTTTGTCTTGTATTTAGGTCATGCTATTTGTTTGATTTTGTCTTATCATACAAACCCTAGTTTTTACTAAACATGCATATAATGCGATAAATTGCGTAAAGTAAATCTAAATTATTACAACAATATTATGAGAAGGGGATACAAGTTTTGAATGAGGATATTTGCACAAAATAAAACCCTAATTTACTATTACAACTCAATTGAATTTTGGTACAATAAATAAATAAACAATTATTTAAATATGCAATAAAATGTAAATATGCAAAAAAAAAAAAAGATGTTTTGTAATTGTTTTATTTATGTAAAAATAAATTATTTAAGTTTCTAAAAATAAGAAAAAATAATGTTGTTATTTTTGAAAGGGGAAACCCTAATTTTGATTTAATAGAAAATATTGTTTTCTAATATTCTTGTCCATTTTTGTTTAAGAAAAATAATAATAATATTATGTATAAATATTAAAAATTAAAATATGTGAGAAAATAATATTTTATGTGTATAATATAATAAAATAAAATATTTAAGTATTTTAATATTATTTACAAGTTTATTTAAGAAAATAAATTCTATTAAACCTAATAAACTATTTTTATGCCATAAAAAATAATAAAAATAATAAAATAAAATGCAAAAAACTAAGAAAATATTTTTTGGGATTTTTTAATGTTCAGAAAACAAATAAATGCAAGTCAAAATATAATATATGCAAAAAATATAAAAAAATAAAAGAAAATGCAAAGGGGGGTGCAGAATCAAAAAGGGGGGGTGCAAAAAGTAGCAGGCCCAAGGCCCTGGCCTAGGACAGCTTCGTCCCTGACCTCCAGACAGCAACTTCACATGCGCTTGCCTTCAAATCCTGTTCTTGCTATTCTTTGCATAAAATCAAAAACTTATAACATGAAAAATGTAGCTCATGAACTCACGATTCCAATGATATAAAGAACATGACCTAACTCTAAAAGACCAAGGAGAATTTTAATGGCCCTAATTTCTGACCTAGTTTTTTCAGCATGTTCAACATCTAAATACTCTTAGCTCAGTTAATATAAATTGAATCTATGCATATGTACAGCTTAAGCATGTTGAGGACTACATTTTTGCTTCACAAATCGTGACCTAAGGATGCCTAAATAGAGAGATAGAAACTTGACAAATACCTTGTTCAGTTGAGTTTGAATATGGAAATGTGGGAACTTTGAGTGAGGCCTGAAGTTCTTGTGAGCTTCCTTGAAGTTCTCTCAAGCTTCTCCAATGCTCGGTTTGCCTTGAAGTTGCCTGAAACTCCTTGTAGAAGTCAACCTGCAAACTCAAAAAATGAAAATGGTGAAGCTTGAAACAAAGGTTACAGTTGCAAGATAAAGGCCTGGACAGCTTAGGTGTGATGTATGGAATGTGTTTGAAGTGTTTCAAAGCAAAACGCACGAGCCAATATTGTTTTGGAAATGGTTCTGCAGAAGATGCCCTGTTTGGGCAAGAACTTGGGTTTTTTGTGTTTTAGAGTGTTTTGGAGGTTGTGAATTTGTGTTTCTTGCTTGTTACAATGTTCCGAGGTCGTTTGAAATGAAGCTAAGGCTTGCCTTTATCAAATGGATCAGATCCCTTGACTTTTGCAAGTTTCTTGCTTTTGAAGAAAAGTTTGAAGTGACAATGCAAAAGCTTGTACTTGCTAGCTTATGGACTGCAAGGAGTTGGTAAAATTTTTCTGATGTTTGTGGATATTGTTTGCAGCAAAATATTAGGTCCATGGCTCAAGATTTACAAAGTTGCAAAAAGCAAGCTTTATGAAAATCGTATTGTGATCTTTATGCCATAAATGGAATAATTCAATGTACAATGCTCCAAAGATCAGAACAAGAACATTATCCAATGTGTTTGCATTTAATTATGGAGTTTAGAAAGGATTATGATCTGTAATACCAAGTACAAGCATGCTAGGACAGATTTACAATTTGTAACATTGTGAAAGTGCCTTGCACAAAAGTGATAAATTGCCATTTTCATTTCTTCGATTCTCCCTAACCATAAATGATCTTGGAGAGTTCTTGGACATTTTGGAAAGCTTGTAACATGCTCTACAATCCATCTTTGAAATTAAACTTGAGATACCTCTTGGAACTAGGTGAAAAGTTGCCATAAAGTTAGGTCAAAAATCTGCCTAAACTAGGGCAAAATTTCACTAAGTTAAAAAGTTTTATGGACCCCTATTCACAAAATCATAACTTGAGATACAAGCATATTTTGGGAAAACTTTATGAATCAAAGTTGTATATTTCATGGAGGAATACAACTTTCATGTTGGAACTTTTCTTTGAGTCCAATTGCATCATGGTGAAAAAGTTGGACAAAGTTGGGAAAAAATAAGAAATTTCCATAACTTAGAAAAAATTCTAAGTTATGAAAAATTTCAAATTAAAACCCTAATTTTAAAAATTAGGTTTCTTGGTCAACAAGTTTCACATTTTGACATATCTTGATGAATTATGACCCTTGGCACTTGATTTTGACCAAAAAGTCAAAGTTTGACTTTTCAGTGTACAATTGACTTTTGATCAGTTGACTGCAAAATTCATCTGTCAATCCTATGCATTTGAGATCTTTTGAACTATGTGATTAGGTAAATATGATGCTATTGAGTCCTTGAAATCATTCTTGAACCCAATTGGTCATTGGCTAGGTCAAAAATCAGAAATTGCCCTTTCTCAGTCAGAACCCTAATTTTGACCATTTTGCCCTTTTGATGATCTGATCAAATTTCTTGAGGAGTTGTGGTCCAAACTTGATCAAATGGTACATAGGAGCCTAAAATGTTGTTGGGGATCAAAAATTATGAAGTTTGACTGTAAATTGGCTATGGTTTACTTTTCTCCAATACAGTTGATTTTTAGGTCAATTATCCAATTGACTGGGCAAAAATGTGATTTAAGGCTTGAAACATGGTATGAGCAATCTTAGGGGTCCAAGATGGTATATGAAAGTCACATGAAGCATTTATGGTCCAAAAATCCTTGTGCAAACTCAAACCCTGATTTCAGGTCATCAGTGCAAGGAGATGTCTTGAGCTGAGCAAATCCTAATCCTGTCTGGAGTCCAAGAGTCTTGTGAGGAAAATATTGATAATATGAGAGGGAAAATTTTGGGGTACAAAAATGGGCGTTTTAGCAAAGACCCTCCATAAAAGATCGTAGTCCCTCGATGACCCTCGATGTTGCTTTCAGTAAACGATCTAGTCCCTATACGACATTGCTAAAACGTTCCATGGGTAGCCTTCTATGACTATACAAATGTCTCATACATGTCCCTTCACATCCAACGATGGGGCTTCTTACCAAAACAATGGCAAGATAGAAACATCTAAGGGAGGAAGAAAAGAACACTTAAGACCTTTTAAGTAAGTAGATTCGCTCCTACTTTCTGGCTTGCTCACAACAAAAACATTCTATACACCAACACTTTCACTTTGAAACATTTTTAAAAGACAACATTTTGTATGCGTTCTTATAGAGACGTGAATCATTACAAAGACACCTTTTCAAAATCACTTTCAAAAAACACATCTCACAAACACCTTTTGAATTATCTTCAAAACAAACACTTTGTATGCATTCTTATAGAAACGAGAATCATTACAAAGTTACATTTTCAAAATACTTTCAAAACCCACACCACAAGCACATTCAAACAAAAGCAAGTGATCTAGCAAGTAACTAAGAGCCCATGGAAAACCATGGATGAAAAGGGTGCTAACACCTTCCCTTTTCATAATCTACCCCCCGAACTCAAGAAATAATCTCAAAGGTCTTTCCTGTGCTTTTTCACCTTTCCTTTTGGATAAAAGAAAAGCCAGTGGCGACTCTTGTTAACCGCAACATTTGCGATAAAACGCAAAACACCCAAGTCAGTTCTCCCATCGTATCACGGAACTGGCGACTCTGCTGGGGATTATTCTAAAAGTGGGGTTACCTTAGGGTTAGATCACATTTAATTACTTTCATTGTTTGATTTGTATGCTTTACATTATGGTTCTTTGTTTGGGTTTGAATCCTCTACCCGGATTTGGGATACCTTATAGGTAAGTAGAAATAAGTTGTGCAAACTGTGCGGGATATACCGACATGGTCTAAGCAATAGCTACGTTAGTGCAACATATTTATTGGTACCAGCAGCCTTTGAGTTAATCAAGGAGAATACAGGGCCGCTGTGTGATGTCATGAAGCACTAATGACCTTTTAGAACCTTTACTTGACCAACTTGGCCATTAGGATGTAGTGAGAGGACCGACTTTGGTGCAGTCCAAAGTTGGTAGATACTCGATACTACACTCATTAAGGTTTGTTTTTTTGGGATATTCTGGTCTCCATTAAAGAGGTTTGTGCTGAAACAATGACCAAGGAAACAAACCAGTGATATTGAGCTCCTTAGAACCCGGTTACTATTACTAGGACAGGTTTGAGCCAACTAAACTTTAAGAGGGTACTTACCTATGATACCCCATGCAAGCCTAAACCTAAGGACTTGTTTGCTTTGTTTGTATATACATACTTGTACATAACATTATGGAATCATACCATAGCATTTTTCAATAGCATTAAACCATAGCATTTCAAGGATCTCAATGGCCTTTGATGCAGGGTCACGTTGAACCTGACGTCTATCAAGGGGCAAGAGGATTTATTTTCCTTTAACCAAACACCGTCAAGGATCAAGTATAACAAGCTTGAGCCAAAGGCTAAAACCCACTCGACATGATGAGCTTAATTCTCGTGGAAGGACATCCACTAATACAAAGTTCTCCAATCAAAATTATAATTGACTACTAATCCCGCGAGATCCTTGAAAACATGCATCCATATATCATGCATCATATCATGACAGGTTTCTCCCATACGGGCCTCCTCATCTTCCTACTGTTTATTTCAGTAAGATGGATATGGAACAAATGGTGAAAGACATCCAGGCTCAAAACACCCAACTTCAAGAGATGTTCTTGAACCTATCCAAGGGACAAGAAGAGGTGAAGGCACTCCTCACCAGAGGCATGATCATGGGAAATTCTCGGGACGACATAAATGACCAGTTAGAGAAGCTACAAACCAAGATAGCCATAATGAAAGTCCAGATGATGGGACAACTGGTGGGCCATATGGCTCTCTTCCAAAACTTGGCTCAGGGACAAGAAGAGCTGAGAGTCCTCATCAACAAGCTTTGTCAAGACGGATGTAACCAAATGGGGCAAACATCTAGAATTGGGGATCAAGTCATCATCCAGCCACCCATAAGACAAGAAGCTGGTTCAAGGGAAAACAGACCATTCTGAATTGTCGCCACGTCACGGGTCCAACAACGGCCTCGTCAACATCAACCGGAAAATTAGCAAAGGCAAAATGAGCCCAAAAGACAGTTTACTAACACCAACATGCCATTGTCTCAAGCTTTACAACATATGCTGAGGATGAATCTGATTACACCAATAAGACCTCATCCAAATCCCAAAACTTTTTCTCCCAGCTACAATCCCGATGCCATGTGTGCCTATCATTCCAATAGTCCTGGGCATGATACAAACGATTGTTGGACGCTGAAGTATAAGATTCAAAACCTGATCAACGAAGGAATGTTGGAGTTCACACAAGATGGCCAGACTGAATTCTTCTCCTGTCCCTCAAAGGCTCGCCACCTAAAGTGACAAGTTCAGACAAAGAGGCTTCTTTTCATTTGAATTTTCAGTTGTAGTTTCTTTTGCTTGTTCAAACATTTATCTATTAATGTCAAACTTTGTTTCATTAATGCATTCCATATGTTTGTCTTGAATCAATCCATTCGTTTTCATTATATTTAAACTATACTATTTTTACTTCCTTTATGACATTCAACTCTTACTAAAAGTTACAAGCCTTTAGAGGGAGGATGACGAAAACAATGCCATAATCTCATACAGTATGCTTTTGAACAGACCTTGCTGACAATGTACATGTGTTCTTTCAAATCCTAATCACTGGAGTTATAAGGA
This sequence comes from Vicia faba, assembly GCA_948472305.1. Classification (NCBI taxonomy): domain Eukaryota; kingdom Viridiplantae; phylum Streptophyta; class Magnoliopsida; order Fabales; family Fabaceae; genus Vicia; species Vicia faba. The sequence goes on along the minus strand of OX451738.1, from coordinate 1,381,226,342 downwards.
AGATAATCCATAGTCAACCCCTTCGAGCCAAAGAAGTAAAAGTTTTCCTTTTTTTCACAAATTGAAACCTTTAATCAAAACCTGGGGCAGGGTAGTCTCCCAGTTAATTCAAATGCACGTTTAGCCGCAAACTCTCATCTCGTAAATACAACGAATGACATCAAAACATTCCTCTGGAATCAAAATACGGTGATGGTTCCCTATCACATAGGAAGTCATTATCTCTCAAAAAGAAAAGCACACTAAGTCAAAACCTACAAAGAATACTTAAGAAAAATTGGGGCATCCCGCTGACTGTAATCTCAAAACAAGAACAGTCAGGAAAAAATTATGGATAACAAATCAAAAAAAGCGGTCACTACAAATCCTCAACAACATGAAAAATGTTGCAAAAAACGACTGCTTTCTGACGAACTTAACTTTTCTGAACCATCACCAAAACGTCATTCCATACTCAATTGGAGTTCAAATGTATAATTAACTGAGTTTAGGACTGAAGAACATCACAAAGAGTGGGTGGGTACAAATATATTTTGAGCCTTTGTCCTTTATTTCTTAAACTGCAAACCAAGCCACGCTACAACCCTTCAAAAGTCCTAATTGAAGCATGGGTTAGTTCGAAAGCATATTGTTACAAAAAGTATCCTGACTCCTGTAAGGCTTTACTCTAAATCCTGAGTTGAATTTTTCTTACAAAATTTCTTTACTTGCTAAAATGAATTTTCAAAAGTTCCAAGACAAACATAAACTTTGCATTACTTGAATATCACTGTTTGCATATGGCTATTTGTTTGACAGTAGATAAATTCACACAATAAATATTCAGTGAACGAAATCTCTCTCAGTGAACAAAATCACTTCAAGTGGGATGACATTTCCAATGACAAATCTCCTATCAACAAGGGGGCATGACATGTCACTATCCAGCACGCCTGGGGCAGTCCAGTCAAGATTCCTAGAATTATCTCAAGAAGTACAGAATAACCACAACTACAAATCAAAGAACCACAACTCCTCTTCCCCAGTAGACTACTCTACAACCCCCCATCAAGTTACTGTAAAGCTTGGACCCAACCAGACATTAGTTCAACTTCGACTCCCCAGTAGAGCAACAGACAACCGAGACTCCTGAACTTTTTCCCCAAGCAGGAATCAACACTCTCCATAGAGTTTTCAACTTTCCCCAGCGGAGTTCCCCTCAAGAAAACAGGGTTCCTTATTGGAAACATTCTAAGCAAAGTTTGAAGACATACCTACTCTTCAACAATAATCCGGGATTTAATAACTCCCCAACACTTGTCAAGGATTTATTCTCCAAGACAAAATTACATTTCAACAACATTCATAACACATGCATACAAAATACATATAACACAAATCTCATTTATTTTGAGAACATCATTACGTAATGCATACATCATGACATAGCATACAACTAACTCTTTACCTTTTCAGGAAGGATCAATCATCAAATAAAGGTCATCATCTTTTGGAGTAGTAATCGTCCAAGATTCCTTCATCATCCTGTTGAGGTAGTAATCATCCAAGATTCCTTCATCATCCTGCTGAGGTAGTAATCGTCCATGATTCCTTCATCATTCTGCTGAGGTAGTAAACGTCCAAGATTCCTTCATCATTCTGCTGAGGTAGTAATCGTCCAAGATTCCTTCATCATTCTACTGAGGTAGTAATCATCTAAGATTCCTTCATCATCCTACTGAGGTAGTAATCATCCAAGATTCCTTCATCATTCTGCTGAGGTAGTAATCGTCCAAGATTCCTTCGTCATCCTAATGAGGTAGTAATCGTCCAAGATTCCTTCATAATTCTGTTGAGGTAGTAATCATCCAAGATTCCTTCATCATCCTGCTGAGGTAGTAATCGTCCAAGATTCCTTCATCATCCTGCTGAGGTAGTAATCGTCCAAGATTCCTTCATCATCCTACTGAGGTAGTAATTGTCCAAGATTCCTTCATCATCCTACTGAGGTATTAATCGTCCAAGATTCCTTCATCATTCTGCTGAGGTAGTAATCTTCCAAGATTCCTTAATCATCCTGCTGAGGTAGTAATCGTCCAAGATTCCTTCATCATTCTGCTGAGGTAGTAATCGTCCAAGATTCCTTCATCATCCGGCTGAGGTACTAATCGTATAAGATTCTTTCATCATCCTGCTGAGGTAGTAATCGCCCAAGATTCCTTCATCATCCTGTTGAGGTAGTAATCGTCCAAGATTCCTTCATCATTCTACTGAGGTAGTAATTGTCCAAGATTCCTTCGTCATCCTACTGAGGTAGTAATCGTCCAAGATTCCTTCATTATTCTGCTGAGGTAGTAACCGTCCAAGATTCCTTCATAATCTTGTTGAGGTAGTAATCGTCCAAGATTCCCTCATCTTCCTACTGAGGTAGTAATCGTCCAAGATTACTTCATCATCCTGCTGAGGTAGTAATCATCCAAGATTCCTTCATCATCCTACTGAGGTAGTAATCATCCAAGATTCCTTCATCATTATGCTGAGGTAGTAATCGTCCAAGATTTCTTCATCATCCTGCTGAGGTAGTAATCATCCAAGATTTCTTCATCATCCTGCTGAGGTAGTAATCGTCCAAGATTCCTTCATCATTCTGCTGATGTAGTAATCGTCCAAGATTCCTTCACCATCCTGCTAAGGTAGTAATCGTCCAAGATTCCTTCATCATCCTGCTGAGGTAGTAATCGTCCAAGATTCCTTCATCATCCTGCTGAGGTAGTAATCGTCTAAGATTCCTTCATCATCCTGCTGAGGCAGTAATCGTCCAAGATTCCTTCAACATCCTGTTGAGGTAGTAATCATCAAAGATCTCCTCTGGTTAGACTTATTTCTTCCAGTTAATGACAGGCGACCAAAGACCTCCTCTGGTTAGATTTATTTCTTCCAGTTAATGACAGGCAACCAAGAGACCTCTTCTGGAAACAGTGTAGATGCGATCCAGACATGTCTGACATTCTGATACTTACTCCAGATTCTCTTCAAATATAGTCCAGATATGATCCAGATACGGATGTCATCCTGACGCTCATTCAGTACATCTCTCAGATATAATTCATTTATGGATATTATTCTGATACTCATCCCACGACCAGCTGAAGTAATCCTACATAGGTTCCTTCTCTTTCAAGATGATGTTTTACACGGGCCCATCATAGCAACCCTACACAGATGAAGTTTTATACAGACTCATCCTGAAGCAGCCCTACACAGGCCTATCACAAATGAAGGATCAAAGACCTCTGTTGGTTCAGTTTAAATCTCTCAACGATTTATCCTGATTATTTCTATTAGACATTCCTTCTAGTTCAGATAGATCGCTTCAAGATTTATTCTGATTTCTTCTCCAGTTGAAGTCAAAATTTGGACTTAGTTTAATTTTTGTCAACAATCACTCTGGATGGCATCTATAAGCCCATCTCCAACAACTATCCATCATTTCTCCAAATGGCATCTATAAGCCTATTCCCTATACAATCAACCACAACATCATCGAGTGCAAATTTCTGGGCACTCTAGTGTTCAATCATCTTCCACCTTCAAGTCACGAATGGCAGATTTACCAATCTAACTCTTCAGGTGTAAGAAGATTGAACAGGGACAGCTGTTGTACCCCTAAATTTTCCCTCTCATTTCTCAAAGGATCACCCTGGACCCTCAGGTTTGCTTCCATCCAATTCCGAGCCTTGAATTATCAATTTTCCAAGAAAGTCATTCACAAGGGCAAAATGGTCATTTGCACACTGAAAAGTCAAACATTGACTTTTGGAACAAAATCAAGCTTCAAGAATCATATTTCATCAAGACATGTTGGAATGTGAGATTTATTTCATCAAGAAATTCAAAAGTCAAATTTACTTTTGAAAAGCCAAATTTCTAAATGCTTGGAATTTTTTAAGTGTTTAAGAAATATGACAAGTTCAGAACTTTTAATCAGATTTTCACCATGATGGAAGTTGATTCTGGAAGAACCTCTAACACAAGAGTTTTAGATCTCAATGAGATCTCAAACATTGCAGAACAAAACTTATCCGAGAAATGCTGGGATTTCAAAGCTACAAATCCTTGAAGACACGTCTATGAAACGGAAGCATTCAACAAATTCTGGACACTTTCAAGGCAGATCTTGGTTAGAACTTCTGGGCCATTTTTCACGTAGGCTCAGTCAGAAGTTGCAAGAGTAATTCAAAGAGGATTTACAAAGTGTGTTACAAGCTTTTGGGAAAGTCTGAGAATTTGCTCAGAAAATGCTAAAGCAAAGGGATTCAAGGATCAGAAGTTGGATATTGGTTCTAAGTTGCGCTGATGCTGAACTTCTGACCTAGACTTAGGCTATGATGTACAATCTTATAGCGCAAGATTTATGGTTTGATAAATCTCATCATCATTTAATGCTCGCAACCACTTTTGAGTTTTTATCCAAAGGATTTTCCCACGTGTGAGAAAGAAGTACCATTGTTGTCCTTGAAAGACAAACTTTTGTACAAGGTTATGTTAGGCCCATGCTTTGCTTCTTCCTCTAAGGGTACTCTTCCTTAGTTCATGCTTACAAATCCAGCTTAGGAACGGCTAAAAGCTGCTAACCCTCATACTTGCTTCAAGAACAAGGCAGCGCCCTAGCATGTGAAGGCTATGTTCAACGCTTCAGTCAGAACATCACCAAATCCCAAAAACCTCGTTTATACAACCTGCTGCACTGCTACAACACATTCTTATAACCAACAGCTAATTCAACCCATGCTTGCAACCCATAATTTCACCAAATTAGCATACGAAAACTGTGATAAAAAAGCAATGGAACAGGATGCCAAAAAGTCTTCAAATCCCGTTTTGTTTTTCCCCACAAAATCACAAAAAATTCACCTATAAATAAGTTGCTCCATCACACTTTCAAGGGGCTGGATTTTGGAGGGAGAGAATTGTCAAAAGAGAGAAAAGAAAACTGTGAAACCTTCCTAAAAATCCAGAATTCCCAAACAGAAAACCAAAACCTTTGTTCTTCCCTTTGAGTCAAAGAACTTGGCATCTTATTTTCCGTTTCTCTCACTGACACCAGAACATCTAAAGGCAGAAGCTCAAAGCTCCAAGCACACACTTCATATTCAAGGTAAGTCTTTCTGACTTTGCATCTTTTCATTCAGAAAATCATCAGATATGTAAATATCATAGTATTGATTTTGTCCATATTATTGCATAAGTAAGGAAAAGTTATAGATTAGAACTTCTTGAATAAAGTTAGGCCCAGAATCAGAATTAGAACTTCTATAAACTGTTGTGCTTTTACCCTGCCGATTTGCTGTTAAGAACTGAATAAATTGTTGATGTGCTGATTAATATGAGGAAAGAGTTTAAATGTAACACATAACTTCTATTTTTTCCTCACCATTTTAACACATAGAATATCTAGTATTTTCTCACTGTTTAAGCACACAGAACTTCTGAGTTCTCTTCACTTGTTTAAAACACAGAACTTCTATGATTTTCTCACTGTTTTAACACACAGAACTTCTGATTTTCACTCACTATTTTAACACACAGAACTTCTAGGTTTTTTTTACTGTTCTAACACACATAGAACTTCTAGGCTTTCTCACTGTTTTAACACTCAGAAGTTAAACACATAGCAACCCAGAACTTCTGTGTTTTCCCTCTAACGTTTCTTACAGGACCTCAGAATGTATCAATCTAGAACTTCTGATTCCCACTGATGTTCCTTTCTGAGTCACAACGCGCCTGGCTTCAGAACTTCTGATCCTTGTTGTTTTGCTTGCAGCAGCACGCTGTTTCTATCTCTAGCTATTTTTCCATTTTTATAATTTTCAATATCATTACTCTTTCTTTATTAATATGAAAAAGACATAAAATTATTTCCTTTTTATTAATTAATTTATTTCTTTTTTAATTCATTAAGACAAAAAACCACTTTCAAAACAAGTCCATTTCAATTCTTGTACATTATTTCAATATGGTTGTAATAGATAATTAGGACTTTAATTTCTTGCAATCCCCATTTGTAAATTTATACACCCCATCGCCCTAATGATGTAATAGCGTAGGACTTTACATTTTCTCAATTTATTGCTTTCGAATATAAGTGCTAGTAATTAGGGTGTGTATGGCAACACATGAAATCAACAAATAGACCACCTTAATCAAGACTAAATGCATGCAATCAAACACACTTGCACACTATCACCCCTTAGGTTAATCTCACTTGTTGCCTATCGGAAAAATAGTCATGTCTCTCAAACATGGGTGTTTTAGCAAAGACCCTCGATAAAAGATCGTAGTCCCTCGATGACCCTCGATGTTGCCTTCGGTAAATGATTTAGTCCCTAAATAACATTTCTAAAACGTTCCATGGGTTGCCTTCTATGACTATACAAACGTTCCATACTCGTCCCTTCACATCCAACGATGGGGCTTCTTACCAAAACAATGGTAAGATAGCAACATCTAAAGGAGGAAGAAAAGAACACTTAAGACCTTTTGAGTAGGTAGATTCGCTCCTAGTTGCCCGCTTGCTCTTAACAAAAACATTATATACACCAACACTTTCACTTTGAAACATTTTCAAAAGAAAACATTTTGTATGCGTTCTTATAGAGACGAGAATCATTACAAAGACACCTTTTCAAAATCACTTTCAAAAAACACATCTCACAAACACCTTTTGAACTATCTTCGAAACAAACACTTTGTATGTGTTCTTATAGAAACGAGAATCATTACAAAGTTACATTTTCAAAATACTTTCAAAACCCACACCACAAGCACATTTAAACAAAAGCAAGTGATCTAGAAAGTAACTAAGATCCCATGGAAAACCATGGATGAAAAGGGTGCTAACACCTTCCCTTTTCAAAATCTACCCCCCGAACTCAAGAAATAATCTCGAAGGTATTTCCTGTACTTTCTCACCTTTCCTTTTGGATAAAAGAAAAGTCGGTGGCGACTCTTGCTAACTGCAACATTTGCGATAAATCGCAAAACACCCAAGTCAGTTCTCCCACTGTATCACAGGGATGTATGTTCATTATATAAAATGTGGAGTTGAAAATCAGTGATCCTACTTTAATGGGGAGATCCACCTCTTCATGCACCATCCTTTTAGAGCCATCGAAATCCCTTACAACTATATCACTTGGTTTCAACACCAGGCCTTCGCATTCTAGCCGATCCAAAGCACCTTTGGGTAACACGTTTGGAGATGAGCCAGGGTAGTTCCCTTGAATTCCATAGAGACATGCAAAGCCTTGTTATGATTCCTTCCAACTGGAGTCAAGTCAGTGTCATAGAAACCTAATCCATTGTCAGTCGTTAAACTCGCCACACAATTCTCGAACTGGTCAACTGTAGTCTCTTGGGGCACATGAGCTTTTTTCAAAAACTTGATTAAAGCTTGGGCATGAGCATCAAAACAGAATAGTAATGACATAATGGAGATTTTGGAGGGGGTTTGCCCCAACTGTTTGACTATTTTGAAATCACTCTTCTTTATAATTTTCAGGATTTCCTCCATCTCTCGAGTGGAGGGCTCTTCAGCATCAATATCTTTGGCAGGTGCCTCTCTCTGGGCAGGCTCACTTACTTTTTCTTTGCCTCTAGTTTTGGCATTAGGCTTGTTATTGGTTATGTGAACAGTATTTGTTGTAGTATTCGGAGGTGAAATATCATGGGAGAAGATCCTCCCCATTTTTGTTACCTTACTAGAACCTGCAATATTCGTAACATCGTCGGTCTTATCTTCATTGATCCGTGAATCTTTCTTTATTCCATGATAGTAAACTTCGGCATCATAGTTTAATGGAACTGCTTTGTCAGAGGAGTAAGGAATCGGCCCAGGGTCAGTGATTATTGAAGGAGCAATTGTTGATTCATTTGAAATCATAATAGGATCCTTTGAGGAGATCCTAAGAGGCTTGTTGGAAATTGTTATGATAGAAACGTCTTCAATTTTATTGGTCAAACTTTTGATGTTCAGAGTTTTTCAAACAGGATCTCGTGACTGTCTATCAGACGTTGAACACCTTCTTTCAGCCACTTGCATCCATTTATTTGTTCAGCACAACAATCACAGTCTTTTAAGCATCCAGGGAACACCCCGACTCTCAGCAAATCTCCCTTCATAATAGTCAATGGAGTATTCAAATCCTTAACTGAGGAAACAAAAGTAGTGTCATCAATCACATTGACACCTTTTCCATGGTTCAGCATTGGTATAGTTATCACATTTGGAGTTGTAGGTGGATCAAACTCAGTAGTTTTGTTGTCGATAAGATCTTGAATCTTATTCTTCAAAGCTCAGCATTGATCAGTTTTGTGCCCAGGGTTGTTGGAATGATACGCACACTTGGCATTTGGATTGTACTTCGGTGGTGTAATATTTGGATTTGATGGTGGATCACGCAATGTCACTAAGTTGGCCTTCAACAGATGTTGCAAGGCTTGGGGCAGTGACATGTTAATCCTCATGAAATGTCTTCTTGGAACCTCACACCTTTGATGGTTGGCTTGTTGTCTTTGAGCAGATGGAGGGTTGGAGATTAACGCAGCATTAATAGAGGGTCAGTGGTCCTTCTTGGTACGGACCCTTCCCCCATACACAACATTGGCTTCTTTCTTCCTATTAAAGGGCTTCTTTACAGAGTTGGATGCAGAAGCAAATGTCATGGGAATTTTTCCCCTCTTAATGCCACTTTCGACCCTTTCACCAGTTAGGATTAACTCAGTGAAACCAGACAAAGAACTCCCGATTAAAAAGTTGAAAAATGGGCCAGTTAATGTACCCATGAATATATAAATTAGTTCTCTATCAGTTAGTGGTGGTTGGACCCTACCAGCAAGATCCCTCCATTTTTACGTGTACTCTTTAAACCCTTCATTAGTACCCATTGTCATTCCTTGAAGTTGAACTCTAATTGGAGCCAAATCAGCATTGTACTAATATTGATGATAAAAAGAAGTGGTCAGATCTTCCCATGTGCGAATGCGGGAACCTTCCAATTGGTAAAACCATTCTAGCTGAGTCCTAGCCAGACTCTCTTGGAAGAAATGGACCCAGAGCTTCTTGTCAGTAGTATATGGTTGTATCTTGCGAACGTAGGACCTCAGATGAAGTTTTGGGCATGAAACTCCGTCATACTTAGAAAAGACTGGTATTTTAAACTTACGGGGGATGACAACCCCAGGTACTAAGCCTAAATCACCAAAATCCAAACCAGGTACGGCTTGAATTTCAATAGCTTTCAGTATATCCTCTAACTTCTTGTATTTATCCTCAGCCGGTGGATATTGTTCATCAAAGTAGTCTTCGTCCTCAGAAACTTGATTGTTTGCACCCCCAGTGTTGGTGCTCCTTGCCTCTTCATCCTGGTTCTCGTCTTCCTCGGATAACTCTTCAGCTATTTGTACCTGACGGACTGGGCCTTTAAACCTCTTCCCCATGTTGATGAGGGCCTTCTTCTTAGTCTTCTTTTTGGCCTCCAGCAGTGTCATCATCTCTTGTTGTCCCTTGGCCAGGTCAGCAAGGTCTCTTGGAACTGGGAATTCTGTGCTTGCAAATCTTTCATGGTCTGCTCGATATCCATCTTACCAAAATAAATAGTAGAAAGATGAGGAAACCTGTTGTGGAAAGCTTGCTTATGTTATGATGCATGAAATGCGTATGCAAATGATCTCAAGGACTTAGAAGATTTAAATTTGTTTAGACAAAGAAGGAACAAACATTAATTGCATTAATAAGTTCATATTGATTACAACATGCCTCTTGGGCTTACATTGAAACAAAAGAAACAAAATGAACTAAATACAAAAAAGGCTCAAGTCTCCTATGGGCGCCTCCTCTTCGGAGTAATATATGTGTTGTACCCCAAAATTTGCCCTCCCATTTCATCAATTTTTTTCTCATCCCAAGACCCTTGAAGCTCAAGATCTAGTTAGGGTTTGCTCTGCTCAAGACTCCTCCTTGCACTGTTGACCCAAATTAGGGTTTGTGTTTGCACAAAGATGTTTTGACCTAAAAGGCCCAAGATGACTTTCATGCTTCATGTTGGACTCACAAGTTTATCCATACCAAGTTTCAAGCCTTGATTCCAATCTTTGCCCAGTCAATTAGAGAGTTGACCTAGAAATCAGCTGTATTGGGGAAAAAGTCAACTGTGGTCAATTGACAGTAAAACCTCATGAAATTTGACCCACATCAACATTATGAACTCATATGGACCATTTTATCAAGTTTGGATCATAATTCCACAAGAAATTTGATCAGATCACCAAAAGGGTAAAATGGTCATTTTTAGGGTTTTGACTGCACAAAGGCAATTTTTGACTGTTTGACCTAGCCAATTGCAAGCCAAGCTCACATATGGACTCAAGGACCCAATGGCATTGTCTTGACATGTTCAACAAATTCAAAAGATCCCAAATGCACAAGATTGACAGATGAATTTTCCAGTCAACTGAGCAAAATTTGACTGTATACTGAAAAGTCAAACTTTGACTTTTTGGTCAAAATCAAGTGTCAAGATTCATTTTTTATCAAAACATATCAAAGTATGAAACTTGTTCATCAAGAAATCAAAAAATCACAAATTAGGGTTTAGAATGAGAAAATTTCATAACTTTAGAATTTTTCTAAGTTATGAAACTTCCTTATTTTTCCTAACTTTGTCCCCTTTTTTCATCAAGATACATTTGGATTCAAACAAAACTCAAAACATGAAAGTTATATTCCATTGCAAAATCTACAACTTTGATTCACAAAGTTTCCTCAAAAGAAGCTTTTAACTCAAGTTATGATTTTTGGAACAAGGGTGCAAAACATTCTTAATTTAGAAATATTTTGACCTATTTTAGGCAGGATTTTTGCCTAACTTCATGGCCACTTTTCACATGCTTCCACTTGGAATTTCAACTTGCATTACAAAGATGGATTGTAGTACACATTCCAAGCTTTCCAAAATGTCCAAGAACTTCTCAAAAACCCTTGTGGTTAGGGAGAATCGAATTTGTCAATATGGGCAAAAGTCACTTTGATTCATGGCCAAAGGCATGTTCATAACTTTGCATTTTTGAAATCAGCATGGTTCAAGCTAGTTACAGGCCTCTAATCTCATTTACACTCAATAATTAAATGCCAATCCATTGTGTTCTAGCATTATTTTGTGCATTTGGACATTACATGAAGAATTAAGCCATATTTGGAAAAAGTGACTTATCTATTCTTGTAAAGTATGGCTTTATGTCAAAACATGAATCCAAGAAGTACAATGAAAATCTCTGAGGCACAAGTTATTTAACTAATACCATTGATCAAGACTAACTTTGCAGCATGTTTAGGGGGCCTGCATAAGCTTGTAACTCAACTTGGCATTTTTAACTTAAGATAGAAGCAACTTTGCAAACAGAACAACAACTCACATTTCTGTCAACACAAGCCTAAGCAAACATTGTGAACATTTTCCAAACATCAAACCAGACCTAAAACACGAACCAACCAAGTTTCAAACCTTCTCATTCATCAAAACACAGTTTTGTGGCAAAACAGGGCACCTGCTGCAGATTAAGGTCCACAACTCAATCCACTCGTGCGTCTTGGCCAAAACCAGTTCATACACACTCCATTACATTCATACAAACTATTCCAAGCATTGAACTGGAACTGTAACAGCCATAGCCAAGTGTGCCATTTTCATTTTTCATCTGTGCAGGTTAACTTCTGTATCTCGATTCAGCAAGATTCAAAGCAAGCTAAGCATAGAGGAAGCATCCCTGGACCTCAAGCAAGTTGTACAAGTCCTCACATTGCATTGAAAGTGCCTCCATTGCTGCACACGATTCAAGCTGAATAGGTAAAAGTTTGAACTTCTATCTCTCTATCCAGGCATAGTTAGGTTTAAGTTTGTGAAGAAAACATGTTCTAATCATAGCCCTAAAGCCATCCATATAGTTACTTTTCATTTATATTGTGTGTGCTAAGAGTATTTTGAATCTGAACATCTGAAAAAAACTAGGTCAGGAATTGGGGGAGAAGAAATTCTCTCTCATTTCTGAGTTAGATTAACTTTTTTATATGTTTAGAATCGTGGCTTCAAGCTCTACAAGTTTCATGTTTTAAGATTTTTCAAAGGATCAAAGAATCAGGAGTTAGGGAGATGAACAAGAAGGCGCGCGTTTTTTGTTTGAATCTGGCCAGAGGTTGAAGACAAAGTTCTTCTGGGCTGGGCCTGTTTCATCTTTCTATTTGCACCACTTTTCCACACTTGCACCCCCTTGGCCCATTGTGTTTATTTTTATCATTTTTTGACTTTTTCTTTTTGTTTCTGACTTATTATTTTTTGCCAAAATATAAAAAATATTAAAAACATTTTTTCAACCATTTTTGCATTTTATTTGGATTTTTGTTTGTTTTATTTGAATTTATACATGTAAATAAACATATTGCCTTTTATTCAAAAATACAAAAATAATACAAACACATTTTGTTTTCTAATTTTATTTTATTTTATCTTTTGAAAACATTTTCTAAAAATATAATTTTTTTGTAAATAATAAATATTTTATTTTTGTACATATTTAATATATTTAGTAAATAATATAAATACTTATATATTTATTAAAATATTTAGGATAAAAATACACAAAAATAATACATTTTTATTTTTATTAATATTTAACCTCAAAAATACTTTTTTTTACAATATAATTCCTTTTTATTTATTTTTTTTATATAATTAATAAACATTGTATATAATATATAATAAATACCTTTTTATTTATAAAATTAGGGTTTTGCCCTAAACATGAAAAATACCCAAAAATTATCCTTTTTATTTTTGTTTATTTGTCACATGAAAAACCCTTTTTACATACATATAAAAATCATTTTTTGCATCTCGCATATTTTATTCTATTTTATTTAATTATTGTATATTAAATAATTTGTATATTCAATTTGGATGTAATAGTTTAGATTTAAATTTCTTGCAAAATATCCTCATTTGAACATTTGTATCCCCCATCCCATAATTTGTGTTGTAATAATTTAGGATTTTATTTTTCGCATTTAAAAGCTTTCTAAATATGCCATGATAGACTTAGGGTTTTGTATGTAAAAATCAACCAAAAAATAGCTTGACTAAACAAAAGACAAAAAGCATGAAAATGGACAAACACCAATCACACTTGCACCCCTAGGGTTACTCCACTTGTTGCTTTCAATAATGGGCCATGTTGCATGTTAGGTGTCTTTGGCAAAACAAAACAATTCAAATGATCATAGTCCCTCGATGACACTTTCAAAAGTTGCCTAAAAATGATCAAGTCCCTTAAAGGAAAAATTGCCCAAAGACACTTGGCACCATTGCAATCATGGTCTAAACGATGACCCGCGCCCGTCCCGTTAACATCCTAACACAAGATTGTCCACCAAATACAATGGTGGAACAAAATTTTTAAAAGGGTTAAAAACATAGAAAAAAACCTTTGAGTAAATTTAGGGGTAGACAAAACTCTTAGTTACTTGATCAAAACTTGCAAAACAATCCTTGCCACTTTTCAAAACCACACATCACAACACACTTTCAAAACAACTTTCAAAAACATTGAAAAAAAACTTTTCAAAAGATAAGTACACCTTTGTATACATCCCAACATGGATCATTACAAAGGTTGCCACCACATTGGCCTCTTTTCAAAACATTTTCAAACACACACACAAAGCACCATTTCAAACAATTGAAAATCAAAGGCAAGTGATCTAAGCAAGTAACTAAGAGCCCATGGATAACCATGGATAGAAATGGTGCTAATACCTTCCCTTTCTATAATCTACTCCCCGAACCCAAGAAAACATCTCAAAGGTTTTTGCTGTGCTTTTTAACCTTTCCTTAGGATAAAATAAAAAGTCGGTGGCGACTCTTGCTCAACCGAAACATTTGCAAAAACAAACGCAAAACCTCAAGTCAGTTCTCCCACTGTATCACAGAACTGCCGACTCTGCTGGGGAGAATTTTAAAGTGGAGTAACCTTAGGGCTTAAATCACCCTCTTGCATGACTAATTGTTTGCTTTGATTGCTTTATATCTTGGCTCTCTTGTTTGGGTTTGAAATCCTACACCCGGATTTGGGGAAACATTCATAGATAGCAATACGTTGTGGAAACTGTGTGGGGTATACCGACACGGTTGAAGCAATAGCTATATTAGTGTGACATATTTGTGAGTACCGGTAACCCTTGAGTTCAATCAAGGAGAGTACGGGGCCGCTGAGTGATGTCACTAAGCACTAATGACCTAGAACCTTACTTGACCATCTTGGCCTTTCATTAGGGGTAGTGAGATGACCGGCTTTGGTGCAGTCCGAAGTTGGTAGATACTCGATACTACACTCATTGAGGGTTGTTTTCTTGGAATATTTTGGTCGCTAGTTAAGTGGCTAAACCAAAACAATGAACATGGAAAACAATCCAATGATATTGAGCTCCTTAGAACCCGGTTACTATTTATAGGACAGGTTTTTAAGCCAACTTCACTCAAGAGGGTACTTACCTATGAAACCTCATGCAAGCCTGAAACTAGGGTTTTGTGTGAATTTCTTTTACATATGTTTGTGCATACATCATAAACATCATAAAGCATCATATGCATTCACTAACCATTTCAAGGGTTTAGATCTTCGTCTTTGTTCTTGTTTTGTAGGTCATGGAAATTCTTCGCAGGAAAACTATCCAAGTCAACCTTGTGAGAATCCCTCCTCAACTCAAGGAGCTCACATCCAGAATTCTCGAAAGCTCTCCCTTCAGTGAAAGACATGGTAGACTGCTCAGCCTAGTCAACACCAGCATTGTAGAGGACATGGTAAAGGTGTTGTTCCAGTTCTTTGACCCCCTTCACCACTGTTTCACTTTCCCCGACTACCAATTGGTGCCCACTTTGGAGGAATTTTCTCAACTCTTGAGAATTCCTATTCTTAATCAACTACCCTACAACGGTACGGAAAAAGAACCAAAGCCTGAAGATGTTGCTCAAGCACTACACTTGCAACCATCTGACATCAAGGGGCATTGGGAAACTAGAAGCGGTGTCAAAGGCTTCTTGGCAAAATTCTTGTTTGAGAAGGCACAAGAGTGTTGGAATTCATTGGATCTACAAGCCTTTGAAAAAATTGTGGCACTCCTCATTTATGGGTTGGTCCTGTTCCCAAATCCTGACCAGCTTGTAGATGTCAACACCGTCAAGATCTTCTTATCCCGGAATCCAATACCAACATTGCTTGGGGACATTCTTCACTCATTTTACACACGAACAATGAGAAAGAAGGGTGTTCTCATGTCCTGTACTCCTCTCCTTGCAAGGTGGTTTATTTCGCACCTTCCACAATCTGTCTTGAAGAATGACCAAGACTTAAGGTGGTCACAACGATTGATGACCCTCACTCACTCTGATGTACATTGGTGTTCTCGGTCCAGAGAAAATGTCATCATCATCGATCGTTGTGGAGAGTTCCCTAATGTCCCATTACTTGGCATTAGGGGAGGCATTACCTACAACCCTTGTCTAGATTTGAGACAATTTGGATATGCACGGAGGGATGTCCCTCACGACATGTTGATTCCTGACCTAGATTTTGACTTCGACAACGATGCACAAGGACTTCACCAAAGATTCATCAGAGCTTGGAGGATGCCTAACAAGATAGACAGCAAGACACTGGGGCACAAGAACTCCATCCCTCTTGAGCCTTATCTCAAGTGGGTACGAACCCGAGCCCAGAGTCTAATGATGCCTTACCCTCATGTTCTCCCTGTGGTTAAAGAGCTCGTTAAGGAAGGAGAGGTTCCCTACACCATCCTGTATCCTGACATGCCTACATCGTGGGAGGAGATGCAGAAGAGTTGGATCCAACTCAAGGAGGAACGGAACACTTTTGAAGCCAGCTTCTACGCCAGTGAGAAGAAGGTTTTGGAGCTTACCCGCCGACTCCACGAGGAAGAGACTCTCAACACCTACATCGCACCAAAGAGGATGCGCAACGTCTTTTTACCTTGAGAAGTTTTTTTGTAATATTTGGCCCATGGGGCATTTATGTACTGACAAATTTCTTCTTATTAATATGACGTGTGTTCTTTTTGTTTGCAAAAATTTTGAATTTTCTAAATCCTTGAATGCATTACATACATAAGCATATCATTCATCATGCGCATAAGCAGGTCTCCACACTAGGTTTTCTTATCTTTCTGTTGTTTATTTTAGTAAGATGGATCTCGAACAGACGGTCAAGGACTTGCAGTCTCAGAACTCACAGTTTCAACATCTCCTGATGACCTTGGCTAAGGGTCAGGAGGATCTAAAGGCCCTGCTGGGGAACAAAGAGCAAGTGAAAAAGAAGAAGAAAAGAATCGGGGTGGCTACCCTAGGAAGAAGGTTTGAGGGTGAAGCCAGAAGAGTGCTTGAATTTCCCCCTACATCTGAAGAGGGAACCAGTAAAGGGAATGCGGCTGCGGTACCTTCTGAATCTGAAGCTGAAGAAGGAGAGGCTGAAGAAGACGAAGACTACTCTGAGCAACAATACCCGCCCGCCGATGATAAGTACAAAGGCGTGGAAGACAGGTTGGCAGCTATGGAGCTGCAGAGAGTTCCCGGCTTAGATTTCGAAGATTTGGGATTAGTTGCTGGAATTGTCATCCCCCCGAAGTTCAAAGTGCCAGTTTTTGTAAGGTATGACGGGCTATCCTGCCCGAAGATGCATCTCAGATCATATGTAAGGAAGATCCAACCTTACACTGCAGACAAGAACCTATGGATCCATTTCTTTCAGGATAGCCTTTCAGGGGCTCAACTCGAGTGGTTCTATCAGCTGGATGGAGCCAGTATCCAAAACTGGGAAGACTTGGCTACTACATTTTATAAACAGTATCAGTACAATTCTGATCTCGGTCCCACGCGTACCCAACTCCAGGGTATGTCACTGGGGACGGGCGAATGATTCAAGGAGTATGCACAAAAGTGGAGAGACCTGGCTGGTAGAGTGCAGCCACCTTTGACGGACTGTGAGCTTGTCGACATGTTCTTAGGGACCCTGTCCAGTCCATTCTTCAACCATCTGATTGGTAATTCTTCTGCTGGGTTTACAAATTTGATCTTGACTGGTGAGAGAATAGAAGCTGGTATCAAGTCGGGGAAGATACAGAAAGGTGCCTCCGCGAGTACTGAAAAGAAGCCCTTCAAGAAGGAACCCAGTGTTGTTTATGGTCCCAGAAGACAAATTAAGCTGGAGCGCCGCCAAGATGTCAATGCATTGGTAATTTCAAAGCCTGTTGCTGCTCCTCAGCAGTTCAACCAACCAAGGGGTGAGAGGCCCAAAAGGCAGTACGCTCGGCTTAGCATGACCCTGTCTCAGATTTTGCCGCAACTACTATCAACCAATCTGGTAACTGTCAAAGAAGCTCCAAAGGTAGTGAACACAGCTTCTCCAAAGTACAACCCCAACGCCCGTTGCGCTTATCACTCTGATAGCCCGGGGCATACCACGGATGATTGTTGGGCTCTAAGGAATAAGGTTCAGGACCTTATTGATGCCAAAGAAATACAGTTCGAGGCGCACGAAAGGCCCAATGTTGTGACTGCTCCCATGCCCCAGCATGGAGTGAATGCTGTGGAAGAAGACCGGTATGTAGCCTCCGTGGAAGAGATTGTTACTCCATTGTTGACTGTCAAGAGGAACTTGTTGCTAGTTGGTTTATTTTTGGGTTGTGGTAAAGGTTGCCTTCTATGTGCTGTTTCACCTGTTGCTTGTCCTTTGCTGAAATCAGGTATCCAAAGCCTGATGGATAGCAAAGAGATCTTGTTCGAGAAGATTGTTGTTCCTGCTTCCCTACTGAAGAAGTGTCCATTATCACTATTTTCAACAAACCTCCTAAGGCTCCTTCAAAGAAGCCTGTCCAAATCATGTCCACTCAGAAGATTGCTCCTATCATCATCACTGTTCCGGGGCCCCTCCCCTATACATCCGACAAAGCTGTCCCATGGCACTATGGGGCAGATGTTTATGTTCTTGGAGTAAAGCAAGAGTTTGATACTAGTACCGGTGTCAGCAACATCACCGGGCCTGCCAAAGTTACTCGCAGTGGTAGGCTGTTCTCACTAGATATTGTGCAACCATCTATTCAGAAACCTCTTGTCATTTCACCTACAAGTGTGCCTGCTTCCCTTCCTAATCAAGTTCCTGTTTCTACCCCTGCTGCCAAGTCATCTGACACTCGGGGCAAAGGGATTGCTACTGATTTGCCTGCCCTGACGGAGGCACCAAAGACAACCACTGTTGAAGCTTCTCAGCAAGAGATGGAAGAGATTCTCAAGATCATTAAGAAAAGTGATTTCAATGTAGTTGAGCAGTTGGGGCACACCCCATCAAAGATTTCTATGCTATCATTGTTGTTGTGTTCAGAGGCCCATGCCAAGGCCCTGATCTCCTTCCTGAAGACGGCCCATGTGCCACAAGAAACGTATGCTGATCAATTTACCGATTGTGTGGCCAACTTGACTGCCGATAATGGTTTGGGCTTCTCTGACGCCGATCTGACTGCCAAAGGAAAGAACCATAACGACGCCCTGCATGTCTCCATTGAATGCAGGGGCACTACTCTTGCCCATGTGTTGGTAGACACCGGCTCTTCATTGAACGTATTACCCAAGAAAGCTTTAGACAGGCTGGATTGTGAGGGTTTAGAGCTCAAGCCTAGTAACATTGTTGTCCGAGCCTTTGACGGTTCGAAGAGGATGGTACACGGTGAAGTTGACATTCCAATCAGGGTTGGTTCTCAAGTGTTTGATTCAATGTTCTATGTGATGGACATCCGTCCATCCTACTCTTGTTTGCTGGGTCTTCCATGGATCCACAAGGCTGGAGCTGTGACCTCCACACTACATCAGAAGCTTAAGTACCCGGTCAGGGGGAAGATTGTGACAGTTCAAGGGGAGGAAGAGTATATGGTCAGCCACCTCAACTCGTTCCGGTACATAGAAATGGATGGCGAATTCATTGAAACCCCCTTTCAACACTTTGAAGAGGTGCCTCAGACACTGGCATCAGCTGAAACTGTGATTGAAGACCCTCCTTTGAAGATGGCTTCCTTAAAGGATGCCCGGGCTGTTATTGAGAAGGGTGAATGCGCAAACTGGGGCCGACTTCCTGACTTCACTCCAAAGACTGACAAGTTTGGTCTGGGTTTCACTGCAGAAGCTCAGAGGGCTATTCGTAAGGAAAGGATTGGAAGACCTCCTGTGTTCATCACCAACCCAGGAGTGAATGCTATTGAAGACGGCGTGGAGGAATCTGAATTCGACAGTTGGATCTACCCAACAACCAACAGTGCACCAAGCAACTGGACTGCCAAAGACTTCACACCTATTACTTTTGTCACTCAGTAATGAACTCTTTTGTTTTCAATTTGTAACAAACAATATGTTGAAACTTTTATGGCTCGGTGTTCTACCCGGGGCACCGTGGCTTCATTTGTGAGGGCTTTTGTGTGTCATTTTCATATATCATCAATAAAAACATTGGACGTTTGTTGCATTTCAAAATCTTGCGCTCCTTTTCTTTATTTATTATATATTGTAAAACAGTTATATTTACACACACTCACCTATACAGGTTCCAATCCACTCTGGATCTCACTGGTAACGACTCTGCTACTGCCAGTTATGACTTCGAAAATCCGATCAACTTAGCCGAAGACGAAGGTGAAGATGATTGCGAAGTGCCTGGTGAACTTGCAAGACTGCTACTCCAGGAAGAGAGGCCCATTCAACCACATGAAGAGCCAGTGGAAACGGTAAATCTGGGTACTGAGACAGACAGAAAGGAAGTCAAGATTGGTGTCAATTTAGAGCTCAGTGTGAAACAACGGTTGATTCAGATGCTGCATGACTATGTGGAAATCTTTTCCTGGTCTTACGAAGACATGCCTGGGTTGGATACCGACATTGTGGTTCATCACCTGCCTACCAAGGAAGATTGCCCTCCGGTAAAACAGAAGGTCCGCCGTATGCGTCCAGAAATTTCCGAGAAAATCAAACCTGAGGTTATAAAACAATTTGACGCTGGTTTTCTAGCAGTGACTTCTTACCCTCAGTGGATTGCCAACGTAGTTCCAGTGCCGAAGAAAGATGGTAAGGTCCGAATGTGTGTTGATTACAGGGATTTGAATAGGGCGAGCCCCAAGGATGATTTCCCTCTGCCTCATATCGATGTTTTGGTTGACAACACTGCTCAGCATAAAATATTCTCCTTCATGGATAGCTTCTCCGGTTATAATCAGATCAAGATGGCACCTGAAGACATGGAGAAGACCACTTTTGTTACTCAGTGGGGCACCTTTTTATACAAGGTCATGCCTTTTGGGTTGAAAAATGCTGGGGAAACCTACCAACGTGCCATGGTTCCTTTATTTCATGATATGATCCATCACGAGATGGAAGTATACGTTGACGATATGATTGCAAGGTCCCAAACTGAGGAGGAACACCTTGACCATCTATGGAAGCTGTTTGACCGTCTGAAGTTGTACAAGTTGAGGTTGAACCCAAACAAGTGCACCTTTGGGGTGAGATCTGGAAATTGCTGGGCTTCGTCGTAAGCGACAAAGGCATTCAAGTGGACCCTGCCAAAGTGAAAGCCATACAAGAGATGCCAACTCCCAAGACAGAGAAAGAAGTCAGAGGCTTTTTAGGACGATTAAACTACATTGCCCGATTCATCTCGCATCTAACTGCTACCTGTGAACCAATCTTCAAGTTGCTGAAGAAAGATCAAGTAGTACGTTAGAATGATGAATGTCAGACCGCTTTCAAAAGAATCAAAGAGTATCTCCAAGAACCACCCATTCTTATGCCACCGGTTGAAGGGAGACCTCTAATCTTATACTTGACAGTACTGGACAACTCAATGGGGTGTGTGTTGGGGCAGCATGATGAGTCTGACCGAAAAGAACACGCCATTTATTACCTTAGCAAAAATTTTACCGACTGTGAGACCCGGTACTCACTGCTCGAGAAAACTTGCTGCGCTTTGGTATGGGCTGCTCGCCGGCTGAGATAGTATATGTTGACTCACACTACTCTGTTGATTTCAAAAATGGATCCAATCAAGTACATATTCGAAAAGCCTGCTCTGTCTGGAAGAATAGCAAGATGGCAAATGATCTTGACAGAATACGATATCCAGTACACGACTCAGAAAGAAATCAAGGGAAGTGTATTGGCAGACCATTTTGCACACCAGGCAGCGGACGATTACCAGTCAATGAACTTTGAATTTCCAGACGAGGATATCATGGTAGTGACTGATTGTGAAGTACCTGGACCGGATGAAGGACCTGAGGAAGGATCCTGATGGTCTATGCACTTTGACGGAGCCTCGAACGCTTTGGGTAATGGTATTGGCGCTGTGATCATATCCCCTAAAGGCACTCATACTCCACTCACCGCCCGGCTATGTTTCAACTGCACCAACAACATGGCGGAGTATGAGGCATGTATCATGGGTCTTCAAGCTGCAATTGATTTAAGGATCAAGTTTCTGAGTGTCTTCGGAGATTCCGCTCTCGTGATCAATCAGATCAAAGGCGAGTGGGATACGAAACACCCAAATCTTATTCCTTATAAGGAGTATGTATTGACTTTGCTTCCCCACTTCGAAGAGATAACTTTTGAACACTTCCCAAGAGAGGAGAATCAGTTAGCGGACGCGTTGGCTACAATGTCTTCTATGTTCAAAGTCAAATGGGATAACGAGGCGCCCCAGATCATTATCTGGAAGTTGGATGAACCTGCACATTTCTGCAATCTCGAGACCGAAGAGGTAACAGAAAAACCCTGGTATCATGAAGTGAAGAGGTACCTTGAAGCTCAAGAATACCCCGAAGGCGCATCTGTTAATGACAAGAAGTTCCTGAGAAGGTTCGCGGCAAAATTCTTCCTCAGCAATGGCATTCTCTACAAACGAAACCATGATTCAACCTTACTGCGTTGTGTGGATAAGACTGAAGCAGAAAGGATCATGGCAGAGCTACATGAAGGTACCTTCGGAACACATTCCAGTGGACATACCATGGCAAAGAAAATCCTTCGGGCAGGATATTTCTGGTCCACAATGGAAGCCGACTGTTATCAGCATTCTCGAACGTGTCACAAATTCCAGATCTATGCTGATAAAGTGCACATTCCTCCGGTTCCTCTGAACGTCTTGACAACACCTTGGCCTTTTGCAATGTGGGGCATTGATATGATCGGCGAAATCATACCTACATCATCCAACGGGCATCGCTTCATCTTGGTAGCGATTGATTACTTCACAAAGTGGGTTGAAGCAGCTTCCTACGCTACCGTAACCAAGAACATCATGGCACGGTTCATTCGGCACAACCTGATCTGTCGATACGGTGTACCTGAGAGGATCATTACGGACAATGGTACTAATCTTAACAACAAGATGATCACTGAGCTCTGCGAGCAATTCAAGATACAGCACCACAACTCTTCTCCCTACCGGCCGAAGATGAATGGGGCTGTGGAAGCAGCGAATAAGAACATCAAGAAGATTGTGCAGAAGATGACAGTGACCTACAAATATTGGCACGAAATGTTACCGTTTACTCTTCATGGGTACCGTACCTTAGCACGGACGTCAACAGGGGCAACTCCCTTTTCCTTGGTCTATGGCATGGAGGCAGTCTTGCCTATTGAAGTCCAGATACCCTCTCTCCGGATAATGAAGGATGTAGGTTTGAGCGAAGATGACTGGATCCCGACTCGGCTTGATCAGTTAAACCTAATTAACGAAAAGAGACTCACTGCTATTTTCCATGGTCAGGCGTACCAAAAACGGATGATCAGGGCCTTTAACAAAAAGGTCAGACGACAAGAGTATCAAGTCGGAGACCTGGTAATCAAGCGCATCATTCTCCCTCAAAGTGATCCCAGGGGCAAATGGACCCCTACGTACGAAGGGCCATTTGTGGTTAAACATATCTTCTCGGGAGGAGCCATGATTCTAACCACCATGGATGGTGACGACCTTCCTCACCCTGCCAATGCAGACATAGTAAAAAGATACTACGCATGAATTAAAGACCCGCTAGGTTGACACACCTAGGCAAAAATAAGGGCTTCCCGGGGAACCAAAAGGGTTCGGGCAAAACTAAGGGATGAAAATGAAAAAAGATCTGTACACCCGACAAGTCGAAAACCTGAAAGGGCGGCTTGGGCAAAAATGGGTATCCCGGTGGACTGAAAACCCGAAAGGGCGGTCCAGGCAAAAGTTAGGGATAAAGTGTAATACTATGTCTCATTGGATCACCTTGCATCCAGAATTCGGCATCAACTATCGGGCTCAGACGACGCCAATCAATCAGCTTCATCTTCAACTAAGCAGCAAATTGATGAGACGCTTGAAGACATAAAGGCGATAGCAGAGTTGGAACCCAATGGGATTATTTTTCACATAGCTGTTTTGTTTCCTTTTCACAAAATTGTATAAACTCTATTTTGCTCGGCAGCGTTCTCTTACTAGGACGTCAGCCTCCTGTACACAAAACGCCTATTTACAGGAAAATTTCAAAATCAATACAAGTTCAATTTTTCAAATTATCCATTGTTTTTCCTTTTTCTGTTTTGTTTTGTGAAGAACGTCCAATGTTCATTTTTGATATATGCATTTGACATTAATTGCTAATCATGAATAGTTGCATGCGAAACAAAGGACTGATTACAGGTGACATCAGAAACAGGGGCAATTTAGAATTGTCTAAGCGATCTAGTTGCTCTGTCCACCAAGGTACCAAGGTAGGTTCGGCTGAAGAACGTAACCAAGTCACCTCAACTCCCCACAGAGTAAGACCAGATTCAGCAATACTCTCCTCAAGTATAGTTGGTTTCCCATCAGCCCTGAAAAGGCACAATGTTCCCCTAGCAAGTCAGCGGTACTCTCCTCAAGCAGAGTTAGTCTACTGTCAGCCTTAAGGAAGTTGGGTATCCCCAGAAGATCTCAACATTCCCCAGTGGAGTATAGACATTCCTCAGCAAGCATCCCCGGCAGTCTTAATATAAGATCATTCCCCGGCGGAATACCAGACACCCTAGTGGAACCATTTCCCAGTACAATATGAAAAGTTTCCCCAGGAAAGTTGAATCATCCTCCCCAGTAGATTCTGGAAGCTTATCCCCTACAGAGTACGAACGCATCTCCCCGGCTTCATTCAAAGGTTATTTCCCATCAGGGCTTATAACTGGGTTATCCTCAGCTAATTACCACGGAAAGATCGTCCTCGGCGAAGTTCTTCCTATCCCCAGCGGAGTTCATCAAATTCCCCAACATAACTTCTCAGTGGAATCCCCAGCGGAGTTCTCATCAAAATCTCAGCGAAGTATCTCTTCCCACAGAGTAATTCCCCGCAGAGTAATCTCTCCAACAAGTTTATTCCCCACAGGAGTCATTTTCTCCTACCGGTTTATTCTTGCAACCGTCATCCCTAGCGGGAACGAAGAACCCTGTTCTTCAAAACATCAGCCCAGGATTCAACAAACTCCCGGCAGTCATCAAGGATTTATTTTCCTAGACGAAAATACATTCATAGACATTTCACATTTCATACATGCTGCTTACATACATGATAAAGTGCATACAACACTCTCTCATTTTGAGCATCATGACATCATGCATCTCATACATCATGACATTGCATACAACTAATGTCTTACCTTTTCAGGAAAAGGTCAATCCAAAGATGATTACTATCAACTGTCATAATTCCAGATTCGATTCCTGTATCTAGCCAGGCATATCTGTGAGTGATTGATTGTATATTCGATACCTGTATCTAGCCAGGGCATATCTGCATGAAGAGTTTCCAGATTCGATACCTGTATTCAGCCAGGGCATGTCTGTAGACAACAATTTCCAAATTCGATACCTGTATCCAGCCAGGGCATATCTGTAGACAACAATTTCCAGATTCGATACCTGTATCCAGCCAGGGCACATCTGTAGACGACTAATTCCAGATTCGTTTCCTGTTTTTAGCCAGGGCATATCTGTGAGTGATTTGATTGTGGATTCGATACCTGTATCTAGCCAGGGCACGTCTACATGAACAGTTTAGAGATTCGATACCTGTATCCAGCCAGGGCACGTCTGTAAGCAACCTTTCGAAGTTCCGGATTCGATTCCTGTATCTAGCCAGGGCACATCTGTGAGCAACTAATTGTAGATTCGATACCTGTATCTATCCAGGGCATGTCTACATGAAGAGACTGAAGATCAACACTTGTAACAGGCCAGGAAACTATCTTCCTTTCTCAAAATATGCAAGTTCTCGCTAAGGAATCTCTTACGCGATCAAGACTTCCAAATGGCATCTATAAGCCCATTCCCGACAAGGTTCTGTCACACCTCCAGATGGCATCTATAATCCCATTCCCGCCATCACATTGCTGATACTCCAGCATGCGAGTGCAAATTTCAGGGCACTCTAGTGTCCAATCTCCTTTTACCCTCGAGTCGCGAAAGGCAAACTTGCCAATCTAACTCTTCAGGTTCAAGAAGATTGAATAGGGGCAACTGTTATACCCCAAAATTTTCCCTCCCATTTCATCAATTTTTTTTCTCATCCCAAGACCCTTGAAGCTCAAGAGCCAGTTAGGGTTTGCTCTGCTCAAGACTCCTCCTTGCACTGTTGACACAAATTAGGGTTTATGTTTGCACAAATATGTTTTGACCTAAAAGGCCCAAGATGAATTTCATGCTTCATGTTGGACTCACAAGTTTATCCATACCAAGTTTCAAGCCTTGATTCCAATCTTTGCCCAGTCAATTGGACAGTTGACCTAGAAATCAATTGTATTGGGGAAAAAGTCAACTATGGTCAATTGACAGTCAAACCTCATGAAATTTGACCCACATCAACATTATGAACTCATATGGACCATTTGATCAAGTTTGGATCACAATTCCACAAGAAATTTGATCAGATCACCAAAAGGGTAAAATGGTCATTTTTAGGGTTTTGACTGCACAAAGGCAATTTTTGACTGTTTGACCTAGCCAATGGCAAACCAAGCTCACATATGGACTCAAGGACCCAATGGCATTGTCTTGACATGTTCAACAAATTCAAAAGATCCCAAATGCACAAGATTGACAGATGAATTTTCCAGTCAATTGAGCAAAATTTGACTGTATACTGAAAAGTCAAACTTTGACTTTTTGGTCAAAATCAAGTGTCAAGATTCATTTTTTATCAAAACATGTCAAAGTATGAAACTTTTTCATCAAGAAATCAAAAAATCACAAATTAGGGTTTAGAATGAGAAAATTTCATAACTTCGAATTTTTCTAAGTTATGAAACTTCCTTATTTTTTCCTAACTTTGTCCCCTTTTTTCATCAAGATACATTTGGATTCAAACAAAACTCAAAACATGAAAGTTACATTCCATTGCAAAATCTACAACTTTGATTCACAAAGTTTCCTCAAAAGAAGCTTTTAGCTCAAGTTATGATTTTTGGAACAAGGGTGCAAAATATTCTTAACTTAGAAATATTTTGACCTATTTTAGGCAGGATTTTTGCCTAACTTCATGGCCACTTTTCACATGCTTCCACTTGGAATTTCAACTTGCATTACAAAGATGGATTGTAGTACACATTCCAATCTTTCCAAAATGTCCAAGAACTTCTCAAAAACCCTTGTGGTTAGGGAGAATCGAATTTGTCAATATGGGCAAAAGTCACTTTGATTCATGGCCAAAGGCATGTTCATAACTTTGCATTTTTGAAATCAGCATGGTTCAAGCTAGTTACAGGCCTCTAATGTCATTTACACTCAATAATTAAATGCCAATCCATTGTGTTCTAGCATTATTTTGTGCATTTGGACATTACATGAAGAATTAAGCCATATTTGGAAAAAGTGACTTATCTATTCTTGTAAAGTATGGCTTTATGTCAAAACATGAATCCAAGAAGTACAATGAAAATCTCTGAGGCACAAGTTATTGAACTAATCCCACTGATCAAGACTAACTTTGCAGCATGTTTAGGGGCCTGCATAAGCTTGTAACTCAACTTGGCATTTTTAACTTAAGATAGAAGCAACTTTGCAAACAGAACAACAACTCACATTTCTGTCAACACAAGCCTAAGCAAACATTGTGAACATTTTCCAAACATCAAACCAGACCTAAAACACGAACCAACCAAGTTTCAAACCCTCTCATTCATCAAAACACAGTTTTGTGGCAAAACAGGGCACCTGCTGCAGATTGAGGTCCACAACTCAATCCACTCGTGCGCCTTGGCCAAAACCAGTTCATACACACTCCATAACATCCATACAAACTATTCCAAGCATTGAACTGGAACTGTAACAGCCATAGCCAAGTGTTCCATTTTCATTTTTCATCTGTGCAGGTTAACTTCTGTAGCTCGATTCAGCAAGATTCAAAGCAAGCTAAGCATAGAGGAAGCATCCCTGGACCTCAAGCAAGCTGTACAAGTCCTCACATTGCATTGAAAGTGCCTCCATTGCTGCACACGATTCAAGCTGAATAGGTAAAAGTTTGAACTTCTATCTCTCTATCCAGGCATAGTTAGGTTTAAGTTTGTGAAGAAAACATGTTCTAATCATAGCCCTAAAGCCATCCATATAGTTACTTTTCATTTATATTGTGTGTGCTAAGAGTATTTTGAATCTGAACATCTAAAAAAAACTAGGTCAGGAATTGGGGGAGAATAAATTCTCTCTCATTTCTGAGAGTTAGATTAACTTTTTTATATGTTTAGAATCGTGGCTTCAAGCTCTACAAGTTTCATGTTTTAAGATTTGTCAAAGGATCAAAGAATCAGGAGTTAGGGAGATGAACAAGAAGGCGCGCGTTTTTTGTTTGAATCTGGCCAGAGGTTGAAGACAAAGTTCTTCTGGGCTGGGCCTGTTTCATCTTTCTATTTGCACCACTTTTCCACACTTGCACCCCCTTGGCCCATTGTGTTTATTTTTATCATTTTTTGACTTTTTCTTTTTGTTTCTGACTTATTATTTTTTGCCAAAATATTAAAAATATTAAAAACATTTTTTCAACCATTTTTGCATTTTATTTGGATTTTTGTTTGTTTGATTTGAATTTATACATGTAAATAAACATATTGCCTTTTATTCAAAAATACAAAAATAATACAAACACATTTTGTTTTCTAATTTTATTTTATTTTATCTTTTGAAAACATTTTCTAAAAATATACTTTTTTTTGTAAATAATAAATATTTTATTTTTGTACATATTTAATATATTTAGTAAATAATATAAATACTTATATATTTATTAAAATATTTAGGATAAAAATACACAAAAATAATACATTTTTATTTTTATTAATATTTAACCTCAAAAATACTTTTTTTACAATATACTTCCTTTTTATTTATTTTTTGTATATAATTAATAAACATTGTATATAATATATAATAAATACCTTTTTATTTATAAAATTAGGGTTTTGCCCTAAACATGAAAAATACCCAAAAATTATCCTTTTTATTTTTGTTTATTTGTCACATGAAAAATCCTTTTTACATACATATAAAAATCATTTTTTGCATCTCGCATATTTTATTCTATTTTATTTAATTATTGTATATTAAATAATTTGTATATTCAATTTGGATGTAATAGTTTAGATTTAAATTTCTTGCAAAATATCCCCATTTGAACATTTGTACCCCCATCCCATAATTTGTGTTGTAATAATTTAGGATTTTATTTTTCGCATTTAAAAGCTTTCTAAATATGCCATGATAGACTTAGGGTTTTGTATGTAAAAATCAACCAAAAAATAGCTTGACTAAACAAAAGACAAAAAGCATGAAAATGGACAAACACCAATCACACTTGCACCCCTAGGGTTACTCCACTTGTTGCTTTCAATAATGGGCCATGTTGCATGTTAGGTGTCTTTGGCAAAACAAAACAATTCAAATGATCATAGTCCCTCGATGACGCTTTCAAAAGTTGCCTAAAAATGATCAAGTCCCTTAAAGGAAAAATTGCCCAAAGACACTTGGCACCATTGCAATCATGGTCTAAACGATGACCCGCGCCCGTCCCGTTAACATCCTAACACAAGATTGTCCACCAAATACAATGGTGGAACAAAATTGTTAAAAGGGTTAAAAACATAGAAAAAAACCTTTGAGTAAATTTAGGGGTAGCCAAAACTCTTAGTTACTTGATCAAAACTTGCAAAACAATCCTTGCCACTTTTCAAAACCACACATCACAACACACTTTCAAAACAACTTTCAAAAACATTGAAAAAAAACTTTTCAAAAGATAAGTACACCTTTGTATACATCCCAACATGGATCATTACAAAGGTTGCCACCACATTGGCCTCTTTTCAAAACATTTTCAAACACACACACAAAGCACCATTTCAAACAATTGAAAGCACCATTTCAAACAATTGAAAATCAAAGGCAAGTGATCTAAGAAAGTAACTAAGAGCCCATGGATAACCATGGATTGAAAGGGTGCTAATACCTTCCCTTTCTATAATCTACTCCCCGAACCCAAGAAAACATCTCAAAGGTTTTTGCTGTGATTTTTAACCTTTCCTTAGGATAAAATAAAAAGTCGGTGGCGACTCTTGCTCAACCGAAACATTTGCGAAAACAAACACAAAACCTCAAGTCAGTTCTCCCACCGTATCACAGTATGCATTCAGGTTCCTCTCCTCGTGAAGTTTCCTCGTGAGATCCAATATCTTCTTTTCACTTACATAAAACTGGGCTTCAAAGGTGTCTCGCCCCCCCTTTAGCTGAATCTAAGGTCTTTGTAAATCTTTAAGAGAAGTAGGCATATCAGGATGAAGGAAAATATATGGAACATATCCCTTGGCAACAAGCTCCATGATGATAGGTAGGATGGCTTCATAAGGCATCATAAGGCTTTGAGTGCGAGCTTGCACCCACTTGAGATAAGGCTCCAAAGAAATGGAGTTCTTATGCCCCAATGTCTTGCTATCAACTTTGGTAACCATACCCCGAGCGCGTATGAATCTCTGGCGATAAATTTGGACATCACTCTCATAGTCAAATGCAATTCCTTGGACAAGTGCATCATGAGGGCCATCCCTCCTAGCATAACCAAATTGTCGCAAAGATAAACAAGGATTGTAGGTGATACCTCCCCTAATCCCAAGTAGAGGGACATTAGGGAATTCTCCACAACGGTCAATAATAGTAATGTCCTCCAAGGATCAAGCACACCAATGAATATCAAAATACGTGAGTGACGTCAATCTATTAGACCATCTCATGCCTTTCTCATTCTTCACAACAGATCAAGGCAGGTGCGAAATAAATCACCTATCCAACATAGGAATGCGACACATAAGAATTCCTCTTCTCTTTATGGTGCGGGAGTGAAGAGAAATCAAGATATCCCCAAGTAAAGTAGGCACCAGCTTGTGAGATAGAAAATTTTTGATTGCGTTCATATCTATGATTTGGTCAAGATTGGGAAACAGTACCATCCCATAGATAAGAAGAGCTAACACTTCTTCAAAGGCTTTGTAAATCCAGAGCATCCCAAAAATCTCGAGCCTTCTCCAACAAAAACTTGGCTAGAAACCCTTTGATACGACTTCTTGTTTCTCAATTTTCCACAATGTCGGATCGTTGAAAATTTAGAGCTCGAGCAATCTCCTCAGGTCTTAGGTCTCTTTCAATACTGTTGAAGGGCAGTTTATCAAGAATAGGAATTCCCAAGAGTTGGGAGAATTCTTCCATAGTAGGCACAAGTTGGTAATCATGAAAGGTAAAGCAATGGTGTAAAGGGTCAAAGAACTGAAATAGCACCTTCATCATGTCTTCATCAAGGCTTGAGGTAACCAGATTGAGAAGTCGGCCATGTCTCTTGGTGAACAGAGAATTCTCAAGAACCCTTGACGCTAACTCTTTGAGTTGAAGAGGCACTCTTACGAGGTTGATTTGGATAGTGTTCCTGCGAGTGGAAGCCATGTCCTACAAAACAAAGATAAGTCTCTAGGTCCTTGAAATGGTTAGTGAAAAATGTCATGGTATGATGTCATGATGTTATGTACAAGTATACACATACACACAAAGCAAACAAGTCCTTAGATTTAGGCTTGCATGAGGTTTCATTGGTAAGTATCCTCCTGAAGTTTGGTTGGCTCAACCTGTCCTAGAAAGTAACCGGGTTCTAGGGAATCTCAATATCATTGATCTTTCTTCATCGGACATTGTTTCAGTGCAATCCTCTTTATTTGCAACCAAAATATCCCGAAAGTACGATCTCAATGAATGTAGCATCGAGTATTAACCAACTTCGGACTGCACCAAAGTCGGCTATCTCACTACTTCCTAATGCCCAAGTTGTTCAATTAAAGGTTCTAAGGTCAGTTAGTGCTTCATGACACCACACAGCGGCCCCATATTCTCCTTGACTTGACTCAAGGGCTACCGGTACCAACAAATGTGTCACACTAACGTAGTCATCGCTTCAACCATTTCGGTATACCCCACACAGTCCCCATGATCTATTGCTACTTACCTAATAATGTTCCTCGATCCGACTAGAGGATCAATACAAAACCCAAACAAGGACCCATAATGTAAAGATAATAAGTCAAACAATGAAAACATTTTAAAGGTGCTCTAGTCTCTAAGGTAACCCCACTTTTAAGTAATTCCCCAACAGAGTCGCCAGTTCTGTAATACGGTGGGAGAACTGACTTGGGTGTTTTACGTTTTATCGCAATTGTTGTGTGTGATACGGTGGCAGAACCAACTATTAATACTGGTTTGTGTTTTTTGTTCGCAAATGTCGCGGTAAGCAAGAGTCACCATCGACCTTTCTTTTATCCAACAAAGGAAAGGGTGAAAAGAACAGAAAAAGATCTTTTCCGAGATTTTGAGTAAGGGGGTAGATTATGGAAAGGGAAGGTGTTAGCAACCTTTCCATCCGTGGTTTTCCACTGGCTCTTAGATGCTTAGCTCATGTTTTGAAAATTGCTTGTGCTTTGTGTGTTTTGAAAATTGTTTTGAAAATGCCTTAGTGTGGCGATTCGCTTTGTGATAACTCTTGTATCAGTCCTTAAGAGTGTTGACAAGGCAAATGTTTTTGAAATTATTTTGAAATATTTTTGTGTAGATGCAAAAAGTTGTTTTGAGCAAGCATCTAAGAACTTATCTACTTGTACTCGAAAAGGTCATTCTTTTCCTCCTAACCTTTAGACAGTGTTATCCTACTATTAGTGAGTAGGTACCCCTATCTCGGATGTATGAGGGACAAGCGCGGGTCATCGTTATGATCATAGATGGCAACATATAGGGATACCTTAGCAGTTCGAAGGGACTGTCATCATATAGGCAACATCGAGGGACAAGATCATTTCTCGTAGGCAACTCGAGGGACGTTAAGGGACTATGATCTTTATGATGACTTTTAGATTGAGGGTCTTTTGCTAAGATATCCCTATGTTCGAGGGACATAACCATTGTTTTCTGAGGCAACCAAGTGGGGAGTACCCTAGGGGTGCAAGTGTGCAACAGTATGTTTTTTCAGTTATATTTATCTTGCAATTAGGGTTTTCTATCGTTCATTTTTATCTTTCCATACAATCCTATTAATCTAAGCATTGCATAAAATATAGTAGCAGGAGATAAAGGCGGAAATGTAAACCTAAGCTATTACAGAGTTTTGGAGCAGTTACATAATAGTGAAGAGTGCGGAAAAGAAATCCTAAAACTATTACATCCCGGAAGCAATTACATGATAATGATAAAAAAAGTGGGAAAAATAAAGATATGCTATTACAGTTGAATGCACCCTATACACTTTATCTAGGAAAATAAAAATAAGATGAAAATATAAAAGAAAATATTTTGATGATTTTTTATGAAAAATGATTTATGATAATTAATTAAATAAACCTAAAAAATTTAATTAATTTTAATTAATAAAAAATGTTAATTTTGAAAAAAGTTAATTAAAATACCTAAAACCTAATTAATCTGAATTAAAAAAAGATTAATTTTTAAAAAAAAGTTAAAAAATCTAAAATTAATTAACCTAAAAATTAAATTAGTTTTTTTTTTTGTAAAAAAAAGGTTTGTGAAAATTTTTTTGTGGTTAAGTGAATTTAAGATTGGAAAAGACAAATTGGTTAGAAACCAAAAACAAATAATGAAAATGTCGGGGTGGAAGGCTGAATCTAAAATTAAATTAAAACCTAAAACTAAATTAAAAACCTAAAATTAATTATTTGAGTTTATTAGGAAAAATCAAGGGTTTGTGAAAAATGTTAGGTTTTATGGAAAAAGTTTTAAACAGAAAGAAGGAAAAATAGGTAAAATAGATAAAAGAATAAATAGAATGGAAGAAAATCAAAACCAATAGGGGTGGGTGTTAAACCAACACCCTTAACCTCCTCAGGATGTCTGCCTTGCCATGAGCCATGTATTGGTGGTTATTCTGTTTTGGCCTCAACGTTTTGTAATAACCCTGCATGGGACCCTGTCTAAATCTGTAGTGTTGAATCTCATGAACACATTAAATAAATTACTATATCATGAAATACAAATTAAAAAAATATATGAAATTTTGTAATGTTAAAACCGATATGGCATGTATGAATGCTTCTACATCCTTTTGATCATGGAGATCAAACCAACCTTACTCTTACTGGAGAAGTAGTGAGATGAGGGTTTGTAACAAGGATGACTTGTTTGTAGTGAGATGGGGTTTTGTAACTGGGATTTTAAGGGTTTTAGGGTTCTTGAAGGAATTTGATATTTTGACAGGGTTGTGGTAAAAGTTTTTTTCATGTTGTTTGTGTGAAAAGAATGAGATTATATAATCGAAATTAGAGAAAATATATGAGCTTTGAATTTGCAATTGATCCTCCCATAACCACAAGCAATAGTGCAGATTTTTATTCACTTGAGTCTGTCACGTTCCAGGCTAAATCGTAAGGGCTTAAGTGCGATTTTTGAAGTTGAAATATGAAAACAAAATGTATCCTACATCGATAACTAACTCTTGTCCAAAAATGGGCTTAATCGGATAAACGATGAATTAGTTATGAATTTTTGAAGTTTCGCCTCAGACATACTTATTTTGGGCTCCAGTGTCAACTTTGACACGTTCTTCAATAAAAAACTGGTATTGATCGAAGTAGAACCCGGTCTCTACCTTAGAAACAAATTTGTAGATTTATGAGTCAGTGACCTTGTGTAAAAAGATGGGCCCTATCCGGTATAAATTGACCGAGTTATAAATTTTCAAAGTTTCGACCCAGATGTAATAATATTCAGCATTCATGATTTCTGGCGCGTCACGCGCACTCTGAGCAAAAAAGGAAGGCATTTTGGATGCTATTCGAACTTGATACCTCCTGTGAAAACTTAGCCAACTCAATTTGAGAAATTTTGGCGCTGGAACCATCTCGATACCGTGAAAATCGACCAAGTTATGATTTTCTAACATGACGCAAATAAACTTCTGTCACAAATTTTCTGTACAAAAATACTTGATAAATCCGTATTTTTGAAGACCTTCGGATCGAAATTGGATTCTATCCATGAGAGATGAAAACGTAGATGACGTCAAGACAGAATTTTGGCCATCGGAACGGGTACAAAATGAGCCACGATCTTCAAGTTATGAATTTTTTAGTGCGTAAAAACTGCACTTTCAGCACAATTTTTCACCACATTTCTTCGAGAAACCCCACACATTCGGAGACCTTCTTTACAGAATTGGCTCTCGAGCCGAACCTGAATTTGAGAATACAATATCATAGATATCTTGGCGAAAGAACACCTGAATATGACGCGCCGGGTTGGACTTGTGAATCTCTGAACCCCGAATCAGTGCAAAACGGCGAACCGATCTTCAACACGGAAAATACTCTGAGAACATCCATTAGCGAAATAAACGTCACTTGTAACCTGACGAAGCTTGCTAAATATACCTTTATTCCATAACCATAAAACCAATGATATGCGTGTATGAAAATAAAGAGGGTAAATTTTGGGGTACAACATTGCGGATAGCAAGAGTCGCCACCGACTTTTCTTTTGTCTAATAAAGGAAAGGGTGAAAAGAACAAGAAAGACCTTTTGAGATGTTTTCTTGAGTTCGGGGGGTAGGTTATGAAAAAGGAAGGTGTTAGCACCTTTTTCATCCGTAGTTATCTACGGGCTCTTAGTTGCTAGCTCACTTTTGAAATGATTTGCTTGAAATGTGTTTGTGATTTGTTTTGAAAGTATTTTTGAAAAGTTCCTTTGTTTAGGAGAACTTTGTAATGATTCTCGTCTCTATAAGAAAGCATACAAGGTGTTGACTTTTGAAAATATTTCATTTGAAAGTTTTTGTGTTTTTGAAATGATGTTGTTTTAAAAATGGTTGTGAGAAAGCAACTACGAGCGTTCTACCTACTCAAAAAAGTCTTAGTTCTTTTCCTCCTCCTTTAGATGTTGCTATCTTACCATTGATTGGTAAGAAGCCCTATCATTGTATGTGAAGGGACCGGCATGGGCATTGTATAGTCATAGAAGGCAACATTATAGGATACCTTAGCAATTTGTCGTAAGGGACTAAGATCGTTTATGAAGGCAACATCGAAGGGTCATCTAGGGGCTACGGTATTGTATTTGAGGATCATTGCTAAAGTATCTCACGTTCGAGGGACATGACTATTTTCCAAGGCAACAAGCCAGGTTACCCTAGAGTTGCGCGTATGAAAAGTGTGTTTGATTGCATGCATTTTTGTCTTTGAGATTAGGTTTTTCTAAAGGTTAATTTTATCTTACCATACACACCCTAATTTACTAGCATTTATATGAAAGCGATAAATTATGGAAATTAAAATCCTACGCTATTACATCACTTGAGGGATGGGGATACAAGTTTATGAATGGGGGGTGAAAGCAAATAAATCCTAATTACTATTACAACCATATTGAATAGCAATGGAGAAAGCATATGGAAAATATAAAAACAGTGTAATAGAAAGGAAAAAAAATATTTTTAACCATTATGTGTCGACACATGCATCTTTGCATCGAAACATAACCTTTCTTACTCCTGTAAAACCAAAATCAGCTCAGTATGAGTCGATACATAATAGTATGTGTCGACTCATTTCTTGTTTGTATCGACACATTCGTGTTTTGTGTCGACTCATACACCTTTGGTCTTTCTGTTTTTGGGTATGGATAGCAGTATGTATCGACTCATAATGTCTTGTGTCGACTCATACCTGGTTCTGTAACTAAAATGTGTCGACTCATGTGAGTATGTGTCGACTCATGCTGCATTTTTTTGCCTTGAACATTGTTCTATTGTGTGTATAGGTTAGTTATCAACACAGTATTGACAAGAATGAAAAGCAAGGAAATGGTTAGCTCCAAAAGGCAATATCTACTACATCTATCTTAAACAATGGATTACTAACGATGATTGAAATGAAAATTTTAAGCTCAAGAAAACGTACCTTGAAGCTGAAATATGTATTTTGAGTTTGAACTGCTATTTTGGATATTTTTGAGCTTAGGAAATGGTAAAGTGATGTTACAAAAGTTTTTATTTTGTTTGAACAACTCCTATAAGATGTATGTGGAGTGTTTGGATGGTTTGTTTTGACAGAACTTTGCAAAGTGTGAGAGGTTCAAAGATTTGGACTTCAAAACTCAAGAGTGAAGGCTTTATGGACAGTTATGGCTTTTTGAGAGTATGAGATTTTGAGAGCTTATCTACACAACAAACCTTTTGGCCCTTTACCTTGTAAATGGCCTCTCTATTTATAGAGAAGGTTTGAGACTTAAAACAACTCAGATTTTAAAATCACATGTTATGGCTATCTTGCTTGTTTTTGAAGCAAGCATAAAGAACATGATTCCAATGTTCGTACCAAGCTATCTAAAGTGGTTGATCATTTTAAACATGTTTATTGTGACTTGTAGGAGTTAAGTGTGATTTTAACAATAAGTTAGAGGCTCAAGAAATTTACTTTGTGATTAAAGTGAATTTTTCAAGAATGGATATCTTACTTTCTTCCAAAAATGGAATGATCAATTGGACAAAGACTCAAACACTTGGATCATAGTTTAATCAGTTGTATAAGCACTCAATTAAGGAGTTATATACAAGTTTTAGACCTTCAAAGTGAATATTATGCATCATGGCTATGGATTTAGTTCTTGTTCATCACAAAATCTGTCTTGTAATTCAAGAAAGAAACTCTAACTTCTTCGCTTTGATTCTCTTAGCTCAAGTAAGATCTTAATGAGTTCTTTGAATTTATGGAAATCTTGTAAAATCCTATAAAACCTTAATTTTTTCTATTTTTGAATAATCCAATTGGAACTTGATGAAAATTGGCCAAGAAGTTGGGATAAAAACCTGACCAAACTCGCTGAACATTTCTCTAAGTTTTTATACAAAAATACCATGACTTCATGAATTTATAACTAAAAATCCAAGCACTTATAGGACTTTATCAGCAAAGAAAATTTGTAGATATCATAAAGATCTACAACTTTCATGTTGAGAATTTTCTTTGAATCATCTTGCATCTTAGTGAAAGAATGGCATGAAGTAATGAAATTATCATGTATAAAAAACACTTAGAGAAATTTCTAAGTCTTGAAAAGTTTGACTTTTCACATTAACTTTTGACTTTATTGACTTTTTGATGATCAAGCTTGATATTCTTGAATGTCTTGATGAACTTTGATCTTTGAAACTTAGTATTGATCAAAAAGTTAAAGTTTGACTTTTTAGTATACAGTTGACTTTTCAACAATTGACCAAATTTCATCTGTCAATCCAATGATCTTAAGAGATGTTTTGAGCCACGAAATTAGGTCAACATGTTATATTTGATTCGTTGAGATTATTCTTCAAGCCATTAAGTCATGTATTAGGTAAAAAGTAAATGATCAGTCGTTCATAGTCAAAAACCCTAGTTTGTGGTCTCAGTGTTTCAGAGGTGATTTCGTCTGATCAATTCCTTGAGAATCCTTGAGAATTGGAGATCCTTTGTGAAATGTCTTTGAGAAAAGAGAGTGAAAATGTTTGGGTACAACAGTTGTTTTCCTCAAGAGACCAGTTGGGTTAAAATTCTTGAGATGTCGATGGCAGTTTGTCATTGAGGTTGTTTACTCGAGAGACTAGTTGGGTCAAAATTCTTGATATGTAAATGAAGGTTTGGGTTGATGTTGGCTCCTAAATTCGACACCTTTGTTTTGTTGATGTCAGCCACAAAAGCTGAAAGATGTCTTCGACTGGCTAAGTCTGTCGAAATGCCCGTCGAAAGATGACAAAGTACTTAGAAGATTTCTTCCAAGGAAGAAGGCTGGTTGCCTTCGACGTCGAAGGAGTTTCTCGTCGAAGATGTCTCTTGACGAAAGTGTTCGATGGTTCAGAGTGGAGCAGTTTGAAATTCAAGCTTTTGGAGGGAAAACGGTTTCCAGCAGTTACTACGTGCAAACGTGCAAGGATCTGGAGCGTCGAACGTGGAGAACGTGCCAAGTGGATTGATCTCGAAGCAGTGTAACTGCCCGACGGTTACTTGGGATATTTTAGTATAAATAATATTAGTCATGTAGTTTCTCGCGTGTGTTCACAATTCTATACAAAGTCACTCATATAGATTCGAGTACCCAGCGTGTGAGAAAGAATTATTGAGAAATGTATGTGTGAAACACCAATTTTATTAATCAAAGTCATTTACTTTTTCCAGAAATTTACTTGCTTTCCTCTTTACATTCCTGTCGAAGCCTTTTACTTTAAGCCTTGTTTATTTTACCAAGTCCTTTCTTCATGCAATTTACTTGAAACTTCTTTATGTTATTTAAAGCCTCTTTATTTAAAGCCTTATCCAATTTAACCAAACTTCAAAATCAACCTATGTCCTAGGATCAATCTGATCGATCCTGCGAGTAACCAAATAAGTAACCATTTGGAGGATCAGCGGTTGTTTACCAAAACCCAAGGTAAACAAATTGGCACACCCGGTGGGACTGTGTGTTGATTGTTGAAAATAATCTCATCTTTTCGAGTTGTATGTTATTGAGAAGTGGTAGAATATACACTAACGATAACAATACTGCCAGAAGAAGGGAAGAGATGGCGAATCCGCCAAACACTAACGAAATCCCACAAACTAATGTGGGAGCAACGGTTAGTATGACCGTAAGTGAAGCGACAAATGTTGGTTCGACACCAGCAGTATCGGTCACAACCACGGGGCCAATACCTTCGTTAACAGGCCCCAGGATGCCTTTGGGAACTCCCCCACCAAGGGGAAATTTAGGCACAAGGCCTTTGGTTCCCCCAGGATTTATTCCATTCTATGGTATGCCAACTTCTGAAGTGGCAAGCCTGACGAATGCTGCGTCCACTTTTTCAGACCCTTTTGTGAGTGCCTCTTCGCCACTCCAAGGCTCTGGAGTAGGCATGGCGAATAGAAATAGGACCCAACTCTTAGGAGGAACGTCCCAAGTAGCCCATGGCCTTACAAATGCCTCGGCAGCAGTCTTGAGGCAACAAATGGACGAAAGCAACCATGATATGGTGCAAATGTTGGCACAAACTTTGAGTACAGTGCTAAACCCTCTAATACAAAACACTACTCAATCGAATCAGTAAGTGACAGCGCAAATGACGCGTTTGGCTGACTTCTTTGGAGTACCCCAACCCATTCGACAGCCCCAAAGGGCGCAAATAAGGGGAAATCAGGGGATATTTTTAGAGGAAGAAACCACCATTAACCAGGCTCAACAGCCTGTCGAAGAAAACCTTAGGGCACGATTGGAACAACCTGTCGAGGAACCTAGGGTAATAACCCCAGAGGTAAGGTTAGTTAACAGAAACCAAAATGCTGACGAAGTGGTTCAGCATATCCAATACCAAAACATGGGTTTGGAAAACAATCTGGCAACCATGATTGAAAGGATCATGACTCAGAATGGGATGAACATGGGCTTTCGAAGGCCCAACTTTACATCTCCATTGTCAGAATACGTGTTACAAACGGACTTACCTCCTAGATGCAAAGTCCCCAAATTTACTAAGTTCTCTGGGGACACGACAGAATCTACTGTCGAGCATGTGGCGAGATACTTGATCGAAGCGGGTGACATTTCGAATAACGAAAACCTAAGGATCAAGTACTTCCCAAGTTCTTTAACAAAGAACGCTTTTACTTGGTTTACAACTCTCCCCCCCCCCCCAATTCGATCCATCATTGGACCCAGTTGGAAAGATTGTTCCATGAACAATTCTACATGGGGCAAACCAAGATAAGCCTGAAAGAACTGGCCAGTGTGAAGAGACGTTTCACTGAACCTATAGACGAATATCTGAATAGGTTTAGGTTGCTCAAGGCGAGATGTTTTACACAAGTGCCAGAACATGAGTTGGTCGAAATAGCCGCAGGCGGTTTAGATTATTCCATTAGGAAGAAGCTAGACACCCAGTACCTAAGAGACATGGCCCAACTGGCCGATAGAGTTCGACAGGTAGAACGCCTCAAAGCTGAAAAAGCTAAGGCAACGAAAACTCACAAGAGAGAGAGGATAGCGTACGTTGAGATGGATGACGAAGATCTAGAATCCTTCGACGATACTTTAACTGTCGAAGAAGGAGAAGTCGACTTAGCAGAACTGAAACAAGGGCCACCATACTCTTGTAAACTGTTAGTCCCCTCAAATGGGAAAAATCCCATTGGTCCAGAAAGGACCAACGATAGGTTCCCAAAAAAGACTTATAGTTTTGACATCACAAAATGTGATGAAATATTCGACTTGCTAGTAAAAGATGGCCAAATGATAGTACCCCCAGGGGTAAAAGTGCCTCCTCTTGATCAAAGAAAGAAGAGAGGTTTTTGCAAATATCATAATTTTTTGGGCCATAAAACTTCTCAATGTTTTCTTTTCAGGAATCTTGTGCAAGACGCTATTGAAGAAGGGAGATTGAAGTTTGCTGACAAATCCCCCATGGCTGTCGACTCCAATCCATTGAAGGCTGAAGCCCACTATGCTGAACCCTCTGAGGTGAACATGATAGAGGCAACCAGGATCCAGTCGAAGAAGCCAGGAATTACCATGGTCGAAGTCTCAAAGGACCACATCAACATGCCAATCTTTGGCAGTTTTTCTGGAAATTTATCCAGGAAGACAATTGAAGCTGTCCAGAAAGCGTTCGAAAACCCGAAGTCGGAGACCGCTGAAGCACAAAAAACTGGATCAAAACCCAGTTCCCACTTGGCCACCGTTCAAGGCCAGACGGAGAATCTGGAGGTACAAATGAAGCAGTTAACTCTTGCTAACAAAGATACAATGAATATCAACATGGTTGAACTTTCTGACCCAAAAGCATCAGAAGAGGCCATGAGGCAAGAACAGGCTAATAAGACTGCTTTCCCTCGGGAAAACGAAAACTTGGCAGATTTTCTACAAAGATGCCAGAAAAAGAAATCAGAGGTGATGCTGTGTCCAAGATGCAGTTCAATCTTTGATAAAAAAGCTACTGAGCACATTCAAGGCGTAAGAGCAGCGAATAAGAAAAGGGAGAATGTTGACCTTCGACATGATCCCAGAAGAGGTTCTAACCAAGAAAAGAGGCCATTGACTTTTAGGCCTCCAACAAATGTGCCAGTAGACACTTGGTACAAAACCTCTGGCCGGAAAAGGCCAAGTGAGGAGAAATGGCATTCTTTCGATGTGCCAAGAGGTTCCTCTTTGACTCAAAAGAAAGAGCCT
Source organism: Vicia faba (assembly GCA_948472305.1). Taxonomy (NCBI): domain Eukaryota; kingdom Viridiplantae; phylum Streptophyta; class Magnoliopsida; order Fabales; family Fabaceae; genus Vicia; species Vicia faba. The sequence goes on along the minus strand of OX451738.1, from coordinate 1,381,184,462 downwards.
CAAGTTGCTGCACCTAAGGTTGCACAAGTGTCCAGCAACTACAAAGGTAAAAATCCTATGTCTCGATCTCAATGGAGGAGATATCAAAGGAGACGAAAAGCTGAAAGGGAGGCTGCCAACGAACCTAAGGCAGAAACTAGTTCGAATGTTCCTCAAAGGAAACAAAGGAAGCCTCTAGAGAGAGAGCCAGTAACCAACAGGCTAGTTTGGCCTAACCAAAGTGAAGTCGAAGACGAAGACGATTCTGAGTCTGATGATACTTTGGACATAATGGTGAATATTGTTTCAGTGCTGCCCAGAGAATTCAATCGACAGGTAGAAGTCGAAGCAAGTGACTGGGAAGTGGAGCAAGAAATGGCCAAACATAGGCCAGTGTGCTATTTTGTCATGGACAATGGCACTACTGAGGAACAAAATGGCTTCTTCGAGCCACCTACAGAGGCGATGAAAAATCACCTCAAGCCTTTATTCATAAGGGCTAAACTCGAAGAAACTACTGTGAATAAAATATTGGTCGATTGTGGGGCAACCATCAATATTATCCCTCACTCTATGCTAAGGAAAATTGGCAAAAGGGATGAGGACATTAAGCCTCACAACATGGTCCTGTCGAACTATGAGGGCGGCATAGGGACCACTATGGGAGTGATCCAGCTAGACATCAAAGTAGGGTCGATCCTTCGACCAACGATGTTTATGGTCATATCGGCCAAGCCTAACTACAATCTTCTGTTGGGCCGTGAATGGATTCATGGTGTTGGCGCTGTGCCTTCATCGATGCACCAAAGGCTGCTGCTATGGCGTCCAGATGGGATGGTCGAAAACATAGAGGCAGATCAAAGCTATTACCTTGGCGAAGTGAATCACCTGGGTTTGGCAGATTTCGACAAGAACTTGGCTCACATAGGGCCATGTCCAACACCTGACTTCGACATGGCGCCAGCGCCAAACACTTTTTGTTCCCTATACCTGCATCCTGAGCATGGTTTCCAATGGGACAGAGAAGACTTGTCCCACATAGACTTCAGTGGGTTAACTGATATCCAACCAACTGGTTGGGGAAGTGAATTCAGTGATAATGACTGAGTCACTATCTTTGAAGCGAATTTCGGCTTATGTAGCCGAAACCAAGATGATAACGGCTCTCGAAGCCGAAGTAAAGTACATGGCCACACAGGCCAATGATCAACAATTATCTGCTGTAGGCCCAGGAAAGGATTTCGATCCAAAACCTCCTGATATCGTGCCAGAAGAAATGCAGGAACAGAGGCTCAACGCCATCTATGACGATGAGCCTTTGGGCTTCGAAAAGGACCCCTTGGCGAACAACATTAAAATGTTAGCACAAGACCCTTTAGAAGAAATCAACTTAGGCGAAGGATCAGAGAAAAGGCCAACTTACATCAGCGCCAAAATCGATCCAGAACTTAGGTTGGAAGTAATCCAATTGCTGAAAGAGTTTAAAGACTGTTTTGCATGGGATTATGACGAAATGCCTGGTCTCGACAGAGGATTGGTAGAACTTCAGTTGCCAATCAAACCTGGGAAGAAGCCAATCAAGCAAAATCCAAGGCGCTTCGCTCCAGAAATACTGTCGAAGATCAAAACGGAGGTCGAAAGACTTCTGAAATGCAAATTCATCCGTGTTACAAGGTATGTCGAATGGATTGCAAATATTGTGCCAGTAATTAAGAAAAATGGTACGTTAAGGGTGTGCATAGATTTCAGAGATTTGAATGCTGCCACCCCCAAAGATGAATATCCTATGCCTGTGGCGGAAATGCTAGTCGATTCTGCCGCTGGCTATGAATACCTGAGTATGCTCGATGGTTATTCAGGATATAATCAAATATTCATTGCTGAAGAGGATGTGTCGAAAACAGCTTTTCGATGCCCTGGGGCCTTAGGCACTTACGAATGGGTAGTGATGCCTTTTGGCCTAAAAAACGCTGGGGCAACGTACCAGCGAGCAATGAATACTATCTTCCATGATTTTATTAACACGTTTATGCAAGTATATATTGATGATATTGTTATAAAATCTGTTTCCAGGAAGAATCATATTGACCACCTTCGACAATCATTCGAAAGAATGAGAGAACATGGTCTGAAGATGAACCCTTTGAAGTGTGCGTTCTGTGTGAAAGCTGGAGATTTCTTGGGCTTCGTTGTCCACAAGAAAGGAATCGAAATCAACCAGAACAAGACGAAGGCAATTCTGGAAGCGAAAGCGCCATCGAATAAGAAGGAATTGCAATCTCTCTTAGGCAAGATAAATTTCTTAAGGAGGTTTATATCTAATCTAAATGGGAAAGCTCAGGCCTTTTCACCCTTACTTCGACTGAATAAAGAGGGGTTCGAATGGGGGCAAGAGCAACAAGACGCCTTCGACAAAATCAAAGGGTACCTCACTAAGCCACCTATTCTGGTGCCTCCTTGTAGCAATAGGAGTATGAGATTGTACATAGCTGCATCCGACAAAACTCTGGGAAGCATGTTAGCCCAAGAGGATGAGAATGGAGTCGAAAGACCCATTTATTATCTCAGTAGAGTTTTGAATGATGCAGAAACTAGATATAGTGAGGTTGAAAAATTGTGTCTATGTCTGTATTTCTCTTGTACAAAACTCAAGCAATATATAAAACCAGTTGATGTTTATGTTTCGTCTCATTTTGATGTTTTCAAATATATGTTGTCGAAACCTATCTTGCATAGTCGAATTGGCAAGTGGGCATTAGCATTAACTGAATACTCCTTGACCTTTATGCCTCTTAAGGCAGTAAAAGGACAAGTGGTGGCAGACTTTATAGTCGACCACTCAATTCAAGTTGAGGATATTAGTTATGTGGAGATAGAGCCTTGGAAATTCTACTTCGATGGTTCCAGCCATAAAGATGGAACAGGGGTAGGAGTCTTGATTATTTCTCCAGATAAAATTCCAACAACATTCAAGTACAAAATAGCAGGTTCTTGTTCGAACAATGAGGCTGAGTACGAAGCTCTAATCACTGGCCTTGAGATATTGTTGGAATTGGGGGCAACTCGAGTCGAAATAATGGGAGACTCAGAGTTAGTCATTAAGCAAGTCACAAAGGAATATAAATGCATAAGAGAAAATCTCATTATGTACTTTGTGATAGCAAATCGTTTATTGAAAAAATTTGTGACGATCAATATTCGACACATACCCAGAGTCGAAAATCAAATAGCCAATGACTTGGCACAAATTGCATCTGGGTATAAGATTTCAAAAACGAGATTACAAAGAGCAATCGAAGTTCGAGAAAAGATAAAAGCAACTTGTCTATCACCATCAGACTTGGAATCGACGAGACTAGGATATGCTGATCATAGTAACTTCGAGATTTCGTTCATAGATAATTTGTCAGAGCAAGATTGGAGGAAACCCATTGTGGACTATCTTCAAAATCCAGGAGCTTCGACAGAACGAAAAATAAAGTACAGGGCGTTGAGTTATGTACTCATGGGTAATGAGTTATTCAAGAAAACGCCTGAAGGGGTATTGCTAAAATGTTTAAGTGAAACTGAAGCATACATAGCCCTTTCGACTACGCATGCTGGGGCATGTGGGGCTCACCAAGCAGGCCATAAGATGAAATGGTTGTTGTTTCGACAAGGACTATATTGGCCCACTATGCTGAAAGATTGTGTTGAGTTCGCCAAAGGTTGTCAAGAGTGTCAAGTTCATACAGGCATCCAACATGTACCAGCAAGAGAACTTCACTCGATAGTGAAGCCTTGGCCCTTTAGAGGATGGGCGTTGGATCTCATTGGGGAGATTCGACCAGCATCATCAAAGAGTCAGAAATACATATTGGTAGGCATTGATTATTTTACTAAGTGGATCGAAGCTATCCCTTTAGTCAATGTAGACCAAGAAAATGTCATTGAATTTATTCAAAAGAACATTATCTTTAGGTATGGAATCCCTGAGACGATAACAACTGATCAAGGGTCAGTTTTCACTGGTCGAAAGATGCAGGAATTTGCTCAGGAAACAGGTTTCAAACTCCTAACATCAACGCCTTATTATGCACAGGCGAATGGTCAAGTCGAAGCAGCTAACAAAGTGGTGATTGGCTTGATAAAGAAACATGTTGGGAAGAAACCAAAGAATTGGCATAAGACGTTAGACCAGATTCTGTGGGCTTGTCGAACGTCCCCAAAAGAAGCCACTGGTACAACACCGTATAGGCTAACTTTTGGCCATGATGCAGTGTTGCCAGCAGAAATTTGTCTTCAATCTGCAAGGGTTCAGAGGCATTATGATATTCCTTCTGAAGTCTATTGGAACATGATGTTAGACGAACTGGTGGATTTAGATGAAGAGAGATTACGCGCTCTCGACCTACTCAGGCTTCAGAAGAAAAGGGTAGAAGACTCTTATAATAGAAAGGTAAAACCTAAGGTATTTTTGCCTGAAGAACTAGTTTGGAAGGTAATTCTTGCCATGGATCGAAGGGATCGAAGCATGGGGAAATGGTCACCCAAATGGGAAGGACCCTTCAGAGTTATCCAAACTTTTTCTGGTGGAGCCTATGAAGTCGAAGAGTTAAGTGGAGATAAAAGGCTCTTGAGAGTAAATGGTAAATATTTGAAAAAATACAAACCTATACTTCAAGAGATAAAAATAAAATAATAAAAGAACAAGACTAAATTAACCATAAAAATGCCAAAATGGAAATTTTATAAATTTCAGCCAAGATGGCAATTGTTGTCGAATATGGATTACAAAATATGGTTACAAAAGAGAATCAATCAAAAGGGAAGAGAGTCCTTGAGTCGAAGATACTTGGCTTGCTGCAGCTCCAACCTCTTCTTGCACCAGGCGTTCTCCTGCACTAGTTTGGCAATCTGAGCGTCGAGGCTTTGGGCCCTCTCAGCGAATTCCAGGCCTTGTTTGATCTCAGTTTGGCTCTCGGTGTCTGAGATGGTCGAAAGAAGTTCCTCCTTGCGTACAGTGTTGGCGTTTATCTTCGCCTCTATTTCTTCGATTTGTGCCCGGAAGGAAGCGTTCTCTCGATCAATGGCATCGACTTCTTCCTGCGTAGATGCTTTTTGTTTCGACAACTCCGCAATTCGAGAAGTCGTATCCGAAATAGCAGTCCACGCAGAGGAGCTTTTGCCATACAACACCTCAAGCTGACTGTTAAACCCCCTTTGGCGCCTGTAATCTGCTGAGACTTGATCAATCATAGAGTGTAACTCCATGATCAAGCTTGAAACTTCTGGGGCTACAGCTTCAAAGTCGACAGCATTCAAGACATCCTTCAAGCATGATGGAGCAGTGGGATCCCCCTCTAAAGTCTTCATCAAGTCCCTCTTGAAGAACTGGGCCTTAACCTTCGCCAAAGCATCATCAAGGGGAGAAGTTTCAGTAGACTTCCCCGACAGGGCAGGAACTTCCTGACTAGCGTCAGACGAACTCTTGCTCTCGATGATGGCGTTGAGGTAGCTAACAGGGTCAGTTTGTTTCAAGAGTTCCAAGTCCTCTTTAGACCTGTGCTTCGTTGAGGTAACCCTTGCAACAGCATTATCTTGGGTTTGAGGTTGTTGAGTGTTAGGTGCCTCGACTTGTTGCTCTTCGACTCGGACTGGGGCAGTACCAGCGTCACCTTGGTGCTCTTCGCTAGCATGATCCTGGTGCCCTTCGCCAGCGTCACCTTGGTGTTCTTCGCTTGCGTCACCCTGGTGCCCTTCGACAGTATCACCTTGGTTCTCTTCGTCAGCAGCACCTTGATTTTCTTCGCCAGCATTGCCTTGGTCCCTTTCTTCATGATTCTCTTCTGACAGATCCACCACCTGAACCGCTTCTGGCTGTTGTGCCTCCGTTTGAGGCTCCTCCGCTGGTTTTTCTACTGTTTCAGCATTGGTCTCATTTTCAGTATGGGCTTCGTCATTTCCCAAGCCTTTTTCTTGTGGCCTGCTGAGTTCAGCAGACTCCAGCGTTTCAGAGGTCCTTGGCGGAGAACTTTCAGTGGTGTCCTGAAAAAGGAAAGAAGACAAATCTTCAGAGGTCGAAAGAGACGCAATCGAATACGGGTATCTATACCTAAGTTATAAAAGGGTCTAAGAGATTACCTGTGGATTAGCTTCAGCCCCAGGGCTGGAATTGTCGCTTTCGACAGGCTTGTTAAGAAGAATGTTTAGTTCCTCCTCAGTTGGCTCCTCAATGATCACTGGAGGTGGCCTAGGCTTTCTCACAGCAACCTTTATTCTGACGGTTCGACCTTCAGGAGCAGGAGCAGGAACAGGAGCATCCTTCGTCAACTTTCGCCTTTTTAAGGGGGCAGGAGGAGAATCGCTTTCTTCATCGCTCCCAGATTCGACCACCAGTGCTGGCCGTTTCTTGGGCGAAGGTGCCTAGAAAACCAATGGGGATTCGATTTAATAATTACATCGAAAATCAAAAATCGAAAGCCAGGAGGAAATAATGAAAGTCTGGTTACCGATATAGAAGGCTTCTTCGAAGAGCCTTCCCCCTGTTGGTTGCTTGTGGTCTTCGCCGGCGCTGTAGTCTTCGCCGGCGGTGGAGGTTTTGTTGAAGGGCCTCCTCCCTGTTGGCCTTCTGTAGCCTTCTTGGCTACAGGCTTTCGAACAACTGAAAGCAAATAAAAAGTTAACAGGCTAGCAGTCGAAGAGAAAGACAAAAAGTAATGTGAGAGCATGAACTTACATTTCTTTATTTTGTCCAACACAAGGACAAAAGACTTCTGCAGCTCATCCATGAAGTCCTTCTCGTCGAAGAAGTACTCAGCATAATAGCTTTTCCACCACTCCTCGAAGGATGGTGAGCAAAGGAAATTGAGCTGGTAGTCAAACAACGAGAGAATTGTTCGACCAGCATATCTTCCGATATGTTTAATGGCCGCTTCTTCGGTGTAATCATTGCAGAAGTACAGCATGGACTTCTCTCTTTGAAAAATCGGAGAAGGTAGGGTTTGGATAATACCAAACTGGCGAGATACCAGGTTTGGTTGGTATGCAATCAGACTCAAATGAGTCTTAGAACTCCTGAATCGAAGAGGCATGATCCTTGGTGTAAGGAACGCCTCCCACAGTATTGTATGTTCGTCGACATTGGGACCACTCGACGTCCTTGGATGTGGCCTTGTGAACCATGCTGGGCCTACCTGCCGTCGAGCAAATGGAGCCATGGTTGAAACAAACTCCTTCCTTCGAGCAAACATTAGAACGAAGTTGGTGAAGGTTTGCTGAAACTCCAGTCCATCTTCCATAGGTGTCAACAGAGCCAGCCTGGTTCCTTCGACGCGTCTGTTAGCTATTGCTGGAGCCTGCTCATTTATCTGAACCTTCTTAGGCAAGAAAGATTCGAAAGTGGCATTGAGCCACAGTTGGAGCAGCCAAAAAGGCCCAGCAAGTAGCAAGCTGGCCCTGTTCTCAATAATTTTTAGAAGAGTGGCCCCATTGCTGATCGAATCATAGAGGCTAGCCAGAATCAGTTCTGCCAAACAGACATTTTGGCGATGATGCAGTTGAGTAGCAAGAGTGACCATCTTTTTGGTCACCTGTAAAGACTTCGAGCAAAATACAAAGCGAGTCAGCCATAGGGCTAGAAACGCTATGTGTTCGACATCCGACACAGTATCTGTCGACTTGTCGTGATAATGGTTGATGAAAGTGGTGTATGTTGGTTTGGTCTCAGAGAAGCCAATTTGATCCTCCGACATCTCTTCCGGATCGAAGTAGTCTCCGGTGGGTCGAAGGCCAGTAATAGCGGCCACATCGAAAAGTGTGGGGGTTAGCATCCCACAGGGAAGATGGAAAGTAAAATGAGAGTAGTCCCAGAACAACAGAGAAGCTATCAGCATCTCCGGAGAATAGTTCAAACCTGTCTTCGACAGCATCACTAGGTCGAAGATTCCCATATCCTTCCAGATCGAAGTTTGGTGCTTCTCCATCTTTGCTAGCCAAGCAACGTAATCATGGGTAAGGCTAGGGCAGGACCTGAAGGCCCTAACGCCTCTGTTGAAGAAGCGGAGATCGATTTTTTCATGTGTAGGGTCTTCATTGTCTTCTGCGTCTTTCTTGGCGCATGCAACCGGTTTGAGTTTCTCAACCACCGGGAAATAGCTCTTGATCTTCAGAGCCTCAGAGATACTTGGATTCATGGGGCCAAACATTGCAAAGATCTGGTTGGAGTATCCAACCGGGATCATCAAGTGGCGTGAGTAGGCATCGCGAACGGCGATGTCAGAGGGTTCAGGAACCCTTCGTTTGCCTGTAAAATTTACTACCGGAGCAGTGACGAAAACCTTGGGTTTAGCATTTTCAGATGGTACAGTAGCGCCAGGAGCATTGGAAGCAGATGCCATTGTTAGAGTTGAGGTTGAAGACGAAGTGAAAGAGGAAGAGTTTCTGCAAAGGTAACAAGCTTGTATGAAAACAGAGAAGTTTGAAAGGCTAGATGGCGTAAAAAGTCCCACAATGGGGTACTTACTACTATTTATAGTAGTGGGGAAAAATCCCCAATAACGAGGACATTAAATGCCATTTAATTATTGCAGGAGTTAGTGGGACGCGTGGCAGCCCCCTGTTGATTTAGCCGTTTCTGCAGAAATAGAGGGACGCAGCGTGCGTCCTCGTTTTTGGGAATTGTCATAATGACAAATTCTGAAATGACGTTTGGTACTGCACGCCGTACTGAAAGTGACGTCCTAGGTACGGAACAATGATGGTTTTCTTGGGATTGCCAATAGTTGGTAGAAAACAACAAAAAGTGCACAAGTTAATTTGTGACTAAGCGTGAAAAGACAGGTGTCGAATGGCGTTTCAAAGAATGCCTTTTTCTTTCAGAGTCGAAATAAGGCATTCTTGGGGGGCAATTTGTTGGCTCCTAAATTCGACACCTTTGTTTTGTTGATGTCAGCCACAAAAGCTGAAAGATGTCTTCGACTGGCTAAGTCTGTCGAAATGCCCGTCGAAAGATGACAAAGTACTTAGAAGATTTCTTCCAAGGAAGAAGGCTGGTTGCCTTCGACGTCGAAGGAGTTTCTCGTCGAAGATGTCTCTTGACGAAAGTGTTCGATGGTTCAGAGTGGAGCAGTTTGAAATTCAAGCTTTTGGAGGGAAAACGGTTTCCAGCAGTTACTACGTGCAAACGTGCAAGGATCTAGAGCGTCGAACGTGGAGAACGTGCCAAGTGGATTGATCTCGAAGCAGTGTAACTGCCCGACGGTTACTTGGGATGTTTTAGTATAAATAATAGTAGTCATGTAGTTTCTCGCGTGTGTTCACAATTCTATACAAAGTCACTCATATAGATTCGAGTACCCAGCGTGTGAGAAAGAATTGTTGAGAAATGTATGTGTGAAACACCAATTTTATTAATCAAAGTCATTTACTTTTTCCAGAAATTTACTTGCTTTCCTCTTTACATTCCTGTCGAAGCCTTTTACTTTAAGCCTTGTTTATTTTACCAAGTCCTTTCTTCATGCAATTTACTTGAAACTTCTTTATGTTATTTAAAGCCTCTTTATTTAAAGCCTTATCCAATTTAACCAAACTTCAAAATCAACCTATGTCCTAGGATCAATCTGATCGATCCTGCGAGTAACCAAATAAGTAACCATTTGGAGGATCAGCGGTTGTTTACCAAAACCCAAGGTAAACAGTTGGGTCACTTCCTTCTTATAATTTCCAAAATATAGTTATTTTGTATATATGTTTTGTGGCACTTATCGGTTCTTTTGTTGATGTTCGTTGAATAATTCCCCGCTTTGTTTATAAATACGTTTAGTTTGTGAATATTTGTGATTTTGATTCATTTGTGTATTGTTTGATAGATTTTACTTCTTTTGTAGGTATTTGTTACACATTTGGAGCATCGAGGAAGAAGGTGTCAAAGACACGACTCTAGATGCGCATTTTCAGAATAAAAGATGTCGTTTTGGGAAGATTTTCCCAGTGGAGCTCACTTAGCGCGGTGATCCTGCTAAGCGAATTCTCTAGCGCGCTGCATCCATTTTGACAGATTGGAAGAACCATAGTTTTGGAGCCCACTAAGCATGATTAGCTCGCTTAGCAGGATTTTAGGCGGTTTAATGTGTAAATATCGCATAACAACCCGCTTAGTGCGGTGATCTCGCTAAGCGCGGTCTGTTGAGATTAGTTTTATAAAAACATATTTCTTCATTTGTTAGGTTATGGTTTTGGGGGTGGTTTTGTTCTCCCAACTCCATCATCCCATTTTTTGGTAGATTAGCTTAGAAAACAACAATGGAGCTTGCATACGGATGATCCGAGGTGGATTTCTCATTGATCGGCACTGAGAAACCGGGAGATTTGTGGTTTATTTCTCTTCTTCTTTGTGTATTATTCATTTTTTGGGTTGTGTATATGTATTTACTTTGAACTCATGTATATTTATCTCCCATGGTATTGTATAAAGCTTTATTTACAAATCCTTGTCGATTTTATCCTGCATTTTTGCTCTGTGCTTTGGGGTTTGGGTTACTATAGACATATACTGCTTGAATTCTTATCTAGGGTGATTATCTAATAGTTTATATATTCTAGAGATAGACTTAGATCTATTATTCACTTGGGTGTTTGTTCTTAATGCCTCTATTTTTTGTGTTGTGTTGAGAGATCTTCAACGCGAGTAACATAGTTGTCTTCTGTGTTTTTGAGGTTGGTTGAGAGATTGCCTCCGAGATGATAAATTGGATGTTGTGGTTGATACATGATGAAATTTATGAGTATTTTAGGTTGAGTATAAATGGTCGATAGGTGTAAGTTTGTGAGGAGTGGATTATATGCGTGCTTGATAAGTTTCTTCTCTCCGAAGAATGAATTCTTTTTCTGTTAATAACTTTAATTTCCGCATTTACTTTAAACCCATTTTAACCCAAACTCATTAATGAAATATTTTTCAAATGACAATTCAGTAGCACTAATCTTTGTGGATACGATATTACAAACCTATAAAAATAATTACTTTTGCTTGTCGCTTTACCGCTTCAGCAAAATGGCGTTGTTGTCGGGGATTGGTGTTTTTATTGGATTGTATTTTTATAGTTTCTTTGTTTTTGAGTTTTGTAGATATCGTATATATTGTCTATCTTCACTTGTTTATATTGATACTTGTATATGTTTACCATAATTGTAAATTTTACATGTTTTGTATAGTTGTAAATTTAGTGTATATATTTGTTTCTCTTCACGTTTGCTAAGTGTTTGGTTAGGTTTCACCATCAGTGAGCGCTAACAGCGTAAAGAGGCAACTTGGAAAAGTGCATATAAATAACAAACGTCGAGATTACGACGTAAAATAAACATGTTTTATTATTTTTCTTTGTGCTAGTTTAGGTAATGTGTTGATTATTGTTTAAACAAGTTGAAATTGGACCTGTTTTAAATTCTCAAATCGTCACATTTTAACTTATTTATTCACTTTCATCCAGTTGTTTTGTTGTGTTAATTGTGTTTTTCCAAAAGCTTGATTTTATTAGCTTAAGTAAATTTGTATGTGTTTAGTTCTATTTAGTTGTGTAAATGCGATGCGTAGGTGATAAGTGGAGGCCTGCATTAGAACTGTTGTTGTTATCCTGTTTTTTTGGTTCCGCTGTAGCCCGCTTAGCACGGTAGAGCTTGCTTAGCATGCTCTACTGTGCTGAACCAATGAATTTTGTAGTTTCACTTGGCTCCCATTTTTTCCATCTTTCGCCTAGGCTTTTTTACATTAATACATAATCGAGTTATTTTTCTAATTCTTTTGTTGTTGTTTTGACTCAATTTTAGTCCTGTAACTTGAATAGTTTTGAGGTGAATTTTTTATTTTGATTGATTCAACTTGCGGATGTATGCCAATGATAGTTTTTGAAGTTGGTACACGCCAGGTACTCGTTTATCGCTTTCTATAGCATAACATGTTTATGAAACTTTTCATTTGTATAATTACTATATCATTCATTCTTTTTGCATTACTTGCTTTTGATTGAATCACTTTAGTTCTCTTTTTATCCCCAAGTGTGAGGAGGCTTTCCATTTCATATATGCTGGAGGCCTTAATTCTTGTTTTAACTGAATTTTATTATGTTTAATCTTTTATTTGTATTGATTGTATGAAAGCATGAAAAGGATCAAAGTGTTTTTGTTTCATTTTGAGCACAACTACCTTGGCCAAATAGTCATTTAACCTTGTGAGTGTGTGAACTTTTGTTAATCCCTTTTGATCCTTTTTGTAAATGTCCATGTTATTTTTGAACTTAATGATTGTCTATGAGTATTTGGTTTTCCTTTTTGAATGAATGTTGATTTGTTGTTTTCTTGAATCCTCAACCATGATTTATGGTTTGGATTTTTACCATGCCTTATAAAGTAGGGAGTATCCACTTTAATGATGGTTGAATTCAAGTTGGGGAGAGAATTGTTTGCTCACTTATGTTGTTGATTGCTATGCGGTTGAGAAAGAGAAAGAAAAAGAAAAGATAAAAAAGAGAAAGAAAAAGAAATAAAAAATGAAAAAAGTTTTGTAAAAGAAAAACAAAGAGAGTTTAAATAATTGTGCAAATAAGTATGGTGTTTTGGTTTGACACTTTAGGATGAAGAAGAAAGTTGATGGAAATTTTGTGTTTGAACTTTTGTGAGTTGATTACTCCCTTAGGCTTAGGCACGTTTTTATTTCGATTAGCTTTAGGAATTATCCTTTATTTCTTAACCAAGCAACATTACAACCTTGAAAAGCCCTTGTGATTCTTGCCTTTATTTTAATATGAGTTTTTGGATGAATGCATAATTTAGTCTATTTTTTGCAAGATTGTTGGATGAGTGTCAAAGTACCTCACTTTTGTGTGTTCTTCATTTACCGATGAATTTTTACTGGGTGTGATTCATGATTAAGCTTGTTTTGTTTTAGAATGTTTAGTATGACTTTTATACTTAGGATTTGTTTCATTTACATGTTGTTGTTGTAGGATTGTGGTAAGTATTTACCTCGTGTGTGCATTTTTATTTGAACCATACATTTGTTTTACATTTTAAAACTTGTTGATTCATGGTTCTTTGATTGATTAATTTTACTTCTTTAAGTTTGTTTGGCCTTATTTGAGGACAAATAAGTTTAAGTTGGGGAGATTTTGATAAGTTCCAAAATGTCGTTACTTTGTATATATGTTTTGTGACACTTATCAATTCTTTTGTTGATATTCATTGAATAATTTCACGCTTTGTTTGTAAATACGTCTAGTTTCTACATATTTGTGATTTTGATTCATTTGTGTACCGTTTGATATATTTTACTTCTTTTGTAAGTATTTATTGCATATTTGGAGCATCGATGAATAAGGTGTCGAAGGCACGTCTCTAGATGCACATTTTTGGAATAAAAGATGCAATTTTAGGAAGTTTTCCCAGTGGAGCTCACTTAGCACGGTGATCCCGCTAATCCGATTCTCTAGTGCGTTGCATCAGTTTTGACAAATTGGTAGAACCATAGTTTTGGAGCCCGCTAAGCGTGATTAACTCGCTTAGCTGGAGTTTAGGCAATTTAATGAGTAAATATTGTGCAGCCCACTTAGCGCGGTGAGCCCACTAAGCATGGTCTGCTGGGATTAGTTTTATAAAAATAGATTTCTTCATTTGTTAGGTTATGGTTTTGTGGGTGTTTTTATTCTCCCAACTCCATCATCTCATTTTTTTTATATATTAGCTTAGAAAACAACAATGGAGCTCTCATACGGATGATCTGGGGTGGATTTCTCATTGATCGACACTGAGAAACCAGGATATTTATGATTCATTTATCTTCTTCTTTGTGTATTCTTCATTTGTTGGGTTGTGTATATGTATTTACCTTAAACTCATGTATATTTTGAAGGAAAATTGTGATTCAAAACATAGTGGAAAATTAAAATTTTCCTTTAGTGATCCTTACGAATGGGCATGGTTAGTGATAGAAATCATTACCTCTTGTGGTGATTCAAATCTTTGCTATTGTGATCACGAACATTGATGAATAGCAATGTCTCTACTTAGTCCACACGAACAGATCGCTTCTGGTCACAGTGCTAGCTGCTTACGAACAAAAACTTTGAGTGAGAGAGTGAGACAAAATATGGCTAGGGTTTAAAGAACGAAATTTCATCAAGTGAAATGCTTCAGCACGTGGGTTCTATTTACAGAACCACTTATGTGGGCTGCAACCTAAAAGCCCAATTAAGGCTACAAGCTAAAAGCCCAATTAAGCCTACGGGTATCATATCTTATGATATACCACATATCACTTAAGCGTGTGGTACCTTACCATATTCCATATTTCACTTAAGTGTATTGTACCTTATGATGTTCTGTGTTGTACCCCAAAATTTGCCCTCCCATATTCTCCAAAGTTTGCCAAGTCAAAGCTTCAAAATTTCCCCAAGGGTTGCACAGTTCAAGGGCCTCCTAAACAGTCAAAATTAGGGTTTTGGTTCTGACAAAGAAAATGAAATTTCCAAGGTTCCAATCAAGTCTCACATGCCTATAAATATGGTCAAGCATCCTCATACCAAGTTTCAAGACTTTCAGCATAAAATTGCACAGTCAAAAACCCTAATTGCACTACAGTCAACTGTAGGGGCAAAATGGTCATTTGACAGTCAAAAGTTCAAATTTTTGGTCATCATCTCATTTTGAAGCCCCAAACATCATTTGATCAATGCTTGATCATGATTCTCAAAGCTTGGCTCAAAAGGTCCCAAGATGCAAAAGTTTCCATATTTGGACAGTTGAAAAAGTCAACTGTAAATTGACCAGGGCATAACTTTCACATGGATTATCAGAAAAATTCCATCCAAAGCTCATTTTGAAGATAAAGACATTTCCTACAACTCCTCCTCTTCACACTTCAAGTCCAAGAAATGCTCTCACAAAAGGTTATCAATTTCAACATTATAGGTCATTTTCAAAAGTCAACAAAAAGGGACTTTAGGTCAAAGGCCATAACTTGAGATTGGTAAATCCAAATGACATGGGACCAAAGCCATTGGTTAGAGGACTCAAAGACCTTTCCAAAATGTCCAAGAACATGAGCAAAGCTTAAATATTGAGCAAGATATGCCTTGTGGAAGTTGGGAAATTTTTGGATATTTTGAAAAGTCAACATTGCTTCAAATGACCTAAAAATGCTAATGGGCCTCTTTTTCTTCCACAATTCATCATCCAAGGCATGTGCACGACCATTTGGCCCAAAGGGAGGTTTTTATCATTTTTATTTTATTTATTTGAATTTTTAAATGCTAGAAATTCATTTAATTAATTAAAATATATAAAAAATACTAAACCTAGGTTTTTAAATCTTTTTATGCATGATATACACTCAATATTTCGTGCAAATCAGGTTAGGAAAGAATCAAAGGTGATTGGATGTGATTGAAGCCAAAAAGCATGAAAAAGATTTGGAAAATTATGGCTTGAAAATCAAATATCCTTTTCATTAATTCATGGATTTTTGATCAATTTCTTTGACCTAAATCATTGATACATATATATGCAAGCTAACCCTCGTGCAAAAGGACTCCCAGCTGCGCCATACATAAAAAACCACACTTGAGTTTTTTGCTTAAAAATTGAAAACTGAAAACAGGGATACAAGGCGATTCAAGGCAAAACAACCATTCTATCACATTCCTGGGACATCAAGGAAGGCACCTGGATCAAAATCACTACCTCTAACGCCCTGAATTGGTAAAACGATCGCACCCTGTACAGGAAATTTTTTGCATTCTTGCATAATGATTCATACGTTTTCTGTAGTTTTTGATATTTGATTTATGTTATTTGACTCATTACGAAGCTAACCACATGATCCAATTGAGTTTTTAGGTATTGTGCGTGATTTCACCATGGTTATATGCTAGGGTTTTCAGAACCTTGAATTAGGGCTTCTTAGTTAAGGAAAAATTAGCACTCGAGACCTGGACCACTGAAACAAGCGTGCTTGGACGAAAAGAACCCAACCCTCGCGCCTAATTTATGAGGCCATATGGCCTATTCGCTATTTTTTGGAATGATGCATAAGGGAACGGTTCAAAACCGTTGCCCATTCTTTTTTTATTTCAGAAAAAAAACAAAGCTATGGAGAAGACGATGCAGTGGCAAGCTATGATTGGGTCGTTTGAAAATTCGCGCGGAAAAGTCACTAATGCGTTGTTTTGTTTTATAATCATTGTTTGTTATTTAATATGCAAAGAGACAAAGTGGAGCAGTTGGCAAGGCATAGCATTGGTATTCATCAAGACCTGGGTTCGAGCCCAGGTCCCCACCCCTTTCATATTATTTTTCATTTAACACTTATATGCAGCTTCAACGCTAAAGCACACCATGCATCCACGTTATCAAGCCATCCACGCGTCCCACTGCACTCAATCAAGGGACCAGATCTGAAGACTATGATGAACCTCAGTCAATGCACAGACATGCTAATCAAAAAGTCAAAGAGGCCAAAGGTTAATGGGCCTAAAATACTGGATCACACCTCTCATTTGGGGACAGACCCCTCCCCTAGGTTTGCAAGCTTTTTTTACATTTTTTTCATTCTTTTTATTTATTTCAATTATTGTTTTTTAATTAATTTAATATTTTCATAAAAAACATAAAAACAATATAAAAATCAAAAAGAAAAAAATAAGTATTTTTTATTTAATATCTTAATATTTTGTAAATAAACATCATTAATTGATTTTAGTGTTAAATTAGGTTTAAATCTTAATGTTTTTTTAATAAAACCTAAAATTGGTAGAATTAGGGTTTCAAGCATTTTTTCATCCTTTTCTTTATTTTACTATATTAATTATTAATTCTTAATTAGTTATTTTTATAAATCAAGTTGCAATTAATTAATTAGGCTTAATTTTAGATAATTGTCATATTTTCTTAATAAAATAAAAATTGTAGAATTAGGTTTTTAATTTCATTAAATTCTCATAAATACAAAAAACCAAAAATAATTTCTTTTTCATTAATTTAATAATCATTTAATTTAATTTCATTAAAAAAGGGGTCTAATGCCCTCGTTTCTCATTTTAACTCATATTCGCGCACTTTATTTATTTCTTGTAAATATTAATGTACCTCTCCCAAGGCCTTGTAAAACTCGGACATTTATCTTTCGTACTTTAATTCTTTATTTTTTCTGTCAAATCGGGTCCTGGAAATTTTGGCGATGTGGACCCGCGCCTTTTGTAATAGTTTAGAACTTTACCTTTCTCGCACTTTTTAACTGTTAAATAAATGCATGCGAGAATGAATGGCCAAAAATAAAAACAAACGCATAGCTCACTCATAAACATGACAAGATAAAATAAATGAATCTGACACACAAATCACACACCACCCCTAGGTTACGCCTCACTGTTGCCTTGCCTCGAAAGGTGATCGTCGAGTAGAGGATGTCTTAGTAAGTCCTCATGATCCGGGAACCTGGCATGAGGGTAGCTTCTAAGGTATCTTCCTATTGCTCTGGTGATCACCATGTCCCAAACCTCGAATTGACCCGAACACCTCCAAAGGTGGTGCTACCTACCTCTCAATGGTGGGATGGCACTACTTTAAAGGACATCTACACAGACGAATTCCTTAGGGTAGGTAGACGACTCTAGATACTTGCTCTAAATTTCAAAACAAATCAAAAAATACTTTTCACACCGACACCTTTTCAAAAAGCTTTCGAAAGCAATTTTTCAAACACTCTTGAGGACCGATACAAGAGTCGAACTGAAATTTTCAAGGAGACTTTTTAAAACCCACAGTTGAAAAGCAAACAAACCAATTTTGAAAACACAATGAGCAAGTATCTAAGAGCCCATGGATAACCATGGATAGAAAGGGTGCTAACACCTTCCCTTTCTATAACCTACCTCCCGAACCGAGAGCAATCTCTTTAAGAAATTTTTCTGTGCTTTTGTCCTTTCCATTTGGAGAAAATAAAAGACGGTGGCGACTCTTGCTTCTGCGACATTTCGCGAACCAGCGTTAAACAGTCAGTTCCAGATCCACCGATCACAGAACTGGCGACTCTGCTGGGGAACTCTTTATAAAGTGAGGTGTACCTTAGGGTTAGTTCATAACTGTGTTTTCAATTGTATTGCTTTGCTTGCTTTAAATTGTGGGACTGTCTTGGGAGTTCTATAGATCCTAACTCGGATCTGGGGGATACCTTCTTAGAAAGTAGCAACAAGGCTGTGAGGGAACTGTGCGGGGTATACCGACATGGTTGAAACAGTCTGCTACGTTGATGTGGCACTTTGGTGTGTACTGGTAACCCTTGAGTTCAGTCAAGGAGAGTACGGGGCCTCCGCGTGGTGTCGTGAAGCATCAACAGACCTTAGGAACCTTAATCGAACTATCTTGGCCTCTTTAGGGTAGTGAGATAACTGACTTTGGTGCAGTCTGAGGTTGGTTGATACTCGATACTACACTCAATTGAGGGTTGCTTTCCTGGAATATTTCGGTCGCCAGTTCAGTGGCTAAATCGAAACGATGAACAATGAAAGCAATCCCGTGATATTGGGACCCTTAGAACCCGGTTACTTCTAATAGGACAGGTTGAGCCCACCAACTTCAAGAGGGTAATACCTAGACCTCATGCTGGCCTGAACTCTAAGGGTTCCTCTTGTGTGACTTGTGTGCCTTCGTACTTGACTACTTGCATGCTTGTCATATGACCCATGAGCTATTTGCAGGTTTTGTTTATAGTCCTTAATTGGGACTCATGACAGGGTTTACTAAATTTCTTGCAGGTTGTTTATAGTCCTTAATTGGGACTCATAACAGAATGTACTAAGTTTCTTGCAGGTTTTGTTTATAGTCCTTAATTGGGACTCATAACAGGGTTTACCTACGTTGTTCCATACATAGCATAACATCATACCATCATACCATTGCATACATCCTAACCCATTTCAAGGATCTCAAAGGCTTGTGATGCAGGTCATGACAAATCAAACATCTAGCAAGGGGCAAAGAGGATTTATTTTCCTCTAGCCAAAGTCGTCAGAGGCTATGACCCACTTGATATGGTGAGCTCTGACTCTTGAAGAAGGTTCCCCTAACCAAGGTTGTTTGGAAATCAAAACCAGACATGATGACTAAAGTCAGGGGCTATGACCCACTTGATATGGTGAGCCGTTGACCCTTGAAGAAGGACTCTCAACAATATGAAGTTCCTTCAGTCAAGCTACCGGATCCCAATTCTAACCAATTTTCTTGTTTACCCCGCGAGATCCTTGAAAACATTGCATGCATATCATACATATCATTGCATAACAGGTACCCTTGTTGTAGGTCACTTACCCTCCCTGCTGTTTATTTCAGCCATGGCTTCCCAACAAGATAACCAGGACCTTCACGCTCAAGAGACTCAGTTCAGGGAAATCCTCCTGAATCTATCCAAGGGGCAGGAAGAGTTGAGGACACCCCTCATAGGGAATCTGATCAGAAAGAGTCCTGAAGATGACAAGGACGAACAGCTGAAACGTCTACAAGCTGAGGTAGACACATTGAAAACCCAGATGCTGGGGCAAAGGGCACTCATTCAAGGTTTAGCTCAGGAGCAAGGAGAGCTGAGGGCCATGATCAGTCAGCTTCATCAAGACATGAAGCAACCAGCCCAAGTCAGGGACCCAGTCATTAATCAACTTCCAAGAAGTCAAGGGTTTGGGCCTCTCCGAGCTGCTATTACTTCACAGGTCCAACGACGACCTCGCCCAGAACAACGGGCTGATCAGAGCAAACCAGACAAGCCTAAGAGGCAGTTCACCAAGATCAACATGTCGCTGGATCAAGCACTACAACAAATGTTGGAGGCAAGGCTGATCACCTTAAGGGCTCCTCTCCGGAATCCAAACACTTCTGCTCCTAACTATCATCCCAACGATAGGTGCGCATACCATTCTGATAGCCCGGGGCATACTACGGACAACTGCTGGCCTCTCAAAAACAAGATTCAAGACATGATCGACGCTGGAGAGATTCAGTTTGAAGTACCTGAGACTCCGAACATAATCACTGCTCTCTTGCCAAATCAGGACTAGGATTGAGAAATTTTTGTTCATTCGAATGTTCAAGCTGCAATTTTCTTTTGTTCAAACATTTACTCATGTTAAACATTGTTATTTCATTAATGCATCGCATATGTCTGTTCTGAAACAATATATTCGTATTCACTAAATGCAAATTATTTTCATATTTTTTCTGATGTCAACTCTTGATCTAAAATTCTAAAGCCTCTTGAGGGAGGATGACGAAAACGATACCATAATCTACAGTATGCTTTTGAACAGACCCCGCTGATGAGGTACAGGCATTGTTTCAATCCCTAAACACTGGAGTTATAAGGATGATAATCCCTCGTTAACCCCTCTGAGCCAAAGAAGTAGGAGTTTTTCTTTTCGAAATTTAAAACCCTTAATCATAACCTGGGGCAGGGTAGTCTCTCAGTTGATCCAAGTGCATAACGAATGGCACCAAAAAGATCCTTACAAAACAAAGAAAGACAGTGATGGTTCCGAATGATCAATAAAGAAAGGCAGTCATTATCTTTCAAAATAAAAAAAAAACCCATTAAGTCAAAACCTATGAAGGAGACTTATAAAACTGGGGCATCCTGCTGACTGTAATCACAAAAGAAACAGTTCAGGAAAAATTTATGGATAGCAAAATCAAAAAGAAAGAGGTCATACAAACCTTCAACGGAAAAGGAAATAACTGCCTATTCAAAAAAAAATCATCGATATCCGAACCATCACCGGAAAATAAGAGCAAAGACTCAAAACAAGGTCTAACGTATGATCAACTGAGTTTAGGATTGAAGAACATCACGAAGAGAGGGTGGGTACAAATAATTTGAGCCTTTATCCTTTGTTTCTTAAACCGTGAACCAGGCCACGTTATAACCCTCAAAAGTCCTAGCTGAAGCATGAGTTAGTTCGAAAGCATACTGTGATGAAAGGTATCCTGACTCCTTAAGGCTTACTATAAAGAAGGAGTTGACATCACGTTTTACAAACATTCATTTGTTTTATGAAAAAAGAATGTATTTTCAAAATCTTCAAGACAGACATAGGCTTTGCATTTTTAACATAACTTTGTTTGCATATGACTTTTTTGTTTGAACAGCATAGAAATTCGCACGACGAATGCCTAATGAACAGAAGTACTTCCAATCAAGGGGCAGACATGACCATGGTCCATTATCTGGGGCAGTCCAATCAAGATTCGGAGAATCTCTCAAAGGCCAAATAGCCTGGGGCAAGTCTCCGCCTGAGTCACTTGGGGCATTCCAGCAACGAATCTTGCCTGATCAAATATCTTCTGGAGGTATGATAAAACACTTCTAACAGGGGCAGCTCCCTACATTCTGAGAGCATGGACATAGTCGAAAAATACTACGCAAAATCAAAGACTCGCTAGGTTGACATACCTAGACAAAAATAAGGGCTTCCCGGCGAACCAAAAGGGTTCGGGCAAAAATAAGGGATGAAATGAAAAATATGTACACCCGGCAAGTCGAAAACCTGAAAAGGCGGCTTGGGCAAAAATGGGTATCCCGGTGGACTGAAAACCCGAAAGGGCGGTCCAGGCAAAAGTTAGGGATCAAAGCGTACGACTATGTCCCGTCATCTTATCACCTGCCTACCAGAAGAAGCTTAGAAGCTTGGTCTATCAACAACTATCAGCCCCACAGATGCCTTCTCCCATAGAAACAGGGGCAATAAAGAGTTGTCTAAGCAATCTAATTGTTCCATCCTCCAAGGTACCAAGGTAGGTTCAGCTAAAGAACATAACCAGATATCTTAATTCCCCAGAGAGTGGGCCAGCAAGTCAGTGCACTCTCCCCGAGCAAAGCAGTTATCAACCTTAAGGAAGTTGGGTATCCTCCCGCAGATCTCAACCTTCCCCAGCAGCATATACACATATATTCTTAACAAGCATCCCCGGCAGTCTTGGTCTAAAAGATTGTTCCCCGGCGGTATACCAAACGTCAATGGAGCTAATTCCCCAGTATATCAAATAAACTTCCCCAAGAGAGTCCAATCTAGTTCCCCAGGAAAGTTGGAATTCATCTCCCCAAGCAATAAGCTTATCCCCAGTAGATTCTGGAAGCTTGTCCTCGCAGAGCACGAACGCGCCTCCCGGCTTTATTCAAAGAGTTATTTCCCTAACCGGGATATAACTGGGTTATCCTCAGCCAAAAGCCACGGAAAGAGCGTCCTCGACGAAGTCGTCCTATCCCCAGCGAAGTCTATCAACACTTCCAACACAAGAAGGGTATCCCCAGCAAGTTATCTTCATCAAACTCAACAAAGTACCTCTCCCCACAGAGTATTGCTTCCCAGCAAGATCGTTAGAAGTACTTTTCTCCCCGCAGAGTAATCTATTCGCCAAGTTTATCCCCCAACGGAGTTATCTTCTCCTACCGGTATTCTTGCGACTATCATCCCCAGCGGAAGCAAAGATCTACTTTCCAACATCAGCCCAGGAGTGACTTCCCGGCACCCGTCAAGGATTTATTTTCCTAAGATGAAAACATACATTCCTAAATATCACATACATCATCATAGCATGCATATACGCATCATATCTTACAAATCTCATTTATGTTGAGAACATCATTGCTTGATCCATATCATGCATTGCATATGACTGACCTTTACCTTTCAGGAAAGATTCAGTTAAGTTCTCAGCTACTCCAAGACCTTGTCTGGTTCAGTTAAATCGACTCCCAAAGATTTTCCTGGTTATTATCCAGTCAAAGGCCTTCTCTGGTCTAGTTAAACCGACTCCTAAAGGTTTTTCTTTTGAAGACTTAGTTGAAGACTCCAAGGCTTTCTCTGGTCTAGTTAAATCGACTCCCAAAGATTTTCCTGGTTATTATCCAGTCAAAGGCTTTCTCTGGTCTAGTTAAACCGACTCCTAAAGGTTTTTCTTTTGAAGACTCAGTAGAAGATATCCAAGATTCTCTCAATGTTTGCTATTGAGGTTGTAGTCGCCTATGGTTCTCTCCCCGATACTACGGAGGTGGTAATCCCAGGTTTCGCTCAACGATTGCTGTTGAAGTTGAAATTATCCAAGATTCTCTCAATGATTGCTATTGAGGTTGTAGTCGCCTATGGTTCTCTCCCCGATACTACGGAGGTGGTAATCCCAGGTTTCGCTCAACGATTGCTGTTGAAGTTGAAGTTATCCAAGATTCTCTCAATGATTGCTATTGAGGCTGTAGTCGCCTATGGTTCTCTCCCCGATCCTGCGGAGGTGGTAATCCCAAGATTCGCTCAACGATTGCTGTTGAAGTTGAAATTATCCAAGATTCTCTCAATGATTGCTATTGAGGTTGTAGTCGCCTATGGTTCTCTCCCCGATACTGCGGAGGTGGTAATCCCAGGTTTCGCTCAACGATTGCTGTTGAAGTTGAAGTTATCCAAGATTCTCTCAATGATTGCTATTGAGGTTGTAGTCGCCTATGGTTCTCTCCCCGATCCTGCGGAGGTGGTAATCCCAAGATTCGCTCAACGATTGCTGTTGAAGTTGAAGTTATCCAAGATTCTCTCAATGATTGCTATTGAGGTTGTAGTCGCCTATGGTTCTCTCCCCGATCCTGCGGAGGTAGTAATCACCCCAAGATTTTCTCAATGATTGCTGTTGAGGTCAAAGTCATCCAAGGTTCTCTCACCGTCCCGTTGAGGTAGTAACCATCCCTGGTTCATTCATCACCATTTGAAGCTCCAGACCCAGCTCCTGTAACCAGTCAGGACACATCTACACAAAGAATTTGAAGACCAGCTCCTGTAACAGGCCAGGTAATCATTTTTTCTTTTGCAGGTACGCAGGTTCTCGCTAAGGAATCTCTTACGCGATCGACATCCAGATGGCATCTATAAGCCCATCCACCTTCCATCATCTCTTAGCATGGCATCTATAAGCCCATCATCCTATCCATCAATCTCCAAATGGCATCTATAAGCCCATTCCACCATCACACTGCTACTATGTGAGCGCAAATTTCTGGGCACTCTAGTGTTCAATCATCTTCCACCTTCGGATTACGAAAGGAACGTCAGCCAATCTGCATCCTCAGGTCTAAGAAGATTGAACAGGGGCAACTGTTGTACCCCAAAATTTGCCCTCCCATATTCTCCAAAGTTTGCCAAGTCAAAGCTTCAAAATTTCCCCAAGGGTTGCACAGTTCAAGGGCCTCCTAAACAGTCAAAATTAGGGTTTTGGTTCTGACAAAGAAAATGAAATTTCCAAGGGTCCAATCAAGTCTCACATGCCTATAAATATGGTCAAGCATCCTCATACCAAGTTTCAAGACTTTCAGCACAAAATTGCACAGTCAAAAACCCTAATTGCACTACAGTCAACTGTAGGGGCAAAATGGTCATTTGACAGTCAAAAGTTCAAATTTTTGGTCAACATCTAATTTTGAAGCCCCAAACATCATTTGATCAATGCTTGATCATGATTCTCAAAGCTTGGCTCAAAAGGTCCCAAGATGCAAAAGTTTCCATATTTGGACAGTTGAAAAAGTCAACTGTAAATTGACCAGGGCATAACTTTCACATGGATTATCAGAAAAATTCCATCCAAAGCTCATTTTGAAGATAAAGACATTTCCTACAACTCCTCCTCTTCAAACTTCAAGTCTAAGAAATGCTCTCACAAAAGGTTATCAATTTCAACATTATAGGTCATTTTCAAAAGTCAATAAAAAGGGACTTTAAGTCAAAGGCCATAACTTGAGATTGGTAAATCAAAATGACATGGGACCAAATACATTGGTTAGAGGACTCAAAGACCTTTCCAAAATGTCCAAGAACATGAGCAAAGCTTAAAAATTGAGCAAGATATGCCTTGTGGAAGTTGGGAAATTTTTGGATATTTTGAAAAGTCAACATTGCTTCAAATGACCTAAAAATGCTAATGGGCCTCTTTTTCTTCCATAATTCATCATCCAAGGCATGTGCACGACCATTTGGCCCAAAGGGAGGTTTTTATCATTTTTATTTTATTTATTTGAATTTTTAAATGCTAGAAATTCATTTAATTAATTAAAATATATAAAAAATACTAAACCTAGGTTTTTAAATCTTTTTATGCATGATATACACTCAATATTTCGTGCAAATCAGGTTAGGAAAGAATCAAAGGTGATTGGATGTGATTGAAGCCAAAAAGCATGAAAAAGATTTTGAAAATTATGGCTTGAAAATCAAATATCCTTTTCATTAATTCATGGATTTTTGATCAATTTCTTTGACCTAAATCATTGATACATATATATGCAAGCTAACCCTCGTGCAAAAGGACTCCCAGCTGCGCCATACATAAAAAACCACACTTGAGTTTTTTGCTTAAAAATTGAAAACTGAAAACAGGGATACAAGGCGATTCAAGGCAAAACAACCATTCTATCACATTCCTGGGACATCAAGGAAGGCACCTGGATCAAAATCACTACCTCTAACGCCCTGAATTGGTAAAACGACCGCACCCTGTACAGGAAATTTTTTGCATTCTTGCATAATGATTCATACGTTTTCTGTAGTTTTTGATATTTGATTTATGTTATTTGACTCATTACGAAGCTAACCACATGATCCAATTGAGTTTTTAGGTATTGTGCGTGATTTCACCATGGTTATATGCTAGGGTTTTCAGAACCTTGAATTAGGGCTTCTTAGTTAAGGAAAAATTAGCACTCGAGACCTGGACCACTGAAACAAGCGTGCTTGGACGAAAAGAACCCAACCCTCGCGCCTAATTTATGAGGCCATATGGCCTATTCGCTATTTTTTGGAATGATGCATAAGGGAACGGTTCAAAACCGTTGCCCATTCTTTTTTTATTTCAGAAAAAAAACAAAGCTATGGAGAAGACGATGCAGTGGCAAGCTATGATTGGGTCGTTTGAAAATTCGCGCGGAAAAGTCACTAATGCGTTGTTTTGTTTTATAATCATTGTTTGTTATTTAATATGCAAAGAGACAAAGTGGAGCAGTTGGCAAGGCATAGCATTGGTATTCATCAAGACCTGGGTTCGAGCCCAGGTCCCCACCCCTTTCATATTATTTTTCATTTAACACTTATATGCAGCTTCAACGCTAAAGCACACCATGCATCCACGTTATCAAGCCATCCACGCGTCCCACTGCACTCAATCAAGGGACCAGATCTGAAGACTATGATGAACCTCAGTCAATGCACAGACATGCTAATCAAAAAGTCAAAGAGGCCAAAGGTTAATGGGCCTAAAATACTGGATCACACCTCTCATTTGGGGACAGACCCCCCCCCCCTAGGTTTGCAAGCTTTTTTTACATTTTTTTCATTCTTTTTATTTATTTCAATTATTGTTTTTTAATTAATTTAATATTTTCATAAAAAACATAAAAACAATATAAAAATCAAAAAGACAAAAATAAGTATTTTTTATTTAATATCTTAATATTTTGTAAATAAACATCATTAATTGATTTTAGTGTTAAATTAGGTTTAAATCTTAATGTTTTTTTAATAAAACCTAAAATTGGTAGAATTAGGGTTTCAAGCATTTTTTCATCCTTTTATTTATTTTACTATATTAATTATTAATTCTTAATTAGTTATTTTTATAAATCAAGTTGCAATTAATTAATTAGGCTTAATTTTAGATAATTGTCATATTTTCTTAATAAAATAAAAATTGTAGAATTAGGTTTTTAATTTCATTAAATTCTCATAAATACAAAAAACCAAAAGTAATTTCTTTTTCATTAATTTAATAATCATTTAATTTAATTTCATTAAAAAAGGGGTCCAATGCCCTCGTTTCTCATTTTAACTCATATTCGCGCACTTTATTTATTTCTTGTAAATATTAATGTACCTCTCCCAAGGCCTTGTAAAACTCGGACATTTATCTTTCGTACTTTAATTCTTTATTTTTTCTGTCAAATCGGGTCCTGGAAATTTTAGCGATGTGGACCCGCGCCTTTTGTAATAGTTTAGAACTTTACCTTTCTCGCACTTTTTAACTGTTAAATAAATGCATGCAAGAATGAATGGCCAAAAATAAAAACAAACGCATAGCTCACTAATAAACATGACAAGATAAAATAAATGAATCTGACACACAAATCACACACCACCCCTAGGGTACGCCTCACTGTTGCCTTGCCTCGAAAGGTGATCGTCGAGTAGAGGATGTCTTAGTAAGTCCTCATGATCCGGGAACCTGGCATGAGGGTAGCTTCTAAGGTATCTTCCTATTGCTCTGGTGATCACCATGTCCCAAACCTCGAATTGACCCGAACACCTCCAACGGTGGTGCTACCTACCTCTCAATGGTGGGATGGCACTACTTTAAAGGACATCTACACAGACGAATTCCTTAGGGTAGGTAGACGACTCTAGATACTTGCTCTAAATTTCAAAACAAATCAAAAAATACTTTTCACACCGACACCTTTTCAAAAAGCTTTCGAAAGCAATTTTTCAAACACTCTTGAGGACCGATACAAGAGTCAAACTGAAATTTTCAAAGAGACTTTTTAAAACCCACAGTTGAAAAGCAAACAAACCAATTTTGAAAACACAATGAGCAAGTATCTAAGAGCCCATGGATAACCATGGATAGAAAGGGTGCTAACACCTTCCCTTTCTATAACCTACCTCCCGAACCGAGAGCAATCTCTTTAAGGAATTTTTCTGTGCTTTTGTCCTTTCCATTTGGAGAAAATAAAAGACGGTGGCGACTCTTGCTTCCGCGACATTTCGCGAACCAGCGTTAAACAATCAGTTCCAGATCCACCGATCACATTCTGCAATTCACTTAAGTGCACCGTACCTTACGGTGTTCCTTATTTACTCTATCTCTCATCAACACGTCCTTATATGTGTGACCCTGTAAGTTTTTGTGACATTGACAATTATATTAAATCACATTTAACATAATAAACAGTGAGCGGTATCTAGCAACACATCACTGCTACCCAAGTCACGAAAATGTCATGTGATATGACAAAATCTTTATGTGATAATATTTGTGTGTACAATTACCCTTTTCCCTTATGTATATATTGAACACAAGGCATAGACCGTGTCACCCTTGTCCAGTTCAATATTAGGCCCTTAGACATTTATCCTGTTATGCAGGATGAGAAAATTCCATCTAGGTCACTCATGTCCCTCATCATGCTTTGTGAAGTACCCATCAATTGTCTTTATGGTCATCCAGTTAGGATAATGTTTGATCAGCAATAAAGTACTTAACTCTACATCTAGGATCCACAGTGGTTTCAGGTTGAAGGGTGGTATACACCATTATCACCATGAGAATAACTTATGACACCTTGCATAACATTCTATGTAGTATTCTCATAGCGGGTCAATCCAGTATAAATATTACTCCTAATATTCATACTTATGTCAAGACTTGATAACTCCTTATCCATGATCCATGAGGCGTGATCATCCGTCTATCTTCATAATAATCTCAATGCTTTAATGGTATCCCACTTTACAATAAATCTCAACTACAAATACTTTTAATAATAGTGTTCTTATGTTTAATGGGATCTCATGGTTAAGTCACACTTAACATTTAATTAAATAGACGAACTATTCTAGGGACTTTATTATTTTGGAAAAGCAAACATAATAAAGAAATGCCTTTTACTATTAATAAGTAATTCGATACAAGTACCAAAAGTATTAGTCTCTAGGGCTTACACCAACATATTTATCGCCCATGGCATTATGTAAAGCTTGATTTACAAATCTTTGTCGATTATTATCTTGGATTTTTGCTATGTGCTTTAGGGTTTGGGTTGCTATAGACATATACTGCTCAAATTATTATCTAGGGGGATTATCTAATAGTTTCTAGATTCTAGAGATAGATTTATAGCTATTATTCACTTGGGTGTCTGTGCTTAATGCCTTTATGTTGTTTGTGTTATGCTGAGAGATCATCAACACGAGTAACATAGTTGTCTTCTATGTTATTCAGGTTGGTTGAGAGATCGTATCTGAGATGATACAGTGGATGTTGTTATGGTTGATACATAATGACATTGATGAGTATTGTAGGTTGAGTATAATTGGTTGATATGTTTAAGTTTGTGAGGAGTGGATTATATGCATGCTTGATAAGTTTCTTCTCTCCTAAGAATGGATTATTTTTCTGTTAATAGCTTTAATTCCCACATTTACTTTAACCCCATTTTAACTCAAACTCATTAATGATAGATTTGTTGAACGACAATTTAGTAGAACTAATCCATGTGGAGACGATATGATAAACCTATAAAAATACTTACTTTTTCTTGCCGCTTTACCACTTCACCACCTTCTCTCTTGAGCTTTTTCCATTTTAGCACCCTAGCTCTATCACTTCTCCTCAACTCCAACTTCCTTGTTACCTTTTGTTTGGGTTGCTTTTTCTGCATAGACACCATCACAAAACAAACATTAGTCCACATGCATTAAACCCAAAAACAAACACATAAATTGAATAAGTATACCAACCTCAACTGGTTTAAGAATTCTTGGAGGTGCAAAGACAACTTCCTGGGGTGGAGGTGCATAAACAGCTTCTTGAGGTGTAGGGTCAACATCTTGAGCAAGTGTAGACAAAATGTAGTTAGTTTGTGAGTCACCATTACCAGTGTTTTATGAAGTTACTTGAGGTGAAATTTACACAGTTGGAACATGCTCATTAGCATCATTAGTAACAATTGTAGTTTGGGAAGTAACATCATTGACATTGGGTTGGGGTTGTATTGCCTTAAATGCTGCATAAAGATCTGCAACAAGCATTTCAAATTCTTGATCCACATTACATTGACTTTGAGGTTGTTGTTGTTATTTAGTTTAAGCTTCACTTTGAGGTTGTTTTTATTGTTGTTATTCTGATACAACTTCAAGTGGTGGTTGTGGTGTATTTCCATATGTAGATGTTATTGCACTCTTCTTTGGTTTTCTATGTACATAGAATGATGCAATTAATATCACACATGAATTGACATTAACAAGAACAAATTTCAGATAAGTGAATGCATTTCTTTTTTGACCTTCAGGGTCATCCACCAGACTTGTACTTATTCTTGCATTATGGCCATGTACACCATAATTGGTACAACAATTAGTTGTTTGTGTCCTTCTCTTGTTAGGGTCTTCATCAGGTTCCCTCCTCCTCAATTTATTTGACCTTCCAGGACCTCTTTTGTATGATGGAGGCAACATCTCTTCAATTTCGACCAAAAGCCATATATCTTGCCCATTAATTGGACTAACATTAAAATCATAGCATACCACATATGTTTCCTTTGAATAGCAGTCATCTACATAGTGTTTTGGGCATTGGTTCCTAAAGCCTGATGCAACTAATTCATGTCTACATGGTATTCCTACCAACTCCCAGAAATTATACGTGTATGTTCTTTTAGAAGTGTCCACTATGAAACTATGTCTAGTATGAACATGTTCAACTTGCCATATTGTATCACTAGACAAATTTGGAATCTAATTACCATTATGTTTCACTTCTTTATCTAACCTAATTCTAGGTCTTCGCATTATCCTATGTTGCCACCTATCAACTTTTTCTCTTAAGCTAACATTTCTATTCATGATATAGTTTCTTATCCATTCACATGTGGTTAATATTGGTTTATCCATATCCATTAATATCGTGCTATTAAAAGCTTCTGATACATTATTTATTAGCACATCACATTTGGGATAGAAAGAAAATGCATGCTTACACCATGTTTTTGTAGGAATTTGATTCCGCCACTCCCAACCCTTCGGATTAAGCATATTCAACTCTTTCATCTTAGCTTCCCATGCTTAAATATATGTAGCCTTTACTGTAGCCATCATCAAGTCCCTAGTTTGTGTGTCTCCTTAAAATTACTTTTTTAAATTGGCATATAAATGTCTAAGACATAGCATATGCTCTACCCTCTTAAACATTTCTTCAAAGACAAGAATTAAGCCCTTGAAATCCAAATAAACAGTCATTTATCATGGATGTAATCAAAACAAACATATATTTATCAAGGATGAAATCCAAACAAATAGTTATTTATCAGGGTTGAAATCCAAACATTCAACATATTGTAGGGATAAAATCTAAAATTCAAACAATGAATAGGTATGAAATCCAAAATAAAATAGATTTGAAAATCACCTTTTGGTGGTATGATATGAAACCCCATATTTTGTCTTGTCTAATATCTTCCAAAATCAAAGTCAAGAACCACCTCCATGACTCATTTGTTTTAGTTTCACAAACACAAAAAGCCAAGGGATAATATTGGTCTTTTGGGTCTCTTCCAATAGCAATAAGCAAGGTGCCTCCATATTTTTTCTTAAGGTGACATCCATCAACACCAATGAATGACTTGTAAGATGTGGTGAATCCCGTCTTAACTCCATCAAAGCAAAATTAAAAACACTCAAACCTTGGTTGTATTATGGATCCAACTCTTGTCAAATTAATTTTGCAAGTGTTCCTTGTATTTACCCTCCTTAATTATGTAGAATACCTCCACAATAGGGTATATTGCTTTGTTGCATCACCTTCAACCAAAGATTTTGCAATTTGCCTTGCATTCCATTCCATACTCATAGTTATACCTACAGAGTAAGTACTCTTAATATCATAAACAATATCACAAATTTTGATTCTATCAGATGATGCCATCCAAGCCGCCACAGTTTTAGCAATCCACTTGAAACTAGTTGAACAATTGTTCAAAACCCTACCACATGTGTGAGCACCAACCCATATCTCCATTCTATATGCGCACTTATTCCCAACTTTACTAACAAGAGCCAAAAACCCATATTTCCCTTGCAAACAACTCTCACTCTAACCTTGTCATTTTTAACATATTTTATCTCTCTGCCACTTAATATTGATCATTCAGTAATTGTCTGCTTAAATTCATCTAGAGATACAAACTCCAAAACCACTTTGAACTTGTAGTTCTTATCCAACATTAACACCACTGGATGAACCTGCATTGTCATCAATGTTTCTTATCTTTGTTGGAGTAGTCTTGTGTTTCCTAGCAACCTACTTAACCCTTTTCCCCCAAATGGTTTATCTACTAGATCAAATCCATCATCCAAGCCAAAAGCTCTTCATCCTCACTGACATCAAACGATAAACCATTAACTTCAAAATCATTATCATCACTATCATCATGTTCATATTCTTCAACATCATTAAGGTTATCATCAACATTAACATTAGCAGCAGCAGCATCATCAACATTGACATTAGCAGCAACATCATCAACAGTGACATTAGTAGTATCTTCATCAACATCAACATTAGCAGCATTATCATCATCAACATTAGCATGAACATTAGCAACATCAACATCATTAACATTATTAGCATTATCATCAACTAATATATGCTCGACGTATACGTCTACACTACAACTCGATTCAACATCGTATTCATAAATAGAGTTGTCAAAATGGGCCCGACCCATCGAGCCGGTCCATAAGCCTAATAATTTAGTTTGAGTTAGGCCGTAAAATACCTTAAAAAACATGACACTACCTTAAAATATTCACTATTATAATTTTCACACACACACACACACACATACACACACACACACACACACACACACACACATATATATATATATATATATATATATATATATATATATATATATATATATATATATATATATATATTGATTTGGTGAATATTTTAAACATCATTTAACTAAGTTTATGATGACTCTCTACTTATGTTATGTAGCTTTTACCCATTACATCCCTTTTTATAAAATTAAAACTATAATATTGAAGTATGGGCCGGGCTGGCCCGTCGGGCTGCATGAGCCTTTGAAAAACGGGTCGACCTCATTTTATGTAGTCCATTAAGAAATCGAGTCAGGCCATCCCATTTAAACATTTTGGCCCACCGGGCCGAAGAAGACTGGGTCAGGCCAACCCATTTGACAACTATATTCATAAACCTCAGTAGCATCATTATCGCTAACCATTCTTTTATGCTTGCACGATATAATGTCATACCACCATAACCAATAATCTGAGTACTCAAGATGGCAAAGTTCTTTCACAATATCGGTTCCTTTAAAGAAACTCCACCTATCAGAGTCAATGTCTACTATATGTCCATACCTACCTAGGTAGTATACAACATTGTCTCTAACAAACTTTCCCTCATAATGAATGTTCATAGTAAATGTCATACCTGGAGCTATCGATTACCTTGCTCGATTGTGAATTTTGCTTTGTCTACCACGATTTTCTCCCACAAAGCTCTATGATGTACCCTAAAATTTTCCCTCTCACTCATCAAGAATTTTCTCACAAGATCTCCTTAACTCAAGAGTGCACTAGGGTTTGATCAGCTCAAGACACCTCCTTAAGCACTGATGACCAAAATTAGGGTTTGAGTTTGCACAATTATTTTTGAACTTACAATGCCCCATATGATTTTCATGGATCATTATGGACCCCCAAGATTACTCATGTCAAGTTTCAAGCCTTGGATCACATTTTGGACCAGTCAATTGAGCAGTTGACCTAAAAATCAGTTGTATTGGGGAAAAGTCAACTATGGCCAATTTACAGTAAAACTTCATAATTTTTTATCCACATCAACATTTTATACTCATATGTATCATCTAATCAAGTTTGGACTACAACTTCTTAAGAAATTTGATCAAATCTCCAAAAGGGCAAAATGGTCAAAATTAGGGTTTTGACTGGGAAAGGGCAATTTCTGATTTTTGACCTAGCAAATGGTCAATTGGTTTAAGGCATAATCTCAAGAGTCTAATTTCATTTGGATCTAATGACATGGTTCAAAATATTACAAGTCCACTGGATTGACCGATGAATTTTCAGTCAACTGATTAAAAGTCAACTGTATACTGAAAAGTCAAACTTTGACTTTTTGGTCAAATTCAAGGGGCAAAGATCATAGTTCATCAAAACATGTCAAAATATGAAACTTATTCATCAAGAAATCAAAAAGTCAAGATTTTATTTTGAAAAGTTAAAATTTCTAAACTTAGAAATTTTTCTAAGTGTTGGAAATTTCATGTTTTTTCATAACTTTGAGAAAAAATTTCACCATGATGCAAGATGATTCAAGAGAAACTTCCAACATGAAAGTTGTATATCTCCATGAAATATACAACTTTTCTTTACACAACTCCTTCCAAAAGTGCTTAGATCTCAAGTTATATTTTATGAACATGTGGTCATGAAACTAAACACAGTGAAGTTTTGCCCTAATTTGGCCAGGATTTTGACCTAACTTCATGACACTTTTTCATATAGTTCCACGAGGAATCTTCAAAATCAATTCAAATATTGGTTGTAGAGCACATTGAAAGCTTTCCAAAATTCCCAATAACTCCTTGTGATCATTTTTTAGTAGGGAGAATCGGAGAGATGAAGTTAGGGTTTTATCACTTGAATTACAAGTCATTTTTGGTGAACACATGAACCAAATCCATGCTAGGCTGCATGATATTTGCTTTGCAGGCCTCAAACTTGTTTGTCACTCCATACTTAATATTTTGCACAGCTGCTAGAAGCTTTAATCCAAGCATTCAATGCATTGCCCATGCTTAATACCATTTTAGGAAGAAACGCAACATTGCCATTTTGGAAAAGTGGCTTTATGCATAAAGTCCACTCTTCTTGAGCCTCTAACATGTTTTTTTAGCACACACTCAACATACAAAGTCAGATAAACATGTTTAAAGTTTGCAACCACTCTAGACAGCCTTGTACTATACATTGGGACAATGTGTGTCAAGCTTGCTTAAAAAACAAGAAAAAGATCCATATCATGTGATTTTTGAATTCTGATCAGGGACAAGTCTCCAAACTTGTTGCTTATAAATAGAATCACTATTTGTGAGCTAGAGGATGAGCTTAAGCACCCTGAAATACACCAAAAATCTCTCAAATCAGAAATTGCCCAAAAATTCCATTGTTGCACAGTTTCTGACCTTGAACATCAAACTCACATTTCCCTCGTCCGTTTCTTGGCCTTTTAGTTTCTAAAGCTTCCTTACATCAAGTTAATCTATCCCTGTCCCTTTTTCATTACTGTAACATCATTTACCATATCCTCTGTAACCAAAAATAGAGCATTTCACATTGACTTCTCCAAGTCATTTCAGCCACTCTCAACTCAAGCAAACCATTGGATTGGCTTCCTAGGACCCTCAAGGAAGCTAACCTGATCATCACCATCACTTGAAACAAGCTCAAACTCAAAACACGATTTCCAGTTTTGAGGTAAGTTTTCTCAACTTGGAACTCTTCATACAGGCATCATCAATAGTTTATTTGTGAACAAAACATGTAGATATCATTGCCCTGAAGCTAACCATGTCCATAGTTTCCATTAATTTTGCTTGAGCTTAGAGAATTTTGAAACCGAAATTTCTGAAATTTTTAGGGTTCAGATTAGGGCCATTAAAATTCATGCTTATCTTTGATCTATAGTTTTAATACTTTACATTTCTGGAATCGTGAGAAAATTTGCTACAAGTTTCATGTTTATAGTTTTCATTTTTTATGAGAAATGAGCAAGTTACAATTGGTCTGGCTGGAGGTTGAAGATGAAGTCATCAGGGTGTGTTTTGCCTTGTATATTTATTGTTTTGCTTATGTTAACGGATGTATAGCCACCCTAGTGGTAGAAGCGCGCGCATGCAACCTATGGGACCTGGGTTCGAGCCCCAGTGGTACCCTTTTCACATTTTCACTTTTCTGATTTTTGGCTTTTTGGCAGGCGTTGGGCCTCTTTGGGCCTGGCTTGTTTTTATTTTTGCTAACCAACCTCCCTGCAGGCTATTGGCACCCCTGGCCCAAAATTATTTATTTTATTTTTTTATTTTCATTTTTATTTTCTTAAATATATTTTCTAAATACTGAAAAATCATAAAATACAAAAAAATGATAGATTTATATTTTGACTTAGTTTATTTTATTTTTCTCACAAAAAAATATTTTTATTAACTATACGTTTTTTTTTTACTTATTATCTTGTAAATATAATTAAAATTATGTTATTAGTTATTTTCTTTCATACTAATTTAAATATATTATTTTTGATATAAAGAAGACTAAAAATATTTTATAATGCTATAAATATTTTTAAGATAAAAGAACCAAAAATACTTTTCTTAAACTTATTTTCTTTTGATTAATTAATAGAACTAGGGTTTTACTTAAAATCTTTTCTTAATAAAATTCAAATATAATTAATTATTTTCTTTATTTAATTAGGTTAAGACAAAATCCCTTTTTCATGAAAATCAAACAAAGATATATTTTCTTTACATTTTGCATTTTTTGTACATTTATTCATTTTTTTACTTTGTATTTATTTATTTCTTTGTACATTGATATCAATTCAATATGGTTGTAATAGACTAATTAGACTTTAAATTCTTGCAATCCCCATTCAATTTGTACACCCCACTCCCCACAAATGTTGTAATAGCGTAGTAACTTTAAATTTCGCAATTTATCGCTTTTTTATTACATGCTAGTAATTAGGGTTTGTATGGAAAGACTAAAAACAATACTTAGAAAACCCTAATTCAAGACAAAAACAAGCATGAAAACAATACACTTGCACACAAGCACCCCTAGGATTATTCCACTTGGTTTCCTTATGCAAAATGGCCATATTACGCATGTAAGGTATCTTAGCAAAAATAAGCAAATACAAGATCATAGTCCCTCGATGACGCTATCTAAGTTGCCTTTCAAATGATCTTAGTCCCTCAAAAAGAATGCTAAGATACTTTACAACATTGCTAATCATGGTTATACGATGACCAACGCCCATCCCGTTTACATCCAAAGATAGGGTTGCTTATCAAATCAATGGCAAGACAACAATGTCAAAGGAAAAGAAAATGAACAAAAAATACTTTTTGAGTAGGTAGAATGCTCCTAATCACTTGCTCAAATTTCAAACAAACATCCTTGCTATTTTCAAAACAAGCACCTACACTTTCAAAACATCTTAAAAAACTTGAAAACATTTTCAAAAGATCAACATCTTTGTATACATTCTTACGAACGAGAATCATTACAAAGATTGCCTAAACAATGGCCTCTTTACAAAGTACTTTCAAAACCATACAAAGCACAATTTCAAACAAAAGCAAGTGATCTAGCAAGTAACTAAGAGCCCATGGAAAACCATGGATGAAAAGGGTGCTAATACCTTCCCTTTTCATAATCTACCCCCCGAACTCAAGAAATAATCTCAAAGGTTTTTCCTATGCTTTTTCACCTTTCTTTTTGGATAAAAGAAAAGTCGATGGCGAATCTTGCTAACCGTAACATTTGTGATCAAATGCAAAACCATCAAGTCAGTTCTACCACCGTATCACAGAACTGGCGACTCTGCTGGGGAAATTTTAAAAGTGGGGTTACCTTAGGGATAGATCACATTTATTTGCTTTCATTATTTGACTTGTATGCTTTACATTATGGTTCTTTGTTTAGGTTTGAATCCTCTACCCGGATTTGGGATACATTATAGGTAAGTAGCAATACGTTATGGAAACTGTGCGAGGTATACTGACATGGTCTAAGAAATAGCTACATTAGTGCAACATATTTGTGGGTACCGGTAGCCTTTGAGTTAATCAAAGAGAATACGGGACCGTTGAGTGATGTTATGAAGCACTAATGAACTTTTAGAACCTTTACTTGACCAACTTGGCCTTTAGGAGGTAGTGAGATGACCGGCTTTGGTGCAGTCCGAAGTTGGTAGATACTTGATACTACACTCATTGAGGTTTGGTTTCTTGGGATATTTTGGTCGCTATTAAAGAGGCTTGTGCTGAAAAAATGACCAAGGAAACAAACCAGTGATATTGAGCTCCTTAGAACCCGGTTAATATTACTAGGACAGGTTTGAGCCAACTAAACTTCAAGAGGGTACTTACCTATGAGACTCTATGCAAGCCTAAACCTAAGGACTTGTTTTCTTTGTTTGTATATACATACTTGTACATAACATCATGAACATCATAACATCATACTCATTCACTAATCATTTCAAGGATTTTTGGGATTCACCTTTGTTCTTGTTTTGTAGGATATGGATTCTCTTCGCAGGAAAACTATTCAAGTCAACCTTGTGAGGATCCCTCCACAATTTAAGGAGCTAGCTTCAAGGATTCATGAAAACTCTCCATTTACCGAGAGACATGGTCGCCTACTCAACTTGGTCACCTCCAACACAGATGAGGACATGATGAAGGTACTCTTTCAGTTCTTTGATCCTTTACACCTTTGCTTCATATTTCCCGACTATCAACTTGTGCCTACTTTAGAAGAATTCTCTCGACTCTTGAGAATTCCCATTCTCAATCAACTACCTTTCACCGGTACATAAATAGACCCAAAGCCAGAAGAGATTGCTCAAGCTCTACATTTGCAACCATCTGATATCATAAATAATTGGGAAACAAGGAGTGGTGTCAAGGGTTTCCTAGCAGAGTTCTTGTTCGAGAAAGCCCAAAACTGTTGGAATTCTTTGGACCTACAAGCCTTTGAGGAAATTGTGGCTCTCCTCAACTATGGGATGGTTTTGTTCCCAAATCCTGACCAACTCATAGATGTGAACACCGTCAAAATCTTCATATCCCACAACCCGATACCTAAATTGCTAGGGATATCCTACACTCTTTTCACACTCGCACAATGAGGGAAAAAGGTGTTATTATGTATTGTACTCCTATCTTGGCAAGATGGTTTATTTTGCATCTTCCCCAATCTGTATTGAAGAATGAGCAAGGCTCAAGGTGGTCACAAAGGTTGATGACGCTCAAACATTCAGATATTCATTGGTGCTCCCGATCCATAGAGAATGTTACTATTGTCGATCGTTGTGGAGAATTTCCTAATGTCCCTTTACTTGGCATTAAGGGAGGTATCACCTACAATCCCTGTTTAGCTTTAAGATGGTTTGGTTACACCCGAAGGGATGGCCCGCATGAGATGCTGATTCAAGGTTTGGTATTTGACTACAACAACGATGATCAAGGTCTTCGCCAGAGATTTATCCGAGCTTGGAGGATGTTGAACAAGGTAGATAGAAAGACTTTGGGGAATAAAAATTCCATCCCTCTTGAGCCTTACCTCAAATGGGTACGAACTCGTGCTCAAAGTCTGATGATGCCTTATCCCTCCATTCTCCTAGTAATCATTGAGTCTGTTATGGAAGAAGATGTACCATATACTATCCTACATCCTGAATTACCCACCTCTCTTGAAGACTTACAAAGATATTGGATACAACTCAAGGGGGAGCAAGATACTTTTGAAGCCCAATTCTACGCAAGCGAGAAGAAGATTTTGGAACTCACTAGGCTACTTCATGAGGAGCAGACCCTGAATGCCTACATTGCACCAAAGAGGATGCGTACTACCTTTTTATCTTAGAGTTCTTGTATTATTTTTCCCAAGAAGGAATTGATGTACTCAAGCTTTAATTTATTAATACAACGTGTGTTTCCTTTTTGTCTAAAACAAATTTGAATCTTAAAATCCTTGAAATCATCGCATACGCATTTACCATTCATCATGACATAAGCAGGTTTCTTGCAACAAGTCTCCTCATATCTCTACTGTTTATTTCAGTAAGATGGATCTCGAGCAAACGGTGAAGGACCTCCAAGCTCAGAATGCACAATTTCAACAGTTGTTCTTAACTCTAGCCAAAGGACAAGAAGAGTTGAAGACCTTTCTAGTTGAGGAGAAGAAAAAGAAGATGAAGAAGATAACCAGAATTCTGAACATGGGAAGAAGATTCCAAGGGAAAACACGAAGGGCTTTAGACTTTGTAACGACATCCGGTGAGAAAGACAATCAAGACGAGAAAGGCAAGGAAACAGTTGTTCATTCTGATTCAGAAGAGGAAGAGTAAGAAGAAGACTATTCTGAAAAACAATACCCTCCGGCCGACGAAAAGTATAAGCATGTAGAAGAACGGTTGAGTGCAATGGAAATTCAAAAAGTGTCTGGCTTGGACATTGAAGAGTTGGGACTGGTATCGAGAATTCTCATTCCTCCAAAATTCAAAGCACCTGTGTTCGCCAAATATGACGGAGTCTCATGCCCCAAAATGCATCTTCGGTCCTATGTGAGGAAGATCCAGCCCCATATCGCTGACAAAGACTTATGGGTACACTTCTTCCAAGACAGTCTGTCTGGAACTCAACTTTGTTTGGTTTTATCAGTTAGGAAGAGCCAATGTTCATAACTGGGAAGATCTTGCTGTAGCTTTTTACAAA
Source organism: Vicia faba (assembly GCA_948472305.1). NCBI lineage: Eukaryota > Viridiplantae > Streptophyta > Magnoliopsida > Fabales > Fabaceae > Vicia > Vicia faba. The sequence continues at coordinate 1,381,144,111 of OX451738.1, read as the reverse complement.
CAATACCAATACAACGTTGATCTTGTGCCCACCCGTACTCAATTCTAGAGTATGGCCATGGTTTCAAGTGAGGGCTTCAAGGACTATGCGCAAAAATGGAGAGACTTGTCCGGAAGAGTTCAACCTCCTATATCTGAAAGAGAGTTGGTTGACATGTTTTTGGGCACCTTGTCTGGTCCCTTCTTCAATCAGTTAATTGGGAGTTCATTGGCGGGTTTTACTGAATTGATATTGACCGGAGAAAGGGTAGAAGCTTGGATAAAGAATGGAAAGATTCAAAAAGATGCATGCTTTGCTGCTGTAAGGAAGCCATTCATCAGAAAGAAAGAAGTGGTTGTTGTATATCCTCAGAGAAATCAAGATAGGGGCAAACGTCGTCCAATGGTGGGGATTATTATGATTCCTAAACCAGCACCTGATCAGCAAAGAAACAACCAACCAAGAATGGAAAGACCAGTCAAACAGTTCACCAGAATTAACATGACCCTATCTCAAGTATTGCCACATCTGTTAAGATCCAACCTAGTAACTTTGAAAGAAGCTCCAAAGAACCCTAACACAACCTCTCCTCACTATCATCCCAATGCCCGCTGTGCATACCACTCTGAAAGCCCCAGCCATGACACTAACAACTATTGGGCTCTAAAGAACAAAGTACAAGACCTCCTTGAAGCCAAAGAGATTGAATTCGATGCGCCAGAAAAGTCCAATGTCATTTCTGCCCCTATGCCCAAACATGGCCATAATGCCAATGCTATTGAGGAAGATATGTTTGTTACTTCAGTTGATGAACTTATGACCCCACTCCTAATTATCAAAAAGAACTTATTGAATGCCAGTGTTTTCCCAGGCTGTGATGAAAGCTGTCATTTCTTTTTGTCCTCACTAACCATCTGTCCTTTGTTGAGAGCAGGCGTTCAGTGCCTAATAGACAACAAGGAAATTTTGTTCAAAAATACTTCTGTCCCAACTATTTCTTATAATGATGTTTCCATTGTGACCATTTCCGACAATTCTTCCAAGGTCTCCAGCAAAAGACCCGTTAGAATTACATCAGTTCCAAAAGTAGCTCCTTTGATAATTACAATGTCTGGACCAGTCCCGTATTCGCCAGACAAAATCATACCATGGAATTATGGAGGGGATGTCTACTACCACGGTATCAAGCAAGATTGGCCAGATGCTGAAGATTCAAATTCTGAGAAAGTTGAATTCAATGTCAGTAATATTGCAGGGACTAGCAAGATTAACCAAAGCAGAAGGATATTCTCTCCGGAAATTGCTCCCCCAAAAGCAGTTTATGGACCAATAATCATTCATGTTGCTGTTGCTCCTCCAAAAGTTGTTCCCAGCCCTACAATCATCTCTACTAATACCCCAATTAACAAAGCTGTTACAACCCTTGTTATCACTCCTATTGACGTTCCTGCGTCCGAGTCAACTGAGACTCGAGGTAAAGGTATTCTGATTGAGCCTGTCCAGACGAAGGCACAATCATTGGCTATCCCCGAGACCTCCCGGAAAGAGATGGAGGAAATTCTAAAGATCATAAAAAGAAGCGACTACAGTGTAGTTGAGCAACTGGGGAAAACTCCATCCAAAATTTCCATGTTGGCTTTACTACTATGTTCTGAGGCGCATGCAAATGCCTTGGTAAAATCCCTGAAAACTGCCCATGTACCCCAACAAACATCTGCCGATCAGTTCTAAGACTGCATAGCCAGCTTGACTGCAGATAATGGTTTAGGTTTCTCAGATGCTGATTTAACGCCAAGAGGGAGGAAACATAATGAAGCATTGCATGTCTCAGCGGAATGCAGGGGCACAACCTTGGCTCATGTTTTGGTGGACACTGAGTCGTCTCTGAATGTCTTACCTAAAAAGGCTCTTGATAGGCTTGACTGTGAGGGATTGACATTGAAGCCAAGCAACATAGTAGTGAGGGCCTTTGACGGCTCAAAAAAGATGGTGCATGGGGAAATGGATATCCCCATAAAAGTTGGAACCCAAAGATTTGATTCAACTTTTTTATGTAATGGATATTCTCCCTTCATATTCCTGCTTGCTAGGCCGACCATGGATTCACAATGTCGGCACTGTTACTTCTACGTTGCACCAAATGCTGAAATATCTAATTCAAGGAAAGATCACCACTGTTCATGGAGAAGAAGAGTATATGATCAGTCATCTCAATTCATTCAGATATGTGGAATTAGATGGTGAATTTATTGAAACCCTATTCCAGAACTTTGAAGAAGTCTCGCAAGAGGTGGCAGTGACCAAGGCTGTGTCTCAAGTTCCCAAGATCACAAGGCCTCCACTCAGGATGTCATCTTTGAAGGATGCCAAGGCAGTGATAGAAGAAGGTGGATGCACTATTTGGGGACAACTCCCAGATATCCCATACAAATCTGACAAGTTTGGTCTGGATTTCACTTCAGGTGCCCAGAAGGCCGTACGCCACGCTCGTGCCGGAGGACCACCCTTGAAAATCAGCAACCGTGAAGTCAATGTTATGGAAGATGATAAAGACAACTATAGTCTGGAGGATTGGATTTCCCCAACTGTCAATGGAGGGCTCAACAATTGGGAGGCTAGAGATTTTGTCCTGATCACTTTTATCCCACAGTAATTTGTCTTTACATTTTGTTGGATATGTAATATTAAAACAATTCAGACTCTTAAAACCTTGTGTCTTACCCGAGGCACAATGGTCCATTTATAAGGGTTATTATCTCATTTCCATATGACATCAATGAATCATGGACGTTTTTTACATACAAACTTTGTGCTCATTATTTTTCTTTTTCATTTTCATTTCTTTCAAAGATGGTTATACCCTTACACACACTCACACTCACAATGCAGGTCTACATCCATTCGGGATCCCATAGGTAACGGTTCTATTATGGCTTTTTGTGACTCTGAAAATCTAATCTACCAAGCCGAAGACGAAGGTGAGGAAGATTGTGAAGTACCGGGGGAACTTTCCAGATTATTACAACAAGAAGAAAGAACCATTCAGCCCCACGAGGAACCAGTGGATACAATCAACCTAGGTACTGAAGAAGACAATAGGGAAGTCAAGGTGGGTGCCAATATGGAACCCAGTGTCAAGGAGCATCTGATTCAGTTGCTACACGAGTATGTTGAGGTCTTTTCCTGGTCGTATGAAGACATGCCATGACTTGATGTAGATATTGTGGTATATTGTCTACCTACAAAAGAGGATTGCCCACCAGTAAAACAAAAGGTCCTTCGAATGCGACCAGATATGTCGGAGAAAATTAAAGCAGAAGTCATGAAACAATTCAATGCTAGATTCTTGGCCGTCACCTCTTATCCGCAATGGGTTGCCAATGTTGTTCCCGTACCCAAAAAGGACGACAAGGTACGGATGTGCGTGGACTACAGAGATTTAAATAGGGCGAGCCCTAAGGATGATTTCCCACTTCCCCACATTGACATCCTAGTTGACAATACGGCACAACACAAAGTGTTTTCCTTCATGGACAGTTTCTCAGGTTACAACCAAATCAAAATGGCGCCTGAGGATATAGAGAAGACAACCTTTGTCACACAATGGGGTACATTCTTCTACAAGGTTATGCCGTTCGGACTAAAAAATGTTGGGGCAACCTATCAGCGTGCCATGGTAGCTCTATTTCACGACATGATACATCACGAAATAGAGGTCTATGTGGACGACATGATAGCTAGATCTCAAACAGAAGAAGAGCATCTTTATCATTTACAGAAACTGTTTGAGAGGCTAAAGAAATACAAGCTGAGGTTGAACCCAAACAAATGCACGTTTGGAGTAAGGTCGGGTAAACTCCTAGGCTTTGTCGTCAGAAATAAAGGTATTGAAGTAGATCCTGCCAAGGTGAAAGAGATACAAGAGATGCCTACTCCTCATACTGAAAAGGAAGTCAGAGGTTTCTTGGGACGTTTAAACTACATTTTCAGATTCATTTCTCACCTGACAGCTACTTGTGAACCAAACTTTAAACTACTGAAGAAAGATCAGGTAATCAAGTGGAATAATGAGTGCCAAATTGCTTTTGACAAAATCAAAGAGTACCTACAAGAGCCTCCTGTGTTGATGCCACCAGTCGAGGGAAGGCCATTAATCATGTATCTGACTATTTTGGAAAATTCAATAGGGTGTGTGCTGAGGCAGCATGACGAGTCTGGCCGAAAAGAGCACGTTATTTATTACTTAAGCAAAAAGTTTATCGACTGTGAAACAAGATATTCACTGCTTGAGAAAACTTGTTGCGCTCTGGCATGGGCTGCTCGCCGGCTAAGACAGTATATGCTGACCCATACTACTTTGTTGATATCTAAAATGGATCCAATAAAATACATCTTTGAGAAACCTGCTCTCTCTGGGAGAATAGCGAGATGGCAGATGATCCTGACAGAATATGACATACAATATACTACCCAGAAAGCAATAAAGGGCGGTGTACTAGCTGATCACCTTGCTCACCAAGTTGTGGAAGACTACCAGTCCATGAAGTTCGAATTCCCATATGAAGACATCATGGTGGTAAACGACTGTGAAGAATTCAGACCATATGACAGACCTGAACAAGGATCCCGATGGACCCTGGTTTTTGATGGGGCATCTAACACACTCGGAAATGGTATTGGTGTTGTACTCATATCTCCTGAAGGGTGTCATACTCCTTTTACGGCAAGATTCTACTTCAATTGTACAAATAACATGGCGGAATATGAAGTGTGCATCTTTGGTCTCAAAGCTGCCATAGACTTAGGGATCAAATCGTTGAATATATTCGGAGATTCAGCTTTGGTTATCATCCATATCAAAGGGGAATGGGACACCAAACAACCTAATCGTATCCCTTACAAAGAACATGTTTTGACATTGCTCCCATAATTTGAGAAGATTACCTTCGAGCATTTCCTGCGAGAAGAAAATCAGCTAGCAAACGCACTAGCCACAATGTCATCTATGTTTAAACTTAAATGGGACAACAAGGCTCCCTAGATCACCATTGAACAAAGGGATGAACCAACACACTGTCACGATATTAATACTGAAGAAATAGTGGGCCAGCCTTAGTTTCACGAAGTCAAGAGGTATCTCGAAACCCAAGAATATCCAGAAGGAGCTTCAGTAAACGACAAGAAGTTCTTAAGGAGATTCTCTGCTAAATTCTTCCTTAGTAATGGCATTCTTTACAAACGCAACCATGACTCTGTGTTACTTCAGTGCGTACACAAGGTTGAAGCTGAAAGGATCATGGCTGAGTTACATGAAGGCACTTTTGGCACCCATTCCAGTGGGAATACGATGGCAAAGAAAATCCTACGGGCAAGCTATTACTGGTCTGCCTTGGAAGCATATTGCTATCAACACTCTCGAACCTGCCACAAGTGTCAGATTTATACTGACAAGGTGCACGTACCTTCGGTTCCTCTAAATGTCTTGACGACTCCTTGGCCCTTTGCTATGTGGAGGATTGACATGATCGGGGAAATCAAGCCAACAACATCCAATGGACACCGCTTCATTTTAGTGGCCATTGACTATTTTACCAAGTGGGTGGAGGCAGCTTCTTTCGCTTTTGTTACCAAGAATGTTGTCTCCCGGTTCATCAAGCAAAATCTCATATGTCGTTATGGTATCCCGAAGAGGATCATTACAGGCAATGGTACGAACTTGAACAATACTATGATCACCGCCTTGTGCGAGCAACTCAAGATCCAGTATCATAATTCTTCCCCTTACCGACCAAAGATGAATGGTGTTGTTGAAGCCGCGAATAAGAACATTAAAAATATCATACAGAAAATGACAGTCACATACAAAGACTGGCATGCGATGATACCATGCTCTCCCATGGATATCGTACCACAGCTCGCACATCAACCGGGGAAATACCCTACTCTCTGGTATACGACATGGAGGTTGTTTTGCCTATTGAGGTCCAGATCCCCTCTCTAAGAATTATGAAGGATGCAGGGCTGAATGAAGAAGATTGGATCCAGACTCGACTTGGTAAACTAAACTTGATTAATGAGAAAAGACTTACTGCTGTCTGTCATGGTCAAATGTATCAAAAACGGATGATCAAGGCTTTCAACAAAAAGGTCAGATGCCAAGTGTATCAAGTCGGGGATTTGATGATCAAACGTATCATATCGTCGCAAGGTGATCCCAGGGGAAAATGGACTCCTACATATGAAGGACCATTTGTGATCAAAAATATATTCTCTGGTGGAGCAATGATCTTAACCACCATGGATGGAGACGACCTGCCGCACCCTGCGAATGCAGACATAGTCAAAAGATACTACGCATAAGAGACCCGCTAGGTTGACACACCTAGGCAAAACAAGGGCATCCCGGCGAACCAAAAAGGTTCGGGAAAAAATTAGGGATAAAACAAAAAAATTTGTACACCCGACAAGCTGAAAACCCGAAAGGGCGGCTTGGGCAAAAAAGGGTATCCCGATGGACTAAAAACCCGAAAGGGCGATCCAGGAAAAAGTTAGGGATTTAAAGCGTATGACTATGTTTTGTTGGATCACCTTGCGGAAAACCTGACAAGCTCATAGGTTCTGATCAATTCGATCATATTCAGACGAAGCAATAAATAGACAAGGTGCTCAGAGATACGAAGGCTATAGCAGAATGGGAACCCCATGGGATTATTACACATAGATATATTTTCTTTGTATCAAAATTTTCGTTTTTTACGATGGTATTCTCTTACTAGAATGTTTGTCTCATTGTACAAAAATACTTACTAAAATTCAATACAAATATACCGCTTTGAAAGTGCAAAACTATCTGTTTTTATTTACTCTCGTGTTTTGTTTACAAAAACGTCCAATGATTTATTGTTGAATGTATGCATTTGAACATAATTATTGTTTACAAATAAACAAAATAGAAAGACAATCACCGATTGATTTAAGAGATATGGAAATCTCTCTAAGCTATTTCCATGAAATCCCCCACAGTGTGCAGTTTAATCCCCAGCGGAATAAAACTTCCAGTTATCACTCCCCGGTAGAAGTCATCCAATTTCTCAGGATTCCCCCAATAGGATTTTACAAGAAGTACACGACATTTCCTTTACAATAGAGTTTTATTTCTCTAAGCGGAAATTCATCAACACTTCAACTTCACAACATGAAGACTTACACTCCATATCCTCAGCAGCAGTCAGGGATTTATTTTCCCCAATCAAACAGTAGTGTAGAAAATTAGCTCGCATACGCATACATCACATCCATATATCATAAACATTGATAGCATAAATGCATCATACCATGCATTTCATACAACATGACTTTGCATTTTAGCTAACATTTTACCTTTTTCAGGATAAGGTTAACAGTTACCGTTAACAATGTTCAAAGTTTTCAGATACAGTTTAGATACACTCCAGACACGGATGCCATTCTGATGCTCATTCAGTTTTCAACTTTCAGATACAGTACAGATACGCTCCAGACACAGATGCCATTCTGATACTCATTCAGATTTCAACTTTCAGATACAGTTCAGATACGCTCCAGACACGGATGCCATTCTGATACTCATTCAGATTCAGCTTTCAGATACAGTTCAGATACGCTCCAGACACGAATGCCATTTTGATACTCATTCAGATTATTTCTCAGATATAGTACAGATACGCTCTAGACACGGATTCCATTCTTATGCTCATTCAAAATCTCAACTTTCAGATACAGTTCAGATACGCTCCAGACACGGACGCTATTCTGATACTCATTCAGATTCTCTTTCAGATTTAGCAATCACTTTTGGATGGCATCTAAAAGCCCATATCTAACAACTTTCTATCACTTCTCCAAATTTCATCTTTAAGCCCATTCCCTCTACCATCACATCACTGAGTGCAAATTTCTGGGCACTGTAGTGTCCAATCATCTTCCACCTTCGAGTCACGAATGGCAAAACTCGCCAATCTAACTCTTCAGGTTTAAGAAGATTGAACATGGGCAGCTGTTGTACCCCAAAATTTTCCCTATCACTCATCGAGAGTTTGCTCACAAGATCTCCTTAGACTCAAGACTGCACTAGGGTTTGATCAGCTCAAGACACCTCCTTAAGCACTGATGACCAAAATTAGGGTTTGAGTTTGCACAAGGATTTTTGAACTTCTAATTCCCTATATGATTTTCATGGATCATTATGGACCCCCAAGATTACTCATGTCAAGTTTCAAGCCTTGGATCACATTTTGGATCAATTAATTGAGCAGTTCACCTAAAAATCAGTTGTATTGGGGAAAAGTCAACTATGGCAAATTTACAGTCAAACTTCATAATTTTTATCCACATCAACATTTTAGACTCATATGTATCATTTGATCAAGTTTTTACCACAACTCCTCAAGAAAGTTGATCAAATCTCCAAAAGGGCAAAATGGTCAAAATTAGGGTTTTGATTGGAAAAGGGCAATTTCTGATTTTTGACCTAGCATATGGCCAATTGGTTTAAGGCATAATCTCAAGAGTCCAATTGCATAATTTTGACCTAATGACATGGTTCAAAACATTGCAAGTCCATTAGATTGACAGATGAATTTTCAGTCAACTGATCAAAAGTCAACTATATACTGAAAAGTCAAACTTTGACTTTTTAGTCAAATTCAAGGGGCAAAGATCATAATTCATCAAAACATGTCAAAATATGAAACTTATTTATCAAGAAATAAAAAATTCAATATTTCATTTTGAAAAGTCAAAATTTCTAAACTTAGAAATTTTTCTAAGTGTTGGAAATTTCATGTTTTTTCATAACTTTGAGCAAAATTTTCACCATGATGTAAGATGATTCAAGAGAAACTTCCAACATGAAAGTTGTACATATCTATGAAATATACAACTTTTCTTTACACAACTCCTTCCAAAAGTTCTTGGATCTCAAGTTATAATTTTATGAACATGTGGTCATGAAACTAAACACTTAGTGAAATTTTGCCCTAATTTGGCCAGGATTTTGACCTAACTTCATGACACTTTTTCATATAGTTCCAAGGGTAATCTTAAAAAGAAATTCAAATATGGATTGTAGAGCATATTGAAATATTTCCAAAATGTCCAAGAACTCCTTGAGATCATTTTTGAGTAGGGAGAATCGAAGAGATGAAGTTAAGGTTTTATCACTTGAATTACAAGTCATTTTTGGTGAACACATGAACCAAATCTATGCTAGTCTGCATGATCTTTGCTTTACAGGCCTCAAACTTGTTTTTCACTCCATAAGTAATGTTTTTCACAGCTTCTAGAAGCTTTAATCCAAGCATTCAATGCATTGCCCATGCTTAATACCATTTTAAGAATAAAGACAACATTGCCATTTTGGAAAAGTGGCTTTATGCATAAAGTCCACTCTTCTTGAGCCTCTAACTTGTTTGTTCAGCATACACTCAACATACAAAGTCGATAAACATGTTTAAAGTTTGTAACCACTCTAGACAGCCTTGTACTATGCATTGGAACAATGTGTGTCAAACTTGCTTCAAAAACAAGAAAAAGAGCCATAGCATGTGATTTTTGAATTCTGATCAAGGACAAGTCTCCAAACTTGTTGCTTATAAATAGAATCACTATTTGTAAGCTAGAGGACGAGCTTAAGCACCCTGAAGTACACCAAAACTCTCTCAAATCAGAAATTGCCCAAAAACTCCATTGTTGCACAGTTTCTGACCTTGAACATCAAACTCACATTTCCCTCGTGCGTTTCTTGGCCTTTTAGTTTCTAAAGCTTCCTTACATCAAGTGTAATCTATCCTTGTCCATGTTTCATTACTGTAACATCATTTACCATATCCTCCATAACCAAAAACAGAGCATTGCACATTGACTTCTTCAAGTCATTTCAGCCACTCTTAACTCAAGCAAACCATTGCATTGACTTCCTAGGACCTCAAGGAAGCTAACGTGATCATCACCATCACTTGAAACAAGCTCAAACTCAAAACACGATTTCCAATTTTGAGGTAAGTTTTCTTAACTTGGAACTCTTACAGGTATCATCAATAGTTTATTTGTGAATAAAACATGAAGCTAACCATGTCCATAGTTTCCATTAATTTTGCTTGAGCTTAGAGAATTTTGAAACTGGAATTTTTGAAATTTTTAGGGTTCAGATTAGGGCCATTAAAATTCATGTTTATCTTTGATCTATAGTTTTAATACTTTACATTTCTGGAATCGTGAGAAAATTTGCTACAAGTTTCATGTTTACAGTTTTCATTTTTGATGAGAAATGAGCAAGTTACAGTTGGTCTGGCTGGAGGTTGAAGATGAAGTCATCAGGGTGCGTTTTGCCTTGTATATTTATTGTTTTGCTTATGTTAACGAATGTATAGCCACTCCAGTGGTAGAAACGTGTTCCTGTAACTTATGGGACCTGGGTTCGAGCCCCAGTGGTACTCTTTTCATTTTTCACATTTTCACTTTTCTGATATTTGGCTTTTTGGCAGGCGCTGGGCCTCTTTGGGCCTAGCTTGTTTTTATTTTTGCTAACCAACCTCCTTGCAAGCTATTGGCACCCCTGGCCCAAAATTATTTATTTTCTTTTTTTATTTTCATTTTTATTTTCTTAAATATATTTTCTAAATACTGAAAAATCATAAAATACAAAAAAATGATAGATTTATATTTTGACTTAGTTTATTTTATTTTTCTCACAAAAAAATATTTTTATTAACTATACTTTATTTATTTATTTTTTACTTATTATCTTGTAAATATAATTAAAATTAGGTTATTAGTTATTTTCTTTCATACTAATTTAAATATATTATTTTTGATATAAAGAAGACTAAAAATATTTTATAATGCTATAAATATTTTAAAGATAAAAATACCAAAAATACTTTTCTTAAAATTATTTTCTTTTGATTAATTAATAGAACTAGAGTTTTACTTAAAAAAAATTCTTAATAAAATTCAAATTTAATTAATTATTATTTTTATTTAATTAGGTTAAGACAAAATCCCTTTTTCATGAAAATCAAACAAAGATATATTTTCTTTATATTTTGCATTTTTTGTACATTTATTCATTTTTGTACTTTGTATTTATTTATTTCCTTGTACATTGATATCAATTCAATATGGTTGTAATAGACTAATTAGACTTTAAATTCTTGCAATCCCCATTCAATTTGTACACCCCTTCCCACAAATGTTGTAATAGTGTAGTAACTTTAAATTTCGCAATTTATCACTTTTTTATAACATGCTAGTAATTAGGGTTTGTATGGAAAGACTAAAACCAATACTTAGAAAACCCTAATTCAAGACAAAACAAGCATGAAAACAATACACTTGCACACAAGCACCTCTAGGGTTATTCCACTTGGTTGCCTTATACAAAATGACCATATTACGCATGTAAGGTATTTTAGCAAAAACAAGCAATTACAAGATCATAGTCCCTCGATGACGCTATCTAAGTTATCTTTCAAATGATCTTAGTTCCTCAAAAAGAATGCTAAGATACTTTACAATATTGCTAATCATGGTTATACGATGACCCACGCTCATCCCGTTTACATCTAAAGATAGGGTTACTTGCCAAATCAATGGTAAGACAACAATGTCAAAAGAAAAGAAAATGAACAAAAAAGACTTTTTGAGTAGGTAGAATGCTCCTAATCACTTGCTCAAATTTCAAACAAACATCCTTGCTATTTTCAAAACAAGCACCTGCACTTTCAAAACATCTTATAAAACTTGAAAACTTTTTCAAAAGATCAACATCTTTGTATACATTCTTAGAACGAGAATCATTACAAAGATTGCCTAAACAATGGCCTCTTTACAAAATACTTCAAAACCATACAAAGCACAATTTCAAACAAAAGCTAGTGATCTAGCAAGTAACTAAGAGCCCGTGGAAAACCATGGATGAAAAGGGTGCTAATATGTTCCCTTTTCATAATCTACCCCCCGAACTCAAGAAATAATCTCAAAGGTCTTTCTTGTACTTTTTCATCATTCCTTTTGGATAAAAGAAAAGTCGGTGGCGACTCTTGCTAACCGTAACATTTATGATCAAACGCAAAACCATCAAGTCAATTCTCCCACCGTATCACACTCTCCTTCGTAGCAAGCGCCTTCACATTCTCTTTCACTGAACTCTAACGTTTCCTTTTCTGGAACCCTAATTTACAGGGACTAAAATTAAAATTGGGAAATGACTTTTGATGGTCTTTTCTCGGGGGAAAATATGTTATTCACGTGTAATAATGAAAACAATATAAAAATATATATATGCCAACTCATCACCGTCTGTCCAAATAAATTTTTTTAACGGAACTTAGACAACATAGGTGCCAACAAGAAATGGACATATGAGGACCCGTATAAAAAAATTTATGGACCAAATTCAAAAATTCTCTATCCTACATAGACCAAAAGACTATTTAAATCTAATATAATATTTATAAAATCGATCTTATTTATTGCACGATTCAGCTGCACATGTGTGGAGTGTGTGTAATATAATCTATTACTTAAAGAAATTATATAACACTAAATTAAAATCTAACCATATTTACATCAACCAAACATCTATTTATATTAAGGCAAATTAAAGAGTTCTCCTTTTTTTTTTTGAAAGGAAGGCCTTAAGAGTTGAATCATAAGATATTGACATCTACATGATTTATAATCGAATTATTCTTACAAAATACTTTCTAATTAACATTTACGATTTGAGTTCTTTTACCTATGAAGAAATCCCATCTAATAAGCATCTTATTTGAAATAAAAATGATGAATATTAAGAAGAGATAATATAACTATATAAACTGCATCTCTCTTTACTTTTATTTAAAAACAATTGAGTGTTATTGAAATATAATTATATTATTCTAAAAACCACTAATGAATGAGTGTTGTTTAATGGTAAAGCCCACTTATGAACCAAATTAATAAATTATTGTGAATACTTTTGAACCAATAATCATTTTAATGAGATGAAATTTAAATGAGTCTCATTAAATTTATGTGAGACCAATGCAATTTAAATATCAACCAATTAAAAAACATGTCTTGAGAAAAGTGTCTTAATATCACTTCTCTAACTGGCCATATAGGATTTGTCACTTGTACTTACATGAAACATGCATGAGTGTTCTTAGAAAGCATCCCCAAATAACTATTATTGGCAACTACCTTTGAACCAAGTAATACACACACCTTGTTTGTCTTGTGTTATGTCTTCAAATCACATAACTTTGAATAAGTGATTGTGAACTCACACTTATAAACGACAATCATTGTCAAAACAAACACATCTTCTTAATACAATCTTGGATGCCATGTCACACAATCCACACTTACTTCATTTTTCCATGACTCTTACTTCAAATTAATTTTATAGTTCTCAAATTTAAAACTTGCTTGTTCTTTTATACTTCACTTTCTTCTAATAAACACAATCTTAATCTTTAATCAGTAAAATTGAGATCGAATAATTCGATTAAATAAACAATAATAATTCGAAAGAATTATATCTTTTAATTTTAAATTACAGATGATATAACGAGTTTTATTGAAATAAGAATGTCGAAAACCTCAATTACAATAATTTAAAAAAAATTAATTTGCAAAATCATTTTCTCCTAAAGAAAAATATATCACAAAGTTATTCAATCCAATTGAAGAAATTAGAGAAAAAAGAGAAAGAGGGGAAAATGAAAATTTTTAATAAGAGAAGACCAAAAAAAAAAAAAGAAAAAAGAAAAAAGAAAAAGAAGAAACAAAGGAGAGGAACAACAAACACTCTTAGCAGAGATCGAGCTATACACGAAGAAGCAGAGACCAAAAATTTCAATTTTCACACAAAATTTAGCAGAAAAATTGAATTTTGAAGAAATTAACAGAGAGAGAGAGAGAGAAAGAGAGAAATTAACGAAGAAGCTTCGAAGATTCGAAAGAAATTGAAGTGAAGTTCGAGATTTCTATTCAATTTTCTGAACTTCGCTAAGGTCAGAGTTCAATCAATGTATACTTTTGTCTCTTCATTCTGCTTCATTCCATTCGAATTTTGTGATTTCTCGTTTTTTTTTTGTAATTGGAAAAAAAATCTGATTTTTATATTTTTTGCTTTGCTCAATTTTGTTGAATTCAGTGATCTCTTGATTATACCAAGTTTGGAGCTTTTGGGATTTCTCGAAGCAATGAGGGTTTTCGGGTTGATGCAAGTGATGTAATGTTCGCTTCGTTTTGTTCCACGCGAGTATGGTGTTTCGGACCCTTTTGTTTGATTTTTCAAACTTAGGGTTTTGATTTGCTATTGAATTCGTTGAATTGGGTTTTGTTTAAGGGATTTTGTGGTTTGGGTTAGTGTGATTTTTTAGCTGTTTGATCTTTAGGGTTTTGTGATTTGGGGAAATTGAGATTTGGTGTTGCATTTTTTTAGTGTTTGAAATTTGGGCATGAGAGTAGCTTTATTGAGGTTCAAAATTGGTGCTTTAGGTTGGGTTACTGTTATTAGAATGATTTGTTTATCTTCTGCTAGTTTGTGTATGCAGAAGATGTGGCAGTTGATTTGTGTTCAATGATGTAGGAGAGGGTAAGTTTTGGGTTATTTGGAAATAGAAATAAACAAGTGCGATTGGAATAAATTTAGGTTACTGGTGAGTGATTGAGTGGGTTGTTTTCTGATTTTGTTGGAAGGTGTATGAGAAATGCAACCCCAACAGAGTTCGAGAATTGATTTGGGTGAGTTGAAAGTACATATTGTAAAGAAGGTTGGACCGGATAAGTCGAAGCGGTACTTTTATTACCTTAACAGGTTTTTGAGTCAGAAGTTGAGCAAGAATGAGTTTGATAAGTTGTGTTTCCGGGTACTCGGGAGGGAGAACCTTCCGTTGCACAATCTTTTTATAAAGTCGATTTTGAAGAATGCTTGTGAAGCCAAGACCCCGCCATCAGTCCATCCATCAGGTTCTTCAAAATCAGGAACACGTGTTACTAATTTGTCTCCTGGTAGAGAAGATGGACACGAACAAAGTGTTGCTAACTTCCAAAATCATAATGCTTCCATTTGGCCAAATGGGGTTTTTCCTGTGTCTCCACGTAAGTTACGGTCTGGAATGCGTGATCGGAAGCTTAAAGACAGACCAAGCCCCCTTGGGCCAAATGGGAAAATTGATTATGTTTCACATCACTCCATGGCTACAGAAGACGGTGATGTTAAGGTTGACATGGAGAATGGAACTCTTGCTCTCTGTGATTATCAGCGGCCAACACAGCAGCTTCAAACAGCTGCTGAGCTACCTAAGAATGTTATTGCTGATGGTATGCAACGACTTGCAAAGAAACCAAGAATACATGGCAAAGGGCTGACTGAAATGTCAACCGCGGAAGATGGAATGGAGGCGGAGCAGTTAAACCACCTCAATTTTTCCAGAAATCCGTTGATAGCACCACTTGGGATTCCTTACTGTTCTGCAAGTGTGGGTGGGGCCCGCAAAGCATTGCCGGTGAATAGTGCTGGTGATTTTGTTAGTTGTTCTGACAGTGGTAGGTTATCTGATCCGGATACGTTGAGAAGGCGCATGGAGCAGATTGCAATGGTACAAGGTCTTGGAGGTGTTTCTACGGAATGTGCAAGTATGTTGAATAGTGTATTGGATGTGTACTTGAAACGATTGATCAAGTCATGTGTTGATTTAGTAGGGGCTAGATCTGCAAATGAGCCGTCGAAGCTCCCAATCTCAAAGAAACAGATTCAGGGGAAGGTCGTCAATGGCATGATGCCACACAATCATTTACAAGTGCAGAATGCTGGTAGGTTAGCAGAATCTGAACCTGAACACAGACCCCAGTTCTCGGTATCTTTGCAAGACTTTAAAGTTGCGATGGAGCTAAATCCGCAGCAACTTGGAGAAGATTGGCCACTACAATTGGAGAAAATTTCTATGCAATCTTTTCAGGAATAACACATCAATAATTTTTTTTCCTTCTTTTTCATAAGCAAAGATTGGATCTGTTTCTTCTGATTCTGATGGCTCACCGGCACTTTATGATTAACGGTGTAATTAACTCTGATCTTATCATCAAGATGAACCAGATGACTCATACACCGGGAATTTCTAGCCCTTCCAGGATTGAGTGCTTGTTTTGAGCTTCCAAATGTTTTATCGATGTGAAGATCTCAGATGAATCAGATATATATTTAACTGCAACCAAGGGTATTATCAAATGAAACCCAGGATTGGTTGCACTGTTGTATGTTTAGCATTGGTATTATTGGCTGTATTGTTGCTATTGCAAGAGATCTCAAGGCTTTTGTTTGCATTACAGTCAATGAGGAGACTTAGAAAAAGTTTTGCAGGGATACTATTGTGTAGCTGGGATCAAGGGACCGGGACATGTATAAGAGCCGAAGCTTGCTCTGTATGTATTTTTAGAATATGATTATTAATTGAAATTCGATATTAATAACACACCAAGTTCTATTGAAATTTCCTTGATGATATTGATATCAGTTTTATGGTTGAATTTCATGGCCCCGAAATAGTCCAATATCTGAAGTAGTTTTTTGTTTTCTATTTTATTCATAATGTAGATCTGTAAGTTACATGTCTCTTGTAGTTCAAATAACTTTGGTGACAATAAATGAGTTTTTGATCATATGTTATACCATTAAATTTTGGCATCAACTTAATATACAATATCTTGTACTTTTCTTGTAAATGAATATTCCAATATCTTCTGTTTTAAATCTCATTACTTTTATCTGGAAAATAGTTTACTACTTTTGGAATTATTAGAAATATCACACACTCGTTCCGCTTTTAAGTGCAAGTAGAGGATAGGTTTCTCAAGGCGTGCCTGACCGTAAAAATAGTTTACTTAATCGTAATTATTTTTTACGTCGTGCACATGAATGATTGCGACTTGTTGACTGTGAAAATTTTTACACTGACCTTGCATGGTAATTAAACTTTTGTTTTAATATGTATATACTTCCAAGGGCTGTGTCTGTATCTGAGTGGCTTTTCTGCAGTGCATCATCCTGACATGTTTCTTCTGCAGGAGCTTGTAATTTTGAAGTTCTAACATACAGCAAAGAACTGTTTCTAACTAGTTTTGTACAGTGACTGTTGTATAGTCTAAAGTTCTGCAAATAGCTGCTGCTGCTGCTGCCATCTATGGAAGTTGGAGTCAACCAGAAGTAGCTATTTGCAAATGTCAAAGAGTCTGAAACTTTTCTACAAGTGTTCTATATTGATTACTACTGAATTAATTGAAATGTTTAAACATTTAAGGGTAGAAAAGGACACTGTTTAGATTTTACTGATTACTTACACACTTTAATGTGCAGCATTATCAAAGTGGTAGAACAGTACAGTTTGTGATTGTTCATTGGATTGAACTCACTATAGGAGCAGCGGAGACATGGTTTTGTGTGTTTTTTTTAGCATGAAACAGACCAAAAGCACATAGTATTATGTCTCTCTCACGTGTACTGTACACAGTTAACTTATAGTATTAAAAAAGAAATAAATTTGGAATTCACAAAAATGTTTTTTGAATTTTAAAACATGAAGTGTTTTTGAGGCATCTAGATTATAAAAGTCGAAACATTTATTTAGCCACTAAAATCCGTCTTTCCTCCATTTCATCATTTTTTTTTTTCAATTTTAAATCCTTAAATTCTCAAATATGAACGTCTTGTGTTTTGCTCAATTTAGAACAAAATTTTAGGAATCATCCATTATTTTTTTTATTTTGAAATATGTCAGTATATTTTTGTTTGATTACATGATTTAATGCATTATACTTTTCTTCTTATGGGTTATTGATATTGTTCGAATAGTAGAACTCGAACACGTTTTTAGAGTTGTTGTCGGATTGTAGAATCTGGACAGGTCTCAAACACACATTCAGAATTCGAACCATGATAGTTCATAATATTGAGCTTAGGTTTATATAATTTTGTTGAGGACCCACAAACACAAAGACTCTGTTGCTACCTTCGAATCCCTAAGATTGACGCTGGATATTTTAATCCAACAAATACAACTCTTCAAGATAAATAACACTCATTCAATCAGAACAAGTAACATACAACAGAAAACTATCAGAGCATACATTATCATGTACAACAACATTCATTAGAGTTGTAACACAGCAGCAGAAAATCAGTAGCATCGAAAAATATGCCACACATTAACAATGTTACTTAACCAATCAGTCATTCATGCAATCATTCACAATCTTAGTCACACATGTTACTCAGGCAACATATAGTTAGTAGCATACAATCCTACAAATTAATAATTATGAACATGCAATCATTCATATACTTAGTCATGTATAACACAAACAATTAGTAGTTAGTATCAGAATATACATAATACTACTAACACAACAACACACTCCAAAAAAGCCAGATGTCTTGCCCGATGCTCCAGCAAGTGAGCATGTCATTAGTACTTACATGAATCAGTCAGTACTAAACAATTATGTATTACCTCTTAGTTAGTCACATTAACTAACATAGATCACACCATAACACTACTCTCCCCTTTTGCCATAATTTAGAAAGGGCTAGCCCTTCAAAATAGTAACCAGAGGTCACTCATACATGGGTTAGTATGTTAGTACATACACAATCAGATCATGAATAGAACAACCAGAACAACACCAAGAGATGCACAAGAATTAGATTAGTTATTCAAACAATCCTTAAGAGGTTATAGAGCACTTACAAATTCAAAACAAACATGTCCAGAATCAATGGCCTCCAAACCGAACAAAAAACTCCAATATTCAAGATCAAAAACTCCCTTCAACAAGGAATCCTTTAGTTACATGCCTAACTGAATTCATGAAGGTATCCCAGTCTTCTTCTGACTCAGAATCACTTGTTTCCGTTATCTCTTCAACAACAACTTCTATCTTTATTATCTTCTCAAGATTCAAATTTGCAACTATTCTCTTCTTAGTGCCAGATGTTCCACCAAAAGATTCAACAATGGTGATGTTATTCCTAACATCTCCAACTTATTTGGACTTATTTAAGCAAGACTCCATCATATCCAACATCTTTAGGAACCTCAATTTCTTTAA